>CM044306.1:63782487-65032487 GCA_024291935.2 Okapia johnstoni | reverse complement strand
ACTACAATCAATTTGGGAGCTTTTTCAGTATACACATGCTGTTATTACAACAGTCTGAAACTTTTTAAGGAAACACAACTAAATTAGTGAAAAAAGTAAGATTATCCAAAAACAAACATGTGACTATGTAAGTCAGGAAATGGTGAAAAGTGTGGCTGGAGGGTAACTGCTAATCCTGTTGTTAAAACCGAGAGAAGAGCATTCTGTTTTATTTTTATCCAGGAAAACACTGGTGTGGTTGTTGTGAAGACCCATCTGTATCTTCTGGTGGCAACTTACTCTGAAGGCATGTATCCTAGTGTCTGTGTGGAAGCCACAGAGAAGTTGGGTAAGTTTGTTCCCAATGCCTGTCTTTCTTCGCTGTGGTAGTAAAGTCTTCTGACTGCAAGTAATACAGTTAAACCAGCTGAGTCACAGGAAAAATGGACGCCAGGGACTGGAACCTGTTAGAATCCTTCTCTAGTCTTTCCTCCTAAGAGTGTCAGCTTTGTTACATCCCATTGCAAACTGCCACCTTTCCTCATGGTGTCATGGTCAAGCCTTGCATCCTCTTGATTTCTTTTAGAACCTTGATCTAACAAGTCTCAGATCATATTGTTTACCCTTATGTCAGTCAGCTGGGGGTAGGAGGTGGGGAAGGCAAGGTAAAAAAGCAGAGTTGTAGCTGCTGGGGGCCATCCTCTATAAAAGGGCCTTCTATAGAAAAAGAAATCGCTGTGAGCCAGCAGCTGGCTTGTTGGTGTCTAGTGGATTCCCCTTTCATGTCTCTACGTTTTTGAATAAAGATCTAATGTAAAACTAACTGGGAAATTATAGCTATGAGATATATCTATGAGAGAAATTATATCTATGAGAGTTTTAATTATATTTTTTAATTAATTGTATTTTTATCTATCAAAAATTGTGCATAATTATAGAAATTAGGGGAAATAAAATTTTTATTATGGAAGATTCTAGGAACATATAATAGACAATAGACATTGTCTCCCCAAACAGACAATGAACTCCTTGAAGTCAGGGACTGGGTCTTAACTATCCAGTCATCCTTGTATCTCCAAGTACTTAACACAGTGCCTAGTATATGGTAGTCACTCATGAATTTTTATGGAATAAATGAATGGATCATATTGTTATTATTTACTGTTCATCAATAAATAATATGGTCAAATAATAACCATGTTCTGTCTGCTTTCAGGAGAATATCTAAGAAGAAAAGGGAATTAAGTCATCAGAGGACTATGAAAGATGGCTTTTATGATTTTAGAAGAAAATTATAGATCCTAAAGAAATAAATGCCTTATTTTGTGGTTTAAAAACACTAGGCAGAAGATACTGAAAAGGAAGAATGAATTAAGGAAGCAATTTTTCTCATTTCAAGAGATCCTCTTCTTTAATTGGAATTATTTAATCCACTTTATCTTTTTTCTTTAGTGTTGTTCATTGGCATGAATGTGAGGCACTGATAGTTTCATAGAGCATATCTGTTGGGAGACTCCTCCATGAGTCTCTTGTATTCCCACACATATTGTTGGATATGCCAAGAATGCATGAATGATTGAACTTAATCTCCAGTCCCTCTCCCCTCTCCAGAGATCAGCAGCTGGGAGACCAGGGACATAGGCTAAAAATATTTATTATATCACTTCTAGTCTTAATGGCAAGGTTGTACTGGGTAAAAAGGTGGATATATCTTGCTATCTTAGCCAGATTAAGTATTAAACATTCAGTTCACCTCAATCATCCCATCTTGTCCAGAATCCTTGCTCACCATTGGGCTTTCCATGTAGATCTAGCTAGAGATTTTGGGGTCAGACCTCATGCCAATGATTTCTCCTTTTAAATTAGAACACTGACATCTGAGTTTTACAACTTAGTTATGTGGACTGTACACCCACTCTCCACATGCTGACAAACTGAGGTTTTGAGCCTGCAAGGCAGGTCTGATCTTGGATCACAGTGATCACTAAAGTACTGAAGCTATCATGAAGCCTCTTGGCTGCTCACATTTCCCAGACACACAGAAACTGCACTGCTGGGTGCTGAGTGGGAGGCTTTTTCATAAACTTCATCAAGGCAAATGCCTCACTGTCTAGAGTCCTCCTATGTAGCACGGTCTAGTTGCTTCCTACAATTCTTACCACAAAGTTCCGGTTGGGCTTAGCTACTCAGACCCACAAAAGGGACCCTTCGAAGGCAGCTCCCTGTGGAGGTGCCCAGGGAGCAGGTGATATTCTGAAACAGGCATCTCTGAACAAGGAAAATTTTTGTCCTGATAGTTCACAAAGACTTGAAATGGTACATACAGGCATGAATGGACTCAAGGGATTCATTTTTTCCCCCAGGTCCACAACTTCCACATGTACTTTCCTAAAATTTACCTGTTGTGATTGAGCAGTAATGCCAGTTCTCCCAGTATGCAAAAGAAAGGCCTCCTCTCATCCAGCCCCAGTAAATACTTGCCTTGGAGTGTAAGAACCGCAAGGTACCAAAGGAAAGGAAAATTCTCAATTATTTTTAAACTTAATGAGCTCTTCTATCCTGTATTGTAAAAAATACATCATATGTGAAGAAGAGTCAAAAAGAGCATCGAGAAATAGTGAAAATCTTTGTATCCTAATTCATCCAGGAGAGAAAGACTCGTCGTCTTACCCACATTTCTTAAAATTCAGAAGCAAGACAGTTATCCTAAGGACATGAAATAACATGATTACTTGAAAAATGAGAAACCTTTTCTGATAGAAATATGAGTTTGCTGATTAGTTTAACAATGGTGGCCGGCTTTGCCAATAAGAATGTCACTGATGTTGATAAATTGGTTAAGTTTACAATGCCAAGATGTTAATTAAAATATACATATTTTTTAATTAGTTTATATTGGAGTATAGTTGATTTACAATGTTCCATTAGTTTCTGCTGTACAGCAAAGTAAATCAGTTATACATATACATATAGCCACTCTTTTTTAGATTCTACTCCCAGATCATTACAGAGTATCACGTAGAGTTCCCTGTGCTATACAGTACACTCTTATTAGTTTTCTATTTTATATATAGTACTGTGTATATGTCAACCCCAACCTACCAATTCATCCCTCCCCCCAAAATACAAACAACATTTAGAAGGATTTGGTCCAAAGAATTGTCTTAGCAAAAGTGTATTGGAATTAACACTTTTACTTTCCACATTCTCCTGAATATATCAGTTTAAACAAGGGGCCTCTAAGAAATAGAAGCAGAAATAATTAATAATCATTTGATAAATCTTTGCAAAGCTTTGTTGGCAATAATCCCAGAAGTTGAGAACAACACATAGGACTGGGTAACTAATCCCTTACAGGTTGAATGGTTTCCAAATCTTTGCTTTCAACAAAATTGAAGGAAGACTTAATTAAGTTGCCAATAGATCACTGAAAATAATTTTTGATGATAAATCCTTATATGGTTTTTATCATATAACTCAGAGGTATTCAAATTGGCTGACATTCCTATAAAGAAATTTCTTTCCCTTCTAATTTATGCAAATTAGGTTTCTCAGAGCTTGTCCATAAAAATGAAAAAGATTAATGCTGAAACCAGTCTCATTTGAGCAATAATTAATATTCATTCACAGATGACATAATTATTTGGAAAAATTCAACCCCACCAACAGTCCAATAAAAGTTTTATATTCAATAATTATTAATATTTAAAATAATACTTTTACTTTGGCCACACTGTGCAGCCAGTGGGATTTTAGTTCCCTGACCAGGGATAGAACCTGGGACCTAAGCAGTGAGAGCAGAGAGTCCTAACCACTGGACTGAAAGGGACTTCCCCTAAAATAATACTTTAAATAACATAAAAGTAATTCAAAATAATGTTTTGATCAGCTGTGAACTAATAATATTGTAATGATAAGTAAATCCAGAAGAAATTTAACACTTTATAGCCCGACAATCACAGAAAATTTTAAACTAATGTCAGGTTACATATATTTTGTTGCAGATAAGAATGATCAATAAAGCATAAAATATAGCAGGATATGATTTTTATGTAGAATGAAAATATAAGTATTGGGAAAAAATGAAATTTTATAACTTCCAACTGTTAAAGAACTTGTTTGGGTATGTTTTAGTGGATGATTATAGTATCAAATTGCTCTAAAGTCCAACTCCACTTGATACATTTAAAAGCGTGATATAAATTTTAAATGTCAGAATTTATGACCAGAAATATTTTTTGTACTACCTTAAATGTCCGATGAAAGATTTTAGATATCAACTTAAAAATATGAGGAACACAACTTTTAAAAGTGCTTTTTGTCTATTGAGAATAAAAAATTATGAAGACCACTGCCTAGAGTAAGAACTGTCTTGGGCCCTGAGTCATACAGATGGGTCCCCAGGGAGATGGCAGAGGCAGGTAACCAAATAGGCAGCTCCACCAAGCTGACTCCAAGCTCTTTCCTTTCCTAGAGCCTTCTTGAGTCCTTGCTCCTGAGATTTGCCCTCCAACCTCAGGGTGGAGTGCCCATGGAGAGAGGGGAGGAAGAGCCCAAAGTCCTGCAGGCACAGAAGCTGGCATGGTACCGAGGTGAACTGCCCCACCTCCTCTAGGCAAGGACCAGTTGTCATCACTGAGCTGCTGGGTTGCCCAGGATTGGGCTTGGTTACCGCAGAAGCTGCTGGTTTACGCAGAACCTTTCAGAGGACATCTGGGAGATATTATGCCCTCACCCCCATTTAACTTTCAGGATAAGCAGCAGCAGCTGTACCCTCACATCAGCTGGGTTTCTGGGACACGCTTCCACCTCATTCCTAACACAGATCTTGCTTGTTCTGCTAAAATGTAAACCTGTGGGGAGTCCCTCTAAGGCCAAGAGATGTGGACTGTGGAATACTGCCATGCAACCAGTCATCTAAAATTTATCACCCAATTCGACAACTTATATTTTGACAAAAAGGGGCTGGAGCAGGGATGTTTTAAGGAAATCAACCTGTTTTTGTGGTTTCCAGCAGAGCTCTCTGCTGACCCTTTGGGAGGTTAGTGTCCTCAGAGACAGACGATTACATATTTTTTTAAGGCCTGTTGCTCTGTGTGGTTTGTGGGATCTTAGTTCCCCAATCAGGGGTGGAATCCATGCCACCAATGGAGTCCTAACCACTGGACCTCCAGGAAGTCCCCTGGGTCTTATTCTTTAATTATCAGGGAGTCAGCAGTATAAGTTCCTGCCCTCCCTGGGACATGGTCCCTCTGAGACACTAAAGCCTACCCCCAAAAAAGTAGCAAAAAATACCCACCACAAAGTTTCCAGAAAAAGCCTCCTATGGACCTTCCCTCTGAATACACTGTTGGGCTTCTTCTGTCCCTTTTCTTGCAATAGTGGTTTTGACACAGATGACAAGAGGAGGGACAGTGGCTGACAGGCGTTTCTGGAAAACAGGCCTTATAAAAATATGTAATTTGGGTAGCCTTCTTGCAAGAGGAGTGCTCAGGAGAGGGATGTAAATAAAGAGAAAGGGAGTTTGTAATTGATGGGACAGATGGGTGCCCCAGGCAGCCTTTCCTTTTACTCCAGAGCCTTTCCTTTTACTCCAGGGCAGGACCAGGAGATGAAGAGTTTGATTCCTGGCTCTGACACTCATCAGCTATGTGCCCCTTGAAACCAAATCAATCTTTCTGTTGATACATCTCAATTTCCTTTTAGTGAAGTGTCATAAAACTCAAATAAGAGAACACATGTGAAGAGGCAAATTATAAGGCACTGCAAAAAAAAATAAAAGTTACCTATCTTTTTATACAGGTGCACATACATGTGCATTCTTCTAATCCAGTGGCTTGTAACTAGGAGCAGGTTTTTCTTTGTTCCCCAGGGGATATCTGGCAATGTCAAGACTTTATTGTCACAACTGGAGAAGGGTGCTGTTGGTATCTAGTGGGTGGAGATCAGGGGTGCTGCTAAACACCCCATGCTGCACTGGGAAGTCTTCCAAAACAAAAAATTTATCTAGCCCAAAATGCAAATTGTGGCCTGGTTGAGAAACCCTGATGTAATAAGCATTTATACAGCTTTTATTTAACCAGGCTAAATTCCCTCACTGGGCAGCATCTTCCAGGGGCCACTCCTGCATCCTCAGGAAAGACAGGAGAAACCTCAGAAGTTTAAAGAATCCCAGGACTGCTTTTATCCTCCCTTTCCTCCCAGTGCTCCTCTTTTTTCTAAGAAGCACCCTGCTTGCCCACCTTACTCCAGAGACCAAGGGCAGAAAGAGACTGACAGCACAAACGGGCCAAAAGCCTGGCCATGCTGAGAAATGGACCGGTCGCCCGCCAAGAGTTCCGGTTCTACTTCCCTTAGAGAGAGGGAAGGATTCTCAAAGTTGAGTGCTAAACCAAGGGAAGGACTAGATTCCAGAGGCTCAAAATTCACGAAAATCTGATTTGCCGCCACTAGCTTTGCATCTTCAAGAGAGAAGGAAGTAGGGGAGGGTTGATTCCGGCCAACCCCACCCCCTGCACTACCCAGAGTGCAGCCGTACAGCTCCTAGGACCCGCCCGGCGCGCATTACCTCGCCCTGTCACTTGGAACAGCAGCAACAGCAGCACAGGGGCCAGGCCTGGAGCAAGTAAGGAGCTCACACAGGCTCCAGCGATCCAGACAGGTGGGAGAGTCCAACTCAGAGATAGTGAAAATTGCTTCATGCTCTTCAGTGTTTTCCTGTTCCGCCCGCAGCCAATTGGTGCGGCCAGCTTTACTGCACCCCCATCCCAGTCTGCGCCTTCCACGCGGGGTCGGCCTGGAGGCGGCAGGGGCCTCGCTGGAAGGAGAGCAGGGGCCTGCGGCCAGACGAATTGAGGGAGGCCGCTGGCCGGCAGCGGAGCACTGGGCCCCTCAAAAGAACTTTGCTGTACCCTGTGTGTCCTCAGAGACCATGATAGCTGTGCACTTCGACAAGCCGGGAGGACCAGAAAATCTTTACTTGAAGGAAGTGGCCAAGCCCAGCCCAGGCGAGGGTGAAGTCCTCCTGAAGGTGGCAGCCAGCGCCCTGAACAGGGCGGACTTACTCCAGGTACCCAGGGGTCTGGCAGCGGCTGGAACTGAGCAGGGCAACGTGGTCTTTAATAAACATTCACCAGACAGATGAAGGCGACTTTAAGCACTGCCATTAATGCTCATCATGACCTGCTTCCTGGGGGTTCTTTAACTAGAACCATTTAGCCTCCCTTGTTTCCACAAAATAAAGGGGTATGTGCATAGCAGAGGCCACCCTGTGTCACTCCATTGTGTGTCTGCTCAGGCTTCCAGATTTGTTGGCAGGGTGGGTGTTAGACCTCCCTGTTTCTCCTTTGAAAGTGAAAAAGTGAAAGGGTCAGCTCAGTCTTGCCTGACTCTGCAACCCCATGGACTGTAGCCCACCAGCCTCCTCTGTCCATGGGATTCTTCAGGCAAGCATACTGGAATAGGCTGCCATTCCCTTCTCCAGGGTATCTTTCTGACCCAGGATTGAACAGAGAGGATAACAGGCAGGAAGGCCAGGGGTCTCCAAACGGAGGAAATAGGCTTCAAGTGTCAGACATTTTTTCTCTCTCTTAAGTGGCAAGAGGAGACAAACAGGTGTTAGAATTTTTCCCTTCTCTATACAAATTTAAAAAGGTTTCTATTGAAATTGTTTCCATAATGAAACCTGGTTCCATCTGAACTTTTCTCAAACCTTGAGCTAACCAATGTGTTTTTCTTTTTTTTTTTCATAGTGTTTTTAAAACACGTCTGGCCAGTTTTATTAACGAAAAATTGTACATGATTTTACTTTTCAAACAGCCTGTTCTGGCATGCTTCTAATAATATCAGAATCACCTGGATCAACGCTTTGCCTTGTCTGATCATTTTCAGAGTCTGTTTGTACCCCAGCACGTACTTTCCACTTTTCATACCGAGCTGGAGCCTAGAGTTGATCGACTCCAGTGACTTTTTCATCTTCTTTGCGGCCACCACCTTCCTGCCTTAGATGCGGGACGCCCGCAACCAAGAGCAGCCGCCAAGATGGCCGGGGAGCGAGAAAGGCCAATGCATTTTTATTATGGAAATGTTTGTCTTAAGCTATGTTAATAAACTATGTATTCAAGTTGGTTCCACCTAAGACTCAGAACCAACTTGACAAACCTGCATGTTTTATCATATATTGTTCTCCTAATCTATGTTAATGAAACTATATATTTACTTGGAAACCTGCCTTTCTTCAAGATTCATGGCAATGGCTTTATGGTCTGGGATGACTCACTTGGTGCTAATGTTATCTCAAAATGCATGCTGTGGGTGAGGGGCTTGGTGCTGAGTTTTGAGACATCTCCTTTCTATAATTAACAGCTTGCTAGTAGCTATATAACATCCAGCTAAAGACTAGCAGGGGAGCACTCCTTGCCCTCTTCTGATGTCTATGTCAGAAGCTTTCTCTATCTCTTCTATACTTTAGTAAAACTTTATTACACAAAAGCTCTGAGTGATCAAGCCTAGCCAATGGCCCCGGATTGAATTCTTCTCTTCTGGAGGCGAAGAATCCTGGTGTCTTTCGTGGTTCAGCAACAACCTTTCAGAACCCAGGTCCCTTACATTGCAGGTGTGAGCAATGTAAGAGCAATGTAAGTGGCTCTTTACTGTGTGAGCCACTAGGGAAGCCCAGCCTCAAAGGTTGGCATCCTCACACCAGGAGTCCAACCTGGGCCGCATGGGTGAAAATCAGGAATCCTAACCGCTCCTCAGGCAATCCTGTTTACCATTTGTACTCTACAGATAAAAAACTGAGAGTCAGAGACATTCAGCAATGAGCCCAAAGCCACACACTAGTAACCAGGGGAGCAGTGATTCAGAGTGAGGTCTTTGTCTTAAGGCTCCCGAGTCTGTATTCTTTCCACTCTGAGGGTTCCAGAGCTGGCAGGGGACAGTGCTCTTAAGAACTTTCTTCTCACTTCTTGAAGCACTAAACTGGGCCACCTGCATTTTTGGAAGTGATTAAGAAATGTACACCAGAATCACAGGGGCACTTATTCAAAATAAACAGGGTGGGGATCCAGGCATGGATACTTTGAAAAAGCATCTCCAATTGTTCGGATGCACACTCCTAGTTCAGTCCCTCTGGTCTCAGGCCTCTGGTGGTTGTGAGGTGTGAGTACAGAGCCTGGCACTTGATATATGAGATATATCATTAGGAAGCCCATGGTTTAGTTACTAGTCTTGCTATTAACTTGTTTTGCTACCCTGGTTCCCCTGACCAGGCCTCAGTTTCTTCATTTGTAAAACAAAGGGTTTAGATGATATAAGGACTGGAAGTGATACCACAAGTTAGACATCCACTGATTATGGGACCTACAGTCTCTTACTTGGTATGAAACAAATTACCTCTCCTCTTTTTCTTGACTTAAAAAACCTAATTTTACCCTGAATTTTGTCTTAAAGGGGGAGGATGGGAGCTATGGGAAGAAGGCCAGGGATGCTGACACAGATTTCTGATCATGCTTACTACCTAGTGTGTCCTCTTTCTGCAGAGACAAGGCCAGTATGCCCCACCTCCAGGAGCCAGCAACATTTTGGGACTCGAGGCATTTGGACACATGGCAGAGCTGGGAGCTGGCTGCCAGGGATCCTGGAAGGTCGGGGACCCAGCCATGGTTCTGCTGTCTGGTGGGGGCCAGGCTCAGTACGTCACTGTCCCTACAGAGCTCCTCATGCCCATCCCGGCAGGACTGACCATGTGCCAGGCTGCAGCCATCCCAGAGGCCTGGCTCACGGCCTTCCAGCTATTACATCTCGTGGGTAAGGACCACCCCAACCCATGCTCACTCCATACAGCATAGTTCAATTTATTCATTTATTCATAACTCAGCCACCTCAAAACCCAGCAGTCCTGAAGGGCAGCTTTGATCTGGCCACTGAGCAACAGCCAACCCCAGCATCTCACCCTACTTAGTATCAGATCCTCATACTATGTAGCAATGGCTTGATATTGAGGCTGAAGATCATGGTTAGCAAATAGAAAACCTGGTAAGCACTGCATAGAAGGCCTGTGTGCATCTTCACACTGTAAGCCCAGTAGTAGTCTCAGCTTCTCAGTCTTGCTAAGCTCTCTCAGAGCACTAGTGCAGCAGATGGAGCCATTCAACCAACTCTTTAATTCCTCCTCACTCCCACTGAGGCCAGCCAAGAGCTCATGTGAGGGTCTCTGCCTTTGGGGAAGTCAGTGTAACTGGGAAGACAACCACAGTGTTTGGAAGGGTGGCCCTGTCTCTAACTACAAACTACAACAGAAGCTTAAGGTGAGAAAGGTTGGTATGGGCGAAGGTCAGAGAAGGCTTTCTGGAATAGAAGGACTTGAAGGGTGGTAGAGCTGTGATGGACAGAAGACATACCAAGGTGGCCTAAGAGCATCAAGGTGAGATTGGCTGCTTCACTCTCAAGTGAAGGATGGGAACTTCCCTGGTGGTCCAGTGGATATGACTCCATGCTCCCAATGCAGGGGAACCAGATCCCACATGCCACAAGTAAGAATTTGCATACTGCTTCGAAGATCAAAGATCCTGCATGCCACAATGCAGCCAAATAAATAAAAATAATTTTTTAAAAAAGCAGGGGATTTGACATTTGGTGGTCCCAGGGCCAGGTGATCACAGTAAAAATAAACCTATGTGGTAAAGGTATAGCAGTTGCAAAGTAAAGAAAATGGTTCCTATACTTCCTATCACAGGAAATGTTCAGGCTGGAGACTCTGTACTAATCCATGCAGGAGCAAGCGGTGTGGGCACAGCTGCCATCCAACTTGCCCGGATGGCTGGGGCTACTCCTCTGGTCACAGCTGGTTCCCAGCAGAAGCTTCAAATAGCAGAAAAGCTCGGAGCAGCTGCTGGATTCAATTACAAAGAAAAGGATTTTTCTGAAGCAACACTGAAATTCACTAAAGGTAAACAAAGCTTCTGCAATTCAGCAGGAGTTTCAGAGATAAATACAGTTCTCACCAGCCACAAAGTTGCTTCTGGATCTGTTTTCCCTCTGCTAAAAGCACAACACCTGTCCAGGCCAAATTCTAGTACTCTACTGTTTGACCACTGGAGACAGGCAGGCAGTATTTAGGACTAAGGCGGTTTTCATGGGCATTGTTGTAAGTGATATGATTCTTATGCTTTTTACAAAGGGGATAATCACACAGAGTTGGCCTGGAATTACTCAGGACCTCTTTTTCCCAACCAGTTACCCTGTAGTGAATTAAAAGGAGGTAGGGGCAGAAACTAGTTTGGAGTTGGTCATAGTAGGCTTTCGTAGGTAGCTCCCTAAGTGGGTAAGTAGATGTGTATGCTTCTATATGCCAGAGCCAAATCTGATTATATTTGGCTCATTCCATTCCATTTTTTGACAAGAATCAAAAAGAGAGTTAAAAAGAAAGCTAGCAAAGTCATGATTCAGAGAACCCTGTGCAGACACTTCATAACTTAGATATGGACTAGCCTGTCCTGTAGGCTGGGGTGGATCTCCCCTATTCCCCTGAGTGACAGTGGGTCTCTACTTATGTGGAGGTCAGGGAAAATACCAGATCATGGTGTTGCCCCATTTCCCTCTTGCTGTGACAGGGAGCATAAAATATGAACTATGTTACACATATATGATAGACTTCAGCTCTCTAAACTCCATTTACAACCATGGTTCTATAAGCAATGTTCTGGGTTCCAACCTATAGATTTACTGCTTGCACTTGTATATATTTATACCCTATTTCCACAAATATGCCATGTAATCTTCTTTTGCACCAATCTTTCTGATTCTGACTAGCATCACAAATCTGTGTTTCATGTGAAAGGCACTGGAGTCAACCTCATTCTAGACTGTATAGGCGGTTCCTACTGGGAGAAAAATGTCAACTGCCTGGCTCTTGATGGTCGCTGGGTTCTCTATGGTCTGCTGGGAGGAGCTGTCATCAGTGGGCCTCTGTTTTCAAAGCTACTTTTTAAAAGGGGAAGTCTGATCACCAGTCTTCTAAGATCTAGAGACAACAAGGTGAGTGATGGGTGAAAATAAAACATGTGATTTAACTATTATCCAGAAAAGTGTGATTCATTCACATAATCCTGAGAAAGGATCACATATTAAGTTGGAGTGCCTGTAGAAACCTGCCCCCCTGTGGATAAACTGGTAACCTAATTTCAAGAACTTAATTAAAATTGGTTGATGAAGGCCTCAACATCTTGGAAAGAGGGTGGCTAATACTTAATATAGGATGTAAGCTTCATATAAAATGAACAAAGCCTTGACTGTATTAGGAAATATTTCTAACAGTACCAAGACTTTTGTTTGCAAAGGCAGAACTGTTCTCAGTGTGCTAAGAAAACCTCTTAGGTAAGTAACATTAGTAAGCTTCTACCTTTAACAGATTATACATTCCTGAAATCGTGTGGCATTCCAGCAGGTGCCAGCTTTGGGAATGTTTCCTCACAGGGTTTCACACCTGCTAGGGGATAACAGGAGTTAAGCATCTCTTTTGAATTGAGCCTATATAAGTCCTCTCTGTGACTGTCTCCTGCTTGAAATCTTTATTTAAAAAGAGTCCTTCAGCTTTCAGTGTCACTAATATTTTCTCCAGGCTTTGATCTTTACCTGGTACAGAACCGAGCTTACAAATCTAGAGGCATACACATACATGCTAGGAGTGACGTGATTATTACATATCCTTGTGTGACTTCAGATGTGTACAAGTTTCAGATAAAGCAGAAACGCTAAGCAGGGTGGGGAGTGACAAAGAAAGGCCTCCGTCCAGGCTGATGGTCTTCTTTTCCTTATCTTAAGTACAAGCAGATGCTGGTGAAGGCTTTCACAGAGCAAATTCTGCCCCACTTCTCCACGGAGGGCCCTCAACGCTTACTGCCGGTTCTGGACAGAGTCTACCTTGTGGCTGAAATCCAAGAAGCCCATAAGTACATGGAGACTAACAAGAACGTGGGCAAAATCGTCCTGGAGCTGCCCCAGTGAAGAAGGGGGTAGTACAAGACAAGGCCACATCCAGTCTTCAGACAGCAAACTTGGAGAAAACTCTACACAGTCAGGCGACCGGGCGCCACTCCAGGCTCGCCTGTAGCCCCCTATTTCTCCCCCAGCCTCCTCAAATTATCAGTATAAAGCCGGTCTAAGGAAATAAAGAGTGGACTTGACGAGTAGCGCGTGGACTGCGGTCGCCGGCTGGGGGGCAAGGTGGGAGTCGGGACAGGAATAGTGGCGGAGATTAGAGTAGAGGCCTGGTCAGCTCATGCTCAATTTCGGGGGCCTGCGCTAGCGCCAGGGCTTCTGAGTACCAGATACAGTGTCGGCCACAACTCTGCAGATTCGGCTTCGCGCACTGTCAGAGGCCCGGACGCATGCACACGTCCCCTCACACGCAGCGCGCGGCCTGCAGCCCGGGACCCTACTCCACTGCCGGTCCTCTCCCGCAACTCACCAGTGTGCAGATCCACTTCGCGAGGCCCACTTTCGCCTTGCGAAGCTCTCTTCAGGCCTCGCCCCCTCCAGCCAACTTCCGCAGTTCAGGGCCTTCCCGACCGGAACACTTCCCCTTCTTAAGCCCAGGCCCCGCCCCTTCCGGTTCAGAGCCCGGAAGTGCCTTGGACTCGGCTTTCAACCTTCCGACCTTGTTAGGTACCTCGGAACAATTTTGCTCTGGAGTCTTATTTGTAAGGGTAGGCTGCGTCAGCACGTTTCGGCGTGAGAAGGTGATATTCCGGCGAGTTAGAACAGCTTCCGGCGGGGTTTGGATGTTGATGTCCTGTATCTGATTGATTCCTTGTTGCGCTCGAAAGTGAGCGAGCTCCGGAGGAGTGCGGAGGAATTCAAGTGTTTGCTGCGGTAACTTCATCAGCCCGCCAAGATGGCGATGCAAGCGGCCAAGAGGGCGAACGTGAGTGTCGGGGACTTCTGCCGAGGAGGGGGAGCACTTGGCTGCTGGCTTGACCAGAGAGCATTCTTGGGCCTCCTTTGTCCCTTCGGCGGGAAGGATCAGAAGTTACCTGTCAGAGGGGAGATTCCATCCTGGCCCCGGCCTTAGGGATGTACTTCTTGAGTCACATTTCCGTCACTGTTGCTTTTGAGTCTGTTATCCTAGTGTCAGTGATAGTGTTAACAGCCTAAGTTGCTTCACGTGTACCTGGAATCTGGCATCAGGATCTTCTCCTCGGCCTAAAAGGGTAGCGCAGTTGAACCCCCCATAAATCACTTACGCTTAACAGGCAGCTGGAACCTGGAAGTATCCTCAGATTATGGAATTTTTGGATCCTTCATTAATATTTTCAAAGATATTTTTTGAGCACCTTAGTATGTTCCAGACTTGAGAGAGGATCCAATAAATCAGTCATATTTATTGAATGCTTACTATGTGCCAGACACTAGTCTTAAGTACTGGAGATACAGTAATGACTAAAAAAAAAAAAAGACCTGCTGCTTACATTGTAATATTAAGGAGTGGGGTGTTAAGAAAACCTAAGAAAAATTGTCTCGAGAAAGAGAGTGGTCAGCTTTAAGCTGCTGAGAGGTATACTAAGGTGAAGACATAATTGAATATGGTGAGTTGAAGATTTTTGGTAACTTCGATGATAATCATTTCAGTGGATAAACGTGGAATACGGTGGGATGGAAAAAAGGTAGAAATTGAGAAAATGGAGATAGCTTTTCCACAAGTTTTCATGTAAATAGAAGTTGGATGACAGTTAACTTTTTTTAAAGATGTGTGATATAAGGTGTATTTGTATGCCAATGTTTCAGGAGAAAGATGGGTTAAATTCAGTAGTTTGGGGTAGTTTATCATAGCAGTGAGAGGGAAAGTGGATGAATGTGGATAAATGAAGACTGAATATAAGGCACTTAACATTTGGTTATATCTGTTATCTCTTGGTTATATATCTTAGATTTGGTTGTATCTCTTATCTCTAATAAGCAAGAGCCAAGGTTATCACCTGGGATGAGCAGGGAAGAGAGGATACAGTTCAACTCAGATGTCAGAGGGAGCGGTGATGGTAAGGTTTGAGGAAAGAGGAGAAAATATGATACAGTGTCTTGCAGAGTCAGAAAGCAGATTTACTAGAGAAGTATGTTGTGATTGTCTGACAGTGTTTATTATCTACTTGAACTGAACCTTAAATCTTAACGTCTAAAACTTGATTGTACTTGTTTACCATTTGTTGCCACTAATAGCTTGAGGGCCAGGAATAGGTTATCTTGTTCTTCCATTTATACAACACTTTATTGTTAATGCCTGAAATAGATGCTGGTTTAATAGTTATTGTGCACATTAGTAATGTCCAGTATGTAATTAGTGTGTTAACAAGGAGCACAAGAATGAAATCTGGACTAGAGATACATATTTGGGAGTCATCGACTTAGTGTGGAAGGCATGTGTAGTTAAGAGACCAAAGGAATGTAGAGTTAAGGGGAGTATATGAAGAGTCAAGAAAAGAAGTCTAAAGATAAAACTCTTTGGAAAATCCTATTTTAATGGCCAAAGAAGACTGAGGACTGCTAGCCAGAGAATTAGGAGAAATCCAAGGCAATCGATTGTCAGAAATAGTCAAGAAGGTGATAGTCAACAGTGTCAGAAGCCTCAGAGGAGCTGATGAGAATTGAACACTGCAAGTGAAAGGTCTTAGTGCATAAAAACAATTTTCCTCAGAGTGCTTGGGTAGAGCTACATTTTGTTAGGTTAATGAGTGTCCTGAAGTAAAGAAGATGAGGCAGTGAGTATATACACTGCATCTTTTCAGATGCTTGACTGAAAGAAAAGAAAAAAAGCAAGATGGGAAAGTAAGTAGAGAGCTCTTTTTTTTCCCCATCATTCTGTAATCTTAATGTATATATATAACAAAGATGCTCACTAAATATTTGAATGAATAAAGAGGGATCCAAAGTGTTTTATTTTGTGTGACAATTGGGAGTATATAAGCAACTGTTCACGTGAGGAATAAAAGAAGCCAATGGTGAGGAAAAGGCTATAAATTCAAAGGAGAGAGAGGATCATTGATAGAACAAGTTTCTGAGACCAGAGAAGGGTCATCAGTGGAAGTTTTATTATCCAGCAAACAGGAAACAGTTCCCTTGTTCTTTCCCACAAATGTCTGTAGCATTGAGGACTTTTAAATGAGGTTGGATATCTTTGTTTACCTGTAGTGACTAAAACCTGGATTTTGTAGTAGTGTAGTAGTAATGAAGTCGCTCAGTTGTGTCCGACTCTTTGCGACCCCTTGGACTGTAGCCTACCAGGCTCCCCTGTCCATGGGATTTTCTAGGCAAGAATACTGGATTGGGTTGCCATTTCCTTGTCCAGGAGATCTTCTCGACCCAGGGATTGAACCTAGGTCTCCCACATTGTAGGCAGATGCTTTACCATCTGAGCCACCAGGGAAGTCCTGGATTTTGTAATAGCCTCTTATTAGTTCCTACTAACAGCCCTCCCTATAACCAGTGCTCAGTTGCTTTTCCCAAGAGTATGCCATTTTCATTAATGTCAGACTACAGTTCTTATCCTTGGTGTATAAAAATTATGTATCTTTTTTTAGAATGTATTATGAGACAGTTTTTCAAATGGTAGCACTCTTGCCTCTGATTATAATGATAACCCATTATCTTTCATTTTAGATTCGACTTCCACCAGAAGTAAATCGGATTTTGTATATAAGAAATTTGCCTTACAAAATCACAGCTGAAGAAATGTATGATATATTTGGGAAATATGGACCTATTCGTCAAATCAGAGTGTGAGTCTTACTGAAACTTTTGAAACATCATTTAGAGAAATGATTATGTGATTTATAATCTCAGAATTAACAGCTGACAGAGGGCCTCACCAAGAGGCTAGAGACAGCCTAGAGACCCTCATGATCCACCTCAGTGAAAGCCAAGAATGGTAGTTGTGAAATTATAGAGAGCATGAAGTTGTAATGAGTGGTTTGAGGGCAACAGATGGGAAGAAAAAGAACCGACATTTATTATATACCTACTATTTGTAAAGAATTATTCTACTGTGGTTACTCTTAATTTTCTCAACAGTCTTCACCGTCTCCTTTACTGACTCCAAAATCTCTGAGTAAGTTGTGTAAAGAGATATAAAAGTAACAGAAAAATGATTTTTTTTTCAACTACACCTTTCTGTTGAAGATTTAGAAGTATAAGGCAAAGTAATTATAAATCCATGTTTTAATTTAATCTAAAGATTGGGGCTTCAGATGATATCTGTTGAACATCTGCTGTATGCCATTTGTCCTAATAGGTGCTTTTATTTGCATCACCAACACTACAACCCTGTGAGGAAGTGATAGAGTATCTGTTTAACAGGTGAGGCTACTAAAGCTCAGAGAGTAAAAGTATCAATACTTTTCTAGTTTCACCCAGCTCTTTAGTGATAAAATCTTGTGATTCTAAATTGAATCTCTGCACAGTACCACAACTGCTGTCCTTTTAACTAGTATACATGAGCCAATTAACTAGGAGTCCATCTAAGAGGATTTCTAAAGGTTTTATTTTCCATTGGAATATCCCTTCTCACCACATTTTCTTTTATGACTTGAGAGTTCCTTCTTGGCTTTTAGAACTCTGTGAGATCTTGAGGATTCTCCTTTTCAGTGATCACTGTTCCTCCAAAAAGTAAAGGAAGAGCTAGAAATGTACCATCATTGGTACTCAAAACAGATGAAAATGAAATGTTGTAGACCAGCTGTCCTTTTAAGGAACTCTTTTTTTTTTAATATTTGATAAAAGTTTTGGGCCCTTTCTGCAGAATACACACAACATTTCACATGTGATTTCAGTGGGTACATGAGCTCCAGGTTAGGAACTCCTGTTTGAGACATACAAGAATGGTGTACAGAAGATCCCTTGACTTGGGGTTCAGGAGACAAGATTCTGCTTCAGAATGTCATGTGACTCTAGACAAGTTGCCTGGCTCTTTCCTCGCCTAGAAGATAATCTGAGTGGACAGTGCCTTTCAGCTTTTAACATGGAGGCAGTATGATAAACTTGGTTCAAATACTAACTGGGTACTTGCTAGTCATATGAAACAGCAAAATAGTTAACCTTCTGGAGCTTTATCTATGATATCAAATCTTTCTAGAAGAATTTCCCAGAGGATCAAATTAGATAGTTCACACTTCGAGTATTTCCTTCCCAGTGTGCATCAGCCACCCCCTATCTGTGCTCCCGTAGCTTCTCCTCTTAGTTGTCACATGGTTTTGCTGTTGACTGTGTGCTCACTTGTGGCTCCTGCCAGCCTTTGGACTCCTCCAGGGCAGGTAACCATATATTCTTTTCACTTATGTTGACAACTCTTGTGCCTGACACATGTTAAGCACCCGGTGCCTGTAAGTAAGTGAATAATATAGAAAGTGGCAGTGTATTTATGAAGGTATAACAAAATTTATTGATAGTACTCAATTAAGAGATTAGTGGAGTTAAGTCAAGATGAAGATTGCAGAGTAGCTCAGGGCCTTAGAACTTTCAGTCTGCTGTCTGGGATGGATTTCCACCCAGCTCATCTCATTTCTGGCTTCTCATTCTTCAGGTCTCAGCTTCAATGCCAGAGTGGTTTTCCTAGACCACCCTAGCTAAAGTGACCCCTATCTTCCCATTAATCTCTCATTAACTGCAACTGTTTTGTATTTATTTACATAATATCTTTCTCCTGCATGAAAAGAGCCCCTTGAAGGAAGGGATGATGCTCATCTTTTTCATTATTGGATTTCCAGCGCCTGTCATGTAGAAAGAACGCTATGTATATTTGTTGAATAAATTCATAAAAGTTTGGTGTGTAAGAACTTGGGTCTAAGTTATAAATTGAGGAACAGATGTTTCCTGTCCTGTAGCTGTGGTCATGCTCTGTGGCACCCAGCAGTAAGGGTGAGTGGCCTTCTCAGTTTGCCCAGAGTCAAGGAGTTTTCTGGGACAGTGGACTTTCAGTGCCCAGATCTGGACAGTCTTGGGCAAACCCGGCTAATTTGTCAGCTTACCTGGCATGTAGTAGACTCTCCGTGCTTTGAACTTTTTAAAGCTCTTTCATACTTGTTACATCTTTTGTTTATTAAAACCACGTGTGAGGTAGGATGTCACTGTTTGACACATGAAACAGCTGAAGCTCAGAGAGGTTGTTCCATGAGTAGATCTCCTTATTCTTACTTTAAGCTTTTACCACTGATCAAGAAAATAATGTTGCAGAAATTCCCTGGTGGTCCAGTGGTTAAGATCCAAGCTCTCACTGCCGAGGGCCCAGGTTCAGTCCCTGGTCAGGGAACTAAAATCCCATAAGTTGTGTGGTGTGGCCAAAGAAAGAAAATACTGTTGACTCAGCACCTAACATATTAATAGTAGGTACCAAATATATATTTTTAATTAAAATTACAATGTAGATCTCAAGATACTAGGTTGATAATTAGGGGCTGGGGCACTTGAGAGGGGGCATCTTTAAAATGGGTTTAGTGCCTGTCCCTCTTCTACTTCCTAAGAAGATGTAAGAGGAAAAAGAGAGATGCTCTTGTTTTGTTAGCTTCCTGGAAAAAAGATGTGTGTGAGAACTGATAGGAAAAAGTAGATCTCTACCCTTCAGATGCTTATTAGCACTTGCTGTATGCATAGCACTGTAGGAATAAAATAAAAAAACCATATTTGCCCTTTTGGAACTTAAATTGTTACTTTTTTTTATGGTTTTATTCCAAAATAAAAATTAAGTGGACTTTTGGAGAAAATCTTTGGGACAGTGTTTTTTCCTTTGGGTATTCCCCAGTATTTCAAGAATAAGCATTCTTGAAAATGGTTAAAAGTTAAAAGTTGTTACTTTCAATGGGTAAAGAAAATAATAAAATTCTTCATCAGGCCCATGCAGTCTGACAAAGTGAGACCGTTCTATGGTCCTGGCACCCTCCAACCCCCTCAGTCCCCTACACCTCTCCCTTTTACAGGAAGCACAAGCTCTCAGGGCCCAAAACTGTAGTCTCATCCTAGATCAAATCTAGGCAGGTGCCTCCCCTTCCCGTGGGCCCACTGCCTTCCCTTGACCCTGTGCAGTCACTGTGGCAGTTGATAAACCTTATTCTGCAGTTGCATTGGGTGGCTGGAACACAGATGGAGGCAAGAGGATATCCATCTTTAGCTTACCAGAGCATAAACTGAATGGGACCTCTGCCCGCTGTCCCCACTCATGAGCACATGGCCATCTGCCACCTGCAGTTTGTTGCTCCTCACACGTCCCTAGCTCCTCCCCTAACTGAAGCTGGTGTGAGGAGAGGAGGTGGCAGCCCTATAGCTTCCCTACACAAGAAGCAGCTCCACATCCATGAGCTTCCATGTTCAGCCACCTGCCAGCATTCTTCTCTGACTCACAGGTACCCCACCAACAAGCACACTTCAAACCCAATCCCTCCAGAAACCCAGCCCTTTTCCCTGGCTACCGAGGGCTGTGTAATGCATAAAAGTGCAGATGTTACTAAAAGTGAATGTGTGAAGGTTAGTAGTTGACTCTGGTGTTTTAAAAGGGCGATGAATTGTCTAAGGAAAATAGAAGAAACTACATTAGCTCTCTCTTTGTATCAGAGGACACCCTGTCCTGGTCATAAAGGATGGTGGTTGACTGTTTTTAATTTTGTCATCTTCTTGGTAGGGGCTTCCTTCCAACCCCACCTCCTGCCACAGACACAAAATTTATTTTTATGGATTTTATAAGGTTTAGTAAAATACTACCCAGAAATGTTTGTTCACTACATTGATGGAGACTGTCTTGTGTTTAAGAATTGGAACTAAAATTAGAGTGAGGGAGAAAATCAAAATCTTTATAAACAAGGGACTAGTGTGGTAAATAACGAAAACGTGTTGTTTCTGTTGCATAAATGCACAGTAAGAAAAGCTGCATCCTAGACATCGTAATAACAGCTATCACTCCTAAGGTACTATACTTAACAGTGTAAGACTAAAAATTGATTCTTAGTATGAGAAGTAGGAAAGTGAACATGAGGACTGCTCTCTCTTAGTAGGGTAGTGAACATGAAGACTGAAAGTTCACACTGGTTCTTTGCTGCTATTATTTTAGTAACCATATTAGTATTCTTAATATAGTAAGTTTCACCTGAGATATGGTACTTAAAAATTACCTAATTCAAGAAATTAAAGGCTTATTCAGCATAGCTGTCCATAATATCTATTTCCCCTAAAGGTTTTCAGGTAAATGTGTATTTTAATTAAGTCCAATTCAACTTTGTAGGGGAAACACACCTGAAACTAGAGGAACAGCTTATGTGGTCTATGAAGACATCTTTGATGCCAAGAATGCATGTGATCACCTGTCAGGATTCAATGTTTGTAACAGATACCTTGTGGTTTTGTACTATAATGCCAACAGGGTAAGTACAGCCACGGTTCTCATCACGTGGGGAACCCATGTAAGAGTTAGTGGAGGGTTGTACCATTAGGGGAGATGTATCTCCCGAGTTCTTTTCTAGCTAGTGCTATTGGTAAAATTCATTTGACTGTAAGTTGGTAACTGTTAACTTTGGTCCTTACCACACCTTTAGGCATTTCAGAAGATGGACACAAAGAAGAAGGAAGAACAGTTGAAGCTTCTTAAGGAGAAATATGGCATCAACACAGATCCACCAAAGTAAATGTTTTCTGCATTTTCACTTTGGACTAAAACCCATGAATAACCACCACTATTTTTTTTTTTCTTTAAATGCTGAATATTGTGATTTCTTATTTGAGGTTGAAAAAGACCCACTTGAAACTGATATATGTTAGAATATATTATGTTAATAAACTTGTAGCTTTTGGTAAAACATGTCAATGTTTTCTCTTAAAATTTCTCCTATATTATACCAGAAAAAAAATAAAACAGCAGTTGAACCATATCAAGAATTATTCAGTAGTAGGTGGTCCTAGAGACTGAACTTCTTGAGAATGGGGACCTTTTGATATTCTCAGTGCTACCAGTGACCAATCCAGTGCTTAGCCATCGGGGGAACTTATTAAGAGTATTGTTACTTATTGAATGTCTATTAATGAAATCTACATAATAACTCAGTGAAAGTAGGCATCTCCATTTTGCAGATAAGGAAACCAAAGCTTTTCATGTTGAGTGAATGAATAAAATGTTTTTTGACATCAACTAGTTGTTAACCACATGAGTACATTTGAATGATACTTGGTTTACAGTTAGTCAAATGCCTTTGTCAGTATTGGTACCCTCGTCCTTAGAGGTTTATTCTAGAAATGGTCATTCAGATGATAATGCATTGTTAGAAATGTGAGAGCAAGCTGCCAGGGTGGTTGTATTTGTTGTTACATGTTTAAGATGTATTTATGTATTCTTTCCCTTTAGTTAATAAGTGTCTGTGTATATTTTGGACCTTAGCTCATAGTATATCTTTGCTATAAATAAGATACTTAATGCTTAGTCTTATAATCACAAACTCCCATGGCATGGAAATAGTGTGTTTATTACCACATTCATCATAGCTCAGCAGCTTGGAGGAGATAGCTATAATTTTCTTTTTATAGTTTAGGCATGGGCCAAATGGAGAAATATGGACTAATTGTTTTGTATATAACTATAACCCAAAATCAATTTGAAAGGTACAAGCACTGAATCATTTAAATGGACAAAGCCTATTCTACTTTTAAATGCATTTAGCTTTGAAATCTATCATTACTGTAAGAAAATAGACTATTTTATACTTTTTGTACTGTCTTCTCAAAGCCTACTATTGAAAATCAATAAATAATTGTCTTATTTATTAACTCTGTCTGAGTGCTTTTTGAAAGCACTGTTAAAGAGTAGAAAAGAGTCATTTCTAAGAAGGGCAGGCAGATGCCAAAGGAGCCGTAGCTGTAATTTTCTTGTGAATGCTTTTATGAGTTCCTTATTTTTGTAATGCTCAGTGTGCTTTTAGGTATTTATAAAAATAATTTTCTAAAAGACTTTTGTAAGGGGAAAATAAATTAGACCTACTTACAGTGTGGTTTGTCTACAGACTGACTTGCTCCTATTATAAGTTGTTTTAAATTAGTAACAAGGGGGAATTCCTGACAATTATAACTGGTCTGTCATTTGGATTATATATCTGTTAGTTGAATTTCATGACCTGAAGTTAAGAGTTTTTAAAAAATGCCCTCTAATTGGAAATTTTTAGCCAGTTCCAGTTACGTTACAAGAACATTAATTCAGTGGACACATACTGAGCCCCTGCTCTGTTCTCTGTGTGTACTGAAATGCTGAGGACATAGTTATAGCCAGTCCTCGGCACCAGGCATTGAAGGTGCAGTTTCTCAAGATGCTTTTTTAAGAGTACAGGGAATTGAGACTTTCCTGGCAGTCCAGTGGTTAATACTTCACCTTTCAAGGCAGGGGATGTGGGTTCGATTTCTGGTCTAAGAGCTAAGATCCCACATGTTTTGTGACCAAAAAAAAACAAAACAGAAGCAATATTGTAATATAACAAAGACTTTAAAAATGGTCTGCATTAAAAAAAATTATAATAAATCCAGGGGGACATTGAAGCCACCTGGGGAGCTTAAAAAAAAGGGGGAATGATTGTGTTCATGTGCATGTATGTACATACACACATGTGCCAGAGCTGCTTTACATCCATGTAG
Organism: Okapia johnstoni; assembly: GCA_024291935.2. NCBI lineage: Eukaryota > Metazoa > Chordata > Mammalia > Artiodactyla > Giraffidae > Okapia > Okapia johnstoni. The sequence continues at coordinate 65,008,868 of CM044306.1, read as the reverse complement.
GTTAAATTTCAAGTTTCCAAGAAAGATTTTGTATGAATAGAGAATTCATTGACTGAAAGTTTAAAAATGACTGATACAACATATATTTCATCATCACCTTCTTGCTTAATTAACAACTTTTGGTGGCTCTCACAGGATGATGCCCAAACCCTTGTCATATTGCATCACAATTTTCTGTGTTATCTTTTACGAGTGTCAGTAAAGCAGGGCCTGTGAAGCCTAGTGCCCTACCCTCTCCACGTGCTTGCCAGTAGGTATTTGCTTTTATTCCCTCATCTTAGTGTCTCCTGTTACCACCTCGGCGATGAATACTCTAGACTGAGATCTTTTACTTGACTCCATAATGGGCACCTGAAATGGTCCTTGTTGCTATTTTTAGTTATCTTATTGGTGTCACAGCAGAAAACATGATGATAATCTTTTATACAGGCTGACTTCTGAGAAGTTCTCATAGGCCTTTTGTATCGTTGAGGAACGCGAGGAACCAAGACATTCTGAAGGAAACACCCCAGAAAGGAGTGAGTGTAGCACCTTCTGACTGGTCTTGTCCCACCACAGAGGTGAGCACAGGGACTGGTGACTGGAAGCAAACCAGCCCCTTTCTCATTTAATTTTCTCCATCTTAAAGCACTGCTTCTTCATTAGCTCATCAGTCCTCAGCAGAGGAATACAGCCGGGACTTTTTGGAGACAAAAGGGGTAGATAAAATAGCCAAGATGTGTCATATCACATACATGACACATTTTGTGATGTGTTATCAACGAGTCTATGAAGGAAACTTAACAGCACTTGCCCCTCCCTCAGTCTTGAAACAATTCTAAGACATCACTGACAGAAGAACCCTAACGATGGCCAAGAGCTTTTCTCATCCATGCCAACTAAAAGAAAAATCTCTTAGCTACATTGCCATGGGCTCCCCTGACATACATAACCCATATCAATCAGCGGGCTGGTTTTAAAACCTAACTGGAAGTTCCGGTAGGTTTAGTAAAGGCAGATGAAAATACTAATAAGCAGCATAAATAGAACAAGTTCAGAATCATATTCTTCTCAGAAGTAATGCTCCAGTGTAAAGTTAGAGCAAATCTAGATGAAAGTAAGTACATACTTATTATCAAAAGTAATGTCCCAATGTGAGTTAGTGTATGGCTTTGAAGCATAACACATCATCATTTCTTTAGATGCACAAAGTGCACTTTTCCATCTTTTCCAAGAAGGGAGCTCATCTCGTTAAGTCCAAATGTAGATTTCATGATTGATCACCTGAAGTGCTAAAATCCAGCATTTGATGACTAAGCTATGGGGTTTGGACAAAATGTATTTAGTTACAGTTACTCAGAAGAGAATTCTGAGCCTGAGAGGTGAGTGGCAAGCAATAACCTACCTTCTAGGGCTGCTTAGTGGAGAAGGAAATGGCAACCCACTCCAGTATTCTTGCCTAGAGAATCCCATGGACAGAGGAGCCTGGTGGGCTGCTGTCCATGGGGTTGCACAGAGTTGGACACAACTGAAACGACTTGGCTTGCGTGCATGCATTGGAGAAGGAAATGGCAACCCAATCCAGTATTCTTGCCTGGAGAATCCCAGAGACAGAGGAGCCTGGTGGGCTGCTATCTATGGGGTCGCACAGAGTCGGACATGACTGAAGCAACTTAGCGGCAGCAGCAGCAGGGCTGCTTAGAGGGTTGGTGGTAGTTTTTATTTTAAAATTAAAATAATAGAACAAGGCCCATTAAGTACAATAGGTACCTCAGAGTGGTATCTATGCTACATGAACTTCTGAAAGTTCACTTCATGCCACTTCGCTTTTAGGAAAGACCTACATGAGTACCTGTTTTCGCTACACAAAAGAAATGCAGAGAGGATTTTTGCTTTTATGAAAAAAGGAGAAAAGCAAAAATAGCATTCAGAGCGGTTAAGAGGCAGCATGAACCCTGAGCAATGACTGACACCACCAAGCTCCTTCCCCAAGAACAACAGTATCTCAGCATCAAGCCATTCATTAGAGGTTTGAACCGTGTCTGTGAGCATCTGTGCTCTTATCTTGATTTATTTTGTGCATCCATTTGCAACATGTGCCCTAGTGTAACTGCTTCTTCGCTTCACACCATTTCAGCTTAACAAAAGGTTTCATAGGAATACTGTACTTTCTACTTTCGGATAGTGGGGAAACCTGTACTATATAATATCACTCTCCTGGCTACTTCTCTTTTCCATTCTTTTCCGCAAGGGCAACTGACCTATGTGGTCCTTAAAACCTCCTTTAAGGACCACATACGTCAGACGTAAGAGATGCGGGTTCAATCCCTGGGTCGGGAAGATCCCCTGGAGGAAATGGCACCCCACTCCAATATTCTTGCCAGGAGAATCCCATGAACAAAGAGCCTGGCAGACTCTCAGTCCATGATGTTACAAAGAGTCGGACACAACTGAGTGTCTGAGTACACTTAAAGCACTTCCTACCTTCAGTAAGGATGGACAGGCATTTGTCAAGCACAGAGCCTTTATTTTACATACCGTTTCCAAAGAGGACATTGTTTAAGTCAGCAGAACTTCCAAGAGAGAAAGTGACAGCAAAGATAACTGGCTCAAGTCCCTCTGTGTACAGCATGTACGTTTCATGTCTGAGCACCTTGTGTGTCTGGCTTAAGTAAAAGTAAGGCAGTGTAGATTGTGCGAACAAGAAATCTGTTCTGTGATCAGGAATGGCTACTACATGCATCACGCAAAATGCACAACCTGAAACATTTCAATCTGCAACCAAAGTTTCCTCAAGCATAGATTAGCGTGAACAATGACGGAACACAGAGCAACTTGGGCAGAGAGAACGGATAATGCCATGGGGCAGTGAGGTTAGCGCACTGATCAAGAGCCCCAAGCAGGAGGAGCCGTCCCAGTGGCCGAGCAGGCTAGGAGGGTGAGCAGCAGCCATCTCCAGCCACCTTCAGTTCCTTCCTGCCTTCACTCTAGGTTGAGCAGCTCCACGTCAAAGATGAGGGTGGCATTGGGAGGGATGACACCGGGGTGGCCTGTGGCTCCATATGCCACATCGGGAGTGCAGGTCAGCTTCGCCCTCTGCCCCAAGCTCATCTAGCAGGGATGGGGGCAGATGGGGAGAGGAGAAAGAGGACCCAGCTTGATTTAAAAGAAAAAAGTAAGGTAACTATGTCATTTTCCCAAACCATCCTCATGGTAACCCTGAAGATCTGAGATGAATTTTATATGTGGCACACTGAAGTGATGCTAAGAGTTGTAACCAAGGCAGATGGCACCTCAGACTAACAGAGACGTAACTACGGACAGTAACTTCAACACCGTAGCCTCAAATTCATTGATCCAGCAAACAATGCTGGTTATTCAGTTAGAGTGCACCTCAACACTTCAATCTGTTCATAATTTTTCCTTCTTTCAAAGAAGCCTAAAGAGGATGCATAGACCATATATGTAAAGACCATATATACATGTGTATACTCATGTAGGTGCTAGGACCAATTCATTAGATTAAGAGATTAGAAGGCACAGCAAGGAACATTACATGACTTTGTAGAGGAAGGAAGAAGAGCCTGAACCAGGGCTCATCACAGCAGTCCTCAAGGATTTGTCTGGCATTAGTGGGACAACTGGTGAAATTTGAATAACCAATTTTTAAATTTTGAATAACTGACTCAAAAATTTGAACAGATTGGCTAATGGCATTGTATCAATGTTAATGTCCTGGTTTTGTTCACGGTACTATGGTTATGTAAAACATTAACGTTTAGGGAAGCTGGGTAAAGAGTATACGAGAACTCTACTCGTATATAATATTTTTGCAAGTCTGAAATTTGTGCTTTTTTTTTTCAAGTTTAAAAAAACCCTAAACAGTAGCCTACTCCACCTCTTCTGCTGCTTCAGTCCTGAACAGCTAGTAGCTCACAGGCTTGCTCAGAACTGGAGGGATGTGCTTGGGAAGACAGCCCCAAGTAAGAGACAACAAAAGGGTTGGGGACATAAAGCCAGGACTGAAACTAGGTGGCATTGCCAAGCCCTGGCAGTGGAGTCAAAGCAGTGGTGGTCTGTGATGGGGGAGGGTGGAGAGCAGAGTACAGAGCCCAGACCCCCAGCTGCTCAAACCCCCCTTAACAAGGATCCTCATCTTACCTGGGCTGCTCCCTCTTCAAAACCCTTGATGACTTCCTGTTTGCCAATTCTGAACTTGAAAGGCTTGTTTCTGTCTCTGGATGAATCGAATTTCTTGCCATTTTGAAGCATTCCTATAAAAGCAAGGATAGGGTGGAAAAGAGCTGCGGTCAAGAGATAACTCCCATTTCAGGTTCAACACGTCTAGTATGGAATTCCTATTCTGTACAAACCTGCTGTCTTCCAGTCCTCCCCATCCATCCTGTTGACTAAGCAAGAAACCTGGATACTTCCACATCCCGCCTATCACCAAATGGTACATATCTTTGAAGTCAGCAATTTTCTCTACTTCTATTACCACCACCCCGTGGTCTCATCAAGCCACTATTGCACCTCACCTATGGACAGAAACCGACTCCAACTAGACTTGTTGCTCTGCCTTTACTCCTCCATTCCCTTCTCCACACTGCACCCAGAATGGTTTAAAACACACACACACAAACACACACACACACACACAAACACACACACACACACACACACACACGTGCGCCCGCCTAATCCTATTATTCCCTTGCTTCTGTAACTTCCCTGAGGCAGAATCCGAATGCCTACATTGTATCCAGGCACGTTAAGATCTAGCTACTGCCTGCCTGACAATCCTCTGTTCTCCCCTTCTCCCTTTCCCTTCCCTATTGAGGTCAGACCTTTCTCAAGTACTTCTGCACATTGCAACTTTTTTTATGCACCTTCATTAGCCTGACGGTCTGTTTTCACAGGCATTTCAGTTTCAGGTTGTGTCCTCAGCTGATATTCTCAAGGTTCCCCTACTACGCAAAACACAAAGGTATTAGCCTTTATTTCAGTGAACAGTGTAAAGTGACCCAGCCGGTCAGGGGCAGCCTCCAGACCTCATACAAAAGGACTGTGTGAACTCAGGACACCCTGAGTGTTTTCTTAGCAGACTGAAGCATCCCTCAGTTTCCAACTGCAGATATCTTGTCATTCCTGATGTACATACATGTGTTGTCTCAGTCCAGCTGCCTAAAAAGCAAGAGCTGTTTTCTGTCTTCTGTTCTTACTGGTGTCTCTAGCTCAAATATTAGACATTCTGCAAAGGATGCTATTTCACAACTTCTTCTCATGGCCCCTGGACCACAACAGAAGGCAATCTGGGACCAGATAAAGATCTAGCTTGTAAGTTCAGAGACTGGATTCTGACTTCACTCTGGCACTAACACTGTGTGAACTTAGGCAGATCACTTTCTCTCTAATCTCAGATTTGCCATGTTTCACATGAGAGGTCTAGTATCTAAGAATCTGTGATGCCACGTCCTAATTCCTAAAATATAAATGTATACAAGAGACATTCTTATTTACCTATTTTCTGGGCAGAATAAATTGAGCTCTTTCCCTGGATACTAAATCAGGCAAAGAAAACCCTATTGCTACACAGAGACACACACAGATGGATACTTCTATATCAAATATACGAGATCAAATACAAACTCAAGCATACACACAGGTTGCTAAGATATTCAGAGATGTGCATGCATGCTCACATACATTTATACACATGCACTCAGAAGAAAACCCTGATGGCCAAACAGATGCTAAGAAAATATTTAGATAGATAGATATAATACAGTCACACAGACACAAACTTGCACAGTACACATATGGATATGCGCATACACACACTCATACATTCACACCCTCCATTTAAAGACTGATTTTCTCATTCCCCATATTCCTCAGGTTTCATATGACTTAAACCACTTCAGACCATAAACTTTTATCTACTGCAGCAGGTTCAGTCAAAACCATGCAGTCCAGAAACAGACACCACAGACAATTGGTGACCGGATTTAACAAGGGTGCCACTGAAATGTAATGGACAAAGGGTGATTTTTTTTAATATATGTTGCTGATTGACTGTATATACATATGAGGGAAAATGAACCATCAAAGTGAACCCCTAATTCACCCACACATAAAAATCAATTCCAGATGAATCACGGGCCTAAATATGAAAGATAAAATAATAAAGCTTCTATGACACAACAAATAGAAGAATAGCTTCATCACCTAGGATAGACAAAGATTTCTGAACACAAAGGTACTAACTGCAAAAGAAAAGTTTCATACATAGAACTTCATTAAAATTAAGAATTCCGTTCAAAGTGGGACTTCCCTAGTGGTCCAGTGGCTGAGACTTTGTGCTCCCAATGTAGGGAGCCTGGGTTCGAACCCAGGTCAGGGAACTAGATCCTGCATGCCGCAACTAAAGGATCTCGTGTGCTGCAGTGAAGACCCAGCACAGCCAAATAAATAAATCCATATATTTTTTAAAAGATCCTGCATGCTGCAACAAAGATAGAGGGTCTCACATGCTGCAGTTAAGACCCACTGCAGCCAAATAAATAAATAAAAATTAAAAAAAAAGAAATCTGCTCAAAGGATGCCAATAAAGGAGTAAAGAAAAACAGATGTTTTGGCGTAGGTATATGTTTGGAATAGGAGATGTTTGGAATAGGTATAGCCAACAAAGGACTCAAATCCAGAATACAAATTAATTCCTACAAATCAATAAGATAAAGACAGATAACCTAATTTTTTCTTAAGTGGACAAAATTTAGGTGAACTACGGAGGACATCCAAATGACCAGGAAGCACATGAAAGGGTACTCAACGTCCTTAACCATCAGGCCTGTGCAAATCAAAACCACAAGGAGATACCCTGCGAGCCCACCAGAGAGGGCCAAAATCAAAACAAAAACCTGACAATACCAAGCGGTGATGAGGATGCCAGAGAACTGGAATGCTCAGACATGGCTGGTAGCAGTGGAAACTGGCACAACTACTTTGGAAAGCTATTCGGCAGGATCTGCTACCTCTGAGCAGGTATAACCCTGTGCCCAAGCAATTCCACTTCTACGTATAGACAACTAGGTTGTCTACATATGTGCACCAGAAGACATCTACAAGACTCTTCAAAGCAACACTATTCATAATGTCTAAAAACTTAACAATCCAAATGTTCATCGACTGTAGAAAGGATAAATTGCAATATATTCATACAATGACCTGTACAGGAATAAAAAAGAGCAAACTCCTGGATAAATCTCACGCATATAAAAAGTGAAACAAGAGACCTAATGAGTGAAATAACCCAAAAACAGAAGAGTATATACTCTATGAGATGAAACCAATCCATAGGGACAAAAAGTTAGAATGCTAGTTACCTTTAGGGAGATGTAACGACTGGAGGGGTGGGTGGGGGCGGGGGGGTGGTTCCCAGGTGGCACCAGTGGTAAAGAACCCGCCTGCCAATGCAGGAGACGCAGGAGACGTAAGAGACGCAGGTTCGAACCCTGGGTTGGGAAGATACCCTGGAGGAGGGCCTGGCAACCCACACCAGTATTCTTGCCTGGAGAATCCCATGGACAGAGGAGTCTAGTGGGCTACAGTCCATACAGTTGCAAAGAGTTCGACACGACTGAAGCAACTTAGCATGCACGAGCGAATGACTGGGAGGAAGCATAGGGGACAGACCAGGAGGTGCTGGAAAGGTCTGTTGATCTAGGGGGTGGTTACATAAGTGTGATCACTTTTGAAAAATTTCATCAAATTTCATACATCTTAGAGTTATGTTCTCTAGTGTATTTATATGTAATAAAGTTTATGAAAAAGTCCCAGTCTCTGACTGGGTTTCATGAGACAGTCCCTCCCCAGACCAGAGCCGCCCATGTCTAATGTTAGTATTTAATGCACATTGCCTCCTGTCTGCATGTATTGTGAAAAGCCTTTACAAAAGGATGTTGTGGTTTCAGTAACTTGATAAGTACCGGTCTGTCTGCAACATGTAGAACAGATAAATCAATTACACAGGTCAGAGGCCCCAGAAGGCTCATGGTAATTAGGACACACTACCAGGAGATGAAACACAGCTCCAGCCCACTGACGTCAGCCACCAGCAACACAGCTGTTGAGAAATACCCACACTGTCTGCCTAGAATTAACCTGGCACTTCACACTGGCCCAGAGAACTGCTAAAAATGGCCTCCATCTGACTCTATCCTAGGAATTAAACTGGCCTTGCTGTCTGCGAAGTCGCTGTCACCAAGTTTGCCACATTGGGAAGAAGGTCACAAGGTAGAGCACTGCCCCTGCCCCCTTGGAACAAACATCTGCTCAGTGATCTTCTGGCCAGCAGTCCTCAGGAACTCCATCTAGAATGTTCCTCAGTCCACCTGGCCTTCCAATCCAGATCATCCATGAGGGCTCAGCAGAGATGTGGGCCCTCCTTTGCTCCCACAGCACCACAGGCACTGCCCTCCCCCAAGCCCACAGCCCTGGTGAAGGTAGGAATCATCTTGTTACATGTTTGTGTCCCCACTGATCAGCACAACCTCTTGCACACTGTAAGTGATCAGTAAGAGTAGACTGAATAGTCTATTTCCCAAAAAAGAAAGGGGATTCTGAGGAAGCTGACTTCACTTCTTTCATAACACTGTAGGATGAAAAGGAAGTCTGCAGGGGGGTCAGGGCTCTGAGAGCTATAAGAGGAATTTCCAAGTATCAGACAGAACCAGGGGGGCCAGGGCTCCATCCTGCCTGCAACAGACGGAAGGAAAATGGAGATGGCTGGCTCTGTCAGAGGCTGGTACCACAGTGGCTCTTGCTGGTAGAAGAGGGAGGAATTCACCTTGCCAGTGCCCTTTTTCATTCCCTCAAGGCTGGCTGGGGGAGATGGGGATAGCTGGTCAGAGGAAGACTTGGTTGCCCTGGGCTTTGGGCCTGATCCAGAGGAGCAGATACCTTTAGAGAAGTATCAGAGTAGAGATCTGCCTGCAGAGGGGCAGGTTTGGATGAGAGCGTAGGGGGCGAAGCCTACCTGTGTAGTGCACCACGCACGTCTGGCCCTTCTTGGGGAATGTCCTTCCTGCAAGGAGACACAAAGATCCAGGAATGAACAGCAAATTGGGAAAAGTCACCGGGGACATGTCAGGTGTGACTTGTGACCAAGAGCTCTGGCCCACATTCCCCTCCATACCACGGAGAAGCCCATAGCTCCAGTTCTGGCTCTGTGCTTTGTATGAGCCAATGGCTTCGTATGAGCCTCTTCACTTCTCTGGCCTTGATCTGAACTTTATTTCCTTGGGTTCCACAACTTCGCTCTCTCCTGGTTGTTTCCCTTTCTTTGATTGCTCTTTTTACTTTCCTCCATTCATTCCACAAACCTGACAGCCTACTATCTGGCAGGCCTGGACTAGATTCCAGAGACACAGAGCAATCTATGAACTCACAATGAGGTTACGGAAATAGATGCATAAATAATAGATTATAATGCAGGGTGACGACTGCACAAGGATGAATCAACAGTGAAAGTCACTCAGTCATGTCCGACTCTTTGCAACCGCATGGACTATACAGTCCATGAAATTCTCCAGGCGAGAATACTGGAGTGGGTAGCCTTTCCACTCTCCAGCGGATCTTCCTGACCCAGGAATTGAACTGGGGTCTCCTGCATCGGAGGCGGATTCTGTATCAACTGAGCTATCAGGGAAGCCTGATGATTCTGAATAAAAAGAATCATTCACAAATATTTACTGAATACCTACTCTGTGTAAGGCCTGATCTCAGGATACACCAGTGAGTTACACAGACCAGACAAGATCACTACTCTTTTGGAATTTACATTCTAATGGAGGGAGACAAACAATACTCAAATAAACAAGACAATATCGATTGTGATAAGTTCTCTAAAGAAAATAAACACAATGATGAATTGCAGAGAGATACAGTGGGACAGGTCATTTCAGAATGTCTGGTCCAGGACAGCCTCTCAGAGGAGATGACATTTGAACTGAGACTTGAAGGATGAGGAACACACTGAGAAAAGCACTGCGGGAAGAAGAAGCAGGCAGTGCATAAACCGTGAAGCATCAATGCATTTACAGAATGAAAGGAGCCTAGATGACTGGAAAGGGAAGGAGGTGGAGACAAGTGGGAAAGAGCCAGATCATACACGGCCTTGCAGAGCTGGATTTAATTCTGCAAATTCTTTAAGTGCTACAAGAAGGCATGGGAGGGCTTTAAGCAAGAAAATGACATAATCTGAATTAAGATTTTATAAGATCACTCTGGCTGCTCTGTGTAGGGTGGACAGTTAGGCGCCTGTTGCAATAATCCAGACAGAAAATCAATGATGGCTTGAATTAAAGTGGTTGGCAGCAGAGAAGAGAGTAAAATAGATTGGAGATATATTTTGGAATTGGAGCTGACAGGGCATGCTAATGGCATGGAGAAGGGGATCCAGGATGAGAGAGAAGCATGATGTTAGGGTTTTAGGGTGGGTGACTGGAAGGCTGAAGGAGCTGATTCCTGAGATGGGGAAGACTGACGAGGCACAGATTTGTGCAGGTGGCAATCTCGAGATACCTATTAGACACGTGAGCTTGTACTGCAAGTAGGCAGATGGAGGGTCTGCACTGGAGCTATAAATTTGGATGGGATCTAAAGGCCATGGGACTGGATAACAAAGCCTTCGGAGGGTGAACAGCTGAGCCAACATGTAGATGAGGCCCCAGGAAGGGAGCAACTAGCTGAGTGTCAGGGGAAGTATCTGAGAGGAGATAATGGTTAAACTGGGTCTTAAAAGATGAGTAACTTGTCAGAGGAAGTAAGGGAGATAATTTGGGAAGAGTGACCACATGTTCAAAGGCTTCAAGTCAAGCAGTAATGGGAGCCTGTCTGGTTTCCTGCTGTAACCTTAAGGTCTAGCACACAGTATACACTCAATAAATATTTGCTGAATGACTGGTGTGTTTAACAACTTGCAGACAGCTCGATAAAGCTGGAGAAAAGTTGGTGGTAGGGGTAGGGACTGCTAGTGAGAGATGAGGCTCCAGTGTGGAAGGTAACAGAAGGCTGTATCTGTCTGCCTGGAGAAAAAGGAAGATTCCTTAAAACATTTTATGCCCAGAGAGGGGCATGATCAGATATGCATTTTAAAGAGTGTGCAGGCTGTGGTGGAGAAAACCATGGGGGTGAGGTGGGAGGCCAGACGGAAGGCCAGGAGGTGAGACTGGAGGTGGAAGACCAGTTTAGAGACTTCAGAAATCCAGGTGAGAGATGATGGTGGCCGGAACTAGGGCAGAGGCTGAGGAGATGGAGTCTTCAAGATACTCAGCAGGAGAAGTAGGCAGGATTTGCTGTAGGCTCGACCAAGACAGACATCCTCAGCACAGCAGCATCATTATTGAAATATTAATTGGTGCATTCTTCCACTCTGGGTTATAGCATGGTAGCTGGCCCTTCTGCGCTTCCCTGACTTGGAGGTTTAGACTGAAGTAAAAGCAGAAGGCCAAAATTCCTCTGTGCTAAGTCACTTCAGTCGTGTCTGACACTTTGAGACCCTATGGACTGTAGCCCGTCCACGGGATTCTCCAGGCAAGAATACTGGAGTGGATTGCCATTTCCTCTTCCAGAGGATCTTCCTAACCCAGAGATCAAACCCAGTTCTCTTATGTCTCCTTGCATTGACAGGTGGGTTCTTTACCACTAGTGCCACCTGGAAAGTTCCTCCAGGCTTTCCCTAAAAATCTGATCCGCTTCAAGAGAAAATGCCTCTTGTCTCTAGCCAGGGAGGGAGGATAAGGAGAGAAAACTCTAAAGGCCTCTTTGAGCCAGGGAAGAGAGAAGAGGCCTGGAGGCCCCTGGCAGAACTCTAAGGTAGTGCCCTGAGTGGGGGAGGGCGGGGGGAGGTAAAAAGACTCCAGGGAGATGCTTCCTGGGACCCAGTACAGAGGTTCCCAGCATAGAAAAAGAAGCCTGTACCTCTGAAGTGATCCAAGGTCGTGGCTGGGACTCCTAGGGACCACTGCTTTTAAATTAGGAAGGTGGCCAGGAGCCAAGAGTCCCTCCAGTTTCCTGGGGGTGGGGGAGTGTCAGCATTGCCTGACATGCAGTTTGCCTGTCAAATCCTGCAGAAATGTGGGCTCCAGTCTGAATTAAGTTTGGTTTAAGAAATGGAGAAAGCTACTCCTGGCACATGCAAACTCAATTACACAAGGGTGATGCCTGGGATGTCTGGCTTGGGAAAGTGACGGATGCTAACCCAAGGCAGGAAGCAAGGGAACACAGAGGAGCGCCTGGGAGTAGGGAAGACCAGGAGCAGGAGTTCTGTTTTGGACTCGCTGACTTGGAGGAATTCGTGGGACTTCCAGGTAGAGCCTGAGCAGCGGCTGGATAAACGGACCACCGTGAACTCAAATCCGAGGCCTGGGCTGGACGCTTAAGTTTGGGGGCCATCGGTTTCAGCCGCTCATGAAAGCCGTGGGAGTGGACAGGCTGGCCAGAGAGGCTGAGTGGGGCAGGGAGCATAAAACAAGATGCAGAGGCAGTGGAGGAAGCGCTCCGCCTTTTCCAGACTGGCTCGGTCCCTACAGCGTCTCACCGCCCAGATTGCGGGGGGCCGCCCGATCAGAGGCCCGGAAGCGGGCACGTTAGAAGGGGGCTGCCCCGAACAGATGAGACCCCAAAGCATCTCTTTTCCCCGTTTCCAGAGCTCACCCAGCAGGGCAGGGAAAGCGGAGCTGTAACCCGGCCCTAGGAAATCAGCAGCAGCGGATAACCGAGCGTTTCCAGCCGCAGCAGCGCCAGCCGGAGGCGCCCGGGGCGGTGGCGGGCCGCAGACCCCAGCCTCCCAGCCGCCGCCTTCGTTCCTCTAGGTGAGCAAGCGCGGAAGGGGATGGCGAAGGATGTCTGCTAGAACCCCCAACAATCCCAATTGAGGTCCTCTCCCGCCGCCCCCATCCTAGGCCCGCTCCCCCTGTTCAGCACCCCTCCCGCGCTACCTCGGAATCGGACCCCCCCGCCGGGCTCCGCCCCGAGACCCCTCCTCCTCCCCCGGCCCCGCCACCCGGTACCGTCTCCCGGGGAGATGGTCTCGATCTCCACGCCCATCGCGGTCCCACCGGCCCCGCCTCCGAGGGTCCCCGCTGCTGCCCCGACCCCGGCTCGGCTCCGGCCCTGGCCCGCTGGCGCTCCGGCTCGCCTCCCCGCCGCCACTGCAGAGTCGGAGGAGGTGCGGCTGGAGTCGGGACCTGCGCAGGGAGGGGCCACCGGGAAGGGGGCGGCGGGGCGGAGCGGCGCGGAAAGGTGGGGTCGACCGGGGCGGGGCCCGGGGGGAGCGACCCTGACGCGATTGCTCCAGAGCTTGACCAGGCTAAGGATCGTTAACCCACTGATTGGGGAAGATGTTGAGGAAGGCATGCAGACACTAGTGCATCTACCCACCCATCTATCCCTCCCTCCATCCCTCCATCCATCCATCCGTCAACACATATTTATGTAGCACCTTCTATAGTCAAAGCTATAGTTTTTCCAGTAGTCGTGTATGAATGCGAGAGTTGGACCGTAAAGAAGGTTGAGCCTCAAAGAGTTAATGCTTAACTGTGGTGCCAGAGAAGGCTCTTGAGAGTCCCTTGCACTGCAAGAAGATCAAGCCAGTCAATCCTAAAGGAAATCAACCCTGAATATGCATTGGAAGGACTGATGCTGAAACTGAAGCTCCAATACTTTAGCCACTGATGCGAAGAACTGACTCATTGAAAAAGACCCTGATGCTGGGAAAGATTGAGGGAGTGAAGGTTGCTCAGTCGTGTCAGACTCTTTGCGACTCCATGGACTGTATAGTCCATGGAATTCTCTAGGCCACAGTACTGGAATGGGACGCCTTTTTCTTCTCCAGGGGATCTTCTCAACCCAGGGATCGAACCCAGGTCTCCCGCATTGCAGGCAGATTCTTTACCAGCTGGGAAAGATTGAAGGCAGGAGGAAAAGGGGACGACAGAGGACGTTATGGTTGAATGGCATCACCGACAGAATGGATATGAGTTTGAGCAAGCTCCGGGAGATGGTGAAGGTCAGGGAAGCCTGGAGTGCTGTAGTCCATGGGATTGCAAAGCGTGGGACACCATTGAGCAACTGAACAACAGCTCTGTGTTAAGCTGGGCGTGGGTGGGGGAAGCAGTCAACTTGGTCTCACAGGTAGGTGGAGAGGGCCAGCAACTAAACCAACACTTTAATGAACTGCGTTCACTGCCATAGAGTTCAGAATGTCATGGTAGCACCAGAGAGGTACCTACCCCAGCTAGGCTGTTGGAATCTGTAGGGACAAGTTGCGGGGTGGTGGAAGGGGTGGGTGGAAAATAAACCAGTAATTACTGACTCTTCCCCACCCACCTACACCCCTATACTTCATCCTGCATAGTTCTTAGGTAGGCACAGGTGGCCTCCTGCCTTTCAAGGCAGAGAACTGCACCCTGGGGTTACCAACTGAATTAAGACAGAACTGTTGTCCTGGAGGAATCCAATCTGTGATGAGGACACGAACAGTTACCACCTGGAGTGATTTAAGTTGTGGGATGAATGAATGAATGATTTCTACCAGACCCTTCATCTCCTTCCAAAGGAGACCCAGGAATCTAGAAAGGTATTTTTTGGAGGAGGTAAGCATTTGAAAAATGAATGGAACTTTCAATTTTTTCTCTCTCTTCATGCATTGTTGCAAAAAATCGATAGGAAGGTATGGTTCTGACAAGTGGAGCAGGAAGACAGGCATGGGAAGAAAAGCCTGAGCAAAGAAGAGTGAGCCCTAGAGGTGTTACTCCTCCACTTCCGCATTCCCCTCTCCCCCAGATGGTCAAGTCATGGACTTCAGATTATCAGAAGGAGGGCTGGCTGTGTGTTCAACAAACATGATCAATTATTGTGAGGGTCAGGATCTGAAATTCCCCATGAGCTGCCCCAAGGCGTGGCCCAGAATCTGGCAGCGGTATAGCTGGCCTTAAGCCTAGTGAGTTGTAGCTATCGGCAGGCACTTTTGGGGTAAGTGTAGAATAACGGTTTGTAATTAGGGCGGGTCCATGGGGGCGGCGTCAGTTACATACACCCTATTTTGTGTATGGAGAACATTTTTCTGAGGAGATTTTAAAGAGGTATTCAACTCCTTCTCTACCTCCCCCTCCCTGCTGCTTCCCTGAAAAGCTTAAGAAACTGTGTTGACTCTAGGGCTCCCGGACTCCTTAGACTACGAGGACCGAAAAGATGCGGGGGAAAGCGCTAAACCGCTCAACGGAGGAACGGTATCAATAGCAATGTTACCGTCGATGGTGTTTCAGGTGGACTACAACTCCCAAAGCTCTGTGCGGCAAAGCTCGAGCTTATTGGCCAATGGGAAGGACCGTCTCATAACGGAGCAATAGCCAATAGCCAATTGCCGACCTTGTACAGCCTCGGCTCACCTATCGGGCTCTGGAACCGATGCTTCCGGAATCTGCTTGGGACTTCGGATCAGAGCTCTGTGAGCTCCAGAGGCCGCGGGGAAACTGATTTTCTGTGGGGCAGTGAGACCAAAGGTATTTTGTCTCTACTGCTTTCCGGCCTAGCCGCTGTAGGGGAGGCCAGGTAGGCGGTGACGGAAGTGGAGGGATCTGCACTTTGGTAGACGCGGGATTAGAGGAAGGGTTACAGGTGTGCGGAGAAGATGGCTAGAATGGTGGGGGGCCACGTGAGAGGGCTGGCAGATGCGGACGAGCTGGGCGTGGGTTTAAACCAGAGAATATATTACTTGTGACTCATGAGTGACGCTTCTGGGAATATATCCTAAGGAAGCCATTCAAAATGAACATGCTTTTATTCGTAAACACCTTTATCCCAGCGGTATTTGTAAAAAGATAAAGTTGGCTATAACCAGGTCTCTCACCAGTGAGGAAAAATTATGGCACTTCCTCAACAGTGAGGGAAAGTGGTATGAAGTTGCTTCTAAAAGTAATTTATAAAGCTTTTAAATAACATGAGTAAATCCTAATATAATGTGAAGCGAAAAAATCGTGGTATGAAATTGTGCAGTATGAGTGAAAAAGTTTAACATTAGCTTCATAGAAAAATGTCTGGAGGGTTGCAGTCATAATTTTCTTTCGTTGAATTTGAGTGTGTGTGTGTATGAATTTACCTTTTGACCTTTTAAAAAAAATTTATTGGAGTATAGTCGATTTAAAATGTTGTGTTAGTTTCTGCTGTACAGCAAGTGCATCAGTTATACATACACATATAGCCACCCTTTTTAAGGTTCTTTTCTCAATTAAGTGGTTACAGAGTGTTGAGAATACTTCCCTGTGCTATACAGTTGTTGTTTAGTTTCTAAATCTTGAGGACTCTTTTGCAGCACCATGGACTGTAGCCTCCCAGGCAAGAATACTGGAATGGGTTGACATTTCCTTCTCCAGGAAATCTTCCCCATCCAGGGATTGAACTCGAGTCTTCTGCATGGCAGAAAGATTCTTTACCATCTGAGCCACCAGGGAAGGCTCATACTATATAGTAGATCCTTATTAGTTATCTATTTTGTATATAGTAGTGTGTATGTCAATCCCAGGCTCCCCATTTACCCCCTCTTTCCTCCCTAGTAACCATAAGTTTGTTTTCCACATCAGTGACTGTATTTCTGTTTTGTAAATAAGTTCATTTGTACCATTTTTAAAGATTTTACATATAAGCAATATCATATGGGAATTTGTCTTTCTCTGACTTATTTCACTCAATATGACAATTTCTAGGTCCTTTTGACCTTTCTTATGTATTAATTTAAAACAATATGTGTAAAGAACTTGAATTATTTTATAATGAAAACACAGTAAATTTGGAAAAACAAGTTGGGGACTATGTAACTTTAAACTAACTGGAAGTGCTCCTATTACCTGAGCCCCTTGACTGTCACTATGAGTTGTCTCAGGTTTTTTTTTTTTTTTTTTTTTTTTGGCTGTGCTGCATCTTAGTTGCAGCTCGTGGGATCTAGTTCCTTGAGCAGGGACTAAACCTGGGTCCCCTGCATAGGGATTGCAAAATCTTAGCCCCTGTACCACCAAGGAAGTTCCATGAGTTGTCTTTAAAGAAGATTAGAAACGAATTGAATAGCCATAGACTGAACACCAGATCCCGGTTCTGGCCATCTCTCTCCTGAATTAGTACATTCAACTTTTCGCTTCATAGAGCAACCAGGGTTCCTGATTTGAGAAACCTCATCATCTGAGGGTGGAGAGACTAACAGGTGTACATACCGTTAGCTTCAGGCAAATTTTTTAAAAGATACAAAATAATTGAGGTACACCTGAAGGTCTTTCACCTATGTCCTCTTGGTTCTCTGATCTTTTTACTTCTAGCTCTGTAACAGTGATTCCCAAATCCTTATCTCTGACTGCCTAAGGTGCAATGATACCCTATAAACATCTTAAATAAAGCAAGTGCGTGCATGCTCAGTTGCTTCAGTCCTGTCCCGACTCTTTACAACCCTATGGACTGTATCCTGCCAGGTTCCTCTGTCCATGGGATTTTCCAGGCAAGAATACTGGAGTAGGTTGCCATTTCCTCTTCCAGGGGATTCCCCAAAACCCAGGGCTTGAACCCACAACTCCTATGTCTCCAGCATTACAGGCAGATTCTTTACTGCTAAGCCACCGGGGAAGCCCTCATTAAACTTGTTGCACACTACACATTGTTCTTACCTCTGAAGCATGCTCTGCCTTCTGTAGCTCTGATTAATGGTTCATCAATTTCCCAAGCTGAAAATTTGTATGTTGTCCTTAATTCTCCTTTCTTCCTTAGCACTCATTCCACTTGATAATGTATTTCAATTGCCTTAAAAGTATCTCGTAGCTACAAGCTTGGATCACTTTCTCATTCTGACATTCAAATTATCTATGGCCCCATTTTTAAAATTAATTAATTGATTAATTTTTAATTGGAAGTTAATTGCTTTGCAGTGGTGCGATCGTTTCTGCCCATGGACCCTTATTAAACTTGTCAACTTCTTAGTTTCTCAGGTCCGTTCTACACAATGTTGCATGAATGTGTACTGGTTTCTCTAAATTCCAAATTCTTCAGCAAGCCCTTTATGATCAGAGAGATAAGGTTGGAAAGGTGTAGCAGTATCAGAAAATATAAGGCCTTCAATGCTTTGCTAAAACATTTTGGAAGAACTTTTATATGTATAGACTGTGGAGACTCATCAAAGATATTTGAGCAGAAATGCAAAATTACCAGGAGCTGTGACTTTTCTCGGGCTTCCTTGGTGGCTCAGAGGTAAAGAATCCACCTGCAATGCATGTGGGTTTGGTCCTTGGGTTGGGAAGATCCCCTGGAGGAGGAAATGGCAACTCACACCAGTATTCTTGCCTGGAAAATCCCATGGACAGAGGAGCCTGGTGGGCTACAGTCCATAGGACATCTACAGTCCAAACTGGACATCTCAAGATAATTCTGCCCAACACTCAAAAAGAGTCCAGGCTCTGTGGAAAAGAAGAGACTGAGGTGAAGAGAATTTCTCCTTCTCCTACTCTATTGAAAAGCAGGAGGTGGTCAGGACCTGGACTAATTATTGTTAGGTGTTTGAGGAATATAGGCCAAATTTCTTTCATTTTTATTTTTTAATTTAATTTTATTGAAGTATGATTTATTTACAATATCATATTAGTTTCAGGTATACAGCACAGTGACTCAGTTTTATATATATATATATATGTATATATAATTAGTGCTGCAGTCTTATAAAGAAAGCTGAGCGCAGAAGAATTGATGCTTTTGAACTGTGGTGTTGGAGAAGACTCTTGAGAGTCCCTTGGACTGCAAGGAGATCCAACCAGTCTATCCTAAAGGAAATCAGTCCTGAATATTCATTGGAAGGACTGATGCTGAAGCTGAAACTACAATATTTGGCCACCTGATGCAAAGAGCTGACTCATTTGAAAAGACCCTGATGCTGGGAAAGATTGAGGGCAGGAGGAGAAGGGGTCGACAGAGGATGAGATAGTTGGATGGCATCACCGACTCAATGGACATGGGTTTGGGTGGACTCTGGGAGTTGGTGATGGACAGGGAGGCTTGGCATGCTGCGTTTCATGGGGTCGCAAAGAGTTGGACACGACTGAGTGACTGAACTGAACTGAACATTGTGTTGCTTGTATCTTTTTGAATTATAGTTTTCTCTGGCTATATGCCCAGGTGTGTGTGGGGGATTGCAGGATCATATGGTAACTCTAATTTTTTACCAAATTTCTTCTTGTTACTAAAGATAAAATATTAAAATTAATTCTTCTAAAAAATTTCAGTGACTTTATTATCAAGTTTGTTTTTCCTTTATTCACAAACTCTTACCCTGGGCTAACCCTGGCCATACACGCCCTCAATGACATTAGACTAACTTGGGTGGCCTAAAACATACCATATAAATTACTTTTGATATATAGTTAGCCTATTAGGAATTTTCTCTGACCAGGAAAATGTATCATGCATTATTTATCAATAAAAGTCTTTTAAAAGTGCATAAGTAGATATTAGGGAAGTATATATATTATCTTACACAAGACCAATGGGTTTGAGATGGCAGCCTTCTTCATTAGTAATGACAAAGGACATATTTCTCCATTTAGCAAGCTACTGCAGAACCACTTAATCTGACATCATGTGTAGAAGTAAAACAGACCTTTCTGTCTTGGTAAAAGATTCTAAGAGTAGGGACAAATCTAGCAAAAAGGTATGAGAAAAAAATGCAGACAAATGAAAATCAAATCTGCCAGTTTGGTGGAGAATATATTTCTTTGGATTTAGATTCTGAAGACAGCTTCTCAAGTTCTGTCTTTGACGCTAAGTAAACCAGGCAGGGTTGAAAAATATCCATTAGATTCAGTGACATGAGTAGCACTGGTGGGATGGTGGGAGTCGTTTCAGAAGAAGTGAGAATGGAATCAGTTTGGAGTGGGTTAAGAGAATGAGTAGTGAAGAAATGGATGCTGCGTGTTTAGACAATTCTTTGATTAAACATTCTAAGATTAAACATCACTTAGAATGTGTTTATTGATCATCATAATTGTTTTGTAATATCAAATTGCCTGTTGATATTCTTCAGCCACTTAAAATTTTGTCTTTTTAACTGACTTACAAGAACTTTTCATAGATTATTTTTTCACGTTTGAATGTTTAGTTTTATTTTTCAATTAGAAAAGGACTATTTGACTATATGCTTAGTAAAAAACAATTTTTCAAAAAATACAGAAATAAAGAGGGTTCCACCTTCTCTCTTTTCCCATCTCACTCCTTCTCAGTATGTACTGTGAACAGTTTGGTATGTGTTATTTCTGATCTTTTTCTGTATCTTTATGTAAATATATACAAACACATGTATATAGACATAGAAAGGTGGATTTCTTTTCATAAATAAGAGCTTACTAGATGTGTTATATAGTGAATTTCACTGCCTTTGGGGAGGATTTTTCTGTGTCATTATTCATGGAGCTTCCTTATGTTTTAATGTATTTCCATATTAATGTACATTTAGATTTTTCTCTTATAAAAGATGCTGTAGTAAATCCTTATACGTATACATGCTGGAGTATTTTTATGGTACTGTGAAAAGTCTTTCTTTTAAATCTCTTGTATTTTTTACATATTTTTTTGCATTTTGATCTTTAATTTATCCGGAAGATGTTTTGTTATAACATATGAAAGGCAAGTTTCTTAACCTTTTAGAGCTTTAGCTCTGTTGTCTCTCACACAAGAATAATAGTGCTACCCTCACTGGACTATTAACATGGATTGTATTGAATTCCAGGTGACTTAGCACCACATGTGGCACATTCTGGATATGTTTATTCTCTTCCTTTCCTTCTAATTTGGCCAGGAAATTCCTATAGTAGCTGGGTGTGTTTATAGGATATCGTCTTTTTGCATATTCAGTAAGAGTCGAGTCGTCCTGATTTCCTCTGTTTTGATGTGTCTCACGTTTCACAGAAAGGCTAAACCAGTTGTCTGGATTTGTCTGGTTATATTTTCATGGTGTAACTTTCCTTCTTAATTATTTCAGGGAACCTTTATCAGAAAGGATGGAGTTGGGACAAGGAAAACTTCTCAGGACTGGACTGAATGCATTATATCAAGCAATACACCCAATTCATGGCCTTGCTTGGACTGATGGGACTCAGGTAATCCTGACCAATTTACAGCTTCATGGTGGAGAGGCCAAATTTGGGGACTCAGTGGTCCTTGGACAATTTGAACATGTGTATGGGGTGTCCTGGGCTCCGCCTGGTGCAGCTAACACACCCACTCTGCTCGCTGTCCAGCACGAGAAGTGTGTCATCATGTGGCAGCTGTGTCCTAGCCCTGCAGAGACAAGCAAGTGGCTGATGTCTCAGCCCCGTGAGATCAGACAGTCATGCCCTGTCCTTCCCCAGGGTTGTGTGTGGCACCCAGAAAGTGCCATCCTGACTGTGTTGACTGCTTGGGATGTCTCTGTGTTCTACAACATCCACTGTGACAGTTCGCAAGTCAAAGTGGACATCAGCACCCAAAGCCTCATTCACTGTGCATGTTGGACCCAGGATGGCCAGAGGCTGGTGGTGGCAGCAGGCAGCAGCCTGCATGCTTACATTTGGGACAGTGCTCAGAAGACCTTTCACAGGTGCTCCCTCTATCCCATGTTTGATGTGGACAGCTACGTGTGCTCAGTCGGAGCCACTGTGGACTCACAGGTTGCTATAGCCACTGAGCTTCCACTGGATAAGATTTGTGGGTTAAATGCTTCTGGAACTTTTGACGTTCCGCCTAGTGGTGAAGACACTTGTCTGCACGCTTTACCAGTTACTGATCCACTTTCCTCTGAAACAAATTCTGAAACACCAGTGTCGTCATCCTTTTCTGAGCCCCTGGATCTAACTCATATCCACTTCAACAGATCTAAATTTGAGGGTAGTTCTCTTACTTGTCTAAAGAAAAAAGACTACTTGACAGGAACTGGCCTGGATTCTTCACATTTGGTCCTCTTGACCTTTGAGAAGGAGGTTACCTGCAACAGAAAAGTCATCATTCCAGGCATTCTGGTTCCTGATCTAATAGCATTTAATCTTAAAGCACAAGCAGTCGCAGTGGCTTCCAATACATCTAATGTAATTTTTATCTATTCTGTCATTCCGTTATTAATGCCAAACATCCAGCAGATTCAGTTAGAGAGTAATGAAAGACCAAAAGGCATATGTTTCTTGACAGATAAATTACTATTAATTTTGGTGGGAAGACAAAAGTCCACTGACTCGGCATTTCTTCCTTCTTCAAAATCTGATCAGTATATGATTCGTTTGATTGTTAGAGAGGTAATGCTGAAAGAAGACTCTCCAGTGACACTGAGTGAAAACCAGAGTGGCAACTCTGCTTTCAGTACTCTGATAAATAAAACAAATATAAAAAAACTAATTGAAGATCTATCACCAGATTTTTGTCACCAAAGCGGAGGGCTCTTGTTCACAGCTAATAGTAGCAGTCAAAGTAGAAGGCCTGGAAGAACCCTTATTAAAGAAATAGAAAGTCCTGCATCCAGCATCTGTGATGGCTCCACAGTCCTAGAAACTCTAGATGCCAGGCCTGTTAACTGGTCAGTAACACTGCCCAGACCCAGCGGTACACCAGCCCACACCAGTACCGCAGAACCTCCTAACTTAGAACGGGAAAAGGAAACTTACCAGCTGTCTAAAGAACTGGAAATTGTATCTAGGAACCTGAGTGACGTGCAGCGACATCTTTCTGAACTCAGCGACTTTCTGCACAATGGAAAGAAATCCTCTGCAGTGTACCCACTCTCTCAGGATCTGCCTTATGTTCACATCACTTGCCAGGTAACTTCTCCTTTGGGGGAGCTACCACTGGCTCCTGTAGCAAGTATGTGCTGCAAGAGAAATTTATTGTTGAGGCAGTGGGGTTCTAATTGAACTTCACTGAGCTGGGCATGTTATGTTCAGGCGAGTTGTTATACCTTTTCAGGTTGGTTGGATAGGCCCACATAGCAATATACACCATGACTTTATCATGCACATGGTATGAAAACATGAATTCTTGCACTCATTCTAGCAATCTATGTTTAGAAAACAAATTCTTAAATCATGCTGTTTCATTGAGAAGACCTTTTCTTACATGCAGTTGCAAGCACTCTTCCATTTATAAGAAAGGTTATAGTCATTAAAATTTTTTAATGTATCTATGTATGCCTGTATATGCAAACATAAAATATTATTTAAATGGGCTCATATAATATCTATTTTATCATGAATACTTTCCCATTGAACTTGGCCCTGCTTCTCCTCCCTGTAATCCACTCACTTTTAGTTAGCAGCTTAATGTGGATCCTTGCATATTTTTCCTTCATACACATATAATCTTACACACATCTTTGCTTAGTACATAGGTAAATAGGTGTTGGGGTGGTGATTTTCTCATTGTTTTACAAACATGGGGTCAGATGGTGTATTCTTTACTTCATGCTGAGAGTATTCTATTTATTCAGTTCTTCCCTTGTTGATGGACATTCACTTTGTTTTCAGTTCTTAGCCACTCCAAATAGTGCTGCAATAGTATTCTCGTACGTATCTATTTATATTAATACTTTTATTTCTATTGGCTTGGTTCCCAGAAGTGGAAGTGCAGATTTGAAGAGTGTGTGTGTGTGTGTGTGTGTGTGTGTGTGTGTATAATATGTATATGCTTCTACTTTTAATAGAGTTGCCAGATTGCCTTTCAAAGACTTTTTACTAAACAGTGAATCATCCCATGCCCATCAGCAACATATGGGACTATCCTTTTCCTTACATCCTCACCAATCTGATGATTGTGAAGTAGTATTTCACTTTTATTAATTGTTTTTCCCTTACTGTTGGCTATGATGAATGCTTAATCGTGGATGACTCTTTGTGACCCGTGGACCGTAGCCCACCAGGCTCCTCTGTCCATGGGATTCTCCAGGCAAGAATACTGGAGTGGGTTGCCATTTCCTGCTCTAGAGGATCTTCCCAATCCAGGGATCAAACCCTGTCTCTTGCGTCCCCTGCATTGGCAGGCAGGTTCTTTACCACTGCACCACCTGGGAAGCCCCTGGTAATTCCCTGCTGCTGCTGCTGCTGCTGCTAAGTCGCTTCAGTCATGTCCGACTCTGTGCGACCCAATAGACAGCAGGCTCCCCCAGACTCCCCCGTCCCTGGGATTCTCCAGGCAAGAACATTGGAGTGAGTTGCCATTTCCTTCTCCAATGCATTAAAGTGAAAAGTGAAAGTGAAGTAGCTCAGTTGTGTCTAACTCTTAGCAACCTCATGGACTGCAGCCTACCAGGCTCCTCCATCCATGGGATTTTCCAAGCAAGAGTACTGGAGTGGGTTGCCATTGCCTTCTCCTGGTAATTCACTACTGTTAATGAATTTGAGTATATCCTCATGTTTTCTGGTCAGTTGAGTGTGAATTGCCTTTTGCTCATTTTTCCCTATTGAGTTACCAGTTTACAAGAGGTTTTTCTAAAGAAATTGATGGATGTGTAGTAATCTAGGTTTTCCTGCATTACTTTATTACATTAGTTTTTACATTTATGTTTTTAATCATTGATTAAAATTTTCTGAAAGATAAGTATGTTGTGCTGCCAACATTATTAAAAATCCATCTTTATCCCACTGAACTTGATCTATCAAATTTTTCATATATAAACTTACATATCCTGAGATCTAATTCTGGTTACTTCTTACTGCAGCTACTGTAATACTGGTCTTTGTCTAAAACTTTAACAATACCACACTGATTTGATTACTGTGGACTTATATATTTTTGTTTAAAGATATATAGATATATCTGTTGTCAGTTGATAGTTAGCATTTTTTAAGCAATAAAGCATTTTAAAATTAAGGTATGTACATTATTAGACATATGCAGTTGCACACTTAACTACAGAAGATGCAATGTGTGTCCTCCATGGCTAAGTTGTGTGTGACTCTTTGTGACTCCATGGACTGCAGCACCCCAGGCTCCCCTGTCCATGGGATTCACCAGGCAAGAATACTGGAGTGGGTTGCCATTTCTTCCTCCAGAGGATCTTCCTGACCCAGGGATCTAACCCACGTCTCCTGCATTGGCAGGCAAATTCTTTACCACTGTGCCACGTAAGAAGCCCAGAATATGCACTAGGAAACCAAAACATTTCATGTGGCTCACTTTATTGTGACACTCACTTTATTTCAGTGGCCTGGAAGCAAAACTGCAATATCTCTGAGGTATGCCTGTTTCTAAAACAGCAAAGCAGTTTTTCCTCACCATCTGATTGTATCTTTCTCAGGCGGCCATCCATCATCCTATGGTGCTATTAGCCTCATCCTAGAAAAACCAATTCCTAAAGATAAAGACATAACCTTGGGGAGGAACAGAGCAAAAGGAAATTTGGGGTTGTGTCTTGTCTGATTCTTTAGTTGTGCAAAGCAATGCAGCAAAAAGCTCCTTATTTAACACTGAAGTTGATCGTGGTAATAGACAAGAATTTTTTAAACTGTACATTCTATTCTTAGGAAATGTTAACCCCATTGCTTCTGCAATCAGTTTAACAATTTTTATCTTTATTTTTGAAGAAATCTCATTTTGTAGGTCCTGTTGTTGAAAAAAGAATGATGCTTCTCTGCAATGGCAAGCTAAGACTCAGCACAGTCCAGCAAACTTTCGGCCTCTCTCTTGTTGAAATGCTGCATGGTAGGTAAAATTCAGAAGGCGACTCTACCTGACATCCACTCCCTCAATTTTGTGACTGTCACTGGTGATGAAAATGAAGTGTACCAACCATTCAGTGATTCAGTAGACAGTTAAAAAGTATTATTAATTGCTATTGTATACCTAGGCCTGTTATAGGTGCCAAAACACATGGAAAATATGGGTTCTGCCCTCAAGGAACTTACAACCTAGTTGAAAAACCTGAGTGCACACATGAAAAAACTAAATAGAGTGCAGTTCAGTTCAGTCGCTCAGTCGTGTCCGACTCTTTGCGACCCCATGAATTGCAGCACGCCAGGCCTCTCTGTCCATCACCAACTCCCGGAGTCTACCCAAACCCATGTCCATCGAGTCGGTGATGCCATCCAACCATCTCATCCTCCGTCGTCCCCTTCTCCTCCTGCCCCCAGTCCTACCCAGCATTAGGGTCTTTTCCAATGAGTCAACTCTTCGCATGAGGTGGCCAAAGTATTGGAGTTTCAGCTTCAACATCAGACCTTCCAATGAATACCCAGGACTGATCTCCTTTAGGATGGATTGATTGGATCTCCTTGCAGTCCAAGGGACTCTCAAGAGTCTTCTCCAACACCACAGTTCAAAAGCATCCATTCTTCGGCGCTCAGCTTTCTTCACCATCCAACTCTCACATCCATACATGACCACTGGAAAAACCATAGCCTTGGCTAGACGGACCTTTGTTGGCAAAGTAATGTCTCTGCTTTTAAATATGCTATCTAGGTTGGCCATAACCTTCCTTCCAAGGAGTAAGCGTCTTTTAATTTCATGGCTGCAATCACCATCAGCAGTGATTCTGGAGCCCAAAAAAATAAAGTCTGACACTGTTTCCACTGTTTCCCCATCTATTTCCCATGAAGTGATGGGACCAGATGCCATGATCTTAGTTTTCTGAACGTTGAGCTTTAAGCCAACTTTTTCACTCCCTTCTTTCACCTTCATCAAGAGGCTCTTTAGTTCTTCTTCACTTTCTGCCATAAGGGT
The DNA here is from genome assembly GCA_024291935.2 of Okapia johnstoni. Lineage (NCBI taxonomy): Eukaryota > Metazoa > Chordata > Mammalia > Artiodactyla > Giraffidae > Okapia > Okapia johnstoni. The sequence goes on along the minus strand of CM044306.1, from coordinate 64,982,129 downwards.
GGTGTCATCCGCATATCTGAGGTTATTGATATTTCTCCCAGCAATCTTGATTCCAGCTTGTGTTTCTTCCAGCCCATTGTTTCTCATGATGTACTCTGCATAGAAGTTAAATAAGCAGGGTGACAATATACAGCCTTGACGTACTCCTTTTCCTATTTGGAACCAGTCTGTTGTTCCATGTCCAGTTCTAACTGTTGCTTCCTGACCTGCATACAGGTTTCTCAAGAGACAGGTCAGATGGTCTGGTATTCCCATCTCTTTCAGAATTTTCCACAGTTTATTGTGATCCACACAGTCAAAGGCTTTGGCATAGTCAATAAAGCAGAAATAGATGTTTTTCTGGAACTCTTGCTTTTTCGATGATCCAGCGGATATTGGCAATTTGATCTCTGGTTCCTCTGCCTTTTCTAAAACCAGCTTGAACATCTGGAAGTTCACGGTTCACGTATTGCTAAAGCCTGGCTTGGAGAATTTTGAGCATTACTTTACTAGCATGTGAGATGAGTGCAATTGTGCAGTAGTTTGAGCATTCTTTGGCATTGCCTTTCTTTGGGATTGGAACGAAAACTGACCTTTTCCAGTCCTGTGGCCACTGCTGAGTTTTCCAAATTTGCTGGCATATCGAGTGCAGCACTTTCACAGCATCACCTTTGAGGATTTGAAAGAGCTCAACTGGAATTCCATCACCTCCACTAGCTTTGTTCGTAGTGATGCTTTCTAAGGCCCACTTGACTTCACATTCCAGGATGTCTGGCTCTAGGTGAGTGATCACACCATCATGATTATCTGGGTCGTGAAGATCTTTTTTGTACAGTTCTTCTGTGTATTGTTGCCACCTCTTCTTAATATCTTCTGCTTCTGTTAGGTCCATACCATTTCTGTCCTTTATCGAGCCTATCTTTGCATGAAATGTTCCTTTGATATCTCTAATTTTCTTGAAGAGATCTCTAGTCTTTCCCAATCTGTTGTTTTCCTCTATTTCTTTGCACTGATTGCTGAGGAAGGCTTTCTTATCTCTCCTTGCTATTCTTTGGAACTCTGCATTCAGATGGGAATATCTTTCCTTTTCTCCTTTGCTTTTCACTTCTCTTCTCTTCCCAGCTATCTGTAAGGCCTCCTTAGACAGCCATTTTGCTTTTTTGCATTTCTTTTCCATGGGGATGGTCTTGATCCCTGTCTCCTGTACAGTGTCACGAACCTCTGTCCATAGTTCATCAGGCACTCTGTCTATCAGGTCTAGTCCCTTAAATCTATTTGTCACTTCCACTGTATACTCATAAGGGATTTGATCTAGGTCATACCTGAATGGACTAGTGGTTTTCCCTACTGTCTTCAATTTAAGTCTGAATTTGGCAATAAGGAGTTCATGATCTGAGCCATAGTCCGCTCCCGGTCTTGTTTTTGCTGACTGTATAGAGCTTCTCCATCTTTGGCTGCAAAGAATATAATCAATCTGATTTCGGTGTTGACCATCTGGTGATGTACACGTGTAGAGTCTTCTCTTGTGTTATTGGAATAGGGTGTTTGCTATTACCAGTGCGTTCTCATGGCAAAACTCGATTAGCCTTTGCCCTGCTTCATTCTGTACTCCAGGGCCAAACTTGCCTGTTACGCCAGGTGTTTCTTGACTTCCTACTTTTGCATTCCAGTCCCCTATAATGAAAAGGACATCTTGTTGGGGTGTTAGTTCTAGAAGGTCTTGTAGGTCTTCATAGAACCGTTCAACTTCAGCTTCTTCAGCATTACTGGTCAGGGCATAGACTTGGATTACCGTGATACTGAATGGTTTGCCTTGGAAACGAACAGAGATCATTCTATCGTTTTTGAGATTGCATCCAAGTACTGCATTTTGGACTCTTTTGTTGACCATGATGGCTACTCCATTTCTTCTAAGGGATTCTTGCCCAGAGTAGTAGATATAATGGTCATCTGATTTAAATTCACCCATTCCAGTCCATCTTAGTTCGCTGATTCCTAGAATGTCGACGTTCACTCTTGCCATCTCCTGTTTGACCACTTCCAATTTGCCTTGATTCATGGACTTAACATTCCAGGTTCCTATGCAATATTGCTCTTTACAGCATCGGACTTGGCCTCTATCACCAGTCACATCCACAGTTGGGTATCGTTTTTGCTTTGGCTCCATCCCATCATTCTTTCTGGAGTTATTTCTCCTCTGATCTCTATTAGCATATTGGGCACCTACTGACCTGGGGAGTTCATCTTTCATTGTCCTATCTTTCTGCCTTTTCATACTGTTCATGGGGTTCTCAAGGCAAGAATACTGAAGTGGGTTGCCATGCCCTTCTCCAGTGGACCACATTCTGTCAGACCTCTCCACCATGACCCATCTGTCTTGGGTGGCCCCACACAGCATGGCTTAGTTTCATTGAGATAGACAAGGCTGTGGTCCGTGTGATCAGATTAGCTAGTTCTCTGTTATTTTAGTTTCAGTGTGTCTGCCCTCTGATGCCCCCTTGCAACACTTACCGTCTTACTTGGGTTTCTCTTACCCTGGGCCTTGGGTAATTCCTCTCGCCGCCGTTGCCGGCCCCCAGCCTCCGGCCCGGCCTAGCCCCTCTCGGCCGCCGCCCCCGGCCCCCAGCCCAGCCTAGGCCCTGTCGGCTGCCTCCCCCGGCCTCCGGCCCGGCCTAGCCCCTCTCGGCCGCCGGCCCCCAGCCTCCGGCCCGGCCTAGCCCCTCTCGGCCGCCGCCCCCGGCCCCCGGCCCGGCCTAGCCCCTCGGCCACCGCCCCCGGCCCCTGGCTCGGCTTAGCCCCTGTCGGCCGCCGCCCCCGGCCCCCGTTACAAAGCAATATGTAACAACTGCAAGGAAATGACAGAAAACCTCATATATACCAGTTGCATTAAAATATAAATAGCATTGCAGAATATTTCTTTCGTGTGTGGGGTTTCTGTATGCACACAAACATTCTTTCATTTGTTTATTTGTTAATTTTGGGGCCGCACCACATGGCATATGAGATCTTAGTTCCCCAGCTAGGGATTGAACCCTTGCCCACTGCAGTAGAAGTCTTAGCCACTGGATGGCTAGGGAAGTTCCTACATTCTTTTTTTCAAAATATTCTTTCCCGTTGTGGTTTATCACAGAACATTGAATATAGTTCTCTGTGCTATACAGTAGGACCTTATTGTTTTCTTTCTTTTTTTTGGCCGTGCTTTGCAGCTTATGGGGTTTCAGTTCCCCAACCAGGGATTGAACCCAGGCCACAGCAGCAACAGCCTGGAATCCTAACCACTGGGCCACCAGGGAACTCCCATAGAATATTTCTTAAAGGCATTGTCAATTTTTTTTTAATTTATTTTTTTATTGAAGGATAATTGCTTTACAGAGCTTTGTTGTTTTCTGTCAAACCTCAACATGAATCAGCCATAGGTATACATATGTCCCCTCCCTTTTGAACCTCCTCCCCATCTCCCTCCCCTTCCCACCCCTCTAGATTGATACAGAGCCCCTGTTTGAGTTTCCTGAGACATACAGCAAATTCCTGTTGGCTGTCTATTTTACATATGGTAATGTAAGTTTCCATGTTATTCTTTCCATATATCTCACCCTCTTCTCCCCTCTCGCCATGTCCATAAGTCTATTCTCTATGTCTGTATGGGAGCTCTCATTTTAATATGCAGCAAACATGTGCATATGAAGGATGCTCCTAGATGGCTCAGGACTGACTCATGCCTGTTCCATCCAATGGGGAACTTGGTGGTTTTCTTATGCCTCAGTCTTCAGGACAGCCACACACTGAACATAAAAAATTTTTTTAAAATTTCGTTTCATTTTTTTTCCTATTAAACATTGTAGCATCAGCATTTTTCTATTTTGACACATGCATTTATGATACAACTTCATAATTGTAATTTTTACTGGCTTAATATTCTGTCTTGAATGTACCATATTTTTTTTCTTCCAGTTTTATTGAGATACAGTTGACATACAGCACTATAAAGTGTACAACATAACAATTTGACTTAAATACATCATGAAATGATTATCATAGTAAGTTAGTGAACAACCATCATCTCATACAGATAGAAAAAATTTTTCCTTGTGATGAGCAGTATTTACTCTCTTAATACCATATTTTAGTTTGCCTTGTTTTCTTTGACATTTAAGTGGTTTCCAATTTTTCATTATCGTGACTAACACTAATAAAACCTCTCTGTATTTTATACATTTTTGGAAAGTGTAGATTTTCAGAAGTGAAATTATAGGGTCACAGTAGACTCAAAAGAACCAGAGAAAGTCCAGGTATGTGTTACACCAGTGGTCCTAGGTTACCCCAGAACAAACTATTTAGGATTATCTGGGCACTTCTAGCCTGGCACTTGTCAACTCAGCCTCCTTGGGTGTCTAGAGGCTGGTATGGATCTCAAAAATACATAGAGTTGCTGTTCCTCCATAGAGTTGCTGTTGCCAGCTTTGCATAGTTTCTGGAGAAACTACTAGATGGCATTAGAAAAGGTAGGGACACCATACACAACCCCTAACACCAGCATGCACACATGCACACACAAGCTCAAATGCATGACACTGACCCTTTAATGCCTAGCCCGGGCATTAATACATGTCCCTTAGCCATACCTGTCATCAATATCCCGTTCCTGCCATGTAACCTGACCCTGAGTTTCACCCAGCCCCTCCATCTCTGTAAAGTCTTGTGATGGTCAGATTCAGGATTATCAACTACTACATTCTTTCCCTCAAAAAAGTTGTATTTGTGATATTTTTCTTTATTGAGTAAGACAGGATATCCTGAATTGCCTGTGTGTTTATTTTAGAATTGCCTGTGTGTTTATTTTACTTTGCAGACTCCCACTGGATCCTTCTCTGTGCGGACAGTGAAGGCTTCGTCCCCTTAACTTTCACAGCCACACAGGAAATAATCATAAGAGATGGCAGGTCAGATGACTTCTGAAACTCTGTCTCAGAGCCTTGATAGCAGTCCTTCTCTTGGAGTCTTCAGTGATGGATTCCCCAAAGCAGAGATACTACCGGCTCTTCTGACCATACTGGCAGTGTAGTCTGATACAACTTATCAGCAGAGTGTGTGTTGCACAGCATCGCAGACGAGGCCATTACTGACGAGCTGTTTTCCAAGGTGGACGCTCCCCAGCTGGGATCTGCAGTGCCGCTGGGAGGTGAAGCGTTTGCCATGGCTGGCTCTGCCACTCTTCCCCCCAGGCTGCTGTTCCCTGCTCTGCAGCAGAGCCCAGTCTTTGTTAGATGACTCAGAAAGCAGTTATTTATGTATTCATGACTGTGTGGTTTTGTCTAAGGGCAGAATTCCCGGCACAAAACAATATTATGGTGCCATATGGATTGTGTTTTATTGTTTCTCTGAGGCTTTCTGTCCCTTGCCCAAAACGGTGTTAAAGCTCTTAGAAGCACTTAAAAGGTACCTCAGGATTGTAATAGATTTTCTTCTTGGCTTTGAGTTGAGTGTGAGGAGTGTTGGAGCACATCTGCTCCAGCATCTCTTTTTACCCTAAACAAGCAGGAATGCACAGAGCTCAAAGGAAAACAAAAAATCGATTCATTTCTGCTCCCAGGACTACCTCAAACAGGAAGTAGTTCTGATGTTGGATTTAAACCTAACCCTCTCACTTCTCTAGAAAATTCTGGCTGACAAAAGTCCAGGAGCTCCTGAAATCTGGCCCTGGGCAAATTTCTAATGATATTTAAAGTGCTTTGACTCCCTCTGGGCCCCACTGAAGCCTGTCCTGATGTTACCAGTACAGTGCCAAGCATGGGTGAGGCCTGCGGCAGGATTTTGTGCTGTTGTCACTTCAGGATTTTCTCCCTGAGAGGTTACTCATCTCCTATTTTGGGGATCATAAAAATGCCCTATTTTTCTCCCAGTAATCAACTCCCTTAGTTTAAATTGCCACCTTAATTTGTCTGTTTTTCTGTTCTTCCCATTCAAGTCTTAGAGGCCAGCATAGAATCTGTGAGAGAAAGTATTTCAGAAAGTTGAAGGTTACACTGAATCTGAGATAGTTTCTTATAATTATGGGCTAAAGCACCAGCTTAGCCTAGTGGAAAGAGCCCTGATCCCAGCTTCAGATAGACACACCAGTTTTCACAGAGTCATAAACTTCTGGCACTGCAGCATAACCAACAGATTGATGTGTGACTGGTCAGAACACATCTGCAGGTATGTTGCTTCAGCCGTAGGAGCTCAGATGCATAGGAGCACAAATGCCTCTTCTCCCTCCTTTCTTTTAAAGTCATCTAGAAAGCTCTTATACCCTTGAGGACTCCTGTCTGCTACAGTTTATGAAGATGGAGCAGGGATAGGGAAGAGGCGAGAGCCACTTTGCGATTGAAATGCATTAGAGGAGCTACTGGGGTAATGGGAATGGAGGCCACTTGTCTGGAATCAGTTGCTAGAGAGCAGTGGCTCAGGACAGCCTGAGGCCTGGCTCCGTTTTCAAAGGAAGTGTCTGGTGGGGTGAAACCACACAGCTGTAAAGCCTCAAGATGGGGTCTGGGGGACCTGATAGCAAAATCTGTGTAGGTGCCCCAGAGTGTATGTTACAGTCATTTCGCTGGCCAGAATTCTGTGAATGAGTCTTCAATAAAATCACTAATGGTTGTTGCAGCTGTTGTGAATGTTTTTGTTTTTTAAGTTTGTTTATTTTTGTGGCATACAGAATTTCTCAGACCAAGGATTGAACTTAGGCCCTCTGCATTGGAAGCGAAGAGTGCCAACCACTGGACCACCAGGAGAATCCTGTGTGGATGGTTTTTTTGTGTGGGTGTATGTGTGTGAATGTTTTAATATTTACTTTGTGATTGTTTCTGGTATAGAGGAATGTTCTTGATTTTTACATAGGTTGTCTTTGTGTTTCTTCTGGTGGACAGTCCAGGATATAAATTATTTCTTTCCAACAAATCTGATCCCATGACAGCTCTCATATAAAACATGTTTCCTTGGTCTCTACTGTATATAATCATTGGAATAAATAAAAGATAATCCAGTATTTGTTGGTTTGGGGAGAGAAGGAAACAGGGAGAGAAGAGCTAAATACTTTAAATTATTGTTTAATGTTATAGTGAGAATATTTTTACATAGAAACTTTACTTACAATCTCATTTTGTGCCCAAACTGTAAAAATTTTTGTATAGTATTATTTAATAAGTGCAACAGATGTAAAGTATAGGAAGGCATAATAATAAAGTGAACCGCCTATCCCTAATTTAAGAACCAGAACATTCCTAGGAACCATTCAAGCTCCCTATGTATTCTTTACTGGAGTTTGCTCAAATTCATGTCCATTGAGTCAGTGAAGGACTCCACTCCAGTATTCTTGCCTGGAGAACCCTGTGGACAGGATGAAAAGACAGCATTTGTAGAGGAAGCCAAATGCATTAAGCTCTGAGGAGCACTATCTGAGTGTGTCTGAACTCTGACTGTCTTAGACCTTGAACCTCACCTCACACCTAAGAGGCAGCCAGGGGTCTAAAGAGGAAGTGGGAGGGGGCCTACCCCTGGGCAGTGGGCTTGGGAAGGGCAGAACTGGGGGCAGGGGAGGAATGTGGGGGGCAGATCTCACCTCCTGGTCCCCCTGTGGGTATCCAGGCTTCTCTAGGAAAACTTGCTGGGGCACCAGGGCCCCGTGGGTTCCCCAGCTCCTCCCTAGGCCCCAAACCCACACAAGCTACCATGGTCCACTGCCCTGGCCGCTGGCCTCAAATTCTTGTCTCTTCCCACAGGGCACCTGTGGTCTGAGGAACTGTGGATTCTGGGACACACGGCTGAGGAGACATGGCCATTTTCAGTGACATCAGGCACCCTCCCATTCCCTCCTTGGGACAGATTTCCCAGGAGGTGGGATGAGAAGGCTGGCCACAGTCACATTTTACAGACTCAAGCAGAGCTTCCCTGGTGTAGGAAATGTCAACCCACTCCACTGTTCTTGCCTGGGAAATCCCACGGACGAGGAGCCTGGCATGCTGTAGTCCGTGGGGTCGCAAAGAGTCGGACACGACTGAGCACACACACAAGCAAGCAAATAGAAGATAAACCCTTTAATTTGTTTCTGAAAAAATAAACCTCAGTGGATCTTTCTTCCCCAAAGACATGGTAGCCTCTAGAAAATAGTGGTTCCTGTGATTTTATAAGATGAACTTTCAGAAAAGTATTCCCACAAAAATAACTTGTTCACAAAAATGATTGATCTTTGGTGGCTCAGTATCAGTCTGTGACCACTTCTAGAAACAGTGTCATCAGCTTAGCTGTACAAGGGGAAAGGTCTTGAGAAACACCTCATGCCCTGTTCAACCTGTCCCCACTGCTGGCCCCATCCGCTCCCTCTTGGGTCTGCTGGCATCACTGGCTGCATCTGTGCGTCTCTCCACCTGGATATCCCAGCATGTCCATCTGTCCCTGCTCTGCCCATTCACAGCTGTCTGTCAGCCTCTCCGTTAGATGATTACTGGACCATCAGGAGAAACAAGAATTCTGTTTGTCTTTTCAGGTAGCTTTGCCATCCAAGCAGGTTGGTGGGCCAGGTGCTCCCACAGAAGTCTGCAGACCAGGCTGGTAGGGGTTTCCTTTTTCCAAGAATAGTTGCTACAGGAATGCTTTCCAGGTCACAGGTTGCCCAGAGCTGGGTAGTTAGCGGCACAGGCCTCTCTGAGATGTCCTGAGGTCAACAGGTGAGACATGAAAGGTGGAGCCCAGGCCACTCCCTTCAGGAGAGTCACTGAAGACTCTACATCCCTGGGGAAAAGAGGTCATGTGTAAACGGTGAGGCAGGGATGCCAAAGGGCTGAAAGGGGGGCCTGGAGCCCAGAAGATGCTGCTTCTGATGTGCCGGCTCACAGGAGTCTCAGATTCAAGCCAGAGCGTAGCTGGTCCTCCTGTGGGAAAGAGAAGAGAAGTCAGAGAGGAGGATGAGGCTGGGCGGGGATCGGAGAAGTGTCAGTGGCTGCTCCTTGTCTCCCTGCTCAACCCTGAGAACAAAGCTACAGCCCTGTTCCTCCAGGTCCCATCCACGTGTCATTCCCCAAACATGGTGCATGATCTCAGTATGAGGGGTTGGAGTCCCACGCTGTCCCCACTGAGCACTGAGTTATCCATGATGGAGCCACTTCCTGGCCTATCCTGTGTGGGCCTCTGCCTGTACACGGGCTCTTGTTTGTAAGTTTTTGAGCGTGTGCAAAAATGTGGACAGCTTGTGACTGTCTGCTGGACCAGAAGTGTTGACACTGCAGTACCTGCTTGGACTTTGGCTCTGGGCTGAGCTCCTGGGACACAAAAGTGAAGAAAACAGCACCTCCCCCAGCCATCAACGTCCCCACAGTCTACTGTGAAAGCCAGGAAGTGAGCAGATCATCCCCAGGGCAGCGGGGTCTGTGCTTCCAAGTGGGAAGAACAAGGTGAGAGAGCGGCTCAGGGCAGCTGTTGTGGAGAGGAGTGGAAGATGACCCCGGGGTTTCAGCCCCCAGGCTGGGAGGTGGTGCCATTCATTGTGGTGCAGCAAGAGCTGAGATTGGAGAACAAAGATGAATTCAGTTTGGAGCCCATTAAGACGGACTGACTTCGGACTTTCCCAGTGGTACAGTGGATAAGAATCCACCTACCAATACAGGGGACATGGGTTCGATCCCTGGTCCATGAAGATTCCACATGCCACATAGCAACTAAGCCCGTGGACCACTGCTAATGAACCTGGGCTCTAAAACCCGGGAGCCACAACTGCTGAAGCCCTAGCACCCTAGAGCCCATGCTCTGCAACAAGAGAAGCCACTACAATGAGAAACCCAAGCACCTCAACTAGAGAGCAGCCCCTGCTCACCGCAACTAGAAAGAGCCCACATGGCAAAGAAGACCCAGTGCAGCCAAAAATAAACAAATTAAAAAAAAAAAAGACTGCCATGCTTGTGGGACATAAGCTCCACATGAGAATCATGCACATCTGCACGCCTCCCTAGCTGCCCTGCGGTGTGTACCCGTGAGTGCGAGGTGCCTACCTCCCCAGGGAGCGGGAGTTGGCCCGACTTGGCACCTTGGGAGTGGGGCCGACCATGAGGATGCACAGACCAATGAGGATCATGCTGGTGGGCACAGCACCGATGAGGACCTTGAGGGTCACCACCACCTGCTCCGACTGCCTGCAGGCTCCTGACTCGTACCCTGCGAAGCTGGAGAAGCCCCCACCCTGAGCATCCAGATCAGAGCCTCCTGATGGAAGGGACGCAGGTGCCCAACCCCCACCCTATCCTGAAACTTGGATTTGTTTTCTGGCCAAATCAGTCTAACTAGGGAGGAAGAGAGTGTAAGGGAACAGGCAGACCGGGGAGGAGTTCAGAGAGAGCTGAGAATTCGGGGAGTACAGGTTTCAGAAGGGGTATAGCTGCTGAGACCTGTACCCCTTCTGGTCACGTGCACAGAGCAAGTTTGGGTGGGGGTTCCCACACACTCCCCAGACTCATGGGTGGCCCCTGGCTGGCTCGGGTGGGGGACTTTGCCCTTTGCTTCCCACACCACTTGTCTTTTGTGCCTCTGAGATGCCTGACCCTGGGACTCACTCCAGGCTGAGCGTGGAGATGCCCAGGGCACCTGCTCCCGAAAGCTTGGTGAAGAAGACGTAGGATGAGTAGAAGATGGTCTCCAGACCTGGGCCATGCTGGTGCTGCAGCTGGAAGTCATCAACCACGTCCGGAAGCATGGACCTGGGGGCAGGGGCTGCAGAATTATGTCTTTTATCCCCTTGGGAGCTGCCAGCGGGAGGGCTCTTTGGGGACAAGGACTGGTCAGATTCACCTGTGGGTCCCCACTGCCCAGCACCAGGACTGGTCCCCAGAGAGCCAGGCAGTAAATGTGCTTGTACTTCCCTGGTGACTCAGACGGTAAAGAATCTGCAGTGTGGGAGACCAGGGTTTGGTCCCTGGGTGGGAAGATCCCCTGGAGAAGGGAAAAGCTACCCATTCCAGTATTCTTGGGCTTCCCTGGTGGCTCAGATGGTAAAGAATCTGCCTGCAATGCGGGAGACCTGGGTTTAATCCCTGGGTTGGGAAGATCCCTGGAGAGGGGCGTGGCAACCCACTCCAATATTCTTGCCTGCAGATTCCCATGGACAGAGGAGCCTGGTGGCTACAGTTCATGGAGTCACATAAGAGGCGGACACAACTGAGTGACTAACATTTTCACTTTCTTTTCACTTTTCCCCCAACACACTTTGGCAGCCTCCACCTCCAAAAAGGGGGAGAGCCTGTCCCCAGTGGGAGGGGCCTGGGACCGCAGGTTGAGATGAAGGGGGGATACCCACTGGGAAGGACCGGAGGCCCCTACTCCTCGTGCCCCTCACCCCGCCTACCAGGGTAGCAGCAAGGACACAGCGATGCTCAGGCCAGACACAAAGGCCACGACATATGCCACGGGCACCATGGGCATGGCAGCCAGCAGGATTGCAAAGGGCACCATCGCCTAGGGAGACAGACATGCTGGCACCTCCTCCACTTGTACCCCTGCCCCGCACACACTCGTAGCTGCTCTTGGATTCATGCACTCACCAGTCCTGGCGCCGGGCTAGACACAGAGAACATGAGAACACGTCTCCCCCTCAACACCACCCCAGGCTTGGCTTCCTGCCTCACTCACACAGATCCCAAGGGCCGACATCCTCTTCCCAAATCGCTGCAGAACCCACTCCCACATTGGGGTGCTTAGCACTGCCGAGACCTGTGAACAGACAGAATTGTCATAGCCCAGGACTCCCTGCCGGGGCCTCTGCCAGATTCTCAAATGCTCAGCTTTTAGGTGGGACACCCGACGTTGACCTTGTGCTTGGTTGGAACCAGTGGCTGAACTTTATGAACTTTATGACCCTGACCCCAATTCCACCCTCTGCTGAAATGGTGGCACTAGTGGTAAAGAACTTGCCAATGCAGGAGACGTAAGAGACATAAGAGACGTGGGTTCGATCCCTGGGTTGGGAAGATCCCCTGGAGCAGGAAATGGCAACCCACTCCAGTATTCTTGCCTGGAGAATCCCATGGTCAGAGGAGCCTGGTGGGCTACAGTCCATGGGGTCGCAAAAAGTCGGACATGATTGAAGCATCTTAGCAAAAAGCCCAAGCAGAGTCCAAAATACTGACCACCAGAACTCCATCACACAGGTCATGTCAACGACCACTCAGCCCTGACTCAGGTCCCTGGCCTCCACCACCCCACATCCTCTCACCAGGATGGTCAGCACCATGCTCTGGACGTGGTCTTGAAGCTGGGAGGCGTGTGTACAGAACAGGACCAGGTAGCTCTGCTCTACCTGAGGAGTCGACAGAAAGTAGGCGTGTACAGGAAATGGCAGTAACGTGGAAGTCAAGGGCAAGGCTGAGGTCTCAAGTCAGGCCTTCAAGCCTCCTTTTGGGCCTTCAAGCTCTGGTTCCTGCCACCATCATGCAATCCCTTCCCCAACAATGGAGTCTTATCCATTAAACCTTATCCAGGTTTAAATACCATTGCTGGTCTCCCCCTGGCACAGCTGAGATGGATGGACTTTACCACCCCAGACACTTCCTGGTGTCTAGGCCCTGACCCTCCCCAGTCCCACTAGATCTAGGTAGGTTTCTCTCCTCCCAGCATCAGCCTTTCCAAGCCCTTGCCAGCCACTGGTTTCCCTGTGGTATGGTGGAGATGAGAGACTAACCTGAACCTATGCAGTTTGGCCAAACCTCTGGTTTGGCCAAACCTCTGGCAGTTTGGCCAGAGCCCAGCCAGTGGGGATCAGCCTGGCCAGACATACCTGAACAGCTGCTGAGATGAAGAGGAAGGAGATGACCAGCTTCAGATAGGGCCGATGCCGGACCGTGAGACCCAGCCCAGCCAGGAAGCCCAGGCCCTGGCCGGATGCTGGGGTGGAGGGGTCTGAAACATTGGAAAGGGACATCTTGACTTGGCAGAGTTCAAAACCAAAACTCATGCCCGAGAGGAGCAACCAGCTTCTGTTTCCATACTCTGTCTGCAGCCCTGTACCTACCTGATCGCTCCTTCACCCCCAGGTAGAGGAAAGTACTGCACACAGGGTAAGTCAAAGCAACCACAGCGGCTGCAATGAAGTAGAGACGAGTCTGTGGACAGGACAGAACTTCAGTGGGGGTGATGTCTCCAACCCATGGAGGTGGGGATACCCAGGGGCCTGGCAGGAGTGCCTCCCAATGGGAGCAGAGGGACCCTCAGTCCAAGTCCAAGGATGCTGGGTGCTCTTCCTCTCCATCAGCCCACAGGATGGGGAGATCTAGGGGACCAGAATGGTCCTTCCGCTGACCCTGTGCCTCCTGTGTGCATTCATGTAACCACGGGTCAAATCCCTCCCTCCCTCGCTCTCATTTTTTTTTAAGCAAACATTCATTGTTGCTGAATTCTGTGTGCTAGACCCTGAGGTTACAGTGATGAATAAGTGACCCCGTGCATCCACAGTAAGGGGCTTGGGGTGAGGGGGAGACAGATCCATGAACAGACAGTTACAGTGTGATGTACGATGACACAGAAAATGTCGAAAACAGAAATGGTGCCACCGAGCATTCAGAGAAAGACACATACGGAATAAAATACAAATAAGGCCTGCATGGGAGTAAGAGTCACCCAGTTCAGGATAGGGGTTGCCTCTGGTTGGGGAGGAAGGAGGGAGATGCAGAGCTTCGCCAGTGTGAGGGGTCCCACATTCAGAAGGTGCTGCACTTGGGAGTTAATGCTCTGCTCTCTTGAAATTCAGGACAGCTTTATCTATGAATTTGTGTTTTGTAAGTGAAGTCTATGGGACAGCAGAGCTGGAACTAGCAAGAGGCCCCTGGACACTTCTCACCTTGGCTCACAGCCTCATGTGAGCCATGAGAACATGAGGGAGGACAGGTTCTCAGCTTCCTACTCCCCACTTCTTGCCATCCTATGCTCCACCTGGCCTCCTGCTCTCCCACCCAAGGGGAGCTCCTCAACCCTGCACCCCACTTCTACCCTCTGTTCCACTATCCTCACCTAGACAGTGACCCAGAAGCTTTGGGGAGGGGCCTTGTAGAGGCTTCCCTGGTGGCTCAGACAATAAAGAATCTGCCTACAATGCAGGAGACTTGAGTTTGAGCCCTGCATCAGGAAGATCCCCTGGAGAAGGAAATGGCAATCCACTCCAGTATTCTTGCCTGGAGAATCCCATGGACAGAGGAGCCTGGTGGGCTACAGTCCATGGGGTCTCAAAGAGTTGGACATAACTGAGTGACTTTGACTCTCATTTTTTTTTTTGGAGAAGCCTCAGGGGGGACCCTGAGCTTGGAAGCAGGGAGGGTAAATCTGCAGGCCACAACCCCTCTGATCCTGGGCTCGTAGCACCATGTGTTTTGAGGCCAATGGGGCAGAGCCTCTTACCTACCCAGATCCAGGCAATCCCTTGACAGGGGCAGTGGGCCATGGGAAGGGGAGATTGACTCCCTGTTCTCTCTTGGGCTCTACAGCTTCGTTTCACACTGTACGGAGGCACATTCTGGAGCTGGGCTGCAGATGGCCTGGGGGTCTCTACACAGGACTTCACTGTAATGTTTTCTTACAGGCAGTGAACTGTGGGTGCATGATCCTGGCACTATTCTCATAACATTAATTCTCAAATATTGGTGGAGGTCAGTGATGTCATTTGCTTAAGGAGAAGCAGGGGAATAGAAGATGCACTTGACAGATAAATAGACGAACATCTCCTAATTGCTGAAAAGGGAACAGCTTTGAGGGGAGAGGAAGGGGTACTGCCCCCAGGTTTCCCCTCTCCTTTCACACTGTGGGTGGGGTTGGGGGGACACCTGTTCAGGGCTGGGTGGCTCTGCTCATAGGATGGCTTTTGCCCAGGGCTCTGCCAGGACACTAAACCCTTCTGCTGTCTCTCTCTCTTGTCCCGGCTGGTGGCCCCTCCCCACCCCATCCCTTCTCTGAGGTCCACCTCCTCCCCTCCAGATGACCTGCTGGCCTGTTGTTTGACTCCACGTTTAGAAGGCACCCAGCAGGAGAAGCAGATTTAGCGGGGAGGATGGGGGACATGGGCTCAGCGCGAGGAGCAGGGAAGGAATGAGAGAGCCTGGTGGGCAGAGCTGAGCCTGCAAACAGCCATGAAGAGACCTGGGGGAGAAACGTTTCTCGAAGAAAGAGGTGACCTGGAAGCGGGGGTTCCAGTGGCTCCAGGCAGCCTGGACACTCACCGCATTGGGGGAGACAGCCACTTCCCCTGGGAGCATGTCCTCCTTGCACCTGTGAGACCCATGGGCACCAGACACGATGAGTCCGTGGACGGTGGCTCCCATCAGCGTCCCCGCCATCTCCAAGGTCATCCCTGGGACACAGCAGGAAGCAAGGTGACTGAGCTCGTGGGTCTGGGCCAGAGCTACCCCGTCCCACCTGACCACACTCCCGCCTGCACTCACGGTACGCAGTGGCCGAGTCCCGCTCCTTGGGGTTGGGGGTGAGGAGCATGGTCAGCGCCGTGTAGGGCACCTGGAAGAACTGTGGGACCAGGCAGAGCTTAGGACGGTGCCCACTGCCAGGCAGCCAACCCAGGTCAGCAGCTTCCCCAGGCCAGGCCTGCGCCAGGCTGGCACGTCCCCACAGATCCCCTCAACCTAGAGTTAGGGGCTAAGGGGCAGGAGGGGCATCTGGCCTAGAGCCCACAAGAAAAGCTAATGGCTGGTCACCACCTAGTGAGCAGGTGGGCAGTGGGCACCCCCCAGCACACACACACACTTCAGGGAGGCCTCCCCCCAGGAAGGGGGCCACCTGCTTACCGTGGCCAGGGCCTGGAACAGGCAGTAGAGTGTCGTGTACCAGAGGCCTCGCAAGGTGGTGAAGGGGGGCAAGAACCACAGGAAGAAGTACGCCAAGGCAATGAAGGGCATAGAGCCCAGCACCCTGCAGAAGCACAGCCAGGTGGGGCGTCCTGCAGCACTAGGACAGGGGGTCCCAAGGGGCCTGGAGCAAACTCGCCCAGCCCTCGGCCCTGGAGCAGCCCTGGTCTGGGGCTCAGGGTGGGAGCCACAGAGAGGGAGAGGTGGCTGAGGGGATGAGGAGGTCGCTGGGAGTGGGGGCTGGGGCCCTTAGGGGCTGCATGCGTGCGTGCTAAGTCACTTCAGTCATGTCCGACTCTTTATGACCCTATGGACTGTAGCCCGCCAGGCTCCTCTGTCCATGGGATTCTCCAGGCAAGAATACTGGAGTGGGTCGCCATGCCCTCCTTCACGGGATCTTCCCGACCCGGGTATCGAACCCCTATCTCTTACATCTCCTGCATTGGCAGACGAGTTCTTTACCATCAGTGCCACCTGGGTTGGGTGGTGCCATTCCCTGTACCCAGGAAAGTCATATCTCCTCTGTGAGACCTTCCAAGCCACCCAGCCCCACCCAGCTGCACTCTGAGCACCCCCCTGGAGCCAGACCTGCGACTCTTGTCCAGCTCTGTACCACCCAGTGAGGGAGAGGTCTTTGAACACCTGCATGACTCACTCAGACCCAATCCATTCTTGTCACCTACTGTCCAGACCTGACCTTTAACCACCCACAGGATTTTTCACTAAGAAGCAGCTGTGACAAACGCAGAGATCTCGAGCCAGAGGTGGGTGCCACGATCCTAAGGACTGTGGGGCTGCTCACCAGGGCATGAGTCGTCCAGACCCTGTCCTCCTGCTTCTGTTGATGAGAAACCCAGCCAAAGGGTCTGCAGCTGCCCCAGACACCTTCCCTCCAAACAGGACCAGTGACACCTGGGCAGCAGGGATCTGAAAGGGACAGAAGAGGGGACAGCCAAGGCCTGGCACAGTCAGCAAGGGTGTCTGGATGTGCTCTCTAATCAGGAGAAAGACCTTGGAAACTGGCTGGGGCCATAGCCACACTGTGACAGTCTATTCGGTCCCTCCCCCAGGATGGGAATCCAGACAGCTCTGAGGACATCTGTGCACCAGTGGAGAAGGGGTAGAGGGATAAGAAGGAGGGGACAGGTGCACACTAGCACATTCCTGTTATATTTTTACCCAGTCACTTTAGGAGAAGACTTGAGAGACCCTCCTCTGAGGTGGCTCAGTGCAAGAAGGGTGCACCGAAGCTGACAGTCAGAAGCAGAGCTTGTGTTTTACAATGAAAATGGTTTATTGACTTTTCTGATTACATAAGTGATAACATTCATTATACACACATTCAAACAGTTCAGAAAAATATCACGCAAAGCTCATCTGAAATTCCACCATCCTGAGACAACTGCCAGGAGCATTTTGATCATTCTTTCCTGCATTTCCTTATGTGCATTTGTGATTTATAATTTTATATAAATGGGATATTGGTGTCATTTAAAAAAATCGTGGAAAATAAGTAAATAATAGATACTTTATTAAAATGTTTTGTTTATCCTCTATCCTCCACCAGTCCCTCCTATAGCCAACATTAACATACTTCTGGACAGGTGT
This sequence comes from Okapia johnstoni, assembly GCA_024291935.2. Lineage (NCBI taxonomy): Eukaryota > Metazoa > Chordata > Mammalia > Artiodactyla > Giraffidae > Okapia > Okapia johnstoni. The sequence continues at coordinate 64,964,682 of CM044306.1, read as the reverse complement.
CCTTTTGGAATATACTTTCTCCATGCTCATCCTTTAATCATGTTTTTGTACAGTTGCTAACTGGTGTCTAACTCTGCGGCCCCATGGACTACAGCACACCAGGTTTCCCTGTCCTTCACTATCTCCCAGAATTTGCTCAAACTCATGTCCATTGTATTCAACCATCTCCTTATACCTATGCACTCATATATATAGGGCATGTTTTTATTTTTTTCAAATGGGATCTTTTTATATGTATACCCTTCTCTAAAACTAATTTTCCTCACTTGACAGTGCACCATGGAAATTCTTGGGAGTCAACTGGTATAGATCTAACTCATTCTTTTGAGTGACTACACACTACTCCATTATGTGGACATAGTCCAACTTACTATTGAACTACTTCTATATTTAGGGGCATTCATGTTGTTTCCCATTCTTCTACTACAAACAACCTGCAAATAAACATCTTTCAGGAGGTTGCCCTCAACAGCACTTGGTTTTTCCTCAGCCTTGGGCCAGAAGTGCCATTTACCAAGGATTTTGGCAGTGGAAGTAAAGGCAGGTTGAAAGGACCAGACACCAGACATGGGAATAGGGGGCCCCGAGGCTGCTGCCCACACTCACCTGTGCCACATCGAGCAGGAAAAGTTGCAGGTAAAAGGCTATGGCACTGGAGGCCACCTGGTTGGGAACCCCTCCAATGCCATAACACAACTTCCTATAGAATGAGAGGTGACCAGCTCCGCTGTCCTGGGGGAGACACAGGAGCTCAGCCCCCACAGGTACCAACCACTTCCTCCAGCCCCCTGACTTCCAAAAGTATCCTGCAGCCCTGTCTTGAGGGCTGTTCCAGCAACCTCTCAGTCCTAATTCCTCTCAAATTATCTTAAAAAAAGTGAGACAGGACTTCGCTGCTTGTCCAGTGGTTGAGAATCAGCCTGCCAAAGAAGGGAAAAGGGGTTTGATCCCTGGTCCAGGAAGATTCCACCTGCCTTAGGGCAACTAAGCCTGTGAGCCACAGCCACTGAGCCTGAGCTCTAGAACCCATGCTTTTCAACAAGAGAAGCCACCGCAGTGAGAAGCCCATGCACAGCATCCAAGAGCAGCCCCTTCTTGCTACAGATGGAGAAAGCCCAGGCACAGCAATGAAGACCCAGTGCAGTCAACAACACACAAACACACAAAAAAGAAGTGAGGCAGAAAAAGGGAGGGAAAAAGGAAAAAAACACAAACCCTAAACTGTGACTTCTAAGCATTTCCAGGGGGAAGTTTTTCCTTATACTCCACCCCCTGCAGTGCTTTCTGCTGCAGTCTGTTTTATTTTCTTAGTCAGCAAGCTAGAGTGAACGAGGGGTCAGGAGGCCCCTAACTTTGCCACGAACTTCCTGTGTGTGCCTTTGAATAAATCACTTTATCTCTCTAAGCCTCCTCTGTCAAATGGAATATTCCTGCCAACTTAGAGGGGTGTTTTGATGAGCAAATGAGGCCATGGCTCTGGGAGCTGATTGTTAAATGTTCAGGACTTTTGCAAGCCAGTTGTTGAACCACTGGCAGCCTGAAATCAACCACGGGGAGAGTATTTACACCACAGAAATCAGCAAACAACAAACATCAGAGCAAAAATGAAGTCAAGGTTACATGTATACCCACACACATATATTTGGGGTTATACACACACACACACACACACACACACACACATATATATATACATACATACATATATATATATCTCCCTAAGCATTCAGGGAACTCCAGACTCATAATTAGACTGTCTACTCACAGCCCCACATGGTTGCCAAATAGGCATTCTAGTTTAGTGTGGTTAAAACACAGCTCCTGATTTCCATCCTAACCCTACTGTCCTCATTGCATCAAATGGCCCCAATGTTCACTCAGCAGCTCAGGCCACAAACCTAGGTGTCACCCTTGATTCCTCCTTCCCAATTTCCCCGTCTAATCTATTAGTCTAAGTGGCTTCTCGAATTCTACTCTCATTCCCTACATCCACTTTCTGTCCAGCAGTTGCAGTGATCTTTTCATAACACAAATCAGATTGTGTCTCTTCTCTGGTTAAAACCCTCCAACAACTTGCCATTACAGTTTGAATAAAACTCCAAGTCCTTCCCATATACCCTACAGGAGCCCACCCAATCAGCTGTCACTCCTTTTCCCACCTTACTTCAGATAGCTCTCCTCAACCATGGTAGCCTCCATCCTGTTGCTCAAAATGACCTTGTTGTTACTGCCTCAGGGCCTTTGCACTTCTTGTCCCTTTGGTCTGGACAGCTCTTCCTCCAGGTCTTTGCAAGAGCTGATTTCGTGCCATTCAGGCTGAAGCCTAAATGTCATCTCTTTAGAGGGGTCTTCCCTGACCACCCAAATTTCTCTCAATTGTACTCACTATAGGACATATTCATATTTATTTCCTAGCTCTCCCCACCAGCACATAAACTCTCTGAAAGCGTGAACGACATAACTTTGATTCACCACCATGTCCCCAGTACCTAGAAAAATGCTGGGCATGTAGATGCTCAATATATATTTGTTGAAAGAATAAATGACATGAAGATGCTGTGTAAAGTGCTATTTGTCCCAAAGATGCTGAGAATCTTTCTTTTTCATCTTTTGCCTGGGGATGAGAGGGGGAGTGGAGAGGTCTATGGCTTCACCCAGTTTGGTATCTAGCCAGACACCTCAAGAGGGCTCTTCTGAAAGGAAGGTCTTCCCAGATAAGAGTTTATCAAATTCTCTGCATTCTTCCTACCCACACACGAGGCAGGATGTGGTCTCTTCTGACATTTTTGTGAACAATATTTCAACTTCCAGAAAATTTAACACCAAGCAGAATCCAACACGATAGCCCCTCCTCCCCACTCCCCAACCCTCCATAAAGGGATTCTGGTTTCCTCCTAAAGGTACCTATTAAGTCCTGGTACATAGTAGGCAATTGAAAAATTAAAAAAATCTAGGTATATGATACAGTCTTGGAATCTTGAGGAATATCGCTTTACCTACTAAAATCATAAGCCCTTCACAATCAACTGTGGACACGTTTCGGTTAGGCAAACTTGACAAATTTGAATGCAAATTCTCCGTCCGCCATTTCTAGCTGTGTAACCCAGGACAAGGTACTTAGTGTGGCTAAGCTTCATCACGTTTACATGGGGGTAATATACCTCCTAGAGTATGAGAATTAAATGCTAGCGTTTCATGGCCAATGTTTCTTCCCTAGCAATTCATGTCATCCTGGGTTTCTAAAGTTCCCTGGGAAATGAGAGTCCCCGGAGGGGCTCTTGATCTTACTTTCTGTCTTGGAGCCCACTACCTTTTGCTCAGAGGGGCTCGGAGGGGAAGCGCGGAGTCAGCACAGGGAACTGAGGCGGTGAAGCCAAGCTAGGGACAGAATGAATGCGCAGCACAGAGCGGGCAGTGGATTCCGCATCCAGCAGCGAGCTAGTCCTAACTCCTCTCCAACACAGCCACCCTGAGTGACCCGTGCCCCGGCCCTATCCAGGGGGTGAGGGAGAGCGGAGGCAGAGGGGCTGAGGCGGCCCCTGGATTCCCACCTACCCTCCACCCTCACTTCGGAGCCTGGTTACCAGGAAGGGCTCTGGCTGCGGTCTCCTCTAGGAGAGTCTGGTGCCTGGAGGGAGCCAGGTTTGAGAGGGCGGCCAAGCCCATAGCACCTGCCTGGAGACTGGGGAAGGCGGGCTCAATTAGAAGTTCTACCTGCCCGGGGTTCCAGAGACTTCGGGAAGACCTGGCATGTGGTGGACAAGAGCCCTTGACTGGCTCTGCTTGACTAGTTGAAGGAATCAGCGGCCTTTTGCACTTGTCTAGGACTAGGTTTCCCATCTCTTTGGGGCTCCAGAATACCTCCAGCCTCCCCGCTCTCAACTGTCAAACCCCAGCCGGGGCAGTTCAACAACCTGGAGGCTCGGGCAGGGACCGTGCGGGGCTGCAGCTGGGTGGCTGCGCCCAGATGCCCGGGGATGGGGGGTCGGTCCCCGGAGCCCCCGGCCCGGCCCCTCTCCCCGCGCGCCCCTCGCTGTGCGCTCACCGAACCCTGCGCTGAGGTGTGTGCTTCTGGCGAGAGCGACGGCGTCGGCGCCTCCAGAGCCGGGCCCGGGATCGCTTCGCGGTACACGGCCATCGCGCACGGCCGCCAGCGCAACAAGACCCTCGGTGTTATCGCCAGGCCGGGCCCGCGGGGAGGGCGGCTCCCCAGCCGAGCGGGCGCGGCGCGAAGAGGGGCGGGTCGGCCGACGCGCCCCGGGCCGGAGGCAGCGCGTGGGAAAACGGGAAGCCGCGAAGTGCCGGGGGTGGATTACCCAAAGTGAAAAATGCCAGAGCCCACACTTGCTGCGGGAAAAGGCTGGCAAGTGACTCGGGACTGTTTTCCTTGGGATCGGTCTCCGAGGGAGTGAGAGTCAGCAGCGGTTGTCACTAAACCCTCCTGCTAAATCCTTGTTAAAACTGGCCAAGTTCTTAGAAACACGAAGCAATAGAATTGCTCATACTATAAGATTAAGGCTGAGTAGGCTTACAACCTGCTTAAAAAAACTGCTATCCGATGCCCTAAATATACATTCTCCAACCTCTTAGAGATGACGGGTACAGCCAGGTAACTAAGTTCTAGCCAGAGAATAAAAACTGGTGTATGCAAATTTCCCAGACAGGTACTTTCATAAAAGGGAAGGGCTTACAACACATACAAAGATTAACTGAAAACCCATCACAGACCTATAGAGGCTGAGACATGAAACTCTTCGATCTTGGCTTAGACAAGTATTTCCTAGGACACCACAAGCCTAAGATGGGCTATAGCTAAATGAAAAACTTCTGTGTTGCAAGCCAAGCAACAAGTGAAAAGACAACCCACAGAATGGGAGGAATGTTTGCAAATCATTGTATTGGAATATATAAAGAACTCTTTTTTATATATATATAAAGAACTCTTAAACAGTAGAGAGATAGTACAGTTAAAAACTGGGTGAAAGATGTGAATAGATATTTCTCCAAGTCTACGAATGGACAATAAGCACACGAAAAGACATTTATGTCAAGGAAAACACAAAGCTACAAGAAACCACTCTGTTAGAAAGGCTATAATTTAAAGGACAATATACAGGGATTGGGAAGGATGTGGGAAATCATACGTTGCTAGTGGGTGTGTAAACTGTGCAGGTGCTTTGGAAAAGTCTGGCAGTTCTTCAAAAGTTAGGTATGAAATTATATGATCTAGCAATTCCACTTCTAAAGATGTAAGAGGAATGAAAACATGATCACACAATAACTTGAACACTAAGTGAAGAAAAGTGAAGTAAAAGTCAGTCGTGTCTGACTCTTTGGGACTATATGGACTGTAGCCTGCCAGGCTCCTCTGTCCAAGGGTGGCCTGGGTAGCCTTTCCCTTCTCCAGGGATCTTCCCCACCCAGGGATCGAACCCAGGTCTCCTGAGTTGCAGGTGGATTCTTTACCAGCTAAGCCACAACGGAAGCCCTTGAAAACTAAAGTGTTTATAATAGCTAAAAAGTGGAAACAACCCAAATGCCCACCAACTAATGGGTGAATATTTAGGATGTTAGGAATATTCATACAATTTTATTCAGCAATAAAAAGGACATGGATGAATCTTGAAACTTCATGTTGTGGAAAAAAAGCTGGTCACAAAGGACAGCAATATTGTATGACTCCACTTACATGAAATGTACATAGGGGTAAATCTACAGAAAGAACATTGACTTGTGGTTGCCAAGAACTGAGGGTGGAGACTGTTAAACAAAGTCAAGTTGAAGTTTCTTTGAATAATTTACATTTGAACATACTATATATGCAGTTTTAGGAGGTTTGGAAACACTTCACTCACAATACTTTGTTGCATATACTACCACAAGTTTAATTTTGAAAGGAAGTGGATGGGGGGGAACCAAAAAAAAACCCCCAAAACCCTCCTTCCCTTTTTTGCACAGAAATGTAACTAAAAGGCATTTCCCCCATTACTATTCTACTTAAAGTGACAGTATAGTCCTACTACAATTTTTAAGGACCAATACAGTTCCATAAATAAAACAGGCCTACAATAACCAAGAAGTTTTTTAAAACAAAACTGAATACTGATACACTTAAAAATATCTGTAAAGATGTACACCAAAATGTTATTCTGAATGGTGGAATAATAGGTGAGCTAAAGATCATTTCAGCATAACTGTATAATTTTCTCCAATGAATATGAATTATCTGTGTAAAAAACATACATTTAAATCAAATGACAAATAACCAAATATTAGTCTACTGAATAAGCCACTTCTATTTGAAGATTCAGTGTGATGAGCAATGTTTAAATGGTTTCTACTGAGAAAGAACAAAGGAGTAAATCATACTAAGGAGTCTTCAGTTATGTTGAAGTAGTTCAGCTAAGGACAAAAAGGGTGGTGAAAGAAATAAACACAACCACTGAGTTTAAAACTATCACATTTTAACACTTCTGAGTATTAAATGATTGGTTAAAGTACCTGGCAAATAGAAAGCACCTAATAAATGTTTGTTGATTCTCAAACTGAATGTCTTTGCAAATAAAAATGACAAATGCATCCATATGTAACTAATTTATAACAAATATAAATTATTTCACAGATCCTTTTAATGAACAGTGTTTCATCTTTAAGACAACAGTTCTTTAACCATTAGCAAGATTGCTTTCAAAATACTTTAAGGCACTGAAATAGATGCATGCATAATTTCAACACAAGTAAAATGAAAAGTATTTTAAATGACAGAAGTGTATAAAATAAATAAGATAACCTTTATAACCTGGAAAATGCATAGTAATTTAACCAATAAATTAGAGTTTATAAAATTCAATATGTACTTCTATATAACAGGCCTAACAATGCTTTTAAACTGATTGAGGCCAGTTTTCAAACAACTACTTAGGTCAAATTGTATTCCACACCTAAGATGCTGGCTTATTTTCAAGTTTGCCTTCCTTTGCAAAATTTAGTTTGTTTTCCAAAGTCAACATGTTTGGGCTATATTAGACATTTAATTAACAACTTCAGAATTTTAAACTTTCACATAAAAAGCTTTATGAGGTGGTTCTCACTTTAGAAAACCTTTAAGAATATCATCCGTGTTAAAGTTTTCACAGTTACAAAAATAAGGGTTATTGCTGATGACGGGTCTTTCTCTAAAGAACTTCTCACTGTGGTGTACTCTACATGTATACCCAATATGTCTTCTGGATAATAATTATGGTAAACTGGAAAACCCACAAGGGAGGCTTTTCTATATGTATGAGAACAATATTTCCAACAAGAAGCCCTTTCATATAAATATATGGAGAATCATAAATTGACGTATTTATGCAAAGGAAAATTATAAAATGCTTCATGATAGGCCTATATGAAACATTTTCTTACAGATTCTTGAAATCATATCAGCAATCATCTTATATATGATCTTAGCATCCCCTCACTTCTTAAAGAATGCCATTATTTTTGTTTCACTAGCGAGAGGGCTCTATCATGGCTGTAAACGTTACCGACAATAAATATTTTCTGTTGTGTGTATTTCTGAGGGTGAATGACAAAAGGAAAAGGCTCTCCTTTGTTCTCCCTCTCTCCCTGATGAAACGACAGAACTCTACCACGTGGAGGGGGGAGAGCTAGAAAAGCAAGCATTCTCTAAATGGATTTCAAACCGAAGATATATCTTATAAATCAGGTCATCTAGTTATGTGTCTATTTCCCTTTTGTTATCCCTGAGCCTTTAATAAAAACCTCATTTAAATATTGCAGCCTTGTTTCAGCTGCACAAGTTTATTTCATAATCAGTTCAGCCTTAAGGGTCAGGCAGGGAAGGACAGTTTAAGAACAAACTGGAGGACTAGGATAAAACTTAAAGGTCCAACAGCCCCATTTCAGTTGAGTCTTACACTGCCATGGTGAAGCATGCAGGTTTTATTTTCCTAGGGAGGAAGCTTAGCGCAGGATTTCCTGAAGACAGGTTCTCCTACTATGTACCTAAGAATTACTGGAGATTAAAAATGTAGAGATCTGGGACCCATCCCAAAGACAACGAATTGTTAAAATGTATGTGGTAGGTGGCAGGTAATAGGCATTCTGAAAAGCTTTCCAGGTGATCCTTATGCATTAAGGCTTGAAGATCACTGCAAATCACTGCTTTACAAGATTAGTTCTTTCAAGGGGTCTGCAAGGTCAAAACTATTTTCATAATTATATTAAGATGTTATTCTTGCTTTTTTTTTTCACTTTCTCATGAGTGTACAGGATCATTTACCAGAGGGGACATGATGTGTGATATTGCAACAGACTGAATGTGGAAGCAAATGAGATCCCATCTGTCTTCTTTAAATCAGACGGTAAAGATGTCTGCAGAAAATAAAATACAATGTTACGTTTCCCACTCTGTCTTTTGACATTTTGGAAAATTGACATTTTTCATGAAAGTGTTCTGTACATTAACACATGTTTTTAGTGCATAAATATTTTATAATCTTTTATTTTAAATATAACATTAATATGTGTAACCCACATAAACAAAAGGTCTTGAGACCAAAAAGTTTGAGAACTGCTGTTTCCAGCAGGCATCCAGTACCCTATGAGCATTACTGCTGATAGGCCTGGCTGCTTCATTCCTTGGCACACTCAATGTATATTTCACTTTAAATATGATTCAACAGATCATCTGCAAAAAGCTTCTTAAACTTATTTTCAGGCAAGAGGATTTAATCTGACAGTGAAATAATGAAGTTGAACCAGTTTTAGTTAAAAATCTAAGATGTGAAGCAGGTTTTCGTTAGTGACATCTGAACATAATAAACAATCCTTTAATATATAAACAGGCCAACTGATGTATGAAATAGAAAACCACACTTCACATGATGCATTTTAAAAACGTTAATTAGTAATGTAACAACATCAGCATTAGATTCTACGTGAGTGGTGTCAAACAAACGGCTCACTCTAAATGTCAGCTAAAAACAAATCCCTAGGTTTTGAAAGAAAATAAAGTAGGGAATAAACAGGTTCCTAGAGAAAAAAGAATTCTTTTAAATCTACACATTTTAAAAATGTTGAGATGTGAGTTGGCACATTGATACTGACATTATACTAAGCTACACAATTTTATTCTTAAATGAAAGTACATCCCAGATACTGTTAATAGTCAACTGTTGGAGTATGCAAATTGGGAACACTTCTGAGGTTTAGGTATAGCTGTGGTAAAAGCAGACCCTTTCAGCATTATGACTGTATCTCAGATATAAGAAAGTTACATTGATGCTTTTAACCTGCCATGTACAATTTTTTAATGTATTGCTATTTAAAAAATCTGAGACAGCTAACATTTAAACACATCATTGCTGTTTGGGAATGATATTTGAATGAAAGATCCTGTGCACATATTTCCTACTTTATACCATATTAAGATTTTAAATGATATAGTTATTGAATATATCTTATGTTGAATAAATGGTATTTGAAAATTAGTATATTTTTCTTTCTGAGTAGCCTTCTGGAAAAAGTTCACTGAATACAGTTTCCAGTAATAGTTTACTTTCCTAACTTGTACTTATTTTAAAACCTCACCAGCAGGGAATTAAACAGTGCAAACCCCAGCAAATCTGACTTTTCCTTGTTTTGATTTGTATGTCCGCTTATGACCATCATTTTTGGGGAAACTTGCCACTTAGTGTATCAAAAATCAATGCTATGAAAGTTCTTTAAAAGGTTCAGCGGTTTTTTTGAGTCTCTGAATGATTACAGCATTCTGTAAATCAGCTTCTTCCAGTGTGAGTGTTTCATCTAGCAATTTGAGGAAAGGAAGAGCAGTTGCCAGGGAAAAGGGAGGACTCCTCTGAGATCCCTGGTATTTTTCGATGAAGTCTTTGATGTGGCTTATCCTGTAAAATAGCACAAACTATTAATGTAATTTTATGAAAACCTAAATTAGCTAATTTAAGATAACAAACTATGTGAAGTCTGGGATTTTCTTAAACATAATTTAATGGGAACTTAGTAATGGATCATTATATCTTCTCTTTGCTTTTGCATATGTCTAAAAGTTTCTATAACAGAAAATCAACATAACTAGCTCTGAATGGATCAGAAACGGTCCAATCAGTAATCCTACATAGACATGGGTTTTATGCCTTCCATACCAGGTCATTTTGTACTTCAAATTTAGTTAAGAAAACACTTAACCTGGTGCAGGCATATTTTCAGTTAGTATCATGAACACTATAATGTAATATAATCACTGAAATCTTAAAGGCAGCTCAGTTAGATACATGTAAGTATATGTGTGTATACTTAAAGAGGGAGAGGACATATACAGTTCACCAAAAGTGAGTAACACAGATTTACAACAGTTTTCTCTCTTGCACAAAAGGAAACAGATATGATCAGGGAAAGGCAAATAAGATATACTGGCATATGTTTTGAGCTAGGTAGTACATAAGTTATTTTACTATTACTATTTTAACCAAGCACATATGTACAGAATATTTTACCTGTATAATACCCCCTTCCCAAATTTTAAATGCTTTTAAATAAGGAAGAAAATCTATATACAATATGCTCCTTTAATTAAAATGAAAAAAATTAAGAAGAGATGAATGACTAGAAAAATTTGTCAAAGTAGTAATAGTGATTATCTCTGGGTGATGAAATTTAAATTGATTTCAGCTTCTTTCAGGACTTTCCTGTATTTTCATTCTTTTTATACAATTAACAGTAAAATACACACATAATGCTAAAAGGCCTACTTAAAAACATATTGAAAATAATTCTTTTAAAACTATATATCTAGTTAAGCCAGAAAACCAATGAAATAAGTAAAAAAAAAAATCAAAAATATTTCATTAATGTCCAAGAATTTCCATAGTCATGATACATTACGTTTAGAGAGAACTATTTATTAAGATCCTTGGTTAGTTCTTAAAAATAACTATTGACTGACTTGAAAAGAAGAAATATTATTAAAATTTAGGGGGGAAAATCAGACAAATAATGAAATAGAAGACTCACCTATGAGAAATGTTAAATTTCTGGACAATCCTTTTCCCGTTGGCTAACCAGATCTGTATATTAGTGATGGGTTCCAGATTATTTAGTGGGACAGCAGACAACTTATTTTTATTCTCAACTTCAATATTCTTTGCTTTAGAAACAATTTTTGGTGTAGCACTAGGAAAATCCAGACAAGTCAGATGCGTGTTTTACAATAAGCAGAATTTTATCATTAAACAATTACTCTAAAACCTTTACAGGAAGTATAGATTTTAGGAAGATTTGAGCCAGTCACAGCTATTCCCCCAGTAACACATAAATATATTAGTATCAGTTGTATCTATCATAGATGATGACTACAGGAATTTAATGAAATTATGCATATCCAAGTAATATGTAAGACTGTAGAGTGTTATATAAGTATACTTCAATACTATTTAAGTACATATGTATTTGAACAGTGCCTTCCAGAACAATTTTATAGTGCTGACAGATTCATGGACTTTACCTATGTCCCAGGTTAAAATTTCTAGAAGAAATAAGTTCTCTATAGAGAATAGTCCTTGGGTTATAAAGGAAATAAAGTATTTCTTCATCACTCTGAAAATCACACTTGAATATTTTTATACTTGTGGATGAATATGCATGTATATACCTTACCAATCTTGATAATTCATATATGATAATTCATAAAAATAAAAAGCAATCCTATATTTAACTTCTTTGCACATTCTGTCACAGGCATAATTGGATAAGAGGAAGGCTGCAAAGTCTGAAAATAATTAAAGGCTCTGATACTAACTTTATCAGGTGTTATTTCACTTGTATTACTTCAAAATTGAGATACTGATTGGAGAATGCAATGCTGAAGGCACTGGTTACAGAATCCTATCTCCCAAAGCTAGCCTATGTACCCTGTGACATTAATGGCAAAGCTCAAGTGGTAGGTGCAAGCGAGAAAAAAGATTTACCCACACAATTTTGTCCCATGTCCTTATTAAACCAGGCCCTTTTGATCAGATAAAACCAAAAAAGCCTTCATGATTTTTAAGGGTAGTTCCAGCTCATGTTAATTTACACTAAGGTGAATATAATTTAGAAGTTCTCATAAAAGTTAACATAAAAAAAATCTCATTTCCAGTGGGAGAAATCATAAACTCTATACACGTGGTCTACATAGTAAAATAATTAAAAGCTGAATATTAGTCAAGCCTTTGCTTATGGAAAGCACAGATCATGAGCCTACTCACCTTCCCAGTCTGTGACCTTGTCCTGAGAAGGGCTGGAACACAGGCTTTGTTGACATACATACTTCATTTTTCTTATCTTCAACTTTAACATCCACCTCCTCTTTATCAAAAACTCCCTGTAATTCTAAAGGTAATTCCCTTGGAAGGGAAAGAAAGGAAGTTAAGAAGCTACTAATATCCCTTTTGTTCCTCTGAAAAACATATTCTACATGGAAAAAGAATAAAAAAATATAGAAATAAGAGGCATATAATATTCTATGCAATAAAAATTACATACTACGTCTATTTAAAATAATATAGTTAAAAAATAATACAATTAGATAATATGAATAACAAAAGCCAAGAACAATACAGAATAATTTTTTAAAATTAATTTATTTTTTTTATTGAAGAATGATAATTGCTTTACAGAATTTTGTTGTTTCTGTCAAAACTCAACATGAATCAGCCATAGGTATACATATATCCCCTCTCTTTTGAACCTCCCTCCCATCTCCCTCCCCATCCCATCCCTCTAGGTTGATAGAGAACCCTTGTTTGAGTTTTCTGAGCCATACAGCAAATTCCCTTTGGCTATCTACTTTACATATGGTAATATAAGTTTCCATGTTACTCTTTCCATACATCCTCTCCTCCCTTCTCCCCATGTCCATAAGTCTATTCTCTAAGTGTTTCTCCACTGCTGCCCTGTAAATAAATTCTTCAGTACCATTTTTTTAGATTCCGTATATATGTGTTAGAATATGATATTTATCTTTCTCTTTCTGACTTACTCACTCTGTATAATAGGTTCTAGGTTCATTCACCTCACTAGGACTGACTCAAATGTGTTCCTTTTTATGGTAGAATAATTTTTAAAACTACAAATTCATGAACAGCTTGAGCTATTCAGAGTAACACTGAAGTCATGAGATATTTGATGACTACATACTGCTAAAAATAAACAATTTGATCACTTTTATAGGTATCTAAGTAGCATGAATAATGTGCAAGAACAATCAAACTCTTATTTCATTTTTTAAAATGAAAATATAGCTACATGCTTGTTCCTGAAAGGAAAATTGACTTAGAAAGTGACAGTCCCCTCCCCCCAATGTGACTGTCCTTATAATTCCTCTCTTGATAAAAAACTGGGGTGAGTCTCCTAAATTTTTTCTCTATATATAGTAAAATACCACAGATTTGTAATTTTTCCCAAGATGGTATCATTCTATATACACTATTCTGTATTTTGCATATTGCTATTCTGTTTTAAAGTAGATCAAGTGGTACAAACATAAAATACTCTTTTCATCTTTTTCTAACTCATTTGTAAGAAATGTGTATATATTCCATTTACAGGATATAAGTGCAACAAGTATTCCCAGTTTGGCAATTTATTTTACATAATCAAATTTATCTTTCTTATATTGCTTCTGGGATTCATGCCAACTATAGTTATATGCAACAACGTGGATGAATATCCCAAAGAAATATGAGTAGACACAAAACTTAGACACATTTCATTTATATAGAGTTCAAAAATCAGATAAAATGAAAAAAGCCTAAAGAAAAAAAAACTATAAAAAAAAAGCAAAGAACAAATTACTACTGAAGTTAGGATAGCATTACTTTTGTGATATTCCTACCAATAAAGTGTACTTTAGTCTTACAAGGATTGTTGTTAGTTAGTTGCTAAGTCATGTCCAACTCTTTTGCCACCCCATGGACTGTAACCCATCAGGCTTCTCTGTCCATGGGATTTTTCAGGCAAGAAACTGGAGAGGGTTGCCATTTCCTTCTCCAGGGGATCTTCCCCACTCAGGGATCAAAACCATGTCATCTGCATTGGCTGGTGGATTCTTTACCACTAAGCCACCTGGAATGGTGGCTATCATGAATTAAAAATGAGACAAATCTGGATTGAGAGACATTCTATATAATTTGGGCCCATAATCTTCAAGTGTCAAGGTCATTAAAAAAAGACAAAAACAAAAACTCAGGAAATGTTCCCTCTTGAAGAAATGAAAGAGACATGACATTTAAAAGCAATAAGTAATTCTGAATTGGATGCTTTTGCTATAAAGGATAGTATTAAGATAAATAGTGACTCTTGAAAATGTCTGACAATTAAATGATAATCATACATCAATAGATGGTCGTATTGTGGTTACATAGGAAAATACATTTCCTTTTTTTAAATAAAAAATACAAACTATTCTGGATGAAGAAGCATTACTTTGGCAACTCACTCTGAAATGCTTTTAGAAAAAAGATTCAAAATTAATTATATAGTATAAAACTATTTATAATCTGTGTATACATTGTACATATACATATGTACAGACCTATATATGTGTATGTATATATTGAGAATTGGCTACATATGGAATATTATGAACCCTTCTGAAATAAAAACTGACCAAAATAAGTGCTTTGAATTGATGTCACACATAAAATCATATGTTAAGGACAGTGCTATGGGACAGAATTTAATTTTGTGTATCTTTTTAATAAAGCAGAAGCATGAACATGAGCATCAATAGCTGAAAGAACGTTCATGCCTTTTACACATTAATTTATCAGTTTATCATGAAAGAGTAATTGGAGATGTCAAACTTTGAATATAATTATAAGAAAACAGGTAAAATCTTCAATGCCCTGACATAAGCGATATTTTCTTAGATATAACACCAGAGACAAAAGTGACAAAAGAAAAAAATCAACAAATCAGACTCTTCAGATTAAAACCTTTTGTGTTTCAAAGAGTACCATCAAAAAAATGAAACTGCAACAAACACAAAAGAATGGGAGGAAAGTCTCAGAAACACGTCACAAACTCTCACCAATCGACAGCAAGGTAGATAACCCAGTTTTTAAGAGTAGGCAAGGGGGGAGTCCCTGGTGGTCCAGTGGTTAAGACTCTGTACTTTCACTGCTAAGGGCTCATGTGGCAAGGGAAAAAAACATCGACGAAGGATCTGAATAGACATTTCTTCAAAGAAGTTATACATGTGGCCGACAAGTACATGAAAAGATGCTCACCATGACTGGTCACTAGGGAAATGCAAATGAAAACCACAACAAGATACCATTCTTAATGACTAGGATAGTTATAATTTAAAAAAACCAGTGCTGGCAAGGATATAGAAAACTGGAACTAACAAGCGCTGGCAAGTATATGGAAAAACTGGAACTTTGATACACTGTTGGTGGGAATATAAAATGGTACAATCACTTTGGAATACAGTGTGGCAGTTCTTCATAAACAGAGATAACAATTCCACTCCTAGACCTGAGAGAGTTGAAAACATATGTCCACATGAAAACTTGTACACAAATGTTCAGAGCAGTATTATTTGTAATAAGCAAGATGTGGAAATGACCCAAATGTCTATTCACTGATAAATGAATAAACTAAATGCAACACTATTTGGCAATAAAAGGAATGAAGAACTGTTAAAAGCTACATGAATGAAATTTGAAAATACTATGTTGAGTTAAAGAAGTCAAACACAAAATGATTCCATTTATATGGAATGTCCAAAATAGACAAATCCATAAAAGTAGAAAGTAGACTGCGGTTGTGCAGGGCTGTGAGGACGGGGAAATGGAGAGTGGAGAGTGATTACTAGCATGGGGTTTCTTTTTAGGGTGATGTAAAAGGAAACATTTTGGAAATAATAGTGCTGATGGTTGCATAACTCTGTGAATATACTAAAAAATTATGAATTGTATACTTTAAAGGAGTAAATTTTACAGTAGGCTAATTATATCTTAATAAACCTGCTTTTAAAAAATAAAGCTGTTATTTTTTTTAAAAAATTTAAACACAAGGATAGTCACATATTTTTTATAGTGGGAGACTTAAGAAATAACTGAATCACTGACAACTAGGTGTATATATATAAATTATGGGTCATTATTGTAACAAAATAATATACAGATATATTCAAGTATTTCAAGATAAAGTCAAAATACTTTTTAAAATATATGCACAATTATGTATAAATCTATGGACAGAAAGTACCAAAATGAAATTCAACAGAAATGTTAATAGCAGTAGTACTTCTGGGTAATGAAATTATGGGTGATTTTCAACTTTTTATAAATATATAATATAAAACACTACAGGGCAATGGAAATCACAATTTAACAACTATAAAGATATTTAAACATTATTATTAAATAACAAGTAGGATGTGATGTGGTATTAAGTAACCCTTGGCAAAGTGAATTAATATAAGTCAGATTTTAGTTGATCAGAATTTACATTCCTGACCCTTCAAGGTTACAGCTGTGGTTCTCTTAAGAAAACCCATCTTATGAAAAGTCTGAATTTAAGAGAAAAAGTATTTTTGAATGTGTAAGGATGTGTGAACAACATTAAAAAGGGATCTTCCAGATGAAACATATCTAAAATATCCTTCTGCTAACAAAGATTGCTTACCCTTTTTTGATGGAGTTCAGAAACTGTTGACTTGCACCATCAGAATAACTTCTGAAATCATCATTGACAGTGAATCCATTTTTCCATAATTTTATACTTACATCTACCTGCAAAGCAGTAAGAAACAAAATGTATGACGTTAATCAATGAAATGTACTAGTAGATTAAAAGTCCTTTGAAAATTTCTTCTATCAGTGTAATTTTATGTATTAATCTTTTCTTCAAAATTGAGATATAATTCACATATAACATTGTATTAGTCTTACAAATACAACTTAATGATTTGATGTATGTATATATCGCAAAATGATTACAGAATAAGTATAGTTAACATCCATTACACAGTTACAAATTTTTAAATATACCATTCTTAAGAGCTAGCTTCAAATATAAAATATCAAAAATTATAATGTTCATGTGTAATAAAGTTCATAATGAATAATATTTTAAAGTAAGTCGTTAATCATTTTCTTTAGGAGAACTCATTTGGAAGAATATCCTGTGCTCTGTCCCAGAGGACACTAAAGCTGTCTGGTCAGGACAGACTTCTCAACAGTTAGAGAAATCTGAAATGACTTGAACATTAGACTTTGAACATTAAAAATAAAAATGGGGGGAAAACAACGAAGGGTAATTAATGGCTATTCCTTCAAATGTAATCTATCAGTTTGGACTTTCTGGGTGGCTCAGTGATAAAGAATCCAACTGCCAATGCAAGAGAGATGGATTGGATCTCTGATTCGGGAAGATCCCACATGCTGTGGAACAACTAAGGCTGTGCACCACAACTATTGAGCCTGTGTTCTAGAACTGGGGAGCTGCAACTACTGAAGCCTGCATGCCCTAGAGCCAGTGCTTCGCAACAAGAGAAGCCACTGCAATGAGAAGTCTGTGCACCGCAACTAGAGAGTACCCCTTGCTCACCACAACTAGAGAAAGGTCTGCGTGGCGCTGAAGACCCAGTACAGCCAAAAATAAATAAATGAATAAATAAAATCATTTTAAAAAATAACAATAATTTGCTTAAAAAAAGAACTGTCAGTGTTACTGTTATCAATATTTCATCTCTCAACATATTCTGGATCATCTCACTTCCTTGAAGTGTCAGACTCACTTTATACATTTTGAGGAAATGTCTGCTGCATAGCCAAGACTGAAAAATCAGTTGTCTGTAAAGCATCCCTTCACATAAAAACAGTACACCATGAAAAAGCAGATTGTTTAGTTTGCATCTCAAGCAACTGTACTTTTCCTTAAGATACTTCTGTATATTGCAGAAGAGTTTCACATGTGTGTGTGTGTGTGTGTGTGTGTGTTAGTCTCTCAGTCATGTCCAACTGTTTGCGACCCTGCCAGCCTCCTTTGTCCACGGAATTCTCCAGGCAAGAATGCTAGAGTAGGTTGCCATTTCCTTCTCCAGGGAACGAACCCAGGTCTCCTGCACTGCAGGTGGATTTTTTACCATCTGAGCCACCAGGGAAGCCTCATTTTATGTATATACTTCATATTTTATTATACAGAATGTTAGTAAGATAGGTATTAAAGTGCTGGGACTTAATGGAATCTGTAAGTCTCACTGCTCTATCAAGGACATTCTTAACTGAAACTAGTGTTTTTCACCCCCCGCAAGTGCAAAGAAAAGAGTACAGTAATTACTGGTATGGTGTGGTGCTGTGTGGTGCCACTGCCTCAGTTCCTCCTGAGGTGCCAGTTTTGTTGGCCATTGCTTTTGCAATATCAGTGCAAACTCAATACAGTGAAAAAAGTAAATAGTATCTTACTATTAGTAGGAAAACAGTTTTGACCTCTAAAGGTCCATATTTTGAGAAACATCAGGAGAGAAAAAATTTATGAACACTTACCTGTTTCTTTTGTTCAGTGGGAGACAAACATTTGGCACCAACCTTCTGAGCTTCCTCAAAAAGGCTGTCAACAAAATATTCACAATTTGTTTGTTGACTATCACTAAGAGGTTGGTGGTCAGATCCTGTTTCACAAACCCTACACACAAACAGACACAAAAAGAAAAAGAAGCATTACTGATCACGAATTCTCTAAAAGTTTACATAAACTGCTCTAGTTAGGGGATCTAGCATGGAGATGCTATCTCCATGTCTGCAGCTGAGACCCTGTTTTAAATTAAGATAGTAGATATGTGCCCTTGGGAAGAAGGCATTAACCCTTTTGGTCCAGAGCAGAGCTTTCTCAACTTCAGTCCATTGACACTTGGGGAGAGATAATTCTTTGTTGAGCTGGCTGGCCGTACATGGTAGGAGGTTCAGCAGCGTCTGCGAGCAGTAGCGTGGACATCCCCCTACATTCCAGTTTTATAACAAAAAACACCTTCAGACAATGCCAGATGGCCTCCGGGGGTGGGATGGGTAAACCTCACCATGTGGAAAACCACTGGTCCAGAGTGAAAAAAATATGTGTTCTTTGTAAAGGTCTCAAAATGGCTTTAAAAGGGGTTACTGTGTACTTTTTGGTAACAGAGAGCACTCTTGAAACTAAAGATGATAATGTGTGAGGAACAGTCATAATCATAGCTTTGCCCCTTTGTGCATTTCAGAATAAAAGTTCCTACTGAAGTCTTTCATTTGTAGTGGTTTAATACTCTACTGGGTTTTTTTCTTTCTTTGTAAATTGAGATATAACAGACATATAACATTATTTTAGGTTCAGACATATAGCATAATGATTCAATGTTTGTATATTCCGCAGAATGATCATCACAGTAGGTCTTAATTCATAGTTAACATCCATCACTATGCACAGCAACAGATTTTTTTCCCTTGTGATGGAGCTTTTAAGATTTACTCTTAGTAAATATGCAATATATTATTATTAACTACAGTTGCCATAATGCACATGACATCCCATGACTTATTAATATTTTATGACTGGAAGTGTGTACCTTTTGACCACCTTCCTCCATTCTTTTCTGCCCACCCCATCTACCATTCTTCTGTGTATGCATTTGTGTTTGTATTTTGTCATATAAGAAATATCACCTAAGATTTTGTTTGACAAAAACTTCTAAAGCACATAGAAAAGTCATAAATATACTGAGATATAACTTCTCAGATTTCATAAATAATAACACTTTTACAGCTCTTACACTGTGTAGGATCTACAAGGCAGCTACTCTTGTCCACATTTGACAGACAAGGAAATGAGTCGTGAAGAGGTTAACATGTTAAGAGATTAAGTTACATGTTAGACATTACACAGCTAGTAACAGAATTTGAACCCTGTTAATCTATCTTCCAAGTCTATGCTCTTAGCCATGATGCATTATAAAGCCTCTGTTAATAGCTAATATTTATTAATAAATGATAGGAACTATTCTAAGTACTTTACATATGTTATCTCATTCAATCTTCATGTTGACCTAAAAGGCACATATTGATTTTATCCTCACTTAATAGATTAAGAAAAACTTAAGTAATTTGCCCAGAATCACAAAGCTACTGAGAGGCAGAGCTGGTAACTGAACTCAGGCCTCTAATGTCCCTACTCTTAATCACTGTGCTAGACTGTCTCTTAAGGGCAATGTTTTAATTTATGTATATTCTTTCTTTCTCTTCTAGGTAATTCTCTTTATAAATACTCTTAAGACAATCTATATGATGTCTTAGTATCACTACCTATCTCACAGGGTTGTTGTCAAGATTAAATGTGATACACTTAGAGGCTTATTTACACCTGGTATATAGTACTGTGCATACTAGTACACATGTTGGCACACAGTAAGCTCTCAAATATTGGATGATAATATCTTTACAACCACTTTATGCTTTTTGGTATTTGCTTTTTCTGTTCAGAAAGCAGTGTATAGTTAACTACTAAGTACAAAGCAAATAAAGCTGAGCATCCAGTGTAGCTGAAGTTTTACAAGTCCTTTAACCCAAGTCATCCAAACATCTATTGACTACCTTCTATGTTGGGTGGGCAAGACACACAGATGAATAAGAAATAGTCTAGTTTTTTTAATTTTTTTTTCTTTCTTTTTTTGGCCATAACACATGGCTTATAGGATCTTAGTTCACAGATCTGAAACTGAACTCACAGACTGAACCTGGGCCTTTGGCAGTGAGAGCAGAGTCCTAACTACTGCAATGCCATGGAATTCCCTAATCTAGGCTTTTAAAAGGCTCAGAGTACAATGTGTTGGGGATGCATACCCACAAATTAGATTAAATTAGAGCAAATGGATCAATTCCTTGAAAAGCACAATCTACCAAAACTCACATGAGGAGGAATAGAGAATATGAATAGGCTTACATGTATTAAAGAAGTTGAATCAGGGAATTTCAGCATGGCAAAAAGAAAAAAAAAAATCAGTAATTGATTATCTTCCAAAACAGAAAGCACCAACCAGGCACAGATGACTTCACTGGTAAGTTCTATCAAACACTTGAAGAAGAACTGATACCAGTTCTCTACAATCTCTCACAGAAAATAAAAGCAGAAGGGAATACTTCTAACTCATTCTATGAGGACAGCATTCCATAAATACTAGAACTAAAGACATTACAAGAAAGGAAAACTACAGGAAAAACTCTCATGAGCATAAATGCAAAATCCTCAATAAAATACTAGCATTTTGAATCCAGTAATACATAAAATTGTACACCACAACCAAGTAGGATTTATTCCAGGTATGTAAGACTGGTTCAACATTAGAAGATCAATTAATGTAATCCACCACATTGACACACTAAAGAAAATTCATACGATCATATCAACAGATGTAGAAAAAGCATCTGAAAATATCTAACACCTATTCATGATTAAAAACTCAGCAAATTAGGAATACAGAGGAACTCTCTCAACCTAATGTCATACTTAGTGATGAGAAACGAGATGCTTTTCTCCTAAGATCAGGACCAAAACAAGGATGCCCCTTTTCACCACTCCTCTTCAATGCCATGTTGGAAACCCTAGCTAAACCAGTAAGACAAGGAAAGGAAACAAAAAAATACACAGAGATCAGAGAGGAAGCAAAATTGTCTTTGTTTGCAGATAACAA
Organism: Okapia johnstoni; assembly: GCA_024291935.2. Classification (NCBI taxonomy): domain Eukaryota; kingdom Metazoa; phylum Chordata; class Mammalia; order Artiodactyla; family Giraffidae; genus Okapia; species Okapia johnstoni. The sequence continues at coordinate 64,942,952 of CM044306.1, read as the reverse complement.
GACTTACACAGAAAGGTTTTACATAGAAAATCCAAAAGAGTCAACAACAACAAAAAACTCTTGGAACAATAAGCAATTGTAGCAAAGTTGCAAGACACAAGTTTAATATACAAAAGTCAGTGCTTTCTTGTATACCAACAATTAGCTGCTGGTATGTGGAATTAAAAATGCAACATTACACACATTAGCACAATTTATCAAATTCCATAGAACTGTATAAACAAAGAATAGACCCAAATGTAAACTCTAGTTAAAAATAAAATACATACAGACAACATTATTTCATCTTTGTTTTTTACTCTATCATCCTTTTCCTCACTTGTCATTATCCATTGATGATGCAAATATCAATACCCTTTTTTTGTAACTCTGAAACTCGATTACCAAAGCTGTTTTGGCTAAGTAAAGAGTCATGAAGTCTTAGGGATTTCTCTAGTAACAAAAAGTACAAAAAATTAAGATAGCTTTTTGTATAGATATCTTACTATTTTTAAGTTTATATCATCACTGACTCGATGGACATGAGTTTGAGCAAGCTCTGGGAGTTGGTGATGAACATGGAAGCTTGGCACGCTGCAGTCCATGGGGTCGCAAAGAGTCAGACACGACTGAGCGACTGAACTGAACTGAAATTTAAAGTACTGATACATACATTATGAAGCTTGAAAACATTATGCTAAATGAAAGTTAGTCACAAAAGACCACACATTCTCTGATTCCAGATATATGAAATGCCCAGAATAAGCAAATTCACAGATTCAGAGAGCATATTAGTGGTTGTCAGGGGTAGGGCACAGGAGAAAGGGGCATGACTGCTAATAGGTATGGGGTTCTCTTTGGGGTGATATAAATGTTAGAAAACTGACTGGTTTAACAACTCTACGAATGTACTAAAAACCACTGAATTGTATACTTTAAATGGATGAATGTAAAGTATTATGGTATGTAAATAATGTCTCCATCAAACTGTTAGAAGAGGTCCTAGGTTAATTTTTAAAATTAAGTCATTCAACTTATTTCTGTGTAGAAAAGGATTAACAGAGCAGGCTTGATATTGCTATTCTTTGAAAGCCCTGTTTACGTTCCTCATGAAAGTCTGGAATTTTAATATGTGCTCCCACTATAAACCCTAGGCTCATTTCCAATGAACTTCCCTGGTAGACAACATCTCACATGTGCTGTCATAACTTATGTACTGGAGGAATGAAGCGTGTGTCCTGCTGGATCCACTGGGTGAGGACTCTTGGGAGCTTATGTTTGGTTTCCCCTGGACATCACCCCATGGAAAGTGTCCTTTCTTTGCAAAATCTTAATCATTAGTATGACTGTATGCTGAATTCTGTGACTCCTCTAAGCAATCATCACATTTGGAGGCGGTCTTAGAGGCTCCTGACACAACCTCACAATTATATAGTTAGTATCAGATATTTACATAAAACAATAAATCCTCCAGTGAAAAAATAATATTTGGTGTAGAAAGTGTTCACAAAACATCTGCTAATATAAACACTTGTCTCTTTAATGGACTATGAATGAAAGGTGCTTACATCTTCGAGTATTTAAGACAAAAAAACATAATACAAAAATAAATATTTCATCTCAGATAAGGGAGAATAAACAACTCTATATTAATAAGAACCACCAACTTTGCATCTACAATTTATTGGGTGCCTGCTACATGTTAATACTATACTCGGTGTTTTGAATTGGCTAATTCTCACAAAAGCTTTTCAGATATCTATGTATGCCCCTTCCCTTTTTAGAAGAGATATTGAAGCTCAAAGAATCTAGTTGCTCAAAGGCCAGAAAAGTAGTACAAGACAGAGATGAGATTTAAACTTAGGTTTATTTGACTCCAAAGCCATTATATTTCCACTATGACTCCAAGACAGTATAACACAAGGGGCTAATGAAGTCAACAGTTATTTTAATTTCTCAGTTATATAACAGAAATAATATGTGAGCAGAGAGAAATTTAACACTTTTCAAAAAACTAATCACAAAAATATTTAGAAATTTCACTAAAAATCCTTTTAATGTGAGTACAGCAAAAAAACCCAAATTTAAAATACATTACTCATAGATACTTAACAAATAACCATAATGAAAACATACTAAATCAGTGAAATGTGATAAAAATAAAGATAGTACAAAGAAAATGCATCAATCAACTTACCATTCTTCCTTTATACTTTCAAGATTATCTACTTCTTTCATTCTCTTTTGTTTTACTGTAAAAGTAAAAGGAAAACCTAAAGTTGTTAATACAGTATTTTAAATAAATTCATTCCGCATATGTATTAATATTCTTTAAGCTATTATACAGTCCTAAAATAGCACTAAAGAGGTCTTAAGAGCAAATGACCAGACTCAAAGCTGTCACTTTTACCTAGAGCAAAGCAACAGTAAAAAGTAAATTCAGGATTTGGATAATCTTCTGATAAAAGAAAGATTTTTTAAATATTATGATGAAAAAATAATGTACCCTTTGATTTAATAACAAACAAAAGTGAATGCAAACATTTCATTCAACTTTCAATAGTAGCAAAATATTAAATCAATATAAACTGATTCTCACAATTTCAGGAGAAGGCAAACTGACCATGTTATATCTTTTGACCCTGATCTTCCAGATTTCTGGGAACTTAAAAGACCAATAATGTAAGCTATAGACATAAAATATGTCTACCACAGCTGTTTTTCATCAGGAAAAATTGAAAATACAGTAAGTTGTCATGATATAGCTGCTTGATGGGACATTGTGCTGTGCTTAGTCACTCAGTCATATCTGACCCTTTGTGACCCCATGGACTGTAGCCTATCAGGTTCCTCTGTCCCTGAGGATTCTCCAGGCAAGAATACTGGAGTGGGTTGCCATGCCTTTTCCAGAGGATCTTCCCAATTCAGGGATTGAACCCAGGTCTCCCGCATGGCAGGTGGATTCTTTACCATCTGAGCCACTAGGGAAGCCCAAGAATACTGGAGTGTGTAGCCTATCCCTTTTCCAGCGGATCTTCTTGACCCAGGAATCAAACTGGGGTCTCCTCCATTTCAGGAGGATTCTTTACCAGCTGAGCTACCAGGGAAGCCCTGATGGGATATTATATATCCCTCAAAAATAATTATGAAGGAAAAAGATACCATATAAGTGAAAAATACAAGAAATAAAAATTTCAGCAAAAATTGAATGAATATGAAAAAATAGAAACAAGAACGAAAATAGTTATTGTTGGCAGGTAATAAAATTGTGGATTATTTTCTTTCTTTTCCAAACTTTCTGCAATATTCTTGCTTTTACAACAAAAATAATGTAAGAAATAAGGAAAGAAAATCATGGGCGTTCCAGTAGTCCAGTGGCCAAGACTCCACGCTCCCAAATGCAGGGGGCCCAGGTCTGACCTCTGGTCAAGGAACCAAATTCTATATGCTACAACTAAGAGCTGACATACTGCAGCTAAGGATCCTGTATGCTGCAACTAAAGAACCTGCAGGATGCAACTAAAGAACCTGCAGGCTGCAACTAAGACTTGGCACAGTCAAATAAATAATAAAAAATTTTTTAAAATAAAAAATTGATTTTACAAATAATCAAACGAATCAATGTTTAAAACAATCCAAGCCATCTGCCCTTTGAGAAGTCCTAGAAGCAAGGTTACACTAGATAAGTATACCAAAATCTCACACCGTGGTTTCTAAATACAATTTTCCTAAAAAAGGGAATCATGGCTCCTTAGAGAAAATGTTGGTTACACAGGCAGAGAAAGAACAAATGAACCTGAAACATACTGCTCCAGAAAGTAAGATGGTGCTCAGTGAACGATGAAGACATAAAAGGACACTGAAACTACATGAAGAGGCTCCCACTGGACAAATCTGGGAAATGGAACATCAAAGAAAATGATGATACTAATGGATTATACTCATTGAATAAAACAAAAACCCATGAGGAATCCATATTATTATTACAGATCTAAAAAAAAAAAAAAAACAGGAAAAGATGGACTTTCAAATAAACTCAACAATCATATGGAGTCACCATTATAAAAATAAATTCTAGGTATAGCCAAGATTTTTTTAAAAAATAAATTTATTTATTTTAGTTGGGGGCTAATTACTTTACAATATTGTAGTGGTTTTTGCCATACATTGGCATGAATCAGCCATGGGTTTACATGTGTTCCCCATCCTGAACCCCCCTCCCACCTCCCTCCCCTAGCCAAGATTTAAAATTTAAAAATTAAACTTGGCTGACATATATAAACTACTACATATAATACAGGTAACTAATAAGAACCTACAGAATAGCACATGGAACTCCATTCAATACTGCAATGACCTATATGGGAATAGGCTCTAAAAAAGAGTTACATATATATATAACTGACTCACTATGCTGCACAGCAGAAACTATCAGTAACACAACATTGTAAATAATTATACTCCAGTAAACTGCCCTTGCCACCCCACCCCCAAAATGAACTCGAGAGTGATGTCAGCAAAATGAGGGAACAGGGAGCTGCAAGCTCCTATCTCCACAGAAACACTGAAAGATAAGCAGAAACTGTTAGAACCAACTTAGTCAGAACTCTGGAAAGCAGTCAAAGGTTTGCAGCTATCAAGTGAATGATAGAAAAATACAATTTAAAAACAGTAGGGAAAACAAACCAATTCAAAACTGGGCAAAGGATCTGAACAGACATTTCTCCAAAAGATACATGAACAGCCAATAAGCACATGAAAAAGATGATCGACATCACTAGTTACAATCAGATACCACTTTATACACACTGCTGCTGCTGCTGCTGCTAAGTCGCATCAGTTTTGTCTGACTCTGTGCAACCGCATAGATGGCAGCCCATCAGGCTCCTCCGTCCCTGGGATTCTCCAGGCAAGAATACTGGAGTGGGTTGCCATTTCCTCCTCCAGTGCATGAAAGTGAAAAGTGAAAATGAAGTCGCTCAGTGGTGTCCGACTCTTTGCGACCCCATACTAGAATAGTCATTATTTAATAAAACAAAAATAGTAAGCATTGACAGGGATGTGGAGAGATTAGAGCCCTGGAACCCTGCTGGTGGAAATGTAAAATGGTGCAGTGGCTGTAGAAAAGAATTTGGTGGTTGAGGCATTATTCACAAAACCCAGGAGATGGAAGCAATCCAGATGTCCACCAACAGATAAATGTCTGAACAACATGTAGTATATACACACAAAGGAATATTTGTTGTTGTTCAGTTGCTAAGTCGTGTCTCCACATCTCCTGCATTGCAGGTGGATTCTTCACCACTGAGCCACAGAGGAAGCCCATAAAATCCAGTATTTACTTTTTAAAAAATTAGTTGCATTCAAAGAGAAAACGTTTATATTAGTATTGTTTTTATGAAACTATGGTATAAAGATAAAGCAGTTGGTCTCAACCAGGAGGCAACTGTGCCACTAAGAAGACATCTGGCAATGGCTGGAGGCATTTCTGGGTTGTCAAAACAACTGGGATGAAGGGTGCTCCTAATATCTAGTAGAGGAGATCAGGGATGCTGCTGAAAATCCTACAACGCATAAGACAGTCCTCACAAGAAAGTATTGCCCAAAATATCAAGTGCTAATGTTGAGACCCTGATATAAAGCAAAGTCAGCTTCTTTGCCAGCTGCAATGCAGCTGAATCTGCCTACAATGCAGGAGACCCTGGTTCGATTCCTGAGTTGGGAAGATCCACTGGAGAAGAGATAGGCTACCCACTCCAGTATTCTTGGGCTTCCCTTGTGGCTCAGCTGGTAAAGAATCCACCTGCAATACAGAAGACCTGGGTTTGATTCCTGTGTTGGGAAGATCCGCTGGAGAAGGGAAAGGCTACCCATTCGTGTTCTGGTCTGAAGAATTGTCAGACACCACTGAGCAACTTTCACTTTCACTTTCTTTACCAGCTGCTCTACCAAGGAAGCCTTCCAAGGTGCTTAGCCAAGTTGAGAGCAGGGAGGAGCCATCCTTAAAGCATCTTACTGTTTCCCATTAATAAGTTATTATTCTCTAGCCAATTATTAATATGTTTTATCATTTCATAGTTTAAACTATTGATAAATTGTTTTTACTTGTTCCATGAGAACAAAAGAGAATGAAGAACAGACCTTGGATTCAAACTATCCTGTGCTGGAATATTGGCTACATCATTTTTGAGCTTAAGAGTTGCTTAACTTCTCTAAGTCCCAGTTGCCTAACTTGTAACTTGCAGATAATTATCCTCCTAAGAAGGTTGTTCAGAGAACAAAAGAAATATCAAGAATACAGTAATGTTATGCTCCTTTTTCTTTTCCCAGTCCCCAATTATACCCTCTGTTACAAGGACTGATGATAAGAAACACCTTCAGACTTAGTCTCAAAGTTTTAATTTCAACATGGCTATGACATTTCACTTTTCATTTCATTAATTTAACTTTAAAAAACATTTGTATACTTATTGAACCTCCCACTGCTGTGTGCAAGGTACTAGTTTAGAACTAATGGTAGAAGGAGAGACTCAGTATTCATTAACAGGAAGTTTACAGACTAACAAGGAAAAAAATATACTGAAATACTAATTGCAAACACAGCACAGAATCATAAAGTAAAAACTCATTCTAGGAACTTTCCTGGTGATCCGCTGGTTAAGAATCCAGCTTCCAATGCAGGGGCTGAGGGTTTGATCCCTAGTTAGGGAACTAAGATCCCACATGCTGTGGGGCAACTAAGCCCCTGTGCCACAGTGAAGATCCCACGTATTGCAACTAAGACCCAATGCAGCCAAATAAATAAATGGTTTTCAAAAACAAACAAACAAAACACTCATTCTATAATGGATATAAAGTTACCATTATTTTAGGTATTTCTACCATAAATTAGTAACATGGAAACGAACCAGGTAAAAATTTTATATCTATTGAGTGAACATCTACAATCATGAGTCATGTGACATGAAAGAACCTATGTCATGTACATACTGTATGTAGAAAATAAAAAAGCCACCTGACAAATATTGAAGTTACCAGTATGAGGCTGGGCATCAGAATGGACAGATGAACACAAGTTCCTTCATTCTGTTTCAGTTTACTTCCAATTAGTACCACTACCATCTTACATTTGCATTGTATATCACAGTTTACTAAACACCTTCTCAAATATTATCCCGCTTACTCCCAACAACTGTAGTAATAAAATCAGTCAGGAGCCAGAGGAAACTGAGCTATCTGCAATGTATCCACTAAAAGGAAAATCCAGTCAAAATAAATTTAGACTACCAAGAAATGTCATCTTTTAATGTATACACTAGAATTTGAAAAGAACCACAAATTTTACTTATTTTTATAACATACTACAGGCTATTTTTTTTTTTTTTAAGATTATGGATTTGAATCAAGATATTATACCACTAGGCATGCTATGCAGAAGCCAGTTTCTCCTTTAAGGATAAAGTCATTCAGCACTAGGGAAAAGAAATCAACGGATCACCTTTCAGTTACATCTTCTATGGAATAGGATTAGGCCTCCAAGAGCAAACTATGGCAGCATCAGATTCAAACACTAAAAAGACAGTTATTTGTATATTTTGTGAATTCTAATTTCTTAACTATTATGTACATAACAAAAAAAAAATGAAATCTTTTGGAAAGTTTTAGCTTATCTTAGTTGTAATCCCAGTAATGAAGAACATTCATTTTTGCTATCTTCTATTAATAGAAAAAATTGTTAATGAGGGAGTTATACGCTCACAAGGACCACAACGATAGTGACAAAAGTAATTTCAATGAGAAAATCCTAGGAGAAAGGTGAGACTTCCGCAAAACACCCTCCAGATCCCTGAGTTAGCTACCCTTTTGACACCAAGACATTCTCTCTCAAATACAATCTCCTTTAGAAAACCTTCCACGATTCCTCCAGAAGGCATGAATATAGAATTACTAACACAACAAGGAAAGATCAATTATATACTCTGAATTTGCCCTACCTTCACAACCACAACCCCAGTACCACCATCTCTAGGCGGTTTCCCCACATCCATTCTTGTCCCCATCCGATTCAGTTTCTACACATGAGTCAAGGTGACATTTCTTTTTTGTTTTTCATGACACGCAGCTTATGGGATCTTAGTTCCCAGACCAGGATCAGACCAGGCCCTCAGCAGTCAAAGAATGGAGTCCTAACTACTGGACTGCCAGGGAATTCTCTTTTTGGTTGTTTTGTGTTTGTTTTGTTTTTTGTCAGGGTGACCTTTTTGATTAAGATACAAATTTGATTATGAGACTTTCCTGCTTAAAATCCAAGACCTCCCATTACTCTTCAAATAAGATCCAAATACCTTGGATAACATGACAAGGAGTTAACTGCAACGTTTTCTCACTACATTTGAGTAGTTTGAAAGTTTCGATATAAAAGTTCTTAAAAAAAGAAAAGAAAAAACTGGTCCCCAAACCTTAACATTGTTTAAAAGGCCCCACATCATCTCTCTGGCCCGAACTAACCACAGTCCCCTCGATTCACCTGTTCTGACCTTCAGTTCCCAAAACATTCTCAAATCTTTGTGGAACTGATTTCCTTTGCCTGGATCTTTCTTCCCTCCTTTTGAAACCGTTTTGGTGTCCTTTCTTGGGACGGGGGTGGGGGGTGTGAGGGGGGGCTCAGAAGAGTTCCAGTACTGGGAGTCACCTTCACCTAATTTCCTACTTATCCATAATAACTGAGTTCAAAGATGACCTATTCCTAGGAAAATCTGAACTGATTTCTTCAGTCCCCGGTTATATGCTCACACAACACCTTACATTCTTCCTTTTCAGCTTCTTTCTAGGTAGAGGATGAGATGGTTAGATAGCCATCTAACCAAAGGACATGAGTTTGAGCAAACTCTGGGAGACAGCAGAGGACAGAGGAGCCTGAGTTGCTGCAGTCCATGGGGTCGCAGAGTCGGACATGACTTAGCGACGGAAAAAAATTAGGTAGATAGGCATTTACTTGTGTGATTATTCGTTTCCTCCAATGACACTGCACAAACCTATAATGGTCACTGTCATAGCGTCAGCACTCAGCACACAATATGTACTAAAAACATTTGAATGATAAATTTGGTAATTAGCATTAAATATTCAGTAATTAAAGTCTTCGTGTAAAGTACGACACGCAGGGCTAAAAATTAAGTGCTCAATAGGTAGTAGTTTCTGCCTTGCATCACTTTTGTTGTGTGCTTAATCACTCCCTCCATCCTGCACACAATTCTTACTCATTTTTTGGATTCCACCAGTGCCTGTCTCTGACTTTACCTTATAAACAGTCCCCAAACACACCTGATCCACGACTATGAAATAAGGAAGCTTGATTTTCACGTCGCTTATACAATCGGTCCTATTTTACAATCTCGCATTAGTACAGGCTGCCAGTTTCCTATCTTTATTTTCAGTGATCTCAAATTAAGTCAGAAGAAACCAACTCTGTAAGCCACACTAACGTTCGTTATTGCTAACAAGCAACAAACTGCAAATAAAAATGGACACAGGAGAAAAAGAAATTAAGTAGGAAAAGAGAGACCATCAAGCCTACAAAATAAAAGTGAGTTTCGAGAGCCAGCTAATGAAGTTACCTAAGAAAGGTCCACCCCACACAGACATGCTCTGCATCTCTGCGCTGCGCGTCTGCATTTTGAGAACAGAGAACTCGAAGTTTCTGAGGGCCCGCAGAGCGAGAAAAACACCGGGGCGCGTGCCCGGAGTCGGCGGGCCCGGAGCCGCGCCTCACCTGCACGGGCCCCGAGTCCGCCCCGCCCGCCGCCCCACTGCGCCCTTTCAGGGTCGCGGACCGGAGCTCCGACACCGAGACAAAGGCGGAGCGAGGCGGTTCCGCCAGACCCGTCCAATCCATCCACTGGGCCCCGCCCGGCGGCCGGGCCCGGCCCCTCACCCAGCCGAACGCGGCGCAGCCCCGGGAAACTCACCTCCCGGCGCGGCCGCTGGAGGGGGCCGCGCCGTGCCGTCGCCTCGCGGCCTCGGTCTCAATCCGCTCAGGGGCCGCGGGCGCCGCCGCCGCCGCCGGGCTGGAGCCCCTCAGATGAGGAGCACCGCCGCCCCCAGGCCCAATCGAGCTCGGCGGCCGGGCCGCTGGAACCCCGCGCGCCTCCCTCGGTCACCGCCGCCCGGCGCTGAGTACGCGCCGAGGCTGGCTCTGCGCAGACCCAGGCGCGCGCGCTCGGGGGCGGGGCTGGAGGCTGCGGCCGCTTCGGCTCGCCAAGTGGCCGGCGCCGATGACGGCCGTCTCCTTCTTCCCGCGGCCGCTGCTGCTCCTTACCTCTTCACTCGGCGCGGAAAACGCAGGGAGCTAGGTGTGGGCTCACCTCAGAACTCAGCACCAACTTACCTGTGTACGTCGTCAGCCTCTGATTGAATCTGTGGAGAGATTTCCCTGAATTCTGACCATGTTGAACTTTACCGGAGCCCCGAGATTCCGGAAAGCGACGGTTAAAAACATTCCCCCGCCCCCTCCATCCTCCCGCGACCCTTTCGTGTCCCTGGAAGGGCTGACAGCAAGAAACCACCCTTCCCCACGCGGTTTATTCAGACTCAAGGATGTCCCCTTGTTCACCCGTGACAAGTTCAGACATAGACTCTCCAAATTCCCGTTCTCTTTGCCTCATGATTGATTATCTTTACTGATTGTGCCCGCTGACAATCTGGACAAAATACCAGCTACCTTATTTTGACCAAACTTAAGCTTCTCGCCTTCCTCCAGGCTCCTAAAACTTGGACCCATTCTCAGCCTGATCCAGCCTACAATCCCGCCTTCACCATCACTCCTGAAAAGTAGGCTGACCTCCATATAAAACACGCTGATCTGCTGAGTGAACTGCCACCGCCACCCATCCATCCCCCTGGCCCTACGCCCAGTTCTGTGTAGTCTTTGTTCCTCCTCCCTATAAAAGAAGGGCCCATTTATGTCTAACCCAGAGGTAGTTGCAGGCTTCGGTGCGTGAGCGGGCATGGCATTCCCTGGTGGTGATGGTTGTCGCTTCAGCTACCACGCCCCATTGCAGTAGTTTCTTTTCCTCTTCTTGGAATAATCCTTTCCAATAAAATCTCTCTGTATCTAAATCCAGGACTTTTTTTGTGTTGGGACAATTGAGTGTTCTTCCCTTTGTATTTATCCTCTGGCTTTATTTCTATAGTCTTTCTCCCCGCACCAACCACCCTCCTCCCATCCCACCCTCATCCCTGTTGGAATAATCCTTTCAAATATAATCTCCATTTGCCTATTTGTTTTTACTTGACAGTTTTTAGTGTTGGGATTCAAGTTGATATTGGGCTTCATCTGCAGATCCCTGCCATCCCCATGCAAGTAAAGGCACCCTGTGAGTCTTTTGAACTCTTCTTCAGGTGAGCAATTCTGGGATCCTGTGGTTAGTTCAGCTTTCAACCTGTTCTCCAGGGATCGTGTCTGTTGAAGCCACCAGTGAGGAGTTACTTTGATTCCTTAGGGCAAAGAGACTTTTCTACGGATGGTCTTTATGTGAGGCCTCTTCTTTTTTCCCCTCTTCTTCTTCTTTTTTTTTTGGTCCCAGCACCATTTGATAATGAGAGGACTCTTCCCGGGTCAAAAATCAACTGACCCTAGATGTGTTGGTTTATTTCTGGATTCAAAATTCTGGTCCATTTAGGACTTCCCTGGTGGTCCAGTGCTTAAGACTCTGTGCTTCCACTGCAAGTGGCACAGGTTTGATCCCTGATCCCCCTTATCAGGGAAGTTCCACATGGCACACAATGTGACCCCCCAAATTTTTTTGTTCCATTTATCTATGTATCTATCCTTATGCCAGTACTGTTATCCATTGGGGATCCCACTGCTCACCACTTACAAAATCAGTTACATAGTCACAAATGGTGGTGGTAAAGGAAAAGTGCCTTTCAGCAGAAGGCTGGCAATCTGGAGTGACAGTGGATTCAACATCCCCTCAAAACCACCTCTGAAGAGTCTGCTTAGTCATGGAACTTTTAAAGGGAAGGAGGGCAGTAATCTCAGTTAATCATTAATATATGGGGTCGGAGTTGTTGCCATCTCAACAGCCTGCAGGCCTGCTGACTTCTTGTAATTTTCCTGTAGGTGTTATCTTGTTCACACAGTTTGGTTGTACAATTTGGGAGATTACTTCAAGGGAAGGTAGGGAAGAGATCTGGTCATCTGTTAATTACTTGTTCTTCATTTTGGCTTCTTTGATCTATGGAAAGAACCAACAAGTTAGGCAAGGTGTTATCTGATTAAAAGATTTGAAAGGTATGCTTGGGCCTTTCCCAAGAGATGAGTAAAGCATGTGCTTAGTCACTCAGCCCTGTCTGACTCTTTGCAACTCCACGGACTGTAACCTGCCAGGCTCGTCTGTCCATGGAATTCTCCAGGCAAGAATACTGGAGTGGGTTTCCATGCCCTTCTCCAGGGGATCTTCCTGACCCAGGGATCGAAACTGGGTCTCCTGCATTGCAGGCAGATTCTTTACCAACAGAGCCACCAGGGAAGCCCAAAAGGTTATTGAATTTTGTCAAATACTTTTCTGTATCAATTGAAATGATCATGTGTTTTTTCCCCTTCATTCTATTGTTGCTGTTACTGTTCAGTTGCTAAGTCATGTCCAACTCTTTGCAACCCCATGGACTGAAGCATGCCAACCTTCTCTGTCCTTCACTATCTCCTGGAGTTTGCTCAAACTCATGTTCATAGAGTCAGTGATGCCATCCAACCATATCATCCTCTACCATATCATCCTCTATCGACCTCTTCTCCTCATGCCCTCAATCTTTCCCAGCATCAAGGTCTTTTCCAGTGAGTTGGCTCTTCACATCAGATGGCCAAAGTATTGGAGCTTCAGCTTCAGTATCAGTCCTTCCTATGAATAGTTAGGGTTGATTTCCTTTAAAATTAACTGGTTTGATTTCCTTGCTGTCCAAGACTCTCAAGACTCTTCTCTAGCACCACAATTCAAAAGCATCAATTCTTCAATACTCAGCTTTCTTTATGGTTCAAATTCATTCTATTAATTTGGTGTATTACATTTTTTTTTTTTCAGTGCAAATCTGTTTACTGGTTTCCTATTAATCCTTTAGTTGGGCCTCGGGAAAGGTGGTACTAGTACATCTGTAGTTAACCCAGTAGTTTAATCTGCTTAACTATATTCAGCAAATAATCTATTTTAATGCCTTTCCATCTTGCTTATTAAAGAACAAGTTGACATCTTGGACTTAGATTTACATATACTTATCTGGTGTAATATTTAACAGGATAAAGCCCGTAGTCCCAAGACCATCTATCACATAGTCCCTTTTTTTCTTATAAATTTGTAATGCTATCTTATATACCAAATCCCCATCAACATTAAGGGCTGTTTCTGGGCCCTGTATTTTTGGTCTGTGTTCTGTTCTGCTGATCTGTTTGTTGACTTCTGTAACAATAGAACAATACTCCCAATAGCAGCAGGATTTTTATTTTTGTCTTGTTTTTACCATTTTTAAGTATAATTACTTTCACAATCTTGTGTAACTAGATTGTATCCGCTTTTGTAACTTGTATCCACTTCCAAAACTTTTTATTCACCCAAACAGAAACTCTGTACCCATTTACACAATAACACCTCAATCTACTCCAAACTCCTCCAGACTCTGATAATCTCTACTTTCTGTCTCTATGAAGTTGCCCTATTCTAGTTATCTGTTATAGATGGGATCATATAATATTTGTCCTTTCACTTAGAATGTTTTAAAGGTTCATCATGTTGAAGCAAGTATCAGAATCTTCCAGGAACAGACATGGAACCCATGTCCCCTGCATTGGCAGGTGGATTCTTAACCCCTGGACCACCACGAAAGCCCAGCCCAGTTTTAAGTAGGGTTATTTTTTATTGTCAAGTTGTATTCTAGACTTTAATGCCTTATCAGATATGCAATTTATAAATATTTCTCCTATTCTGTGGGTTGTCTTTTCACTCTTGATAGTGAAATTTGATATATGTTTTTAATTTTGATGAAGGTCAATTAATCTATCTTTTGTTTTTTTCTTATGCTTTTGACAGAAACTATTGCCAAATTAAATGTCATGAAGATTTTCCTCTATGTTTTTTCCAAAGCATTCTATAGTTTTTGCTCTTACATTAGGTGTTTAATCAATTTTGAATTAGTATTTGTATGAATTACATTAGTATTTGTATTTGTAGTATTAGTATTAGTATTAGTATTTGTATTAGTATTGGAAACTGTCCTTTTCCCCATTAAATGGACTTGGGATAAATTGCACTTGGTCGTGGTGTTCAGTTAAGTTCAGTTCAGTCACTCAGTCATGTCTGACTCTTTGCGACCCATGGACTGCAGCATGCCAGGCTTCCCTGTCCATCACCAACTCCTAGAGCCTGCTTAAACTCATGTCCATCGAAGATGCCATATGACCATGATACCATGCCATCTGACCACGATACCATGGTCATGGTGTAGAGTCTTGTATCTACATTCATAAGGGATATTGCCCTAGAGTTCCTTCACTGTGACATCTTTGTCTAACTTTGGTATCAAGGTAATGCTGGTCTCATTGACTGTTAGAAAGTGGGTTCTCCTCTTCTGTTTTCAATATTTTGAGAAGGAAGGGTGTTAATTCACCTTTACATGTTTGGTAGGCATATTTGATAGAACCAGTAAAGTCATCTGGTCCTGGACTTTTCTTTGTTGGGAGATTTTGATTACTGATTCAGTCTCTTAATATAGTTCTGTTATAGATTTTCTATTTTTTCTTGAGTCAGTTTAATTTTTTTTTTTTTTTTTTTTTTTTTACATTCTGCATGCACCACATGGCATGTGAGATCTTAGTTCCCTGACCTGGGATGGTATTGTTTTTCCTTGCATATTGGATGTCAATAGAATTCACCACTGAATTGATCTGGGAGTGGGGTTAACATTTGTGGGATAGCATTTAATTGCATATTTCATTTCTTTAATTAATAATAGGGGTATTCGGGTTATCTATTTCTTTATGCATGAGCTTTAGTAATTAGTTTTATGTCAAGAAATTTGCCTATGTTTTGGAACTTACTGGCATAAAGTTAAGTTGTTTCTTATTATTTATTAATTGTCCCTTTAAAATTTATAGTAAAGGTTGGCAATTAGCAACCTGTGGACCAAATCTAGTTTGTGGCCTATTTATGTACATTTGGGAACTAAGAGTGGTTTTTACATTGTTAAAGGATTGTTAATAAACAAGCCAAAAACCAAAAACCAAATCTAAACAAAGAATCTGTGAAATAGACCATGTGTGAAGGCTGAGATTGTTACAAACTGGCCATTTATAACCAGAAAAATGTTTGCTGACTTGAAGTCTAAAATTTTGAGTGATATTTATACTGCCTTCCTGAAATTTGAAATTTGCATCTTCTCTCTTTTTTTTCCCCCTTGATTGGTCTGGCTAGTGGATTATTTTTCCTTTCTCTCTTTCTTTTTTCTTTTTCCTTTTTATCAAAAACAACTTTTTAAATCTTATATTGGGTCTGGTGTGTGGCTTGTGTCTGTTCCCTGACCAGGGATTGAACCCCAGCTTCCTCAGTAAAGGTGCTGAATTCTAACCACTTGACCACCAGAGAATTCCCAGGAATCAACTTTTGATTTTGAATTTCTCTATTATTTGTTTTCTATTATGTTGTTTTATGCTGTCATATGTATATTATTTCCTTCCTTCTGTTTAGTTTAATGCATCTGAGATTCGTAAGCTTTTGCATATACCACTAGTTAATTCCTTTTTATTGTTGAGTAGTATTCTGTTTTGGATGTACCAAAGTTTGTTTAACCATTGACCTATGAGCAACTTTCTTTTTTTGTTTTGGCTAGTACAAATAAAGTCGCCATGAACTATGGTCTACAGATTTTTATGTAAATGTAACTTTTCATTTCTTTGGAATAAATATGCAGGGTTGCAATTGCTGGTCTGTATTGTAACTGTATATTTAGGTTTTTAAGAAATAAACTGTTTTTCAGATTCGGATTTGCTGTGCCATTTACATTCTCACCAACAATGATTGAATGATCCAGTTTCTTTGCCTCTTCACCAGCATTGGTAAATTAAAAAAAACCCTAATTTTTATTTTAGTTTTTCTAATAGGTATGCAGTCTCAATAACTCACAATAGTCTCAATATGCATGTCACTACTGGTTAGTGTTGTTGAAATCTTTCTATATTCTTATTTTCCATCTATATATCCTCTTAGGTGAAATAGCTCTTCTGATCTTTTCCTCATTTTCTAATTGGATTGTTTTTTTAATGTTCAATTTTGAGAGTTCTTTTTATATTTTAGATGAGTCCTTTGTGAGATATGTGATTTGTAAACATTTTCTTCCAGTCTGTTGTTTGCTTTTTATAACCTTCACCAGGTCATTCACTGAGTGAAAGTCTTATATATGAAGTCCATGTTACTTTTTTTTTTTTTAATATATAAGTCATGCTTGGGCTCAGTACTTGAGACCCAGGGCTTAGCTGCCCCTCAGCATGTGGGATCTTATTTCCCTGAATAGGGATCAAACCTGTGTCCCCTGCACTGGAAGTTGGATTCTTAATCACTAGACCACCAGGGATGTTCTGGATTGTTTATTTCTAATTCACCCTTATTTTCAGGTGTATCATTTTTGTACCAGGATTTTGCAAGGTACATTAGATTCTGTAACTTAAGAAGGTTCTGGACATTGTCTTCTGTCTCTTCTATCTTAGGCAGAGAAATAATAGATCAAGCTCACTGGAGTTGAGCAAATGCACTGAAAGTGAAAGCTGTCTTTATAGCTTTGTTTGCTTGTCTAGGTTCCTCCTGTGACTTAGTTTTTGGTCTAAGTATTTTTTAGCATCTTGCCATCTCATATAGTTTAAAGTAAGGCTTAAAAATGATTTTACTTGAGTTTTCAGTTATTTTCTTTATACTGTGTAAAACAAGCAACTCTTTCATATCTTCTTCAAACTTTCCTTTTTTGGGGTTCATTTTTTCTTTCTCCATTTTGTGGTTCAAGACGCATTTCAGAAGTCATCACTTCTCAGCTTTCTCTAAACTCTGCTTGAGTTAGAGGTTTCTGCCTTATTCTTTCTAATCACATTGTTCGGCACCTTACTGCTTCCTTGCCTGTTTCTGTTCGCTTCTTGTCTATGAGCTCTTTGAGAGCCAGAACTATGTTGTTAAAAAAAAACAAACAACACTTCATATTTCCTGGTTTGACAGAGTTTCTGGCACCAGTTAGGGTTTGAATAAACAGTAAATGTGCGTGTGTGCTAAGTCGCTTCAGTTGTGTCTGACTCTGTGTGACCCTATGGACTGTAGCTTACCAGGTTCCTCTGTCCATGGGATTCTCCAGGAAAGAATACTGGAGTGGATTGCCATGTCTTCCTCCAGGGTATCTTCCTGACCCAGAGATTGAATCTGTGTCTCTTATGTCTCCCGCATTGGCAGGCAGGTTCTTTACCACTAGCACCAACTGGGAAGCCCAGTAAATGGTATTGTTGCACACAACTACTGGAAAAACCATAGCTTCGACTATCTGGACCTTTGTTGGCAAAGTGACATCTCTGCTTTTTAATACAGTGTTTAGGTCTGTCATAGCTTTTCTTCCAATGAGTAAGTGTCTTATATGCCTTTTATTGGCTGATTTAAGGAGTTAAGCATTAAGTTTCTTGGAGGAAGGACTGCTTAATTTAGTATCTAACATAGTAATGAAAGTGAAAGTTGCTCAGTCATGTCTGACTCTTTGTGACCCCATGGACTAAACAGTCCATGGAATTCTCCAGGCCAGAATACTGGAGTGGGTAGCCTTTCCCTTCTACAGGGGATCTTCCCAACCCAGGGATCAAACACAGGTTTCCCGCATTGCAGGCAGATTCTTTACCAGCTGAGCCACAAGGGAAGCCCAACACAGTAATAGGTGTTAGTAAATCTTGTTTGCGAAAGGACTGGATCACTGAAGATAGTTAATAAGCTTATGAAGCTATGTTAATATTACAAAGCCAAGCAAGTATCCTTACTTGAGACTGTATCCACTGTTAGGCTGTAGCTGTACACATTTGTTACTTCTAGTGGTTGGCCAAATAGTTTTTTTTTCCTAGTAGCACTTAGTTGTCTTTACTCCATTTGAAACAATTTTGTTAGATTGTATCATGACAGCTGTCACAATATCACGCATAAAAAAACAAACTTACAAAATTGGTAATTGTTGTGTAGCCAGTATTGAAGATGGAAGGACAAAAGCAACATTGTTGGCATTTGTTGTTCTCCAGCTAAATTGTGTCTGACTCTGTGACCCCATGGACTGCAGCTCCCCAGTCTTGCCTGTCCTTTACTAACTTCCAGCATTTGTTCTAACTCATGTCCCTTGGATCAGTTATCCCATCCAACCATCTCATCCTCTGTTGCTCCCTTTCCTCCTGCCTTCAGTCTTTCCCAGCATCTGGGTCTTTTCCTGTGAGTTGACTCTTCAAATCAGGTGGCCAGAGTATTGGAGCTTCAGCTTTAGCATCAGTCTTTCCAATGAATATTCAGGGTTGATTTCCTTTAGGACTGACTGGTTTGATCTAGGTTGTGGTAACTCAAATAACAATCTGGCTTTCTCAGTTTAGAACTACAAAAACAAACACAGAAGCAAGTCCTTTGCATGCTAATTTGCATACCGTACTCCTTTTCAGGATACTTCAAATAATACTTAAAGCCAGCTTCTTTCTGCAGGAAATGAGTTTATTTTGTTCAAGGATCTCATAGCTAATTGACACAGGAAAATTGAAGTCTTGCGTTGTGAAGTCTCCATACCCAAGAGGTGAATTTTAAATAGTGGGTGAAGTGTTCTGGGGGAGGGTGTGGTATGCAAATTAGTGTAAGAGGGACTTGTCTGCTTTCCTGGAATTTGTACTGCTTCTCCAACAGAAAAACCATTTCCATTCCCAGTGCATTATACAGTTTTGTTGAACAATTAGTAGCTTGGATGGCTGGAATTCTCTAATTTTGTTTCAGCTTGTTGATTTTTACGAGACTTTTCCCGAGTCTTCAATTGTTCTAGGCGAAGCAATTTTTGTAAATGAACATAATTCTTATTTACAGAATAGCTTTTCATATTGTGTCCCTTAATCTTTTTCTATGAAAGTTAAATGGCACATTTTGTATCTTTGTGCTCAGCTTTTTGTATTTTTAATTCTTGCCCGGGCAGAAAGCAGTGGAGGCTCTTAGTAGGAAGAATTCATTCTACGTGGACTCCGCCTTAGGTCTGGTTAAGGTTATAGAAAACGACAGTGCCTTGCTTTGTTTAAAGACGCAAGGTTCTAGCGTTAGCTCTTTCTTAAGCTTAACCATGTGCCAGATACGGCACAGATCTGTTTTTATCACAATTATCATTCATATTTTTGTAGCCCTGAAAAGTACGACTCAAGTTCAGTGTCTTGCCTTGAGGTCCCTGGGTATCCCTGGGATTCCAACTCAGGTCACCACGCCCTCGTCTTCACCGGTCCCGCTCTATCCTCGGCCTTTGACAGTACTTTCTGGTTCCATCCAGGGCACCTGGGGTGACGGGGGGGATGCTGGGGTAGCCAGGCCTGGCCAGGTATGAAGGTTCCACGGCCAACCCCAGCGCGCTAGCTCGTCCCGAGCACATTCTCGTTTTCCTCATCTTCACTTCCTCGGCGGCCGGCCAGACCTGGAAACCATAGAGCTAACAGCCCAGAGCGTCCCTTCCGTGGCTGCCGAGCGCTGACAGCGCGCTGCTGGGCGGGGCCTACTGGCGGGGCGGGAGAAGAGGTAGGAGCAGCCGGCTAGAGAAGGGCTGGCCGGCCTTGCAGCGCCCCGCAGTGGCCAGGCCGGAAGCGGTCTCGTCGGCCCTGCGGCTCTGGAGCCCTGACGCACGGAGCTCAAGAGCGAGAACGGGAGAGAAAGGGGCAGAAATGGCGGCTCCGCTCGGCTCCCGCTGAGGAGGGCGAAGCCGGCAGCGAGTCTGAGCCGTCGGCCCGGAGCTTCGCTCCCGTCTCCCGCTACCTGTCTTCGCACGCTGACTTCCCTTCCTCTGCCCTACTCTTGCCTGTCTTCGTCTGCGCTCCACGGAGTCTGGGTCGGCTTGTCTTTCCCGGCCCGGCTTCACTGGCCCTGACTGCCCGGCAAGCGGGCCGGCCTTCCTTGGGTCTCCCCGGCGCGGCGGGCGCCGCGTGCGCGGCGTGGACCCCGTCCTCCTGGCTGGACCATGGTGAACACCCGGAAGAGCTCTCTGCGCCTTCTCGGATCTAAGTCGCCTGGGCCTGGGCCTGGGCCTGGGGCCGGTGTAGAGCCTGGGGCGACCGGAGGCAGCAGCCATTTCATCTCCTCTCTCGGACCCGCTCCTCCAAGACCCGCGCTGCCCAGCTGCCCCGCCGCCAAGGCCGGGGGAAGCGGCGGCGCCGGCGTCGTCGCTCTGGATGAGGCCCGGGTAAGAGCGCGGCGGCCCGAGTCCGGAGGCTGGCAGGTCGGCTCGGCCGCCGGGGCTTTGTCTGGCCGGTTCGGGGCAGGAAGCCTCCGGTGGGGACCGCTCGGGCGGCTGGAGACCCGGTCTGCGGGTGCGGTGGAGGGTGGCAGCCGGTTAGGTAGGGCCGCGACAGCTCTGCTGGCTGCGCTCTTTTGTGTGAAGAACGGGACTTGAGTCCAGGGGTGAGGGTTATTGCGCGCGGGGGGGGGGGGGGTGTTTGTCTTTTCGGGGACATCAGAACAGCCTGCTTTCTGTGTCCTTGTCCGGCCTGAGAGAGGAATTCTAGCGAGGGGCCAGAGTCCCCGTTTGGAAGGGCTGGAGAGAAGTGAAAGTTTTCTGCGGTGTCAAACCCTTCTTGTAAAGTGTGTCAGCTCCTGCCGGTGTCTAACTCCAGCTTACTCTCAAACTGTTTGGGGGTGGTTCAAGTTGGTGAGGAAGTGAGCGGAGAGTTCCAGTTGGCAGCCAGGCAGGGATGCTGAAAAAAGTTTGTAGCTGCTCTGACAGCAACTTTAAAAACAAAATCAACACTATCGCCTCTCCAGGCAGGAGCGATCAAACGTGATGTTTAGAATCAGCCAGCCCGCTAACCAGGGTTCTAGAAAGGACTCGGTAGAGTTTTCTAGTAGAGCCTTCAGGTCGCAAAAGGGGCACGTCGAAAGAAAACATGTCGAATATCATTGTTAGTAGGCACTATCATCTCCAAATTGTTTGGTTTCTTGGATGTCTTCGTCTGGGTAATACGAATAGTTTATAAAAGGTGAGTTAACACCACCGTTGTCCCATTAGTGCGAAAGTGACATTTGAAGAACACCGGTGATGATTTAGTATTTTTTTTTTTTAAAGTGGTAGATACCGAAATTTATTACAAGGTAAAGCTCTAAGCTAGCACGTATGTTTTATCACTTTAAAGGAATCGATAAGGTTGCGTTATGAGATTGGTTATGAATTTAGAAAAGATAGTGTTGCTTCTGTCTAGAGAGAGGCTAATTTTCTAAGAGTAATTTAATTTGACTGGACATTGTTCATTTAAAATAACTCCTTTAAATCCACATCATGTTGTTATTCTTCGGGGAGGAAAGCAATATTTTCTATAGGGGTTTGCAAGATTATGTTTGTGTATGCTTTTTCTCCATATCTCATACTGTTCTGACACTAATCAGAATGAACTAAGGCAAATACAATAGTTACATTTTACTTTACTTTTCTGAAATATGTTGTATCTTTGAAAATATGTTTGGCTTTTACTTTGCTAAAAATCTGGAAAATATTTTTTAAGTTGCCCTATGAGTAGACTATTTTGGGTCTTACAGCTCTCTTGGGTTGAAATAAGAAGGCTAAGTCTGGAAGTTGTGCATACTATTCAGAATAATTCTGAAAACTCGACTTTCTGTCAAAATTATTCCAAACACATACAAGCCTACTGACTTTCTGAAGCTAACATCTATTTTAAAAGAAAAGGAAGATAGATTTCCCCAGTACCCTTAAGTACAAATAAAATATTTAGAGTGTAAGCATTTAATTGTATCATGCAGGAATGCCGCGTCTATTAGAGCAGTGTCTCAATCTGAAGCAATTAGCTCATCTGTCACTGATCATTTTGTGGTCCCATTTTTGAATTCATGGATATGATGCTGTCCTTACCCCTCTGAGGAATGAGGTGAGGTAATTTGTCAAGCAGCTGTTATGGAGATGTTAAAAGGCAAGGAATCAATAATCTAACGTGGAAATGAACATGTGGTAGCTTTTAAATTGCTAGAAGAATGAAAGATGTTAGAGTTCTTTCCAGAGAGATACTAATGAAACTGTTTCAAAGATCCTTTCAAAATGTTTTAAAAAGACCATGAACAGCAGGCCAATGAATATTTACTTTGAAATATTTTTTTTTTTCCGCTTTAAGAAGATTTGTATTCTGACCCGAGTAGATGATGGAATGATCTAATTGCTTTCACTGAGAAATTTAAGATATTTACTAATCCTGTATTGTGATTGGTCCTTTAGAAAAGGATAAGTTATAATTCTAAATTTAAGTTTATAGACTGTATATTTATGAGCATGCAGTATATTTCTTTGCTGTATATTTCTGAAATGGGTTGATTTGGGTTTGGTAAGCTCTTCCTTTCAAGTTTGTTTTCTGTTGCAAGAATTTAGCATTCCTGACTCACCCTTTCTGGTGTACTTAAAAGGCACCCTCTATGTCTGTGTGTCTTAGACATTTGCTAATATCAATAAAGACTTATTTGGTGGAAAATAGGGTTGCTTGTGCTGTTGCTTTAGGAGACTTATTTCTGTAGTCAGAGATGTATTCCTCTTGATATGATATGAAATGAAGAGATCCCCCCTTTTCTATTTTCGTGTGATGTTCTTCACTTTACCGGTGATGCTGATTTCACCCCCGGCCCCACCCCGTTTGTCCTCTCGTTTTAGACCATTTGACCCACTGTGTCTAGAGACATTTCATTTGCTCTAAAAAGCTTTAGGACCATGAGCTGTCATAGCTTTGCCTTTCCCCCAAGTGTGTGTAGGGTGGTGAAATAAACATGATACATACTGTAGGTTATTGGGATAATTTTTTTGTGCCTACACTATTTTAATGTCAAGTTGACTTGTGCTCTGCAGTTTCTTGTGTAATAATTTCTCTTATATGCTTGGGTTTGTTTGCTTGTTTAACATGTATAAAACTTGACCTCTTTTAGGTCAGTTAATTAGCATTTATTTGCTAAGAGTCACTTGCAGCAAACTAATGCCGTAGTCAGAATTGGATAGCAGTTTTTAAAAAATATTTCAACTTCTTTTTTTTTTTAATCTCTTTTAGGCCTGTTTGTTGGTACTTTTGGCTTGTCACTGGCTTTTTGTGCTTTTTGAATCTTAGTTGAGAGAATCAAAATACATATCTTGAGTAACTTTATAGGTAAATCTGCTTTATTTTTATTTTTTAGGAAAAAACCTCTCAGGCCTTCTTTAATAGGCTCTTTTATCATTCTGTACTTTTTCTTTTCCAACATTCATTCATTTGCCAGTGTAATAGAAGCTGCATGGTGGAAGTTGAGGGTTAAACATGGAAAAGAAGTCTGAGAGGGAAATATAACCATATATATAACTCTCAGATAAGTAGAGAAAAATACAAGTTCCTCAGAGTAGAGCAAATTTTTCCTTATGTCAAATTCATATGGAGCACCATATAGGTGGTATTGTGTAATGTTGTGAAACAATTCCCCTGTCACAGTTTTGAACTAAAAGCAGCTATAAAGTTCATAGGCTTATCTCCAGGATTGAACTGAAAATGAAACTTAAAAAAAATTCATTTGTTGGCCATTTCTGTAGTCCAGAAATATAGACTTGCAGTTTTTTAGGTCATGGATGAAATTTACACTTGTAGAAGTGAATGTATATTAGTTCTTCAAGTCATTTTCCTTGGCAGATAATCTTTTTAACCATCCTTGGATATATCCTTGATTGCATGTCTTCTAAATACTGATTATAGGTAAACTTGTAACCTCTGAAAGCTCAGTGGACAGGTGGTAGGATTAACATTTGTTATGAGAAGTAAGGAGCCCAACCATTGTCTGCACCTGAGTGAGGAGTGATCCTGTCTCTTTAAGGTTCCACGTCAGGAAAGTGCTGCATTATTTTGAGTTATGTGTTTGGCATTTCTTTTTGGACACACATAATGAGGTTTCATTTGTGTACGTTCCTGAGTGGTTTCTTGATATTTGGGTTTTTGATCTTGTACTAGGAATATTTTATGTTTCTGTTATGTGTCTGCTTTGGGGGAGAATTTTGTGAAAAATGAGTCATTGAGTAGAAAACATATAGAATTTTGGGTAAAAAGTTCTATGGAAGTACAAAGGTAGGGGGAAAGCCATATGTAAAATGTGCTAACTTTATTTAAATATGCATTAGACAATTTTTAGAGAGGCAAGTGTTGTATGTGGCTTATGTCAAACAATAGAAAAGCTATGTTAAAATCTAATAGGTCGTAATACGTTTTAGCTGTTAGATATTTTGAGTATATGCTGTAAGATTCTAAACTTCAGATGCTTTTGAGCTGTACGTATTTTGGCATAAGATTTTTTTAATTTTCATTTTTAGATTGTTTAATCTGTAGGTAGAATGTATACCTTTGGTTAAAGTCTTTGTCTCCTAGACTCTTCTATTAGAGTAGTCTATAAGCTCCCTGGGACCAGGCACTATATTTCATTTTCCCCACAACTGCTGTATTCCCAGGGCCTAGTACCTCATCTGGCATATAGAAGATGCTTAATAAATACTTGTTAAATGAGTGAATGAATAGCATAATAAGTAACCAATCTAGTGGATGAAAATTGTGAGGATTGAACTCTGAGAATAGAGGGTAAATAAAACACAGTCCCTGCCTTCATGGCTCTAAGTATGCATGTGGAATATACATGAGAAATTGTTGACAGAATAAATCAATTCAAGGTAGGGGCCAGATGACATGGATTCTCAGTGTGATAAGAGTTCTAATCCTTTACTCACTGAATGTTTTGAGTGGAACTCTTTGATGTTCTTTAAGGATAGAGATTGTCATGTTCACACGTATATCCTGAGTGCCTGCAACAGTGCCCTCCAGATGTAGTGCTCAATAAATAGTCTCCTCTTCTCCCCTCTCCACCACTTAGCTTGCAGGATCTCAGTTCCCTGACCAGGGATTGAACCTGGGTCACTGCAGTGAAAGCACTAAGTCCTAACCCCTGGACTGCCAGTAAAGAGTTTTTGAATGAATGAATGTAAAGTAGCTTCATTTGAAATTATTTTCATATCGGTGGTCTTCACTTTTGCTGTATTTATATGTTGCAATTTGCCCAACAATTTGGCCCATTTGATGGTATTCTAATAAGGAGAGGAGTAAACTAAGGTTTACTTAGCATCTCATACCAGGTGGTGAATGCTGTCTTATTCAACCCTGTAATAATCCCATGAGGCAGGTGATAGTATCCTTATTTTACAGCTGAGGAAATTGAATTGCTGAAGAGGTTAAGTGGCCTGTAGAAGGCGAAATAGGTATTGCTGCTGAGTCGCTTCAGTCGTGTCCGACTCTGTGCGACCCCATAGATGGCAGCCCAACAGGCTCCTCTGTCCCTGGGATTCTCCAGGCAAGAATATTGGAGTGGGTTGCCATTTCCTTCTCCAATGCATGAAAGTGAAAAGTGAAAGTGAAGTCGCACAGTTGTCTCCGACTCTTTACGACCCCATGGACTGTAGCCTACCAAGCTCCTCCGTCCATGGGATTTTCCAGGCAAGGGTACTGGAGTGGGTTGCCATTTCCTTCTCCAGAAATAGGCATTAGCAGTAGGGTAATATTTAAGTCTAGTTGTCTTTTACACATCTGTTTCTTACTGTCTCATCTGTATTTATCACTACTGTTTGATGCTGTTCATTCAGTTTTCACAAATATCTGAAAAAGTGAAGAAGGCTGCCATTGTACAGTCAGAAAATACTGAACATAGGCAGATTTTTACTAGACTATCTGGAGTTGTAGTATTTAGTATTGAGATTAGAAGAATGAACAGTAGCCTATGGGGATATGAAATACAAGATAGTGATTTTTTTCAGTAATTGCTTGCTGCCTGATTTTCAGGGGGTGGGTGTAGGGAGAGGAGCAGGCATATAATGTGAAGATAATATTTTGGCAATATTTTTGTTTCCTACTATTTTAAAGATGGCTTGGGAAAAAAATCCCTATAAAAAGACTAAGTCTGGGGACTTGGTGATATGTGAAAGTTGGACCATAAAGAAGGCTGAGTGCCAAAGAATTGATGCTTGAATTGTGAAAGTGAAGTCGTTCAGTCATGTCTGACTCTTTGTGACCCCATGGACTGTAGCCCACCAGGTTCCTCTGTCCAAGGGATTTCCCAGGTAAGAATACTGGAGTGGGTTGCCATTTCCTTCTCCAGGAGACCTTCCTGACCCAGGGATTGAACCAGAGTCTCCCACATTGTGGAAAGTGAAAGTGAAATTGCTCAGTCGTGTCCGATTCTTTGCAACCCCGTGGACTGTAGCCTACCAGGCTCCTTTGTCCATGGGATTTTCCAGGCAAGAATATTGGAGTGGGTTGCCGTTTCCACATTGTAGGCAGACACTTTACCGTCTGAGCCACCAGGGAAGTCCAATTGAATTGTAGTTCTGGAGAAGACTCTTGAGAGTCCCTAAGACTGCAAGGAGATCAAACCAATCAACCCTAAAGGAAATCAACCCTTAATATTCACTGGAAAGTCTGATGCTGAAGCTCCAATACTTCGGGCACCTAATGTGAAGAGTCGACTCACTGGAAAAGACCATGATGCTGGGAAAGATTGAAGGCAGGAGGAGAAGGGGGCGACAGAAGATGAGATGGTTAGATGGCATCTCTGATTCAGTGGATCTGAGTTCACTGTCTGGGAGATAGTGAAGGACACGGAAGCCTGGCATGCCACAGTCCACGGCATCGCAAAGAGTCAGACACAGCTTGGCAACTGAACAACAACAATTTGAGTAAATAAGACTTGGTGCTTCTTGTTGCAGACTTTTTTTGAGCATTTTGGTACCTCTGTTAAGTGGCTCACTTGTCAGGGACCTTGAAGTTGCTTGATGAAAGTTCATTTCCCTTATAGCTTACTAATATCCTTTAAAGTATACTTCAGTGCTCACACTTAGGGTGGGTGTTGCAGTTGTATACTTGATTGTGCAAGTTAAGGGAATCCAGTTTTAAAAAACAAAATCAAGCCCCAACACACTGTACCTTCTTAATCAGTGTCACATTGTAGTGATTTTAAATATGTATATAGAAACAGGGGAAACTTCTTTGAGAGATGTGTACAAATATGAGACAAACTGGTGCAGGGTAGTTTCTGGATTAAAATTTTGGAAGTATTTTAAATTAATTAAAAAATGTAACTTAATTTTCATGTTTTAGTTTTTACTCTTCTAATTAAGTCTCCAAGTTTATTAGATGGGAGAATTGAGAAGTGATAGTTGCCTAAGGCCATACGATTTTAAAAGCAACAGTTCAACTGGAAATGCAAGTTTCTTTCTTTAATTTTTAGTATCTATTGAGTGACTTGATGTGCCAGACAGTGAAAGTAAAGAGCACACAAGACTCTTTACCTCAGCTTTTAGACAAAATATTTATTTAAAGTCATGAAATCAGTATTTCAAATAATATGGAAATGCGCAGAAAAAAATTGAAGGACTTTCCTCACTCTCATGATTCCTCTAGTTCATTCTTCCCAGGGATAACCACTGTTAAAGCTAGTGTATATCTCTCCAGACCATTGCACATGTAAGTATGGGTTATTTATATGTTTGTGTATATATTTATATATCTGTATCTATATATCTATCTCTATTTGTATCTATTTGACTGTGCCACATGACTTGTGGGACCTTAGTTTCCTGACCCAGGGATTGAACCCTTTGCCCCCTGCAGTGGAAGCACGGAGTTCTAACCACTGGATCAACAGGGACTTCCCTATATGTGTAAACTTTTAACAGAAATGGAATCATACCTTATATACTACTTATGATAATTATTTTTTCTCTTTAACTATGTGTCATGTACATTCTTTCATATCTGTCCTTCTTGCTACCTTTTTAACATTTTGTTGTATTTTTATACCTCACTTCTTTAACTTTTCCCTGTTGATACACAATTAGGTTTTCTCCGTGTTTTTAATATTATAAATAATGTCACATAAAATGACCTTTTTCTTTTAGGCAAAGTGGAAATATTGAGTCAGAAGTATATTATACTTTAAACTTTTATAGTTTTCGCCAAATTGTTCTATAAATAGGCTAAATCAATACACACCCCACTCCCCAAAATTCTCCGCACTTAAGTTTTTGTACCTTTTACTGGCTGATGAAAGGAGTTAGGGGTTAAGTTTCTTGAAGGGCAGACTGTTTAATCATCAAGTATATTTAGTATCTAACACAGTAATAGATGTTAGTAAATTTTGTTTGTGGAAGGAATGGATCACTGAAGATAATAAGCTTATGAAGTTACGTTAATACTACAAAGCCAAGCAAGTATCCTTACTTGAGACTGTATCCACTGTTAGGCTGTAACTGTACACATTTGTTACTTTCAGTGGTTGGCCAAAGTGTTTGTTTTTTTCCTAGTAGCACTTAGTTATCTTTAACTCCATTTGAAACAATTTTGTTAGATTGTAGTGTGACAAGTGTCACATCAGCTGTGCCTTAAAGAAAAAGCTTACTAAATTGGTGAATTTTTGTGTAGCTATTTTAATATTGAAGATGGAAGGGAAAAAGCAACATTTTTGGCAATTGTTGCTGTTGTTCAGTTGCTAAGTCAAGTCCGACTCTTTGCAACCCCGTGGACTGCAGCACACCAGGCTTCCCTGTCCCCTTCACTATCTCCTGGAGTTTGCTCAGACTCATGTCCTTTTCGTCAGTGATGCCATCTAACTATCTCATCCTCTGTCACCCTCTTCTGCTCTTGCCCTCAGTCTTTTCCAGCATCAGGGTCTTTTCCAGTAAGCTGGATCTTCACATCAGGTGGCAAAAGTATTGGAGCTTCAGCTTCAGAGTCAGTCCTTTCAATGAATATATTCAGGGTTGATTTCCTTTAGGATTGACTGGTTTGATCTCCTTGCAGTCCAAGGGACTCTCAAGAGTGTTCTCTGGCACCACAGTTTGAGAGCATCAATTCTTCCATGCTCAGCCTTCTTGATGGTCTAACTCTCACATCTGTACATGACTACTGGAAAAACCATAGCTTTGACTATATGGACCTTTGTCAGCAAAGTGATGTCTCTTCTTTTTAATACACAGTCTAGGTTTGTCATAGCTTTTCTTCCAAGGAGCAAGCATCTTATATACTTTTTACTGGCTAGTTTAAGGAGTTAGGAATTAAGTTTCTTTAAGGACAGGCTGTTTGTCAAGTATATTTAGTATCTAACAAAGTAATATGTATGTACATGTGTGCTCAGTCATATCCAACTCTTTCCGACCCCATGAACTGTATCCGCCAGGCTCTTCTGTCTGTGGATTTTTCCAGTGAAGAAATACTGGAGTAGATTGCCATTTCCTCCTCCAGGGGATCTTCCTGACCCAGGGATCAAAACCATGTCTCTTGCATCTCCTACATTGATAGGTGGATTCTTTACCACTTGTGCCACCTCGGAACAAGGTAACACAGTAATAGGTGTTAGTAAATTTTGTTTGTGGATGGAATGGATCACTGAAGATAATAAGCTTATGAAGTTATCTTACTACTACAAAGTCAAGCAAGTATCCTTACTTGAGACTATCCACTGTCAGGCTGTAGTTGTAGACATTTGTTACTTTTAGTGCTTGGTCAAATAGTTTGTTTTTTTCCTAGTAGCACTTAGTTGTCTTTAACTCCATTTGAAACAATTCTGTTAGATTGTATTGTGACAGCTGTCACATCAGCATGCATTAAAAAACAAACAAACTTAACAAAATTGTTGAATTTTTGTGTAGCCATTATAATATTGAAGATGGAAGAAAAAGCAACATTTTCAGCAAATTATGCTTTATTGTTTCAAGAAAGGTAAAAATGCAACTGAAATGCACAAAAACATTTGTATAACATATGGAGTTGGTGCTTTGACTGATGGAATGTGTCAAAGTGGTTTGGGAAGTTTGCATGCTAGAGATTTCTCACTGGATGATGCTTCATGGTGGGGTAGACCAGTTGAAGTTGACACCAATCAAAGTGAAATATTGAGAACAATTTATGTTATACTATGTGGAAGAGAGCCTACATTCTCAAAATATCCAAATCAAGTGCTGAAAATCATTTGCACCAGCTTGGTTATGTTCATCGCTGTGGTGATTGGGTTCCACATAAGTTAGTCAGGAAAAACCTTGACTGCATTTCTGCATGTAATTCTCTACTTAAATGTAATGAAAACATTCCATTTTAAAAATAAAATGTGATGGGTGATGAAAAGTGGATACTGTACAATAATGTGGGATGGAAGAGATTGTAGGGCAAGTGAAATGAACCACCACCTACCACACCAAAGGCCGATCTTCATCCCAAGAAGGTGATGTTGTGTATATGGTGGGATTGGAAGGGAGTCCTCTACTATGAGCAGGAGCAGATTCCAAACAATTGATTCCAACAAGTACTGCTCCTAGTTAGAGCAACTAAAAGCAGTGCTCGATGAAAACTGTCTGGAATTAGTCAACAGAAAATGCATAATCTTTTATCATGAAGACCTTTAGCAAGACTGCATGTTTCTCTGATGACCAGGCAAAAACTGTTAGAGCTTGCTTGGGAAGTTCTGGTTCATCCACCATATTCACCAGACATTGCACCTTCAGATTTTCATTTATTTCAGTCTTTACAAAAATTCTCTTAATGGAAAAATTTCAAAAGACTATAAAAGGCACCTGGAACAGTTCTTTGCTCAGTAAGATAAAAAGTTTTGGGAAGGTGGAATTATGAAGTTGCCTGAAAAATAATAGAAGGTAATGGAACAAAATGGTGGATACATTGTTCAGTAAAGTTCTTGGTGAAAGTGAAAAATATGTCTTTCACTTAAAAACTGAAGAAACTTTTTGGCTAACCAAATACTTCCCCAACCTGGTTTTAACAATCTTATGCCCTGGTGCCTCAGATGGTAAGGAATCCGTCTGCAGTGTGGGAGACCTGGGTTCATTCTTTGGTTTGGGAAGATCCCCTGGAGAGGAAATGGCAACCCACTTCAGTATTCTTGCCTGGAGGCTCTAAGAAAATAAATAGCAGTGTGAGTTTTGTTTTCTGAAGTCATGGTAACTGCTTTTTTCTTTTCTCTTTGAGGATCTTTTCCTCATCAGTTATCTTGCTCTTTTTTTGGGGGAAGGGGCTTGCTGCATGGTTTGTGGGATCTTAGTTTTTGCTTTTGAACTGTGGTGTTGGAGAAGACTCTTGAGAGTCCCTTGAACTTGCAAGGAGATCCAACCAGTCCATCCTAAAGGAGATCAGTCCTGAATATTCATTGTAAGGACTGATGCTGAAGCTGAGACTCCAATACTTTGGCCACCTGATGCGAAGAACTGACTTAGTGGAAAAGACCCTGATGCTGGGAAAGATTGAAGGCAGGAGAAGGGAAAGACAGAGGATGAGATGGTTGGGTGGCATCACCGACTCAATGGACATGAGTTTGAGTAAACTCTGGGAGTTGGCAAGGGACAGAGAGGCCTGGTGTGCTGCAGTCCATGGGGTCGCAAAGAGTTGGACATGACTGAGCGACTGAACTGAAGTGAATTCCCCAATCAGGGATGGAACCCAGCAGTGAGAGCACCAAGTCTTAACCATTGGACCACCAGGGAATTCCCCTCTTTAAATTTTTATTATAGCTTATTCTCTTCTGTGGTCCCTTCTATTTACAGGAATCCAGGTCTTTAAAAAAAAAAAAATTCTTCACTGACTTCTTTGACTTTGTAACCTCTTTAAGACTATTGTCTTATTTTTCTTAATTGTGACACTTTGAAGAGTAGCTCTGTGGTTTATCACCTGTACATTCTCACCACTCACTCAATTCTTCACTTAGTGATTTCCACCTCAGCATTTTGTAGAAATTGCCCTGTCAGAAGTTACAGTGACCTCCTAATTACCAATCCACACATTTACCAGCTTTTATCCCATCTGATCTTTTTGTAACCAACTTCCACTCCCCTTGTTTGAGTGAGACACTGTGTTCTTCTCTAGTTTATGTGAGATCCTTTCTACTCATCTCTGTAATATAGACATTTTTAAAAGGTTTTTTACTTTTGTTTCTCTTGTTTTTTCACTCTGTATGTTACCTTTGACCCTTTTAGTACAATTTCATATCTATCTCTAGTCCTCACATCACTGTCTCAGAACTGCATTTCCCACAATCTGATAGACGTCTCCCTAGATTTCTGGCTAGAATTCTAAGCCTAACTTTCAAAATCATAATTCACTGTTACATTTCTCCCATCAACATCTGCACACTATGTCCCTCCCCCCACATCCCTCCACCTTCCTCCGTAGCTCCTAAAACACAGCAACCACTTTTTATGCCTACCCTGTCTTTACATTTGATATTGGTGTTACTAATCTCTTAGTTATTCCGCTTTCTGGAATCAGTTTCTTATTTTCTACATTTATAATGCTGTATGAATCCATCATCAGGACTTGAATCAATCTCTTGGTTTACTAATTCACTTACTGCCTCGAATTTTTCATTTTTTAATACTGTGCTTGGGTACATTCTTTTTGTCTTTTAAGTCCAGATTCTAGATTTCTGAACAAATTATAACCTGGGCAGGAAGCCTCCCGTGAAATCCAGGGCAGCGTAGAATTCTTCTCTGTTTCATTATTCTCAAGTTCTTTTACCTAATTTTAGAAGATTTATGGTAGAATAGTGTTTAATATTTGTGGTAGCTGATGAGTATGGATTAAGAAACTCAGGGAATTCACTTTTACAAATTGGAAAACTTTTCTACCTATTTTAGAAGGTTAGAGTTTAGCAAAAAAGTCACTTAGGTGGGAAGGACAACTTTTTATTGTACTTTTACTTTTTGTATGATTTGACATTATTACTATTATACCTCTCTTGGAATGTATCACATCATTGAATCATGTTTCTCTGACAATTCTAGGTGTTCCATTATTGTTATAAAATAAAGTCCACATGATTTATGATGTCTTCCTTCATCTCAGCTGGCAGCTACCATTTTTTGCTTTCAGAGAATTGTGTATTTCTAGATTCTTTACCGTTTGAGCCACCAGGGAATCCCATTCCTATTATAGTACTTACTATAATATGCTATATATCATTACTGTAGCTGTCAATTCAATAGATTGTGTATAAGGTTTAAGAAGGCTTTAGTCTTTTTTTTAAAACCATTACCTAGTCCTCCCTCCTTGTCTTATGTGCACAGTAGGTCCTCAACAAATGTTTGTTAAATGAAATTATTCCCTTTGTTTTAAATGCCTTTCCTGCTCATGGATTGTAATCACTCTGACACATATTGCTGAATGACTGTGGGTAGATTGCATAATCTCTCCGAAATATTTTTATCCTGAAACTAGCAACGCCTTCCCTCAAAGGGTTAGGTTATAATTAACTAGTAAAATGCTTTGAAGAAGTTCAAGTTGAGCATTATGATCATCCTATTAAGGGTGAATTGTTGGTATCAGGTTTGTAGGTAAAGCTTTCCCAAAGCTTGAAGTTAATTAGATGGTGTTGAAGTAATTATTTTGTAGTATTTGCATCTTGGTTTTTTTGCTTTACTTAAATCCCTAAAGTTCTTTGGAGGGAAGGAAGCCTTTGTAATGCTGTTTATAAGCCGAGTCATGATTGAAGTCTTTTCACTGTAGGAGTAGTATCATGCAGCATTTAAGATGATGTGTATCATGCTATACTTAAATCTTTTATATGCCAGAGGTCCTTAGACTTCTGTGTGCTAAGAATCATGTGGAGGCCCTCATTGAAAATATCCCACCTCCACCCAAGGTTCTAGTTTAGCAGGTTATGCTTCTTAATGACAAATCAGGTGCTTTCTGATTCAGTTAGTATGTGGACAACACTTTGAGAGATACTCCTGAATGAAGCTGTAAAAAGCCTGTAGAATATGAGAGAATGACTAGTAAATAAACATATAAACTCATATGACTTATGATATTTGAAGTCATTAGTTATACAATATTCACAGAGTTATATAATAAAAAATGGCTTCACTTCAAATACTTTTACTATTTTTCCTTTAATTCAGTAAGTACATAGTACTTATTCCCAGAATGTGTTTGTGAAACACAGATGGCTCCAGTTGGTGATGGACAGGGAAGCCTGGTGTGCTGCAGTCCCTGGG
Organism: Okapia johnstoni; assembly: GCA_024291935.2. NCBI lineage: Eukaryota > Metazoa > Chordata > Mammalia > Artiodactyla > Giraffidae > Okapia > Okapia johnstoni. Next base: position 64,908,671 of record CM044306.1, on the reverse strand, counting down.
GTCCCACAGAGTCAGACATGGCTGAACAAACTGAACTGACAGATGTTCAATGAAAAAAGAGCTTGATTAAATAAGTTTGTGAATTGTTATATACTGTCATCCATACTTGGGAGATTTATATTGCATATTAACTTTTTTTCTGTATCACCATGTGGCCTGTGGGATCTTAGTTCCTCTACCAGGGATGGAACTTGTGCCCCTTGCATTTAAAGTAGGGTGTTAACCATTGGACTGCCAGGGAAGTCCCTGCATATTAACATACTAAAGAGTCTTGCAAGTCCTGAAGCAAAAAACCTTGGACCTCATTGTTTTCTGAAATTTATTTGACTATGACCTTTCCTTTATTTCTCCTAGCAATTTCTATTAATTTACTGAGCAAACTTGAGGAAATTTTGCTTTTTTCTTTCTCCCCAGTTAGGAAATGAGTGAATGAATTGAGTAAGGATGGTTGGGGAGGGAAAATCCTTAGTAGGATGCCAGCTAAACTATATAGGAGTGATTGGATTAGATAATTACCACCATGATGGTATTGGATAAAGGCAAGTAGTAGTCAGTGAATGCTGTGGAGTCCCAGACTGATGGTCATTTCAGAGAATTAAAAAACCTATATTCTTTACAGTCAAGGGCATGAAAATGAGGAACTGAGGGTACTGTTCCAGATAGGAGACAGAGGAGGTCTGATAACTACATACGGTATATGTTCCTGGATATAATTTTGAATCAGAAAGGAGAGAGAGACCATGTTGGGACATTTGATAACATTTGAATATATCTGCAAATTATCTCTGTGTTATATCAATGATGATTTCCTAATTGGGAGGATTGAATGATACTAATGTAGCAGAATTTTCTTACTTTGTAAGTTACACACTGGAGTATTTAGGAGAGGAATGATGAATCATGTCATGAAAAGATATAGCTACACATCTTTTCTGTAGGCTTGAAATTATTTTAAAATAAAAACTAAATATACTTTTTTGAGCATAAATTTATCTTTCTAACTTTTTTGTTTCTGTATTTACAGATGATTACATTTTGCTACACTTGTAGAGGGATTTCTTCAGTAGATAGTTTTTGGTTGAATAATCGCTATCCAGAAATTTAAGAATTCTATGAATTTTAGTAAGAACAGTAAATACATTTTAAACTTTTTCTTTCAGAAAGCTGAAGTTGATGGTAGTTTAAGTGATAGCCACGTGTCTCCTCCAGCCAAACGCACTTTGAAACAACCTGATTCTGTTTGCAAAGACAAATCAAAATCACGAGCTACTGGTCAGAGAGAAGAATGGAACATTTCAGGTGGACAGGCCAGGTGAGAAGGGAGAACTCACTCATTGCTTTTTCATAAGTTTTTTGATGGGATTCAGGGCTGATATTAATGCTAGTTTTCTTAAATTGTAAAACCACCTGTTTAGGAATACTTATAAATTCTATTAAGCTTATTTTATAATTTTTGTATGTAATTTTATTTTCCCTAATATACCAAAAATACCTTTAGTATGTAATAGAAACTATTATTACTTAAAACCATAAGAATTTTGATAGGTCTTGAATGTACATACATGTTTATATTCCTGAAAATTTAAATAAAAACAATGGTTAGAAGTGTATTTTTTATTTGAAAATAAAATAAAAGCTCTTCCCAAAATTATTAAATATTCCACCTGAATTGGTATGCCAAAATGTAATAAAATCTAAATTAATTTTTAAGAAATATTTTCATGTATCTGATTGTTTTCAACTTAAATTTTCTCTGTGTCTGTTTTGATATGTGTTATGAACATAATTTTACTCACCAAAGTAAGTGGTACTAATTTAATGTAGATAGGATAGCTGTACACATACTCAGAAAAGATTTAAATTTTCAGCTTAGAATCCTTAGCTTCTCTTTTTTCCAAAGTTTTTGATGTAAAAGTGCTGAGGATGTGCCAAATGCAAACAAAAGTAAAGGGGAATTCCTTTTTGACAGTATTTTTATTTTATGTCTGTAGGTAAATTCTGGACACTGTTAGTCTTTAATGAAAATAATCTTTGGAGTTATATAGATTTTGATAGGCATACATACATTTACTAGTCTCTAAAGAGTCTGTGCCTAATTTAATATGTACCACTTTATTTAACATTTTTAATTTTGCATTGTCTGAGAGCTAAGTTGAAAATTATGTGAATCAGTCTGTTGATTTTTTTTTTTTAACTTTCCCAACTTTCCCATACTCATTCATCTGTGAGATGAAACAGATCCAGATCACTATAATGATGTCACTTAAATACTTCCCTTTAATTATACTTCTACACTTGATTTATGGGTTGTAATCTGTATCCTGTGTTTTATTAGATGAGTGAATGAGGCTTCTTTTTCTAACAAATGTTTCTAAAAAGTATTCTTTTAGTGTTAAAAGTTTGGCCTTTAATTGAAAGATAATTTTAACAATGTAACTCAAGTATGAGCCTCTCTAGTACAGTAGATTTCTCACATCTTATCCACTCAGAGATCTGTATAAATTAATCTTGATCATGTCTTTCATGTAAAAAGAAGAGAGAGTTTTGCTTCCATTTAGATACCTGAAGAGTTTGATATTCCTTTAAAAAAACTTTAAGTACATTTTGAATAAGAAACTTAAGAAATAATGAATACTAATAGAATTTAGCTTCTATTTTGGCAGGAGAATAATGTTTAGCAGTTCACACAATTTTAAAAGTTTTTGGGTTTAAACTTTCATCGAGGAATGTGATTAAGTGCTACACTGCTAGAGTCTTTTAGTATTTCAGATGACCTGAAAAGAAAATGCCATTTGGTCTGTCAGATTCAACAGAAATGAATTTTGAGGAAACTTGTAGTTAAAAATATTTTAGATTTTGAGATAATATAAATAAAAAAATCAGGATTTATATGAGTGCTTATATTAGTTTTTATGTCATGAACCTGAAAATCCTAATTCCTTTATTTTGGTAATCTAAAGTCCTAAGAGCATCTAAGGTAAAATGACTGAAGTTCTTTCACAAAAATGATTTTTTAAAATACAGTTCATTTGGAGGAAAATTGAATAAAGGTAAAATTAGTATTAGTTATGAAAAATGATGAATCTTAAAGGGCTTTAACAACCATTAAATTCTTTAAAGAAACTTCTGTTGATTGGTAAAATAACATTTAGGAATAACTTTTAGAGATTGGATGAAGATAGAGATTAAAATGAAACTAGAACTTAGACATCTTCATAAATGATTTGAGATAGATGATAAGTTTTCTTTGGGGGAGGAATCTGGGTTTATATATTTAAAAGTCCCAAGTTGATCAATATAGTTACAGTGATTGATAATATTTTTGTAAAATGAGGATTTTCTTGGTAAAAATCTTTACTTTATTACTACATCTTTTCTTCTTTAGCTTATATGTAGAAATTCATAAATACACTTGCTAACCTAGATAGCTGTTGCAGCTTACAAATATTTTGAGTTCAGAATCCCATTTCATTGACTTTTGTCAGTTGACATTTATTTAGCCACTAGATATTTATCTAATTTGGAGGCTGTGTGTTGGGGAGTAGGTGGTTGGGAGAGTCAACATGGAGGACATGGCATGCATTTGATGTCTGTAGAATAATAGAGAGACGTACTCTGAGAAACACACGAAATTAAATCTTTGATAAGCCTAACTGTGCACTAAAGTGTAATATGTGTGAAAATTTTGTTTTGTGGTCAGATGATTAGGGAGTAGTGAGGTTAGGCAGAAGTGTAATCACCACTGCTGAGGCTCATTAGAATTGAAGGCTGGTAGTGGTTAAAGTTTTTCCAAATGAATGCTTTTGCTGAATTGAGGTTTAAAATCCTCATAAATCATTGAATGCCTTGGGTTTATGTGGGTGAATAAGTAATGATTTTTGAGTCTGGTATTGAATTGGTAGTGTGTTCCACGTAATTAAAGGTGTAGAAACTTTTAATGTAATAATTACTGAATGCAGTGATAGTGTCTCCATTTAAAAAATTTAGGGTACAGAGATAAAGGGAAATATCCCCCACTTACCCCCCATTTTAAAAATAAACAAAGGGGACTTCATAATCATAAAGGATTTATTAGAAGCTTCATTTAATCAGTGATCCTGCTTGGTTACATTTTAAGTGATTAATTTTGGGGAACATTGATTCAAGAGACTTTTTAAAGCACCTATATAATTGTATAGGCAGACCAACCCTTGAAATACCAATATCATCTTTTTATACCCAAGTATTTCATATTCTATCTCCTTTTTTTTCTTTCTCCTTTTTATAAAGAGAAATGATAATGGTACAATGATGACAATAAGGTATGATTGTAAGATAATGGGATTGATTGAAGAAGTTTTCTTTTTTCTTCTACCTTAAATCGGATCTTTCATTAGCAATGAAATAAAAGCAAGTAAACACTGTCTTCTTTAGAGGAACAAAAATTGTTACTATGCTTTCATCATAGTGATATTAGTTTTTCAACCGAGTTTTAGATTTCTTTTGTAGAATGATTTTAGGGTTAGCATCTTTTCTTTTGAATAATTTATGTGAAATTCCAACCATTTGGTCTTACATATAGCTAAAATTCATTTGAAGCCAAGAGTTGTGAATTAACTGATTAAACTGAATTAATGTTATGTTGGGTCCAAAGCCAAAGTGTATTTATGCTTTTTCTATGTGGCTTTAAGTGGATTTTAAGAGTGATTCTAGGAAATTCCACATGTATAATGTTCTAAGGAATAACCTAATAACACATCAATTTTATTACTTTATAGTCAAGCTCATATACCAGGAGAATTGTGTAATAAAGATGCTAAAAATGAAACACTTTTCAAGAAGTAGTATTTTAGAGCAAGATGGTTGTGTTGTTTTCCTGGGGAAAGGAGGGATGGAGTTTTTTGTTTTTGTGTTCTTGATAGTCGGAAGGTATGTAATGGTTTTTGTTTATATCATGTAGTCATCCTGTCTGTGACTTTTACTAAACAGGGACTTTTATAATATTTAATATTTATAATTAACATAAAGCATGCTGGAGTAACCAAAAATGTTAGAATATTTTAGTTAAAAAATGTTGTGCAAACCACATAGATAAGCAGAAGAAAGTCATATATACTATTTTTTGAATGTTCTCTCTCTCCCCTTTTTAATGTTTGGAAATAATAATTTTGGATATTTAAAAAAAATAAGTTATGTTGACAACTCTTTTATTATGCAATAATTTTTAGGTTTTGTTTTTAAATTTTAATTATAGTATGGTATACTGCAACTTTCTTCCTTAAGTTTTCTTTTTTTTTTTTTTTAATAAATTTATTTATTTTAGTTGGGGGCTAATTACTTTACAATATTGTAGTAGTTTTTGCCATACATTGACCTTAAGTTTTTATATTTTGATGACACTTTATCTTTCTAGTGACTTAACATTTCTGTCCCTCCACCATAAGGGAGAGTGATACAATGACTTTTGAGAGATTAACTAAGTTTTCATGTATTAGTTTAGAATGTGTAATATAATGCTTTGAAGAAATTATTAAATGTTGGTGTTCAAGTACTTTTTTCTTCTTACAATTTATTGTTTGAATAACTTTGAATATTAGGTTGTCAATGGAAACAAGTAGTAAAGGTCTGTGACCATTGCTGTTTATGGCATTAGTTAACTTTATGATACATACAAAGCTTAAGCCTTTTCATTGGATTTTAATTTATAGAGTTGAAGACAGAGTGAGTTCAGTTTATAACTTGTTATTAAAGCTTTTCTTGAAGTAATGAAATGACTTTTCACTAGTGTATTTTATTAATTTGTATATTATCAATCTTAAGGTAAAAAAATGTCGTCTTTCCTTTAAAAAAAGTAATATTGCATTAGTGACATTTTAAAGATTAAAGTGATTCCACCAGCATTGCATTTTTGTTTCTTTAAATGAATGTTGATGTGTTTGCATATTAAATATAATTGTGTTCTAGGTTAACTTCTCAGCCTGGTGCTACATTACCAAACGGACATAGTAGCTTATGTGAGTATTCTGTTATGAAACTGGTTAGTATTGAAATACTTATAATGTTGTTAGAGTTCTAAAGTGGGGTAAAATAGAGTAATTTACTAGTATGCTCAGCATACTGTTGGAAGTGACTGGATTACAGTCATGGTAAATATGTATATAATTGTTAAAACATTGAGGAATTAGTACAATTGAAATAACTTAAGTTATCATGGCAGATTGTAAACAGTTTTAGAAATTTTACATTATTGGATATAAAAGCCATTTAAGAGGTTATAGTAAGCTCCTTATAGTCTTTTTAAAGTAATTTTTGATTTTTTTCTTTCTTTTTATACTCTGTACTTTGAAATGGAAATTTCTCTCTTCTTGTAGCCCTTCGAAGCCATCCCCATCGAGGGGAAAAGAAAGGAGATGGGGACCTTTCTTGTATAAATGGTGACATGGAAGTCAGAAAAAGCTGTCGTTCTAGGAAAAACAGATTTGAGAGTGTGAACCAGAGTTTGTTATTTGATCAACTGGTAAATAGGTATGAATGTTTTTGCAGTAAGCAGTTTCATATAATTGTTTTTTTAAGCCAGTTATGTTTTAAAAAGTAACTTAGGCACTGACTTAGCAATCAGTACACTTATTTAAAAGCTTAATTTGAATTAACCATGGTAAGCAATAATTGTTAATTTCTAGTCACTTTACTAGATTTAACACAATTTATGTGATAGCATATTTTTTTCTCATACTTTTTAAGCTCTTGTGCATAGTTAGATAATATAAAAAGTAATTTTATTTTAACTTCACTACTATAGTCCTTTAATATTTGCTCATTTAACATTTGTGTTTTGACAGTTTTCAAGAAACATTAAGTTCCATTATTGATATATAATAGGTATAGTGTTAGTTAGTCAAGATTCTGAATTGAAAGTCTTTTGAGACTGCACATGTTGGATATAGCCTAGCTGACTCCTCAGCATCTACGTGCAATTAAACTGTATTCTTCTCAAATAATAAATCATCCTGCTTAATCCTTGTAAAATCCTGGAGAAGGGAGATGAGTGTAATTCCCATTTGAAAGGAGAGGAAATTATATTTTATTGTGGTAGTGTCAAATTTGAGTATTAGTTATTATTTGTTAAGTACCTAGATCAGTATCTGAACACATAGTTAAGTGCCATGTGTGTTTAAAATGTCAATGTCAGTATATATTTTGTGGATGTCAGTGTCCTCTAATTTCTAAATATATCTGCCCTTGGAGTGGGAGGTGGGAGAGAGGTTTAAGAGGAAGGGGACCTATGTATACCTATGGCTGATTTATGTTGATGTTTGGCAGAAACCAGCACAATATTGTAAAGCAATTATCCTTCAGTTAAAAATAAGTAATTTTTTTAAAAAAGAAAAAATATATCAGTTCAGTTAACCTTATGCTGGCTTTAAACTTTTTACAAATTCTTTATACAATTTTTAACACCATCTTCAAATAAAAAGATTTGAATTAGTTATTATTTTTTTTTTTGGTACCATGGATCTGATAGTCAGTTATTTATAGTAGTATTATGAATTTACATATCTGAAGCCTTGTAAACAAAGGTCTTCATTTTTGTTTATTTTAATATATCATGACAGAAGATGTTCTGTTTCTGTATTTCTTTTCTTTTTTGGCCATGCTGCATGACTTGTGGGATCTTAGTTCCCTGACCAGGGATTGAACCCAGGCCTCAGCAGTGAAATCACTGAGTCCTAACCACTGGACTGCCAGGGCATTCCCTGTTTCCATCTGTTTTTGAGGCATTATCTTCTAATGGATGCTAGTTCAGAAGAAGATATTAATTGGGATATTAGGTACAGTTAGAAATTAGATGGCTTAATTATGCTTTGATGGTGAGCTCTTTTACCTGTATGATACAGAGTTTGATCCTGCAATTGTCTAAACCCTAGTTTTATTATGTAATTGTAGTACTGCTGAAGCTGTGCTACAGGAAATGGACAACATAAACATTAGACGGAATCGTCGATCAGGAGAAGTAGAACGGCTTCGAATGTGGACAGATACAGAATTTGTGAGTATGTTAACCTTAACAACTGTCCTGGTGGCTCAAAAGGTAAAGAATCTGCCTGCAATACGGGAGATCTAGGCTTGATATCTGGGTCAGGAAGATCCCCTGGAGGAGGAAATGGTAACCCACTCCAGTATTCTTGCCTGGGAAATCTCATGGACAGAGGAGCCTGGCGGGCTACAGTTCATGGGGTTGCAAAGAGTCAGACACAACTGAGCGACTAAACAACAACAGCAACAACAACCATTGCGAGTAGTTTTTATTTTGATTGAGGAATTCAAAGAGAGAGAGCAGCATTTGGATTTTCTTGAATTAACAGAATTGTTCCTTTTTTGTTTCCAATTTAATCTGAGATTTTATTTGTGTCTTTTTTCTTTTATCCATACCTTGCTTGCCACAAGCTTCTTCAAAAGACCCTCTACCCTTTTGCCAGAGAGATGTCCTGGAGAAGGAAATGGCAACCCACTCCAGATTCTTGCCTGAGAAATCCCATGGACAGAGGAGCCTGGTGGGCTACAGTCCATGGGGTGGCTAAAGAGTTGGATACAGCTTAGTGACTAAACAACAACATCTTAAAGTACAACTCTGATTCTGTCAACTATTAAGGTTTTTTTTTTTTTTTTTGGCTGCACTGTGAGGCATGTGAGATCTTAGTTCCCCAACCAGGGATCGAACCTATATCCCCTGCATTAGGAGTATGGAGTCTTAACCACTGAACCACCAGGGAAGTGCTGAATTAATTAAAAACACCTTAGATAGCCAGTGGGAATTTGCTATATGACACAGGGAGCTCAAATCCAGTGCTCTGTGGCAACCTAGAGGGGTGGGATGGAGTAGGAGGAAGGCTCAGGAGGAAGGGGACATATGCATACCTATGGCTGATTCATGTTGATGTATGGCAGAAACCAATACAATATTGTAAAGCAATTATTCTCCAGTTAAAAATAAATTAAAAAAAAACCCAAAACACCTTGACTGGCATAATATAATTTCAAACTTTATCTTCTCACACACCATTGTCCAAACACAAACACATCATTCTTCTTTTCCTATCTTTTACTCCTGTTAATACTTCTGGTTGAGAACTTAATGCAGTTCTATCTTTGTTTCAAGGCTCATTTCAAATACTTCCTCCCCCACTCCCCTAGGCACATTTCCCCTCTCCCTGCCCAATTTTCAAGTATCTTATAAGTTTTATTTTTCTTCTTGTTTCATACATTTATTGAATTCAGTAAGGTCCATTTTCGTTGATCTGTGCCTTTCAAATAGATCCTCAATAAATTTTATCAAGTGGGCATGTCCCATTGGGCTAGTGATATTGATGGCTGGGAATAAATTTCATGTTGATATTTGACAGATTTCTCTCTTTAAAAGGAAAACATGGATATGTATTCAAGAGTGAAAAGGCGAAGAAAGTCACTGAGAAGAAATAGTTACGGGATACAAAATCATCATGAAGTCTCTACTGAGGGTGAAGAAGAAGGTTTGTAAAGCACCTTTATGAAATAAATGCTACAAAGTTCAGGTGGGAGGAAAGAAAAACATATACAAACTATATATATGTGTGTGTGTGTATATATATATATATAATATATTGCTTGATGGGTGATTTTTGACTTTAGAGGTCTATATTATATAATGCAGAATAATTTTTGTTCCATTTGCATTTCTGAGTATTTAATTCCTTCATTTGGAAAAATGCCTTTGCTGTACGCTATGCATTGTTGTGTAATATTGATATATCTTAAAAGTAAGCTGTTGGTAGTCCTTAAATGACCTAATCTGATGTAGCATTTGCCATGGGCTGATTTGCTTGTTAGTAGGCAAGACCTCTTTTGTATTTAGGTACTTTTTAACTGGAAATCTCTGTCCATAGCCACCTAAATCTATGATTATTTGGATCTCAAATTTAGTTATGGACAGAGGATGGTGAAGTTAAGAGAAAGAAAGACTGCTAATACTACTGGAGGGAGTGGTACTGCTTTTTTCCGAGGCCTGTCTGAGTTCTGATTTGAAGAATCCTGACTGAATTTGTCAGGCTGGATTTGGGAGTAGATGAAAGCACATTTGTCTGAGGATTATAAATTGATGACTAGTACAATCTATAGGATTTTCATTTATAGGGTTTAATTCTGTAGGTGTTAAATTTCTTCATTAAAATAGATTTTTAGAAGATTTGGTATATTTTAAATGCAGTGTAGTTGTTTTTCACTGGGAAATCTTATTAGTTTCTACTATTCGTGTTGCTTAGATGGATAAGAACGGGTTTATTTCTCAAATTCTGTAATTAATATATTATTAGTAAGTTTTGAAGAGTTGATTTTTTAATGAAAAAAATATTATTTATTTATTAATATTATTAATAAATGCTAATAAATATTAGTATTTTATTGAGCAAATATTATTGTTGTTACAGCTAGAACCTCTATATTGCTTCCTTTGGAGAAAATCAGTATAGGTGAGACAGATTTATAATGTGATTTTTGCCTTATTATTAACTGAACACCTTTGTAGATTTTCCTGAGGACTTGCCATGTTTAGAATTTTTTTCTCATAATAAATAATGCAGTTTTTTTTTGAAAGGTAAGTTTTTGAAGTTTTAAGGAAACTTATTTGGGCACAAGTAATCTAAAGTGTTATTTAAGTAATACTGCATTTGCTAATTTTCTCATGAGTAAAATGTAAAGTCCTTTGCATTTTTAGTCTCCTGTTTCACTGAGCATCACTGACAGTTTAAAATTTTTTCCAGTGCTTTAATATGATTGTGTTATATTGACAATTCCTGTGGTTAAAAAGTTAACCATAAAGTACATTGCATTTGAGGACCATAAGCTTAAACATTTTCACCAGACTCTCTTTTCTTTTTAACTTTTAATTTTATATTGAAGTATAGCCATTTAACAATGTTGTGATAGTTTTATGTGGACAGCAAAGGAACTCAGCCATACATATACGTGTATCCATTCTCCTCCAAACTCCCCTCCCATCCAGACTGCCACATAATGTTGAGCAGAGTTCCATGTGCTGTACAATAAGGCCTTTTTGGTTATCCATTTTAAATATAGTAGTGTTTCACCAGACTTTTAAACTGTAAATAGATGTCACATCATAGTTATAGCAAAATCATATTTTAAAAATAAAGGATTTATGTACATTATAATTTATTTTTTAAATGTATAGCCAGGTAAATTATAAACTGATCACTCATGTCAAGAAATAAACTATTGCCAATACCCTAGAAATCTGCTTTCATACTCTCTCCCAGTCTCTGCCTGAATTTTTCTTCCAAAAATGTAACTAATCTGTGTTTACCTGTTATCAGTGGGCCTAATAAACCTTCACACTGCCAACAAAAATTACTCTTGTTGTAACATTAGTAATTATCTTTTAAGCATATTTTTTTGGAACTATTAAGTAGTATGTGAATGCTAACTGTATTCAGTGGTTAATTGGGCATTGAATGAAGTTTGCTGTAATAAAGTTTTGAATCATATTCTATCATTGCTTTGTATGTCCAAAAAGATAATACAAGAGACTGAAAAGTCATAGGTGAATCAAGAGCTCAGTTGTGATCATATTGATATATTTAGTGGAGAACTATATTATTTGTAGGAAAGGCATTTTCTTTTACATGTCTAGTTTCATTTTTAATTGCATGGATTTATGCTGTATCATACAGTGTTGACACTTTTAAATGTCACCTGTGTAGAAAGAGTAAAAGATAAAATATAAATATTCAGTTTTAGAGTAGACCAATCCTTGTAGATTAAAGCAGTTTTTTTTCTTTTGTGTGTGGGAAACTAGAATCTCAAGAGGAAGATGGAGATATAGAGGTTGAAGAGGCAGAAGGAGAAGAAAATGATAGGCCGTATAATTTGAGACAAAGAAAAACAGTGGATAGATACCAAGCACCTCCAATAGGTAAGAGACTCTAAGTAACTTCTTTCCTTTTTGTGGTAGAGTAGCTCATTCTGCTCTGTTTCTTAAAAAAAAATTAGTGTTGTTGAATTTAGAAGAATGAAATCTCTTACAGATTCTGTATATCTTTTCTTATGTATGCTTCTATTCACACACATGACTGAATGTTGGAGGATACAACTGCAATATAGAATTACATAGTGCATGCACATTTTATTTAAATAATCCTAAATTTAATAATAAATACTGCTTATACTTTTGTATTACTTTGTTGTTTATTGAGTACTTTCATTTGCAGCAGTTCTTAGGGCAAGCCTCTCTGTGTTCCAAGTGGTTAAATAATTTAAGCTTAAGTCACAAAAGGGCAGCTTGGCCAGTAAGCTAGGTTTGTGTTTTGTTTCAGTTTTGAGAAGGAAACAGTTTATCCTAACATTTTAAATCTGATGACAAGTAATCAGTTCCATAGGTTCTATTTTATTGACTCTTTCCCCAGCTCTTGGGAAATTCCATCATGATTGATTTCCTCCAGTTTTTAGAATATTGAAATTTAGTTCACATATCATGAAATTTGCCATTTTTGCCAGGCTTTGCTTATTTTTTATCTGTACAACTTATGAGTTGCTAGTATATTCACAAGGGTATGCAATCATCACCATTGTCTAATTCTGGAATATTTTATTACTTCTATACTTCCGTCCCCCCAGCCCTTGGCAATCACTAATGCACTTTCTGTCTCCATTGATTTGCCTGTATGTGACCTTTTGTGTCTTGCTACTTTCATTTATTATAATGGATCATATTATTCAAACTCTCATGCTGTAAAGCAGTGATTGATTCTCTGAAAATATCAAAGTTACCTCACTAGAAGCTTGCCGAAGTATGTAGACATTCCTCTACTCCAGTTAGGAATCACTGTCACAGATAGCCCTGATAATAATAGGAGAGGTATGTTGGGACAGAGAAAAGATTGTGAGCCATTTTTCTAGTTTTTTTTTTTTTTTTAAAGCTTTATTGAGGTATGAGTTATATGTAATCCATTGCCATTGCATATGCTTCATGTGTACGATTTGGCAACCACCTTAGGGATTTACTTGTGAAACTGTCATCACAGTCAAGATAATGAATATTTTCATCAACCTTTCCGCCCTCAAATTTCATTCTGCCTGTTTATAACCTACTCCTAACCCTTGTGGCTCAGCTGGCAAAGAATCTGCCTGCAATGCGGGAGACCTGGGTTTGATCCCTGGGTTGGGAAGATCCCCTGGAGAAGGGAATGGCTACCCACTCCAGTATTCTGGCCTGGAGAATTCCATGGACTGTATAGTCCGTGGGGTTGCAAAGAGTCGGACACGACTGAGTGACTTTCATTTCATTTCAACCTTCTTTCGCCTCCCTCTCCCAACCCTCAGGCAGTGACTTATCTTACCTGCTTTTTGTCACCATGGATGAATTTACATTTTCTCAAATTTTATATATAGTATATACTCTTTTTTGTCTGACTTATTTCACTCAGCATGATAATGGTAAGACTCATCCATGTTTTTGACTATGACAGTAGTATTTTTCTTTTTATTGCTGAGTAGCATTCCATTGCATGGGTATATCACAATTTGTTTACCCATTCATTTTTTTTTTAATTAACTTATTTTAATTGGAGGCTAATTATTTTACAATATTGTAGTGGTTTTGCCATACATTGACATGGATCCGCCATGGGTGTACATGTGTTCCCCATCCTGAACCCACCTCCCACCTCCCTCCCCATCCCATCCCTCTGGGTCATCCCAGTGCACCAGCCCCAAGCACCCTGTCTCATGCATAGAACCTGGACTGACAATTTGTTTCTCATATGATAATATACATGTTTCAGTATACATGTATTCAGTATACATGTTTCAGTGCCATTCTCCCAATTCATCCCATCCTCGCCCTCTCCCACAAAGTCCAAAAGACTGTTCTATACATCTGTGTCTCTTATGCTGTCTCGCATATAGGGTTATCATTACCATCTTTCTAAATTCCATATATATGTGTTAGTATACTGTATTGGTGTTTTTCTTTCTGTCTTACTTCACTCTGCATAATAGGCTCCAGTTTCATCCACCTCATTAGAACTGATTCAAATGTATTCTTTTTAATGGCTGGGTAATATTCCATTGTGTATATGTACCACAGCTTTCTTATCCATTCGTCTGCTGATGGACATCTAGGTTGCTTCCATGTCCTGGCTATTATAAACAGTGCTGTGATGAACATTGTACCCATTCATTTGTTGATGACATTTGGATTGTTGAATTTCTGGTGTCTGGGTATTATAAATACATAAGTTGTTATGAACATATGTTTGCAAGTCTTTGTTTGGACATATGTTTTCATTTTTCTTATAAATACCTAGGAGTAGAAGGCTGGATTTTATAATTAGGTGTATGTTTAACTTACTAAGAATTACCAAACTCTTCCAAAGTAATTATACCTTTTGCATTCTCACTAACAGTGTATGGAATCTCTTGGCGGTGGTTCATATGGTAAAGAATCTGCCTGCAGTGTGAGAGACCTAGATTCGATCCCTGGGTTACGAATATCTTTTGGAGAAGGGCATGGCAACCCACTCCAGTATTCTTGCCTGGAGAATCCCATGGACAGAGGAGCCTGGTGGGCTACAGTCCATGGGGTCGCAAAGAGATGGGCATGACTGAGCAACTAACACTAAGAGTGTATGAGTTTCAGTTGCTTCATATTCTTGTCAACATTTGGTGTGGTCATTTTTTAAAATTAATTTTAATACATATTTATTGTAGTTTTAGTTTACATTTCACTAATGACTAGTGATGTTTAGCATATTTTTATGTGCTGATTTGCCAAGATTATCTCTGGTGAAGTATTCAAATCTTTTGCCCATTTTTTCAATTCAGTTGTTTGGTTTTTTATTATTGAAATTTTGAGAGTTCCTTATGTACTCTGGATATCAGTCATTGTGATTTACAAATATTTTCTCAGTTGGTAGCTTCTTGAAAAAAATTCTCTTAATACTATCTTTCAAAGAGCAGAATTTGTAATTTTGATGAATTTCAGTTTATCAAAACACTTTAATGGATTAGGCTTTTGGTGGTGTGTCAAAGAAATCTTTGGTTAACCTAAAGTCACAAAGATATAGTTTAACATTTTTTTTTTTTTAGAATGTTTATTTGCAGCTTATAGTGTTTACCACAAAGTATTTATTTTTGTTGTGCTTCCTCTAGACAGCATTTAGAACTTGAAGACAGCTTCTATTCAGAAAATTAACAGAAGTAATTTCTGCTTCTTTAATATATCAGTTTATCAATTTATTATTAGTTATTTCTGTGTTGTCTTTTTTTTTCTTTAAGTACCAGCTCATCAAAAAAAGAGGGAAAATACCCTTTTTGATATTCACAGATCTCCAGCAAGAAGAAGTCATATCAGGTATGTTTTGTTAGTTTTTGAAAGGAGGAAATATTTCCATCTATCATTTAGATATCTCCTTAAGTACTACATAGTATAATGCATTACATTGAGGATATGGGTTTTAATGTCGTTAATGATAATGCCAGTGAAAACTAAATAGCATCTTCTTTAATTAGTCACTAATAGTTTTTACCCTATGTGTGACTGTTATCTTCCTGATTCAGTTTGCCAGAAATGATTATTGTTTTAACAGTTATGTTCCCTAAAGCTACACAGCTTTCTGGTCTCTCAGTAAGTTGAGTCTAGAGAGTCAACATTGCTTTCATTGGAAGAATTGATTCAGTTAGTCTTTGCTACTTTTAGTTTCCTTTTGCCCTTTCAATTAGAAGTACAAAGAGGCGTTTTGATTTTGAAAGACTAACTTCTCTACTGTGTTTTCTGAAAAGGTAATATATTCCCCATGGCTCAAAAATGAAATAAATAAATATTAAAAGCTGTTTTCTAGTCTCAGTAGCCTCTCAGTATCCCTTAGAAACATTTTTATTAGATTGTATGTCCTTACAGAATATGTTCATACATATATGTGTGTAAGTGTATACATATATATATGTACCAATACATATATTGATTATTATCCCTTCTTTTTACCCAAAATATACTGTGCATATTGTTCTACACCTTGTTTTTTCACTGGATTTGTTTTCACTGTATTTTCAATTAAGTACAGCAAAATTTCACATTTATAGTTCCATCTTGAGAAACCTGTATGCAGGTCAGGAAGCAACAGTTAGAACTGGACATGGAACAACAGACTGGTTCCAAATAGAAAAAGGAGTACGTCAAGGCTGTATATTGTCACCCTGCTTATTTAACTTATATGCAGAGTACATCATGAGCAACGCTGGGCTGGAAGAAACACAAGCTGGAATCAAAATTGCCGGGAGAAATATCAATAACCTCAGATATGCGGATGACACCACCCTTATGGCAGAAAGTGAAGAAAAACTAAAGAGCCTCTTGATGAAGGTGAAAGAGGAGAGTGAAAAAGTTGGCTTAAAGCTCAACATTCAGAAAACTAAGATATGGCATCTGGTCCCATCACTTCATGGCAAATAGATGGGGAAACAGTGAGAGACTTTATTTTTTTGGGCCCCAAAATCACTGCTGATGATGATTGCAGCCATGAAATTAAAAGACGCTTACTCCTTGGAAGGAAGGTTATGGCCAACCTAGATAGCATATTTAAAAGCAGAGACATTACTTTGCCAACAAAAGTCCGTCTAGTCAAGGCTATGGTTTTTCCAGTGGTCATGTTATGGATGTGAGAGTTGGACGGTGAAGAAAGCTGAGCACCAAAGAATGGATGCTTTTGAACTGTGGTGTTGGAGAAGACTCTTGAGAGTCCCTTGGACTGCAAGGAGATCCAATCAATCCATCCTAAAAGAGATCAATCCTGGGTGTTCATTGGAAGGTCTGATGTTGAAGCTGAAACTCCAATACTTTGGCCACCTCATGCGAAGGGTTGACTCATTGGAAAAGACCCTAATGCTGGGTAGGATTGGGGCGGGAGGAGGAGAAGGGGACGACGGAGGATGAGATGGTTGGATGGCATCGAACTGAACTGAACTGAACATTACTGTATTTTATATAGATATACTGTAGTTTTAAAATTATTTCTTTATTGAGAGTCAGGTTGTTTTCACTGTTTTGCTATTACAGTGTATGGTTTATAATGCATACCCTTGAATAATCATCTTTTACATGTGTACAAATATGTCTGTGGGATAAATTTGTAGAAGTGGAATCTCTGAGTTAAAGAGAATGTGAAATTGTAATTTGATGACCTTCAATGCTGTTGAATCAGCTTGTGGTCCACCCTGCAATGTATGAAAGTCCCTACTTCTATGTATTTCTGCGAGCAAAACGCATTCTCAAACTTTTGGATTTTTGCCAGTCTGAGAGTTAAAAAGGAAATCTTGGTTTATTTTTGAATCTCTTATAAGAGTATTTTTTCCTGTATTTTAAAAAGACATTTACTTTTTTTTCCTGAAATGTCTGTAAAGTTTGCCTATTTTATAATAGATTCTTGCTCTTTTTTTAAAACTATTGCTAATTTATAAAATTACATGACCATGTGAAGCTGCTTGCTTTTAATCTACTTTTAGTAGGTATGACCTAAATCAAATCCCTTACGATTATACAGTGGAAGTGACAAATAGATTCAAGGGATTAGATCTGATAGACAGTGCCTGAAGAACTATGGACGAAGGTTTGTGACATTGTACAGGAGGCAGTGATCACAACCATCCCCAAGAAAAAGAAATGCAAAAAGGCAAAATGGCTGTCTGAGGAGGCCTTAGAAATAGCTGAGAAAAGAAGAGAAGCAAAAGGCAAAGGAGAAAAGGAAAGATATATCCATTTGAATGCAGAGTTCCAAAGAATAGCAAGGAGACATGAGAAAGCCTTCTTAAGTGAACAATGCAAAGAAATAGAGGAAAACAATAGAATGGGAAAGACTAAAGATCTCATCAAGAAAATTAGAGATACCAAGGGAACATTTCATGCAAAGATGGTCGCAATAAAGGACCTAACAGAAACAGAAGATATTAAAAAGAGGTGGCAAGAATACACAGAACTATACAAAAAAGACCTTTATGACCCAGATAACCACATGCTGTGATCACTCACCTAGAGCCAGATATCCTGGAGTGTGAAGTCAAGTGGGTCTTAGGAGGCATCATTACAAACAAAGCTAGTTGAGGTTGTGGAATTCTAGCTGAGCTACTTCAAGTCCTAAAAGATGATGCTGTTAAAGTGCTCCATTCAATATGCCAGCAAATTTAGAAGACTCAGCAGTGGCTATAGGACTGGAAAAGGTCAGTTTTCATTCCAATCCCAAAGAAAGGCAATGCCAAAGAATGTTCAAACTACCCTACAATTGCACTCATCTCACATGCTAGCAAAGTAATGCTCAAAATTCTCCAAGTGAGGCTTTAGCAGTATGAGAACCGAGAATTTCCAGATGTTCAAGCTGGTTTTAGAAAAGGCAGAGGAACCAGAGATCAAATTGCCAAATCCTTTGGATCATTGAAAAAGCAAGAGAATTCCAGAAAAACATCTACTGCTTCATTGACTACCCTAAAGCCTTTGGGTGGATCACAACAAACTGGAAAATTCTTCAAGAGATGGGAATACCAGATCACCTTACCTGCTTCCTGAGAAGCCTGTATGCAGGTCAGGAAGCCACAGTTAAAACCGGATATGGAACAATGGACTGGTTCAAAACTGGGGAAGGAGTACATCAAGGCTGTATATTGTCACCCTGCTAATTTAACTTATATGCAGAATATATCATGTGAAATGCTGAGCTGGGTGAAGCAGAAGGTGGAGTCACTTTCAGTAACCTCAGATATGCAGATGACAATACTCTTATGGTAGAAAGTGAAGAGGAACTAAAGAGCTTCTTGATGAAGGTGAGAGGAGAGTGAAAAAGCTGGCTTAAGACTAAACATTCAAAAAAACAATGATCATGGCATCTGGTCCCATCGCTTCATGGCAAATAGACGGGGAAAAAATGGAAACCATGACAGACTTTTATTTTCTTGGGCTCCAAAATCGCTGTAGATGGTGACTGCAGCTATGAAATCAAGGCCCTTGCTCCTTGGAAGAAAAGCTATGACAAACTTAGACAGTGTATTAAAAAGCAGAGACATTACTTTGCTGAAAAAGGTCCCTATAGTCAAAGCTATAGTTTATGCAGTAGTCATGTATGGCTCTGACAGTTGGACCATGAAGAAGGCCAAATGCCTAAGAGTTGATGCTTTTCAACTGTGGTGCTGGAGAAGACTCTTGAGAGTCCCTTGGACTGCTAGGAGATCAAACCAGTCAATCCTAAAGGAGATCAACCCTGAATATTCATTGGAAGGAGTGATGCTATAGCTGAAGCTCCAATACTTTGGCCACCTGATGCAGAGAGCTGACTAATTAGAAAAGACCCTGATGCTGGGAAAGATTGAAGGCAGGAGGAGAAGGGGATGACAGAGGATGAAATAGTTGGATGGCATCACTGACTCAATGGACATGAGTTTGTGCAAGCTCCAGGAGTTGGTGAAGGATAGGGAAGCCTTGTGTGCTGCGGTCCATGGGGTTGCAAAAAGCCAGACACCACTGAGTGACTGAACAACAAGTAGTTCTTTCTTTATGTAGTATAGTAGTCCTTTGTCACAAATTGCCAGTCTTTTTTCTCAGTTCTTAGTTTGTGTTTTAACTTTGCTTTTGGTTGTCTTTACCAGAAAGTTTTTATTTTTATGTAGTCAAATTTATCAGCCTACTATGTTTTTTTAGAGGGGTTCCCAGTTGACTCAGTGGTAAACAATCTGCTTGCCAAGCAGAAGATGGTGGTTCAATCTCTGGATCAGGAAGATGCCCTGGAGAAGGAAATGGCAACCCACACCAGTATTCTTGCCTGGGAAATCCCATGGACAGAGGAACCCAGTGGGCTCCTGTTTAGAGGAGCCTGTTGTGCTACAGTCCACGGGGTTGCAAAGAGTTGGACATGACTGAGTGGCTGAACAACAACAATTATAAGATTTTTTTAGATTTTGAATCATAGTTAGAAAAGCCTTCCCAAATCCAGAGTGTTAAGGAAGTTCACCTTTGTTTATTTTTACTTTAATTTAGAATACTCATGGTTTTCTTTTTTAAAATTTTTATTGGAGTAGTTGATTACAATGTTGTGTTAATTTCAGGTGTATAGCAGAGTGAATCAGTTATGCATATAGCACCTTTGTTTATTTTTAATGTTTCATATTTTACTCTAATTTTGATCCATCTGAATTTTATTCTTGTGTGAGATTTGTAGTATGGATCCAGCTTTTTTCCCAGGTGGAAAATGAGTTTTTCCAACCTCATTTATTGAGTCTGTGTTTTTTCCATTGATTACAGTTGCCACATTTATTATCAAATTATGTATAATGTATAAATATTATATTACATAAAAGATGTCCTTGTCCTTTTTTTTCTTTATTCTTATATTTTTTCTCAGATGGCTGTTAGTATATATGCGAACAGTTAATTTCTGTATATTAATTGTACCCCACTTCTTTATTGGGAATGCCTCTAGCATGTCCTCTGTAAGACTGATGCTTAAGAAAGATATATTTTATAGTGTAGAGAGTTCGTGGTTGTTAATAATCTTGTCATTGAGTCTTAGAGAATTTTTGTTTTGTTTTGTTTTTTTGGTGTTTGTTTTCGACTATGCCGCATGGCTTGTAGGATCTTAGTTCCCTGACCAGGGATTGAGCCTGCATCCTTGGCTGTGAAATCTCAGAGTCCTAACCACTGGCCTGCCAGGAATTCCTGAACATATGTTTTTATTTCTCTTGAGTATATCCCTTGGGGTAGAATTACTGGGCCATGTGATAACTTTCTGCTGAATCATTTAAGAACTGCCTGAATGTTTTCCAAAGTGACTATACCATTTTACATTCTCTCCATCAGTGTGTAGGGTTTCCAGTTTTTCATATTCTCTTCAAAGCTTAATATTGTCTGACTTTTTGATTCTGTTCATCCTAATGAGTATACAATGTATCTCATTATAATTTTTGATGATATGAGGCATCTTTTCAAGTGCTTATTGGCCATTTTAAAACTTTCCTTTAAGAACTGTCTTTGTGTCCTGTGCCTATTTAAAAATTGGGTTGTCTTTTTCTTATTGACTTATAAGGGCTCTTTATATATTCTAGATTCAAATACTTATTAGATATTTGATTTGTAAATATTTTATCCTATTTTGTGGGTTGTCTTACTTTCTTGATGATGTTCTTTGAACAGAAAGAACTTTAATTTTGATGAGGTTTAATTTATCTTTGTTGTTATTTTTCATGTTTTTGATGTCATATCTAAGAATCCATTGCCAAATCTGTGATCATGAAGATTTATTCCTGTGTTTTCTTCTAAGAGTTTTATAGATTTAGCTCTATGTTTAGGTCTTTGATCCATTTTGACTTTCTTTTGTGTATGATGTGACCCCTTCCCCTTATGGTCCTTTCTGCTTTTTTGTGGTATTATGATACATTTTATAAACCTAGCAATATGTTATTAGAATTATTTTTATAATTCTGTTTTATTTAAAAAGGTGAGAGAAGAAAGGCAATCAAATGTATGTTTATAGCTTTTGGATAGTAACTTTTATTTTATTATTCTGGGTCTCTTCGTATGTTCTTGTGAATTCAAGTTATCATCTGGAGTCATTTCCTTAGCTCAGTATGTACACTATTGCTCTTATCACCTCATTAGAGCTGATGTATTACATTTTTATATATTAGGCTCACAACACACACACATAGAGTAAATAAACTTGGAAACAGGCATTTTTTTCTTAAGGAGAGAAAGAAGTCAGAGAGAAGGTAAATATCAAAATTGCAAAGATTGAGTAGGTAACTATTGCAACAATCTTCCTAAGGTCTTGGGAAACATTAAAATCTGATATAGCATGAAATGAAAGGACTCCTATTAATCAGGAGAAGGAATATTAGACAGGTTAAAAGTCTTAATGAGCTGGGGAAAATCTGGGGTTGCTATTGAGGGAATTGGAGTTGAGTAGAGATGCACAGGGTGTACACCATCCTTGAAGGCCATTCTGAGTTGCAAGTAAATTAATTTACAATGACTCCATTTTGTATGATTCCATATTTTCTAGGTATCTTAGAGATGTCATCAATTATATCAATAATTAGATTTATTGAGTATTGTTTTTCCTCAAGGATTTTACTTTGATACTTTCATTCCATAGTAGTTATGATTGTAAACTTTTCTTCAAAAGTATGTTTTATAAGAAATCCAGACAGGATATAAGTATCTGAAGTCAAAAGTGGAAACTCTTGTCTCCCCTTAAACCAGTGTATTATTTTCTTTAGTGTCTGTACTATTTCTGATTGTTTGGGAAATGGGAAAATAAGAGGAAAGGATAAGCTTTCTTTTCTAAGATTTTGATGTTATTTATCAGTCAGTGGTAGACATTCCCTAAATTTGGATGCAAATTAAATTTTTTGCTTGATGGCTTTCTGAACTACCCTATTTAAAAAAGTTATAGCCTCCTTCTCCTCCTGTTTTTCTTTTTTTTCCTTCTGTTGTAAATTGCATGAGTATAAGGATCTTAATATTTGCCAAATGAATGAGTGAATGTATGTATTTTCTACTGAGCTAACAGTAGATATGGTGCTCAGAATGGCGCTTTTTAAAAGCCCTTTGCTGCTGTAATGATTTCAAAGATTTTACTCTGTTTAAATAGGAGAAAGAAGCATGCTATTCACAGTAGTGACACAACTTCTTCTGATGAAGAACGATTTGAAAGAAGGAAGTCAAAGAGCATGGCAAGAGCAAGAAATAGGTTAGTAAATTTTTAATTGTTACTTCCATGGTAGAAAAAAGGAATAACAGTTTAAACTTTGTGATTCTTACCTGTACCAGTGTTTTGCTCACAGTGATACTCAACACATTAGGGTAATACACTAACTTGGTTTTTACATAGTAATTTTTAGAGTAGAAATCTAACCATGGGAAACTTCCCATAAATTACTTACTGTGTTAGTACTCAATAAAACAGTGTGGGAAGATAAAGATAGAACCAGGGAAAGAGTCTAACCTCTATGACAGTCTCTTCTTCAGTACCTCTCCTCTAGTCCAAATCCATTTAATGAGGCTGATTTTAGATGCTTAAAATGATGATAGCACTCAAGAGTAAGACTTGATTTTAAATAGAATTATTTCAGGAGTCCTTGGGTTTTGTTGGAAACCTTGTTATAGTTTTGGCTTAGTGAATGCCTCTGGTGACCTTTGCTTAACTAGAGTGACTCATTATCACATGGCTCACTAAAATCTTGAGAGTTTTCAGTGGGGGAGAGAATCAATATTTTGCCTAGTAGATAATCAAATTATAATTTATCCTTTAAAATTTAAGTTAATTTCTAGCTTATATGTATAATACTTAAGATAAATTATATTTAGAAATTTTATATTTAGCAAAGCATTTCTATACTTTAGCATTACATATTTACTGTAGAAATACCAAGTTTTCAGTTAGCTGGTCTTGGAAACAAGTTTGGATTGGTATAGATTGTATGCTAGAAAGAGTTCCTTATGTGGATGACAGAAAGAAAATGTAAGGAAAATCTAAGTTTAAATAAAAGAGTGTAATGTCTCTTTAATCTGAACTATTCTGATACCTGCTTTGGAAGTTTTTCAAGTAAGTTCAGATTCAGAAATATCAGTGAAGTTACATTCATTATAGAACCTATACTTTTTTGAGGCTATTTATGTCATCTTTTGGTGTTTATTCAATGTTAAAAGAGGCAGTAGATTGTATTTTCTTAGGGATAATTAAATTAATATCGTATAGGATTTTAAGTAGCTAAAGATGTATTTTAAGGTAGCTACACAAAAAATAAGGCTTAATTTTCAAAACAAGAACTAAAATTGGTTTCTCTTGAATTAAAGGAAAGGAAACTTATTTCTTCAATCATGTATTCTGAGTTGACGTACATAATAACTAAGGATAAATTTAAATATTGTAATAAAGCTTGAGTTCATGTAATGTCATATATAATAATAGTGTATATATAGTAGGTCTATTTTTATTTTATACTTATAGAATATCAGGTTTGTTAAGTTTTCTTATTTAGACTAGGTTGGACTCTTTGGACAAATAGATTCATGACCTTAATTGCTTTGTCTTGTGAATAAATTTACTTCTGATCTATTGAAAAGAATTTAGGAAAAGTAGATTAAAA
This sequence comes from Okapia johnstoni, assembly GCA_024291935.2. NCBI lineage: Eukaryota > Metazoa > Chordata > Mammalia > Artiodactyla > Giraffidae > Okapia > Okapia johnstoni. The sequence goes on along the minus strand of CM044306.1, from coordinate 64,884,518 downwards.
ATATGAAATCTCTTGTCATTTTCTGGGTTATGAGAAAAGGGAGAAAGATAAAAATGTGTCAAAGCAGATGGCATAAACAGATGGAGAGATACTCCATGTTCCTGGGTAGGAAGAATCAATATTGTGAAAATGGCTATACTACCAAATGCAGTCTACAGATTCAATGTGATCCCTATCATGTTACCAAGAGCATTTTTCACAGAACTAGAACAAAAAATTTTGCAATTCATATGGAAACACACAAGACCCTGAATAGCCAAAGCAGTCTTGAGAAAGAAGCTGGAGGAATCAACCTTCCTGACTTCAGATTATACTACAAAGCTGCAGTCATCAAGACAGTATGGTACTGGCACAAAAACAGAAATGTAGACCAATGGGACAAGATAGAAAGCCCAGAGATAAACCCATGCACCTGTGGGTACCTTATTTTTGACAAAGAAGGCAAGAATATGTAATGGGACAAAGACAGCCTCTTCAATAAATGGTGCTGGGAAAACTGGACAGCTACATGTAAAAGAATGAAATTAGAACGCTTCCTAATACCATACACAAAGATAAATTCAAAGTGGATTAAAGACCTAAAAGTAAGACCAGAAACTATAAAACTCTTAGAGGAAAACATAGGCAGAACACTCGACGACATAAATCAAAGCAAGATCCTCTATGACCCACCTCCTAGAGTAACAGAAATAAAAACAAAAGTAAACAAGTGGGACCTGATTAAACTTAAAAGCTTTTGCACAGCAAAGGAAACTATAAGCAAGGTGAAAAGACAACCTTCAGAATGGGAGAAAATAATAGCAAATGAAATGACTGACAAAGGATTAATTTCCAAAATATACAAGCGGTTCATACAACTCAATGCCAGAAAAACAAACAACCCTATCAAAAAGTGGGAAAAAGACCTAAACAGACATTTCTTCAAAGAAGACATACAGATGGCTAACAAACATGAAAAGATGCTCAACATTGCTCATTATGAGAGAAAGCAAATCAAAAGTACAATGAGGTATCACCTCACACCAGTCAGAATAGCTATCATCAAAAAGTCTACAAACAATAAATGCTGGAGGGGGTGTGGAGAAAAGGGAACGCTCTTGCACTGTTGGTGGGAATGTAAATTGATACAGCCACTATGGAAGATGGTATGGAGATTCCTTAAAAAACTAGGAATAAAACCACTATATGACCCAGCAATCCCACTCCTAGGCATATACCCTGAGGAAACCAAAACTGAAAAAGACACGTGTATTCCATTGTTCATTGCAGCACTATTTACAATAGCTAGAACATGGAAGCAACCTAGATGTCCATTGACAGATGAATGGATAAAGAAGTTATGGTGCATATACACAATGGAATATTACTCAACCATAAAAAGGAACACATTTGAGTCAGTTCTGATGAGGTGGATGAACTTAGAACCTATTATACAGAGTGAAGTAAGTCAGAAAGAGAAAGATAAATATTGTATTCTAACACATATATACGGAATCTAGAAGAATGGTACTGAAGAACTTATTTACAGGGCAGCAACGGAGAAACAGACATAGAGAATAGACTTATGGACATGGGGAGAGGGGAGGAGAGGGTGAGATGTATGGAAAGAGTAACATGGAAACTTATATTACCATATGTGAAGTAGATAGCCAATGGGAATTTGCTGTATGGCTCAGGAAACTCAAACAGGGGGTCTGTATCAACTTAGAGGGTTGGGATGGGGAGGGAGATGGGAGGGAGGTTCAAAAGGGAGGGGATATATGTATACCTATGGCTGATTGATGTTGAGGTTTGACAGAAAACAACAAAATTCTGCAAAGCAATTATCCTTCAATAAAAAAATAAAAAATATGTCAAAGCTTTAAAACTTGCTTATGATATTAAGAACATGTAACTTTTTAATGCTATCAACTTAAATTTTTATGAATTTCAGGTGTTTGCCTATGAACTTAAGAGCAGAAGATTTAGCTAGTGGTATTCTCCGAGAACGTGTTAAAGTGGGTGCAAGCTTGGCTGATGTTGATCCAATGAATATTGATAAATCAGTAAGTTTTGTAAATGGTTTTCTAGAAATGCCTCTTTTTTTTTTTTTTTTTTTTTTTTTTTTTTTTGTCACACAGCTTGTGGGATCTTAGTTCCCCCATCAAGGATGAATCTGTGCTCCCTGCAGTGGAAGCGTGGAGTCCTAACCACCATACTGCCAGGGGATTCCCTAAAGTATAATTTTTTGAACTCTGTTTGTATATGAACTTTGTACTTAAACTTCAGTTCCTGCTGAAGGCATGTATTTTGCAATCATTATCTCATAAATTAAAAAGAAACCTATATACAGTTAAAATTATTTTGTACTAAACTTTTCCCCTTCTTTCCAAGGTGCGGTTTGATAGCATAGGTGGACTGAGTCATCATATTCATGCACTAAAGGAAATGGTAGTATTCCCACTTTTATATCCAGAAATTTTTGAAAAATTTAAAATTCAGCCTCCAAGGTTAGTAACGCTAGGTATTTATTATTGTTATTGTTAATTTATCAAATTTCAATTAGTAAGTAATTATACATCTAAATATTATTTATAAATATTTCATGTATATTTATTTGATATGTTCTAGCAGTGAGAATTAGGAATGAAAGTTTATTATTTAGAGCTCAAAAGCTGTGGTACTTGAAGTTTATATATATTTCAGCATTTAAGACTCAGACGTAGGATGAGATTCTTTATGCAGGCCTTGAATATACAAGTGGATTGCTCAACTAGATTTTCCTTAATTTGGTCTCCTAATAGCATTGAGTTTGATACTATATGTTGTTTAGTCTTTGAAAGCACAGTTTCAGTGAAGTGTTTCTTTGACTCAGTGATGTGGTATTTTTGAAATGGTAAACTTGATAGTTTATTTTTATGATCAGATTAATTGTGTTTGATCATGAGGTGGTTAGCTAGTTAGCTATTAGAAAAGGCTGAGAAATTATGTCAGAGGAAATTTGGCAGAATAAAATATTCTGAAGATGTACACATAGATTTAGATTTAAACTGCTAAATATCCCTTTTTATTTAAGAGATTTGGTTCTAATTTGTTATTCATGCTTTTAAGGATGTAGAAAATCTTTTAAAGAGTCATCTTCTATTTGAGTGTGTTAAATGTTGGCCTGTAATTCTACAGTGGCTCTTACAAATCATAATAGCAATTTATTTACTTTTTATATGATATGATCCAATGAATATGATTAATACTGGTCATATTCATTGGATTCAGTTACTATTAAAAAATAGTAAACTAAAAAAAAACGCATTAATGAGGAACTTTAAAAAATGGAGTTATAAACAAAATGTGTTATAAGCTGAAAGTAATCTTCCTCTTTAGAGATGAACAATTTTTATATTCTTTACAACTTTCTTTTATATGTATATGCATATATTAACTTTACGATTTTGCCTGTATTGTGTGCATTTAAACATTTAATATAAATGAGATTACTCAATAATGCCCTTATGTAACTTTAGTTTTCACTCTATAATATAGATATCTCATATTAATAAATATTGTGTGTATTATTCTTTTTGACATCATACTAATGTTTAATTTATAGACATAGTGGTATATTTGTCCCTTATTAATAGATAGCATTTAGATTTTTTAAGAAAGTCTATAACATTCTTTTGAGTATTTCTACATGATTTTGTAAAATATGTGAAATTTCTGGGTCACAGGGCAAACGCCTTTAATATTTTGCCAAATTACTGTCTACCCTGATTGAACTATTTCTTGTGTACCAAAGCTTGATTGTTTGAGAACATCCTTGAGGACTGTCAGCGAAGTGAAACTTTTGCCTGTATACTACAAAAAGCTTTGTTGGTGTCTAATAATAATAAAGTATGCATTAATTCAAAATTATATGGGAGGTGCATACTTTTACATTGATTATTATTGCTAATGGTAACACTAATTTACTTTTATTGACTCTCTATTCCTCTAGAGGCTGTTTGTTTTATGGTCCTCCTGGTACAGGTAAAACCTTGGTCGCCAGAGCATTAGCTAACGAGTGCAGTCAGGGAGACAAAAAGGTGGCTTTTTTTATGCGAAAAGGAGCAGATTGTCTGAGTAAGTGGGTTGGCGAATCTGAGCGGCAGCTTAGGCTTCTTTTTGATCAGGTAAGTGAAGTCAGCTAATGTGAAAATATCTTCTTAAGAATACTTAATATATTTGGTCTATAAATATTATACAAACTGTTTGTAACAAGTCATATTTACCAATCAGTATGTTAAATTTAGGATCAGTAATTGGAATTTGTATGTCTTAGAGGTATTTAACAGCAGTTTCACTAGTACTAATTTAAGATGATTTACAAAATATTTATTGAGGTGGCAACTTGCCATATAATACCATGTTAAGTGCTTTTGAAATCCCTAGATATCACATATAGATTATAATCTAATTGAGGGAATAGAGCAACATGAAAAGTTAAATATCTGTGCAAGAAATATCACAAAGCAGTATATTATTTATATTCATGAGTTACAAATATACTAGAAGAATTCAATATTAAATAAATGCTTTTAAAAGGCTGAGTAAGGTAAGTGAATATCATTTGGGCTATCTTTACTATTTATGTATAACTAACTTTAAAAATACCATGTCCTAATACTTATAAAAATTAGTCCTGATATAAATTCACTTTTTAATTATTTGGGGTATTGAAGGAAGTCATTCATACATGGTAATGCAACTTATATCTTGTTATGTCTAAGGAGATTCACATGACACTTTAAAAATGCTTAGAGCAAGCATTTGTTGAATACCCATTACTGAGTTTGGAGAAGGCAATGGCACCCCACTCCAGTACTCTTGCCTGGAAAATCCCATGGACGGAGGAGCCTGGTAGGCTACAGTCCATGGGGTCGCTAAGAGTCGGACACGATTGAGCAACTTCACTTTGACTTTTCCCTTTCATGCACTGGAGAAAGAAATGGCAACCCACTCCAGTATTCTTGCCTGGAGAATCCCAGGGACGCGGAGCCTGGTGGGCTGCCGTCTATGGGGTTGCACAGAGTCGGACACGACTGACGTGACTTAGCATTACTGAGTTGATGTGTATCAAAGTTCTACCTAACTGATAAAGCATTTCAAATATTATTTTTAGTTACTATCGCTATCCATGTTAAAGACTGCTGTGTTCTAGATAATGGGTCTAGAAAGAGGGATAAAGTAAAATTAACTTCAAGGTGTTCAGTGTCTATTGAGAAGTCAAACGTATGCAGTCTTCGTGTTTCAAGAGGATTTCATAATAATTGGAAAATAATGTAAAATAACATTGGTGAATTTGGGGAGAATCAGCTTGGGAATGCTGGCAAATTGTCCAATGACTTAATTTTAAATTTTGGACAGTGTTATACTTTTTGCAACTTGATACTGGGTGTAGGAATGTTTCTTGGTTTTATTAAAAACCATAGCATAAATTATGCTGCTTTTTATAGTATTTGTTTTATGTTTTGGTTATTTTGGCTGTGAGGCATGTGGGATCCTTAACTCCCTTACCAGGGATCAAACCCACACCCCCTTCGTTGGAAAGTGAAGCCTTAACCACTGTACTACAAGGGAGTCTCCATGCTGCTTTTAAATCTGTATTTACTTTATTCATGTTTCATTTCAGTTTCTTTGCGGGCAATGGATATGAAATGTTTTCTTTCTTTTTTAAAAACTGCTTGTAGTCATTATATGTCTTTTTAAATGACAAGAATCTACATTCCTAAAGTAAGGACATAATCTCTAAATGAGATGAAGGAGGTGTAGTCAGCCTTCCATATCTGCTGGTTCTGCATCCACAGATTCAGGCAACAATTTCATCTCATATTGGTTGAGTTCACAGATGTGGAATCCATGGATATATAGGGCTGACAGTACTGTGCTATTTTATATAAGGAACTTGAACATCCTCGTATTTTAGTATCTCTGGGGAGCCTTGGAACCAATGCCCCCCCAACAGATACTGAGGGTTGACCGTACAATGTATTGGCTAAGAGTTTGGCCTTTGGTGTCAGAAAAGTGTTAGTTCATATCTGACTTTACTATTAAGTATATATGAAAGTGAAAGTGTTAGTCTCTCAGTCATGTCTGATTCTTTGCAACTCCAGGACTGTAGCCTACCAGGCTCCTCTGTCCATGGAATTCTCCAGGCAGGAATACTGGAGTGGGTAACCATTCCCTTTTCCAGGGGATCTTCCTAACCCAGGGATTGAACATGGGTCTACTGCATTGCAGGCAGATTCTGTACCATTTGAGCTCCCAGGGAAGCCCTATTAAGTATATAACTTTAAGTAACTGAAAGCATCTGATCCTTATTTGCCTGTTCTATAAAATGGGGCAAATAATGCCTATCTAATTGGACTAATGTGAATTTTTCCCGAAAGGAAGTGTATATAGTTGACTCTTAAACCATACAGTGGTTAGGGGCACCAACTTCCATGCAGTTGAAAATTGGTGTATAATTTTTGATTCCCTGCAAACTTAACTGCTAACTGCCTACTGTTGATAGGAAGCCTTACCAATAATGTAAACAGTTAGCATGCATATTTTGTATTATGTATTATATTCTGTATTCTTACAGTAAAGTAAGCTAGAGAGAAGAAAATGTTAAGAAAAATCATGGGATTTGCAATACTGCACTATATTTACCAAAACCAAAGTTTTACATTGCCTGAATATAAGTTTAATTCTCCCTCAACCTGTGTCAATATTGTCTTATATAATACAAAACACTGTAGATGTTACACATATTATACTATACATCAAAAATGAAAAAATAATATGAAAAAGAAATTCATATTTATTAGGTATCACGATTAATGTGTTGATAATGAAGAAACAGCCTTAAATCCTGGTGCTCATTTCTCTTCTTTACTAATAAATGTGAATGGGGCACTGTTGTCTGCATTAAAAACCTGTTCAGACAGATACTGTTTCTCATCAGTGGTTTTCTTAATGGTGTTTGGAAACTTGTCTGCTACCTCTTGGTCAGAAGAAGGTACTTCTATTACCTTGACTATGTTTTTTAGTTTTTAAAATAGATTTTTTTCAAAGGAAAATGGCATAGCCAATTGGAAGACTACTTAATCTTCAACCCCAATTTTGTTTTCTTTAAACTTAGAAGTGACTTCTGTTGTTGTTTAGTTGCTAAGTAGTATCTGACTCTTTGTGACCCCATAGACTATAACCTGCTAGACTTCTCTGTCCATGGGATTTCCCAGGCAAGAATACTGGAGTGGGTTGCCATTTCCCTCCAGGAGATCTTCCCGATCCAGGGATCAAATGTGTCTCTTGAATTGCAGGCAGATTCTTTACCTCTGAACCATCAGGGAAGCCCTAGAAATGACTTAGTGATTTACTGTTTTCAGCAAACTCCCACTTTCACTTTTAAAGTTTACCATCTACTCATGCTGAATCCTTCCCAGGAGATTGCTCCAGTGTGTATTTCCAGGTCCTCGCTTTGCTCCTTTTACCAAAAAATGCAAAACACAATTCCATTGTGCATCTTTAGCGCTCCAATCATCAAAAATAAGGGAAAAAAACTTTGGAATAGCCAATCAGGATGAATTAAAAGAATCCACACGAATGCGGATGGGTTGGGGCAGGAATCCACTCCTATGGTATTGGTCATCTGATGCAACTCCATGAATCCCTGTAATTCACCCTCCCTATCCTGTCCACGTATGATTTGAATCCAGTGATCTAGCTTCAAGGACGGAGTTCAGTGAGCCCTCTCCAGTCCACCTTGACATTTTAAGCCAAACCTCTCTCTAAAATTATTGTCATCCTTTGTTGGTATTAATGTCTGCAGGTTTAGATTCTTCACCTTCCTTTTGCTTTAAGTTTTCATAGAATGACCTTGCTTTTTCTCAAGTTATATTAGAGTTTATAGGAATCCTTTTCTTATATTCTTACATGGAAGCTAATTAAAATATGTCAGTAACATAAAATAGTCTGTGTTATATGATAAAAGCAATATGAATAGTGTGTTTAAGTGCATTTGATAAAATAATATGTTTAAAAATACATGTATATGTATATGTGTAAATGACATGTATGACAGAACAAACAAATTGAAAACAGTAGTTACCTACTGGGTAGGTAGCTCCAATCACTACCTTGTGATTGGAGACTGAGGAGATAAGGAGCTTTTCTTTTTCCTCTATAATCTTTCTTACCTGCTGCATGTTGTACCATTTGCTTATATTACCTATTTACTTCTGTTACTTATTAAAAAAACACAGTAATTAAATTAAAAATGAAAAATAGTACAATATTTGTTTTCTTTTTATACTAGGCATATTTGATGAGACCTTCTATAATATTTTTTGATGAAATAGATGGATTAGCTCCAGTTCGCTCTAGCAGGCAAGATCAGATCCACAGGTAATATTTCCTAATCTGATTATGTTGAGTTCATATGTTGACATAGTGCTAAGACTTAACCCTTGAATTAGTGCTATGAGGCTTGTAAGATGCGAACTCTTTCCTTGAGGAAGACTTCTTTCTTATAGCATGTGTGTGCATGAGTGTGTGTGTGTGTGTGTGTGTGTGTGTGTGTGTGTGTGTGTGTGTGTGTGTGTGCTCAGTCACTCTGTTGTGTCTGACTCTTTGTGACCCTAAGGTCTATTACCTGCCAGGCTCCTCTGTCCTCTGATGTTTGTAGATAGAATTTTCCTATTCTGAATTGAGCTGCTTAAATTTGTGAGCTTCTAATTTTCAGCATAGCTGTAATGTTTTTATAATATTTTATTTCTTAAAATATTTTTTTGTTTCTCTTGTCCCTGTGAATATTTGTGACTAAGCTTTTGCTTGCCTTTTCCCCACCATTTGGAACCTTCATTTATATAGAATGTCTGAAATAATGAAATTCATAAATGGTGCAAAATTTATCAAGTAAATACTAACAGAAAGCTACTATTGCTATATTAGGCAAAATTGTCTGTAAGACGGAAAACATTATTATAAATATAAAGAGGATCCACTTATAATGATAAAAGCTTCAACTTATTAAAAGATGTAATGGTTTAAAATCTGTAATTCCCTAATTATTATATTTCAAACTATATAAAACAAAAATTGACAGAACTGCAAAGTAAGAGTCAAACTGATCATCATTGTGAAAGAGATCGTGTACCTCTTGGTAATTAATAGAACAAAGAAGCATAAAATGAATTCTCTGTAGATTATTTGAGTAACTGTGTTATATGAATCTGATCTTGTGTGCATACTTATCTAAGGCAATATAGAATGAACACTGGTTTTAAACATCATTTATAAAAACATCATATATTATGCCTTAAATCACAACTAATTTCCAAAGTTTAATAATATATAAAATGTAAGAGATAACAAAAAGACAAGCAGAAAATTTTATGTCTGTTATCAATAGCTATTGCTCTACTTCTAAGTAATCTATGGTACTAGTGAAATAAAAATTATAACTAACAGTATCTGAATTGCAAGCAAAGATAGATAGATATCAAGAAATTAAAAAGTTGCTTCTTTGAAAAAAATAAAATTGAGACCAACCTCTGGCACAATTGGCCATGATAAAAAATACATTGATAAAGCAGTATTTAGGAATACAAAATATGATGTTGTTTTAGATTTTGTAAACATTAAAGATTAAGAGGATAAAGGCCTAAGCTCAAGAAGTTAAAGTATAAAACTTTTAGGAAAAAACCTGTGGGAAAATTTTCATGACCTGTATGTGAATGTTCATAATATTTTTGGGTAATAGCCAAAAACTGGAAACAGTCTAAATGTCCATCAACATGTATATCAACAATTTGGGATATATCATAAAATGGAATATTGCTTTAACAATGAAAAGGAATAAACTTTTGTTAAACCAACAATTTCACGTGTTAGCAAAGTAATGCTCAAAATCCTTCAAGCTAAGAGTCAACAGTAGGTGAACCAAGAACTTCCAGACGTTCAAGCTGGATTTAGAAAAGGCAGAGGGACCAGAGATCAAATTGCCAACATCCGTTGGATCACGGAAAAAGCAAGAGAATTTAAAACCTTTGACTATGTGGTTCACAACAAAATGTGGCAAATTCTTCAAGAGATGGGAATACCAGACCTGCCTCCTTAGAAACCTGTATGCAGGTCAAAAAGTAACAATTAGAACTAGATATGGAACAATGGACTGGTTCTAAATTGGGAAAGGAGTACATCAAGGCTGTATATTGTCACCCTGCTAATTTAACTTATAAGCAGAGTACATCATGTGAAATGCCAGGCTGGATGAAGCAGAAAGTGGAGTAAAGATTGCTGGGAGAAATATCAATAACCTCAGATATACAGATGACGGGACCCTTATAGCAGAAAGCAAAGAGAAATTAAAGAACCTTTTGATGAAGGTGAAAGAGGAGAGTGAAAAAACTGGCTTAACACTCAACATTCAGAAAACAAAGATCATGGCATCTGGTCCCATCACTTCATGGCAAGCAGATGGGGAAACAATGGAAACAGTGATAGACTTTATTTTCTTGGGCTCCAAAATCACTGCAGATGGTGACTGCAGCCATGAAATTAAAAGACACTTGCTCCTTGAAAGAAAAGCTATGACCAACCTAGACAGCATATTAAAAAGCAGAGACGTTACTTTGCCTACAAAGGTCTACATAGTCAAAGCTATGGTTTTTCCAGGAGTCATGTGTGGATGTGAGATCGGGACAGTAAAAATGGCTGACTGTTGAAGAATTGATGCCTTTGGGCTGTGGTGTTGGAGAAGACTCTTGAGAGTCCTTTGGACTGCAAGGAGATCAAACCAATCACTCTTAAAGGAAATCAATCCTGAATATTCATTGGAAGGACTGATGTTTGAAGCTGAAGCTCCAATACTTTGGCCACCTGATGCGAAGAGCCGACTCATTAGAAAAGATCCTTATGCTGGGAAAGATTGAAGGCAGGAGGAGAAGAGGACAACAGAGAATGAGATGGGTGGATGACATCACTGACATGACGTATGTGAGTTTGAGCAAACTCCGGGAGATGGTGAAGAACAGGGAAGCCTGGTGTGCTGCAGTCCATGGGGTCACAAAGAGTCGGAAAAGATTGAGTGACTGAACAACAATAAAAATACACCAACAGTGTGATAAATTTCAAATAATCATGCTGAGGGAAAGGATCCAGAAGAAAAAAGTGTTTACCGTGTGATCCCATTTATATAAAATTTTAGGTAATGCAAGCTAATGTATAGTGACAGAACTTGGATCAGTAGTTTCCAAGGGATTGGGTAGAGGTCAAGGAGGAGCAATGAGGATGGATTACAAAGGGTGCAAAGAGGAGCATGATGAATATTACTTTTTTCCTTAATGGTGATAGTTTCACATACTTCAAAATTCAGCAATTTGTGTTCTTTAAACATATCCAGTGTATTATATGTCAGTCATATCTTCAGAAGACTTAAACCTGTTTAGAACAATATGAGAAAGTTAATTGGAACTTAGTTTCACTTTTGAACATGGATATAAAAATCTTTAAGACTGATAAAATTTAGTATAAGCAGCAGTTTTTGCAACTTTTTCTTTCTTTCCTCTTTAAAATTTTCTTACAGCTCTATAGTGTCAACCCTCCTTGCTCTTATGGATGGATTAGACAATAGGGGCGAAATTGTTGTTATTGGTGCTACAAACAGGCTTGATTCTATAGATCCTGCTCTTAGGAGACCTGGTCGTTTTGACAGAGAATTTCTTTTCAACCTTCCGGATCAAAAGGTAACAGTTTCTGTTTTCAATATACTAAGATTTATTTCTCATTTGATTATGAAGTATGTGTGTGTGTGTATATACACACCAGGCTTCCCTGTTCTTCACCATCTCCCGGAGCTTGCTCAAACTCACATACGTCAAGTCGTATATATATATGAAAGAAAATATTTGTTATATCATTGGTTTATTTTTGGTAGTTGAATGCCCAGCTTAGACCTTGGAATTGAAGCAATAGCTACTGACTCCAGATTTCGCCAACTTTTGAGCAAAATTTATCCTGGTAACTTCCAAGTTCTTTTTGTGTTGGTGCTAGATCCCAGATTCCTCACAAAGCCAATAACAATTTTTGGTTATAATTTGGTTTTTCATAGTCTTAAGAAACTCAAGTAGCAGTGTTGAGGCAATAAGGACATTCAATTTTAGAAAGTGTTGTTTTTCCCCTGAAAGAAGGCAAATGTGAGAAAAACATTCTGATGTGACTTTTCAGCTGATTATGGATTCTTATACTTCAGTGTTTCTTTTTTTACTGTGGGAGAAAAAGAAATTAATTTGGGACCAAGATGTTAAAATTTTGATTGTGTTATACAGTTAGATTTAAGGTAGAGAATGCTATTTTGAAGAAAAAAATCAAGGTAAAATTGTTTAAACCTTTGTTTTTTTTCAGTGAATTCAATTACTGTTCATGGAGATTACCTTGTTATGTATTAAGTGTGAAAGCATTCACAAACTTATATGACAGTGTGTATTATATTTCTTAATCAAAAACTTCAACTTCAAACTGTAATGACACTTTATGCATATTAGAACGAAAAGGACCTGAGAAATCTAAATATATAGTTTGTTTAAAAGTTATGGTTATTATAATGCATTGAAGTTTTTTGCTTATACATTTTCAGATGGTAAAAATGATGTGGAGGAAAGTGAAATTTATTTTTGAGTTCTAGTCCTAGATCAAGTTCCTTCACCTCTCAGACTATTACATGCCCCAGTTTGTGAAACAAAGATCTCTACTACATAGCTCACAGGGTTATTATGGGAATCAGAGTTAACATGGATGCCAAGCTGTTTATGCTTCTTTTAAAATAAACAGTTGCTTTTCTGGGATATGGTTAGTTGATGAATTTGTTCCATCTGATACATTTTGGGGTTGATGATATTTTATTTGTATTCTTTTCCTTAGGCAAGATTTTATTTATCTGTGCTTTTCTTCCTAGGCAAGAAAACACATTTTACAGATCCATACCAGGGACTGGAATCCAAAATTGTCAGATGCTTTTTTAGGTGAATTGGCTGAAAAATGTGTTGGTGAGTGCTACTATTTGAATTTTTGATTGTCGTTGTTTGTTCTGCTCAGCCTCCCTTTCCCCTTATATTTGGAATGTGAATGAGTATAATTATATTTTTGTGCAATAGATAGCTTTGCCTTCAAATGTAAAAAATTATTTTAAACATTTCACTTGAAGTTTGAACACTTCTAAATTAGGATTTTAGCTGCCATTAAGTGTTTTGATTAACAAACTCCATAGTAATAATGCCTTTCATTGAGTGCTGGATTTCCAATCTTATTACAGTGTCTCCTTTTAGGAACTGTTCCCTTTCAGAAATTTTACTAAGAAAAATAAGCTTAAACAAGAGGTAAAGATCCATGTATAGGGCAAAACTGTAGTCTTTTACTTCGCAGATTACATGATGGGCTCATCTTCATTCTGGTGGTGTAGAAAGAAGTTGAGTGAGAGGAGTCTTCAAAGAAAACACTTAATGACATCTGCTATATTTCCCTAAATGTTAAACTCTCCAAGTTGATGTTAAATTATTCACAGAGTAGAAGATCTCCTACAGAGTGAATGAACACTATTGCCCTAAAAGGATATGGTGAGAGTATTTTATGTGCATACATAGGAGTTGGAATTCAGAGGTTTTAGAATTCAGGAGTTTGGCACTAATTAGGTCTGAAATAAAAATGAATATGGTATTAAGCAACTGAATATACACGCAGGTATTTTTCTTTCATTCTTTTTCTGTCTTTTGTCTATTTTCCTCTCATTCTCTCGAAAATATAGATTAAAAAAATCTCTCCATGAACTTTTTAAGCATTATGAAGAAGTTCCCCTGATAAGTCCACTAACAATCAGCAGTCTACTTGGGAAAAGTTTAAAGTTACCAAAACCAAAAACAACTTAGTTAAAAAATCATTGTGGTCCACCATCAAGTAATTAAAACTTAAATAGAACATTAGTCCATTCAGTTAGCTACATCCGAATTATCCTCTTCATCCACAGGGACCTCCATCTCCGAAGCAGCATACCTCAACTTTTGAACCACAAAGACCTCGACATCTTCTGGTGAGGAGAAAACGTAAATCTCTCCAGCACTACTCCAGTTTAAGCTTTGCCTGGTATAAGAGAGCATGCGCCAAACCCATTTCATGTAAATTTGGCTTGACCTTTGCAAAGCCTTGTGCTGCTTTATGGGAGAGGGTGGTATTTGGTACAAAATCCAGTCTTTGCCCTTTTTGAAAATTTGACCCCTTTTATTTCCTGCTACTTTTATGATATTGTGTTAGAGTACAGATCAGAATGTAAAGTCTTTGTTGATTGGTCTGTGAATTTGTCACAGAATGATCCTTAACTGAAATAAGCAGAAGTCTTCAGATAATCTTGGAAATTCCCTGAGTAATCTAAAAATGACTATTTATTTTACCCTATCTACCATCTGAAATATTATATACTCTAATTCGTCATCCTAAATATTAGATTCTCAGTTTTCTTTTTCATTTCCAAAGGCCACTACTTCTCATTTTACCAGGTTATTTATTTTAGCATTTAGTCAGTTTCTTAAGCTAAAAAAATTTCAAGACATACTTTGTTATAGGACTGAAAAACTTCTCTTGCCTTTTTTGGGGGTGGCGTTGCTGGTTTAGAATCTGCTTTTATATATATATATATATACTATTTTCTTCCTGGAGAGTGACATAAAAATTATAATAAATTTAATTATAATTAACTGACTTCTGATTTTGTTTGTGACATTTATTTCATTTAAGAAACCAATTCACATTACAAAAAAAATCAAATGCAAGTCTTCAAACAGGAATGAAATAGCAATACACTTTAAATTCATTATGAAGGTACCACTTATGTATCCCAAAGATGTTTTAACATGTGTGGGTTCAGTAGAGTGAAATTTATGCCTAACAAAAGAGTAAGCAGGTTTTTCATGAAGAACTGAAAACATAGTTGACCTTTTGTTAGAAGTTATGGATTTGGTAACTTTTATGTTGAAATGATTTCCCAAGTACTTGGAGGTTTGCATGCTTCATAGGTGTGATTTTTAGTAGTCTTCAAGTAATTTCGGTATCCAGAACATGTGCATAAATAGTAGGAGCTTAAAGTTAATGAAGATCTTCTATCTAATCGTATTTGTCTATTCATTTCCACTAACAGTTTTAAGCAATGAAAGGGTATCTGTCAATGAGGCATCTTAGCTTGTGGACCTTCACTGTTTGATATTTTACTTAAAAAGTAGCTTCATAAAGTTTTATTGCCTTTCCTAGTTTATAGCCTCTTTGAATAGTTTATACTTTCAGTCTTTCAGACAAATCTCAATCTTAATAACAGTACTCAAAACGCTTTTTTTTTTGATGTCTAGATATATGTGTTTATCAGACTATTAGAATTGTGGTGGTAGAACTAGTATAGTTATGGAATTCTTATGGAAGGGATATTGATATTTTCTCTAATATCAACTTTTAACTCTCAAAAGAGGCTATAATTCAGTATTTCTAGAATAGTCATATCATCTATTTTCTAAACCTGAACCCTTTGAGAGTGAAAGAATATGCTGTTTAGGCAAGTGGCCTAAACCAGGACATGTGATCACACTTAATATAACCTATTTAGCCTAGTTATGATATACCTTTAATCCTGTTTTAGAGTCTAGTAAGGAAAGTGTATAAAGTATTGCTACAGTCCATGGGGTCGCAAAAGAGTCAGACATGACTTAATGACTAAACAAAAGGAAAGTACATTATTAACTCAGTAGTTCTCAATTTTTTTGTTTATCAGAATGACTGGTGGTTTTCTCAAAATACATATTTATGATATTAAACCACCACTTAGTGATTCTGATTCACTAAGTTTGTTTGTAACCTATTTTTGATTCATTTTCATTGTTTATTCAGAAGACTACTCAAGGTTGACAACCACAGATATAAACTAGTAATTCTCATTCACGAACAAATGTAGCAAAGATAAATCCTGTAATTTATAGTCTATTGGTTATGATAATCCATGTAAAAATTGATTTTTTTCAAGTAAAACTTTATTACTAATGATGAAATTCAAACTTTCAAGGAAAAAATTGGAATTTTTTTTTTAACAAAATGGATTATAAGCTACACAGCAGTTCTCAAAGTGTGCTGTATGACTTATATCTGTCACTGTGAGCTGACAGCTTGCTAACACTTAAAAGACTATAGTGATGAGATTGTGGTGATATTAACAAATGTGATTTTTGGTATTGTTAATAAAATGTGTCAATATAAAAACATCCATATAATTTAGGGAATAAAATTTACTTTTTTAAATGGAATCTATTATAGTTGATAAACTCTAAAGTTAATAAGTTAAGAAAAAATGAACAGTAGATTGCTAATTATATCATTAACATATTATGTCAAACACAAATGTTATGGGCAACATTTACTGTATAAAATAACTTTTAGTGGCTTTTTTCTGTTCTGCATTGTTTTTGAGCATTTTTTTTTCTTTTTAACTTAGACTTTTTGCACTTAAAAATTGGATCATATAGGATGTTCAGTAACTGTGTATACTTCTAAAGAAGTAAAAGGAGTGTGGTTTATATTTTTTAAAGGTGGTAGTTTATTCTTTACTTCCTCTGAAATGGATTGTTTGATTAACTTTATGTCTGAGCTAGTGTTCTACAGTTATTTTGCTGAACTAATGTTACAGATATGTATGGAACAGGAAAAGATAGTGTTTTTTTGGAGCGGGGGGTTCATTCCTTAAGAAGTAGAAAATAAAATGAGAGAGTGATGGTGTGATCACTCACCTAGAGCCAGACATCCTGGAATGCGAAGTCAAGTGGGCCTTAGGAAGCATCACTATGAACAAAGCTAGTGGAGGTTGTGGAATTCCAGCTGAGCTATTTCAAATCCTGAAAGATGATGCTGTGAAAGTGCTGCACTCAATATGCCAGCAAATTTGGAAAACTCATCAGTGGCCACAGGACCTGAAAAGTCAATTTTCATTTCAATCCCAAAGAAAGGCAACGCCAAAGAATTGCACAATTGCACTCATATCTCACAGGCTAGTAAGGTAATGCTCAAAATTCTCCAAGTGAGGCTTCTCCAAGTGAGACTTCAACAGTACGTGAACTGAGAACTTCCAGATGTTCAGGCTGGATTTAGAAAAGGCAGAGGAACCAGAGATCAAATTGCCAACATCCGTTGGATCATAGAAAAAGCGAGAGAATTCCAGAAAAACATCTACTTCTGCTTCATTGACTGCACTAAAGTCTTTGTGTGGATCACAACGAAGTGTGGAAAATTCTTCAAGAGATAGAAATAGACCACCTTACCTGCCTCCTGAGAAACCTGTATGCAGGTCAAGAGGCAGTAGTTAGAACTGGACATGGAACAAAGGACTGGTTCCAAATTGGGAAAGGAGTATGTCAAGGCTAATATATTGTCACCTTGCTTATTTAACTTCTATGCAGAGTACAACATGTGAAATGACGGGCTGGGTGAAGCACAAGCTGGAATCAAGATTGCTGGGAGAAATATCAATAACCTCAGATATGCAGATGACACCACCCTTATGGCAGAAAGCAAAGAGGAACTAAAGAGCCTCTTGGTGAAAGTGAAAGAGGAGAGTGAAAAAACTGGCTTAAAGCTCAACATTCAGAAAACTAAGATCATGGCATCTGGTCCTGTCACTTCATGGTAAATAGATGGGAAACAATAGAAACTGTGACAGACTTTATTTTCTTGGGCTCCAAAATCACTGCAGATGGTGACTGTAGCTATGAAATTAAAAGACACTTGCTCCTTGAAAGAAAAGCTATGACCAATCTAGACAGCATATAAAAAGCAGAGATATTACTTTGCTTACAAAGGTTCATATAGTCAAAGCTATGGTTTATCCAGTAATCATGTATGGATGTGAGAGTTGGACCATAAAGAAAGCTGAGTGCCAAAGAATTGATGCTTTTGAACTGTGGTGCTGGAGAAGACTCTTGAGAGTCCCTTGGACTGCTCGGAGATCAAACCAATCAATCCTAAAGGAATTGAATATTCATTGGAAGGACTGATGTTGAAGCTGAAGCTCCAATACTTTGGCCACCTGATGCGAAGAACTGCCTTATGCTGGGAAAGATTGAAGGCGAGAGGAGAAGGGGACAATAGAGGATGAGATGGTTGGAAGGCATCACCGACTTGATGGATATGAGTTTGAGCAAGCTCCAGGAGTTGGTGAAGGACAGGGAAGCCTGGCGTGCTGAAGTCCATGGGGTTGCAACGACACTACTGAGTGACTGAACTGAACTGAACTGAATGGTAAACTTGCTTTTTTCTGAGGAATTTTTGGGAATTGATTGCTGGCATGGGACAGTGTTCGTGCTTCATCTGCTTATCCTTTTCTGAATTAAATTCTCGTAGGACATAGTAAGTTTTCCCCTACCGGTTGATAAATGTTTCTTTTAAGAATACAATACTTAATAATTTTAGTTGAAATTTTTAGTCCCAGTATGTTGGTTTAATAATAAAAGAGCTCAAATTTCTTTGGAAAAAAAAAAAGCCTAGTAGATATGATTCATTGTTCCCCCTTTCCTGTAATACATGGTAACTTAACAGTTTTATGTTTCCAGGCTATAACCTTGCTGTTACTCTTTTCTCTTTTAATTCATTCTTTCACTCAAGAAATTACTGGATATCTATTGAATGCCAGGCCAGGCATTGTTCTTGGTATTTGAGATAGATAAACAGTGAACAAGACAAATAATCTAGAGGTCATTTTCTAGTTGGGTAAGGCAGATAATAAAAATATTAGGTAAATGATAAGGTGATAAGTGCTGTCGAAAAAGGAGAGCAGGGTAAGGAGTTTTCTGTTGCATGTAGGACTTAGTTAAGGTGATCTTTACTGATAATAGGGATATAGTTTACTATAGATGTGTGAGTCAGTTTGATTTATATGGTTTTGTTCCTTAATGTTCTTTTTCTGCCAGTTAATCTGGGACTGTTTCTTCTCTGGTTGTAGTTTTCCTGTCTAATCACCATTTTAATTTCAGTACTTAAGTGTTCTACAAGGTCATTGTAAGATATAAAAAGATAAATAAATCTGATAACACTTCTGCAAGAGCTTAGGGACTCATGTTCTGTAACTAGTTTGAGTGGTTCCCCCTGCTGGCGTAACTGACAAAGGTGGTCAAATGTAGGTTTAATCGGTAATGCAAAAAACCAACCATGACTAGTTTGAGTTTTTCTTCTTTGTTTTGTGTTAAAGACCTAACTGTTCATATATTTTCTATGTATTTGTTGCTCAAATGAATGAAATGACTGACTTCACTGGCAGCTCGATCAGTTGTTTAACTTGACGATCACTTAAATATGGGTAATGGATGATGCCTCATGTCTCTGTAGTCCTTTGAACTAGATTATCAATCACTTAAAGCTAAAAGTATATATAAAAAGGAAATTAATGTGAAAAATCTAAGAATTCTCATTCCTTTTAATACCTTTGGAATTATCAGAGATGCTTACAACTTTGTAGTTTTGGGATACTTAGATATTAATCTGCTTCTACCTTGAACTCAGAGTTAGTAGTAGAATAGCTCTGATTTCGAAGTTCTGCTTATGTATACTACTTTGTACTGCTCCATAATATGTATTTGAAATTAGTAATATTAGAAAAATTTATGGAAAACTAATACCTTAAGGACTAAACTGATGATTAGGAATATTGATGAAGGATTGATATGATGTTATTTTTCTTAAAACATTTCTTGAAGAAAGATGTACATTATAATCAGTGGTTTTGGCACAAAAATATATGACTTTTAATATCATTAGTTTATGTATTTGTTAACATATTCAAAGCATTTTTAGTTAATGAATAAACAGTTTTATTAGATGTTTTTAAAGGGTCATTTTTCATTTTGCTAGTAAAATTGCCCATAATAATTGATTTAGTGTTAGTTTTTTGGATAAAGATGTGCATATTTGCAAAATATAGTTGGTACTTGGAAAAATGGACTTACCTTTGTTATCCTTTTCCTTTTGTGCATTAGGCTATTGTGGAGCTGATATCAAGGCCCTGTGCACTGAAGCTGCCCTGATTGCCCTGCGGAGGCGTTATCCCCAGATCTATGCTAGCAGTCATAAACTGCAGCTAGATGTTTCCTCAATTGTGCTCAACGCCCAAGATTTTTACCATGCAATGCAGAATATTGTGCCTGCTTCCCAGCGTGCTGTCATGTCTTCGGGACATGCACTGTCTCCCATCATAAAACCACTGCTGGAAAGAAGCTTCAACAACATCCTAGCTGTCCTGCAAAAAGTGTTTCCTCATGCTGAGATTAGCCAGAGTGACAAGAAAGAAGGTAGTATAAATTCTCTTTTCATATGGTTAAAATGAAATAAGTATGGGCATAAGTAAATAAATTGAATATCCTTATAAAAGTATTTGTGTGTCACTCTTTTATATTTGCCATGAATATAGGAGATGTATCTATTTCATTTGCCACTGTATTCTAGGCCTAGCATATGCCTAGCATACAGTAGTTGCCTACTCAGTGTCTACAAAATAATGAATGAATGTTTGTTCTGAATATTTGTTCTGTTTGTTCACTCTTGGGACTATCTGACTATCTTAATATAGAAGTGTTACCATCTTTAGGAAAGTTGACTGTAATAGTATTGGCTTACATTTCTCTTATTATTATAAAGTGCTTACATAAATTGTCATTTATTAATCCTCATAACAATCCTGTGGGGGAGGTACTCTTACTCTATCAAAAATGAAGATATTCACTTATATAGGGTCACTCAGTAAGTTCTAGGTCTTGCTCAAACCCAAGGAGCCCAACTCCAGAGGCAGTGCTCTTAACCATATTGTTATAATGTCCCTCTGGATTCAGCTCATCATATTGCTGTTACTGGCACAGCACTCCACAGTGTGCTGTGCTAATGGAGTGTAGTTTATTAGTAAGGGAGTAAATTAGAACCTGATTATAGATGGTCTTGAATTCTGGCCTCATGATTGTAGTTTGGATTTGAGAAAAAAATAGAAAGCTACTTTAAAAAACATTACTCATTTATAGGAAAACTTTAGCTTTGTTTGCTAATCAAAGTAAAGCCCATGAACTTTGAAAAGACAGTAATTTTTAAAAATTGTCTTAATTTTCTTTGTTTAGCATGTAGTTTTCACTGTATAGAAAATTGTTAGTGAATTATGTTATCATTATAACTGTTATATAGAGTAAAAATCATCAGTAGTCAATGAATTTTGCTGTTATAAATATATTTTTCAGAAACTTTGTTTTTTAGGGTAGATTCTCATGAAACATCACATTGATTACTTGATTCCTTAAATTTGTCAAACAGGGAGAATAGATACTATGTTTGAGCCAGCTACTCTGCCATGAACTGTACATTTCTTGTCTCTGATTTTTGTAACTGAGAGTCAGTATATTTTCCCTAATTTTTTTAAATTAAAAAAAACTATGTTGCCTTTAGAAAATCATAAAAACCTACCTTCTCTTCTGAGAGATTATAACTTTTTTATTTCCATTTGAGAATTTTTTTTATGACATTTTTAGCTATGTTTTCTTACCACTTTTTCCCCCATGTATTAAGTATGCTTTAGTTCCATTTTTTCCTTCATATGCCAGTGGAAGGAAGAAATCACTGTGATTATTAATAATATTTTTTAGTTATTTAGATATATTATTCTGGATTATTTTAGTCTTTAATATTTTTCTTAGCAAGTGTCCTTGTATATGAATTATCAATCAAATGGTACTTAATTATTTGATTTATTTTTATAATATTAGTCATGTTAAATATTTGACTTTTAAAAGCCACTGAATTGTGCTCTCTCTGCCAGCACAATTCAAGATTTCATTTTAGAAAGCATACCTCTTCCTTGTTTTCTTTGGGGAAGGGTATGATTTCTGTCGATTTTAATTTCCTCCCATTTCTCCTATACATGTAGCATTGCTTTTTATTGAATGAATTGACACTTTTGTTAAGTATGTATGAATTACAGCTGTAATACTTTAGGTTGTAGTCTAAGTAAATTTTTAAGTATGTCACTCTCAATAGGAATTTTAGTTCCAGTTCATTGAGCAGTAACTTAAGACCCATGAAGAGACTAATGTTACTTGAATGAGTGCGTTTTCTAAGACTGGCTTTTTTTCCACTAAATTCCTGAGTCCCTTCTTAACTAGACTAGATTTTCCTTGAAATATGTGTGTGTATGCCATGTGAAAAAAATAAAGGTCAATTTATTCTTTGTTGCTTTTGTAAGAACTGGGCCATACTTCAATTACTCTATTAAACCATTTTATATTAAATGTACTGGTTTTGGTAAAAATTAACCTAGAGATTCTTAGTAAGTAGGTGAGAACTTTATGAGAGTGCCATTTCTTTTCCAGACTTCTTGTAGTTATTCTCCAAAAATATATCTCATAATTCTTAAGTAATCTGTAAAGGTGAAAGAATTACATTGGTTCCATTTATAACTTACTCAAAATAGTGTAGTTTGTCAATTTGCCTGGTCAGTTTGTGTTATTTGATAGATAACTTTTTACTGCCACATGTTTCTTTAATCAGTTTTCCTTAGCTTTGGTAGGTCAGTAACATTAAATGACTTTCTTAAGCCTCATAATCTTTGTGTTATTCTTTTTAAAACAGATATAGAAACTTTGATTTTAGATGACAGTGAAGATGAGAATGCTTTATCAATTTTCGAGACAAGTTGTCACTCAGGATCACCAAAGAAACAGTCATCAGCTGCTGCTGTACATAAACCTTACCTTCATTTTACAATGTAAGCAATTTATATCAAATTTCTTTCAACTTAGAGTGATTTTTACTACTTTATGGTTAGAATTGCAGTATATTTTTACTTATGGTTATAACCTTGAGGACTTTTTTTTTCTGTTGTTTGGACATAATTCTGGAAAATTTATATTGTGCTTTTGTTTTTGTGTGGTAATAATTTGGCTTACTGGTCAACTAAAGATATTTTTCTTTAAACTGTGGGATTTTTTTTTTAAGTAGGGTAGAAGGAGGGGTTACCTTTAGAAAGTCAATCCATGTCCCCAGTATTCTTGCTTTTTATTTCAACTGAACAGAAATGAAATATTTACTGTGATCTAGAGTATTTTGATTGTAATAAGTGTCACATGATAATTTAGGACTCTAAGGGTACTAAAGAGATTTTGAGTTAGAAATTGCTTAGTAATTAAATCAATAACTTTCTGATTGTCCAAAACCTCATTAGTTTACACTTTCTAATTTAGATTTTATGCTTTTTCTATTTACCTTTATTTATAGTAAAGCAGCTTTTGCTATACACTTCAATAGGTAAACAATTTTAGTGCTAATGTAATTTTAAAGTAAGAGATTAAATAGTTTTCAAATAGTAGCAGCATCATCACTTGCATTTACGTAATTATCAGGATAGTTGAAGAACCATAATGCTCCAGTCAGGTAGGTCTAATAGGACTTTTCTTAGAAGACATTGTGTATATTTTTTTAAGTAATGTTTCTTTAGAGAGATTTTGAATGAATTTAAGTCTTCAACATTAATGAAGTTTCTCTCATGTAGATTTTGGTGAAATGTTAATTTGATTATTTGCATTGATAACCCTTTCTTGTTTTTCAGTTTGTAAAATGAGACTGAATCACTTTAATTTACTCTTTAACAGCAAACTATCCTGTTAGAAACTTTTGTCTTCTACTGGCAGAGCCTTTCTTTTATTCCCTCCGGGAAGTTTTCTTACACTATTTTAGTAATTTTACAAATCTGTTTATTAAGGGAAAACCAAATGATCATTTTTTTCTGACTTTTACCTGGTTAGCGATGTGTGTGCTATTTGTTTTAACAGTTTGAGTTGTTTGAATTTGAAATACATAGTAGAAGCCAAGAAACTATGAAAAGACAAGTTTTTCAATTTTATATTAAGAGGATTCTGTCACTGACTTAATGTATATCAGTGCCATGGTTTATTTTGTTTGACTTAGCCTTTCTGAAGAAGCTCTTTTGCATAAGCTTTTCTAATTCATTGATATGACTTTGATTTAATAGTGAGACAGCTGTATCCTAGGGTGAAATTTTTAAAGAGATGTTTTGATAAAATTAGTTTGTTTATTCACTCATTCTGCCATTTTTTTTTTAAAACCCTGTGCCATGCACTGTACTAGGTGCTGGAAACATGAATAAGATATAGTCCTTATTCTGGAAAAGCTCTTGTTCTTGCGGTTGACAAGCATTAGAATATGGCTGGTGTTTTGAAAACAGAACTAACAGGCTTGCATAGGGAAGTCCAGAAATGCTTTACAGAAAAAATGGTGACAGTTGCTGTCCTTTTGAGTATAGGAGTTAGCATTTGTTGCTTATTACAAACTAGACATGTGGTAGGTGTATAAAGCTGGGGCTTCATATATGGTAATACATATAGACCTCTCAGCAGTCATTTGGCATTTGTGGTATCATCATTTTATAGATGAGGAAACTGAAGTACAAAGAAGTTAAGTAAATTGCCCATGATCATGCTGCTAGCAGGGGGCAGACTTCGTACTATTTGTTTCCTGGGATCATATTCCTTCTGTTATACTATGTGGTTTCCAAATTGATCTCTAAGCTTAATAGGTTTTTATGGGTAGGTTGTATGAGATGATTTTTCACACTTTCCAAGAAGTATTTACCTTAGAATATAAGCCTTTAATAAGGGTTGCACACATATTTTGTTTTTGTTGATTTGGTTTGGTTTGGCTTTTTTGCTTGAGCAACATGTGTTAGCATGCCAGATTAATACAGAAAAGATGCTGGACAAGTAGAAAGCATGGCTTGAATGCTGGTGTCAGTAACACTAGCTCAGGCATTGATGGTACGTTTCTGTTTCTGGAATAGTTTCCTAAAACTGTTGAAATCTTTTCTTTAGATTTACGATGAAACAGAAGTCAAAGTATTTAAGGTCTATTGATCTGGTGAAGAACCCTTATGATGGAAAATAAGTTTTCTTTCTTACTGTATATTACCATAAAGAGATTAGAAACAGAACTTTCTGAGGTTTTCCAAATGAAAATAGCTTTGTTTTTTCTGATTAGAAAGATGATATACTCTGTAGAGAATTCAAGTAAGAAAGAAGAGCTTGAAGAAAGTAAAATTAAAGCCCAAGCACCTGAAGGTAATATTTGTTAACATTTTGGTGACCACACTTCGGTATTCTTGCTATCCATATAGACAGACCCATATATTATTTTATATAATTTATATTCTTCTATAAGGCTGTTAATGTAACTTGCCTTTTCCCCCTAACTATGTTAGGAATTTTATTTCATGTCAATATATGTCTAATGTCATTATTTTAAAACAGTAACTGCATAGTATTTTTTAAATGTTTCACAGTTTATAATAACCTTATTGATAGAAACTGAAGTTTCCACTTTTCCCATTTTATAAACAGTGCTTATTTATTTATTTATTTATTTATTTATTTTTTTTTTTTTAGAGAATAAACAAACTTTATTTTATAACAGTATTACAGAAAGCAAAATATCATTTAATACAACTTGAAGCTGCTAGAAATCTAATCTGGCATCATAACTATACACGGGGGCAAAGCAAAGGAAAGAATGTTCAATACAGTTAATACGTCCCTATCAGGTCTCTGGCATCAGCTTTACTGGTGTAACTTTCTTACAACTGTCAAAAAAAACCCCCCATGGCCCTACTCCTCCTTTCCAGCATCCTTAAACCTGTGAATCATCACGCTATCTGAAAGAGATACACCTGCTTGATAAACAAAAGGTCAGTTTTTACATGGAGATAAGGGGGTTTAATACAAAGCCAAGTGTTCTACACAAGTGTTCCAATAATGGAAGGTATGGAAATTTGGACGTGTTAAAAAAGAAAGCACTAAGGTTTTTATAAACAGTGCTTATTTATGATAAACATCTTTCTAAGTATATATCTTTATACCATTTTTCTGATGCAGACCTTAGGGAAGATTTAAAAACTGATGCTGTGGTCAAAGTGTATATATGTTTAAAAACCTGATAGAGGTTGTTAAATTGCCTTCCAGAAAGGTTGTACCAACTTATATTTCATCACTAATGTATGAAAGGGTTATGTTTCTATTCCCTTTGCATTTCTGAGCACTGTTTGTTTTTTAAAATCTTTACCAACTAGATAGATGAAAATAGTATCTTTTTATTTATATGAACCATTCGTTCTTTCATATAGTCTTTCACGCATGCAGAGCTTTTGTCAAAGTGCTTATTGTGTGCTAGATGTTGCTCTAGGTAATTGGATCCATGTTAAGGTGCCTGCCCTTATTCAGCTTACATTTTAGATGGAGACAGACGGTAAAACAGTCAGTGTGCTAGATAAAATGTTACAAGATAACTACTGTGGGAAAAAATGTAGAGAGCACTCAGAGATAAGGGAATCTTTGGGAGTAGGATGCATTACAGAATATCCTTGGATATATTACATTTTGGCATATATTTGCCATATTTAATTTCAGGAAGTTGTCCTTTTTTCCGTTCTTACTATTCATGAGAATACCAATTTTCCCACCATCTACTTACTAATAAGAGTATTATAATCTTCAGTTTACCAATCTAATAGATAAATGATGTTTCTGAATATTTTCATTATTTTTCACCTTTGGTGATAACTACCAAATCTTTCTCAAGCCTCCATCACTCTTGAGCTTTAAGCTTTGTCCAGCTGCCTGTCACCCTATGTCGTGTCACAGATCTTTCAGTGTATGCTTGCTTGTGTCTCTCTTTCTCTTCCCATCAGTCCTCTGAGCTACTATCCATTCAGTTGTCCTGACTGAAATTGGACACCATTCTCAACTCTTTCTCTTTCTTCCCTTCTATATCCAGTAAATGACCCAGTCCTATAGATTTTTCTTACTAGTCTAATCTCAAGCTCTTCCTTCTACCTCCTCTGCTACTATTCTTGTCTACACTGTTATTAACATCTCATGCCTGTGTTATTATATAACATACCTCTAACTGGTCATCTTTCCTACTGTTTACCTTCTTTCAAAAACTCTTTCCTGTACTGATACGCTGAGTTAGAGTTACCATCCAAAAATGTGTGTATGCTTATGTCACTTCCCCTGCTTGAGCATCTTTTTTTTTAAAAAAATAATTTTTTATATATTTACTTATTTTTTGCTGTGCTGATTCTTCATTGCTGTGCAGGCTTTCTCTCTGTTGCATTGCGTGGGGGCTATTCTCTAGTTGCGGTGCAGAGACTTCTTGTTGCAGAGCATGGGTTCTTGGCGCACAGGCTTCAGTAGTTGCAGCACATGTGCTTAGCAGTTGCAACTCCTGGGCTCTAGAGCACAGGCTCAACAGTTGTGGCCTAGGGGCTTAGTTGCTCCATGGCATGTAGGATCTTCCAGGATCAGAGATCGAACATGTGTCTCCTGCATTGGCGGGCAGATTCTTTATTATTGACCAACCAGGAAAGCCCTACTTAAGCATCTTGATGTTTCCTCATTTTCTTCAGTGAGGACATGACTTTTAACATGGCTTAGAGAACCCATCATAGCCCTTTGCAGTCTGATTCTCCTTCCCAATTCCCCTCCCTTACCCCAATATCTTTACCCCTACATTGTCCTAAAACCTTGAAAGAAGCTGGCTATAATGAACTATATCCACTACCCCAAAGGGCCAAGAGATTTTTTTGGCCTCTGGTCCTTTGTACATCCTGTTTGTATCTCTTGAAATTCATGCTTTCTGCCTTTGATCTGTTGGATTTTTGTGCTTTCATAATGCTTTTTTCAGGAAAGCTATCTGTGAGTCTCTAATAACACCATGTACTCAAAGGTTGTTGCTTATTAATTTATTTCCTTTTTCCAATAAATACACTGAGTCATGAGCTCTGTAATAGAGTGTATTGGTGGATATCTTGGGCCAAGACATTCAACACAGGAAGCAGTAAAAAATTGTTAAATGAATGATCATTTTTAAAAAGTTACTTCTTTCTATTTTCTTTTTGAATTGTCTATGTCCTTTGTATAAGAAGGTATTTTTGGTTAAAATACTGTGCATATAAGCTCTTTATGCATTAAAATCAGTCCTGTTAATGGCAAATTTAATTATCTCATTTGATTGTTTGCTGTTTGGTTCAGATTGTAGTTTTTTTTAATTTATTTTTTTATTGAAGGATAATTGGTTTACAGAATTTTGTTGTTTTCTGTCAAACCTCAGTATCAATCAGCCATAGGCACACATATATCCCCTTGCTTTTGAATCAACCTCCTATCTCCCACCCCATCCCACCCCTCTAGATTGATACAGAGCCCCTGTTTGAGTTTCCTGAGCTATACAACAAATTCCTGTTGGCTATCTATTTTACATATGGTAATGTAAGTTTCCATGTTACTCTTCCCATACATCTCACCCTCTCCTCCCCTCTCCTGAAGTCCCTACGTCTATTCTCTATGTCTGTTTCTCCATTGCTGCCCTGTACATAAATTCTTCAGTACCATTTTTCTAGATTCCATATATATGTGTTAGAATACAATATTTATCTTTCTCTTTCTGACTTACTTCACTCTGTATAATAGGTTCTAAGTTCATCCACCTCATCAGAACTGACTCAAATGCATTCCTTTTTATGGCTGAGTAATATTCCATTGTGTATATATACCACAACTTCTTTATCCATTCATCTGTTGATGGACATCTAGGTTGCTTCCATGTTCTAGCAATTGTAAATAGTGCTGCAGTGAACAATGGGATACATGTGTCTTTTTCAATTTTGGTTTCCTCAGGGTACATGCCTAAGAGTGGGATTGCTGAGTCATATGGTGGTTTTATTCCTAGTTTTTAAAGGAATCTCCATACCGTCTTCCATAGTGGCTGTATCACTTTATATTCCCACCAACAGTGCAAGAGCATTCCCTTTTATCCACACCCTCCCCAGCATTTATTGTTTGTAGACTTTTTGATGATGGCCATTCTGACCGGTGTGAGGTGATATCTGATTGTAGTTCAGATTGTAATTTTTGAATAACAAATGTTTTTAGATTTTTATGAATTAAAAATACACGAATCTTTTGTTTTTTTGCTTCTATGTTAGAATTCATTTTGTTCTGTGAAATGAGGATCTGTATCCTTCCTATTTTAAAACAATATTTGTGTTACAGTTCATCTTTGTTCCACTTATCTTTATGCTTATTATCTTATATAAAATTCTTTCAATTACTGTGATTTGTTTTCTGGGCTGCTATTAAGTTCCACTAATCAGGGTTTCTTTTCTCTGGTGTATTCTACATTCTGTTATTCTGTTCTGTAATATGTGTCAGTATAAAGTAAGGCACATCTTAACGTATTGTTTTAGAACCTGGGCTTTGCAGTTATATGGACATTGAGTTGTGTAATCTTATAGCAAACTTTTCTGAGCCTTGGGTTTGTTACTATTTAGTAAGAGGAGACTTATGTATTTCAGAGAATTGTTAAGAAAATTAAACAAGAAATCTGTATGAAGTGCTAGTTACTAAAATAGGTTTAAATGTCCTGAAATTGAAGCTCACACACTTTTCCACTTGATATTTTTACTTGATTATTTTTTCAGATAATGTTGCAAGGAAGTTTTAAATCTCCCTCCTGCATCAAATTTTATTTTGGGATTTTTGATTTGCATTTTAAAAAATCTGTAAAATAAAATACCATAAACTAACCATAGTTAACAATAGTGAAAGTGAAAGTCACTCAGTCATGTCCGACTCTTTGTGACCCCATGGACTTTACAGTCCATGGAATTCTCCAGGCCAGAATACTGGAGTGGGTAGCCTTTGCCTTATAGTTAACAATAGCTAGGTGTAAATGCATAGGAAGATTTGACATCTGTATTCAGGCCCATGGTGTATTCCAAATAGTTCTGCATCTCTCTTATTAAGATTTTTTATTATTGTTTATGATTTGTATATTTAGTATTGTTTTTCATTTATATTTTTACAGTTGTGAATAGAATCTTCTTTCCTTCTTTATATTGGTTATTGATGGTGTTTAAGAAAATCTTTCAGTTTTTCTATTTCCATCTTCAGTCCTTGTATTTTGTTGGTAGTCTATGGCAGTGATTAGTTGATCCTCTTGGATTTTCTAGTGTATAATCATGTTCTTTTCAAGTAACAGTGTTTGTCCTATTTCTTTCCATTAGTTCCATTTTAAAATTTGCTTTATTATCATTGCATTGCTTAGAATTTCCTACATTATGTACAGTGATATTAGGTAAACTTGTTTCATTTATCTTTTAGTGGTGCTGTAGAATCTTGAAAATACAAGTTGATTTTGGTTTAATATATTATCCTAAATTGGCCTTCTCTGGTGTAGGGCTTTAGATGTTATATACTAGGTTAAGAACAGTTAGTTTTTATTGGCCTAGAAACAAAATTGCCACCACTAAAGAAGTCTGCTTTTTTTTTTTCTATTTAAAAAATTGTAAAATATGTATGAAGTCTACCATTTTAACCATTAATAAAGAAAGCCCTACATTTGGAATAATCTTTAGATGTATATCTTTGTTGGAGAAGTGGAATTCTTAACATTTGACCTTGGATAATTAATAACTAGATCATACTTAGTATCTGAAGCGTTTTCCAAGTTAATGTATATGGTATGAGAAGATGAATACCCAGGTATTCTGACTTTCTTTCAGAATGAATTTTTATACTTTTGTGTCTTTGTTGGTAATATGGTCAGAGAGATCAATATTTTAAAACTGTAATTAATGAAAAAATGATTCACTATACTTAAAAAGTGAGAGAGAAGAAAAAGCTCTAATAATTTGGTGTTACATTCTTTTATGTAAATATTTTCCTAATATTTCATCTTGATCTTCAGAGTATATGGTTTTGAAATAATGATTATATCTTATGTGTATTGCAGGTCACCATATCATCAGCCAACCTCTTATAGGCCAAGATTATTGCTGTCTGGAGAACGAGGCTCAGGTCAAACTTCTCACCTTGCTCCAGCACTTTTGCACACTCTAGAAAAATTCTCTGTGCACAGACTAGATCTCCCAGCACTTTATTCAGTTAGTGCCAAAACACCTGAAGAATCATGTGCACAGGTAAGTTTGCACTATATCAGAGTATTTCAAACTTTCTTATTATTTATATCACAGTAGTGTTTGATAGATAATTTTTTTCAAAGAACAGTAATATGAATACTAAATTTTTGTTGGTTGTTAGCATTCTAATATTAAGGCAGAGGATGCTTTTGATTTTTTAAAATGAGATCAGTTTTTCCCATGGTACTTCATTTTTTTCTAAAATGTTAATAATCCTATTTTTTGTATTAAAGCTTTATTAAACAGTATATAAAGGGAACTTCTTTTTGCCTTTTTTTGACCCTTTTTACAGGGACTTTTTAAACTTCTGTCTGTACTTAAGAGCCTTATCATAGTAAGGGAGATAATACCAAGTTTGAGAAAGCCAAGATTAAAAATTAGTTTAGAAAACTGATAGCAATTTTAAAATTACATGTATTCGTTTAATAATCAAGTGTGTTTGATATTTAATTTTCCAATACTTTATCTTTGCTAGCTTATGAAGCAATTTGACGTTTTAATATATAACTGTGAATTTATTACAAGTGTGTCATGTTGGAACTAGGGGCTAAGGGAATAAGTTTTTTGAACCAAGGGACCATGTCTTCAGCATTTCTGTGTCTCTGACACAGTGCCCACCTCATAGTAAGTACTCATTAAATGTTTGAGTGTCATCTTCTACTTTGACATTTAGCCTATTTTTAGAGATTAGACTACTGGAGTAGTAACACTTAAGAGAGTTGCATGTGGGTTTTTTTTTTTTTTTTCCCAATTGTAGTTCATATGTATTTAATGCATATACTATCTAACTGACAACCATTCTGTACCTTGTAGCAAGATAGATTTTTAAAAATAGTTCATAGTCAGTTCAGTTCAGTCACTCAGTCATGTCCGACTCTTTGCAACCCCATGGACTGCAGCACGCCAGGCCTCCCTGTCCATCACCAACTCCCGGAGTTTACCCAAACTCGTGTCCATTGAGTCGGTGATGCCATCCAACCATCTCATCCTCTGTGGTCCCCTTCTCCTCCTTCCTTCAGTCTTTCCCAGCATCAAGGTCTTTTTAAATGAGTCAGCTCTTCGCATCAGGTGGCCAATAGTGTCAGTTTTATTTCTCTTTTACTTAACAGTTCTTTGGGTATGAACATCCTAGCAGTACTTCACTACTTATAAAGACCTAATTAAAGGTTTTTTTCCCAAAACCTATGGCCCGCCTAAAAAACTGTATACCAGTGATTTTCTCCAAGTTTTATACATTTAATTTATCCTAGCTGTGAGTGTTCTCTAATAAGGTTGATTTATATGTTTGCTCGTGTTTTTCTTTTTTAGTGAGACAATATTATTGTAGTTTTTATGCAAGTAGGAGAATAACTCCGTACCGTTTAAAATAAATCCAAGTGATCTACTAGGAAAATATAAATTAACAAGGTGACTTCAGAGGAGAGAGAATCTAAGTAGACAATAGCTGTGGAAGAAGCAATTGAGTGTCAAAAAGCACTAAATCCAAACAATTTCACAGGTGAATTCTTTTAATCTTAAAGGTTAAGATTATTTTGATGCTGGTTAAGCTGTTCCAAAGCATAGAAGAAGAAGATGTGAAATCATAAAAAAGAATGGTGCTAAACCTTTGAAAGAAATACAAAGAAATTGTAGACTAATCTCACTTAGACTAAGTGGTCATACAGTAAATATTCCAAATTTATCTAGTAGCACTTCGAAAGAGTAATGTACTATTACTAAGGCATGCAAAATTGATTCAGTTAGATGTGGAGAAATATAAATATTGGAATGAACATATTGAAGTTAAAAATATTTGCCAGTAATACATAGTGCTATGAACAAAGATAAAGAATAAAAAGGAGTATGGGCACAAAAGGTGAAAAAAAAACAAACTCCAGAACCAAAAAATGTCAAAACCTAAATGAATCACCAATTTCCTCTCACAATACTTCTGGGAAGTAAAGTGAAAGTGAAAGTCGCTCAGTTGTGTCTGACTCTTTGTGACCCCATGGACTATACAGCCCATGGCATTCTCCAGGTCAAAATACTGGAGTGGGTAGCCTTTCCCTTCTCCAGGGGATCTTCCCAACCCAGGTCTCCTGCATTGCAGGCAGATTCTTTACCAGCTGAGCCACAAGGGAAGTCCAAGAATACTGGAGTGGGTAATCCCTTCTCCAGCGTATCTTCCAGACCCAGAAATTGTACCAGGGTCTCCTGCATTGCAAGCGGATTCTTTACCAACTGAGCTATCAGGGAAGCCCTAGTAATGGCATTATGTGGATATTAAGTAAGTATGATATTAAAATAAAGATAGAGCTACATGGCTCTGTGTAGACAAAAAAAAA
Source organism: Okapia johnstoni (assembly GCA_024291935.2). Classification (NCBI taxonomy): domain Eukaryota; kingdom Metazoa; phylum Chordata; class Mammalia; order Artiodactyla; family Giraffidae; genus Okapia; species Okapia johnstoni. Next base: position 64,851,107 of record CM044306.1, on the reverse strand, counting down.
AAAATTGCCAATGATATGATTGTAGTATTAACTAAAAAACTACTAGGGCCAATAAGAGAATTCTGTAAGGTGGATAATTTCAAAGTTAATGTTGAACTGCATGGGTCCACTTATAGACAGCTATTCTTCAGCAGTAACCACGAAACTACAAGGTCCGTGGTTGGTTGAATCTGTGGATGTGGAGAAACTGCAAATCCAGAGGGCCTGACTATAAATTATACACAGATTAACCCCTGCCTGTTCAAGGGTCAACTGCATAATAAAAGGAGAGGTCCCATTTAAAATATTAATAGCAACTAATTTTACCTAGAAATTAACTTAATTAATTTATATGGCCTAAAAGAAGAAAGCTAAAAAGTCACTTGAGGACAGCTATTTAAGTGAAAAGGCATACCTCATTTTTATTTACTATGATTCAAAGTGTAGACTCAAATCATATTGCACAGATTAAAATCTCAGCTACTTGGTGTATTTTTTGTGGCCTTAGACAAGTTGCTTAACCTCTGTGAGCCTCAATTTTCTCATCTATGAAACAAAGATAATGGTACCACATCAGGTTATTTTGATTATTGAAACAAGTTCATCCAATAGTCTTGGCATACAGTACCCAACAATGACAGCTATTATCATGTTTATTTCTACTGCTACATACAGCTAGTGACTGGTAAGACTCAACATTGAAGAGCCATGAGTTCTTTTCCAAATTAATGTATAAATTAAGTGCAATCTCAATAATAATCCCCACTCCCCAATTTAAGAGGAGACATTAAATTAAAAAAGCTCTTTTTTTCCTCTGGAAAATAAATATGAGTATAGCAAGGAGAATTATAAAGGAGAAAGTGTAATGAGATATCCCTACCTGATGTTTACAGATGTAGTAGAACTGTGATAATAAAGTACTTGTACCTGTGTAGGAGTAGACTGACAAACAATAGAACAAAAGTGAGAAATCATGATTAGGCCTGTGTAGAAATAGAATTTAGTGTCTGATGATGTTAAGTATATGATGATGATGACATTTGATTTCTTAGAATATGTGTGTACTTAGTCGCTCAGTCATGTCTGACTCGTGCGACCCCATAGACTATAGCCTGCCAGGCTCCTCTGCCCGTGAGATTGTCCAGGCAAGAATACTGGAGTGGGTTGCCATTTCCTTCTCCAGGGTATCTTCCCCAGCCAGGAATCAAACCCAGGTCTCTTGCATTGCGGGGAGACTCTACCGACTGAACTACGAGGGAAGCTCTGTATCTTAGATGAATTATTTAATAGTCTTAGAAAACTGGCTGGCTCTATGAAGGAAAAAGAAAAACTGGATTTTCTGCCTAAAATTTAGGCCCAGTAAATTCTAGATTGTTAGTGGAACTATTAAAGTGTTAGGATAATTCACAAGGTCAGTATATTATCTTGGATATGGGAAAGTAATTTCAAAGCAACATATAGAAGCCAAGAAAAACAAGAACAAAATTGACTTTATAAAATTTTTAAATTACTCATGACAAAAAACTTTTCTTTAAATAAAATTAATAGATATAACCTGGTAAAGATTTGTATTTGTAACACCTGTCAAGGACAAGTTTCCTAGCTATACAAAAATATATTTAAATCAGGAAGAAGAAAGGATAACAACCTAATAAGAATTGGGAAAATAGGAGCATGCCATTTATAGGGAGAAAAAAGTGGCAAATGCAACCAATAAAATTTTGAAAAGATTCTTTGCCTTACCTATAAGTGGAGAAAAAGCATATTAAAGCAGAAAGATGCTGTTTTAAACAACTATCAGACTTGTGAAAATGAAAAGCTAGATAAACCCAATATTGGATATGTGAGCACTCATACTTGGTGAGTGGAAATGTAAATTTATTTTTTGACCCAGGAAATTTACATTAAGAACATTTCCTAAAGATACATTAGTGGTAAGTATTCACTCTTGAATGTACAGGGATATTCATCAAAGAATTGTGTATAATTAGCAAATAATAAGACAAAAAGAAGCAAACTTAATGTCCTGTTTATGGTGGACTGGCTAAAGTAAAGTATAGTAACAGGAATACTAAGAAGTCTTTAACAAGACTGAGGTAAAAGATTTACATAGGCTGATGTGGAAAGATGAAGGAGATATTAGTGGTCTCCTTATTGTTAGATATTATAAGTCAGTCTAAGTACGATCTTCTTTGTGTTAAAAAAAAAAAACTTAAAAAAAATATACGTCCATGTTTATATATAAGTAGAAATTTCATCCAAGAATTACCCTCCCACCCCCAAAAAAACCTGTTAAATAATTGTTGTTTTGGTTTGGGGGAAGGAATTCGGAGGATTAGGGGAATGAGTAAACTTTGTTATTTTGGTTTGCACTCTGCTATATGGTTTAGAATTTTTTTTTTCTTTTTAGTTGTGTATTTGAAAGTTTCAGGCAAACTGAAAGATAAAATCACTTTGAAGGTAGAACATTCTCAAAGTGAAGAGGGTATTCTCTGTCTAGTTAGTTGTTCCTTATGGCTAATGTGTGTGTACATTCACAGTCATAATACTGGCTTCATGTTAGGTAAGGAAATACTTAGCAAGCATGGTAAACTGTATGTTGACCTTACGGGATCCTGTTTTTTTTTTTTTTTTTTCTGAATCCTACTTGGCATCATCAGGCTAAATTTGAATTCTAACCACATGTTCTTTGGTCTCTTTCACATATCTTGGCTTTTGGTACTTTTTTTTTTTTTCATGTTGGTGAGGAGGGTGGAGAGAAGTGTCACTCGGTAGAGGAAAACAACAAAACCCACTGTCTATTGTTTGGGTTATGTTCCATTGCATCTAGTGGGTCAAGACAGCTCATCTTCTCTGCTTTCACCTATGAGCTTTTGGGTTGGAAGTGCGGCCTCTTCTTGAGTGATCAACACATGGATGTCTAATCTGCCCAGACACTGGTTCAATTTTATAGTCCTGGTAGCAGAAGCTCAGACTTTCTCTGAATACTAACCAGAGACCACATAAACTGTCCCAGTTAATCCCTGATTGTTTGAATTTTAAGTGCATATTTTAATTTATTTATGATAATAAAATATACTACTGTCTTTTCCAGAAAACTCTTCAAAAATAGACTATTATATGATGAAACTGAGGAATTTTTTTCTTAATTTGAGAAATTAAGAGATTGGCAAGCCTGGGTATAAGTAGATAAAAAAGCCTTATGGAAAAAGAGTGCCTAAGTGCCAAAATGCTGAGGAAAGAGAAACAAAAAAAAACCCTTTTCTCTATACTTCTCTTACCTATATTCACTTTCTCTTCTTCCCTTTTGGTTTACTTCTCTTGGTAGCTGGTCTTTCTGTAAACAAGATTATCTCTAAATAGATATGGAATATAAGGGTTTGATCTGTGGCAAGTTATTCTGTGATTTTCTTTACCTCTGCCTCTGAGATGTGTAATGCAAATTAAATTGGGTTGTTTAATAGTGCAACATGAATGTGACAGGTAGTTTTAAAGGAAAGAAGTCTTAAATCACCTTTAAAGGTTTGTATTTATGTGTGTTAAGATGGAAGGGGCGAAAGAGCCCTACTTTGTATTTCTTTATGCTATGGGGATCATGTTTAGTTTTATGCTTGTTCTTTAAAACATCCATACACAAGCAGATATATGACAATATTTTTCTTCTTCTGCATGCCACGGCTATTGATTAATTTTATTGGTTGCATGAAAAGTGGTAGAGGAGCTTGTTTCTGCTGTAGGGTTTTCTCATTGTTTCTTTAAGTTTAATGAGAATGAGAATCTCCTGGGGATACTTATTAAAATTTCTGATTCTCTGGCTCCACACCCTGAGATTCTGATTCATGAAATTTGAGATGAGCCCAGAAACCTGCACTTTAAATGTGCATCCCAATTGTTACTATTTGAAGTCTTCAGTAACTAAACACTTAGAAATATAGTTTTAGCTCAGGGGTTCCCAACCCTGGGGTCATAGCTGAGTGGTACCAGTCTATGGCCTGTTAGGAATCGGGCTGCACAGCAGGAGGTGAGTGAAATTTCATCTTTATTTGCAGTCACTCCCCATTGCTGGCATTACTGCCTAAGCTAAGCCTCTTGTCAGATCAGCAGCTGCATAATAAATGTAATGCACTTGAATTATCTCAATATCTGTGGCCCGCCGCCCCCCCACCCCATGGAAAAATTGTGCCAAAAAAGTCCCTGGTGCCAAAAAAAAGTTTGAAAAAGGGTTGGGGACTGCTGTTTTTGCTGATTACTGGACAGTAGTTTGACATTTATAACTGAAACAACTGCCAGAGTTCATGAAGTAGCTCTGTGTGTGAGCATGTCTGTATGTATTTTACTGAGCATTTCGTAGTCTTCCAAAGACTCTGAGGGTAGGAGAATGGAAATTGATGTAGCCTGGAATATTTGTGGTTGTCCCTGTCAGTTCACAAGTAATTATCGAGCCCCTACAACGAGGCCGGAAATATTAGTATCTGCAGTAAAAGATTTACTGTGTTAACACTCTCTAAAAAATAAAAATAGCAGCTCTAATGAGGTGAACAAACCTAGAGCCTATTATACAGAATGAAGTAAATCAGAGAGAGAAAGACAAATATCGTATATTAATGCATACATATGAAGTCTAGAATGATGGTACTGATGAATCTATTCACAGGGCAGCAGTGGAGATATAGACATAGAGAACAGACTTTCAGAAGCTGAGGGAGAAGGTGGGATGATTTGAGAGAGTACCATTGAAACATAGAGATTACCGTATGTAAGATAGATAGCCAGTGGGAATTTGCATATGACACAGGGAACTCAAAGCTGGTGCTCTGTGACAACCTAGGGGGTGGAATGGGGAGGGATGTGGGAGGGAGGCTTAAGAGGGAGAAAACATATGTGTACCTATGGCTGATTCATGTTGTTGATGTATGGCAGAAACCATCACATTATAGTAAAGTAATTATCCTGCAATTAAAAATAAAATGTTTTAAAAATAGCAACAACTGTGAGTCCCTTTTACTGACATTTTCGATGTATTTTTTTTCCCTCTTGTATTATTTCCATTGTTGATTTAGGAAAAAAGTGATTGATGAATGTTTTACTTAATCATTTTCATTACTATCGAGGTATAATTGAATCGATAAATTTAAATATAACCTGTCAAAAGTTTTGGAGTTTGGGTACTGTATGTTGTTATGAGTAATTTTAGATGGTCAGTAAGATTTTTTGGAGGGTAAAAATTTTAGTATTTATTTTTCCCCAGAAAGAAATTATATCTGGAAATTCTCAGGGAAAATCCGTTTTGGTTACGTGGCATTAAGGAATTAATATACTTACCTATGTGTATACTTTGGATGCCGTTGTGTTTGTGAAAGAGGATTTTGGGTTTCTCCACAACACTCTGTGTATGCTGAGGATACTCTTGTGTTTATGTACATTGCTACACATCTGTGTTTTGCCATAGCACTTTTTTTTTCTTGGAGTTGTAAACAAATTAAATTATCTTGGCCCAAATTGTGTCACATTTACTGAAATTATTGAAGTTTTAGCAATGAAAATATCAGAAAAGGAACTTGAGTGTTTTAATTTTCAAGAAATGTTGATTTGTATTAAACCCATTGTTCAGAAACTCTGGTATAGCTGTGTTTCTTAACAGGCTGATTTTATATGCTTGTAAAGAAATTGGGCTTTTTATTTCTTGAATCCTGAATCTTCAAACCTCAGGCAGTGCCTTATTTTCACAGAGATGCTCAAAATGGAATAAGTGACATATATGGAATAAAGTTATCGATAATGGAGACATAGTATTATTTTAACTTTTTTTTGATATTGTGGTTTAAGGAATTAAACTTTAAATAGTACTTTTTAATTTTTATAAAAATTGAGAATAAATTAGCCCCCAAGATTTTTCTTTTACTATGTCTTATAATTTTAGTACATTCATAATATTGTAAAGTGACCAAGACAAATTCTGGAAATTTATTGATGACACAAAGTTGTATTTCTCATGTAGCCCCTTTTAGGAAAGTGAAAACTGTACTGGCTTGGAGCTTTCTGCTTCATGCACCTTTGCATTTAAAATACTCTAGTTTTCAGTTTTTAAAGTGGCTTGTTATACACAGTATATTTTTAATTTTTTAAAGATACGTAAATTTTCATGCACTGAACATTTTAATTTGGTATCTAGTGTACTGATTTGAAATTTAGTTTTTGAACTAAGGACTCATAAATACAAGTGCAGTTTATATTGTTAGTGCTTCCTTGCATGGATACTTCTAATCTCAATGGCCCAGTTTTTGCCTTTCATATCATCAGTACTCAGAGAAAATAGTTTGTGTTTTTTTTTCAAATAAAGAAATTTAAAAAAAAGTTATGTACAGGACTATGATGTCTGGGAGAGGAAGAGGCCAGAAGTATATTGTTTAAAAAATCAAAATGAACATTCACATACACTGGTGTTCGTTCATTTATTTGTGCAAGAGTGCTGGTCATGTCAGAGGTATTTTGAAACGGTTGGTTCAGTAATTTGGCCTACTGTCTTTTTTTCTCTATAACAGTTTTTCTGTTTTCTACTACACCTTGCACATCCACCAATCCAAGACACCCTGTAGGTGAGTATTTTTCTAGTTATCAAATGGCATCACTTGTTCCCAAGACAGTTGCCGCTTCACTAAAACTAGGCTTTATTTTCCTCCTATGAAATATTTAATTAATTCATTTCACAGAGTGTATCTTATTCCACGGGGCTTCCCTTGTGACTCAGTAGTAAAGAATCCGCCTGCCAATGCAGGAGACCTGGGTTTGATCCCTAGGTCGGGAAGATCCCCTGGAGAAGGAAATGGCAACCTACTCCAGTATTGCTGCCTGGGAAATCCCATGGACAAAGGAGCCTGGAGGGCCTCAGTCCATGGGATCACAAAAGAGTCAGACGTGGCTTAGCGACTAAACAACCATCACAACTATCTTATTCTACAACTTCTAAAATTACCTGCAAACTGCTGAAGAGCTGACTTTGCATTAAAAACACACACACACACAATATGATTAAACTTTTTAATCAGTTTTTAAATACTATCCTCAGAGTCTATTCTTTTTGAAATTTCATTTCAAAAACAGGAGAATTAGGATAGGTTGACTATTTAAGGAAAATACAAAAGTTTATTTCAACATTCATAGATAAAATGGAATAAGGAGTTAAAAAGGAAATTTGTTTTGGTAGCATTTTTAAATTTTTCTGGAAATTAAGGATGCTTTTCCTTTAAAAGTTTCAGAGAAAACTATTCCCTGATTATTGATACTGCATATAATTAGATTAATTCTTGATTCATGTAATTATATATTCATGGACCAGAAAGTCTGAGCCTTTTTATTTTTCCATATTTATCTTAGACTTTTTTCCTGATTATTTTTTCCCCTCTAGGTTTTCAAATATAATTTCAAAAGTTCTAATAAATATACTTTCCTAAACTCTTCGGAAATAAAAAGGGTAATGAAGTATCATTATCTTATTCAGTGTGCTAATTTTGAGAGGTTTGAATGAGAAAAGGAAAGAAATAGAAATATCCCTCAACTCTTTTACAGTTGGTGATAATTATATATGTAGTTCAACCTTGCAGATACGTTTGAAACACCTACATTACTGCACTGTTTAACTTATGGCTCTGGAAAATTGTTTATTATCGTTTAAACTGTCTGTTGCTTTGCCCATAATCTCAGATCTTTGCTAGCAGGTAGATGTTCTCAATCCATATATTAATAGAAAATCTAACCTACAAATACTAGAATTAGCAAGGCAAATTTCATTTTTAAGAAAAGGCATGTTTTCTCATCTTTCCCTGGGCATGTGGTAACCTGCATGGCTGAATTAGGTAGGTAGTTTTGTGAGGTTTCTTAGTAAGCTGTGGAGTTTGTTAGTCTTTTTCATATAATCACCTTTTTCTTCCTTCTGACTTTCCCTTGTTTTATCAGCAACAGCCATTGGTCATTGTCTTCTACATATCTTGCCTGATTTGGGTGGCGTGTAGTAAAATTAAAAAGTTTTTTTGGAATCAAAGACCTCTCTTGCCTTTGTGCTCCTGTGTGGTTCCTTCCTTTTGCCAACATTTATGCTTGTTTTTCTCTTGTGAATCTTCTACATGAACTTTGGAAAATAATAATCCTTGAATTTCAAGATCCAGGATAAGAGGGTGTGTATTTGCAGAAAAGGTCAAAATTTGAAGGTCCTGAAGGAGTTGTACTGTACAACTGTTATGGATTGGTGGATATGCAAATGTTAAAGGAAGGGAAGGAACAAATATTACTTTTGATGTGAGTGATCATAGCATCTACATTTCCAATTAGGGGGAAATTTTTATTTTAGTGTCTTTCATCTGGCTTATTATTAAATTGGCAGTACATTTTATTTTACACAGGAGATTTAAAACTATATAAAATATAATATTTGAAAAATTCATGCAAGTGGTAGGCTTACTCACTGAAGAAAAATAATCCTTTTGAATCTTAGGAATGTTTTGATAATCGTTTAAACTATTTGATTCTCATTTCTGTATCTTGCACATTACATAGACTAATTGAAATGTGTTTAAGAGAAAATAGAAAATTTTAGAAGTAGAGTTCTTATATTGAAGAGAGAGAGAGACAGGTTTATTTTTTTCTGGCTGCACCACATGGCATGTGGATCTTAGTCCCCAACCAAGGATCAAACCTGTGCCCTGCATTTGAAGCATGAAATCTTAACCACTGGTTAGCCAGGAAAGTCCCTGATAGTCAGATTTTTAACTTACTCTTACACTTGTTAAAGGTACTGAAGAGATGTCATATTAACCTGTAAGAATTTGTTGATGGACTATTGAGTTGTTGACTTTTATGTAAAAGGGCAGTAGTTCTGTCTGGCAACTTATTAATTGCCAGCCTGGTCTTTATTTGCATGTGTTGGCAGGCTGTGACTGAAGCTATGGTTAGGACTCTTTAACACCTGGGGAAACTTTATTTTCTACTTTCTGAAATAGGAGTGTCTCATAGTTTTTTGCTGATGTATTTATTGCTTTTTAGAGATTAAAAGTGTTTTGTGACTATTTTATAGAAGATTAAATTAAGGTAATGGGAGGTAAACAAGTGGTTCAGCCGAATAGTTCATTAATTTTAAGCTTTAGGGTGGCATATCTTGGTTAAAATATTTAATCCATATGTTGAGTGATTCTAGGCAGTGTGCACGAACATGTAAACTATGTCTTCTTTTTCTTTGTGCTTCCTGATAATCAACACTTATGTAGGTGACATATAGGTGCATGCTTATCTCTTTATTTGCAGCATTATAGTGGTGTTTTACTTTATGTGATAGAGAAATGGAGCAATATGATACCTTTATACTATTAATACATACTGAAGAGGAAAAATAACAAACAATTCTCTTTTTCTTAGGTGGGATAAGGGTAGATAGAAGTTGTATGTATGATTTGTGCATTATGTCTTGAACAACTTAAATATTGAGGCTGACAGTAATTATATAACAGACCTGACACATTTAATGTATTGGGAAGTTACTGTGTAGACTTTAGAATAATTTCTATTTGAATTTTTAATGCCAGTTCTTTCCTTAATTAGATTTTTCGTGAAGCTCGAAGAACAGTACCTAGTATTGTTTACATGCCTCACATTGGTGATTGGTGGGAAGCTGTCAGTGAAACTGTGAGAGCAACTTTTCTGACTCTACTACAAGATATACCGTCGTTTTCACCCATATTTCTGTTGTCTACCTCTGAAACCATGTACAGTGAACTGCCTGAAGAGGTAAGAACTGACTAAACATTTAGGTTTTCTTATGGTTTTAAAATAGTTTTCCTTGTAATTTGACATATTTTAGTTATTATAAAATCAGTAGTGTCAAGGTTCATGCCTTGGTTGTACCAAATATTAGCCGTGTGACTTGCTAATTAACTTTTTAAGTTTTGGTTTGTTATTTTTTGATATATATTTTGATATATTCCTCAGTGTTGTTGTGAGTTATGAGATAATTCATGCTTAGACCGAATCATGATGTATATAGTAACTACTAAGAACACCTTAGCTGTATCGTCTTCAGTGGCATTATAATTATCCTCTCCTTCTTACCATCTGTTAGATTATTTGGTGGGATTTGACCTTTCCTCTCTTTCATTGGTAGCATCATGTTGTGCATATTTTTAAAACCTGATATTTAGCATTTGAATTCAAATCCAACTCAATAGTAGAGAACAAGGTAAAAATCACAGTTGTTTCAGAAAAAAATTGAGATCAACTCATGAATGAAATTGCTTTTTAAGAAATTATTTTAACATTCTAAGCATACCAGGTTTTGAAATAATCTCCTTTAGAAGTGCTTAGAAGCAACACAGTTCTTATAAAAGCTTTATATGTTTCAAATTTTATAGTATAAATCTTGATTACATAGAATTTTATGATTCAGATTTTTTTTTTACCAAATTCTTTTGTTCTGTTTCAGCTCTTTTTATATATCTTGCTAAAGTGAATTTGTACAACTTACTGCTCTTGTAAGAAAAGTATATTAAATGTAGAATATTTCTCTTTTTTTTATTCAGAGTCTGATATTATTGAGACCATTAATCAGAATTTTTTTTTTTCTTTAATCACAGGGAGTGGTAAAGTTTAGTGGAAAGATGTGTGCAGTAATAGTCAGAAAAATATACTTGGCGTGAGATAATATATGTGAATTTATTTTGGAAACTACGGAGCTACAAAATGTTTGGTATTATATTAGTATTATAAAGTAGGAATGCCTTTGAAATGACTTAGGAGAATGGACTGAACCTGGACAGATCTTCTCAACTAGTTTTATTATTATAATTTTATAAAAATTAAAGAAAATTAGAATAATTAAGAGTTCTAGGCAGAAATATATACTTGCCTGAAGTGTCCCTATATTGTTAAAAAATTTGTGAATAAAAGTATTACTAAACTTGTCTTCGTGATACAGCAGTTTTAATTATGCATATTCTTGTTTATTTGCATATGTGATTTTATTGTTAGTTTAGTTTTATAAAAGCTAACATTGCATCATATACATTTTCAGTGTTGCTATATTGTTATACTTTTTTTTGGTGAATTTCAATATCCTTAATTAATAGCTAAAATACTAGAAATTTACTAGCATTGAATCCTAAAATTTCAGCACCCACCCTCCCATCTTCTGTATTCTTCACCCTTATTATACCAAATAGTTACTAAAGTTATCAAGGATAGTCACTGTGACAAAGTGTCACAAAGTGACACACTTATTTGTGGGGTGAAGATTATGGAGATTTTGTTAGACTACTGGTTACATTATATATTTTATATTAATTTATATTCATTGTCCTTAGAAAAGCCTCCTCTGCCCCAAGCCTTTCATTTTAATTTCAGCTTTGCCATTAGTATATTGCTCTGTTTCGGTCACAGACAAAGAGAGTAGTGAATAATACTTAGTGCCTATTGATAAATATTTGGTTAATGAAATAAAAAGCATTGAGAGTTGCCAACTGAGTAACTAGGTTAGCAAGGTGCCAGATTGATGGAAGAAGAATTGAAGTACACGGTGGGTAGCAAAAAACTAAGTGATTCTAAAAGAAAGAAATGGCCAGTTACTATAGTGTATTCAAGAAAATTCAGTGGTAAATTAAAATAACAGTAAGATACAGATTGAAAAAGAAAAGTTGCATAAACTCTCTTCAGGACAGTTCTTAGTAATAGATTTAAATAAAAACATTCATTTAAGTTCAGCAATGCCATTGATAGATAAGTAGTTTTTCATAGATAAACAAAAAGGATAGAACACAAACAGCACAAAAAGTATCATAGCCTTTCTTCATGGACAGAGTTTTTTAGGAACAAACACAAAGATAGGGCACAGGCAACACAAGAAATACAAGAGTATTTATCATAGCTTTTCTTCATAGATTTGAAACTAAATATCCTATAGTAGGGGATTGGTTAGGTCATAGTAGATTCCTTCCGTGAAATACAGTGAGCCCATTAAAAATATTGATGTAGAAAACATTTAATGTCACGTAAAGATGCTTGAATATATTGCTTAAAATTATAGGCATTATATCAGTATGTATGGCATTATCTGGGTTTATATAGAAATAATTATGTATTACATAGTCATATATATAAATAAAACTATATGTAACTATTAATAATATTAATTATCACTGGGTTTTAAGATTTTAGTTAATTTTGATATCTGTTTTCTAAATCTTCTGTAGTAAATGCTACTTACTGTTCTCATCAGGAAATAAACTCATTCAGAGATGAAAAGAAAAGGTTCTTTACTCAATTTTTAAAAGCAAAGCAAAACAAAAAAGAATTAGTCATCATGGGACTAATAGGGATACAAAAATGTTTTCTTTCTGTGGGACAAAGTGACAATTTCATCCTTTAGAGCCCTTTTAAAATTCTCTTATAAATGTGTCTTTGTATCTTTCCCTCTTTTCTAAGTCCAGAGTTTAGTTCAGTCGCTCAACTGTGTCCGACTCTTTGTGACCCCATGGACTGCAGCATGCCAGGCTTCCCTGTCCATCACCAACTCCCCGAGTTTACCCAAACTCCTGTCCATTGAGTCGGTGATGCCATCCAACCATCTCATCCTCTGTCATCCCCTTCTCCTCCTGCCGTCAATCTTTCCCAGCATCAGGGTCTTTTCCAATGAATCAACTCTTCGCATGAGGTGGCCAAAGTATTGGAGTTTCAGCTTCAACATCAGTCCTTCCAGTGAACACCCAGGACTGATCTCCTTTAGGATGGACTGGTTGGATCTCCTTGCAGTCCAAGGGACTCTCAAGAGTCTTCTCCAACACCACAGTTCAAAAATATCAATTCTTCGGCACTCAGCTTTCTTTATAGTCCAACTCTCACATCCATACATAACTACTGGAAAAACCATAGCCTTGAGTAGATGGACTTTATTTTTCATATTATCTTAAACATTGTGTGTGAGTATGTTTCATAGTAGAAATAGTAATATTAGTAGAATAATATGTTTAAGTAAATATGCATGTACCGGAGGGAATATTTTCAAATGTTTTTTTTACTGATGAGGCATTTCATCTAAAAAAAATTGGAAATCATCGTTCTAGACTGACTTATCAAATTGTGATCCATGGACCCCTGTGGGCCCCACAAGACTTTCAGAGATTTGTCACATTCCTCTTTTTTTTTTTTTTTTTTTAAGCTGTGTATCTTATTTTATTGTGTTTATTTTGGCCGTGCTGAGTCTTTGTTGCTACGCTTCCTTTTTTCTAGTTGCAGGGAGTGAGGGTACTCTCTAGTTGCCGTGTGTGGGCTTCTTATTGCTGTGGCTTCTCTTGATGTGAAGTACGGGCTCTAGGGCACAATGGACTTCAGTAGCTGTGGCGCATGGGGTCAGTAGTTGTGGTTCCTGGGCTCTAGAGCACAGTCTCAGTGGGTTTGGTGCATGGGCTTAGTTGCTTTGCATCATGTGGGATCTTCCCAGACCAGGGGTTGAACCCATGTCTCCTGAATTGGCAGGTGGATTCTCTATGACTGAGCCACCTGGGAAGCCCTGTATCTTCTTGAATATGGGTTTTCTTAATGTATACCAATTACAACAATATTATTGTAGCAGATTGAATGCAGAAGCAGAAAATGAAAATCCAAGTGTCTTTCATTAAGCCACATAGTAAAGAGATTTGAAGAAATGTAAAATAGTGCCACTTTTCTTACTGAATTTTATTTTGCATATATAATATTTTACATTTTGAAAAAATGTCTTTCAAAAGAGTGTTTTGTTGTTCAGTTGCTAAGTCATGTCTGACTCTTTGCAACCCTATGGACCACAGAACACCAGGCTTCCCTGTCCTCCACTATATCCTGGAATTTGCTGAAGTTTATGTCCATTGAGTCAATAATGATATTCAACAGAATATGTGTTTTTAACTTTATCTTATTGAAGTATCATTGATTTACAGTGTTGTGTTAATTTCTACTGTGCAGCAAAGTGATTCAGTTATACATATATTCATATTCTCTTCTATTATTCATTTTATATGTAGTAGCTTGTATCTGCTAATCCCAAACTCCCAATATAACCCTCTCCCTTGGCAACCACAAGTCTGTTCTCTAGGTCTGTGATTCTGTTTCTGTTTCATAAGTAAGTTCATCAGAAGAATATATTTTAATGTTGACATATAATAGGTTTTAAATGAATACATTATTTGGAAGGTTCTTGGTTTTGATTTTTAGTACATAGATATTGGCCAGTATAACCCAGATAAACAAAAGCTCTTTTGGGTTCTTGAGTAATTTTTAAGAGTTTAATAAAGTGTGGAGACCAAAACATTTGAGTTTCTAACCGCTACCACAAGCTCTTTGAGAGGAGGGGACTGTCTTACAGCCCTTTACTTCCTGATACACTGGAATTGCTTAGTAAATGTTTATTACATGGAAAAAGAAATTGACCATTGAATTACGACAAAGGCTTTAAGTAAGTCCTGCCTAACCTCATTCCCTTTTTTTTTTCTTTTTTTGCAAAATTCTAGTGTAAGTAATATACTTCTGTGGACCCTGAAGATTTTTTCTGAGGACAGTTGGAGAATTTTAGTTGAGATAAATGAGAATTACAAGTTATTTCTATTTAGGAGAATTAGGAAAAAAGAGTCCAAGGTTGAGCAAAGAAAAGAAAAGAGATTTTTAAACAAGGAAGCAGATAGAAGTTGAAACTTGAGTTCTTATATATTGCTGGGGGATTGTAAAATGGTGTAGCCACATTGAAAAGCTGGCAGTTCTTAAAATGTTATGATATGACTCAGCATTTTCACTCCTAGGTAACTACTCCAGAGAAATATAAACATACATTCACCCAGAGACTTGTACACCAATGTTGCTACTAGAATTATTCTTCATAGTGGAAATAACCCAAGTATTCATTAATTGGTGATTAGTGAAGCAAAATGTCATATATACAGAGTGAAATATTATTCAGCAATAAGTGGAGTAAACTGCTGATACATTGTCCAATGTGAGTGAACCTCAATATATTATTCTAAAAGTGCGAGAAGCTAGGCACAGAAGACTACCAGTTCTGTGATATGCGATTTCCAGAAGAAATGAAATCTCTAGATGCAGAAACCAAACCAGTGGTTGTCAGCTGCTAGTGAAGTGTGGAATAGACTTCAGATGGGCACAGGGGAACTTTTTGGAGGTAATAGAAATATTTTTTTAGTAAAACTGACTTGTGATGATTGCACAGCTGAATTAATTTACTAACAATTATGGAACTTAAAGTTTCAGAGAGAAAGTAGAAGATATGTCTAAGTTTATCTGGGAAAGTCAGAGAAGGCTTCACCCAAAAAACATTGGCTTGAGTGCAGAGTTAAAAAAAAAGCTTAGGAAAGAGTGAATAGCATATATAAAAACCATTGTGAACCAGCGTGAAAGAGAACATGATTCGTTCAGGGAATTAATATGAGTTTCGTCTTGTTGCAGCATGAAGTTTGAGTCTGGGAACATCAGGAGATAGTTAGGAGTGAATTTAAAGAAAAACAGGCAGTTGATAGTAATTAGACAGGCAAATCAGGGGGATTATTGTAGACTTGCTTTTGGTTTGCTTTTATATTCACGAAGTTCAACACAGTGTTGAAAAATGATCAGAAGGAAGAATATTTAAAACTGAAATTAAATGTTTTGCTTTGAGCAAAGCACTTGAACAAAATCTTGTTACTTCCAGGTTATTGAATTCTGTTTATTTTTAAAGAACCAGTTAATGCTAGCATTTTCTGCTATGTCTTCTCTGTATATTTGCTATATCTTCACCTTTGCCCCTTGTAGGGTCTCCTCTGTTTCACTAGCTCTGTTATAACACTTTTGGCATGGGTATCATAATACTTTCTTGTGAGACTTGAGACTTGACAGTAGGAAGTAAGCCTCTTTTCTTCAGGTTTATAACTACAGTGTCTGGCATGATATTTGGCACATAACGGATGTTCACTAGTATATTTGTTTGCCAGAACTTTCAAGAAAAGCCTAGCATAGCATAGATTGAAGGGTTTAAAGGATTTTTACATGAAGGTAGTCTTCAAAGAAAATATTGGACGGGCACAAGGTGAAATTTTATATTAACTCTTGAAGGATTTTGCTTTGAGTTGAGGTCATTTCCCATCCAAATGCTGAATTCTGATGGCTCTTTTTCATTAATTGTCTCTTCTCTGTCTTAGAATTTTAGAGTTGAATATGGCCTTTACAGCTTATATAATCTAGTCTTCTCTATTTATTCATTTTATGACCTCAGGCCAGTCACATAAACCTTTCCAAGCCTAAGTTTTTTCATCTGTAAAATGAGGGACTTCCATGTACCTCCTTGTTACAAAGATAGGTTAAAATAATTTTTAAGAATTTCTACAATTCATAGTGACAAACTGAATGGACTATCCAAAGTTTATAAGAAATATATGGCTGATTTTGGGCTAGAATCTGATGTCTTAAATTTTAATCTGGTATTTCCATACTGTCGTGGTTGGGACTTCTTTCTATATTAGTGACCTTTTCCCTTGTTTTATTTGTGGTTTCCAATTTGATGCAGGCTGGGAAACAAAACCACAAGCTTTACTCATTCAGTACATGCTTATTAAGCATTGCTGGGTACCAGGTATAGTGGTAGGTATAGGAAAATAGATGAATTCTGTTCTCAGGAAGTTTGGTGTCTAGAAGTAGAAAATAGACCTTCTTAAAAAAAAAAATAAAGTGTATAGACAAATGTGAATGATGTAAAGAGGATTTAAACAGCCTATTTTAGAAGGGGGACATATGGAGTCAAAGTCATTATAGAATAGGTGAACAAAGAGAGGTGGCAGTCAATAATTGGAAGGAATTGGGATGTGAGTATGGCAGGCTTAATTTTGCTTGGGAGTTTTGCATGGAAGGTGATGTCATTGTAGAGCATCCTTTGATGAGATTGAAGGTGTAGTTTGTCTGCTCTGAAACCAGGATTCCAGAGGATCCAGTGGAATAGATTCACTAGGGAAAGAGCCCAGAAGGGGAAGTCAGTGGATAGGAAGCACACAAAAACATCTTAAGAGAAGGTGATGCTGTTAGCATCCTCCTTGCTCTCTGTTGTGTTGACAGATTGTAGATAATTACTTTTCAGCTCATGTAACAGCTCTTCGAGATTGTCCCCATCTGACTATTGTAATCAACTATCCTTTTTTATATCATAATTTATTAATGACTTGAACAACTGGATCATTATTTCATTCTTGTTTATTCCATGAGGTTGAACCTCTCAACAGCATAGCCTAGGACTACTTTAATCCCGCACAAATATTCAGTGAACATTGAAAATGGTACCGAAGTTGAAGAAATTATAATTTGGTATAATATATAAGCTTTTAATTCTCTAAATATTTAATGTCTTTGTGTGTGTGTGTATGTGTGTAGGTTAAATGTATCTTTAGAATACAGTACGAAGAGGTCTTATATATTCAAAGGCCTATCGAAGAGGACAGAAGAAAATTTTTCCAAGAACTGATTCTCAATCAGGCCTCAATGGCTCCACCACGAAGGAAACACACTGGTAAAGTTCCTAAAGCCTTTAGGAAAATGAGGGAGGGGAGGTTTGGAGTTAAGAAATATCCTTTCTTGGAGTCATTAAAACAGAACAGTTCTTTGTGGAAGACAATTTTTTAGGTTTTGTTTAACTTTAGATGGACACATGGAAGTGGCCATTGTATTTAACTGACTTGAGATTGGCAAGTACAGCCTCATTGTTAAAGCTTTCCTAATGGATGACTGTTAATGAAGTAGTCTCCTTATCACTTCAATCCAGATGCTGTAGTAGATTTATGAGACTCAAAAAAGTCATAGAAAAAGTCTCTGGTTCTGCTCTGTTTTAGCCATTTTTAGTCCTGAGGGCTTGAACTAGCAGGTTGTGAACAACAAGTGTGTTGATTGCTTTCTGGGTCAGGGTTGTTTTGTTGGGCCTGATTAGAACAATTGCCTTTTCTGGTTTATTTTATTTATTAATTGATTTTTTAAATATTTATTGAGCACCTACTTTGTTAAATATATTATGCTAGGCACTTGGAAGTCTATCATGGCTCTCTTTAAGCATTAGAGTTTTCTTGGACTTAAGAGGGGCCTCAAAATTATTCAGTCCTCTGACTTAAGAAAGGGCTGCATTCTAAGTTATTCACTAGTTTCTTTTCCTAATCTTAAAGGTGGTAAAAGATAAGATCCTCTTGATTAATCTGTCTTTCAGTGTCTTTGAACAAATAGCAGTCCTATTTATTAGAAAAAATTTAAGCCTCTTATCTTTTGTTCTATTTTTTTGTGTTTCTCGTGGCTGTTCTTATGGGATATTTAAACACATTTCTCATTTCTGCCAACTCCTTACTGTTTCATACTTCTTTGTTTTTCATTGGTTATGTTATTAAATACTTCTTTGTTTTTCAGTGGTTATATTATCCAATACTTTAATAAATCTATGGCCCTTTAGTGGCTCCTTTTCACATTTTTCTTAGTGTTTATAAAATGCACATCTATCAAATGAATATAGCTGTGGGGTTTTCCTCCCAGAAACCTTGGGAAATTCAACATGGAAGTTACACCTTCTGGTTATTGGTTGTTGCCTTCTGCTAATCTAAATAACAGCATTTAAAATATTTTATTATTAAAGTGATTCATTTTAATAAAGTATCTTGCATGTTCCTAGATATATTAAAATCCTGTAGATCTGAATTTTTTATGTTAAGGATTAACATTATTATTATTATTTTTTTGAGTTGCTCCTCTTGTTGACTTTCATTTTTCATCTTAGGGGCTATTTAGAAATCAGCAAGAATACTTAGAATTTTAATCCTGAGCTTCAGTGTGATACCAGGAAAATCTTTTAAGGAATTAGAGAGCATTATGATTAGGCAAGTTAATACTTTACCTTCTAAGAAGATGTTTTGTTTGTTTTACAGTATATAGTGAATACCATAGATTTTATATATAAAACTTAAGACTGGGTTTTCCATCTTCTCTATGTCTTTGGGATTTTTATTTTAGTTACTACCTACCCCCCGCCATGCCCTGCAGGTGCCATTTACTATCCTAACTGTGTTGTATTAAGAATATGAGAGTAGGAGACTTGTGTAAAATCAGAAGTGTTTGGGAATGGGAGGGATCAAAGGATTATTACTTGCCTGTTTAACTTTCATGCATGTAAAGCAATCTTGTTTTGAGAAACAATCTTTAAATAAAGTTGTCTTCAGCAAACCATATACAAGTACTTCACCTGAAGATATTTATATTGATTTGAAATATTTCTCTTAAAGTTGTATGTAAATAATATCTCAAGATCAAATTATTTAAAATTATATCCTGTGCCCTTTAAAGAAGTCTTGTTGTAAGTTATTTTATAAGTAATTTCCTTATGTACTTTTGTTCCCATTCAAATCTTTACCTGCTGGATTTGCATGGTTCACGCATATTTGGAATTCTCTTCTTAAAAGAACATTTCAAGGGAGTGCCAGAAAAATAATTGAGGTAGGTCATGGACCTGCCATGTTGGAATCTTAACATTTTCTTCTACTTTCTTCAGGTCTTTGTGCAATGGAAGTACTTCCACTTGCATTACCTTCTCCACCTCGTCAGTTATCAGAATCAGAGAAAATTCGGATGGAGGACCAAGAGGAAAATACTTTAAGAGAGTTGCGGTTGTTTCTCAGGGATGTAACCAAGAGGCTGGCGACAGATAAACGCTTTAACATCTTCAGCAAACCGGTGGATATTGAAGAGGTCTTGTTTCAGTAGTGTGCAAACAATGAAGTTGAACTGGCTAAAAGAAAAAAATATTGACATCTTTTTTTGGAAGGAAAAAAAGCAAAGGCATGGATGAATATTACCCCTAGCCTGTAAAATTTTAATCCATGTGATAACTACCAGTGTCATCAGCAAACATCTGGTGACTTTGGGTGAAATTAGTGACAGTTTGTATATGTCCTCTTAATTAGTACTGATCTTTGCGATCTCTTATTCTTCAATTTAAGAAGAGGATTAAAAGTTACTTTAGTGAATTGTCCATACTAGACTATTTTTATTCCAGGATAAATCCTGCTTTCCAAAAGAATATTGGTATTAATCAATTAATACCAGTTTCCCAAATTGTGTGTATATCTTACTGAAAGAGATAGCTAAGAAACCTGAAATTTGTCTTTCACATTTTGGAAATGCCTGTGACTAAGATGCTATATGAAGTTAAGCATAGCCTATTATTTTTCTTTCTAAGAATTTTCTCTGCTCCCAGTGGAAAATTTCTCACTTTCTATGTGTATTGTTTTGTGTCCTTGTGGGAGCATGATTTGTGATGATGAGAAAAGAAATTTTCCATTTGGAATCTACTATAATACTGTAGAATACATTTTGTTTTATTTTGTTTTATCCTGGGATAATGTAGTATGTGGATGAACATGATGCAGTCTTTACTAGCCTTCTTCTTATAGTTCAGACTCCATGTTTGAACAACTTTGGTGTTTTTATTTTTTTATTCTTTTTTTAAATTTGAATTATGAAGTGGTTCAGAGTTTAATGTTGTGTCCTTGTTGTGAAATCTGTACTCTTGGATCTGAGCAGATTCCTTTGGAACCATTACCTCGTCTATGCCTGGAGCTAGTGTTATCTTTTTTCCTCTTGGAAAGCCTGAATATATCTATTCTCCCACATCTCCCTTTTGGGAATAAAGGGACTGTATAATTTTATTCGTATATTTATCCACAACACATAGTTTTTGCTATTTGATCCTTTCAGCACCACCACAGAGGTCATTATTATGTTTGCAGTTGAAGAAACTGAGGCTCGTTGTCAAGTGACACACCAAGAAAAATGTTTCTTAAAATTTGAAGCCCATGTTCTTTATATCATAGATATCATCCATCTTTTTCTGCTGGAATGACAAGGCTTGCCTATTTGCTTTTACAATTAATACATATCATTCTATATTTGTGAAGCATATTTTTTAATCTCATGGTGTTTTCTGAAATTCTTAAAATTATAAGCCGCCTTTAAAGGTTGTTAAAAATGTTTATTTCAAATTGGTTATGGGAACACTGACATTTAATTGGTAAAGATTTGCCCCAAGTCAGTCTCCCAGGCTGAGAATGAACCAGCTTGGTCTTTGCCCAGGAAAACATTTTCTGTCTAGCCAGAAGAGATTGTCAGATTTCATATGCCATCTGTGATAGAATAAAAGTTATATAAATGGTGGTAAGGCAGTAGAAGGGGATAGAAAATGTTGGTCAGTTAAAATTTTCATTTTAGAGTTATGTTTTCTCTTTTTCCTCTTTTTTTTTTCTCCTCAATTTCCTTACTTCTTTGTTTGCTTTTAAGGCTGAAAACATAGGAGTCTCTGGGAAGGATAGAGAGGGGAAACTAAAATAATAACATTTAGATAACCTAAAACACAAAAACTTATATGAATTTGAAATGTCTAAAAACATTGAATTCCAAAGCAGATTGCAGATAAAAAAAAAGTTTAGAAAATAAGCAGTGAATTTAAAGTTAAACATAGGTGCTGAAATGTTATGGTCTTTAGTAATGTAAATTTTTATAGTGCAAAGGTTTATAAAATGTTTTCCACATGTACACAATACATATCAAGTGTCAGAGCCAAGAATCCAACTAATACCTTCTGAACTATTGCTTGTTGGGTAAAGCTCCACTACTCCCCTGTAAGGAGATTGGCTGGCTTTTTAGCTCCTAGAGGATGAAAAAGAAATTAAAACATGCACACATACCTACCTAAAAATTTAAAAACATAAGTAATATGTGTATATATATATGCTTATGTTATTCTATAGGCATAGGCATATAGGTGTATTTATACATGTAAATATATATGCAAATTTAAAAGGCATCTGTGCTATCTACAGTGAAGAAAACTAGCCTTTAATTTCATAGAGCAGAAATTACCATATTCCCAGGATTTGGTCCTAGACTGATTAAACATTTCTAAGACTGTGTTTATGTCAGAACTAATTACTTGATTTGAGATTTGCGTTGGGGAAGACAGTCCAGGCATGTACACCTTGGAGATGTAGGTTCAGTTCTAGACCATGGCAGTAAAGTGAATATTGCAATAAAGTGAAGTTATATGAATTCCCAGCATATATAAAAGTTATGTTTACACTATGTAATGGCATTGAAGTGAAGTGAAGTGAAAGTCACTCAGTCGTGTCCAGCTGTTTGCGATTCCATGGAATTCTACAGGCCAGAATACTATAGTGGGTAGCCTGTCCCCTCTCCAGGGGATCTTCCCAACCCAGGGATCCAATCCAGGTCTCCCACATTGCAGGCAGATTCTTTACCAGCTAAGCCACAAGGGAAGCCCCATAATACTGGAGTGGGCAGCCATCCCTTCTCCAGCCTATCCGACCCAGGAATCGAGCCAGGGTCTCCTGCCTTGCAGGCGGATTCTTTACCAACTGAGCTATCAGAGAAGCCCTAGTAATGGCATTATGTCTACAAAAAAAAAAAATCAATGTACATACCTTAATTAAAAAATGCTTCATTGCTAAAAAATGCTAACCATCAACTGACAATGCAGGGTTGCCACAAACCTTCAGTTTTTAAAAAATGTAGTATCTGCAAAGCGCAATAAAAGGAAGTGCAATAAAACAAGGTATGCCTGTAGATATACAGGTGGAAGAGCTTTCTAATTGGTCAAGTGATATAAAACACAAAATTTAGTGGGCAGTCATGACTAATACCTCTATTTTGGGTTATCCCCCAGAAAAATCACACAGCAAAATTTATTTTTTGCTTGTAGATTTGCTTATACTTAGGGGCAAGTCCAGCAAATCTTCTATTAGTCATGGAAGCAATACCTACTTATGTTATATAATTGACTCAAATGTTTGTAATGACTCCAAAGGAGCAGAAAACTCTTTCCATGAAATGATTCACCTTGGAAAACTGAAAAAAGAAAAAATGTTTTTGTTTAGGGATTTTAAAGCGATCTACCCAAGAACTTCTCTAATAATATGAAAAAAAAAATGTTTCTTTTTATTTTCCTTTAAAATTTTTTTGCTCAGGTAACATTTATTGATGCTTATTGGGTACTTTTACCCATACATTTTCTTCTCAGGTATATCCAAAGGATTAAAAAAAACAAAAGCTGACACAGTTGGTTTCATATTTCGAGATGAGAAACTCTACAGAGTTGATTAAATATGACTTGAAACTGAAGCTTTTCATGGAAAGTATGACATAGTATCTTTAGTGGCATAAATTACTCTATAATTTTATCCTTATATGTAATTATTTCCTAGAAATCTAGATTTAGTTTTAAAATAACTTTGATTTTTGTTTTGTGTTTTTATGAATAGATTATATGAAATACCAGAAGTAATTTTCATTAAAATACCATGTTTGTTTTAGGTTTCAGATTATCTTGAAGTAATCAAGGAACCAATGGACTTATCAACAGTAATAACTAAAATTGATAAGCATAATTACCTGACTGCCAAGGATTTCCTAAAAGATATTGACCTCATCTGTAGCAACGCTTTGGAGTATAATCCAGATAAGGATCCAGGAGGTAAGAATGCACTGGGCAAGGGTGCCTTTGGTGATCAAAGAGAAGATAGTTTAAAATATAAATAAAACCTGCCCATATTTCAGATAGAAAAATTAGTCTTAATGACACATTAGAACTTTCTTGTTGAAGAACTAAGTATATGCTTAAATATTAAATTTAATTATTAAATTCATTTGTTAAATTACTAAAAAATATATTTAAATTAGAGGATTTTATTATTTTTTAAATAATTTTTATCAAAGTATAGTTGATTTACAGTGTTGTGTTTAATTTCTGCTGTACAGCAAAATGACTCAGTTGTATATGCATATATTCTTCATCATATTCTTTTCCATTATGGTTTACCACAGGATATTGAGTATAGTTCCCTGTGTTGTACAGTAGGACCTTATTTTTTATCCATCCTGTATATGATAGTTTCGGGTTCAGTTCAGTTCTGTCGCTCAGTCGTGTCTGACTTTTTGCAACCCCATGAATCGCAGCATGCCAGGCCTCCCTGTCCATCACCAACTCCCGGAGGCTACCCAAACACATGTCCATCGAGTCGGTGGTGCCATCCAGCCATCTCATCCTCTGTCGCCCCCTTCTCCTCCTGCCCCCAGTCCTTCCGAGCATCAGGGTCTTTTCCAATGAGTCAACTCTTCGCATCAGGTGGCCAAAGTATTGGAGTTTCACCTCCAACATCAGCCCTTCCAGTGAACACCCAGGATTGATCTCCTTTAGGATGGACTAGTTGGGCCTTCTTGCAGTCCAAGGGACTCTCAAGAGTCTTTCTGCAACACCACAGTTCAAAAGCATCAATTCTTCGGCACTTAGCTTTCTTCACCGTCCCACTCTCACATCCATACATGACTACTGGAAAAACCATAGCGTTGACTAGACGGACCTTTGTTGGCAAAGTAGTGTCTCTGCTTTTAAATATGCTATCTAAGTTGGTCATAACCTTCCTTCCAAGGAGTAAGCGTCTTTTAATTTCATGGCTGCAATCACCATCTGCAGTGATTTTTGGAGCCCAAAAAATAAAGTCTGACACTGTTTCCACTGTTTCCCCATCTATTTCCCATGAAGTGATGGGACCAGATGCCATATCTTAGTTTTCTGAATGTTGAGTTTTAAGCCAACTTTTTCACTCTCCTCTTTCACTTTCATCAAGAGGCTCTTCAGTTCTTCTTCACTTTCTGCCATAAGGGTGGTGTCATCTGCATATCTGAGGTTATTGATATTTCTCCCGGCAATCTTGATTCCAGCTTGTGCTTCTTCCAGCCCAGCGTTTCTCATGATGTACTCTGCATATAAGTTAAATAAGCACGGTGACAATATACAGCCTTGATGTACTCCTTTTCCTATTTGGAACCAGTCTGTTGTTCCATGTCCAGTTCTAACTGTTGCTTCCTGACCTGCATACAGGTTTCTCAAGAGACAGGTCAGGTGGTCTGATATTCCCATCTCTTTCAGAATTTTCCACAGTTTGTTGTGATCCACACAGTCAAAGGCTTTGGCATAGTCAATAAAGCAGAAATAGATGTTTTTCTGAAACTCTCTTGCTTTTTTGATGATCCAGCGGATGTTGGCAATTTGATCTCTGTTTCCTCTGTCTTTTCTAAAACAAGCTTGAACATCTGGAGGTTCATGGTTCACGTATTGCTGAAGCCTGGCTTGGAGAATTTTGAGCATTACTTTACTATCATGTGAGATCAGTGCAATTGTGCGGTAGTTGGAGCATTCTTTGGCATTGCCCTTCTTTGGGATTGGAATGAAAACTGACCATTTCCAGTCCTGTGGCCACTGCTGAATTTTCCAGATTTGCTGGCATCTTGAGTGCAGCACTTTCACAGCATCACCTTTGAGGATTTGAAATAGCTCAACTGGAATTCCATCACCTCCACTAGCTTTGTTTGTAGTGATGCTTCTTAAGGCCCACTTGACTTCACATTCCAGGATGTCTGGCTCTGAGTGATCACACCATTGTGATTATCTGGGTCGTGAAGATATTTTTGTACAGTTCTTATGTGTATTCTTGCCACCTCTTCTTAATATCTTCTGCTTCTGTTAGGTCCATACCATTTCTGTCCTTTGTTGAGCCCATCTTTGCATGAAATGTTCCCTTGGTATCTCTAATTTTCTTAAAGAGATCTCTAGTCTTTCCCATTCTGCTGTTTTCCTCTATTTCTTTGCATTGATTGCTGAGGAAGGCTTTCTTATCTCTCCTTGCTATTCTTTGGAACTCTGCATTCAGATGGGAATATCTTTCCTTTTCTCCTTTGCTTTTCACTTCTCTTCTTTTCCCAGCTATTTGTAAGGCCTCCTCAGACAGCCATGTTGCTTTTTTGCATTTCTTTTCCATGGGGATTTTCTTGATCCCTGTCTTCTGTACAATGTCACGAACCTCTGTCCATAGTTCATCAGGCACTCTGTCTATCAGATCTAGTCCCTTAAATCTATTTGTCACTTCCACTGTATAATCATAAGGGATTTGATTTAGGTCATACCTGGATGGTCTAGTGGTTTTCCCTACTTTTTTCAATTTAAGTCTGAATTTGGCAATAAGGAGTTCATGATCTGAGCCACAGTCCGCTCTCAGTGTTGTTTTTGCTGACTGTATAGAGCTTCTCCATCTTTGGCTGCAAAGCATATAATCAATCTGATTTCAGTGTTGACCATCTGGTGATGTCCATGTGTAGAGTCTTCTCTTGTGTTGTTGAAAGAGGGTGTTTTCTATAAGCAGTGCATTCTCTTGGCAAAACTCTATTAGTTTTGCCCTGCTTCATTCTGTATTTCAGGGCCAAATTTGCCTGTTACGCCAGGGGTTTTCTGACTGCCTACTTTTGCATTCCAGTCCCCTGTAATGAAAAGGACATCATTTTTGGGTGTTAGTTCTTAAAGGTCTTGTAGGTCTTCATAGAACCGTTCAAGGTCAGCTTCTTCAGCATTACTGGTCAGGGTATAGACTTGGATTACCGTGATATTGAATGGTTTGCCTAGCCAATCTGATCACACGGATCACAGCCTTGTCTATCTCAGTGAAACTAAGCCATGCCATGTAGGGCCACCCAAGATGGACGGGTCATGGTAGAGAGGTCTGACAGAATGTGGTCCACTGGAGAAGGGCATGGCAAACCACTTCAGTATTCTTGCCTTGAGAATCCCATGAACAGTATGAAAAGGCAAAAAGATAGGCTGGAGAGGGTGTGGAGAAAAGGGAACCCTCTTACACTGTTGGTGGGAATGCAAACTAGTACAGCCACTATGGAGAACAGTGTGGAGATTCCTTAAAAAACTGGGAATAGAACTGCCATATGACCCAGCAATCCCACTGCTAGGCATATACACCGAGGAAACCAGAATTGAAAGAGACGCGTGTACCCCAATGTTCATCGCAGCACTGTTTACAATAGCCAGGACATGGAAGCAACCTAGATGTCCATCGGCAGACGAATGGATAAGGAAGCTGTGGTACATATACACAATGGAATATTACTCAGCCATTAAAAAGAATACATTTGAATCCGTTCCATTGAGATGGATGAAACTGGAGCCCATTATACAGAGTGAAGTGAGCCAGAAAGAAAAGCACCAATACAGTATACTAATGCATGTATATGGAATTTGAAAGATGGTAATGGTAACCCTATATGTGAGACAGAATAAGAGACACAGATGCATAGAACAGTCCTGTGGACTCTGAGGGAGAAGGTGAGGGTTGGACGTTCTGGGACAATAACATTGAAACATGTATATTGTCATATGTGAAGCAGAACACCATTCCATGTTCTATGCATGGGACGGATGCTCAGGGATGGAGCGTGGGGATGACACTGAGGGATGGGAGGGGGAGGGAGGTGGGAGGAGGGTTTGGGAGGGGGAGCACGTGTGAACCCATGGCTGATTCGTGTCGATGTATGGCAAGAACTACTGCCATATTGTAAAGTAATTAGCCCCCAACTAAAATTAAAAAAAAAAAAAAAAAAAAAAAAAAAGATAGGACACTGAAAGATGAACTCCCCAGGTCAGTAGGTGCCCAATATGCTACTGTAGATCAGTGGAGAAATAACTCCAGAAAAATGATGGGATGGAGCCAAAGCAAAAACAGTACCCAGCTGTGGATGTGACTGGTGATAGAAGCAAATTCCGCTGCTGTAAAGAGCAATATTGCATAGGAACCTGGAATGTTAGGTCCATGAATCAAGGCAAATTGGAAGTGGTCGAACAGGAGATGGCAAGAGTGAACATCAACATTCTAGGAATGAGCAAACTAAGATGGACTGGAATGGGTGAATTTAACTCAGATGACCATTATATCTACTACTGTGGGCAGGAATCCCTTAGAAGAAATGGAGTAGCCATCATGGTCAACAAAAGAGTCCGAAATGCAGTGCTTGGATGCAATCTCAAAAACGACAGAATGATCTCTGTTTGTTTCCAAGGCAAACCATTCAATATGATAGTTTATATTTGCTAATTCATTTATTAAATTATTAGATAATATATTTAAATTAAAGGATTTTATTATTATGTTCAAGATTTAGTTTCTTGATTTGCTTTTCATTTTTGTACTTAGATTCTAATTTTTTTCAGGTAAGATGGAAAACTGAATAATTGAGAATTTAAGATTGATTTGTTTAGTCACCATTACCAGTGCCAATAAACACTGGGCATTTCGGATTTCTGGAAACTTATTATAGTTAAGTTTACTTATCAAAAGACCCCTTTGGGTAGATGTACATTATCTGTTCTATAGACTGTACATATGTTTACATATATAAATAAACATGGATGTTTTCGTAACATCTTATGGAAAACCTAAATGAACTTTTTGGCCAACCCAATATAGTTTATTATTTTACTCCTAATCCTACCCTGTACTCAAATCTGTAGTTTCAGTTCTGTTAATGCCTTCCAGGGGAGACCTCCAGGAATAATCTGTAGTTCAACAAGTTCGATTTATTGATACATTGTAATAAAGGAGAATGTACCTCATGGGGAATCATACAGGATTTGAGCTTGTGTTAAGTGATTTTGAGGAAAATTTAAGGAAGTAGAGCTTTGCAATGGAATAGATGCTTTTAGGAAGTGGGAGTAATTTGGGGACTAGGTATTTTAAGAACCTGGAAAGTAAGAAGAATGGAACCAGACTAAAGTTGTGATTGG
The DNA here is from genome assembly GCA_024291935.2 of Okapia johnstoni. Lineage (NCBI taxonomy): Eukaryota > Metazoa > Chordata > Mammalia > Artiodactyla > Giraffidae > Okapia > Okapia johnstoni. Next base: position 64,822,429 of record CM044306.1, on the reverse strand, counting down.
TAAAGAAGCGGCATTCATCTTACCAAGGATAGGATTATATTTGGTTATTTTTGTAGGGCACTGTTCATACTTTTGTCTGTGTTCAGGTCTGATTATGGAGTGGTCTTGTTTTTATCTTGATCATCATGGTCACAGAGTGGTATTCAGTAAAGTTGTTTATATTTAATGTGAGTACACCAAGGCCAGTTCCCATCTGGCAGGGGTCATTCTTTTTCTCACTCTGTTGAGAATTCTGTTTCTTCAACAGGTGATAAAAAAGTAAGATGCTTTTAATTTTAAAAAATTCATTTAAACTTTCAGTTATCTAAAGATATTTAGAGTATAGTTTCTACTTCATGTCTGTATTTATGGGTAGTGGTTCTTAACTCAGTTCACTTGTTAGAATGACCTGGATTTCTTTTTTCTACACAAATTGATTATTTCTTATCTAAATTTAGACCACAGTAAATCACATATTTTAGTTTCAAGTTAAGTGGCAAAATAAAATTTTATATAGCTGCTTTCGGTATCTTTTACTGCTTTTAATAGTTTTTAAGCTTTGTTTTAGGACATTTATCTCTTGTAGTTTTTGTTGTTTGTTTAGGTTTTATTTTGACTTTTTATTATATATCATTTATGAGGATAAAATTTATGAGGATAAAAATGAAGAAAGAGTAACCTATAACCTATAATCCTGTTACCTAGTAATTTTTCTTTCTCTTTCTCCCCTGCCTCCCTCCCTCCCTCCTTTTCTCTCTCTCACACACATATGCACAAATACGATATATGAAATGCATACATGCATAATATTTTTACTAAAATGAAAATATAACTTTTGTAAACTTTCATTCATGTAATATTTTGTGAAAAGTTTGAGTTAATGTATTTCTACCATGTAATTTTTATCATATGAATGAATGTATTATAGCTAATACCCTATTGTTGGGCATATTAGAGTTTTTAGCTTTTTTCTCTATTGTAACATTGATGAATATAGGATAAATTTTGTGTATGTCCTTAATTATTTCCTTAAGATAAATTCCTTAAGGTGAAACTTCTGTATCAAAGAGTGTATAATCTCTTTTAAGGCTTTAAATCTGTGTTGTTAAGTTTCTCACAATTTAAAAAATCATCTTCTAGCAGCATCAGGGGCACTTTTTAACCAATATAGCAGTTTTGTGTGACTGAGAGAATCTCCTTTGCAGTGTAGATGGCATCTGTAACAGGGCCACAGTTTGGCTAGTAAAATAAAGAATGGGCTGGATGTCAGTCTCCTTTGATTCCCCTGCTGGGTTCTGGGTGAAGGTACAATTGCACAAGTGTCTATATAGTGGCCTTAAGCAGTGTGTGAGAGTACTTGAGCACCTACGCTCTCATCCTGTTAGGTTTTCAAGACATAGAGGTTAATGACATTGTGAAGTAGGTAATGAGACCATGGGCTTTGGATGGGCACCTAGGCTTCAGTCCCCATTTTATTTCCTAGTTCTTTAGGAAATAAAGTTAAGTCCTCTAAATTTTAGTTTCTTTGTCTGAAAATAGGGATAATTACTCTTCTCTTGGGGTAATTGTAAGCATTAGATGAGAAAATATATTAGGCCCTACCTTATGAAATTGTCATTTTCATATGGTTCAACTTGAATATGTTAGTCCTTAGCATAGTGCCTGGGATGTGATAAGTATTCCATGAAGGTTAGTAGTTCATATATTTGTTCTTGTTATCATTATTATTTAAATTGTGCCTTAATTTTTCATAATTGTTTCCTTAGTGGGTACCTATACATTTACTTTAGAATGACCCTTTACTGTATTCCCTGGACCACATCTAAAACTGATTTGTATTTTGGAACAAATCTAAGGACTGCTAGTGATAAATGAATTTGAATGATTAGAAAAAGCCAGTAGAAAGGATCAGTCCAGATTCTTTCCCCCTCTTCTGTGTAACTTAATTATAATCACATCAAAATAATATTACTTTCATGAAAGAAGCATTGATTTCTGGTGCATAATATCGTTATATTATAGAATGTAGTTGTATAATCAAAAGATATGGCTCTGTCTCAGAGAGTTGACATGGTACACTTGTAACTTTATTCCTTTACTGTTTTAGATGCAAAAAGTATCATATTCAAAACCATGATTTCGGCTCTGTTCAGATTTTTTCATATCTTTAGTCAAGAGCCCTGTTTTCTTTCTTAGCAACAGAACAACTTGTTATGTATTAGAAAAACAACCTCAGGGTCTATTGTGTAGCAAGTGGAAATTACATGAATTTTGTATTACTTTTACAAGCTCCTATGAGTATTTGAAAGCTTACAGTGCTCTGTTTTACAGAACACTTGGCCGTTTTGGGAAAAAGCTAGCATATACATAGAAGACAAAAGCCAACATTTTGGAAGCTATATGTATTGCCTAAGTGTTTACCTGGATTCTCCCTTGAGGATAATGTGGACAAAAATTAAATATGTTAACTAGAAGAATTTTAACTTGTAGGTTCTAAATGTGACCAGGTCAGATATTGGACCCTAATTATTATCTCATAAATATGTGATATGTTTTATGTTTAACTGTTCCCCACTGTTTGTTCTGTACTTAATGCCTCCTCTAGCCCTTAAGTGTATTCACAATACATACCATCATTTAGCAAATTTTGCTGAAATTTCAACCTTAGTCTTGTAGTATTCTCGAAATCTTCTGTTTTGTACTAGATGCTTAGGAATAAAGCTCACTGATTCAGTCTGGTGTTTGGAGCCCTCTATGGGTTATACTTCAGTTAAACTCATTCACATTTTCTGTTATTATTTGTAAGTACCATGTGCTGTTACTGAGCTGAGTGTTGAGAATACTGTGATAGTCTTTGCCTCTTAAGATGGAGTAATACATATTGAATAATTACTGTGTGACAGACATTATGCTGCATCTTATGATATTAATTTGTTAGCACTTCCTTAATAAAATGCCACAGACTGCATGGCTTAAACAGCAGAAATTGATTTTCTCATAGTTACTGGGGGCTAAAAGTCCAAAATCAAGGTGTCAGCAGATTTGGTTTCTTCTGAAGGCTCTTTCCTTTGCCTTCAGATGGCAACCTTCTTGCTGTGTCCTCACTTGGTCATCTTTTCTCTGTGTCTCTGCACCCCTGGTATTTCTTGTGTGTCTCCAAATTTCCTCTCTTCCTAAGGACACAAGTCCGATTAGAGTAGGGCCTACTCTTAGGACTTTTTACCTTGATTACTTCTTTAAAGGCTCTACTCCAAATATAGTCGCATTCTGGTATATTGGGGAGTACAGTATCAACATGTGAATTTTGGGGAACACAGTTTAACCCATAACAGTTTATAAATACACCACAGTCTCTCTTATCTAGAAACTCACTCTTTTATAGGAATGACAAATACCTGATTATTGGTGATTATACTCGATGGTTAAAGTATAGGGGTAGCACAGAGGTGGCAGTTTTGAATTTTGTGTTGTGGCAGCAGCAGCTGATGATAATGCAATTTCATCAGGTGTGTATTAGGTACATGTACAGTGTGAGCAGGGCACAGAGGAGAAGACATTACCTGGAGATGAACAGGATTTAAAGGGGCATTCATTTTAGGCATCTCTCAGGCCAGGGCTGCATATTTCCAGCACTGACACAGTTTATATGTAGAAAATGTTTCATAAATGGATGCTCAAATAAATGGAGATTCAGTGAGTAGACAAGTGAATGAATTTCCCGCCACTCCTCCACACTATTTTCTCAGCCATATCCTCTTTTTCTATACCTTTGTAGACTACTTTTCTTAGCCTAAAAAAAAATTTTTTTTTGATCACGCCATGCAGCTTGTGGGATCTTAGTTCCCCAGGCAGGGATTAAGCTTAGGTCCTGGATCCTAGCAGTGAAAAGCACCAAATCCTAACTACTTGACTGCCAGAGAATTCCCCGTGAGTCTTAATTGGTTTTCCAACCTCCATCTTATCATTCCCTTGACCTCTGGTACTGCCTGTATTACTATATTCTTAAATACAAATCAAATCAAATCACTGTCTGTCTGAAAACCACTCAGTGGCCTCTTATCATCTAGAGAATTAAATCATGTTATTTCCCTGCTTGGGTCTTTTCATTGCTCTTAGGATAAGATCTAAAATACTTTCAATATGGTCAGATTCCCACTTGCTTATTGTGTACTAATCATATAGGCTACCTTTAAGTTTCTAGAAATCTCCAAGATCTTTTTACTTCAGAACTTTTTCACATGGTATTTTCTGAACCTGTACTGCTTTTTCCCTTTGTCAGTGGTTATCCTAATGTATGCTTCAAGTCTCACCTTAAATGCCCCTAATTTAGAGATTTCTCTCCTGACTTGCCCATTCAGTATTCTGTAGATTTTGATCATAGCTGTTTACAGGTTTTTTGAGGGGTGAGGGAAGGGTAGGCGGAGGTGTTTCTATGTGCATATGAGATTATTTGGTTAAATACCTCTTTCCTATACTAGTCTGAAAAGCTCATTGAAAGTGGAGACCTGTTTTGTTCACTACTGGGTAGCCATCACCTGACTCAGTTCCTGGTACAGTTGACAATCAATATTTATTGAGTGACAGTTTAGAGAAAATATATTGAAGGAAATATACAAGTGGGCTGCCTTTTTGAGTGCTACATGTTTGTTTTTGTAAGATTTTTCACAATGCACTATTAGATGTTCTAATAAGAAAAGTTATATGTAAAATAATTTTTATACTTTTTGTCTTTGCTAGAGATGAAAAAGCAGATATTATTTTGTGACTTGGATTCTAGTTCTAAATACTGTTACAAATTAAGTGACTTTAATGCATTTATGTGACTTGTAATATCTTGGAGTTGCCAGCTCTAGGGAGCACAGTTATGTCATCTTGTTAATGAATGAGGACTTCTCTGTTAGTGTAAAGCAGAGAGACTCTTCTTTTATTACCAGTTTTAGGTATAGTTTACCTAGAACAGAGTATGCACTTTTCTCCTAGAGCTACCTACAGTTTATATCATCTTGCATTCTTAGAGTACCTTATCATATTTGTTTCTGTCACAATTTTTTAATAGATCACCCTTGCTTTAGCATACATTATATTCTTTAACATAATTTTGACCAGCTTTCTCTTATGGAGAAAATTATGTATGGCTTTCTGAAACCTCAGTGTCTATGCATGGCAACTCTGGTGCTGGATGTATGATGAATATTCTTTTTCTTTAAAGAATTTTTATTTAAAGTAATACACTTTTCGAAATTATCAAATAAAGCCATATCTTTGAGGTAATGATTTGTTAAGTAGGCTTAGTACTTTGAAGTTCTAAAAGTACAGTTCTTAGAGGATTGTCAACCTAACTGAGCAGTTTATTATATCTTTTGTTGTTGTTGTTTAGTCCCTAAGTCATGTCTGACTCTTTTGCGACCCTATGGACTATAGCCCTCCAGGCTCCTCTGTCCATAGGACTTCCCAGGCAAGAATACTAGAGTGGGCTGTCATTTCCTTCTGCAGGGGATCTTCCCGGCCCAGGGACCGAACCCATCTCTCCTGCATTGGCAGGTGAATTCTTTACCACTGAGCCACCAGGGAAGCCTGTATTTATTTTTCACTCATCACTTAAAATGAATTTGTTTCTTATCTAGAAATGCTTTTTACAGTTTTGTTTAAATGTTTATGTTCTTTCACTTTTCTTAAGATGCCCTTTTTTCATGTTATTTCATTTGTGTGTATAATAAATGTATACCTACTTTTTAACAGACAAAATAATTAGGCACAGGGCTTGTACTCTGAAGGATACTGCACATGCCATCATTGCAGCTGAGTTGGATCCAGAATTCAATAAACTCTGTGAAGAAATTAAGGAAGCAAGAATAAAAAGAGGTAAGTTATAGAAGTGAACATGCTATTGAAGACTAAGAGGTCACTGAGTGTCACTGGATGGTGTTTATTTACAGTTGCTGGTATAATGAAAGTGTATCTTGAGGCCCAGGCTTTACTTAATTTCTGATACGAATGTACGTCATGTGCATTCTCAAAGATATTTTAAAAATTTACTTTCTGTGACAATTTTAGTGCCAATTATAGAAATAAAGCAGTACTTAGTGAAATTTCTTTTGTAGGAACACATCTTTGTTAATTATGGATTTCTGTTCTTAAAGGATTTAGATAGGTTTTCATATTTGAAGAGTTTTGTTTTCAACAGGTAATATCTAATACTAATTCTTAAAAATTTAGGAATACTTTTTTTATTAACCTATTGGAGTTTTATGTGCGATTTTATTAATATGAACACATAGCCCATGTGTTTTGTTTGTTCAGTATATAATCCTGTCCTTGGGAACTCATACTTTAGTAGGAGAGAGTAAGTGTAAAACAAATCAAGTGCAGTGTGGCATATGCACCAACTGAAGCATATTCATCACAGAGGATAGACTTCCTGGTAGGAAACCTGGCATTTTGATCAGAGTTTGGGGAATGAATGTACAAGTGTTGTCTGTAGTGAAGTAGAGGGAAGGAGGAGGCAGTGACAGAGAAGGAGGAAGTATTGTAAGCAGAATGCACAGTGCATAAAATTGCAGAGACATGAAATAATGTGGCATAGCTGAAGAACTGCAAACTGTTTGGCATTACTAAAGATGTACAGAAGGGTGAGAAATAGAGCTCAGAAAGTGACCTGGGTTGAGGACATTGAAGTTGTGCAGCTTTTCTTCTGCTGCATTAGAGGCCTTCCCTGGCCACTTAACCTAATATAGGCTCTGGTCACCATAGCTTTTTTCATTTTGTTGTTGTTGTTGTCTCTCTCCTCCTTATTTAGAATATAAGTGCAAGTAATTGAGTGAATCAGTGTCATGGACTTGGACTTTATTCTGTAGGTCTGTGTTTTTTAAAATGTGTGTTAATTACCCACATCAGCTTAGAACTGGGAAACTAGGTTCTCTGAGAGCAGTAAGCCTGAGAAATCTTTGCTTTAACAGTGGTTTTTATGTATACTGAAGTTTGAGAACAATTGTCATAGGCAGTAGGAGTCATTGAAGTATCTGAAGCAGTGGAATGGATTGGTAAATTGTTTTGGCAGCAGGAAATAGCAAGGTCTCCCTGTGGCAGGGTGGGAGGATGAGAGCCTAGTTAAAAAGCTGTCGGAGCCAGTTTTGCAAACATTTTGGCGGTTTCTAAAAAAGTTAAGCATAATGTTTACCATATGACCCAGCAATTCTACTCCTAGGGATCTTCCCAAGAGAAATGAAAACATATGTCCATATAAAGATTTGTACATGAATGTTCATAGCAGTATTATTCACAGCAACTAAAAACTAGAAACAACCCAAATGTCTGTCAACTGATGAATGGGTAAGCAAAACAGGGTGTATTGTACAATGACATACTTCTCAGCTATAACAAGGAACAAGGTGCAACATGGGTGAACTTTAGAAATGTTATGCTAAATGAGAGAAAACAGTCACCAAAGACCACATATTGTATGATTCCATTTATATGAAATGTTCACAAAAAGCCAGTCTATTATAGAGACAAAAAGTGGATTAGTGATTGCCTGGAACAGTTAACTTAAATTAGATTGCTGTGTGATTGCACAGCTCTGTAAATCCACTAAAAATCACTTAATTGTACACTTAAAATGAGTGATTTTTATGTTGTGTTAATTGTACCTCAGTTAAACTGTTGGAGGGCAGGGGCTGTTGGAGTAGTCCAGAGTTTTAATTAGTGAAGTGGGAATGAAGGTAGGATTAACATGAGAGAGTTGTGGCTGCAGGGGTGGAAGGTATTGGGAAGGAAAGAAAGAGGCGAAATTAGCTGCCACATTACTGATTTAATGATTTAAAGAGATGCTAATACTACCAGTAGAGGGAGAGAATATATAAGGACAGGTCTTTTTGTGGGAAAAAGAGAAACCAGTTATTTTTAATTTGATCTGTCTTTAGGATATGCAGGATACCAAGTAGGCGGCTGATATAAATCAGGAGCTCAAGAGAGTTTTGGACTAAAATGTGATTTGGGAATAATTATATAATGACAGTAGAAGCTGAAAGCATGAATGATACTTGTGGTGGAAGATGTAGATTAAAGTGAGAAGAAAAGGGATTCCAGAGATAGTCCTTAGAAACTTGGATGGCAACACTAAAGACAGCATAGAAGAAAGAGATCTAGTAAAGAAAATTGAGATGGAACAGTTATTTTCATGAAGATCAATGCAGGAAAACCAAACTTACACAGTGTGGTGTAATAGCCAGCTTATATCAGATGGAAATGGTTTATATGAATGGGGTTTAGTAGCCCAGTATATGCTTATACTTTCTAAGATGGCAGAAATCATGACTTTTTGGCAATATATAATCTTATTGTCTTACAGTCATAAAAATGTGAAATGTATCCCTTTGCAAAATAAAGTGAGTTAACATGGGGCCCTTTGGGGATTAAGTGTAAATAAGCATGGCCTACCATTTTATTTTTATGATATGATATCTAGTTTCTTTCCCAACTTAAAACAAAAGGTACTATTTTCATCCAAATTACAAACTGTCCAAGTATAATTAATGACTTTAAAAACTCAGTATTTCAGACTTTTTTTTTTTAACCTTGTTGGTTTATGTAGCTGGGAATATTTAAATAGGTATCGCTTATCTTCTGCTTGCAGGCTTATCGGTAACAGCAGAACAAATAAATCCTCATGGTACTGGAGCTCGAAAGACAGAAACTAGAGTTGAAGAGGCATTTCGGCACAAACAAAGAAATCCAATGGATGTCTGGCACAGCTCTGCAAATAAATGTGCATGTGAGTATTTGAGATCTTGTTATCCAGCAGTGGGAACAACTGTGAATGAGGCAGAAGTGTTAGGAGTTGGGCACACACACCAAAGGGCTGCCAGGAGCTTGTGGGGTAAGATGCTGAATCAGTATATTTCTTTAACCTTATTTACTTTTTTTCTATCTCTGTTCAGTGCTTGCTGTTGTAGTTGAACTAGATTTAAATATTTTCAGCTTTAAACTTTGGGTTTTAGAAAGAGATATGGAGCCAATAGATTTTTATCCACCCCACCTTCAACCCCTTGCTGTATATTATGCAGGGTGCTCTTATTATGGTGGGAAATGGAAACTCTGGCTTAAGAGAGTGCCTGAATTGACAGCAGGAAGTTGATTTTTCTGAGAAAAATCTATTCAGCCTTCTTTTTCTGTTTTTTTTTTTTAAGTGAGATGTATTTATTTATTTTTCTTTTGTTTGTTTTGTTCTTTTTTGTTTGTTTGTTTTGTAAGTGAGGTGTATTTAGAAGGGGAAAATTCAGTGTTCTATGTTTTCCTCACTTTTCCTTATTCATGGTGATCTGTAAAAATTTCTAAAAGACAAATGTTAATAAACACAGTATCTTCCTAATGTAATCTTTATGTTTCACTAAAGATGGCCATCTTTGGATTGTGTATGCTGTTCTTCTGATATAATGGTGGTAATTCTGCTCCAGCTGTCAGTAAGCATGGCCATAATAAGTTCTTCCATCAGTGGCATTGAAGTTGAATGAATGAACCAGACTCAGTTTTTGTTTTTTTTTTTTTATCTTGTCCTCTTTTTGATAAATGGCATTCATGTGTGAGAAAATTTGAAGGAGTTAATGGTGCCTTTTGTCCCAGGAAGCTGATTAAGCTATTTGTCCTGGTTGTACCCTGAATCGTGACCTGGATTATCTAACATAACACTCTAACTTAAATGTTGACATCTTTACATTCTCTGCAACTGATAAAAAATTTACCCACTAAAATATATTGAATATTGCTTCAGCAGTTTTAATTTTCTATTAGTGTTAAATGTTTTTTAATCCACAATGTGAGTTTTACTTTCTGACCAGTAGATGGCATATGTGACTCATCATTTGACTGTTTTACATTAAGTTACTTAAATCAGTATGTCTAAATCTCCCTATGGAAGAGTTGCTTTCCTAAGGTCTTAGTTTTGGGAACAAGCTCAGAGATGCTGTAAAACTTGATTTTAAAGACTGTGCCTCTAAATGGGCTTTTCACACATAGTACCCCTGAAAAAGGTGATAGAGCAGTGACTGGAACAGAAATCTTGACTCTTGTGGCACACATATAACCAATTTCTCCTATTTGACCACAATCTCACTAAGCATTAGAAGTGATTATAAAAACACGGGGAAAACATCTCTAGTTCGACCTCCCCACAAATAAGAACATTTTCTCTTTCTTATCTGGGATGAAAGCATTAGAAGTAAACTTGCTTCAGAAAGGTTCCTAGCTTTTGCTTAGGGTACGAGTACATATCAAATAATTGAGCTGGCTCTCCATCGAGCAGGGTCCAGCCTCTTGGCTTTAGTGCTACATGACTTAGTGAGGAAAGAAAATGGGAACCTCTTGTCACTTCGGTTGTTGGAGAATAAGCAAGGACACAATGTCAGGAGTAACATGTAGAAAAACCTAACGGTTCTACATTTTAGAGAAAGAGCAAGCTGAATACTTTTCTTTCACTTTTAATATGGACTGGATTAATCTTTCATATAAGTAATGGAATGCTTATGAATGCTCATCACTTTAGCCTGTGCTTTTAAAAGTAGACTAATATGGAAATTTTATCTCTAATTACCCTGTAACTGTAAATTATGAAAATAGAAATGGGGGAAAAAGGAATGGAGAGATGATTGTAATGATAGTACAGTTTTGAGGGCAAAATAAATTTTGAGCCAAGTCACTAAATAAGTTGAATTTTGGAAATGATTTTAGAAAACTTTGGTAGATTTATTCTTAGATAAGAAAGAAGAGTAACATTTATGACAATTTGTCATATATCTTACCTTGGTGTCTTTATAGAGACTTAGTAAGGATTAAAGATGAAAGGGTGAAGAAAGTATGTAAACACACTATGTGCTGTTGATACATTATGATTTTTATCCATTAAAAGATCTTTATCCATTTTTTTTCTAGAAAAGTGTACACATACATAATAATGTTTCAGAATTCTTTTAATGGATAAAGATCACAAGTTCATATTAAGTGCTGACGTAAAGAAATGAGGGTTGTTTTAAGACCATATTCCCTTCTGTCTTTCAACAGCAATTTTAAAACTGTGGATTAAACATTCTCCACTTAGTGGCCCATATTTGCATTTTCTTTTTAAAATGTCTTTGCCCAGAAAGCTTTCAACATTGACATATTAAAAATATATATTATCTCTTTTTAAACTAAGCCAGATTTGACATTACTTTTATAGCCTTGGAAAAAATGAATTACTTTTACCCTTATGGCTTTCAACTAATATTCAGAATCCAGTGGTAGACATCAGAAGTAATAGGTCTCTAGCTTAACTAGTTTGCTTTAATAACTTTTACGTTTAAATTTCTTCGTGCAAGTGTCCCACATCCCAAAATAAAAGTTAACTTTTCATTTTAGGGACAATGGGATTGACTTGCACAACCAGCTACCTTTGATACATAATATGGGAAATAAATATTCTTGTGTCCATCATGACCTGGAAGTACCAGCTATCTACTGATAAAACTCTTGATAGTTCCTAACACCAAAGAGTATAGTCCCTGCAACTTTTGTAGGTCTCTTACTTTATATAACTGACCAAATATTTATTTTCAGTGTTTATTAATGTTGTTATTGTTGCCTTGATAGCAGAGGACTTGTTTTCTGCATATTTTCCAATAACAACTTTGCAAGAAATTGAACCTGCTAGGAGAAACATTTGTGATAGAAGGCTAACAGGTGGCTAACCACATTGTCCGTATAAACTTCATAGGGCTTCTATTTCTTATGAAAGGAGAGGCAGTAGAGATATCTGTAACTTTTGTCTCTTCACATATTCGATCGTCTTAATTTCTTTTATGGTTTAAGAGCTTTTGGGGGATCTTGCTGGCAAAGCACTCATTTTCCTGGTGGAAATCCAGGGCTGTAGCCCCAAACCTTCCAGGTAGCCTGGTAATGTGGCCATTCCCTAAATGTGTAGTGTGCTTGGCCCTCGGGTGTTAGGAATTAGGAAAAGCAATAAAGTAGGATCTAGGATAGTCATAAAGAGTGAGTGCTTAGTCAACTCATACAGGAAATAAATTAAAAATTTTTTCATTTGTCAGAGCTCATCCCTGACATCATATCCATTTTGTAGGTGTGAAGATTGGTCAGCATGGGTGCCAAGAGCTAAGTAGTTTTTGTCTCTGTATTATGGTAGTGTGGGTTTACTTTCTTGTGGATCTTATTTAATAAACATTTGTGAAACAAGCATTGCACCTCCAAGTTCTACATATCTTTTTCCCTTCTTTGTAAAATAGTTCGAGTTCGGAGAAAATCACGGCGGCGATCACAGTGGGGTAAAGGAATTATTAAGAAAAGGAAAGTCAATAATTTAAAAAAAGATGAAGAGGACACCAAATTTACTGACTATGAGAATCATATGGAGGACAGGAAGTTGCTAGAAAATGGAGAGTTTGAGGTAAGCACTGACTGCCATGAAGAAAATGGAGAAGAGACTGGAGACTTATCTATGACCAATGATGAATCATCCTGTGACATCATGGACATGGACCAGGGACAGAGGCTTAACAATGGAGCAAGCACAAAAGAGAACTTTGCATCTACTGAAGAGGAAAGTTCAAATGAGTCTCTCCTCATCAACAGCAGCAGTTCTCTAAATCCAGAACAGACATCTCGGAAAGAGCCTTTTCTTAAAGGAGGCTGTCTAAATGGTGAGGCCTCCACAGACAGTTTTGAAGGAATACCAATTCTGGAGTGTCAGAATGGCAAAGCTGAAGTAGTTTCTTGCTGTGGCAGTGGAGATAAATGTAGTTCTGGACAAAAGACTCTCCTGGAGGACCAGTCAAGAGAAAAACCAGAAACTTCAAATGAAAATCATGGAGATGATCCTGAGAAACTAGAGGCACTGGAATGCAGCTCTAACGAGAAGTTAGAGCCTGGCCCTGATGTGGAGATTAAAGATGCAGAACTGGATAAAGAAGGTAGAGCTAATGTTTTAAACTGCAGAGTTAATTACATGCATATTTTGTCTGGTCCCCAGTAGCAATAGTTGATGAATAATTATACCCCTTTGAGAATCTGTTGCAGTTTTCACCCCGTTTCCTAGAAAAGTGTACACACACATAATCAACTTTGATGTGTGTTTTGGAGGGTTTATCATCCAAAAGGCATTGCTTTCCTGGCTTCTTCCTGTTCGTGCTCCTGTCTGATTAGCGTCCCTTTCCTAATGGATTTATGACTAAAAGCTGAATAAATCCACAGTTGTTAAGAGGATGGGATTTCTGACAGAAGGGTTATCGGGATGGGGTGAGGGGTAGGTGAGAAGACTTGAATGCTATGGCAGTATGGTATATCAGAGTCATATAAATCCACATTATATTTCCACTGTTGTTTATTATAATCATGTGACTCTGAGTTAGTTGCTTGTATTCTCTGGCCCTGGGTCTTTCCATCTTCTGAATTAAACTTCAGGGTGGTGTCACTGCAGGGATTAAATAAATCTTGTATGTTAATTGCCTCTCCTGTTACCTGGCACATCCTAAGGTATATTCATGCCAGGCAGTCATTGTCAGTTGAATCTGAGGGATGTTAATCTAGAGACCATGTTGCTTTATAAACCAGTGGTGGAAAAAAGCAGCAGAATCCTCATTGTCAAAGTGACTTGATTCTTGCTGAGTCAGAGCTGTCTGCCTACTCCTGACTTCCCTTGGATATGTGATTGCTGAAGAAGTAGTGGATAGGGGGAGTTGAGGGTTTCTGGCCCTGCTTTGCTGTTTATCATGATTCTTTAGCCCGTGGTGGGTAGGGTGTGTTAAGAGACAGACCTACCTTGTTCAGTGTGCATTTCCTTCCTAAATAGGTAACTAGTCTTATACTCGATTATCTCGAAATTGTATTGTGCTCTCTAAATTGTGTGGAGTATATGGTGTTAGCCTGGGATTTGGGCTCTGTGAGAAAAGTTTTTTAATGCCAGTTTATTTGAGTCATCCAGAAGAATTAGAGTAGGATGGTATTGTTCAAAGTCTTAGAATTCTTTTAATGGATAAAGAGAGAGGTACAGATTTAAATGCTGCCTCTTGAAAATTTTTAATTTTTAATAGTAGCAGTTTTAGAAGCATTATTTATCTGGGCTGTCATATAGGCAGAACTTAAAAAATGTGTTGAAGCTAGAATTAAGTAATGAATGGGACAGAGTGGGGAAAAGGGAGAGACTCCTGTTATGAGGCAGAATGGGTGGGTGGCTGGGGGAATCTTTGTAATGCTACTTCACTATCAGATTTTAGTAAGCTTACAGAAAAGGTTTAAATGAATATTATGTTCAGCTAACAGCTTTAAAAGTATTTGCTGTGTAAAAGCTTCACCTGAAGCTTTCATTTGTAACTGTCCAGGGCTATGTAACCTAGTGCAGTGGTTCCTAACTCAGGTTCTTGGACCCCCGAGAGGTCCATGGGTGTAATAATGAGGATTCATAAGGTCTTAACAAAACTCCTAGCATATGTTAATTGAACTGTAAATATAGGTTTTCAGGCTAAAGGCTGTCTTTAATATAAAATTTCTCTGATACATCAGGGTGTATGTTTTTGAAGGCAACATCTTGTTTCTTTTATTATTTATATGGCAGGCATTGATGAGAAAGAATTGTTTTGAGACTTGGGAATAAGAGGACTAATGCAGGAGGGAGGAGAAAGATTCTCCTTAGTTTCCCAGAACATGGGCCAGGTCCTGTATAAAGTTCTGAAATGGTCCAACTTTGTCCTTGTGGCCCCCTACCCCTGCCTGTCTCTTCTTAAGAGGCCTACTCAGAGTGCATAGGGCTTGATGGTCTGCCTACCCTCTCTATCCCTCAGAGTGCCTGGTGCTGTCAGATTATACTTAGCTGCCTCCAAATTTCTGATTTTTTTCAGTATGGTTGGTCTCAGGAGAATGTTGGGACGAAAGTAATTAAATTATATTAATTTACTCTAACGTAGTAGGAAAAGACACTAGACCTTTTGCATTTTTAATGGGCTTATATCTTTAAGAGAAAATATTGTATAACACAGGCAGTATAACTGAGAAAAATAAGAAATTTCAGGCAATGTTGAGGAAAATGTTTTGCTTTGGGAGGCAGATATGAAGCAGGTTGCCCTTACTTTGTGTTAGCATCTGCTTTTCTATGTTGCTTTCTTTTCTTCTAGTTCTGAAAGCTCCACAATTTAAAATGATTATCATACAGAGAGTGAAGATAGTTTATAAGTTACTGCTTAGAGCTGAAGATTGCTTTTATCTTCCTTTCAGTGGATACATTTGTTAGATGATATTCGGGTATGACTTGGCTTTCATAGTTGTGGTTTAGTCCTCTTTAACTTGGGTTTCTTAGTCTTACCTCAAAAAATCATTTATTACTTGAAGAATAGTATCCTTATTCCAAAAAGGATTTGTGGTGGGTAAAAGAATTTGTAATAGTTTAAGCCTGATTTTTGTTAACTTTTATTTTCTGCATTGTATTTTTTTTTTTCCAATTGTAGGTGCTTCTAAAGTAAAGAAATATCGTAAGTTAATTTTAGAACAGGCAAAAACAACAAGCCTGGAACTGGTTCCAGAAGAGCCATCTGAGCCTGTGCCACCTCTTATAGTTGATCATGAGAGATTGAAGGTAAGCTTAGCTCTTCCCAGGAAGTTTTAAATGAATGGAAATAAAGCTAGTTTTAGTAATTTTTTCCTTGAACCTTGGGATATAAGTACTCTATGGCTTCGAATGAAGAAGAGTTATTTGTGTTTTGAGGGGTTTAGAAATATGAGAATGTTCTTGGTAATAAACTAAGCCCTGGAATCTTCTAAACTAAGGTGTCAGATTTACACCATAGCATGTGGTATCTGTTGCCTAGCATTTAAGTAGTACTGTTTCAGTCTGAACAATGAAATCAAACTTTATTTTATTCTTTTAATTTTTCTTAGAAATTGCTTGATTTGTTGGTAGATAAAAGCAACAATCTGGCAGTTGATCAACTTGAGAGATTATATTCTCTTCTTAGTCAGTGCATCTACCGTCACCGTAAAGATTATGACAAATCACAACTTGTAGAGGTAAGTGTTTAGTTCATCTGGAGAATAAATAAATATGTGCTTTTACTTGTCACAAAGTAAAGAGAAAACAAAATTATTTTATTTTAAATTTTTCACCAAGTAACTGAAGAGTGATTTGAAGATTTAAGATTAAGAAGAATCACTAAGAGTTATAAAAATAACCTCTTTGTACCCTTTTGTCTCAGAACAGAAGTAATCTGGGATTCTTTGTTTATCAAAACACAGAAATTCATGGTTGCCAGATACATAGAATAGCATGTTGCAGTTCTCTCCTTCCTTGCTTCTCAGCGACTTCACGGATTATGCATATCACTTGGGCCTGTTGAATGTGAGCATGGCCTCACAGTCCATTTACCACCACTCTCTAGGCAGCCACTACTGGTTAAAAGGAGTTGGTATGGGCCATGAGACCTATTGACCACCCTAGTAATGATTGGAAGACAACTTTAAAATCATCTCATTTAATCAGATCTAGTCCTGTGAAACAGCCACGTGAGTGGTTGTCCTTATGCTTGGATACCATAGAAGTGAGCCATTCCCTTTCTAGACAATTCTGGGCCATAAGAAAATTTCTTATAAATATGAACTTATATCTTTTTTCATATAATTTACATCATTAAGTCACTCTTCTGCTTTTTGAGGTCATCTGAGCAAATGTGAATGCAAAAAATGAATAAGACAAAAGTCTCTGTTCTCAAGGAACATTTTTAGTATGTTAAAGGTTTATGTGTAGAGGAATTGCCTATTTTGCCTGTGTAATAAGGAATACAGGCATATCTTGCTTTATTGTGCTGTGCACATACTGTAGTTTTTGCAAGTTGAAGATTTGTGGCAACACCTCCATTTTTCAACAGCATTTGCTCACTTTATGTTTCTGTGTTACATTTTGATAATTGTTGCAATATTTCAAACATTTTCATTATTATATTATGGTGATCTGTGATTAGTGATCTTTGATGTTATTGCAAAAAGATTATGACTTTCTGAAGGTTCAGATGATGGTTAGCATTTTTTTTCCCACAAATTTTAAAATATTAAAAAAAATTAAGGTGTGTACATTGTGTTTTAGACATAATGCCATTACACAGTGTAGTGTAAACACAAATTTTATTTGTACTGGGGAACTAAAAAATTTATATGACTGCCTTTGTTTTTGTCTGGAAGGCAGTGTCTCCAGGGTATGCCTGTATTGGGGTTCCCAGGTGGCTCAGTGGTAAAGAATCTGCCTGCAGTGCAGGAGATGCAGGTTCAATCCCTGGGTCAGGAAGATCCCTTGGAGAAGGAAATGGCAACCCACTCCAGTATTCTTGTCTGGAAAATCCTATGGATTGTGTAGCCTGGAATCCATGGGGTCAAAAACAAGTCAGATACGACTTAGCAACTAAACAACAACAACAGTGCCTGTATTATACTTGAATCAAAGCAAGAGAGCACTTAAAACTTATTTTGTAATCATATATTTCTGTCACATTTTTATGACTTATGACTGTACCAACCTTATATAATAATGTAGAAATAACAGGAAAGCAAAACTGAAAAAAACATCACCCACATACAACCATCTGGAGGAAACTAATCATTGTTAATCTCTTAGAATATCTTCCATCCTTTAAAAATGTCTAGATGTATATAACATGTATATAAGTATGAATGTATATTTAAAAGTTGGGATAGTATTGTATATTCTGTTTCATAACTGGACTTTTCTCCTACTCAGTAACATATGATGAAACATTTAGCAGGAGTAATTTTGATTGATCATTTATATAACCTTTTGATTAGATGATAATCTGTCAGTATACCTTATTAGTTCTGTAGAGATATAGGATGTAATTTCTTTGAAGGTGTCTTGGGTGGCACAGTGGTAAAGAACCCACCTGCCAATGCAGAGACACAAGAGATGGGGGTTTGATCCCTGGGTTTGGAAAATCCCTGGAGTAGGAAATGGCAACCCGCTCCAGTATTCTTTGCTGGGAAATCCCATGGACAGAGGAGCCTGATGAGCTATAGTCCATGGGGTCGCAAAGAGTCAGACATGACTGAGCACACACACATTTATTTTTCATAAAGAGGGAAAAGAAAACCAGATGTCTTAGATGTATTTGGTATTTGCCTATCTGAATGTAATGTGTGGGGTAGAGTTCTTTACTTTTTTTAAATTCTAGAACTTCTTTGTTCACACGATGATATTTGATTATCATGAATGGACTGAATACTCTTCAGCAGTGAAACATTTTCCAGTCTGGGTCTTGGAACCATATAATCTTGGGGCCTCATTTAGGAGGGAAGGAAATCTGTAGCAGAATCACCAGTGAGTGACATTCCTGGTGGTGGTGGCATTGACTCTTCCTGGGTTTTTTTTTCTTTCTAAATTTCAACTCTAATTGAAGTGAACAGCACTGGGAACAAGGTGCATTCTACTTTGGGTACAAGTTTTACTATATGGAATACATTCATTTTGCTTTGGGAGTTGAATATAATGAGGACTTCCCTGGTGGCTCAGATGGTAAAGAATCTGCCTGGAATGCTGGAGACCCAGGTTCAATTCTTGGGTCGAGAAGACCCCCTGGAGAAGGAAATGGCAATCCACTCCATGATGAGTAGGGAAGGGTGTAGGCTCTGGAGTGAGGCTATCTGTATTCAAATCCTGACTCTGCTATTTACTACCTGGCAAATTATTTATATATGCAAATTTCTTAATAAAATATCTGGTATAATAAGAACTCATTGTTGCTAGCGTCATCCTCTTTAGCCTAAATGTAAAATAGAAGGCATTTGGAAATGTCTAGGGCAGATAGTCTTACACAGTAACTATAGTATTATAGTCAGGAATATATTTAAAGCTTAACTTTGTATCTAAAATTCTTTCTTGAGAAAGTTGAGTTGAAGTGAATTTTTCCATAATGCTTTTGTATTTCCTTTAATAGGTAACTTGTACTTTTTTCCTCCCCCTTATAGGAGATGGAAAGAACAGTTCATATGTTTGAGACATTCCTATGAACCTTTCAAGAAGAGTGGTTTATCCCCTCCAATCTGCTCCTGACAGAGCAGTCTTCTGAGCCATTCAATTTCAAATTGCACCAATTAATGTGCAGAGCCTTGGTGTAAAGTGCTCTCTCACTCATTCTTTCTCTCTGTTGAATTTGGTGCTATTGTCTCAGGTACCTGAAACCAACCAGCCTACAAGAACCAAACAGAACTTCAGAAACATGTTGTATTTTCCACAAATAAAAAATACAACCCCACAGATTGGAGATTATGGTGCTACAGAAACTGCTCTCACTTCTGCTCCTCTTTTTGTGCACTCTTTTTTGGAGACTTCTCTCTTAGGGAGCAGACCAGCAAATTTGAGGAAACTGGATGGGGCAGTTCTTACTGTGTTGAATTGTTTAAAAAATGGGCAACCTGTTCCTTTCCTTCTCCTTTCTACCCCTTTTATCATATTTGTTTTATTTTTTTCTCTGGGTAATGGACTAAAGCCTGTTTTGAAATTGGCTATGGTATATTCTGGTGGGAAACTGAAGAAACTGGATGAAATTAGATTAGGCTCTTTAGAACTGCCTTTAATGTGCCTTTTTATTCATTTGAGAAAGGATAAGGCTAAACACAAGGATGAGCTTGTTTGTAGCAAATGAATTAGAATGTTTTCTTTGGTTACAACCCTGAAAATAAGTTTTGATACTCTGTATCATTAAGAGGCAGCCAGTGATTTGGTATAAAATGCCTATCTTGCTTTTAAAACTCAATCAAGAAAGTTGTTAAGCTACAAAATATACTAAACATGGTAAGTTTTCCTTTATGGTTCATTTCTGTTTAAGAAACGTGATAAAACAACAACAAAAAATAATACACAATCCATCAAAAAAAAAAAAACACTCTTTTTGGTATTGATGACAATGATGGTCAGAAAATAGAACTGCCTTCTATTTTCTTCTGTCAGTGGTAATTTAATGGATATTCATGTTTGAGTTCCCAGAGAAGAATGATTTTCATGTATAGCAAATTATTACTGTTTTGGTTTAAAGCCAGGACTTGCCAAATGGAAAGAAAAGAGGAATTTTTGTCTAGGAGCTCCATAAAATTCTTTTTCAATATCCATAGTTGCAAGTGAGCTCTGATATAGGTCCTTGAATAACAGTATTAATATTTACATCCCTCATCATAAGCTTACCTTCACAACTAACTATTCATTTTGATAGGAACCCATTTTGGATCTTGCTGAGTGATTTCTGTGACTTGTACTTATCTAAAATTAATTATGGATTACTAGTTTTACAAAAACTTTCTACAAATTCAGAGACACAGTCTAGGCAGTTGCAAAGAGGCAAAAGGAGTGCAGTGACTTTTTTATCAGATGATTTTTAAACAAAAAAGTAGAGAATTTTGGCTTGATACCTTCATTCATTATAGCCGTTAGCTGCACAGGTGTGTCTTTCCAATATATGCAACACATGTAGTTTGGGTTTTAATTAGAGCAAATGGTCTTGGACTACTGCAGAGATACTGAGCTACCTCAGCTTTTTGTATTTTAGTTACCAATGGTGTCTACAGAGTTCTGTATTCACTTCGCCACCGTTTACATGCTGAAGCTAAGGTACTTGTCTCCTCGTCTCTGGCTTTGTAGGGTGCTGGATGCCAGTGCAGAAAGCATGCCAAGGCTACTGCAGTAATCTTAAGTGCTTCTTTGCATTTACATGAACATTTTAAGCTTTCTAACTCTAGTTTAATTTTAAAATAATGCCACTTGTTTTCTTCATACCTATGAACTTTTCATGATATTCAGTTAGTCATATAATTCAAGATGCTACCCGTGTAGACACACTGTATTTTTAAGGTGGGCAAGTGCGATTAACAATGAACCAATTTTAAAGGGGAGGTCATTTGAAACCTCTAATTTGATTATTGGGAGGATTTTCATGCTTTCTGTAGTATTTATTACCATCATACCAGTTCAAGCTATTTTACTGTCTAATACATTAGCATTTTGTATTTTGATGAAAATTGTTACAGAATTTAAAGATTTGATGAAATAAGATGTAGCAGATTTTTTGTAGCAAGTTTCTGGTAAAAGGGTTTTTTGCAAGTCTCAGGTTCTTGCTGCACTATTTTTGTTTAAATATTTATTCCAGTTACTCTAATTCAGAAGCATTCTGTTCAAGTAACAGCAGCACTTGTGAATGGAAAAAAAAATGCACATGTTCTTAGTAAGTTACTAAATTTGTACAAGTTAAGGTTTTAGCCATCAGTGAGTTTGACAAGGAAAGTTTGTTTATGTTCAGCATTAAAATGCTTCCAAAAGATCAAGTTTTTAAATTTTAACCTTGATAGATATAAGAGAAATAGGAGGCAACCTCAGTATGATAGGATCTGCCACTCTGAACAGTTTAGGTCTTAAAGAGAAAGCCAGTCTAATGCCAAGGGGAGAAAAATGAGCTGAAATTGTATCAACTCCTCTGGCCCCTTTCCCCCTGCAAAAGAAACACACTATACCAGTTTTGCTTATTTTACAGATATCTGGTGATTCTATAATTTAAAGCAGCTTGTGAAATTATCCAAGCGGACTCAATTTTGTTTACCTTTTGTAAGTTCTTAATTTTTGCTGTATAGCATTGGCAAAAATATGTACAAATTGACCTCTGTTCTTATTTCCTATTGTGAGCATTATACATTAGCTCCTGTGTAAAACCTTGCTCCCAGATCACTAAAATGTGTATCACAGCCCAGCCCAACAATAGTTAATGCTCAGCTGTGGGGACCATAGGAGCTTTTGAAGACGATGGAACCGCGCTAGGGTTGAAACTGATGGCTGTGGAGTTAATTGTGTTTTTGAGCTTGAATCTCACCTGTGATTAATTTTTTTTGTTTTGTTTTGTTGTCCTTTCAGTACATCCTTTCATGACTTGATTTTTCTCATATGCCAATGTATTTGTAGGTTTACTGGATTTTGTTTTTTAGGGAGTGGGGTGGTAATATCTTCCCATTTTTTGATTAAGTTGGTTCAGCTATGGTGCTATTCAGTAGGTATCTTCAGTGTCAGGTCCCGTAGCTGAATGCCATTGTTATTATAATTATTATTTGTAATCACATTGTAAGCTTGAATTTGGACTTGTACCAACATCTTTTGTATTTTGTACATTCGGTTATTTAGACTTTGGGAGTCCTCTTTGGTTTCATTCATGTATGTCTACTTTGTAGAGTAAGTAGACCTCCTCAACTATGGTCTATTTTGGGTTTGTAGTTTAATTTAGAATTGTGTTAAGTTGATGTTTTACATTTGACTTCATTTTACATTAGTTTGAAGTAAATTATTTAATTTTTGAATTCTGGAATTTTGAACATTTACTGTAATTTGTAATATAACTGCTGTGAAATACTTGAATAAAGATGACAAGAAAAACATGTCTTTCTTCAGCTTAATCATCATTACTATTGGCTGCAAATTCAATGCTTTGTTTCTAGCTGAACTCATCTATTTTGCAGCTAGGGCATGTTGATGTTTATTAAGCACCCCCAAAATCTTGTTCTATGATTCTTTTAGATTTAGTCACCCTAGGTATTTTTTAGCTTAAAGTTTTTCTGTTGAACAAGTGTAGTTTTAACTTCACTTGAAGATTGTCTGAAAGTTGTTTAGAATCAAATGGATTACTTTGTGATTTGTTTTTCTCATTGGAAGACTATGCTACAATAGACGATCAGGTAGTATGGTTCACTTATTTTATAGTGCTCTTCTCTCTGATCAAGTAGTTATCGGTGTATTTTGAATAATAGATAGAATTTAAATGTGGAGAGAGATTTCACACCAGAATTTTATGGGGTTTATTGCTTTAAGCGAATAGAATGTACTTGGCTTTGCTGCTGCTGCTAAGTCGCTTCAGTCGTGTCCGACTCTGTGCGACTCCATAGATGGCAGCCCACCAGGCTCCGCCGTCCCCGGGGTTCTCCAGGCAAGAATACTGGAGTGGGTTGCCATTTCCTTCTCCAGTGCATGGGAGTAGGATGCCATTGCCTTCTCATTTCTGTTGTCTGATGTGTATATATATCCCAAGGTTAGGATACTAATCTTCCTCTACATAAATCTTTAATTCCACCACCCCCCCATTTTTAAAGATCATAAAAAGGAACTGTTTGAATTTGTTTTTCTTGGTTTTGCAGATTGTTTAATTTTTACTTTTGATTATTGTATGTATCAGAAGACTGATATTGATAAACCTGGGAAACAGACTTTTAAAGTTTTATCTGAATGTTTAGATAGGGAGTTTATAATTGAATTTGAGTCTCAATCAAGTTTTGAGGGCCCCAGGGATGAAGTTGGGTTTATATATCCAGTTTTAGTTTTCCACTGGACTCAGAACTACAGTAAAGTGAGAGACTAATCTTTACGCCCAAACACCTGAAAAGTTGTCTCTTGGCTATGTTTTAGAATACAAATTCTCTCTTTCCCACACAATCATGTCTGTTATGTGCTAGACACTGGGTCAGAAATATGTGACTTATGATACAGGTGACATTCTCTGTCCTTCAGGAGCTTATAGTCTGCTAGGGGAAGTTGGTACAAATACTAGTAGAAATGACTGAGTGGGTTAAGGACTGTAACAGAGGATCACAGTGCTGTTCATAGTTCTAAGAAGGGAATCAATTCTGTTTAGGAATGGGACAATGAGGAAGGTCTTCAGAGAGAGTTGGCATTTTATTAATATTTGCCAATATAAATACATATTGGCAAATGTAAATAATATAAATATTTATTAATATTTGCCCTTTTCCTCTCTTTACTTTTCTACAGTCTAACCTAACTTTACCAAAACTTTTTCTTAGTTTCTTGTGACCCTTCATATTAATATTGTATCACTTTATTCATGCCCATTCTGTACCAATAGATATCCCTTATGGTATTGTTCCTCCTCAGAATTTAGCTGTATTTTGTATTGTGTAACATAGTAAATTACTAATGTTATGTAAAACTTAGTAATTTATTCATGTGAGAAAGGGGATACAAAACAAGTATCATAATTTATATTCCCTGTAGGAATTTAAAACAATGCTGGACATATAGTAAATCTTTAACTTACTTTTTGGTTTAATTGACATAGAAAGCTGAAACTTACCTAAATCATCCTTTCACAGGTTCAACAAATATATGATAAGTGCCTACTATATGTTGCAGGAGCTAGAAATAAAGCAGCCAACAAAACAGAAAAAGTCCCTGTCCTCATGGAGCTTAAGTTCTTGTAGATATAATGTACCAGATTTCTGGCATGGTTAGTTAGAGTTTGAACTGTTCTTTTTAAGTGTTCTTCTTTGTTTAAGGATTGAATGAAGCATTTTGTTGTTAAAAATTTGCCAAGAGCTCTCCTTTTTCCTTTCTTATATTTTTCATCTTGTGAATAAAACCTGGTCCATCAAAACTCCAAATCCTGTCATCCTAAATTTTCTCTTCCTTATGATGAATCTCATTGTAATCATGTGGTGTGTTCTGTTGATTTTTTTTTTCTCATTCTAAACTTGTCTCATATCCATCACCCCTTCTCCATCACCCCTTCTCCATCTTTACTGCAGCTGACTTAGTTTGGGCACTAATCCTTTTGTTTGGACTAGTGTAAAAGTCATCAGTTTGAGGGAATGTAAACATGGGCAAGAACTTGTGTCTGTGTTCAAGGAGATTGTTACAGCTTACTTATATAGCATTTACTAGGTGCCATGGACTATTGTGAGTGTTTTATAAATACAAATAGAAACCGTTTTAATCCTATGAAAGTGTTATGAGATAAGTGTTATTATTATCCTCATTTTACAGGCCAGGAAACTGAGACATAAAATAATTTGCCCAAGGTCACATAGCCAGGATTCAAATGCAGGCAGTCTGACTCGAGAGGATGCTCTTAACTGCTATGCTTGACTTCTTGTGTGGGTAGACAGACACACACATACATCATTTCAGTATTATAACTCATGTGTTACAACTGAGTTCTGCATAAGACACTATAGATATACAGAGGAGGAGCATGTAGCCAACCTCAGAGAAGCCTTCCTGAGAAACCCCATGCCTGAGCTGGCTAGGAAAGCCCTTCCAGGCAGAAGGAACAACAGAAGCACAGATTGAGAAGTGAAATAGCATGACAGCTGCAGGGGATAGTACAAGCAGTTCTGTGTCACCGCAGGTCAAAACTTATTTAACAAATTTATTTGAGTGACTGCCACTTGCCAAGCCCAGTTCTTGGCATTAGAGTTACAGCTGAGGACAGGACAGGCAAGGTCCTGCTTCTCTTAGAGCTTACAGTTCAGTGGGCAAGGAGCAAACAAGACGTCATCTAGTAGTGGTGGATGTCTGGGTGACGGTAAGGAGGGTAGTAGTAATAGCAGACATCTGCATGTTAGGCGCCATTTTAAGAATTAACCGTTTAATTACCACAGCACTATATGAGGTAAGAACTGTCACTTAAGGGGAAACTGAAATAAGGAGTTGGTTGAGCAACTTGCTCAAGGCTCCACGGGTAATGAGTATTAGCTGGGGTTTCTACCTTGTGTGGCTTCGGAGCTTGGATTCTTACTGATCTGTCATTAAGGTAGAAGAGAAATTCATTTTATGCAAGTTTTTCTCCCCTATTAATAAATGCTTTCAAAACTATAGAATACTATGGAGAATAATATAGCATGCATATTCCCACCATCCAGAATTAAATTCTAATAGTTTGTCATAATTGACTTTGTTCTTTAATTCTGGATAAGGATGAAGGTCCCTTTCTCTTCCTTCCCCAGTCCCATTCTTTTTCTTTCTTCAGCAGAGGGAGACACTCTGATGCCTTCAATGAACATCTTTCTTGTTTGTGTTTTAACTTGTTATTTGAGAAGGTAATAGTATGGGGTGCTGAAGGCAGACTCACTGAGTTTGAATCCTAGTTAAATCCCTTCTTGGCTGTGCAACATTCTGCAAGTTATTTCATCTGTCTGCACATCAGTCTATGTTTTAGATAGGGGATAATGGTACTGCTAAGCCCATGATGGTTACTGTGAGGATTATGTATTTGAGCCAGCCAATGTGAAGCACTTGGGACAGTACCAGGCACATAGGAAGTGTTCAATAATTCTTAATCATTACCACTCTAATTATACAAGTAGTATATTTTTATGTATCCAAGGGCACCTTATCTTCGACAAAGGAGGCAAGAGTATACAATGGAGAAAAGACAATCTCTTTAACAAGTGGTGCTGGGAAAACTGGTCAACCACTTGTAAAAGAATGAAACTAGAACGCTTTCTAACACCATACACAAAAATAAACTCAAAATGGATTAAAGATCTAAATGTAAGACCAGAAACTATAAAACTCCTAGAGGAAAACATAGGCAAAACACTCTCCGACATAAATCACAGCAGGATCCTCCATGACCCACCCCCCAGAATATTGGAAATAAAAGCAAAAATAAACAAATGGGACCTAATTAAAATTAAAAGCTTTTGCACAACAAAGGAAACTAGGAGCAAGGTGAAAAGACAGCCTTCAGAATGGGAGAAAATAATAGCAAACGAAGCAACAGACAAACAATTAATCTCATAAAAATGATTTGAGTTTTTTAAATGTATATAAGTGGAATTATTTTATATCTTTAAAATTAATTTTTAAACTTAAATGCCAGTAGGTGGTTTAAAGAACAAAGTATTTAGGTTCTAAAAGACTTATTATACAAACCAGCAATCTCCTGATTTCCCCATAAGAAGAACTAGTTTCCTTAGAGCCAATTGTTTTCAACACCTGAAACTATTTTGGTATGCATCTCTGTACTTCTAAGTAATATTTTTACATGGCTGCTGTTTTAGTTTCTAGTTCTTACCATTATCTTTTTTTTTTTTTTTTTTTACCATTATCTTTTGATTTCCCACTGTGGAAGAGTATAGTCACACCTGTCTCCAACACAAACCTATGCTTATTTTCTTATCCTCCTAGCTGGTTATAATTGTCATTAGATCATTATTTAGTATTTGCCTTATTGAGAGTATGTAAAAGCTATTTACAGCTGAGCTATATTATTTTTCTTTCATGTACATTTTTTGGTTAATAAGTCTTTGTTGTTAATTTGCCTAGTTTTCTATGTGTTAACCGCTACTGGTCCCTAAATTCATCCCCGGCAGACCAACTCTCTTCTTAGTATTTTCAAACATAGAAGGTATGCTAGCATTTCATCTTCTTGAGAACTTAATCTCCTTTTCCAATTTTGCATTGGTGTCTACCAAGGTGTTGCATAGCTATTTTCTTTTACAACCATCCTTGCCTTTTCTTATCATTTATAAGCTGTGTTGCTGTTGAGAAGTACAGTGCTCTTCTGATCCTTGACCCATTTTCCTGATACTGTTTTCCTTTCCCAAAGCTTTTAGAGTCATCTTTCCCTAATGTTCTGGAATTTCACAGACATGTCCAGGTGGGTGTCTGTGAGCCTCTTTACTCTGAAAACTCATCCTTCTGAGAACTTTTCCTGAGTTATTTCTTTTTGCTCACCTTTGTTTTCTTTGTTTTCCATTTCTAGAAATACTGTTACCCAGATATTGGCCTGCCTAGACTGCTCTTTAATTTTCTTTAAATTTCTGTAATTTCTTTAAATTTTCTTTCAAATTTTTATTTCTATATTTAATTTTTTAAAACTATTTTGGTTCCCATGATTTTTCAAAAGTATCACTATGTTCTTGTTTCCTGGATGCAATATCAGCTCATCTCTCTGTGGAGATTAATACTTACTTTTTCTTCTACCTGAGAAGACTCTTTCCTCCAAGTTGCTTTTCTTTGTTTTAGCTCCTCTTTAGTATTATAGCCTTTTTTCAAATGTTTGGTAATTCTCTGCTATCTGCTTATATTTAAGAGTGGGAGACTAAAAAGCTGCTTTTGAAACACTGGAAAAGTCTCTCCAGATAGGAGTATAATGGAGCCTTCTCTGGGAAATACCATCAGCCCAACAGGAAAAAAGCTAAAGATAACATTTAGGGTTCCCTTATGAAACCACTCAGCCAGCGCTCCCAATAGAGTTGTATACATTAGCAACAGTAAATACAAAGTTGGATAAATGTAGGCTACTATTTGAATGCAGAGTTCCAAAGAATAGCAAGGAGAGATAAGAAAGCCTTCCTCAGCGATCAGTGCAAAGAAATAGAGGAAAACAACAGATTGGGAAAGACTAGAGATCTCTTCAAGAAAATTAGAGATACCAAGGGAACATTTCATGCAAAGATGGGCTCAATAAAGGACAGAAATTGTATGGACCTAACAGAAGCAGATGATATGAAGAAGAGGTGGCAAGAATACACAGAAGAAATGTACAAAAAAGATCTTCATGACCCAGATAATCATGATGGTGTGATCACTCACTCACCTAGAGCCAGACATCCTGGAATGTGAAGTCAAGTGGGCCTTAGGAAGCATCACTACAAACAAAGCTAGTGGAGGTGATGGAATTCCAGTTGAGCTATTTCAAATCCTCAAAGATGATGCTGTGAGAGAGCTGAACTCAATACAACAGCAAATTTGGAAAACTCAGCAGTGGCCACAGGGCTGGAGAAGGTCAGTTTTCATTCCAATCCCAAAGAAAGGCAATGCCAAAGAATGCTCAAACTACCACACAATTGCACTCATCTCACATGCTAGTAAAGTAATGCTCAAAATTCTCCAAGCCAGGCTTCAACAGTACATGAACCGTGAACTTCCAGATGTTGAAGCTGGATTTAGAAAAGGCAGAGGAACCAGAGATCAAATTGCCAACATCCGCTGGATCATCAAAAAAGCAAGAGAATTCCAGAAAAACATCTATTTCTGCTTTATTAACTATGCCAAAGCCTTTGACTGTGTGGATCACAACAAACTGTGGAAAATTCTGAAAGAGATGGAAATACCAGACCATCTTACCTACCTCTTGAGAAACCTGTAGGTCAGGAAGCAGCAGTTAGAACTGGACATGGAACAACAGACTGGTTCCAAATAGGAAAAGGAGTACGTCAAGGCTGTATATTGTCACCCTGCTTATTTAACTTATATGCAGAGTACATCATGAGAAACGCTGGGCTGGAAGAAGCACAAGCTGGAATCAAGATTGCCGGGAGAAATATCAATAACCTCAGATATGCAGATGACACCACCCTTATGGCAGAAAGTGAAGAAGAACTGAAGAGCCTCTTGATGAAAGTGAAAGAGGAGAGTGAAAAAGTTGGCTTAAAGCTCAACATTCAGAAAACTAAGATCATGGCATCCGGTCCCATCACTTCATGGCAAATAGATGGAGAAACAGTGGAAACTGTGGCAGACTTTGATGTTTTGGGCTCCAAAATCACTGCAAATGGTGATTGCAGCCATGAAATTAAAAGACGCTTATTCCTTGGAAGGAAAGTTATGACCAACCTAAACAGCATAGTAAAAAGCAGAGACATTACTTTGCTAACAAAGGTCTGTCTAGTCAAGGCTATGGTTTTTCCAGTAGTCATGTGTGGATGTGAGAGTTGGACTATAAGGAAAACTGAGTGCCAAAGAATTGATGCTTTTGAACTATGGTGTTGGAAAAGACTCTTGAGAGTCTCTTGGACTGCAAGGAGATCCAACCAGTCCATCCTAAAGGAGATCAGTCCTGAGTGTTTGTTGGAAGGATTGATGTTGGAGGTGAAACTCCAATACTTTGGCCACCTGATGCGAAGAACTGACTCATTTGAAAAGACCCTGACGCTGGGAACGATTGAAGGCAGGAGGAGAAGGGGACGACAGAGGATGAGATAGTTGGATGGCATCACTGACTCAATGGACATGAGTTTGGGTAAACTCGGGGAGCTGGTGATGGACAGGGAGGCCTGGGGTGCTGCAGTCCATGGGGTCGCAAAGAGTTGGACACAACTGAGCGACTGAACTGAATTGATCTGAGCCTACGTTAATATTCTCTGTTCTTCCTTTTTTAAAATATTTATTTATTTAACCTCGTTGGGTTAGTTGAGGCACGTGGGATCTTTCTTGCACCTTGCAAGATCTTTTGTTTCCACGCACAGATTCTCTAGTTGTGGTGCCTGGGCTCAGTAGTTGTGGCGGACAGGCTTAGTTGCCCTGCAGCACGTGGGATCTTTGTTCCCAGAAGAGGGACTGCATTACACAGTGGATTCTTAACCACTGGACCATCAGGGAAGTCCCTCTCTATTCTTTCAAGAACTGACCTTGAAAAGTTGTGGCTTGGCTGGTTATCTCAACAGAAGTCTCTTAGAAGGAAAGCCGTCATTTTTAGATTATCTGTACCAATGATTTTGAGGTTTTTGAATAGTCTCATATACTCCATTGGTTTGCTTTCACCTTTTCCCTCCTAACCTCATTTTCCTTTTGTTAGGTCAGTGTATTAGATACAAAACTCAGATGGAGTTAAAGTGTTCACTGAAAGATTTTGCACTGGATTTCCCTGTTTCAGGAGCAAGAGTTATCTTCAGAGTGAGTGCTCAGAGGTGATGGAGTCAGGCTTTCTCCTTTTTTTTTTTTGACTTCTGTTAATGCTTTTGAACTCTGGTGTTGGAAAAGACTCTTTAGAGTCTCTTGGACTGCAAGGAGATCCAACCAGTCCATCCTAAAGGAGATCAGTCCTGAAGGATTGATGTTGAAGTTGAAACTGTTAATGCCACTGTTTTCCTGACAGTACCTCTTGTTCCAGAATCAGAAATGATTGGTGTGTGTAGGGCTTTTTGGGCTAATAATCCACTGTTAGTGGCTAACGTGTCAGGCCTGAACAGCCATGCACTAAAGGTCATAAGACATCCTGATTTTCTTACTGAAATTTTTATTTCTTTCTGAAATTTTTGCTATTTAGAACTTTTTCGAGTCAGTATTTTGATTAACAGAAGAAGCATAGCTTCAGGGAAAGAAGTCCCATACTAGCTAATCTTCTCCTTCTCATCCCTGATGAGCTTCAAGCCAAGAAAGATGAAAGAAGCCTGGACTGGGGGGGAAAAAGGTGAGTAAAGCAGAAAAAAGTTTAATGTTTTTCTCATATATGTGATGTCTTTTACAAGTTAAAAAGTTATCTTGGCCTTTGCTTACTAGTCATTTGCTGGAGATAATGAAGTGTGGATGTAGCCATCCCATCCAGGTATCACTACAACAGTGCTTTTTAATATCATGCAGCATTAGAGTTTAATTGCTGGTGAGTTGCTAAGTAAGTTTCAAATTTAATAGGCCAATATTTGTATGGGTTGTAATGATTTTGAGAGGTAAAGGTCACTCAGTTTGAAAGACTATGAGTAGACTTGTTTAAAATTAAAGATACATGTATAAGGAAGGACAGTGGAAGATAAAGCTGTATATGTAGTTTTGGGTCTTGTTATAGAGGATCAGGCTTAAGATAGTTGTACTTTATCACGTGATAGTCCTTGAATCTTTTTGAACAGCACCATAGCATGTTGAAAATGGAACTTTAGAAATATTAATTTGACAGATGCATACAAAATTGAAAATTTTTTCCTCAAGGTATATTGACTACCTGTCATATGCCAAGTATGTGCTAGCCACGGGAGTTAAAAAGCTGGGTGAAACAGTCTCTGCCCTTAGAAATAAATACTCAGTAGAAGATGACATAGTAAAAGAAAAAAAGTGTTTTAAATTAGGTAAGTGCGATGATAATGGTTTAGCTGAGGTGAGGTTGGAACAGAGAGGAAGGGAACTGCTCACCTAGGAATTCCTGAAAAGATTTTCCAGGTGGATATGATATCTTAACAGCATCTCAAAAAGTGAAGGAATCTATGGAGTAAAAAGTTGGGAGCAAACATTACAGGAAGAGTAAACAGTATAACAAAGGTATAGAATCAGAGGCAAACATGTTAATCAGGCAACTATGGGCATTTCTGATTTGCTGTATTCTAAAGCAAAGAAAAAAATGGTATTAGAGGTTAACAAGAACTTTACATGCTTTTCTTGTATCCAGGTAAGAGATGCACAGGCGTGAACTAGGGAAGTTGTAGTAGTGATGGTGAGAAAGGGACAGTTTCTAGAAAATGTAGAGGTAAGAGCATTAGGACTTAGTGATTGTATTTTGGGACTGAGGATAAGGAGAAGCCTGAAATTGCTCTTAGGTTTCTGCCTGGGTAACCAGATACATTAGTAATGCCGTTAACTGAGAATGAACAGAAGAGAGTGGCAAATCTTGCAGTGGTTCTACTGCAAGAGGCATGGGTTTGATCCCTAACTGAGGAACTAGGATTCCTCATTCTGTGCAGTGCTGCCCATTCCCCATCCCACACCCCTCCCCCCTCCAAGGGGGAAAAAAAAAAAAAGAAAACACATGTGGCTTGCATTATGTTTCTATTGGATAACACTAATCCAGAGCCTAGTCAGATTCTTGTTTTATCTTAATTATTTTGTACAAGACTACTGAGCAACTGAGCACATGCAGGTACACTTTATAAGTGATAATGAGTGTGTTCTGCCAGAAAGCACATAGTATCTGGCTATCGTTCTTTTTGTGATGTTGTAGTAACTGATACTCAATGCCTAGATATCTTAATTCATTAAGAATTTGCAAATGATTGAGTTCTAATGAAATCACTCCTTACTAATTTATTTGCCTTGTCTATTATCTGGTTATTCAGTAATGCAAGTCTTTATAGGAAAGGTAGGATTAATGTTTGATTGTTTACCATTATTAACAAGTTTTAAAAATGAATGATGTCCCTATCCTCAGGTGATGAATTTGTTTTCTTGATGTCATTATGAATTCATAGATTTAAGCATATTTAGTATATTTCAATGCCCTGCCGTAGTTATGCTTATTGATGCCCAAATGGTCCAGTCTCTGGCCTGTGGGAATCTTCTCAAGTTGGTTCCTGAGTCCTTTTGACACAATCCTATTACAGTCTTTGTTAGCTTTTAACCTCTGTTGTGTCTGTAGTGCTCTCTCCTCTTTTGTTCCTGATACTGGCAATTCATGTCTTTTCTCTCTCTCTTTTTTCCTTGCTCAATCAGTCTGTTTTTATGCATCTTTAAAAAAAAAACTAGTTTTAAGGTTCATGGATTTTTCCTATTTTTTCTTTCATTTTTCTGATTTTTGCTCTTAAGTTTATTTCCTTCCTTCTTCTTGTTTTGTGTTTAGTTTCTTAAACTGAAACTTTAGATTATTGATTTGAGACTTCCTTTTCCACTATTATCATTTAATGTTAAAAATTTATAAGCATTTCTTTAGCTATATCCCATGTATTTTTGAAATGTTATATTTTCCTTTTCATTCATTTAAAAATATTTTCTACTTTACCTTGAAATTTCCTCTTGACTCCTAGATTATTTAAATATGTGTTGTATAGTTTTCAAATATTTGGAATTTCTCAGATTGTGTGTTATTGAATTCTCATTTAATTCTGGTACAGTTAGCATAGCATGATTTTAATTCTTTTAAATTTACTCTGGTTTGTTTTGTTACCTAGCGTGTGATCTGCCTTGGTTAGTGCTTTTTGCCAACCAGAAGGGAAAAAGTGTATTCTGTTGTCATTGGATGGAGGATTCTATAAATCTCAGTTAGAAAACATTGGTTGCTTATGTTTCTTAGATATTCTGTATTCTTGATGATTTTCTGCCTACTTGTATTAATTACTAAGGGAGGAGTGTTGAAACTCTCCAGCCATAATTGTGGATTTGTCTATTTCTCCTTTCAGTTCTGTTAGTTTTTGCTTCTTGTGCTTGAACCTTTGTTGTTAGTTGTATACACATTTAAAGTTATATCTTGTTGGTGAATTGGACCACTTATCATTAGGTAATGCTCCTCTTCATCCCCTGTAATTATCTTTCTTCAGAGTCTTGTCTGTTATTAATATGGCTACTTAGTTTTCTAAAATTAGTATTTGCATGGCACATCTTTTCCCATTATTTAACACTCTTTTGCCCTAGCCTTTCATCTTTCCATATATGTAACTTACTTCTTCAATTAGAAAGATAGCTTCCTTCATCCTGAATATATGTATGTATTTTCTAAATTTTTAATTGCATAAAGTAGTTAGATAAGATAGCCCATACTACCAAAAAACCTCAAATGTACTAGACAGAGTTCAAATTCTGTTTTTAGTGCTTTTTATCTTTAGTCTGAGGTTGTATAGTCTAAGTACTGTGTTCAAAAGTTACTTGGGTTAATCTTCCCCTCTATGCCCACATGGGTTTCCAGGTGGTGCAGTGGTAAAGAGTCCGCCTGCCAAGCAAGAGACTTAAGTTCAATCAGTTTTAAGGTCCCTCTCATTCTTGTTGTGTATGGGTTTTAGTATATAAAACATATTTGTTAGAGTCGTGACTGTGCAAAATATTTAGCCCTAGAGAAGTGTCACTGCTCCCATCCCTTAAACTGTGGAAGGTAAGAATCTCATTAGTTTGTCGTTATCTGCCTGGTGTTTCTTTTGCTAACATAAACAGTTGCATGTATATTTTATTATTTTCTCCCTTTATTCTTACACAGAAAGGAGTTATCATATATATTCCTTAGTATTGCTTTAAAAAAAATGAATAGAGTTTTGTGTGTGTGCGTTTTCATTTCAGTTCAGTTACTCAGTTGTGTCCGACTCTTTCAATCCCATGGACTGCAGCACACCAGGCCTCCCTGTCCATCACCAGCTCCCCAAGTTTATCCAAACTCATGTCCATTGAGTTGGTGATGCCATCCAACCATCTTATCCTCTGTCATCCCCTTCTCCTCCTGCCCTCAATATTTCCAAGCATCAGGGTCTTTTCAAATGGGTCAGCTCTTCACATCAAGTGGCCAAAGTATTGGAGTTTCAGCTTCAACATGAGTCCTTCCAATGAACACTCAGGACTGATCTCCTTTAGGATGGACTGGTTGGATCTCCTTGCAGTCCAAGAGACTCTCAAGAGTGTTTCTCAACACTACAGTTCAAAAGCATCAATTCTTCAGCACTCAGTTTTCCTTATAGTCCAACTCTCACATCCATACATGACTACTGGAAAAACCGTAGCCTTGACTAGACAGACCTTTGTTAGCAAAGTATGTCTCTGCTTTTTACTATGCTGTTTAGGTTGGTCATAACTTTCCTTCCAAGGAATAAGCGTCTTTTAATTTCATGGCTGCAATCACCATTTGCAGTGATTTTGGAGCCCAAAACATCAAAGTCTGCCACAGTTTCCACTGTTTCTCCATCTATTTGCCATGAAGTGATGGGACCGGATGCCATGATCTTAGTTTTCTGAATGTTGAGCTTTAAGCCAACTTTTTCACTCTCCTCTTTCACTTTCATCAAGAGGCTCTTCAGTTCTTCTTCACTTTCTGCCATAAGGGTGGTGTCATCTGCATATCTGAGGTTATTGATATTTCTCCCGGCAATCTTGATTCCAGCTTGTGCTTCTTCCAGCCCAGCTTTTCTCATGATGTACTCTGCATATAAGTTAAATAAGCAGGGTGACAATATACAGCCTTGACGTACTCCTTTTCCTATTTGGAACCAATCTATTGTTCCATGTCCAGTTCTAACTGCTGCTTCCTGACCTACAAACAGGTTTCTCAAGAGGTAGGTAAGATGGTCTGGTATTTCCATCTCTTTCAGAATTTTTCACAGTTTGTTGTGATCCACACAGTCAAAGGCTTTGGCATAGTCAATAAAGCAGAAATAGATGTTTTTCTGGAATTCTCTTGCTTTTTTGATGATCCAGCGGATGTTGGCAATTTGATCTCTGGTTCCTCTGCCTTTTCTAAATCCAGCTTCAACATCTGGAAGTTCACGGTTCATGTACTGTTGAAGCCTGGCTTGGAGAATTTTGAGCATTACTTTACTAGCATGTGAGATGAGTGCAATTGTGTGGTAGTTTGAGCATTCTTTGGCATTGCCTTTCTTTGGGATTGGAATGAAAACTGACCTTCTCCAGCCCTGTGGCCACTGCTGAGTTTTCCAAATTTGCTGTTGTATTGAGTTCAGCTCTCTCACAGCATCATCTTTGAGGATTTGAAATAGCTCAACTGGAATTCCATCACCTCCACTAGCTTTGTTTGTAGTGATGCTTCCTAAGGCCCACTTGACTTCACATTCCAGGATGTCTGGCTCTAGGTGAGTGAGTGATCACACCATCATGATTATCTGGGTCATGAAGATCTTTTTTGTACATTTCTTCTGTGTATTCTTGCCACCTCTTCTTCATATCATCTGCTTCTGTTAGGTCCATACAATTTCTGTCCTTTATTGAGCCCATCTTTGCATGAAATGTTCCCTTGGTATCTCTAATTTTCTTGAAGAGATCTCTAGTCTTTCCCATTCTGTTGTTTTCCTCTATTTCTTTGCATTGATCACTGAGGAAGGCTTTCTTATCTCTCCTTGCTGTTCTTTGGAACTCTGCATTCAAATGGGCATATCTTTCCTTTTCTCCTTTGCTTTTCACTTCTATTCTTTTCACAGCTATTTGTAAGGCCTCCTCAGACAGCCATTTTGCTTTTTTACATTTCTTTTTCTTGGGGATGTTCTTGTTCCCTGTCTCCTGTACAATGTCACGAACCTCCGTCCATAGTTCAGCAGGCACTCTGTCTATCAGATCTAGTCCCTTAAATGTATTTGTCATTTCCAGTATATAATCATAAGGGATTTGATTTAGGTGATACCTTCATGGTCTAGTGGTTTCCCCCACTTTCTTCAATTTAAATCTGAATTTATCAATAAGGAGTTCATGATATGAGCCACAGTCAGCTCCTGGTCTTGTTTTTGCTGATTGTATAGAACTTCTTCATCTTTGGCTGCAAAGAATATAATCAATCTGATTTTGGTGATGTCCACGTATAGAATCTTCTCTTGTGTGTTGGAAGAGTGTATTTGCTATGAGCAGTGTGTTCTCTTGGCAAAACTGTATTAGTTTTTGCCCTGCTTCTTTCTGTACTCCAAGGCCAAATTTGCCTGTTACTCCAGGTGTTTCTTGACTTCCTACTTTTGCATTCCAGTCCCCTATAATGAAAAGGACATCTTTTGGGGGTGTTAGTTCTAAAAGGTCTTGTAGGTCTTCAAAGAACTGTTCAACTTTAGCTTCTTCAGCCTTACTGGTCAGGGGCATAGACTTGGATTACCGTGATATTGAATGGTTTGCCTTGGAAACGAACAGAGATCATTCTGTCGTTTTTGAGATTGCATCCAAGTACTGCATTTCGGACTCTTTTGTGCTTTTGAGGTTTATAGAAAAGTTTAGTGTGTAGTACAGAGTTCCCTTACATCCCCTTACCTCCCCACCACTTCACCATTTTCCCATTATTAACATTTTACATTACTGTGGTACATTTGTTACAATTTATGGGCAAATATTGATATTACTAGCTAAAGCTCATAGTTTACATTAGGGCTCACTCTTTGCATTGCACTTTCTATGAGTTTTGAGACGTATATAATGACACGTATCCATCAATGCAATATCATTAAGACTAACTTCACTGCCCTAAAAGTCTCTTGTGCTCTACCTGTTCATTCCTTGCTCTCTGCCCTGACAACTGCTGATATTTGGAGTGATAGCTATGAAAATGGAGGATGGGTCCCTGAGCCAAGGAATGCAAGCAGTTTCTAGAAGCTGGAAAAGACAAGGAAAACAGATTTTTCACAGAGCTCCAGGAATGAACATAGATCTATTCACACCTCAGTTTTGGCTCATAAGATCCATTTAGACTTCTGATCTCCAGAACTGAAAAATAACAGATTTGCATTGTCCTAAGCCACTTAACCTGTAGTAATTTTTTTTTAACCTGTAGTAATTTTTAATAGCAGTGATAGGAAAATGATGCAGCTCCCTATGTGTACCATGGCAAATAGATGGGGAAACAATGGAAACAATGAGACTTTACTTTTTGGGGCTCCAAAATCACTGCAGATGGTGACTGCAGCCATGAAATTAAAAGACACTTGCTCCTTGGAAGAAAAGTTATGACCGACCTAGACAGCATATTAAAAAGTAGAGATATTACTTTGCAACAAAGGTCCATCTAGTCAAAGCTACAATTTTTCCAGTAGTCATGTATGGATGTGAGAGTTGGACCATAAAGAAAGCTGAATGCCAAAGAACTGATGCTTTTGAACTGTGGTGTTGGAGAAGACTCTTGAGAATCCCTTGGACTGCAAAGAGATCCAACCAGTCCATCCTAAAAGAAATCAGTCCTGAATATTCATTGGGAGGACTGATGCTGAAGCAGCTCCAATACTTTGGCTACCTGATGTGAAGAAGTGACTCATTGGAAAAGACTCTGATGCTGGGAAAGATTAAAGGCAGGAGGAGAAGGGGATGACAGAGGATGAGATGGTTGGATGGTGTCACCAACTCAATGGACATGAGTTTGAGCAAGTTCCATGAGTTAGTGATGGACAGGGAGGCCTGGCGTGCTGCAGTCCGTGGGGTTGCAAAGAGTCAGATACGACTGAGCGACTGAACTGAACTATGTGTACCACCCAGAGGCCAGTCTAGCAGGACCTTGGGGTGTTCTCCATCATAGTTGTACAGCCTTTGCTCGGCTGATCCTGGTCAGTTCTATACACGTGTAGCTCTGGATTTCATACAGTAATTTAAAGGGCCTCATTCTCTACTCCCTACTGTTTGTAATCTAGCCTCCTCTTCTGGTTGTCTGGCTAGAAAGAGAAAAAGATATTTAGGGTTACACCTCTTTTCACTGCTACCGCTGCCATGAGGAGGCTGATTCATTACTGAGACTCATCTGGATTTGGGTCTGGAGGATGTACAGAGAGCATTTTTCTTCTCAGATTCTGACTACCCTTGAGTGTAGGCTGGGGAATATAGGTGATAAAAGGCAAACCAGGGCACTCACCACTATGTGGCTCAGTGTTTCAGGTTTGAATTTCCTACTGAGTTCACATGCTTTATTTGTTTTTTCAGAACCTTTAGTGATTAATTATATTGTTCTATTTTTTTTATAACTGTTGTTCAGGACTTTTAGTTGTGATCAGTGGGAGAGATGGAGTGGAATATACTTACTCAGTCTTAACCAGAACCAGGAGTTTCTTCATTTATTTTTTACCTTAAAAACTCCCTGCCTTTTTTCCCCTTTCTGTTTATCTGAAGGCATTATTATTTTTTTTTATTAACTCTTGTGTTCTTTCTGCTTTAGTGTACATTTCTAACATGCTATCCCCCCTCTTTCTGAGTTATTTCACATCCTTTGTGAGTTTTTCTGATTTTGGTCTATGTTATTCTTTCATTCTCCTATTATTGTTTTTGTCCTCTGGCTTGTTTTGAAATAGTAAGTTAGAGTTTTCATGTAATTTGTAGGCATGTTTTGGTGGAGGGCTTTTATTGGGTGTAGGAGTAGCTTTCTTGTTTTAAAGTTTTTTTTTTTCCTGGAATGTATTTATGTGAGATTTTTCCTCAATCCTTTTGTTCTTTGTTTTTTTAACATATAAAGTTACTTTTCTTGAATTTTTACAGGGAAGCCTGAATTTTACAGTTCTAGCGCTCTCTCTTCCATTATTTTTGTGAAGTGTTTAAGTATATGACTGGTTCCTCTGTGAATTCCCCTTACTTTGTTCCTCTCTCCTACTTTTATCTGGATTTCTGTTTTCTCCCTATGCTGTTCAATTTAGATTCTATCCCTGATAGCTTTGTCTTAGTATGGGGCTTGGTCCTGAAATGGGGCATTGGCTGATTCATTTTGAGCATTTTCACAAGGCTCAGATCCCTTGCACTCACGTGAGAACTACAGGATGCCAGACTCCTCTCAGTGTCAGGTGCTCCCCTCCGTGCCCGCGCCCCCTCCCAGTCCCACACCACCACTGAGCTTTTCTTTTAGTGAGCACTCGTGGGGATTTTTACTCTCCTTTCGCCCTCACGCATGTACCACAGTCTCATAGCTGTTAGGGGTTTGATCCTACTCACTTGGGATTTGGAGTTCTGGAGATTCTTTGTTACTTGGTTTTGTTTTAGATGTTATCCACCAGTCTTTGAATGTTTCACCCTGGCTTCTCTGTTTTTAATGTTCAATTCAGGAAGATTTATAAAACTGTGCTGTCACTTGCCACTATCCTCTGTGTTAGTTACTGTGATATAAAGTTACACACTCTTCTGATAAGAATGAGGAGTTCTAAATAAGAAATTTGAGGGAGAGAAGTGAAGGTTTAGAAGTTGCTGATGAAAAGAGGAAAGGGAGCTCTTCAGGAGCGGGTGAGAGTAAGGTGAGGGCACAAGTGAGGCTGGGGGCCATGTATTAGCAGTGGCACCAGCCTATGTGAGTGTGGGTTTTCCTCAGCTTTGTAGGTGTCACGCCAGATGAAGCCTCAGAGGAGGCTGATGGTTGGATGAAGACTGTAATTAGGCTTGTTTGTCCAACTGAAGGACCAGAATATTAGGGGGCTGAGATACCTTCGGGGAGAGGAATTCCATTCCTGAGTATGAATGCAAATGAAACCAGAGTGAGGTTACTAAATCGGGAGACGATGGAAAGGATCTAGGGACTTAATGTCTGTAATGAATCTAAAGAGAAATACAGTGGGAGGAGCCATGTGAATGTACTTAAGGGAGACTTTTATCAGAGCACAGGCTTTAAGATTTCTTAGGTAGAATAGGTGTTTTAAAAAAGGTCTAATGTCAGGTGCGGTTTAATATATTTGATCCCTAATAAGTTGTTGGGCTTCCCAGGTGGCCCTAGTGGTAAAGAACCCTCCCGCCAGTATAGGAGACAGAAGAGACACGGGTTCGATTCCTGGGTCGGGAAGATCCCCTGGAGGAGGAAATGGCAACCCACTCCAGTATTCTTGCCTGGAGAATCCCTGGGACAGAGGAGCCTGACAGGCTATGCTCTTAAATTTCCAACTTCTTAAACAATGGCAAATCAGTAACATTACTCCAAAATCATATGTTGTCATAGTAGCTTAAGAGCCACCAGTAAAACCACAGGCTTAAGAGACTCTGTAACTATTAATAAAAATAAAACAAAACAAAAAAAAACACATGAATAGCCTGAGTCATATGTCTGTGGCTATCTATGTAGAACTTTCTAATGTTCTCATTATGGCAACAAAGCAAAATTAATTTTGATATGAAATAGCATTATTTCTAAATGTTGTGTATAGTTACTTTGTTTATAGCTTAAATTTCCTTAGGAAAGTATTGGAAATAGTTATAAATTTCTATTTTAGCATTTTAATAAGTGCGAAGTATTTTAACAGGACTTTGCAAACAGACTTTCTTTTAAAAGGAGATGTGACAATCCGTAAGTAATATTACACTTAAAATGTTATGAAATACAGGTTATTTGTGGTGGGAAGTCTCAAATTACTTCATATGTTTAGAGGAAACATCAGTAAGCTGTCAGTTCTGTAGTTTACCGTGGTTTAATAAAGACATTTCTTTAATAAGCTTGTTTTAAATGGAGTTTGTAGCAAAGAAAGAAATAATTGCCTA
This sequence comes from Okapia johnstoni, assembly GCA_024291935.2. NCBI lineage: Eukaryota > Metazoa > Chordata > Mammalia > Artiodactyla > Giraffidae > Okapia > Okapia johnstoni. Next base: position 64,781,067 of record CM044306.1, on the reverse strand, counting down.
TCACACTGTAAAAAATCAGTTTCACATCTTTGGAATGTTTCTTTACAAATAATTTCCACATTATTTGAACTTAAGTATATATCCACAGAAACAAAAAGCAAAAGATCTTCAAAAAGCTCCTTTAGTCTCCCAGATATGTTTAAGATTTTATAACTAGAATTGGATGAAACTTGTCTCACTATTAACATGAATATTAATCTAAACAGATATTAAATAGAATATTTTTATGTTTTAATATAATCTAATGAGAATACTAGAATTAAGGCAAAAGTTTTGAATTTTAAATGTTGATGGGACAAATAATGGATCTCTTTATTCTCTGCTGTAGCTCACTGGTTGAGAAGATTGTCAAACTGTTTAAGATTAATAAAGTACAAAATGCCCAAGAGTATTTCCCAGAAATTGTCAGATCACGTTTTCACAACTGTCACTGGATATGAGGGTTGGGTATCTTAGTTGTGTAGAATGATTATTGTGAAATTATTTTCATTTTTTCAGTGTTTTTACAGTGCAGTGTAAGAGATGCGAAAGTCTTTTTGGAACTTAGAAAATTACAGTAAAACATTTTGCTGTATTCAGAAAAAGGATTTTGTTGATTTCAAAGAATACTGATCTCACTCTTTCTACTACCATATAAAGGTATATAAATTTTTCTTAAATATTTTGAGAGTTCTAAACTAGAATTTGCTTTAGAATTTTTCATAATAATTCCTTTGCTTTCTGATGCGCTTCTCTCAAAGATGAGAGGCAGAATGTATTGACCTCAACATCCCATGTAACTATTTGAGCTTTTGTCATAGTTTAGCAGAGAAAAAGTTTTCCAGATTTGTGTGGTGGGGGGCAATTTGTGGCCAAATAAGCTTGAAAACCACTACTTCATGTATCCATCTCAGTAAAATTATAATGACTTGTCCCTGTGTTCTTGACACAGAAGTTCTGTCATAAAGAAACCTGTTTAACTTTGTTAAACCCAGAATTTTCCAAATTTATTTAATCTCAGAACCCTGAATATGTTTGTTTATAGCTGCATTATTAATGGTTAAAATGAGGAAGGAAACCAAATGCTCATCAATTGATAAATGGTTAAACAAAGTATACCCATTTTTATATTCATTATTTGGAATATTATTTGGCCATAAAAAGGAATGAAGTACTAATACCTACCACAACATGGGTGAATCTTGATAACTCAATGGTAAGTGAAAGAAGCCAGAAATAAAAGACCATGTATTGTGTGATTTGATTTATATGAAATGTCCATAACAGGCAAATCCATAGAAACAGAAGGTAGGTTTGTATTTGCCATGTGCTGGGGGTGGGGGTAACAGAGAGTGATTGCTGTACCTCTGTGAGGTACAGAGAAAGATTTATTGCAGGACCATGCAAGGAAACAGGTGACTTATGCCCCCAAACCCAAAACTCCCAGGCTTCTTTTTGAGATGATGAAAATGTTCTGCAAATAGATAGTGGTGATGGTTGCTTAACTCTGTGAATATTCCAAAAACCACTGAATTGTATACTTTAAAAGGGTGAATTTTTTCACATGTGAATTACATGTCAATAAAGCTGTTATTTTAAAAAGTAACCATAAAAGAGGCTATAATAGCAACAACTAGGAAGTAAAGGCTTAAAATAGGGCAGTAGTAGTAACAGAGAGGTAGGACTTCCCTGGTGGCTCAGATGGTAAAGAATCTGCCTGCAATGTGGGAGATCAGAGTTGGATCCCTGGGTTGGGAAGATCCCCTGAAGAAAGGAATGGCAACCCACTTCAGTATTCTTGCCTGGAGAATTCCATGGACAGAGGGGCCTGGTGAGCTGCAGTCCATGGGGTTGCAAATAGTCAGGCACAACTGAGCGACTAACACTTTCACCAGGGAATGTAGGGGTTGAACTGAAGGGCTTGAAAGACTGATTTTTACTGCCAGGAATGCAAAGTCCCCAGGGCTTAAACCCTAAGGGGACAGGGCTGATAGATTCTGTGGTGTCTAGATTTGCACTAGCAGTGTCTAGCTTCTCCAAGAGTGATGGAATTCTATATACATAGTAAGTAAAAACCTTTTAACAAAACTATTGCTTCTTCAGTCACCTGTAAACAGGGATAGATAAAGCAGGGCATAAAATTGTGGCCTTACCTTTATACTTTTCATAACTCAAAACATTTTTCATGCTGCCAATAGAATCTGCTGCCACTACTCATCAAGGTTATGTGCCCTGTAGGGGAAATAGGAGGACATGGTCCCTGCCTATAGAGAACATAGTGTTATTGACCTGGTGTGATCCACTCAAAGGCTGTGCTCACCCTTCATGAGGAAAGATGCCCAAGGGACTTGCCAAGTGTTACCTAGAAGGCAGCAGAGCACGTGGATTGTAAATTTGAGAAGATGACAATAGATTTTTGGGTTGTCTAATTTTTGCTATCATATGGAAAAGGCAGGCTTCTTGGTCCTCATTTTAGGTCCTCAGGTCCTCATTTAGCAGTTTGACCATCTACTCCTTGGGTGACAAGGTCATGGTGTGCCCTCTGGGGTGGAGGATGGTGCAGCCAGTGCTAGCACTGCTCTCCACTTTGCTTTACTCTCCCTCATTGGGGTGGCAACTCCTTAAGAATTCACACAGAGTGAAGGCTCACAAGAGGAGTTCCAAATGAGCAGAAATAGTATCTTAGTCAGTGACTTTTTTTCTTCCCCTAAACTCAAGTTTCCTATGTGAAACCATAGTCTTCTGTGGAAGAAGCCAGTGTGTTACGAGAATCTTACCAGCCATTTCAAAAAAAAAAAATTGCTTCTAAAGAGGACTGGATCCAGCACAGAGCTAAATGTCTATCATATTCACAGAATTCTCTGTTTTCTTAACACAGGTTTCTGAGGTAGCTTGGGAAGGAGGAAGGAGCCTTAGTCTTGGAGCCATAAGAGCCACACAGTTCCAGACAGCCTTGAGGAGGCAGTGTGATGTAGCACAACCTCTCTGGAGGCCTTCTGAGCGGGGTTTGAATACTGACGTGCCTTAGACTGACTCAGCATCATGTCTGGAACCTGTGGTCTCACTGTCAGCAGGGATAACCATCCTCTGTAGGACTGTGATGAGTGTCAAACATAATAGTGTATGGAGAACACCTGGGGCCTAACTGTTACTGCACAAGTCACTCAACTTTTTTGAGACTGTTTCCTCTTAAAGAGTGAAGATGAAGCCCTATGCCTTTTGGGGTAATTGAGAGGATAAAATGAGATAATGGACGCAATTATGTTATAAAATATATAATTAGAGAAGATCTTCACAAGAACCTTGGTAACCTCTTCCAGAGTTTTGCACAAATAGATGTTTTCTTTTGTTGAACTAGAATTTTTTCTTCTTTATTATTTTCTTTTTCATCTTCCTTGACCTTCCAAGAACATAGAGAAGTGTTGGTGTTCATTAGTTTTATGAAAATCTTCATGTACTGAAAGATATAATCCATTCACCTCTAGCCTTTAGGTTAAAAAAAAATAAAACAGTCTTGATTATTACTGGAAATCTATTTTCTTATTTATAATTCTTTGTTACATTGTTCTGAACCCTTTCTAACTTCTCCATTGTTTATGGTATCCAAGATAGGAATGATCTTTGAGAATTTCTCAGGCTAAATATAGGGGAAAGATTATTTTCTGTCCTTCATTCCTCATTAAAAATATACATGTGTATCTATATCTTTATTATAAAAATAAGGTCATCACTTTATATACATTTTGGAAAAGAGAAATAAAATTGTCCACAATTCCATCAGCTCAATGAATATTAGTTTATGACTATACATCTGGTCATTTTAATATACATATTTTACATATTTTTGTGTATATGTATATAGCTTATATATTATTATATACATATCATATATAATGATAGTCATATACAAATATGAATCTCGCTCCCCCCCTTCTGTAGGGCTTCCCTCATAGCTCAGTTGGTAAAGATTCCGCCTGCAATGCAGGAGACCCCGGTTTGATTCCTGGGTTGGGAAGATCTGCTGGAGAAGGGATAGGCTACCCACCCCAGTATTCTTGGGCTTCCCTTGTGGCTCAGCTTGTAAAGAATCCGCCTGCAATGAGTGAGACCTGAGTTCAATCCGTGGGTTGGGGAGACCCTTGGAGAAGGGAAAGGCTACCCACTCCAGTATTCTGACCTGGAGGATATCATGGATTGTAAATTCCATGGAGTCGCAAAGAGTTGGACATGACTGAGCAACTTTCACTTTCACGTTCCCCACCTTCTAATGTTTTCTATATTGCAGCTACTGTCTAGTAGAATTATGAGGATTCAGTGCTTTAAGTGCTCAGTATGGTGTCTGGCATATAGTTAGCATCAATAAATGAAAGCTAGTTGTTACATGACCTTTCCATGGTTCACATTATTTCCTGATGGATGCCCAGAAATGGATTTTACGGGTCATGTACTCTTTAGGTTCTTGATACATGTCATCAGCCTTGCTACTTTCTAAGAGCCATTTTAGTTTACGAAGCCCTTGGTGCTACCCAGGAGTTTCACTGCTCTTCACCCGCCCCCCTCACCCCTGCCTTTTTTTTAAGGTTTGGGAAGCTAATTTAGTAAGTAAAGATGTGACCTCATTATTTAAGTTTCATTATTTAATAATTACCAATGTTGAACTTTTTTATTTTATGTTTTTTCTTTTCAAGGTCTATCATGACCTATTTAACAGTTGGAATCACTTAACAGTTTCTAATTGAATCACACGGGTTTTTTAATAAAGAAATTAATCCTTTGTCATATGGACTGCAAATATTTTTCCTGTTTTCTTATTTCAGCTTTGAATTTTTTAAAGTTTACACACACACACACACACACACACACACACACACAGAGTGATCCATTTCCTGTCTGTGGCTGTCACAATAAATTTCCTCACCATCTATGCAAGGTCTGATGGTAAGAGACTCTCCCCATGGTTACATGGACGCCTGATACAGCAGATACACATGTCTTTCATGGTAAGTACACAGACTCTTCATAGACCCAGAGAAAATATTTCCTTTGATTTAGGCAATTAGAGTAGAGAAGGAAAGAGGTAACAAACTATTGCTTGGTTTTTATAATGGGTTATCATTTCAGCTCTTCATGATTGGAATCTGCCAGATATTCTCCATCCTTTCCTCTAGGACTGATGTTGCTGAGGGACCAGGGCTGGTATTTTTGGCAAGTGTATGGTCCACTCATCGTAAGCTGTCAGCTGAATTCTCTGAGGACTCCCAGATCCCCTATCCCAGCCCACCTTCTTCCAATGTTTTTTTTTTTCTTGCAAGGAGACACTAAGTCTTTGTGAGGTTTGGGGATTAAGGGTGTGGGGTTCTTCATGTGGGTGAAATGCTGGTAAATCTGCCTTCTCCTACTAATCCATTAAATCTAAATGTTTTCCCTGTAAGAGAAGGAGCAATCCTGTCTGGTGCTCTACACTTTCGCCCTGGGCTTTGTATGGGTGTCCTTAGTAGAGCAAAGTCAGTCTATTCAACAGATTAGAGAACAGCCTATGATAGGACTGAAGAAGGCAGGGAGGCCACCCTGACTGGATTTTAGGATGGAAGGCACAGCTTGTTCTTCCTGGAGGAGGTGTGTTTTATCTCAGGCTGATGAAGTGGAGCTGCCATGTGGGTTTGGCACAGTCCTCCATAAGGGTCTTGGGCACAGGAGTCAGACCAGGGCAAAGCTAACCTTGAAGCTTTCAGTTGCACAGGTATAATAAGAGCACTTAAACTGAGGACTTCTCTGGTGGTCCAGTGGTTAAGATACCTGCTCTCAGTGCAGAGGCCGTGAGTTCAATCTCTGGTCAGGAAATTAAGGACCCCACATGCAATACAGCCAAAAAAAAAAAAAAAAGCATTTAAACTGAAGGGAGATCCTGAGAGTCAATGCCAGAGTGTTTGCAAGTCCCTTTTAACTTTGACTTTAATTGTCCTTGATTCTTGACTTTCAGCTCTATACACTCCCTCGCTAAGGAGTCCTATCCTTTCTGATCACCAAGATCTGCAATTGAGTCTGTGGCAGAGCCCAGACAGCTGATAGGAGAGGCAACGCAGGGTTGCTCATCTTGGGGTCAAGGACGGTGGCACACAGAGGCATTCCATTGGCTTCTGAGTCTAGATCTATAAATATATTTATTATAATATAACAAGAACTTAACAATAAACATATACTATGTACAATACCATTACAGAGAACCCTGTTTTATATCATTCACAGAAATAGCCAGTTTTGCTCCAGTGTGATAGATGAGGAGAGAAACGGGATTTCAATGTCACCTGTGTTGAGTCTCGCTGACGACTAGCACCTCCTTTGGAGGCAGACGCACACCAATGCTGACACCCGCCCTGCCCCAGGCAGTTAGACACTTGTGCTCCAGTCCTTGGGTTCACACTTGCACCCTGTTTGACATAAATACTTTAAATGACATACAACGTATGTAGTTTTGTGCTTATTACTTTTTTAAAAGAATAAATAATATTAAAAACTGCATAACGAAGCTCGGTATCTTGTCCAAGTGGGAGCCACACTTGTAGTGCGAGAAGTTGATGCCCGACACTGGGACCTTGTGTCATCAAATACTGAAAGATGGAACGCGTGTCCTGTCCTTTTCTCCTTAGAAATGGTTTTCACGATGAGATGACGGCAAGTTGACTTCCCAGGTATAAAAATGGTAAATGTGTATTTGGTACCAACTTCGACTCAACAGCGCAGCAGTGGCGGCCACATTCTTCGTGCCCTGGAATGGAAACTGGTCACCGTGTGAGGTTTGAGGGTCTGAGTACTAGCGGGAAGGCCTTTCTCTGTGAGCCACGGGGTGGCCTCCCCTCAGGGCTCCCCTTGCTCGGGTTAAGATGCTCCTAGAAGAGTGGTTCTGCTCTTACCCGTCAGGCTTTGCCTGTCATGGCTCGTCTGAGAAGGCTGTCCCCATCCTGAGAGCTCTTTGTGGCAGGTGCCTTAATATATAGCTATAAATATCAAAAATAGTCTCCTGTGCTTTGTAGACATGTATTCTCCCTCCTTCCCTTCCAGCCTGGCCCGGGTCCTCAGCTTTACCTCATGGAGGGAGCTGGCCTGGTGTTGAGAGCCAGAACCGGTTACCTTCTGGAACAGTCGTCTTTCCTTGACAGTGCCTCTATGAGGCACGGCTTTTACAGGGCTGTCTGGGAGTTACTTTTTCTAAAAATAAAACAGGGGCTTTCACCACCCCAGCCCCCCAGGAGAGATCCTCTATTCTGCACATAGAAAAATTGGAGCAAATGCTCCACTCTGGCACTACCTACAAAGAGCTTTGGGAATTCCCACATTATCCCTCTTGAGGCCGCCTCCATCTCTTGGTACTTAAAAATAGCCTTTTTGTTTATCAAGAAAATGCCTTGGAAATCTAAATAATTCATATTGGATAAGAGAAAGCTAGCACAATCACCTTGTCCTTCTCCAGCAAAAACACGGTAGAAAACCCTGTGAAGGGACAGACGGCTGTCCCCAGCTCTCCCCACGGCGGCCCTGCCCCAGTCACATCAGGCTCCGTGTGGTGGCTGGACTTATCGACCCAGTGGGGACCGGCAGCCTCCTTGGCCTCGTGTCCCCATAGCGTAGTATTGTCCCTTGTTTTCCCTCAGCCGCTGAAAGTGTAGATTGGTTAAAAACAAAAGTAGGAATCAAAGTGGTAAGGACACTTTGATCTTATTCCAAAAGAGCCTGACGTCTAATATTGTCAGAGGATGACTGATCTATGGTTGGCTGGGGGTCAAGCTTGCTCTGCAGGAAGGAAAAGACAGCTGCTCTCTCCCAGCTGGAAAGTTATGTGATACTCCATTGCACGGGGCCGAGCGAGCGCCTCCATTCAGAGCAAGTGCCCCTGCAGGAGCACCGAGGCCCAGCTCGCTCGCTGGGAGGGTTGTGGTTCCTGCTGCCTGGAGGCCACTCCTTCTTGTCCCCCCAAAGGCGAGGATGATTTCCTACATTCAATGTAGACGGTATTCAAAATGTCGAGCGCAGTGAGTTCCTTGATTGGGTTGGTTGGCCTCTTACCGGTGTTGCTGAAAGTTGATCTTTGTGAGTAGCATTTGCCTCACCAGATGTGTCCGCAGTCTTGGTGTGGGCTTTCTGCTGATGTCAGCCGCTTTGGATATATTTCTTTATCACGACACAGCCGTGTCTGAACACGGGGCAGGGCATGTGGGGGAGGAGGGTCCACGTGTTGGTTGCAGGCTCATAGGCTTCCATGTTGCCCAGGGCTGGTCCCTCACTGCTAACAATGCCTCCGGTTGCATAAATCTTGCCGTCGAGCACCACGGCACTGTCAGAGAAAGGGGAGAGACTTAGCCACTGGGGATCCCCCCTGGGACCAGGAGACAGAGCCCTGACCTGTTGCTGACTGCCTCTTCCCTTGTACAAAAGTCCTATGGGATCTTGGGGACTTCCCTGGTGGTCCAGTGGCTAAGGCTCCATGCTTCCAAATGTAGGGGACCCAGTTTCAATCCCTGGCTAGGGAACTAGATTCCACATGCTGTAACTGAAGACCCTGCATGCTGCAAGGAAGGTTGAAGATCCTTGCATGCTGCAAGTAAGACCTGGTGCAGCCAAGTAAATAAATAAGTAAAAATAAATAAATTTTAAGAAGAAAAAAGTCCTATGGGAACTTGCTGCTCTTCTTTGCCCTCTGACCTCAGCTGGTGTAAGAAAAACACCTCTCCTCCAGGACGAACCAAGATGCCACGCTATACTACCCTCCGGCTGTGGGTGACACTGATGCCCACTGGGTGGCCCGGGGCCCGCGCATCTGACTCAGATCAGCTGGGAGACTCTATGTACAGGTGCTCGGCTCAGGTCATGGATCTCTACACAGCATCTTGTTAATGTTGCCAGGACAGAGCCTTCCTACCACCCAAATCCAGCTGGAAACACGACTCACCAGAATGGTAGTGGACACGGTGTAAGGAGCTAAGCCGTAACTGAGTATGGGCTACTTGAGTGGGAATTTCACCCTGGCCGAGGGGCTCAGAATGAGAGCTTGCTGCTGTGATTTCTTCACACATGTGACCTTGTGCTGCTGCCTGCACTTGGCCCCCAGGGCCCAGTGTGCTCCCAGTATCACCATGGTGGCCCGGGTGCCTACCCTGTGCCACACTCACTGGCTGGGTCCTGCCATCTTGAGCGGCTCCCTGCTCCTCTGCACCGAGCCCTTCACACAGATGGCTACACCTGTGCTTCCAGTCTGAGTTCTTTCATCTCAACTAATGGCTGTTTCTCTTGGCCATCCTCTGACATAGAGCAGATGTGCTTGCTAAGACATCACCCATTTCTGAAAGCCTGAGCCTTGACACAACCTGTGTGTCTAGATTTCTTCCCAGACCCTGAAGCTCCCAGCCTTCTCTTTCACAGCTCCATGCTGTCTGGGCCCCTCATGCTTCTTCCCACTGTGGCATATCCTTTCCTTGCTTCTGGTGCAAGACTCAGCTTAAATCTCCCCTCAGGCATCATCCCTCCACACCCGCTTTTACTCTCAGGTGAGACATGGGATTCCCCCCTGCCTACAAGCGGTCCCCACACTCTGGTTGTCTTGATCATAGAACAATATTGTCAGAGTTATCATGGACATGGCCACCGTGTAGAACGTGAAAGCAGGGCTCAAGAACTGTGACATCGTCATACTAACAGGAACTTGGCACTCATCTGGTCCAAGGGCCTATTTACAGCTAAAACTTCCCCAGAGAGAGGACGTTGTTTCCCTGAGGTCACATAACATGTTAGTGGTGGATTGTCACTTTCCTGGCCGTGCCTCACAGACAGCGGGCACTCAGTAAATGCCGTTCCCACACTGAAGACCTGGGGTCATCTCTGGGAGTCTTTAGGAAGGCTTTGTATGGAAAGGCTGCAAATGGAGTCTCTGCCCCATTGTTTTCCTTGTTCCTCTTAGTCCAAGAAGGGATGGAGCTGAAAGAGCACAGTGTGCACCTCACTGCCCAGAGTGGTTAAGTTTTGGGACCAGAGCATCCTAGGAACCAGGTCACACTCTGACCTCTACCTCTCTCTTCCTGCAGCGTGGTCTGATCTGGGTGTGTTTCTGCCCAGGCAGCTTCGGGGCTCCAGAGCAGCCGTGCCTTGTGCCTCACTGGGTCCATCTCCGAAGATCCATCAGGATTATACATGTCGTCAGGGCATAAACCACCATCATCCCATGCAGGGTATCTATAGCTCGGGCTGGGCACTACGTCTCGTCTGTGACCCAGCAGGCAGATCTGGGGGAGGGCAAACCTCACACCACCACCCTCTCCTCTCTCTGAGAGAAGGTGAGGCCTTAAGGACCCAGGGCTGTTGGAAGCCTTTCCTGTGCAGCTTTGGCGGGGGTGTCTGCTGGAGCCCACGGGTTGGGCTTCTGGGCCAGGGGCTGCCCTGGGGCACTTCCCGCTCTGCTCTGCATGAACACCCACACCCGCGGTGCTGCTCTGGCCTGGGCACCGCCTTGGTCACAGGATGGTGGTTTGTCATCTGAGCCAACCCCTCCTGCTGTCCCTCCCCCTGACTTCTTTCCTTCCCGCCCCCTCACCTGCAGAACTGGCGAGAGTGATTCATGTTGGGGCCGGCCTTGATGTTCCCTTTGTCTGGATCGTAGATGGTGGTGGCTCTGGCATAAGCCCCGCCCAGGATGAAAACGAAGCCGTTGAGGGTGACGGCTGGAGCATACTTGTTGTCTGCCGGGAGAGCAGGGCAAGGGACAGGTCAGGGTCCTCTGCTGGGCCTGCAGAGACCTCCAGCATCACTGGGTAGCCTGAGGACTGGGCTGGGGCCAGGAGGCACCTGGCACAGACCAACCAGCCCTTTGTCTGGGTAGTGGGAGCTGAAGCTGCACCTAGGCTGGGGTTTCACCTCCCCACATTACCTTCCTGCCCCCCAGCCCAGACTTGGGTCTGCAGAACCCTTGGGCTCAGCTGGCCATCTCGGCTTGGGATATTGAGACTGAATAAATCAATGGGGTGGGGCTGCTGCCCTGGTCCTGGGCTGAGGAGACAACTGGTTCTCACCGATCATCGGGGACTCGATGAAACTCCACGTGTTGGTCTGTGGGACATAAGACTGGAGGACACCCGCAGCTCGCCCTGCCTCATTCACACCCCCAAACACATAGATCTTCCCACCACACACAGTGGCTGCTGCTGAGTGCACTGCCTTGGGCAGAGGGGCTACCGCCTCCCATTGGTTGGTGATGGTGTCATACCTGTTGAGAGAGGAGAATAGATGCCCAGAATCAGAGATGGGCCTTGTGCAGGGTAGGGGCCTCAACCAAGGCAGCAGACATGGGGAAGCCCCACTGTCTTCTTCCTGCCCTGGGTGTAACTGGAGATCACATAGTTAGGGGCACTTGGGATGAGTCACTCAAGACCACCCAGGATTTTGTCCAACCCAGCCCTGCCTGCCTTCCTCCTAAACCTCTGTGCAGACTTTTGTCTTCCTTCCTTTACTCACACTGGGCTCCCCAGCTTCCAGGCCCACAGCCCTATCTGTCCAGCTCAGTCCCGCTCTTTTATTCCCCAGTCCTGTACTGGGCATCTCCCATGGACTGAAATATACCTACCCATGGACTGAAAACTGGGGAAGTAGTGACCTGGCCCAAAGAAGGAGGTGGGAACAGAAGGAGAGGTGAACTGTGATGGTGCAGCATGAATCACTGTCTTAGTTCGGTGAGTTGCCTAGGATGCCTCAGGGTGTCTGGGCAGAGGGGGCACTAATCATGGGAATGAAAGTGGGGAAGGTTTGGGAAGGAGGATGAGTTTGGCTTTTATTCCTGAGGAATTTAAAGTATCTGTAGGTAGCAATTTGGGGATGTGCAGGGGCAGTTGGTATTTTGGTCTGGATGAAATATTCAGCTTTGGGATCATCAACATGTAGATGGAAACTGAAGGCAAGGGGGTTCACAGGGAATATGTGGGGTGAAGATGGGCTGAGGACACTGGGGAGATGCCGGCCTATAGAGGGGAGCTGAGAGGGGTCTGAGAGGAGTGGTGGTGTGACCAGAGACAAAGCTGCAGCATGGAGGATGTGATGGGAGGTCAGGAAGTCTGAGCAGGTCACTGGTGGTGTGTCAAGGGCACATTATGTGAAACAGGAAGTTCAGGGTTATTTGTGTATAGAGGAGGGAGCAGGAAGCCAGGCAGTGGAAATGGCTGGTGGAGACATCTCTTGGGTTAAACTTCATTAGGAAGATGAGCCAAGAATGTGGGACTTAGAAGGGACTGCTAAGAGGTATTGTCCATGCTATGCTGATAAATTGTAAAAACCAGTTCTCCAGGGAAGAAAGTCCTGGTGTGTAGCCTTTGCTGATTTCTGTGATGTAAGTTCATGACTGATTTCAGGCTACCAATAGGACATCACTGACTGTGAGGCTGGGAAGAGAGACCCAGAAACACCCTAGGACATAGAATCTCCTTCATGTAGAGATGCAGTGGACACATAGAGTACAGGCAGTGGTAAAATTAGATAGTAATGAGTTTTGAGTATGAATTGCTTTTGTTTTTAAATTAATTCTAAGTTTATAAGACAAGTTTTATTATTTTATTTTATTTATTTGCCACATGGCTTGTGGGTTTGTGGGATCTTAGTTCCCTGACCAGGGATTGAATCTGTGCCCTCAGCAGTGAAAGCATGGAGTCCTAACAACTGGACCACCAGGGAATTCCCTATATGACTTAATTTTTAATAATATTGGTAACTAACAATTGACATGCAGGGTTCCTGAAGATTTAAGCGTGGGCTTCCATGAACCAGTATCGAGTACAGCCCCAGTACAGCACGGGTTTTGTTTTACTTTTGGAGGGGAAGGTTTAATTGTGTCTACATGCTAATAGGAAGGAGCCAAGTGGATAATGAAAGATGAGTTATATATGAGAGAAAGGGGAGAGCTGATGATCAGGGGCTCCTGGTACCTGGATGCAGATTGGATCCAGAGTGGAAAGGAAAGTGGTGGCCATTTAGGCATGAGAGAGGAAGGCAAGGATGGCATGCGTGTAAAGGTAGATGTAAGAGTGATGGAAGGAAGAGGATAGAGTTCTTGATTGATGGCTCCAATTTCTCTGTGAAGCAGGAGTAAAGTATTGAAGGAGTCTGCGGGGTAAGAGCCTTGAGGAGAGAAATAAAGGTGGGAGACACATGCTCTCGAGAGTGGGAGAAGTGGTTGACAAGAGAAACTCGACAAGATGAACTGTACCATGAAGATCCAGTAGAGATTGGAAGATTTCAATACATAGTGGAGCCAGTCTCCAAGATCATGGGATTTTCTCATGCAATCAGCCCTAGGGGGCAGGTGTGGAGATGGTAAACGGTTGGACTGAACAGATCTGCAGGACTTGTGGTGCAGGACAAAGTGGCAAAGTCAGAGATGGAGACGTGTTGGAATGTGAGTTCCAGGAAGGACGGGGGAAACCATGAGAACAGGTAGCAGCTGATGGCAAGAGTAGACTTGGTGTTGAGCAGACTGGCCACTGAAATGGGATCCGTGAGGTCTTTCTTCCTGGGGCAGCTGTGTCTGTCCGTTGTTTCCTTAGGGCCACTCTCACAAGCATTCTCTGGATCTTTCATTCACAGCTCACCATGCTATTCACTGCACTTTTGAGGGCTCTGGACCCAAGGCGGGACCTCCATCATGGGCTTGCTGCACCACCACATGGGATTCCCCCAGCACACCTTTCCTGGGAAGCACACTTTTCCTTGTGAGCCTCCTGGGGGCACGAGTCATTGCACAGTCACAGCTTGGTGACCCAGGAAGACGGTCTTTCCTTGCAGGTGCCCTGGCTGTGGAGACATCCAGCTTGCACAGACTTTGGGATTTGAGAAGCGGCTCCAGCACCTTGAAGGGCAGCAGGAGCTGATTCAACGAATCCCCAAACGAATGATATGTGGCTAATAGGAGATGGAGTAAATAGGAGATATGCCTTTTAGGACAGTGTCAGAAGTTTGGATATCTGTTTTTTAAGTCAATGTGGCAAAGATCCAAAGGGCTCCTGCACAAGGAGCTGGGAGACAGTGGAAGATTATGTGGCTGTTAGTCTTCAGGCTTTCGGTACAATGGCACCTTCCGCCAAATGCAATGTTCTCGTTATTCCAGGTGGCTGATTGCCAAGCCACCAGCCCTCCATCAGCTCAATCTGTCAGCTTCCTGCTTGGGAAGGATATGCTAATGACATGCAAATGACCCCGTGAAGTGAGGCGCTCTGCTATCATTTATCCAGTAACCACAGCTACCGCGATATACGGCCATAAAGTATTAGACCCGGTTATTTATATAATGATATAATACAGGTTTGTCTATGACACTGTTGTTTTAATCTATAATTATATAATCTTGCTCAAGTCCTGTAATGCCATAGTGTAATATAATTATCATGCAACATACATCTCATTCATTATCGATATAAGAGCGATTTGCACCATTAGTGCTTCCTGGGGAACAAAGCGTCCTCGTGTCTGTCCCTGTTCCCCTGACCCTCCTGTCACCCAGAATTTTTCATCATTGCTGCTGTGTGGCACAGAGATTGACCAAAGGAGATCCAGCTCTCTTCCCTGGGAAGCCGTGGGCATCCCTCCATGCTCCCTCCACTCAGGGGTTTTCAGGTCTGTGTCCTGTCCCTACAAGGATAGTTGACGGATACCAGTGGGCTGGGGAAGGGCTCAGGGCACCGTGCCCTCGACTGCTCCTTGATCTCCAGGGGTGCCAGGGGGGTCTTGCTCCTTCTGTGCCCCAGCTTATGTTTCATAGCAGAACAAAGAACAAAGGCTGAGCCAGCCACCAAGGCGGTCTGGTATCGGCTGCTCCCAAGCATTGGAGCACTGCTCCTGGGCCCAATGGGAGTGGAGCCTGTCCCCCCTCTTGGTGCATTTGATCCTTGAACAAATCCCTGTATTTATCAACAAGTATAAGTTTGCAAAATGAGTAATCAGTGTCTTAGGAGATTAAAAATAGCTGACAAAAGCAAGACAGGATGACAGATCTAGCTCAGTTTACTCCTACATAGAAAATGTCTCCTTTTCATGTGTTTATAGTGGATGACAAACGACTGGAAGCTGGTGCTTGCGAAAAGTTTGGGGCTTGACAGGCGTGCAGTGGGTCCCACCGAAGGCTGTCAGCACCAGGGCTGACCCAGGTTCAACAGCAGTATTAATATCTTCATAATCACACGGGGATTCCCCATTATCTCCAAATCAATATGACAATTAAATGTTACTGAGCCATCTCTGGGCTCCACTTGGGGGAGTTAAAAGCCCACAGTGAACATCCAGAGCCTGTGTCACTCTGAATCTGTCTCTGCTGTAACATTTATCAGATGTCCAATTAGCCACCGAGGGAAAAAGACAAATTGAGGGGTTTGTGTGACTCCACAAGCAATAAGCTGACACAGGGGGGAAGATGTGCTTTCCATGGGAGTCGATGTTGTAGGCCAGGAAGGTGGGCTAGGCTGTGGGATCCTGTGAGTGTGCTCAGTCATGTCCAACTCTTTGCAACCCTTTGGACTGTAGCCCTTAGGCTCCTCTGCCCATGGGATTCTCCAAGCAAGAATACTGGAGTGGGTTGCCATGCTCTCCTCCAGGGGATCTTCCTGACTAAGGGATCAAACCCAAGTCTCCTGAGGCTCTTGCATTGCAGACAGATTCTTTACCTGCTGAGCCATTTTAGAAGCCCCTAGGATGTGGGAAGAACATGGGAAAAGGACTCTGGTAATCTTAGCTGTGACCCCCCTGGGTTGAAACTGGAGGCCAGCTCAGACTAACTTGCCACTCTCTGGCACACTAGTTCCTGGGAAAGCAGGTCTGCACCACTGACTGCTGCTGACTCACAAAGCTGTTGGAGCTCTTCCTTCAGCTTCTCTCCAAGGTATCTGTTGCTCAAAGGCAAAGACTATTTCTACCTGGAGAAGTGCCCTCCTCCAGCCTCTGGTCCTCCTGCCTGTACCAGATCCCTATTTCAGGTGAGGCCAGATTTGAGGAGTGTCATGAGGAAGCCAGCCCAGGACTTCCAGCAGAGGGCAGGCTTTATACACACGACTTCCATAGAGAGTTCTAGAGAATTGGCCAGGCCTGTGTGCAGTGACCCCTTCCTATGTTATTACTACAAGCAGATTTCCTGGGGTGTGTGGGATAGAGAGAGGGAGGGAGTATCCCTGGGTGTCACCTCCGCTTGGTAGGGACACGGCGGTCACATTTGAATGATGGTTCCAGCTTAGCCCTGCATGCATGCTCAGTCATGTCTGACTGTTTGTGACCCTATGGACTGTAGCCCACCAGGCTCCTCTGTCCATAGCATTCTCCAGGCAAGAACACTGGAGTGGCTTGTCATGCCCTCCTCCAGGGGATCTTCCTGATCTGGAGACTGAACTCGCATCTGCCTGCGTCTCCTACACTGCAGGCGGATTCTTTACCCACTGAGCCACCTGGGAAACCCCTCGCTTAGCCCAACATCCCAGCACATCTCTGAGCTGCTGCTTTCAGTCCTAGTAAACTCCCTAACTGCCTGGTCAGGACAGCAGCAGGCCCATCCTGAGCTTTTTCACCACTGGATCTCATGCATCCAGCTTGTCTGTCCCCCTGATTGGGACAAGAGTGCCCCGTCTCGGTGACTGGGCAGCTTGTCACTCTTCCTGCTTCCACCCCACCATCCCGATTCCTCTCCCTCTGCTGGGCAGGAAGAGCCTAGACTATGGCCTTTAAATGTCCGGCCTCCAGTGGGTCTTAATTGGGTGGGAGGAGGAGGAGAAGCGATGTGCTTTTTAACTCTTGGAGGACATCACAGGGTGCCCCTGTCACGACTGTGGCCTTATTACCTCTCCACGTGGTCCACATTGCCTGCCACACCGAGTCCCCCAAGCGTGTAAATCTTCCCGTCGTATACAAGGCTGTTGTGCCGACAGCGGGGGACCGTCATCCTGGAGACGAGGTTCCAGTTATCGAGCAGGGACATGTAGCACCAGACATCGGCCAGCGTCACCCCTGATTCCATCCCACCTGTGGGCAGTATGGGAGGGAGGTCCAGAGAGTGGGCAGGGAGTGAGGAAAGGCCCACGGCCGGGATGCCCAGCCCCGGGGGCAGGAGGAGGCTTCACGTGCAAAGTAGACACTTCTGGGCCTTGTGTCTTCCTTAGCCATGGTGTGGAGACAGGACCCCCTGGGAATTCTGTGCCCTGTGCCCAGCCCATCCCTGAGGGGGCCTCACCTGAGAGGTAGATGTTGTCCCCGGCACTCACTACACTGAAGAACTCGCGGTCATAGAAAGGCAGTGAGGCCAGCGGGTACCACTTGTTGTTCTGTGGGTTCCAGCAGGTGACAGCCACCAGCGAGCGCTGGGTCATCCCCACCATCTGACGGCCCCCCACCAAAACGATGACCTCAGCCACACCTGCAGGGACACGGAGGGGCACCCTTGGGACAGCCTGACGCGGTGTCAGCGTCTGTGCCTGTTGCCTCCTGGGGGGACCCACCCAGAGTCGGGCTGACGACAGGGCACCTGCCTTGGGGGGGTTTGGGGCAGGTCCCGCCATACCTGCAGAGAGGCGGGGCCGCGTTCGGGGCGTCTGCATCTCCTGGCGGGCGTGGGGCAGCATGTGGTAGCGTTTGGCCTCGTTGACCAGGTCCCGACACGCTTCCGACGACTTGATCAGCTCCTCATTGTCCACCACGTTGAGCAGGTAGCTGGGGTGGATGAACGGGAGGCGGACCACCGCCAGCAGCTCTGCCGCGTACTGCGGGGTCAAGGAGACATGAGATCTTCTTAGATCATAAGGTGGCACCACCTCATGTGAGTCGTATTGAGAAGGGAGAAAGGAGGGATGTGGGGATGAGCACAAGGATAATTCTCATCTGCATTTGGCTTGGGAGTGCTGACCCTGCTCACCCCAGCCGAGATAGAGATGGTGGGAGCTCCCAGCAGCTGGAGGAGAGAAGGGAACCCAGGGGGAGGTCTCTGCACTGGGGCTGACCTTGGGGTGGACCACCCATTGGTCTCTTGAGCACCTCCCTCCTGCCGCCTCCTCTCAGGTCATGGCCCTCTGTTTCATACTAGGCTGCAGGGGACCGGAATGAGGATTCTGATCCTCGAAAAGGTGTGCGTAGGGGTAGGAACTCAGGAATGGGTGGGAGGGCCCGGGAGAGCTGATGGTGATCATCAAGCTTGCAAGTCATGACCATTCCAACCTGTGTCTCTCCCCCTCACCAGCAAACCCCTGGAGTGGCATCCCACTGGGCCCCACCCCTGAACTGAAGGCTTTTCACTGGCTGATTTGAATCCCCCTCTTGTCTGGCACACTCTTAGCTCATTGCTGTAGCTTCAACAAACAAGTATTGGTGACCACTCTATGCCATGCACTGAGTTTGTTTTTGGGGGTGCAAAGGCCAGTACGATCCAGTCTCTGACCTCCAAGTATACATGGTTTCATGGCGGGGAGAGGATCCATCACATCAAAGGACTCTTCTCAAAGAAGAGTCTAGTGAGGGGTGGTGGGGATGTGGGAGGGGAGGCTCCCCAGAGTGGATGGTGTCTGAGCCTGCTGTGGAAGGATTGCTGACTTCTCCAGGCCTAAGATGAAGGAGAGGGAAGCCATTCAAAGCACACACAGAGGCACTGGAGTCTGAGAGAGCATGGTGGTGCATCTGGAGGGACCTTTGGAGCTTATTGGGACTCCCCCGGTGCCTCAGCAGTAAAGAATCCACCTGCAATGCAGGACATGTGAGTTTGATCCCTGGGTCAGAAAGCTCCCCTGGAGGAGGGCACGGCAATCCACTCCAGTATTCTTGCCTGGAAAATCCCATGGACAGAGGAGCCTGGGCTACAGTCCATATGTGTCTAGAAGAGTCAGACACGACTGAAGCGACTCAGCACACGCATGGAGTTTATTCTTGTTGGATGCAGAAGGCTTCCGTTGAGGGGTTGGGTGGCAGACAGGGAGAAACGAGACTGGAGAGGTCAGCTGGGTTCTGGCCTCTGCTGAGCTCAGGCTTGGCTTGCTAAAGGGCTGTGTAGTGCTTCCTGCAGAGCGGATGAGGGCGCTCATGAGGAGTTTAATTTTTTAAATTTTAAAAAATTTTATTTAAAATTTTTTTTTGGCCACACTGCTTGGCATGTGGGATCTTAGTTCGCAGATGAGGGATGGCCCTGCATCTCCTGCAGTGGAAACATGGAGTCCCACTGCTGGATCACTAGGGAACTCCCTCATGGGGGTTTTAAACAGAGAAACCACGGGACCAAGCATGTTCCTAGGAAGACCAGCAGGCTGCAGGGATGGAAATGAATTTGGAAGGAGGAGACTGAAGGCAGGGAACCCTCTCAGGAGACAACTGCGGTCATCCTGGTGAGATCAGGGGGCCTGGAATGAAGAGAGAGAACTTGGCCCTCGTAAGAGGAGGCAGTCATGGCAGCAATGTGTGGCCACATGGAGGTGGAAGGCGTGGGAGGATTTGGCTTCTGCCGTGGTTAGTGGGCAGAACTGCGATAGGGAACCCAAGAAGATGGGTAGGTCTGGGGGTTTATGAATGAGAGGGGCTTGGGAGACACTGGCTGGAGGGGTCCTGTAGACAATCAAAGACAGAGGTCTGGGCTGGAGGCAGATCTGGGGGTCGTGGTAGATGGTGGTGGTCACTATTACAGCTGCCTAACTTGACTTCCTTCCTCTGAAAATGAATCTTGCTCCATCTCTGCCTGGTGGGTCAGAGGACTGCCTTCTCCTGGCCCAGTGACTGGGGCAGGCATGAAGAGCCATCTCTGAGTCCTGTGTGCACTTGATGTTGTGGATCCTGTCCCCGCCCCATCCCTTCTTCCCTTGTGCCTCTTCTTGCTCCATGTGCAACAAAGTTGCCCTGTCACCTGTCTCTGAGCTGCCTCAGCTCTTGCTGGGCTCCCGTCTCCCTGCCCCATTTTCCCATCTGTGCTTTCTGGGTGGACTCTGAGCTCTCCTAAGAGCCACCTGCATGTCTGCACTAATTGTGGGGGGCTCCTCTCATGTTAGAACCCAGGCAGTCCCGCTCAAAGCAAGGATTCCAAATTCATTCCCATCCCTGTAGCGTGCTGATCTTCCTAGGAACGTTTGTTCCTGTGGTTTCTCTGTTTAAAACCCCCATGAAGGAATTCCCTAGTAAGCTGGAGATCCCCGGGCCGTGCTTGACCTCCTGTGACTCAAGGGCTCTCCTGGGGATCCTGCCCTGCCCTTCTGCTCGACTCTGGCTCTCATTTCTCTAGCTGTCCCTTCCAAGGGACTTGCCCTCCCTCCTGACAAGCGAGCGGTGGTGCCCCGTCTCCAGCCTGGTTTCCATTCAGTCCAGGTGCTCCCTCCCCTCTCAACTGCCAGAGCCGGGATAGGGGGTTTGAGGGAGCCCAGGGCACCTGAGTCAGGCACACCCTTCTGTCTGCAGGGCCCTGGTGATGCCTGCTTGACCCTGAGGACTCTCGGTCGGCTTGGGTTTCTTGCAGGTGCAATGCCTGCCCTTGAGAATCCTTTAGTGCCTGATTTCTCTTCTCTCATCCCCCTTCACCCCTCTGCACCACGTGAGCTGGTCTGGCCTCCCTCTGCAAGGCCTGCTGGCTCTCACATGCTCCCTCTGCTGATTAGACCAGTTGGCCCCAACTCCCTGCTCCAGACGCCCTCCCTCACCAAGAGGGAGAGGGGTGCAAGCCAGGGCAGGTGGGGTGAGCCCTACCTGTGCGCGGCACACGGGGTCCTTCTTGATCCACTTGATGACGGTCTCGTACACTAGCTCCTCGGCCTTGGTGTTGAGGCTGTCATTGGAGATGTAGGCGATGAAGTCATCCTTGGAGATGCTGAGGATCTCCTCCTGGGATGCCACCTCGGGGAAGATCTGCAGCGCGAAGGCCTTGGCCATATGGTAGAGCTCACTGCACTGCATGGCCTCGGCCATGGCCAGCACCCCCAGGCAGTTGCTGGCCGTCAGCTGCTTCTCTGGGGGCAAGAGCACAGGACAGCACCGCTGACTGCAGGGGAAGGGTCCCCGCCCATTCTCATCACCTGTCTCTCCGGACCCCTCTCTGAGCCCCTGTCCTTGTGACTGGCCTTCAGCATCCAGAGTCCCCATAAGCCCATTTCCTGTGTCCCTGGAACTTCACACCCATTTTCTGGGTTTTCCTCTGCCCCGTCTCAAACTGACTTCCCTGAGGCCTCCTTCAGCAGAATGACTGAGACTGAGGTATGGGGTGTCAGCACCAGGCTTAGAGCTTCCTCACTGCTGGGGCACGAAGGAGGCCTGGGCTGGGGGCAGGGGTCACACCAAGGCTTAGGGTGTCTTCTGTAACTGTGACAGACAAATCTGGGGTCATAGACTTCTACTTCAGCATCATGACAGTGGGAACACCCCTCATAAGCCCATCCACCATCTCCCAAAGGGACTCAGCCTCACCCAACCTGACCTCCAGACCTGGTGTCAGTCTGGCCAGGGCTCCTGAGATCTGACTAATGGTGATTCTTATCTAGACATGGCTGGGTCCTAGGAGGCTCTTCACCTTTGTGGACTTAACTCTAGAGTCATAGTTGCTGACTCTTCTAGATGGTCCATTGCCCCAAAGTCACATCTTAGGCCCCTGGCCATCCCCTGACCTGCCCCCACCCCCATCTCTCTCACTCCACCCCCAGGCCGGTTCTGGTGACTCCCATCTCTGCCCTTCCCTCTCCCTGCTCTCACCCAAACTGGGCAGCTCCAAAGTGTAAAGTGAGCACGTTCTCTGGGTTGAGGCCTTGATGGAAGCAACTCAGTTTAGTGTTTAGACAACAGGGCTGTGAGGCCAGGGCTCCCATGAAAAGACCATTCACATGGGCCTCTCAGCCCATTTGTTCTCACAAGACTGCCTGGGGGGCCAGTGTGGCATCTCTGACCCCCAAGGGAGCAAGGCAGAGAACCCCTCTGTCCACCGGTGAGCAAAGGCCTCTGCCCACAGTTATCCGAATGATCATCTTAAATCTGCTGGGAAATCCAGCTGCAGCCCCAGTCGACCTGGCTGGGCATGCACGGCCCTCCCCACTCAGTCCTTGAATGTTTTGTTCATTGGTGCTGCTCCCTGCGGCTCACCGAGAAAGGACACGCAGACTTTGCAGAAGGTGTGGAACTGGAACTTGCTGGCCGCCTCCAGCAGCGTCTTGGCGTTGGCCGAGTCGATGACCAGGGAGCCCGTGTACACAAACTCCAGCAGCAGCTCCAGGACGTCGGCCTGCAGGTTGGACAGGACCAGTTCCAGCTTCTCCCGGCCGCATTGGCTGCCGTCTTGCACCGACCTAGGCACAGAGACCAGGGTGTCCTTACCTGCTGGCCCGCGGCCACGGCGCCGCCTCCTCACAGGGCTGGGTCTCCCTGCACACCTCGCTCACAGCCCTTTGTTTTAGGACTCAAGGGACACGGCCAATGACACACCTGAACCTAGCCACCTGACACGGGATCTGAAAGAGAAGAGTCTGACCAGAGACGCCCAGAAGAACAGAAAACCCTGCTTATCACTACTTGGCATGTCCATGCAAAAAAAAAGATGCAAATCAAAAAGCATGAGCTGTGGATGGGGACGAGGACTAGGACTGGCCTCAAAGGGAAACAATACGGTTGGCTCTGCTGCTGGCCCCAGCGTATCCGCCAAACACGGCCAGCAGGCCCGGGGCCCTGGGGGCCTTGTCTGCCTCGGATGGGAGAGTCTCCAGAGTGACTGAGGCTCCTGACCGGCCGTGATCACAGTCGACCCCTTGATCACCCCAAAGACTGAGGGCCCCAAGCCTCCCCAGAACCCCGACTCCAACCCCACCTCTTTCCCAAAAAGCATATTGTTTCCTTTTAGGCATGGAAAGGAAGCCCTTCATGACATTGCTTTGAAACTGAGGGCGAGACAAGATAGACGGACAGAATGGTTAGAGCCGGGAGGAGGGGAAGGGAACAACCAAGGACTTCCGCCACAGACAGCCAGCAGCCATGACCTAGGACCTGGCCCGGGGCGGGGCCCTCCTGCCACATGGAACACGGGGTCAGAGGTCAGAGTGGCCTGCGTGTAGAGTGTGCATCGGGCTTGTGAACTGGGGGGAGCGGGGGAGGGACACAAATATATAAATATGTTTATATTTGGTGTCTACAGAAATACAAAACCATTGCAAAGGCTCCTAAGGCTTGGCAGCCGCGCCCTAAAGCTGGACCTGAAAGGAAACAGATAAGATGAAGCAAAAATAACACCAATCGAGAAATGACCAGGAGGAGAAACACCCAGAATGTTAAGAGTCAGGAGGCAGGGTTATCAGAGGTGGATCGGCTTGGCACCCGGTCTTGGCTGCTCTGACCTGTCCTGTTTCCCACGCTGAGCCTGGTCCTGCCTGGGGCTGTGTTCAGCCACATGACTTGGAAATGACCGCTTGTTTTCCCTGTCCCTCACCCCACCCCAAGGAGGCCAGGGGCCAAGACTCTTGTGACTGGTCCCTTGGGTGCCCCTGTGGCTGTCAGTGGGGGTGTGGAGGTGTCAGGCAAGCAAGCAGGCTGGCCCCAGAGAGGCCGACTCCTGTGTGAGCTGGGTGTAAGGGGACCTGGGTGCCCCAGCTCTGCCACCCACAGCCGGGCAGCCTTGGCCTCTCCGGCCCTCAGGCTCCTCTTCTGCAAAACAAGAAGACTGGACTAGATGAGGTCTAGAGTCCTGTGGAGCGTTTCTGTGACAGAGGCTGGAAAATGTCTTCCCAAGAGACTCTGCTCTACATGACAGAAGCTGAAATGCCACCATTAGCACAGCATTCTCTCTGGTTAGGCACTGGCCTGGCAGGGCCTTTACAACACAAATATGACCCGGCGGGGAACAGGTGAAGCTGTGAATCTGTATCCAGGACACCCCTCCCAGGGTACAACACTGGTCCCCCTCTAGAATGGCTCATCCAACCAGGGGCCTGAAAGGTCTATTCTGCCACAAGTCCTGGGCAGACCCGGAAAGCTAAGTGGGAAGTTGTAGGCTAGACAGAGTGTCTGAGCAGAGCCCCTTCTCAAGCCCATAGACACACACAGTTTGTGTGAGTTTTAAAGTGTCTTAACACACCTAGTCTTCAGCTGTCAGGATGGATTTCCATGCTTGGGTGACTTTGTTAAGTATAAAAATGGTTTATTATGGAATCACTTGAAACCACAGACATTCTGAATACTCCAGGCCTCAGGAGCCATCTGGTCAACCTCTTACTCGACCCTTCTTTCATTCCTACCTGACACTTTCTGCCCCCCTCCACCCCCAACACTGCTCTTCATGCTCTGGGGAGGTCATGCTGGGCCACAGTCAGGGCAGGGCTCATGAGGCCGAAGTAGGGCCACTCCCCTTCTCCTGAGGCTCCCAGCCCCTGCTACCTCCCCCCATCTGGCCAGCTCTCCTGTCTCCCTACAAACTCTCAGCACAAAATCAGAGAGGAGCTGAGGTGGAACTTTAGGATGTACACACACATGCATGCACACACATGCACTGAAATGCATGTGACATGTGACCCTGAGGACCATGGAGTCACCCTGTGGGGAGGGGTGTTGGGCAGATGGAAGGCCAGTGGAAGACCCAAGTGATGGGTCTGGTGAGACCTGTGTGTGGTTAAACTTGTGGGGAGATGCTTGTCTTGCCCAGAGTCTGAACCAAGGAAAGGGTCCTGGGGACACGGTGCTGCCTCATGGCCAAGGGTTGCCCAGGGGGGTGTAGGGGGATGTCGACCATGGCAGGGGCTGTCCAAGGACTGCTGCTTCTGTGATGCTCGGTTGGGGCTCTGTTCCCCCACATCCCCCTCCCCCACCATGGGGACCACCTGTGGAGGGGAGTCAGCCACTGAACAAAGGATCTATGGAGAGTGGATGGAGGTCCCTGGGGCCAGATGCCAGACATTGTGAGCTGAACAACCA
This sequence comes from Okapia johnstoni, assembly GCA_024291935.2. Taxonomy (NCBI): domain Eukaryota; kingdom Metazoa; phylum Chordata; class Mammalia; order Artiodactyla; family Giraffidae; genus Okapia; species Okapia johnstoni. The sequence goes on along the minus strand of CM044306.1, from coordinate 64,756,194 downwards.
TTCTCCTTGGCCGCAGAGGAGCACGTGGGGATGTCACGGAGACTTTTTCGGGTGGTGGAGTTCAGATCTGGAGAATGCAAGGCCTCTGACAGTGAGGCCTCCTGCAGCTCCCTTGCACAGCAGGTTCATAGTCCACACCGGCATTCCTGGGTGGCCCAGGCAGCTGTGGGGGTAGAGGGAGGCCAGTGGCCACTCTCCTTCCCTGATCATCAGACTATCTTGGGACAGGACCTCTGTGCTCTGTCGGCCTCTTCCCTCTGAGCAAGGACCCCCTGGGAGGCATTACCCTTGAAGGGTGGCCCTGATCACCAGTGGGGAGCTGTGTCCTTCCTAGATGACCATTCTGTCCCTGTTATAAGCTGGCTCATGGGCTCTGAGCATCCCATTCCCCTCAGCCCCATGGAGTATCTGGGGAGCTGCTGGACAATCAGGGTCACAGCATGACCTTGGAGAGAGGGGCAGCAGGGCGGGGATGACAGCCTTGGCAGGGTGGGGCTGTGGACCTGACACTGGGGGCAGGAGCATGGGAGTGAGGGGCAGGCTGGAGCTGTCCAGTGCATGCAGGGCCCACAGTTTCTCTCAGAAGACTAAAACATCCTGGGGTCACCTTCTCCCAATCAGGGGTATGTCCCCAGGTATGGGAAACAGGCTCTGCTTGGCAGATCTGGCAGATCTTGGCAGATGTGCTGGGAATGGCTTACCCCAAATATTAGGATTTTTGTGACCTCACCGTTAGCAATTCACTCTTGTGGGATAAGAACCGCCCTCTTCAGAATTCAGGACAGAATCTCATCCACCCCCACACACCTCAGAGATCAGATGCATTCATTCTGCAAGCTGGATCTAGAACTGTTGGGGCAGTGGGGAGTGGGGGTAAACATGGAGCAGAGATGAATGTGGATGGCACCCTGCTCCTCTCAGGAGGGTGACCCCACCCAGGACTCGGGATGTGTGATTCTCTCTCTCTCTGCTTTTCTAGTCATACTGCTCTGTTCTCCCAGGAAAAGGTTAGCCTGCCACCCACAAATGCCCACCTTCTCAGGGAAGGAGGGGGAAAGGCACATGGCTAGACTACTGCGTTAACTCTACTGGGCTCCCCTACATGCCAGCTAAAAGAGATCCTTTTAGCTTTCCTCTGGAGAGGGAGCTGGAGTGAGAAGCCCAGCGTCTACACATGGGGCTTGTGAAAATCAACCTGCACAAAATTTGTCCATCTGTTTTCATTTACTATGAAAAGAGGATAGAGTTCAAATGTGCTGGTGGCTTCGGCAGGCTTAGTGAGAGGAGAGAGAAGGTAGAATGCCAGGTCTCTGTCCCATTTGGTGAGACATGGGGGCAACACTCCTTTGGGGCTGGGCGTTGTTTCCCACATTTGTGGTGGGGAGGCAGGGCCCCTGCTGTCTCTAAAGAAGAACAGACCGGTCCCCTCTGATGGGGTCTGCAGCCCACTGGGCCAGTGAGTGAAGCCAGTGTACCTACTGGCATCAATCGTCCCCCAGAGCTCCTTGGCTCCTGGGGGACAAGTGAAGGGACTTCTTCATGAAAGGCAGACCTCAGTCCTGCTCACTGGGGTTGAGAAGTGACCCTTGACTCAGGAGGCTGCCTCCCCAGGACCCCACTAGGTCTTGTTCAGTCGCCAAGTCATGTCTGACTCTTGGTGACTCCATGGACTGTAGGACACCAAGCTTCCCTGTCCCTCACCATCTCCCAGAGTTTGACCAAGTTTATATCTAGGTCTAGTCTGCTCAAAACATCCTCCTTCCTTCCTGACACCTGGGGCTCAGCCCACTGTCTTCCTCTCCACTCAGTCCTGCTGGTGTTCACCCTCCAGCCTGGGTGCAGGTGGGGCCTGGTTGTTGCGCAGCACTAGGCTTCATGTTATCCAAAGACAGGGCTGCAGCTCCTTTTCCTGCCGGGCTTTCACCTGATTGTCATGGGGACTCAGAGTGGGCACAGAAGGATGATGAGACAGCCCTGCCATCTCATCCTGGGCTTTGTGCTGAACTTCCTCATGGCCTCATGTGCTCTTCTCCAAGCTTTTCTGAGCCTCCTCCAGCCCTCACTCTAGTGGACACAGCCCCTCCTGGGTACGGGGGAGAGGGCTTGTCTCATGGAGGCAGGGGTTATGTCTTTTTCTTGGGCAGATTCTGTAGACAGTTTACAAGCATTTCTAATATATGTGCACACACACACACAAGCTCTGCATCCCCTTTTCTTGCATACTTCTACCCTGTCAACCCTGAGATTTTACTTCCCCATTCCTTATAAACCTTGTGGAGGAGTAGAAAGGATGGTTTTGTTCTTCCCTGGGTCAGCAAATGGGTGATGGTAAGAGCATGAGGGCCTCAGTTTGAATCCCAGATCTACTGGTTACTTAGAATTCCCTTGCCTCAACCCCTTCATCTGTAAAATGGGGGCACCTGCTTGTCAGATTCAGTGGGGGTGGGGTTTGCAGGGTAACAAACATCTCAGCAGGTCTCCCTGTGGGCTGGGTCTCGCCCTCGTCCGAGGAAGAAGACTAGAGTTTGAAACTAAATAAGGGGAGATGAAGGGCAAAAGGCTGCTGCAGCCTCAGCAAAGGTATAAACCCAGGTGAAGGAGGAACAGGTGGACCCAGCCTGGAGGCTGGAGAATGGGGCTCTGGGCTGGGGGCTGCTGGGGGGACACTGGTGGGATTCTGAGCTGAAAAGGCTGGTCCAGAGGACTCTCTGATACCTGACTCTCCCACTGCTGGTCCAATTGTCATCTTTATGAACTGCAAGCCTGAACATGACACCCCCAGGTTTAGAACAAAGCCCTGTGAGCTGGCTCCTGCCTTCCGTGCCTCCTCGTCCCCTCCTTCTTCACCTTGCACTTGGTGTTGCAGCTCACCTGTGCTGCCATCACCCCTTGCCATCCTGAGGCCCCGAGCTTGTCTGCCTGGCCAATTCCTCTCGGGGTTCAAAACCCAGGCCAGATGCCACCCCTATCCCAGGGGCCATCTCCAAACTCCCCTCCCTTGTGGAGTCAGGCACTTGGCCTGGGAGCCACCAACCCTCCTCTGCTGCCTTCGCCCTGCACTCCCAGTCACACTTTACAGTTTCTTCCTCTCCAGACCGTGGTCTCTCCGAGGGCCAGCGCCCATCTCATCCAGTGGTTCCCTGTACCCAGGAGGGGCTCCTGCTTGCTTGCTGGCTCCCCATGTCTGGTCTGTGGCTCCAGGTGAGGGTGTCGTACTGGGGTTGGGGCTGATGCTGGGACATGCCCTCAATGGGTTCAGAGCGAGGACTGCATCACCTGTGCCAGGCTAGAGGCCGGAAGGAGGCCAGCCAGAGCCCCCAGGTCTGGGGTTCCCAGACAACAGAGAGAGGGCCTTTGCCCCTAACAGGGCTTCCTAGGCCCTGGGGAAGGGCAGGGGCAGGGTGTCACGGCCCACAGATGGTCCCCACACCTCTGCTTATGTTAGTGCAGCTGCCTGAGAGGAAAGACCCTGCATGGGGTTTGGTGGGCAGGGCCCTGCTTTCCTGCTGGGTCATTTTGTCTACTGCACACTAAGTCTCGGGGTCACAGACTCGAGGAGACAGACATGACATGGCAACAGCAGCTGCTCCCTGACCACTAAGAACGTGAAATACTTGAGGATTTTACACGGCTGGGAAGGAAATCATCTTTCCATAGAGTCCGCTTTCCTCCCCATGGAGGTGTCTCCTGGTCTCTGTGGGCAGAAATAGTGACATGTGCCCATGGTTAGGACGAGAGAAGTAAAATTTTAAATGCCTGCAAATTAACAATGTGAATTTTTTTTTTTCTTGGCTGTATCTTGCCTCTTGCAGGTTCTTATTTCCCCCACCAGGGGTTGAACCTGGGTCCCCACAGTAAAAGTGCCAAGTCTTAACCACTAGAAAGTGAAGGTGTTTGTTGCTTAGTCGTGTTTGACTTGATCAGTCGTGTTCAACTCTTTGCGACTCCTTGGACTATAGCCTCTGCCCATGGAATTGTCCAGGCAAGAATACTGGAGTAGGTTGCCATTCCTTTCTCCAGGGGATCTTCCCGACCCAGGGATCGAAGAACCCAGGTCTCCCGCTTTACAGACAGATTCTTTACCACCTGAGTCAGACGGCCTTGGAATTTTCTGGCATTGTGATTTTGAACTGCAAGGGCATCTCTGGGTTCTGCTGTGGCCTCCTCTCCTGCTGAGCGACCCTTGTGTATGCTGAAGACCCAGCCCTGTCTCCTCAGACCTCAGACCTCTGGCTGCCTACTAGTCATCTCTACCTGGGTATCTTCAGGCTGCTGAAACTTGACAGGCTAAACAATGCATCACCTCCCCCAGCTCGCCCCTGACCTTGGTCCATGGACCTGCCTGTCTGTGCTTGCACTCGGGAAGCCCTGCCCATCCCCTCACCATCACCCTGTGAGAGCAGGAAGGAAATCTGAACATTATTTGAACCAACCTCCTGTTTTACAGATGAGAAAACCCCGAGGCCTGAGGGAGAGGATGTGACCTGACTGGGGTCATAGGACAGAGTCAGGGGTAGAACCCAGGTCTCCCGGCTCCCAGCTTCGCTCAGCCCCTGAACCCAGACTTTCTGGTTAGGGTCACTGAGGCCCATCCTGCAGTTCTCCCATCTGGGGGTGGGCAAGGCTCCACTTACCCTGACGGGCTCCACACCCTCAGACCGAGCCCAGGGCCCTGGCCTGGAGGTCAGTGCCTGCCATGCCGTCCCACCCTAGCTCACACTTCTCTCTGGGAGGGCCATCTCCTCATCCCCACTGCTCATGATTGTCTCTGTCTTCAACTTGTTATTCCAGGCAACCCATCCTTTGCCCGAAACATTTTAAAACATTGTAGAACATTCTCTGCATTCCAGAACATTCCAAGCAACCCATCCTTTGCCTGGAATGTTCTTCCTCCTTCTTTTCGATCTGTCCAAGAAGCCTTCACTACTTTGGGTTCCCACCTAGCCGTGTCTCTTCTCTGTTGTGTGAGAGCTTCTGGCTTTACATGTACGGTCTCTGACAATAGTCAAAGAGCTCCTGCACTCCCCTTGCCCACATCTTTCTAGCCCAGAGCTGGGCTGTCGCTCAGTACCAAGCTGCCCCTGTATCCTGCCCCCTATGTGCTCTCCAGTGATCTGGAGCAGGGACCAAGGCCAAGGATGCTGGTTCTGCAATCCAGCGGCCAGGTGCCAGTCACTGTCAGTTGAGAATTTGCCAAGAGTGGCAGCACAAAGACCTCCTTTGGCCTGAAGAAGCCACTGGCCGTGCCCCTTCACCCCAGAGCTCGTGCCCCGACTCCTGTGCTCGGTCAGAGAGAACCCAAGCACCGGGGGTGGGAGAGCCGAGCTATCCATGGGACTGGAAGTCACAAAGAGCCTGCCCGTTCCTGCATGGCTGGGGCCAGCGTGGCTGCACGGGGCTCGCACGCCAGGCAGCTCAGCTCGAAGTGAAAGGACACAACAGATTGGAAAGGAGATGCCAGCCAGTGTGCCATCCTGGAACAAAACACAGTCACTCTGGGGTTAGTTGGCAAGTCCAAACACAGCAGTGGGAAGCAAGCAGAGGTCTGTCCTCCCACTCTGAGCACAGTCCCGGCTCAGCGTCCGCCCCGGAGAGGCTGCAAGGCAAAATGAGCAGGGGCATTAATCTGCTGATGGGTGAGAGAAACAGGAGCGTTACCCTGGGCCGGCCCCCTTGTCTGCTCTCCCTCACTAAGGCGCTAGAAGGTGGCCCCTGACTTCTTTGCAAGGGTATGAAGCAGACAAAGTAAAAAAAAAAAAAAAATCAACATAATGGGAAAAAAAAAAAAAGATGCTCATGCACCATTAAGACTCATTCAGGTGGAAATAGCCGGGGCAGAGGATAGGAGGGGAGGGGAGCAAAGGCTGAGAGAGACCGTGTTTAGGACACACCTGGTCTGTGCTCAGAAGGGCTGGCTTAGGCTCAGTGTACAAGTATTGAGACATGCAGCATGAATGAGGCTTTGGCTACAAGTCAGTTCTCCCTGACTTGGGCTGTTGGAAAAGTGGCCCCGTGGGTGCCTCGTGCTCCTCGGTGGGGGACAGTCTGGTCCATGTGCTGTCCTGTCATTAAGTTCACCATCGACAGCAGTGGTGATGGTGCTGGGGACCTGTGCTGGCCCAGTGGGGGCAGTGTGCAGTGGTCCCTTAGAGTGGAGTCTGCAATCCTCCTAACCTCAGGGAGGGCTTGTGAGCCACTGAGAATGCAGGATCCTCGAGGGTGGGGTGGAATGTCGCCTACTGCTGGCAGAGGCCCCCCCACCCCAGGGACCAGCAAAGAAAGCTGTGTGGAATGGGCTGGGGACAGTGGCTGCTCTGAGGCTGCGTGTGAGAGGGCACTGGGAGGAGGAGGGGGAGGAGAGATGGCTACTGGCTCTGTGACAGGGAGTCACGCTTCAGGAACCTGTAAGAGAGGGGAGGAGAAAAGCGACACAAAAGCGTCCTACAAAGGAACAGACCCGACCACAGCTGGAAGGAAGGCAAACCTTTGAATCAGGTCCTTGAAATACAAGCTGCAGGAAGCTAGAACATTTTGGTGGACTTCAAACTCTCTGCCTTCAACAACAATTTTCAGGTCTGTAAACGCTTTCGCTCTGCGCTGCTGGTTCAATTCCTTCAACATTTCTGCAGAACAGAGAAGACAGACAGGGCCAGGTTCCCATTAAGAGTTTTTTTTTTAATTAAATTTTTTTTTTCAAGAAGTAGAGAAATAGGAAAATACTGATACTGTTTCTTGGCAAGACTGGCTCAAACACTGACAGTCAAAAGAAGTCACAAACAATGCGTAAACAAGCAGCAACTGGGAGGGGTTACATAATCAAAGGAATAACGACTTTCAAAAGCAAAAAAAAAAAAACCCCAAAACCCAAACACAAAACAACAACAAAAAAACCCAGAAACTACAAAAACCAAACCCAGAATTGAAAGGCTGGGAGAAAAGATTCCCATACCGACAATTGGAAACACAGAGAATACATCATCATAGACAACTAAAAACTGGAATTTAACTACAGAACAAGTTCCCCAAATGCCAATGAGTGCCGATGTATCTGATACCAATAAAGCATGGCATTGTGATGTAAGATGGGCTGGATATGGTTCAAAGGAATAAAAACCACAAAACCTGCAAAAACAGTGTCCCTTATGTTAGATACTCACAGCCATGGCTGGGGCGAGCTTCTTGGGGAGGGGCCCCCAAGAAACGAGGGGTGGAGTGGGGGCCTGATGAGCACCTCCCTTTCACACTTCCAGGACTGATGTGGGGGTTTGGGGATGGGGGTGGGGAAGCAAGCCAGGGGCAAGGATAGCCTATACCTCCTCCCACTTCTTGAGTCATCCTCTCAGGAACCCCTCCCCTCACCTGGGTCTTCAGCACAGGAGATCCTGGCTTGCAGCCCCAGGAGTTTCCAAGAAGTGGCTTTCCAGCCTGACGCACACCTACCTTTGCCTGGTGTCTTGGCCACCTGGGGCCGGCACAGAGAGTGCCCCAGGTGCTTGGGCTCCGAACGTGGGCATGTCAGAAGCTTCTCCCAGACCCACTTCAAGGCTCAGAGGAGGGAAGGCGGAGAGCCTGACCACTATCCAGTTTAGTTTATATAAACACTCTCACTTGCAAAGTTAAAGCCTTCAGAGGAGCAACACTCCCACCAGCCTTGCCCGGCCTGCCTGCTCCCCGACCCGAGCTCTTCCTGGATAGAGCCTGCCTTTAGCTTTCCTGGTAGCTGGACATCAGAGGTCCAGATTCTTGGGCTAGAATGACCTAGACTATTCAGCAGCTGAATGGGAGAGGGTGGTCTGCAGAACTGAGCCCCATGCTCTAAGTCCCCCACTGGAACCTCGAGCCCCCTGGGTGGGTCTTTGTAGCGCCCTGACTGGTGTTCTGGAATTACCCTCCAGTGGGCCCTGCTCCAGCCTGACCACTCATCTCTGTCCTCCTGGGCCATCATCAAGTGCCTGCCAAGATAACTGCTGAGCCCAGCTCCGCCTCTGACACTTATGTCTGTGGCCAAGGCCCTGTGCTTCCTGAGCCTCTGTTTCTGTGTCTGTAAAATGGGATGGAGGCTCCCTCTGTTCTCTTCACAGAACTTGGTGAAGATCAGATGCTCACAATCAGGGATGGGCAAGAGCCTGTGGGCTTTGAGGTCAGCCAGACCCTTTGAGAGGACACACTGGGATCTCACGGGGTGGGTACCGAGGTGCTCGGGCAATGCCAAATAACTGTTCCTCACCAAACCAACATCACGCTGAACTGGGGTTGCCCCAGGGCACATACAAGAGTGTGTATGTGTTGGGGGAGGGTGTTTGTTTTCTGGGGACTCTAAAGGCTCCCATGGGTGTGCTCCAACCTGGAGCAAGGGAGACCAGCAGGGTGCAAAGCCCCAGGTGGAGGGCAAGGAGGACACCGTGGGGCAGATACAGGGAACAGACACAAGGACTGGGGGAGAGACAGAGATGTGATGGGAGGACAGGAGGGGGTCAGATCTCAAAACCTTGTGAGCTAGCTTAATGCTCTAGGCAAAAGAAAGTCAGCAGGGGTTCTGTGCAGGGTGAGGCCAGGGTGGATTCCAGTGGTCATGGCAAAGGCAGGGTGCAGGGCAGGAAAGCACCCTGTGGAGAGAGAGTTGGGCCTCAGAGCCAGGACTAGGGGAGACCCTGAACTCTCCTATCGGTGTGTGACCTTGGGAAAGTTACCCAGACTCCTCAAAGCTTCCATGTCCCCTTCTGGTGAAGATTAATGGCACTATCCTGCGGTCAGCTGTTAGCCCTGTGCTCAGCAAAGGCTAAACACTCAATGGTGGTAAGTTCGATGTTTTTGTTGATGGTGGTGATCACTCTGCAATCCAACTGAGGGGTGACAAAGGCCTGAGCTACAATGGTGACAAAAGGACCGGAAAAAAAACAAGTATTTAGGCTGTGGGTACCATGGCTCCAGTATTTTGGTCATCTGATGCGAACAGACGACCCGTTGGAAAAGTTCCTGATGCTGGGAAAGATTGAGGGCAGAAGGAGAAGAGGGCATCAGAGGATGAGATGGTTGGACAGCATCAGCAATGCAATGAACACGAACTTGGGCAAACTCCAGGAGATGGTGAGGGACAGGGAAGCCTGGCCATGGGCGACTGAACAACAACAACCACGGCCATGAGTTCTGCAGGAACCATAATGGGGTTGGGGTGTGTGAAGACCACTTCTCGCTTCTGGGAGGACCTCAGAAAGGGAGAGGGTGATGAATTCAGCTGTGGGCCTAAGGTTAGGGCCATGGGACACCTGGGGAGAGTCGGCAGTGGGGACCTGAAGCACACGGCCTGCTGGGGTGGACCTGACTCAGGGAAAGCGTGCAGGGTTAGGCTGGGTGAAGGCTGAACTGCTGTGTTCACATTGCACATCATCTCCACAAAGGAGCCCCAGCTGAACTCATTCCCAAACTGTGAGCCAGATGGATGAAGTCACCTTTTAGAGTGAAATTCCATGGGGAGATGAGGGGTGGGGTGGCGGGGAGAGAAAGAGCTCTGGGCTGGAATTTCCAATTCTTGTTCCAGCTTTACCACTAATTGGCTGGGTGACCCAGGGCAAGTTGCTCCAGCTTTCGGCACTCAGTTCCTCCAAGCACCGTGGGCACATGCTCTGGTGGCCCCAGTGGTCACTGCATCAAGAGACCGATACGGCCCCAGACGTCTGCTGAATTAACCGTGCTCAGGCGACGGGGGAGAATGCAGGGCTAGCTACACAGAATGCCATGCCTTCTGGGCCCAAAGCATTCTGATTGTTTTGGAAAATTTTCCTTCAAACCAAGTTCCCAGGGATGGTTCCATCTGTAGCCCGAGCCCCAGCAGCGATGCCTGCTCCCCAGGCTGGATCTGGGAGGTGCTTGGAGAGCCAGGTCCTTGGAACTGTGGGCGCTTCCTACCCTCGCTTTGCAGAAATCTGATTTTAATAGCTGGGCAAGATTACTCAGTTTCAGAAGAATTTTTCAATTTATGAAAGGGCTCACCAGGGGAGTCCTTCTCACAGCAGGGCCCCGAGTGCATTGGAAGAATTGATCAGTCGTACGTGCTTACTGCTGCTGGCTGAGTGCCCAGCTGGAGAGCGGGCATCTGGGGACATGGTGACTAAGGATCCATGGGAGGAAGCCAGCATGGGCTCTGGGCACAAGCTGCCCCCCTGCCCACCCTGTCTTGGTAAAGGAAACCCCTTCATGTCTGAGGAGCTGTGAGTTCCTGGGGAAGCCTTCAGGCCAGCCACAGCTTTGGTGTCTGCAGGCCTCAGGGCAGAGCCTGGCAGGCAGTATGTCTTCAAATTGGATTCCAACTGCAAGCAGAAGATGCCTTGACTTATGAAGGAGGACAGGCCTTGACCTCAAGGTTCAAGGCTGGCATCAGGAAGTTGTTTCCTGGTCTTCCTGGCTTTGACTGGGGACCCCATGCCCTTGCCTTGACCACCCAAGTGGCTCCCCTGTGCCCTCCACCTTGCCCCTCCTTGGGAAACTCCCTCAGCTCAGACCACCCGGAAGAAAGCACAGGCCCACATGTTCACTAGGCTTCTCCTTGACTCCTCCCTTCCCCTCCCACCCAGTCCTGCCTCTTTTACCCCCTAGAAATCTCTGCACTGATTCACTTCTGGTCCCGTTCACATCAGCGCCCTATCGGAGCTGCCATCCTCTCTTACCTGAATCCCTGCAATAGCCTCCAAGTCTGTCTGCTCTTTTCTGACCTGTTCCCCCTCCGAGCTCCCCCCACACAGCAGCCTGACGATCAGCCTCTGCTTAAGTAAAATTTTCATGGCTCAGCCGTGGGAGCCGACCCTCTGTGATGTCTCCCTGCCCCACACCCAGCTCCTCCCCTCCCGGTGAGCCCTTCACTCCCCACCGAAGCCTCACTGCATCCCAGGCAGGCCCCACTTCATCCTTCACTTGTCTCTGCCTCTCTGCTCAGGTCTTTCTTCCTCCCTGCTTCTTTGGGCTAATCATCATTTTATCTTGCAATACCAGTTAAGGTATTATTTCTGTCCCAGGCCTCATTGCCTCTTTCCCCTACTCTCTCCAGATTTCTTGGCCCTCCACTGTCCTTGGCATCCTGTGCTTACTTCTTTAGAGCACACCATGTGTTATAATTATTTATTTACATGGATGTCTCCTGCACAGGATTTTATCTTATCTTCAACACACGGCCTGACATATGTATATAGCCAGTGTGATAGATTGCAAAAATTCCTTGCAGCCCCTTCCTTCCATCAAAGGGTAGAGTTATTTGCCCCACCCTTTGAATCTTGACTGGACTTGTGACTTGTTTCAGACCCGAAAACTTGGTTGAAAGGACACTCTGTGAGGGTGAGCCACAGCCTCAAGGGGCTTTGCTTGCTTTTGCTTATTTTTTTGGGAATTCATGCCCCCACCACCATTTGATCACTCCTGGGCTACTTCTGTTGGAGGATGAGAGAACATGTGCAGCAGAGGTGAGCCCTCACAGATGAGCCATTTAGACCAGCCAGTCCCTGCCAAGATCAGCTGAGTCTGACCCGGGACACCTGAGCTCAACCCAAACAGTGCTGTGCTTATTGTGCTTAGTCACTCAGTCATGTTTGACTCTGCAACTCCATGGATGGTAGCTTGCCAGGCTCCTCTGTCCATGGGGGTTCTCTAGGCAAGAATACTGGGGTGGGTTGCCCTTCCCTCCTCCAGGGGATCTTCCCAACCCAGGGATCAAACCCAAGTCTCCCGAATTCTTTACTGTCTGAGCCACCAGGGAAGTGGTTGTTTTAAGCCACTAAATCTTAGAATTATTTGTCATGCGGCAACACCTAACTGATAACGAAGGCGTGAATAGATGATGAACTCAAATGCTCAGAGAACTTCCTTTGTGTCTGTTTCTCCTTTGCTGGTTTGGTTTGAAGTTCATTCTTTCCACTGTTGTTGTAAAATTACTATCCTAACCATTTTTAATTTCAGCCGTGTTAAATACATTTTATTACTCTACATTATACGTTTAACTGTTGTATATTATACATTTTACTGCTGTGCATTCTTCCTCTTGCTAAATTGAAATTCTGTACCCCTTAAACAACAACTTCCTGTTCTCCTCTTTCCACTTCTTTCTGTCTCTATAAATTTGACTATTCTAGGTATCTCATATAAATGGAATCGTGCAGTATCTGTCTTTTTGTGACTGACTTATTTCACTTAGCACAGTGTCCTCAGAGCTCATCCATGTTGTGGCATGTGTGAAAATGTCCTTCCTTTCTATGGGAAGAACAGATAGGCTTCTTTTCTTCCTTTAAAAAAATTTTTTTTTGACTGTGCCTCTTGGCTTGTGGGATCTTAGTTCCCCAACCAGGTATTGAATCATTGTATGTACTGGCCACCTTTTGCTTATCCATTCATCTGTCAGTGGACACCTGGGTTGCTTCTTTCTTTGAGCTGCTGTGAAAAGTACTGCTGTGAGGCTAATTCTTTTTTTTTTTTTTTGAAGCGTTTATTTATTTTTAAACTTTAAAAAAATTAATTAATTAATTAATCTAAGGTACCTAGTCATGGACATCTCTAAATTCCTTGTCTCAAACTCCATTTAACTTGATTAGGGTAACCCAGCTGTATGAATCCAGCAGCCAGTGGCATCAGAGAGAAAGAAGACTGCAGACCCTGGGGAGGGTCTGCCTGGGGCTGGAGGCTTCGCTTGTTTGTGTGTGTGTTTTTAATGAAGGGGGCTTTATTTATTTATTTTATTTATTTGTTGCACTGCACGACTTGTGGGATCTTAGTTCCCTGACCAAGGATTGAACTCAGGCCCTCAGCAGTGAGAGCTTGGAGTCCTAGCCACTGGATCACCAGGGAATTCCCTGGATGCTTTGCTTAGAGGAGCGTGAAGCCACAAACAGAACCAAGACTGGAGATGAAGTTGCAGCCAAACTTCTGCATATTTTTCACCAAACGACACAAGTTATTTGTCAGAGACTAATGGGCTCGTTCCAGCTGGACTGGAAGGGCTGTCTGAGGCGGTAATAAAGAGGGAGAGATGTCAAATATTAAAAGGCAACGAATTTCAGTGGCTTTGCAGCAGAGAAGTCCATTAACTCAGAGCCCTGAGAAAGGTTGTGCGGCCAAATAATTTTTTTCGGAGCTCAAGTAAGAACCCAGCTAGGTGATAAATGCACCCGATTCCATTGGTCTTTATGACACATATTTGATAAAGGATCTGAAACAATTATAAACTCAGAGCAGTTGTGAAATATACTGAGAAAGCCCAGCAAAGGCTGTGTCACTCACACTCAGCGGATAATTTATTCGGGAGCAGGAGCCTGAGGAATGTCGACACCGTGGGGACAAATGGTGGCTTTACACTAACACAGCCTCCTGCTGCTTCTTTCACAGGCAGTCAGGAGGTGGCTGGGCTGCCAAGCGGAACACTGCTCTTTCACTTCCTTCCTCCCCCACCAACACATATACACATCTCTGCCTTCTCCTTTTACAAAGAAGAACTGGACTCAGAATCAGTCTTGAGAGCCAGCTGGGCTCCAGCTTCCTGGTAAGGTGGAATAAAACCTGTGGGCTGCATGCCTAGGCTGAGTCGGAAGGACAGGCCTTCTCCTGGGAAGTCACGCCATCTTAGCCCCACCATCCCCAGGGCAAACCCTCCCAGGAAACGGGGTTCTCTAGAGAAGGCTTCCTGCCTGACTCAGTGTTTTAGTCAGGTTGTCTGGTTGTCCAAATGGAAATTCCTGCCATTTACCTGAAAGGGAACAAAAGCCCTAAGAGCAGTCACCACCTCCCAGCAGCCTGCCTTTCCCAAGTTGTCCAACCCTGGGTGACAGATCTATTTCTCAAGCAGTGACATTTGGCACCCAAGGTCCTTTCTGTCCCTATGGCCCTGCCCCAGGGCTGCGCACCACTGGGTGTTGGTTAAGCATTTGCTGGGCAGAACAAAGATTACCTTCCAGTTGGAACATCCTCATGGCCTCCAAGAAGATATAAAAATCATCAAAACTTTTCTCCTTAAAGTTTCCATAAGCCCTCCTAAAGCTGACAGGGACATCCCCTTCTCTTCCTCTGTCTCTTAGATTTGAGGACTGACCAGAGGCAGCTGCCAGCCTGGCTGTGGGGGAAGCATGACTGGGAGACTTAGGTCAAGCCACAGAATCACCACGACTTCCCTGTGACCTTGAGGAAGGGCTCTTTCCTCATCTAGAGACCCACCTAGGCAAGGAATGCCTGACCCCTCATTGCTAAACTCCTCCCAGTGACTCTCAGTGCCTTCTAGGACCTGTTCTTAATCTTTGTTTATAGCTTCACTCTCTTTTATTTATGTCCCCACACCCCTCAACTCTCTCTCTGAGTTCACGCCCACTATGTCCTGTTCCTTCACTTTGGTTGTTTCTTTCTGCCCCTTTGGCCAAGTATCCCCCAACAATTGTTTTCTTAAGGTCTCATCCACCCCTTAAGCCTCAGATTAAATTCTATTCCTTAAGAATTCTAACCCAGTTCCCTCACAGACCTCTCCAGTGGTCCCATGAGACTTTGTTGGTGACTCAATTGGAGTAGAGATTCCTGGCTGCCTAATTTCAGAGGAATGTTTACCTGTCTGTCTCCTTTCTAGGGTGTGATCTTCCAGAGGCCTTGTTTCTCTGCATCCCCTATGCCCCCTGAACACCTGACACCATGTTTTGCACAAAAAGTTCCTTTCTTATTGGAATTCAGGGTGTGTTATAGACCAGATGCAGACATGTTCTGGGTGGTAAGAATAGCTTCCCCAAAACATGATCCAAAAGAACCATTTGAAATGTCACACTTCTATGGAATCAAAGGGATAGAATGTGAAAACTAAGCCCCTTCTAACTTCAGGAGACACTAGTGTTAATAATAATGGTGATGACCCCACACTTTGTATGGCATCTCTGGCTGCTCAAGCATGATTGCATTCACTAGGTCCTCCTCAGGGAAAGGTTTATTTCTTCTGCCTAGCTCCTATGGCTTTGAAGAGCATTAAAGGCCCTCCTGGGAAAGACTGACTAGCCCACCAGCTCTATTGAACACAGGTGCAGCCTGGAACCCTCAGGCAACTCTTCAGAACAGGGGGTTTCATACACAGTGGCCAGAGAGAGGAGGTCCTCTCAACATTACAGGGTTCCAGCTACCTGGATGGTAAGATCTGCCCACATGTAGGCCAATAACTTCACTAACCTCTCTGGCCAGTGACCTGGGGGTAAGAGTCAAAGGGAATGGCATTTTGTTTAGGGAGGAATGAAGGAGGATGGGGTGGGGAGCAGAGCATTAGAATCCCAGCACCAGCTTGAGGAGCCTTTCCAGAAGGCTGCAGAAATGGGGGCAGAGCTTTGGCTGAGCAGGGAAGGCCACTGGGCAAACCCTGAAGCTGCAGTTGGAGGAAGGTGCCTGGTTAGGTTGGCACTGGCAGATGTTAGTCCTTCCTGCCCTGCTAAAGAAAGTTCTACCTGGCTCCTTCCCCTGCTTCAAGAAAGCCAAGGGGGCGATGGGAATACTCTGAGCAGGAGAGGATGAAAAGGTCATGGAAGGAGGGAGGAGTCAGAGAGATCTTGGAAGGAGGCCAGGGCTTAGGAGAGATGGGTGAGAAATGAGGTCAAGGGCAGAGTGCAGAGAGCTTGGCCGGGAGCTGGAGCAGAGAGAGCCGATGTGCAGTGAATTAAGATCCAGGTGAGTCAAGTCAGGATGCTAAAAGTGGGGTTTCCAAGGGCCTGGTGGGAGCCCAAGGCAGATGATCTGGGAGCAGCCAGAGGTCAGGTGTTTTGGAGGGAAGGTGGCCCCCTCAAGGAGCTAGAACTTGGTTAGAATTCCCTTAGGGAGGTGGGCAATGGGAGGAGCCTTGGTCCTCGGGACTAGGGGAGGACAAGACTGGGTCTGGCAGCAGGGACACAGTTGAAACAGATGTCTGGGGCTGGGGCTGGGGAGCACTCTCCTCTCTCTATGCTCTCATAGTGTTTTGTGCTCCTGCGAACTGGGTTCTGCCTATAATGTATTTAAAGATGGCTTCTTTTCCATCAGAGAGTAGATTCCTAGAAGTTGGGGGTGGTTCTCGGCTACAGAAACTAGAGTCAAGAAGCCAGGACAGATAGTTGGGACCAAGTGAGTGAACCAAGTTCAGCACCTTGGAGAGCTCCAAGTGCCCTGGGGTCCAGGCAGTAATGGGCAGGGCTTTAGAGAGTTTAGGGGCATCCTGGAGCAGGAGACTGGGTCCACAGTTGAATGAGGCTGAGACATGGATGCCCCTTTTGGAGGCAGACTCTGGGAACTTCAGATACCTTGTGTCTGTTTGGCCCACTTATTTATCCATTAAACAGGTGTTGTTTATCACTCGGTGGGGTCCCCAGGACACATGTGAATGCACATGTTTGCAGATCTGGGGAGCTCACTGTAACAGGGGACACACTAAATAACTGTGATGCTGGGTGAGAAGGTTTAGAGGGGCAAGCACTGGGCAGGGGGCGCAAGGGAGGGTGCTGACTCTGCTCCATGGAGAGCAGAGAGGCTTCCATGGGGCTGGTGATGGTGAAGGAGCTGACCAGTTGGGCGGCAGGGGCAAGGTGTGAACCACTGGGATATGTGTGTTTGTGTTTAAGTGTGTTATGTATGTGGGCATGAACGTATGGTGTGTGAGCATGTGATGTGTGTATGAGCATGCCTGTATGTGTACAAGCATATGTGTGTGTGTGAATGTATATGTTTGAGTATGCAGTGTGAGAAGCAGGCAGGTCTGTACCAGGCTGTGAAAGAAAAAAAGCTTCCCCAGGTCTTTATCCCAGAGAAGTCTGGATGCCATGGGTGGGTTTTACAAGAGGGAATGAGAGAATCAGTCTTGTCTCCTTACACTTAAAAAGGCTGCTCAGAATCAACCCTCACCTTTGGGCCCACCTACTTCACACTGTGCCCTCCCCCATCACCCCTGGCCTTTTGGCCACCAGCAGACTTTCCCTTCTTCCTGATAGCCACTCTGCTCTTCCGACATTTTCTGATGCCCTTCCCCCGAATTTCCCCAGGCACATAGTCAACCTGCCAAAGCACATTTGTCAGGTACCTTCAAGGTGCGGGGCACTAGGGTCGGGGGTGCAGAGCTACGGTTGGGGGTGAGAGCGGCAGTAGCTGAGCCGGTGAGGCAGTAGCTGAGCCAGACTATCCCTGTCTTGGGGAGAGTGCGGCTCAGTGAGGACACAAGGCACCCATGGTGAGGAACTGGAGAAGAGCTACATACACACTCAGCCGTGGTGCTGAAGGCTGACTGAGGAGGGAGAGATGGGTGGCCCGGGGATGACCAGACAGAACAGGGGGTGTCAGGTGATGGCTTGCTATGTCATTGTGGAGAACCAAAGGTGCATGAGGCGGGGTATTACTCATAACCTACTAGCTCACAGTCTAACACACATTTACTGAGGACCTATTATGTGCCAGGCCCTGGGCTGTGAAGATGAAACCAGTTTCCATCGCCAAGGTGCTCACAGTCTGATGGGGGAGAGAGATGCTGCAGTGGACATACGTCAATTTGGTTGCTTGGCGTCAGAACCCCCTTTCTACTGGGGAGAGCCCCACGCTTGGTGGGGAACTGGACCTTGCCCTCATGGGAGTGGAGAGGAGGTGGCTCCCTGGCAGCCGGCATGTTGGCATGAGTCCTGGGCTTGTCTGGTCTGAGGCTCATGCCCTGGACTTGGTGATTACAGCGAAGAGTGTAGGGCCAGCCAGTGATGACTATAGTGGTGGCGGTGACTGTTTGGGCTGGTGGGTCAGTGGCACTCAAGCACCGGGGGTAGGCGAGATGGTGCCAGTGCAGAGTTCCAAGCAGAGTGGCCTTTGGGGGATGGGACGACTGCTCAGCCTTGAATAAATCCATGCTCTGCTGAACTCCATCAGAGCTGCAGTCTGTGGCTGGCGTCCCAGAACCCTGGGTGGGACAGACATGAACGCACCCGTGTTACACTGTGTGGTGAACGCTCTTTCTGCTGAGCTCCCTGGGGTGTGTGGGGAGCATGGGGTACCAGGGGGGAGAGGGTCTGTCTGTGCAGAGGCCCAGAGCCCTGTATTAGCGCGCAGCAGGGGCAGTTGAGTAGGGCTGGAGCAGGGGTTGGGGACAGGCAGGATGGAGGCTGGAGCACAGATACAGTCCCCATGACAGGCTTGATAAACTGTGCTTAGAACCTGTAGACTGTGGGCCTGGGAGAGAAATTTCAAAAAGTGACCCCAGTCACCTGGGACACAGAGGGTTGAGATAGAAGGGGACAAATGACTGGAGACCCTGCCCTGAGGCGTGCTGCTGTGGGCAGGTAAGTGGGGGTGACACCCAGCCTAGAGCCTGGAGGACGATGGAGAGACCCTGAGGTGTGCGGGGGAAGCAGAATCACAGGACTTGGAGAGTCCTTGGAGGGCTGGGGCCCAGGAGCAGATTTCTGAGTACAGTCCCTGCCTTTGGTGCTCTAGGGTCCCCTACCTCCAGGTGAGGCCTGGGACATGACATTCAGAAACCAGATGCTGGCTGCTGCTTCCATTCCTTCTGCATCGTTGGACCAACCTCTAAAACAGTGGGTCCCCAGGCCTTGCCTCTGGGGCTCTGAGGACAGAGACCCTCTTCTGATGAGGAGCCACCAGCCTGTGCTCTCTTCTGGGCTCTGTTACCATTTTACAGCTTTCTGATTTACCATTCATTATTTTAGGGGCAAGATGTCAGCTTTCTGAATACACGTGAGAATGTAGAGCGGGGCCATTCCAGAGAATTTGAATAAAAAGGTATCAATACTGAACATGCCCCCAGATAAATATGAACTCAGAGCTCAACTAAGGCACCCGGGAAGCTGACGGCAGTGGCCACTACACCCTCCAACACAGCCCAGCCTCCAGCAAAAAGCTGCAACTCCAGGTGCCGGGTCTGAAAAATACACCACCATGCTCACCAGATTTCCTCATCTGGGGCAAAAGTGAGGAGTGCTGCCGACCCTCCATTCCTGGCCAGCGGGCAGCCCAGGGCAGGAGGGACTACAGGGAGCCTTGCTTCCCTCCTTCACTGCCCTGGACTCTCAGAGAGGCCTCGCCTCTTCACCTTGACTGGCCACCATGACAGCCCCATACTCTTTTACCCAGAGACCCCACTGACCTGCCTTCCACCAGGCTCCAGGGAAGCCTGGGTGAGACAGCTGTTAGTGTGGGTGAGCAAAGGGGCTGGATGCGGGAGAGGCGAGTGAGGGGACCCCAGAGCTTCTGCACCCAACACAGCAGACACCAGGGGAGGGCATGGTTTGTAAACAGAAGAGTGGACCCAAGTGGGGAAATGAGATCTCAGATAAGGAATGTAGAGCCCAACAAGCAGACAACAGTCCCAAGGCCTACATTATCATGTGTGGGGACATTCCAGAGAACCTCACTCGGCTGCAAGCTTCCTGGAGGCGATTCCTCAGGAAGGTCCAGCCAGCTTGGGCTTTGGGATAGTCAGCCACCTGCCCGAGGAAGGGACAGGATGGCACAGAGAAGGGGTGGGAGGAGGTACTGGGGAGGATGGGGCACCAGTCAGGAGAAAGGAACACACAGCCCTCCCTCACAAGCTTTAGCAAAAGCCAGTATTTCCTAAGAATTCTGAGAGCCACGGTCCCAGCAAATAAATCAATAGTTTAAAAGGATTTGCGAGAATTAGTGAACCGGAGCTGGGAGCACAATCAGTTCAGTTACCCAGGTAAAGAAGGAAATGAAACGGAAACCCCAGATGCCAGGGGCTAATGGCAGCTCAGAGCTCTGTGAATCACATCACAGAAGAGAACTCACAGCCATGGAGGACTTGGGGTGAGGAGGCAGGTGAGGAGTGAGTGTGCATGCACGTGTGTGTGTGTGTGTGTGTGTGTAGGGGGATGGGGACCCCTCTCTGCCCCAAGTGTGTCCTATACGGTTTTGTTGCAGGGGTGTCCCTCTGTGGCCATCTGCCCCTGGTCTTCATCTGTGCTCACCCGTCCCAAGGGCCTGGCCAGGATCAGGTCTGAGGCAACAGCTCAACCCCGTTATCTCAGGCGAGGTGAAAGCCTAAGCCATAGTTCAGTTTCTCCTATTGCAAATGGTCTTTAATTGTCACCATCATTCTAGGAAAATTAGGAAATAAACCTAAAAGAAGAAAGTGGGGCAGTGCCCTCCAGGTGAGCAGGTGCCAGCTGCAGGGCCAGAGGGTCAGGTCTGCCTTAGGGTGGCTGAGCTAGCCCAGGTGTCACACCTGGGAGACACTATGGCCACTGGGGAGGAGAGAGCTCCCGGTCCTGCCTCAGGTGGGCCCACTCTCGGCGCCCTGTCTACCAGCCACGTGTCCTGCACACCTGTCCCTCACACTGGCCGGCAGGGTCCTGGGTGCACCCCAGTCCATAGGTTCCCCAGAAGGGTCTCCAGGTGGGCCCTCCTGACACCCCTCTTGACCCCACTTCCTTCTTGCCAGCTCAGGCTTCTCCCCTGCCAGTCCCTCTCTCTTCTGTAGTGATCTTCGCCTGCTGAAGTCTGTCTCTGGTTAGACTGTGAGCTCTGGTGGGGTAGAGATGCCGCCTTTCATTCTCTGACTTCCCAGGGCCTGGAGTAGCCTCTGGAACCCACAGGACCGCTTCCTGGGGCTGCTCCAGGCCTGATGTCCAAGACCCTATTGCAGGAAGGACAGGCCTGTTTGGGTACGCATGCGGGCCATGCTCCTTGACCTTCTGGGTGGATTTCCCTGACATGGGACCTTTCGCACCATTCTCATTGTCTCAACGGAGCTGCCAACTTTATTTTATTTCATCAGGTATTTTATTTTATTTATTTACTTTTAAAATTTATTTATTTTAATTGGAGGCTAATTAGTTTACAATATTGTAGTGGTTTTTGCCATACATTGACATGAATCAGCCTTGGGTATACATGTGTTCCCCATCTTGAACCTCCCTCCCACCTCCCTCCCCACCCCATCCCTCAGGGTCATCCCAGCGCACCAGCTGCGAGCACCCTGTCTCATGCATCGAACCTGGACTGGCGATCTGTTTCACATATGATAATATACATATTTCAATGCTATTCTCTCAAATCATCCCACCCTCACCTTCTCCCACAGAGTCCAAAATACTGTTCTATACATCTGTGTCTCTTTTGCTGTCTCGCATATAGGGTTATCGTTACCATCTTTCTAAATTCCATATATATGCATTAGTACACTGTATTGGTGTTTTTCGTTCTGACTTACTTCACTCTGTATAATAGGCTCCAGTTTCATCCACCTCATTAGAACTGATTCAAATATGTTCTTTTTAATGACTGAGTAATATTCCATTGTGTATATGTATCACAGCTTTCTTATCCATTCATCTGCCGATGGACATCTAGGTTGCTTCCATGCTCTGGCTATTATAAACAGTGCTGCGATAAACATTGGGGTACATGTGTCTCTTTCAATTCTGGTTTCCTTGTTGTGTATGCCCAGCAGTGGGATTGCTGGGTCATATGGGAGCTGCCAACTTTAATGATACTCTTCTCTGCCCCGTCACTTCCCCACAGGTATTTGGCCTGACAGTCTATTTTTCTTGAGAAGTGGAACCTATTAGACTCTATAATAAAGCCAGAGTACTGTTTTTACAAGCTCTTATTGGAAGTAATTACCCAAGAGGAGGGCTCCCCTGGTGGCTCAGGGGTAAAGAATTCGCCTGCCAATGCAGGAGATGTGGGTTGGATTCCTGGGTTGGAAAGATCCCCTGGAGAAGAAAGTGGCAACCCACTCCAGTATTGCCTGGGAAATCCCATGGACAGAGGCACCTGGTGGGCTACAATCCATGGGGTTGCAAAAGAGTTGGACATGACTTAGCGACTAAACAACAACAGCCCAAGAGAAACTGTCCTGCTCCGGTCGGGGCCGGACCTGTGTCTGGGCTACAGCCCTGGGTTCTGGTGTCCCCCTGCTCTGGGTGGGCTGGATGCCAGGGGTGGGCATGCCAGGCACCTGCCACTATGCTCAGAGGCTGACTAGGGGTGGGCACGTGGGGCAGTTCCACCCCCTGCATGGCTCAAAGGTTGAGAAGCCCAGCCCCAGCCCAGTCTCCCCTAGAGGCCAAGTCCGGGAGAAGTCAGCCTACAGGAATGGAGTGTCACTGTGTGCAGCTGGGAAGGAGACCAAGGGGACCCCACCATCCTA
The DNA here is from genome assembly GCA_024291935.2 of Okapia johnstoni. NCBI lineage: Eukaryota > Metazoa > Chordata > Mammalia > Artiodactyla > Giraffidae > Okapia > Okapia johnstoni. Next base: position 64,734,071 of record CM044306.1, on the reverse strand, counting down.
CTTTCTGCCCTCTTGAGCCTTCCTGCCACGAGATGCCACTGTACACTCACTGTGGGGGATGATGGCTGTGATGGGACATGAAGGGCGTGGTGTGGATGTGGAGGCAGCTCCTAGCCCTCTATGGACAGGCCGGCCCTTCCCTTCATCTGGGATGCCCTCCCCTTCATCCTGCAGGACTCGTCTACCTGTCCCATGAGACCAGGTTCAAATTCCACCTCCTAACCCACCGCACTGGGCTCACCACAGAGCTAAGGTTATTTCCTCATCTCTTAGGCCCTTGGACTGAGTGTCCACAGATAGGACCCCGGTGTGGGGAGTTAGGAGGGGTAGGGACGGTGTTTGCTGATGGAGTGAATGGCTTTGACCAAAAGCAGAAGGAAAGAAAGGAGAATCCTCTGGAATTTGATGTGGAGACTCTGCAGCCTGGCCACATGGAGGGTTCCTGACCTGGAGGGCTCCCCAGCTGTGACACCAAGTCTGATGGACAGTCCTCCTTGGCTCCAGCCACAGCCTCCAGTCTGGGCCCAGGGATGATGCTGGGCCTGCCCTGGGAGCCACCTTAGCCACCTGTGGGTCTGGAGCTTCTGTAAGTCTCCTGTGATGGTCTGGGCTAGCTCCCTCTTGGGGTGAGTGTTGCCTTGGGTGGGTGGGGGTGAGAGGGGCTCCATGGAATAAGAAGGTCTGGGTGGGTAGCTACAGCTCCAATCCCAGGAGGAAGCATCTAGGCTCCCGGGGCAGCCTGGGAAGAAGGCTTTCCCCAGCACAGTGACCTGGACTTGGGAAGGTCTGCAAGTCAAGCTACAGAGTTCCCTGAGGCTCCGGGAGTGACCTCACGTGTCCAGGAGAGGAGTGAGCTGGCTGCCACCAGAAGCTGCTCTCTCAGCTCCCACCTGCTTCCTGGAGGCTCTGAAACCAACCCTTCCCTCCTTCCTTGGCCTCTGCAGGCCAAGGTACGGCCGTGCCTGTCCCCTATGAGCAAGACCTACGTTGTCCACCCTGAGCGGCGTCTGCTAACATGGAACGTCTACACAGCAGGAGACAGGAGCTTCCATCTCTCTGGTAGATGCTGTGCATGGCATAAGCAAAGGCAGAAAATCACGTGGAGGGAGCAAAGACTCCATGGAGGCAGTGAGCCAGGTGGACGGGAGAGTGAGAAGCTACAGAACCCCAGGAACAACCATCCCTAGTACAGTCAGCGTTGCCAGATCGCCAGCATTCTCCTTCGCCAGGGAGCACCCACCAGGGAAAGAAAAACCCTGCCATCCCCAGCACTTGGCTCTCTCCCAGCCTGGAGAGAGGAACAGAGGGAGGCCAGCTGGGCTGTACGGGCTCGCTCAGGAACACACTGTCTCCCTTGCAAGCACCCAATCCCCAGGCGTCTGGGCAGTGATGGGACCACCAGGCTGGAAGTCACCTCGAAGAACAAAGGACTTCAGCCGGAAGAGACCCACACCTAACCTGGAGCACTCGCTACTCCTAGGGGCTGATTGGAGGCCCAGGTGGAGTCCAGGGTGACCTGGGTGGCGGGGCCAGGAGGAGCAGCCCACTCCCCAGATGCTCTGCTTTTGCAGTGATGACATTGCACCGAGATGGTGATGAAGGCCATGGTGACCTTGTGTGTGAGAGCCCATGTGTGCTGACATGGCCCTTCACACACTTCACTGCTCTTGAGGGTCTTGAATGTCTTACACGAGGTGAGTGTCCAGCGTCTCCAACTGGAGGCTGAGACTGGTTTGATCTGACCTGGGGCTGCCCTGCCTAAGACATCAGTTCTCAAACTTCTTCTGTGCCTCAAACTCATCCAGAAGCTTAAAAAAAATACTGATTCCCTGGGCCCCAGCCCCAGAGTTTCTATTTAGTAGTATGGGGGTGGGGTGGGTGGTGATCTAGGCACTAGGATTTTAAGCTGCTCCCCAGGAAATTTTAATGTGCAACAAAGTTTGAGAACCTCTGGTCTTCAGCCCCAGTGCTGTTGTTGTTTTTGGCTTTTTGTTCTTATTCCTGAAATGTCCAGATCTGTGCTCAGAGCTCAAAGAAATTCAGTGAAAAAAAATATATATATCATTAAGGAACGACAGTTCTAAGAGCCAGCAATTTATGCAAATGAATGCGAATAAACACACACTTCCATACATATGTTTATGCAAATATTCTCGTGGTCCTTGCAAATCACTCACCCGCCTGCAAGCAGCTGCCTGTGATTTCTTAGTGAGAACCCGTGCAGGGTGCTCCCGTTAATGACAGGTGGTATCACGACCTCCCAGAAGATATATCTCTATTAGCAAACTCATCCCAGAAGTCCCCTAGGGAACCCCTCACCGAGCCCAGCTCTATGCACCAAAACCCCCTCCCATACTTGCTCAGACATCAGGGTTCCCTTAAGGCCACAGACCAGAAGGGACCAGGAACAGCTGTTGGGTGGGAACTTCAAGGCCACCAGGGCTGTGGGCAGAGAGACTGGGGGCTTGAGAGCGACTGGAGAGCAGTCAAGGGCCTGGCTGGTCTAGGGGGACTGTGCCAGCCTAGGAGGGCTGGCTTGTGGCTGGGCACTCAGCCCTGCCCTGTCAATGTGTGCCCCGTGTGTGTGCTGTTTGCCAGACTAGGTCCCACAGCTTCACATAAGCCCAGTGGGAGACGCTGGACTTCGGAAGACAACTTGCTGGGTCAAGATGAGAGACTGGCATCCCCACTCACCTCCCCTCAACGAATGCTAACTGCCCCCAGCACTGGTTTGCAGCCCCTTTTCCCAGGACTTGTCAGATCGTCATGGCCACTGTAACTTCAGTCTCCTTGCTCTGCTGTCTCAAGGATGAGCTGGTTCTACAGCCTGCTGGCTGCTGGCTCTGTTCCCTGAGAAGGACTGAGAGAGACTGAAACCTCAGTGCTTCCTTCTTGCAAGCTAACACTCACCAGGGTGCCCTCCCCAAGCTGGGCACGCTTCCCCAGTGGCTGCCTGGGGTGCAGGGAGTTTTCCAAGGGGGCCTGGGACATGAGCCTAAAGATCCACCTGAGAACGGGGCCTTTGGCATCTCAGCTCAGCCTGCTGCCACAACCCTGGAAAGGTCATGTTTCTCTCTCTGTTGAATCTAGAGAGTGGGAGGATTTGGGGAGCCAGAATGTGAGCTCTGTGAGGGCAAACAGTTCTGTTGGCTATTCATGGCAGGTGCTCACTACATTTTTGTTGGCTGAGGAAACAAATGAGCCTTTCCCTTGCAACACTCATGCATGACACGATCTTCCCAGTTGTCCTTATGACATGTGTACTATCTGGGATGGGGGAGCTGTGGCCTGTCCCCCGGGGGGTGTCCACCTCTGGGAGGGCCACTGTAGACCGTATCCCTTGTGGACCCAGTGCAAGGATCAGGTCAGGAAAACTCTCCTGAGTTGAAAGGCCAGTTCACCTGACTTCGGCTCTCATTTTGGGTGGTGCTGGTGGTGGGCAGGTAGCAGAGGGGTATCAATTCTTTTAGGCCATGAAGGAAACCCAAGGACTGGGGCTCCAGGTGGGCTGTTGTTTAGTTGCTAAGTCATGTCTGACTCTTTTGTAATCCCGCCAGCTCTTCTGTCCATGGGATTTCCCAGGCAAGAATACCAGAGTGGGTTGCCATTTCCTTTTCCAGGGCATCTTCCCAACCCAGGGATTGAACCCGTATCTCCTGCATTGGCAGGTGGATTCTTTACCAGTGAGCCATCTGGGAAGCCCTGCCCGAAGTCATTTCAGGTGTGATTTTGTCTTAACAAAGAGCTCTTACAACAGCCTCCCCAGCAAGTACAAAAATCTCTGAGCCCTTGGTGACAACCCACCCAGCCAAGCCCTCAGGTGCCCCAGGAGTCCAGTCCAGTTAAGTCAGCCACGTGGTGTTGGGCTCCGTCTTCCCTCCACTCGCTGCCCTCGGGGGGCACTCTTAGTTCTAGTTGGCCCAACTCTCCAAGAGGAAAAAGAGCTTTCACCCAGGAAAATCTTGGCTAGAGTACCGGCTGTATTCACCTCAGCTAAGTTAACAGCCTCCACACAGTGGCTGCCAGGCGCTGAGAGAGCCAGCCACTCCCACTCACCACCCCATCCTGAGAGCACTAAATCCCTGCCACCTGCCTCACGCTTGCTGGCTTGAACTGAGCTTCTACAGGGCGATTCTATTCTTTAATTATTTCAGGCGAACCCTTCACCTCCTCAGCTTTTCTGGGCTGTTTGGGAGATTCCCTGGGGCTCCAGACCCTCAGTGACTGTGTGATAAGGGACAAAGGAGATAAAGCCATCTCCTTTGGAGGAAGGGGGGAGAGATTAGCCTAGGAGCCTCCACGGTTGGTTGACTGTGGACCTGGTCGATGAATCTGGGTCTGCTCCAGGGCAGGCTGTTGTCTCTAGGGGCAGCCTTCACCCATATGCTGACCCTGGGGCAGGCCAGCCATGGCTCCTCTCCTCTTGGTTGAAAACTGGCTGCATTGGTCAGAGGTGAAGGGAGGGCAAACAGCATAAATTTCTGTGCTCAACCTGATCCACCAAGCTGACAGCAAATTAAACCGAGACTGATGGAAAGTATCCATTCCCTTCTCTCAGCTCTGGGTACAGATGTGCTGTGGGACCATCTCACTCAGGACCTAGGGGCCCAGAATGGGTCACCCAAAGCCTATAGTTGAGAGGGTAGAGCTAGTCCAGAGCCCAGGATCTAGAACAAACTTAGAATTCACATGTAGAGCCCAGAGCTTAAAATTTAGAACCTCAAACCCCAGTCAAAGCCCAATGTTTGATACAGAGGCTAGATTTCTGGTTTAAAAATCTGAAGTTTAGGACTTCTCTGGTGGCTCAGTGGTAAAGAATCCACCTGCCAGTGAAGGAGACACAGGTTCAATCCCTGATCCGGGAAGATCCCACATGCCATAGAGCGACTAAGCCCATGTTTAAAAAAAAAAACCCTGAAGTTCAGACAACTGGCCCCAGTTCTGAGAGCCTTCCCAGCACAAGTGTGCTGGAAAGCTCCCTTCGCGGCCTCTGGCCCTCCGATTGGCACCTGGCAGTGTGTGGGGTATTAATTATGGTTAGAGCCTTTCAATACGCAATAAAAAGCCTTTTAAACCATTCAGAGGGGAGGTGATTAACTCTATTAAGTGGCATTATGGATCTTCCTATCTGTTGCTTTCATAAACATAGTTGTAAGCAGAATGTTTTATTATGGGCATAAAAATGTCCCACATTACAATGCATAAGCACATATTGATGTTATATTTCTTTATGGTGCTGCACGCCCCAGTCCCCAACCACTCCGAAAAGAAACTACACGTCTTAATAATTTATGCTCCAAGTTTTAACCAGGATTATCAATGGCAGCTTTTGAGCTTTCTCTTTTGGCAACACAATAGATCATAGTAAAAATGCACAGACAAGCGATGTGTCCGTTTGATTTTTTCCACCTGAATCAGCAGCCCAAACTCCAGACACAGCAGTTTAGGGCAAGCAGCACACTGAAGAATTTAAGTCTAAGCATTTAATCTGTTCTTTCCATAAATTTCTGCTGCTTGTGCTTTATAATGATTCTACCAGAGGAAGTTTATTTATATCGCAGATTTTCAGCATCAGCACATTGAGAACACAACGGCGATCGCTCAGTCAATAGCTTACAGCCATGTATAATATCACTCCGGAAATCAAAAGCCCATTTGAGGAAAAGAAGGCTCAGATTAAAGTCACTTTAAGACATCAATAACTTGGAACTAGCTGAAGAGAGGTTATAAATATCCAGCCTGAGCATATGCAAATAAGCGTTTGCAGACGCGCCACCGCCCGGCGCGCCGGGGAACCTCCCGTGGTCCCTCCCTCCCCGCCAGCAGGTGCGGGGGGCGGGCCCAGGCTACGTCACTGGGGGCAGGGCCTCCTGTCTCCTGGGAACCGCGCGCCCAACCCCGCGCCGGCACGGGCATCGGCATCCCAACTAGAGGGACTTGCTAGGTCTGGGTGCTGTGGTGCGCTTTAGGGCCGGCGAGGAGTCGGAACCCAGCCTTAAAACCCAACGTACGGAACAAACTAGTGCCTTTCTGGGTTGTTTATCACGTGTTAGGTGCTGGGCCAGGGGCACTTAACATTGGCTGCCCCAGCCATCTTTCTGTTGCTTAGTCGCTGCAGTCTTGTCCGACCCTCTGCGACCCTATGGACCATTGGCCCGCCAGGCTCCTCTGTCCATGGGATTCTCCAGGCAAGAATACTGGAGCTGGCTGCCATTTCCTTCTCCAGTGATAAAGGAAGAAGTGAGCGAAATGAGTGAAGTGAAGTTGCTCAGTCGTGTCCGACTCTTTGAGACCCCTAACCCTAAACCTACCAGGCTCCTCCGTCCATGGGATTTTCCAGGCAAGAGGACTGGAGTGGGTTGCCATTTCCATCTTTCTTACTCCTTGTCATATATGCCCAATGGCCAACACTGGACCCCGCCTTCGGGTTGGGAGGATAAGAGGATGCAGCCATACTTTGAAAAGGCCCAAGGTGCGGTGTTTTCTGCCATCCCGCTGAGATCCACAGGTTACATTATCTCTTTTTTATTCTCCTGCCAACTTTATGATCGAAGGTCCCCATTTCACATATGAGGAAAATGAGACTCAGAGAGAATCCCCAGCCACAGAGTGTCAGAGCAAGATTTGAATCAAGCTCTCTTTAATTCAAAACCTTGCTTTTATAATTTTCTGTTGCTATAGTTCGCTGCTTCCTACCTGCCCTCACTGCCTTCTTCAGGGCAGGGAAGGGTTGGCCCAGGGGTCTAGAGAGACTTAGGGGTCATTTGGTGAAGCTCAGGGTCCAAGAAACACCATAAACGGTCACAATGTAGACAGAGAAAGGAGGATGTGGGTGGTGGGGCTGGGTGGGGCTGGGTAGGTCTGACTGGGGAGGCAAACTGGAGGGCTGAGTGGTGGGGCCTGATGGGTGAGGTCCTTGGGAAGGGTCCCTGGGGGCGGGATGGGAGAAGCCAAGGCTAAGCACAGGCCTTGGATCTGGAGTCAGCTGGGGGCCTGGGCTCTGGACTTGAGGTGGTGAGGGGACCTCAGGCATTCAGGATGGGAAGGAAGGCAGACTGGACCCAGGGGGAGGGGCTGGGACAGCAGGTGGTACTAGTGAACTCAGTGGCCATAGACCAGAAGCTTTACTACCCCCAGGTAACCCTAGTAATGGCCAATGCCTCAGATGGCCAAGGACTTACATGGTCAAAGCCCCTAAGATCACAACTACTCCTTAGGAGAAAGAGGCTCTCTGCTTATTGCCCAGGGGTGTGATGTGGTCCTGCCCACAGCAAGGATCCATCAGAGCGTGAGTTACCTATGGTCAGTGGGCAACAATAAAATAATAAGGTTAAACCCTGCAAAAGTGTCTGGACAAGAGAAAATATGACAAAAGACAGAATATTTGAATTAAGTTATATAAAATAGAAGATGACTGAAAGAAGACAACTAATGACTTCTGCCTTAAAGATGCACTAACTCTGGAGCCATCTCGAGCCCTTGCTCAAGCTGTCCCCTTCCCCTGGATTCTTACCCCATGTCTAGTCTCATCCCCGCCGGATTCTCACCTTGTGTCCGCAGCACTGTGGTAAGGTTTATGCTTCAGCACTGTGGGCAGAATTGATCACTTTCAGCTATGCTCATTCACTCATCCACTTATATATGAGTGAACTCCTCATATGTGAATATTTACATGCAGCAAATATTTACTGAGCACCTACGATGTTCCAGGCACTGGGGTGCAGCAGTGAATGAAACAGACCCAAATCCCTGCCCCTGTGGAACACAGATCCTGGAGGATGTTTGTTGGCCTCTTTGTCCCCTCTTCTCAAGGGCAGGTGTGGTTCAGCGGGCTCATGAGGACTGGGCAGCACAGTCATGCAGAGAAACATCCTCACTCATGCGTTTGGCGGCAGTTGGTCCCAGAGCTCCCAGCAAATGGCTTTTCAGAGCCTCAAGCTGCACTGACTCATCATCTCTCTGCCCTTCTTCCTAGTCGGCTGGGGAGGTTGTTAATTTTTTTTTTTTTTGGAGATCCTTTTCAGGCCAAAAATCAGTGTGCATGTTGTGGGGGCAGGGGGAGTCTCTACTCCTAGGTGGATAAGACCATATCCTTCCAGATAAATCACCTAGTCCTGGAATGGGGATTATACATCCATGTTCTCCTTTCCCCCTGCTCCAGTGCCAGATGGGTTCCAAGCCTAGTCCCAAATAGAGCCTGGCAGGGCGGAGGACTGGCCCTGTGATGAATGCAGTGTAGGCCATGTGCAGGTGTGTCTGGACAGGTGGGGCCTTCCTCTGGATGTATACCACATTCAGAGCTTGGGCTTCTCTTCTTTCTACTGACTGACCAGGGCAGAACCTGGCTGGATGTTCCTGATCAACCCCCAGCTCTCATTCTGCCCTAATATTCCCTGCCCTGCAGGAAGGGATCTGGATTCCAAGGGGGCTGGAGCCTCAAGGGTTGGGGCTGGGGGACAGTAACCTGAGTTCCTCTCCCCCATTTTTGGCTGCAAGAACCAGCTCTTGTTAGGGTGGGTGCTCCTCTTTCCTGGAATTCTCTACCCTTTGGGAACTCTCAGGTAGGTACAGACACACTCTGTCTCTATAGTTCCTCAGGAAGGCTGTCTGGTTTCTGGTTGGCAGCCACGGGGTGGGGTGTGGGGGGTGTCTGAAGATGGTGGCTAGGAAACCCTGATGAGGCCACCCCTGACTCTCCCCAAGGAGCACCAGTTGCCTCAACTCAGGTGGAGGCACCTGCATGAATCAGAAGAGACAGGGGTCAGCATCATTTGAGGCAGGAGGTGGCAGGAGCTGGTACTGACCAGAGTCACACCTAGCTAGGGTGGCTGGAGGGGGCAGCAGCCTCCAGAGACAGGTGAGGGTGCCTAGTGAGAAGTGAGGCCCACTGAAGGATTTTGAATAGGGCAGGACCTGGTCAGATGAGCACTTTAGAGATGCTCTAAGTGTGGACTGGAGAGTAGGAGAGAAGGGGCAGCCCAGGGGCCAGGAGGAGATGGGGAGGCTGCATGGCCACCCAGGGATCCCTGAGGGACGGAAGGCAGAGCAGAGGGTGGAAGGTAGAAAGACCACGTGGAGGCTGACGGGGTGGGCACGAGGGCCTGGATGAGGGAGGGGGTGTCGAGGGTCAGGTGGGCTGAGGCTGAAAGGCCCTGGTGAAGAAGAGCTCACAGGCCCAAGGTCTTTCTGGAGGTTTGGGGCTCCCCAGTCCTTCCTAGCTTGGGCGCATGTCTGGACACCTCCTTCAGTCTGGCTGTCTCAGCCTCTGTAGGGCAACCTATCTCAGCCTCTGTAGGGACTCAGTGTCCCAGAACCTCTGAAACTTTACGGTCAGGCAGAGATTCAAGGTTGTGTGTGGGGAATGGGGGGAGGCTGAACTGGACCAGAAGCCAGGCCCCTTTTGTGTTGTTCCAGAAAACACACACTTGCTGGGCATCCTTGTGGCCTGACCCAGACTCGGTGCCAAGGATGTAACAGTGCATATAGGGTGAAGGGCAAGGCTCTGGGGGCCAGACTAGATTTTCATCCCAACTCTGTCCCTGAGCAGCTTGGTAAGCACGAGGAAGTTACTTCATGTTTCTGAACCTGGGTTTCCTCGTCTGTGAAGTGGAAGTCATAACGGCAACCACATCATAGGTTGTTGTGAGAATAAGGTGCCAACAGGAGAAATGTGCTCAGAAGAGCGCCTTCTAAAGGTGAGGGGAGGTAACACCCTCTGCAAGTTCCTAACAGGCCTCTCACAAACGCACATGGCACACCTCCAGGGGGGCGCCATGCATCTGGCATTATCACAGATTTTTTTTAGTTATTGTGACAGTTTTCTGGTAGGTGGCAGGCAAGGGTCTTGAGAAAAGGATATCTTTAAAAATTCCACATAAAGTTGCTAAATCGGCCTCTGGCGGGGGTGTTCTAAAGTCATTCGCAGTAGAGTGGGGGAGACAGACTTGAAAATAGACCATCAAGATGCTTGCTGGTGAGCCGGGTGAGTGAAGTATGCCATGCATGGGGGTCGGCTGAGGAGAGGATCTGTTGGTCCCGAGCTCCCCTGCTTCTCGCTGAGGCTGGTGCCTCAGACCCTGGTGCCTCAAAGACCGGGTGTTATAGGAACCCCAGCTTCATGGGAGGCCTGGGGCTGCGGATGGCCTTATTCCCAGGCTCTCTGACCGACTGTCCTGTCCAGACGTTCCTGCCACAGGCGAGGCCGCGGGGCTGCGGCTCCAGCTCTGAGAGGCCCAACTCCCTCTCCTCTGCCTCTGAATCGTAAATATTCCTCTCCCAACGCGTTCAGTTCTGCCGTGGCAAAGGCAGGCGAATGCAAAATAAATAACCAGAAGACCTCTGTGCACTGGGCTCCCCTGGCTCTGCGGTGATTCCTGACTAGCTCATAATTCACCTCCCACAGATCCCCAGGTGGCCCTCCCGCCTGGCCCACCTCCCCTGATCCCAGCCCAGGGAAAACCGAGCCCCTAGCCTCTCTGTAGAGAGGATCCATGCCCTGTGCTGAGAACACGGTGTGTGTGCGCGGGTGGGGTGGGGTGCGGCCCTCCCTGACCTCTGTTGCCTCCTCTAATCAGCCCTCAGCTGACCCCCTCACCCCTAGACATAGCATCTTCTTGTGCTGACAGGGGGTATCTTCCCCACTCTCATGAGCAGGGGTGAGGGGTGATTTCTGAAAGAGGAGTGGGTTTTCCTTACAGACCCTTGAGGCTGAGCTGGGGTTCAGCTCTGGTGGCACAGGCTATGGAGCCCTGGAAGACAGAGACCCTCGCCCCTGTGCTGGCCTTTGTGGGGGCAGTGTGGGACCCTCAGGGAGAGTCAACTGAGTAGGAGGAGCCAAGTGTGAAGGGCCAGAGAAAGGGGGACTGTAGGCCCTGTTCCAGGGTTGATGCTGCTTCTATAAACCTCTTCAGGGCTTCTCACAGGCCTTTTACCTCAGAGGCCTGATGATCCCTGAGGGCTTCTGTCAGGCAGCTGAGAGGCCAGGGGAGAAATATGCATCTTCAGCCTCTCACTCCAGAAGCAGGTGATCGACTAGCTCAGGAGAGGCTGCTCTGGCTGGGGCCCACCCCCTCCTCAGTGCTCCAGGGGAGCCCCGGGCTTGGGGGTGGGGGGCGCGGGGAAAGGAGAGGCCAGCCCGGCCTGCAGCTCTGTCCTCGAGGCTTCACAGAGTTCCAAACTCCCTCCCAGAGAGGGCCAGAGAATTTTTCCGGCTGTGCTGAGCTCCTTCAAAGATATCAGCACATGGTTAATCTTCCCTCTGTTCAGAAATGCAGAGTAATTTGCCCGAGTGGGGATTTCTGCATATTTATACTAATGTCTGTGTTTAAAGCTTATGAGACAGAGAATTGCTGAGAGATGTCCATTAGCAATATATACAGACTGCAATTATTTCTTTATGGTGTGTGGTCTGACTGCAGAATACTTTATTTCAATGGAAGTAGCAGGCTCTGCCTACTGTGTTTTCTTATGTGCCCGAAGAAATCAATAAGAACAGAAAAGAAGTAAAAGGAGGCAAGAATAAAAGGAGGGTGACCTTTCAGGATTCTGGGAGCCCTGAATATGCTGTTCCAGGAACTGCCTTCGTCCTTGGAATCTAAATGCGTGCGCCCAAGTTGGGGGGTGGGGGGGGCGGAATTCAGTAACTTTGAGACCGTGGATGAGAACCTGTGAATCTTCTCTAGCTTGGAGGCGAAGCTCTCAATTCATTTACCCCGATGAGCCAGTGGGGGTGCTCTGTCAGAGACAAGCAGGAAGGGAACAAGGAGTGTCCTCAGAGGACCCCACTTCTGACCTCCAGCTCCTCTCTCCCCGTGTCCACCCCAGGGACAGACCCTCAGAAGGAAAACAGGTTTTGATCTGAAACAAAAGAAGCCTCAAGCTGGAGGTGCACAAACCAAGGCTTTCTGGAATCAGATTGGAATCTGGTAGAAACCCAACTTTTTCCTGGGGTGGGGAGGAGGGAGGGAGAAGGAGCTGTTTCAGAGCCAGAGAGCTGAGACTTGAGCCAATGACACAGGGAGGGAAGAGCCTTGCTGGGGAGCTGTGGTTGGAGGGGCCCCAGCCTGGGAGAGTGTGACTGGGAGGCTGAGGACCCCTCGTCTCAAGTCCTACCTCATGCTCACCTCAGCGCCTGCTCCGCCTTTCCTGGCCTCTTTTTTGACTTTTCCGTACTGGTGCCCAGGAACTTAAGGCAGACAAGTACCCAGCAGGCCTCACAGATGGATTGGACCCTTATGCACTCTGGAAGAACGCCTCAGTTACCAACCTCTGGAAGGGAATCATTGAGCCTAAGGTGGTCCCCAAGATGCAAAAAGGGATGCTGTCCTAAAGGGCGTTTTGGGTAAGAAAGGTTGGACAAGCCAGAGTGAATAGATGCAGATGGATGGTTTCGGATTTCGTGTAACCGCCAACTGGTGTTGACTTTTTCTTGCCTTCTCCTGGGGCCTCAGGGCCCCTGGCCCACTCCTCACACCCCACTGTCCTCCCAGCTGGCCCTCGGCGTAGCCAGCACATCTGGGCAGTGCCAGCGGAGCCACTGCCCGCCTCTTCCCTCGCTGCCTGCCATCTCCTGACCTCCACAAAGCCGGCTTTCATCTGTCGCCTCGACTTCCCCTCGGCGGGGAGGCACCATTCTTTTCCGGCCTCAAAATAGTTCCCTGAAGTCAGTGTTGACTTCTCACTGTCTTCTTGCACAGAAATCTTTTCCAAGAGGCGCTGGGGTCCAGAAGCAGGACAGATGGTTCCTTTCTTTTTATAACATGGCCAGTCTTTTGAAGTGAAGAACTATAAACACAAGTTTTGCCTTCAGCAGATGTTCTGTGGGCACAACAAGTATCACTTTGTGCTCTTCAGCAACTGTGAGTGGTGGTAGCTGGGGGGAGCCTGAAATTGGGCAGAGTGTCGGCGTGTGTTCAGGGGCCTAGGGTTCCTGGTGTGATGGGCCCTCTTCGGTCTGGACCTCGTCCTTCTGCTTGGCCAGTTCCAGGTCTCGACTTCGTGGGAACGGTGTCTGCTCCCCTTCCCTGAGCCCGAGGACCACGCAGCCCTAGATCCACCTGGCGATGGCTGTTTTTGAAGGGCTGGCTGACTAGCTGTGTCCTGTGCAGCTCTCCCACCTGAGGCTAGGACTAAAGGGTTCAAAGGCTGTGGGCTGGGGTGGGTGCTCTTCAAGAGAGCATGCTTCAGTTTGATCACTTTTTCCTTTGAGCGATTTACCATATGATTGTCTGGTCCTCTTGGCTGTCTGACTCAGGCCAGAATGGCTGGTCAGACATATCTGTTGAGCTCCCAAGGAGCTGGTGGCTATGCTAGATGTCAGCTGGAAGCCAGTTCCCAGAGCTCTTCCCTGGTGGCTCCTTGTCCATCAGTGACAGAGATACGAAAAGTGTTAGCCGCTCAATCGTGTCCAACTCTTTGCGACGCCATAGACTGTAACCCACAATGCTCCTCTGTCCATGGAATTCTCCAGTGAAGAATACTGGAATGAGTTGCCATTCCCTTCTCCAGGGGATCTTCCCAACCCAGGGATTGAACCCAGGTCTCCTGCAGTGCAGGTAGATTCTTTACTGTCTGAGTCACCAGGGATAGAGATATGAGGTGTCAGTAACTACGTCTAGATGGATATGCTGCTATTTAGTAGATTTCAAAAATTTTGCTCATTTAAAAGGGCATAAGCTCAATTAATAGACCTTGTTAACTTCAAAGATGTATCATCTTTGGCCAGAATTGGTTCTTTCATAGGATGATGGGCTCCATTAACTTTATTGCATTGGCAATACTTTGTATAAGGTGTGGGAGATGCAGTGACAGGAAAGTCTGCCTGACTCCCAAGCTCCAGTGGCTTCAATGGTGGTCAGCGAATGCCCTGTCTGTGGCTTCCCTAAAATGCCCATGTGTTGCAAGGATTAACTTTGGGAATTAAGTCCACCTGTCCAGTCACTCATCCATTACATGACACTTTTGGAGATGAGGAAAGAACCCAAGAATCATCAATTTAGATTGAGAAATATCAGACACATGATTCTTAGAGACATAAGACAGCCTCTGTGGGACTTGCCCACCTTTACTCCAAACATACCTAGTGACAGTACAGGTTGCAACCAGAAGCTTCAAGGTGTGGTGTGTTGGAAAGGGGTGGGCGTCAGAGGTGGGTAGTTTTGATTGACTTCCTTCCTGTTCTACCACTTATGCTTGGGTCTTGATTATATACCCAGACTTTGATTTTCCACCTATGATCTACTTCACAGGACTGCTGCAAGGATTACATAAACAGTGAATAGATAGTAAAATATTGGCTCCCCACTCTGTGCCCTTCCGGAAGACAAGGGTACATCTACCAGCACTGCCCACCAGCCCCCCAGAATGGTGGTCCCTGACACACAGCCCGAGACCACCCAGCCGGTCCAGATTTATAGCCTGGGTTGGTGTCATTACTGCAAACACCCAGAGGGAGGTCACATGTCTACTTCTCTGCCTTCTGGGATGATTGACATTAAATTAGGAATTCTGGAGTCCCTGCTCACAACAAAAAAACCTCACTTCGTAAATAACTGTTGATGGGTAAAGTAATGAATATCTCCATATAGAAAGAAGACTGAAAAGACAGGATTTATTTTTGCATCAATCAGAATTTCTGAAAGCTGCCTGTTCAAATGGCCAGATGGTCTGAGAGCCTTCAGAATCACCAGTTGGTAGTTCCTAAATGTAGGGGCCTGTGAATTCCTTGGCAACAGGTCCTGGGGTTTGAGCAAGAGAAAGGCATCCTGGATGTGTGCACTGGGCCACTGTTTTGGTTCTCAAAGATTCTCTGGACTCTAATGGACCAGCATGGCTGACCACTAAAGGTGTTCATGCTTCTAGGAGGGAGCTGCACTCTTTAAATGGGCCTCAACTTACTGAAATAACCACAATATAACAGCAGTTTTGAAAGGCAAAGCCCCAAACCAAGCAATATGTGTAGCGACCTGGAGGATGGAGCTCTGCTTAGGGGAGCATTAAGCAGGCACTTCTAGGACAAGCCCCAGCCACGGGAGTGATGGGATGAGGGCCCTGGAGCCCACATTACAGAATTTGCCCCTCTCCTTGTTGGTCAATGTCTCTTCCCCATCAGTCCACATTCCTAGGGCCACCGCAGACCTTGCCCACATGCTGACATTATGATTTGGCCCCCCTTTAAGCGTGTGGGCATCTTGTCCCTCCTCTTCCTCTCATTCAGGCCTGGTGGATCTGCCAGCCAGCACAGTGCTCCTGTGGGCTGTGTGTGCCAGCCAGTGTATACCCCCCTGGGTGGGGCCTGGAGAGGCACAGTGATCAAGCCCAGTGCAGCAAGGCAGACGCTGGGCCTGACTCTAAGTCGTGTTCAGTCTGCAGGGAGAGAGAAGCTTCTAGAGAGAACTCCTAGCAGCAGAAGTTCCTAGCGGCTGGGGTTGGTCACAGGGAATTTGCTAGAGGCGGTTCCTTGCCGTATCTTGGTGACACTTCTGAATCTCAGTTTCCCCACCTGTAACTGAAGGGATGGTGGGTCTCTAAATGACCTTTAAGATTATATCCTACGCTGACATTCACTATCCTGGTGGGGGAGGGGCAGAGGGTGTAAGGGAGGGGGATGGAGTGTTGCTTGGGAGTAAATTCCCACTAAAGGAGGGGCAGGTGATGAGTGCTTGTGGGGAGAGCACAGCTGTGAGGTGGGGGTGGGGAGGCTGGGCTGAGATACATCTAACCCCTAGTCTACAGAGGAAATAATTTTGAAAACTCAGTGGAAAGGTCAGCTTGCTGCTACAGCCAAGACTGGGGGCAAAAGGGTATAGGAAAGGGGAGCTCTATAAAGAGGAATGATCTATAATCCCAACCCTGATGAGAAAGTGGAGGAAAGAGACCTTAAAGATTTGGTGGAGTGGACAGGAGGATTTTTGTGAGGTTATTTTTTCTTTTCTCTCAACTTGGAAGTTGGAGTGTGTGTGTGTGCCTGGGTGTGTATAAGTGTGTGTTTTATACAAATAAATCATGATTGTTATAGAAAAATTAGACTCTGTGCAGTGTGATGCTCAGGACCAAGGGGGTGACTGACTCCCATTGCCCGGTGTCCCTTTAAAAGGTGCTTCAAAAAAAAAAAAAAGGTGCTTCGACAAGCTGGAGCACGATCAGGGAGGACCCCAGCATGGTAAAGGACTAAAGGACCCATAGGATGAACTGCTGAGGTCACTAGAGATATTTGTAGAAAAGCAAATTCTGCCACCATCACAAATCTGAAGGGCTGTCATGGAGAACAGGGGCCAGCTTTGCTCTGATGGGCCCAGAAGGCAGACCATGGAAGTTACAAGAAGACAGCTCATGATCATTTAACATCATAAACCATCTAACTGTGAGTGGCTGTGGCTTAGTCCCCAGTGGCGGAGGGCAGATTCTTGCTTCTGCTGGATGGCTCTGAGATCCCTCCCAGCATGAAGGTTCTACAGAAATAAAAAATTAACCCCAAATATGGATGATTCTAACAGTGGAAAATACAGACAGTGCTCAGCTGATAAGGAATAGAGTGAGTGGCTTAAAGTTAAACTGGTAAAAAGGATAATAGTAAATGGATGAAAAAGTTCAAATAAGTATCAAGCATTGAAAATACACGCAGTTACATTGTAACTGTCAAGTAACTTTGCTGTGGTGAGGGGCTGCCCTTTCCATTTGCCAGCTCAACTGATATATATATATATATATATGGCCTGTTACAGACTGAATCGTGTCCTGCTGCTGCCAGGTGCTTCAGTCATATCCAACTCTATGCAACCCTATGGACTGTAGCCCGCCAGGCTCCTCTGTCCATGGCATTCTCCAGGTAAGGATACTGGAGTGGGTTGCCATGTTCTCCTCCAGGGGCTTTTCCTGACTCAGGGATTGAACCCGAGTCTCTTACCTCTTTACCACTAGTGCCACCTGGGAAGGCCCCTCTTGCCCAAATTGTTATGTTGGAACCCTAACCCTCAGTGTGACTATATTTAGAGATAGGGCCTTTGAGGAGGTAATTAAGGTTAAGTGAGAGCATAGGATAGGGCTCTAATCCGATATGACTTTATAAGAAGAGGTTCTAGGAGCCCATGCACAGAGGAAAGGCCACATGTGGACACTAAGAAGATGGCCGTCTGCAAGCCAAGGAGAGAGGTTTCGCTAGAAAAACCTGTGGGCACCCTGATTTTGGATTTTAAGCCTTCAGAACTGTGGGAAAATTAACTTCTGTTGAGTCAGTCTGTAGTATTCTGTAATGCCAGCCTGACCTGACTAACACATAGTCCATGACATTGGTCCTGCAGAAAGTGGTAAAAAACTAATAGGTGTTTGCCTGGGATGTATGTAGTCCTGGGTCTGAGACACTGAGCCATGAGAGCCTTGAGTGGTCACTGGGAAGAGGAGAGGAAAAGGCAGTGAGAAGCCAGTGGGCAAAACAAGATAGTCAATGGTGCTGTACTTGGTCATCCAAAAGGCTGCAGGGAGAGCTAGAAGGCAAAGAACATTCTCCTGGTGCTGCACTGAAAAAGCTTGGGCTTCCCTCTAAGATACATATTTTTAAAGAGAGAAGCCAAGTGTGGACTCTGTACACAGTAGGTACTTAATACTACACACACCTTGTTGTTGTCCAGTCGCTAAGTCCTGCCTGACTCTTTTGCAACCCCGTGGACTGTAGCCTGCCAGACTTCTCTGTCCATGGCATTCCCCAGAATTCTGGAGAGGGTTGCCATTTCCTTCTCCAGGGGATCTTTCCGACCCAGGGATCGAATCCGAGTCTCCTGCACTGGCAGGTGGATTCTTTACCACTGAGCCACCAGGGAAGCCCACTAGTTGCTCAATAAACACCTAGTGGTGCAATAGGGAGGGAGGTGACATGGCTTGAGCATGTCAGTGGCTTCTGAGTGTCAGTGGTTAGAACCTAGCGGTCATTCCTGCTGGTGTCTGCTTGGGTCACAGCTTCAGAGAGAAGACAGGGCCCGGGACCCTGGCAGCTGGCTTCCTGCTGTGGATCACCATCATTTTCTGAAATCCCAGGAATGGAATTGTTTCCTCCCTTTGCTCCCACTTGAAGAGCCTCCCCCACCACCCCATTCCAGTCACTGTCTGGACTCCTCTGGCCCTGCCTGTCAGACAGTTAGGGCCAGAGTGGGATTTCTGAACCAGAAGATGCTCAGTGGAGATTTGGGGCTGAAAGCCTATGTACCACTCCTGGCTCACTGCGGAGGGTCCCAGGGCACATCGCTCTGCCTGTGCTCTGTTGAGCAGTGGGGTCCCGAGAGAGACAAACACAGCTGGGGCTCAGGGCCCACCTCCTGCTTCAAGCATGACCCCATCACTGGGTGGTCTGACCACTCTGCTTCATTTTCCACTTGCCTGTTTCATTTATTGTCAAATGATCTGTTAACAAAACCGTTAAGCCCTGGACAATCCTCCAATTAATGATGCACAAACCCCTTGAGAACAGAGCCCTGTGAAGGCAGGAAGGCCTTCTGTGGCAGGCTGGGGGCAGGAGAGGAGGAAAGACCTCATGGAGATGAGATGGACTTTCAGATTCTATAGGCTGTGAGACACTTATTTCCTGGGGGAGCATGTGTGTTGGGGTGGGGGCTGGAAAGGGGAAAGTTATCATGATGGCAGAACTGTGGGTTTGGTTCCAGGCCTGTGTTGAGTGTTGTGTCAGTCAGAGCTGGGAGATTATTTTGGAAAACCTTGCTTTAAAAATAACGGAGATTCTGAGCCAAAGGTGCTTCAGACAGTATTCCCTGCCCCACTGCCCAGCATTCTTTAGAATTTATAGTAGTGGTAGTAGTAACAACAGCTAACATTAGTGTAAGCATACTGATGTGCCAGGCACCATGTTTAGACTCTATATACATTGTTAAATCCTTAAAGCAGGTCTAAGAAGATGGCACTACTATTATCTCTGTGTTACAGATAACTTAGAGGCTTAGAGATGTCAGGTTTCTAGCCAAGTTCACTGGGTTAGTGGGTAGTGGAATTTGAATTCCACCCAAGCAGTCTGGTGCAGTACCTAGGCTCCTGGCCACCTTCCACACTGCCAGACACATGCTCCTCACCCCCCTTCACCTACAGCCTTAGTTGTTTTGTCTGCAGGAGTGACATAATTCTATTTGTCCCATCTATTGATATGGCCATGGGGGAGGAGCCCTGCAGTGCCTTGGGCATCCTCAATATCAAGCTGAATGTCAAAGAGTGCTGAGAGCCCCTGTGGGTCATTAGGAGGAGTCCTCCCAAGACAAATAGCTCCTGGAATTAGGAGGAGGTTCCCAGCAATGGGCTGGTTCCTTCTGGTTGTTATGGTGATGGTAGGGGATTGTAAAATGTTACAATGAGAGAAGGTAATTTTCTCTTGTACAAAGTGGACCTCTGGGAACTAGGTGCTTCGAACATCATGATGTTAATGTAATCTCCTAAGACTCTGGAAGGCAAACTGGTCTTTACTTTGTCACATTCCTCTGGGTTCCTAAAAGGCCATGGACACTGAAGGATGGGCCTGTACCAGGAGCGAAGAGAATCATAGCAAACACTTTTATATGTAATTACAAAGGGCTGGGCACTATCCTAAGGGCTTTATGTAAAATAAATAGCTTAATCCTCACAACTGTAAGAAGCAGATTCTATTTTTTATCCCCCTTTTACCGATGAAGAAGCTGAGGCAGAGTTTCAGCTCCCATATGCTCTGGAGTAAGGATTAATATTTTGGTGGAGATGCTTGGCTACAGGAGGAGCTTTGAAATAGATGGACTCTGTTCCCAGAAGCATGGGGCAGGTATGGAGGTAGGGCGGGGAACCAGGAAGCTACAGAACAAAGTCTCACATAGACTTCCCTGCATGCCTTGACTCTCAAGTACTAACCTGTTTTCACTGTACAAAGGGAGGAGGCTGCTGCAGAGAAGTCACAGAACCTCGCTGGATAATTCCCATCCCAGTGCTCTGTGCCTTCGTTCCTCTAACTCTTCATCATTTAGTGCCAGGTACTGGCTTGGAAACTGGGGTGGAATGGGGTGGAGTCTGTGCTGGCCCCCAACCCAGGACCTCACAGTCTAGTTGGGAGAATGACCCAGGAACAGGCAACCTGTATCGTGAGTGCTCAGCCAAGGCCCAGAGCAGAGCTGGACAGGAGAGAACCCAGACCGTGGAATGGCTACAGGGCAGCCTGCTAGCAGAGCGATGAGAGATGGTAAGAGATGAAGCTGGGAGGCAGGCAGGCAGGACCGGGATGCTGGAGCACCATGTCAAGGGTTGGGCTCTGTCCTGAGAGCAGTGGGTCTGTTGGAGGCATTCGGCAGGCAGTAACAGAATCAGACCTGTGTTTTGAAATGATCACTCTGGCTGCAGCATGGACCCTGGACAGGAGGGGTTGTACTCTTGAGGCCATTGATGCAGGCCTGGAGTGATGTTGGCCTGAAAGGAGGGCGTGGAGACCGAGAGGAGAGGACCAATTTAGAGGAGGCAGAATCAAAGGAGTTTCCAGACTCAGTGCATAAAGGCATGAGGAAGACCATGGGTATGGACTCTGAACTCCTGCATGGATTCAAGGTATCATTTCTGAGACAGAGATAGGAAGAGCAGGTCTGTGGCAAGGTGATGTCAGTTGGGACATTTGTACCTCTGGGCTAACTGTGTGTGGGCAGACAGCTTTATCCTGCGTCCCTGGCTTCTTCTAGAATCTGTATTAAGGGAGTGTGTTGCCCTGGTGTTTCAGAGGCTGGCGCAGGGAGACATGAGATCGATGCTGAACGCCAGGGCTGGGGGCGAGGAAGGTGACTCATCCCATTCCCTTTTAGGGATGGGGACACAGCATTCCTGTTAAGCAGCTTGACCAGGGGCTGGCAGCCCCGTGAATAAGCTTGGGCTTCTTCCATCTCCTCTGCACTGGGGCAGGGGCCCTGCTTTCTGTGTCTTTGCCAGCTTCTCTCTCTGCTAAAATCCCCAAACCTGGGGCCTATGTTAGCAGGAGCAACTGGGTTGGTGATAAGTGGGCATAGTGTTCTGTACGGTCAAGCTTGTGATTTCATTCACTTCTCCTCTCTGCCTGATGATTGTGGTACTGTCATCCCATTTTCAAGATGAGGCAAGGAAGGCTCAGGGAGGTTAGAAGTCTTGCTGCAGTTACACAGCTGTCCACTCTGCCTCCAAGTCCCTTTCCTGGATCCTGTCTTTGCCCCTTGTGGAGGCTGGGGCAACTGCTGTCCAAATAGAAGGTGGCGGACGATAGACAGAGCTCCATGGTGTGGAGCTTTGGGGGCAAGGGTGAAACAGGAGGAGATGCAAAACCCATAGGAAGGGGCTGCCCACACACCTACTACAGGACTCCCCAGCCCTGAGAACCCTCATGGTCCTTCACCTGGGGCCTGTGAAATCTAAAGCCAAAAGAGATAAGGCTCTTCACTCTGGTCAACTTGGACTTTGCTTTTTGGCCCAGAAGCCAGAGGGGACAGTTGCAGTCTGGCTTCTCTCTCCCCGGACATGCAGATGAAAATACAATAGCCTTTCTGCAGCTCACCACTAGTTTCAGTGTCTGGGGTTTTCAGGGGTCTCTGGTCACCCTCCTGGCCACCAGAATCCTTCATAGAAGAAGGCAGGGGCTAGAGAAAATGACAGCAGTAGCCTGCACCTCTGTGGTGACACACATAGCTGGGTTCATGTGTTACCGGGTACAGTGACTTTGTGGGTTCACAAGGTCTGATGCTGGTCACCTCCTCTGCCCGTGGATCAGCTCAGGGGTGCAACTCAACCAGACCAACAAACGGCTCAGGTATTTTCTAACAGGATTCCAGTATAACTAAATCTTCGTTCCCCCCTTATCACTTTGCACACATAAAATTTAATTAGCTTTCAATATATAATCTTAAAAAAAAGAAAAGAAATCCTACAGATTCCTCCCACCCCAAATTGTTCTTCGAGAAAGAAAGGAGGTTTATCTCAAATTTCTTAAGAAAAAATCTATAGGCACACAATGCATTGAAATAACATTCATTACAGGGAGCTGCATGCAAACTGGCTTCTCTAGTCAGAGATGAGAGACAATCGCTTGACCTGTTGCAAATCAAAAAGCATTTCCACACCACCTGTATTTTTCAACTGGTTAAGTTTTAAATGAAAGCCCCAGTGCCCTTTCTGGGAAGGCACACTAACAGAGCCCCAACTGAAATTTCAACTCAGTCGATGGGAAGATAATTATAAGAAACAAAATGTGAAATTTAAAATCAGGGCACTAATGAAGTCTAAAAATACCAGTGGCCCATCCTTTTGGCTGGCAAGACCTGTTCTTCACGGAGGGGATCTTTTCATAATTACTCAGCCCCGCGAGAGACCAGGTTGTCACGTCAAACAATAGTGGGAAAAATCGCGGGACTTTAATGAGCTAGATCTCAAGGAGTTCTATGGTGGATCTTATTATAATGCCCGGCAAGATTTCAGACAGAGAACAGGAGAAAAGGAAAGTTTTTTTTTTTAAGTAGAGTTCTGACTAGTGTTGATGCTCTCAGGTGGGGCCTCTTGGTTCTTGCTTGGAGCTGCCTGTCATTTAGGAGTGTGAAATCAATTGGACTTCGGAGATGTAAAATCCCTAGGGGCAAAATTAAAAGTGACCCAAATCCAAACCCACGTGGGCTTGTCAGGAAGATGATTCTCACATAGCAAGTTTCGAAGATTTGGTTTCAAAATTCGAGTTTCTTATTTTAAAAAATATGCAGTTGTTTGACATTAGATCTGACAGATAAATTATAGCTTTAGCAATAAAGGCTTTTAAGATTAGAAATGAAAGGAGAAATTACCTTAAAAAAAAGAAAGAAAGAAAAAACCCACCCAGGCTTGAGTTGGGAGGCATTTGTGCGTGCAGGCTTCATTGTCTTTCTTCCTGCAAATACCGGGGGGAGAAATCAGCTGATGAGGACCATAAATAGAGAAGTGAGTTCAATGTAATTTCTGGGGAAACAGCCAGCTCACTGGAGAACTATGGAAGTTGGTGTGATGGACAGGTCACCAGGTCACCAGCTGAAGCTGGGGGAATCTAGTTGGCTCCCCAGAAGGTGGGGCTGCGAACACTTCCTAGGCCCACAGCATCCCCAGGTCTGGCACGGGCCTGGCACCATAGTGGCTGGAAGAGCAAACCCCACCGGGGGCCCTCTTTTCCTCCCTCCTGTCTGTGGGCTCAGGACCATGATAGAGGATGGTTCACGCTGTCTGACCCCACATGATGTTACAGGTGTGGCTCTGCAGGCCCAGCGTGAACAGGAGCTCAGCAGGGACCTGCCTTGACCACCTACATTTTGTGATCTCATAAACTCAGATGCCTAATGGTGATCAGATGTGCCAATGCCTGGCAGCTTCAGGGGGTGGAGTATGGGGTGGATCCCAGCTCCATATTAAGCCCTAAACCAGGAACCAGTCCTGTCTGGGCCAGTTACCTTTTTGCACAGAACCAACACCTTTTCCTGGGCGGGGTGGGGTGTGTGCCTGAAATTGGCAAGACAGCAAGAACTTCATCAGTCCTAGGAGCTTCCCTGGGATGGGGTGAGGTGGGGTGGACACACACTCCTCCCCCTACCTGATGGTGAGAAGATGGAAACCTTCTCAGTGTCTCAGGCCTTGGCACAGCCTTGGGAGTAGCCAGACAGCCAGTACCCAGTGTGTCACAGTTGGTGGCATATAAACTGTGGGTGTTTTTTTTTTTTTTTCCGAGGGAGAGGGAGCTTAACCAAAACAATTCAAACCAAAAAAAACCCCAAAGAACAATGTAGTCAATTTTTTAAAAAAGATCTTAAACAAAGCAAGAGTTTACCAAAATTTAGATGTAATTTTCTCATTTAAAACTAGTGCTGATTTCCAAAACAAATGCAGTCAGGGCTCAATCAGATCGGGAATTAAACCCGACAGAGATCTAGACACGGCTTTGTTGTTGGGATGCTTGACAAGGCCTGGAAATTGCTCACGGGGATAAAGATAGAGATTCAGGAGAGCAGGCTGGACAAGAATGGCTGGTTGGAGCCCTTACTCTGCTAAGACTCTGGTCTGCAGCCCCCCTCCCATCTCAGGGTTCGTAAGTAGGGAGGCTGAGGCAGGCGTCTTGCCCGAGGTTCACACTTCCTAGACCATCTACTCCTCTTTCAGAGGGAGCCTGGAAGCCCAGCAGGGCAGACCACCCATTATGCATGCTCTTGTCCACACCTGGGTCCAGGCCTGGCTGCCCTGCCTTTCCACTCAGCAGGAGCAGAGGCCCAGCGGAGTAGACCTTGAGGGGATGGGAGAGTCTAAGGGTATGTAAGCTCCCCACCCCCGCTGCCGCCCGACTCAGCTGCAGCCCCAGGTCCTCCCAGCTGCTCTGCATCCCGGCTGTCAGACCCTTTAGACTGGTCAAGAGTGAGGGTGGTTTGCTGATGCCCTCTGCTCTAAGCCTCGGGCTGGGGCCCAGCCTAGAACCATATCCTGGTGTCCTCCCACCCCCAGCTCTGTTCTCAAGGATCTGGAATGAAAACAGGTCCTGGGGAAGGGGATTAAATGAAGGCCAAGGCTGGAGGTGCTCTTTCTTGGGGTCTCACAGAACCACCCATGGGTTCTCGAAACCAAACATTCAGCTGGCTCAGGATGGGCCAGGGAGGTGGCGGGGGGGGTGTCTTCTGGGCCTTACTTCACACCCCCGAGCTGCTCTCATCCAATGCACAGCAATGGGTGCTTTTCTGGGGGAGGCGGGGTGGGGATGGGCACACAGCCGATTCATGTTCTGATGTCCGTATGAGTGGAAAATGGAGAAGGCCCCCAAAGGAACTGTTCTAGGGGGCCCTAAGAGGAGGATTCCTGCTCATGCTACCTGTGGCATGGCCTTGGGTCAGATGGGAGAATGGGCCAGGGCTCGGGCTGAAGGCAGAAGGCCCCGGACTTGGCAGGCTCTCCCCTCCCTCCTCTGCTTGCCCACCCACATTTTCCTGCCTTCCTTGTCCTGCCCTCCACCTTCTCCTCTGCCTCCCCGGTCTAAGACCCAACTGTCCCAGGCAGGGAGGCCCCACTGCAGCCTGGATCGAAGCAGTGAAGGACTGCTGGGGAGCTGGGCACCAGGAACCAGGCTCCTGTGCGTGCTGTGGTGGTGACCACACATGGGGGCACAGGTGTGGGCACATGAGAGCGTGTGGCAGCGGGACTTACCTTTGGGGTGCCCGGGGTCCGTGAACTCATACTTCCCCACGCCAATGGTCCGCAGCATCTGTAGCCCGTGGGCCGAGTCTGACGTGGGGGGCCCGTTGGTGGCTGGGGCACCGCTGGGGAGAGTGGTAGACAGCTGGGCTGGCTGTGGTGGAGGCAGCAGGGGCCCTGCCATGTGGCCGTTGCCCACAGCAGTGGGTCCCAGGCGGGCCACTTGCCCGACGCCGGGCAGTGTGGAGACAGCCAGGGGCTGTGGGCTGGCGTACAGGGCCTGGGCGGGCATGTTGACCACCACGCTGCTCAGTGGCTGGGAGGGCGGCTGTGGGAGTGAGTAGTGGCCTGGCATCAGCGGGAGCTGGGGCCCCACGTGGGGAGGCAGTGAGGGGGTCACCCCAATGACCGGGGCCTGGACGTTCACCGCCGGGCTGAAGGTGGGAGGCTGGGCCACTCCATAGGAGTGTGCAATCAGGGCAGGCTGGCTCCCGGCGGCCACCGTGGTCACCCACGGCCCTGTGCCTGCAAGGGAAATGGAAGAGATGTCATATGCCGGTTACACATTCACTCAGCAAACACCAACCGACTGCCTCCAGCCCTGGGCTGAGTGCTGGGGTCACAGGGTCACAGAGGTGAACAAGGAGCCTGTGTCCTTGGAGCTCACAGACTAAGAATCCGTGATTAGATGAAGCCCCACTGGGTCTGCCCTCACTAGCTGAGTGATTTTAGGAAAAGCCTTCCGTGAGTAGATTCCTCATCTGCCAACTTCACAGAGTTGCTGTGAGCAATGAGATGACACGCAGAACGAGGCACCCAATTTTGATAATGAGAGAGGCTGGAGAAAATTAGAAGCTGACAAGTGTCTGTGAAGCAGTGCCAGCAAAACTCTAGAATGGGCTGCTAAGGGGGCTTGTCTCCAAGCCTGTAGAATTGGAGATGGTGTCACTGTGAGCTAATCTGGTGTCTTAAGGATAAGGCATGCCATCTGACACTCAGTCCTCTGCAGGACTAGTAAGGGAGCCTGGAAAAACACATCATAACTTCAGAGCACAGTTGGTGAGACTTTGGATAACTCCATGGTGAACATATAGAGAGGCAGAGCCACAGAAGTGATTGACTCATGAGCCGGTAAATGGCCCAGAGGATGCTGGAGATGTAAAGGGATGTCTCTAGTGATGTGCTCACCATTTCTATCAGTGATTTGGATGATGGAATGGAAGACATATGACCAAGTCTGCAGGTGCCATCATGTTGGGAGGGTTAGGCACAGGTCAGCAATAAAAGCAGGAAAAGATGCTAAGAGTCATACAGGAAGATTTGGATATGGTCTTGCTCTTGGGTCCCCCCAACCCAGGTGCTTAAGCCAGATTGTGAGGAAATGGACAGAGTAGTCGCCTGGACAGCCTTGGGGTCTTACTGTTGAGAGAGCATGTGATGTGGTTACCAGTAGAGCAGAAGTGAGGTGAGGCTGCCCTCATCAAGGTAGAGGGGTTGAGTGAAGAAGGTGCTGCAGACCACTCGTGGGTTCTGTGTGTTGGGTTCTGAGGGATGCAAAGAGAGGAACAATGCCCAGGAAGGTGAAGGGACTGGGCTGGAGGGCATGGCTGAAGGATTCAGGGTGTTCCTCCTGCAGAAGACTTGGAGGGGGATGGATGGGGGTCTTTAGATATCTGGAGGGCTGTGGTGTGAATGGCTAAGCTCACATGTTTTGAGTATCCCAAGGGGAGGCCTGGGATCAATGGGAGATAACAGGGAAGGTTTTTGTTATGGTTGGAGCCGTCCAAAGAAAGCCTGAGATGTTATAGGAGGTGGTAAACCCCCAGTCCCCAGCGGGTGGAACCTCTCAGTTCTCATGTAACTGTTGGCAAAGCAAGATCTCACTGGATGGATGACTTTGGAAATTTATGAATCAGAGTACTGAGGTTTGGGAATGACTAACCAAAATAACTCAAAGCAGATTCAGAGTCACTCCTATGTCATTCTCTCTCCCTTGTTCTTCCCAGTATTTTCTTGAGCAACAGAGAAAGGGATGGAGACACAGCCCAGGGAATTACACACAGTCACACACCCCCTGCCCCTCCTCCCTGCCCTGGATGCGGCCTGAGGTCCGGGCCACTGTAGGCCATGGGTCAGGACCTGCTGAGGAGCTGGGCCACCCAGGAGGTCTCGGACACTGCCCTCTGCCCCAGCCGGAGGGTAGATGTCTCCGTCCACCCTGAAGTACACACCTGGATTGTCGCTCTCCCTCATCTGTTTGGAGGGCGGCTCATCAGTGTCCCAAGGCGTGGACTGATTAATGGGCGTCTGCCCCCACCGGATGCTGGTCGTGAGTCCCTGGGACTGATTGTCTGCTTTGGAGATGCCGGGGGCCTGGAAAGAAGCAGAGCAGGGGGGTGAGCACCCACTGCCTGGCAAGAGTCCTGCCCTGGTGCCCAACCCCCAGCAGTCTCCAGAGGCAGAGACCTGGCCCTTCATCCAGTCCCTCAAGGGAAGCGCAGGGCATCTTGGTTCAGTAGCAGCAGCCGTGGCCTCAGCTAAGCTCCTGGCCTCCAGGAACACCCAACCTAACCTGGTGCCTCCCCCATGACCTGAGCTGTCAGAAAGGAAAGAGAGCCTTGTACTGTGAGAAGTAAAATTCACCCAGTCCTTGGGTCATTAATAAACTGCATCAACCATGGATGGGCAGGTGTTGAGCACCAACTGTATACTCAGTCCAGGCCCAGGAGCACCATGTGCCCAGCCTCTGACTTGTGAGAGGACGACTCTCTGAAGCATTACCGCCAGGCCCCATCCTGCCTCCATGCCAGCCTCCAAGGCCCCCAGCATCCCACTCCACAGAGGAGGCATGGAAAGGTGGGTCCTGGGGCCCCTGGGATGACAGCGCAGGTCCTGACACCAGGCCAGAAGGCAGGGAGCATCTCCTCTGGGACCCTCAGCTCCTCCCTATGGGAAGCAGGCAGGCTCTCTGCCCCAGGATCTCATTTACTAATTCACCTATTTAATGAGAAAACCAACCTCAGGGCAGAAACAAACGCTAGGACAGCATTGGTCTCCCTGAGCTAACACTTATACCGTGGAATATTATATAGTCAATAAAAATCATGCATACTCCCTAAGGAGATGGCAAAATGTTTACACTATAATGCTGAATGAGAAAAGTAGGATATAAATGACACATGTATAACCTCACTGGGTGAAATAATATGTGCAGGAGGGAAAAATCCAGGAATGGACTAATATGGAAAAATAGTCTCAGGAATGTCATTCTTGGGTGAAGGGATTAAAGGACACTTTTATTCTTTTGTCTACACCTCTGTATTTGCCAAATTTTCTACTATGGCCATTCCCAGTATTTATAATATTATAATATTTATAATAAGCAAAAAAAAAAAAAAAGAAAGAAAATCCAAAAGACACATTGGAGAGCCTCGTACTGGGATGTGAGGGGTGAGTCTCAATAGAGATGGTTCCAGGAGGACTGACCAGAGCTTGTTCGAGGGTAGCCAGAGCCCAGCCAGGTTGGGGGTAAAGTGTGAGATGGGGTGTGGGCAGACAGTCACCCACTGGGGACAGTCACAGAAGGCCAAAGGGGCCTCCAGGGGTACCTGCAGGTCTCTTTCAGTGAGGCTGCAGTGCTCTGGACTTCTGCTGGAAGCTGCCTCAGTGACCTAGCTGGCAGGGTGGAGGGAGGCAGCGCCCCCTTCCGGGCATCTCTGAGCAGCGGGACTCTCCTTGCCAGGAAGCCGGGAAGAGTCCCCGCAGGTGGGAGGGTGGACGGACTTAGCCGGGCTCTGATGCCTAATGCAGATGACAAACAGCGCCTGCATCAGGGCCTGCTGGGAGGAGCGGAGCGCATCCTATTAGGACCGTAGGCTGAGCTGAGCTAATTGCATTAGGCAGCACTTTATCTCTGGGCTGCATTTCAGATGCTTCGCTTTTGTGAACAGGGCAGGAAACAAAGGAAAAGAGTGAATCTCCCGAGGGAGGAACAGTTCTGTGGACAAGCTTCCTTAGAGGGAGGCCTCTGCCCCATTTCTGTCTGCGGGACAGATGGGAGCTTAGGGTAGGCGAGGGGCTTGGGGATTTAGCCGCCCTCACCAATAGTCTCAGGGAATTTAGGAAACAATAGCTTGGCATCTGCAGCGTCTTTATATAGACGGCTTTCCCGAGTGTCTTGTCTGCAGCACCCCGTTTATTTCCAGGCTCTGAGGGTGCCGAGGGCTCAGAGGTGCAGAGGTTGCTTCCCCCATAAAAAGAGGCATCTGGACCAGGGTGGGGGGAAGGAGCCAGTGTGATGTCCTGTTCGGGGCCCTGTTTTTGGTTGAAGTTTGAATGTGGAGTCCCCCCGGCCTTCTCACCAGTCCCCTCCTTCACTGGCAATACAACAACCCTTTCTGCCAGTAGGGGAGGCCACAGCCCCTCTGTGAGGCCTGGAATTCCTGGAGGCCTCCCAGGCTAGAGGCAGGTTTGGTTTTCCAGGTCCTCCTGCAGCCGCCCTTTGTCCTCCAATGAATCAGTATCCATGGCCCCAGCCTGGTAACTCGATGGGATGGGGAAGAGCTTTGTGGACCTGGAGCCCCGGGCCTGGTCCTCAGAGGCTGCCACTGCTGCCAGGAGGGGTGGCTGGGGTCTCCTCCTTGAAGGTGGTAAGTGAAAAAGTGAAAGTCACTCAGTCAGTTCTTTGTGACCCCATGGACTATAGCCTTCCCAGGTCCTCTGTCCTTGGAATTCTCCAGGCAAGAATTACTGCAATGGGTAGCTATCCCCTTCTCCAACGGATCTTCCCAAACCAGGGATCAAAGCTGGTTCTCCTGCATTGCAGGCAGATTCTTTACCATCTGAGCCACCAGGGAGTGGGCAACCAGACTGTAAAACTCCAGGAGTTCCTGCTGGTCGCTTGTGCCTTTGCTATCATTTGGTTTGCTCTTCGGTTAACTGGGCCCCTGGTCTGTGGTCGGCCCTGCCCAAGGCACCGGGGACACACAGTGGCTGAGACTCAGCCCTGCCCTCGGGGGTCTGCTCCCCGTTACACAATCTGTGACCCAAGACGCACTCCAGAAAGAAGCTGGGGGTGCAGGGGTGGGCCCGGGGCACTGGCACAATTGAGCTGTGGCTACAACAGGCCTGCTGTCTGCCTGTGTCTTTCACGACTCTCACAAGCGAGTTCTTACATACAAGAAAGAGGTTGTGCTGGAGAAGAAAAACAGCCTATTTTTTTTTCTTTTCTTTAGGAAAGATAAATAAGGACACTCATTCTGCTTGGCACTAGCAACTTCTGAAGCTATGAGCAATGTGCAGTTCAGGACTTTTTATTTATTTTATTGAATAAATGAACATTCCCTCCTTCACTCTCTCCAGAAAAATACACATGGGCGGTGCTCTTTGCGGAGGCCGCTGGACGCCCAGGTGATGAAGAATGCGGCAGCTGGTGATGTGAGTCAGCTTGGCTGACTGGAGCCCCGTCCTCCTGCAGGAGGGCTCCAGGCCCACGGTAGACTCGAGGTCCCCAGGCTCTGGAGGTTTCTGGGGGACCATGTTCGGGTCTGCACCTCCAGCTCTGAACTCGGCTCTTACTAAGCCTCTCCACGCAAAGGTCCACAACCCCGCCAAAGGCTCTCCGGGCCACTCCCAGTCCAAAGGCCAGGTCTCCTTGAGTTTCACTTCTCCTCGCCAGGGGACTCCACCCCACGAAGGCACAGACACAGCCAGGAGAACAGCCTGGGTGAGGGTGGCGGGAGAGGAAGGCAGGGTGAGGGATCCTCCCCTCTCCCCCTCCCACTGCCATCACCGAGGACATCGCCGACCTTTCCCCAGTGTTTCTGGCCTTGCTCCCGTGACATGATGGCCCTCAGCACAGAGGCAGGCGAGGAGAGCCCTCCTCCTGCCTGGCGCCTCCACGTGGCCCTCTCTGCCCATCATTGGCCGAGCAGGCTTCTCCCTGCTTCTCTTTAATGAGATGCTAATGGGATGCATCATTAACGCAGCAGCTTTTAAACCCTGAGCTCTTGTAAATTTTCAAAGGTCACATTTTTACCGCGGCTGACAGCATCCTGCTTCTTTCAGTGGCTGAAGAACACTGAGGACCCCCATCCTTTATGGATGCAGCTCTCTGTGAGGGGCATCGAGGGCTGAGGCGCCCGCTGGTTGGGGAGCTGGGAACCTCCACCTGCAACAAGCTCACCCACCCCCCTACCCCGAGGCCCCTGGGTTGTGCTCTTCCAGTTTGGGGAGAACCAGTTACACATTGCCTATAGAGCTGCCCTGGGGCCCTTGCTCCACTTAGGGCTGCAGGTGGTGAAGATGCCTAGAAGTAAGGGTGGGTGAGGGGCTGACCCCGCTGGAGGGGTAGCCATGCCTTTCCTTCTAGGAAAATCATTTGCTCACCAGGCTGCACACTCATGAACCTGCAACAGCCTCGATGGGCTGCCTCTGCTGATCTGTCCATCCAAAGGGGGCCCTTTTTTCTGCTTTGCCCAAAGGTGCCATAGAGGCCAAGGTGGTCAAGATGATGGAATGGGACTCCCTGGGGCCTTGCCTCACCTCACCTTGCACATGATGGTCACAGCCTCGAAATGCTGCCCTTCAGGGCCTATACTGATCTGCACTGGCAGGATGGAAGGGATCCACACAGTGCCTGGCCCAGCTCCTGCCAGCCTGGTGTAGGTGCCCAGGGAGGGCAGGGTCTCTGAGCTACAGTGTTGGCCAACAGTAGGAGTGTTCATCACTGTTGGTTCACAATTGCATTAGGTATGGCCTGGCCTACACTTCGGGAGAGGGAATAATGGGAGTAACAGAAATGCGACGTGGAATGGCTTAGAGCGGGAGACACTGGGACATTTCACTGAGGAGATGTCGTTTCCAGATTGTGGAGGCCTCGTGTGCTATGACCCCAAACGCTTGTCCTGGCTGTTGCTTGGAAGGTCTAATGCCCCAATCTGCTGACCTCCTGGCCCAATGTCTGAGTATAACAGGAAATGTGGGGGCTGAGGTTGATTCCTGCCTCCATAGGGCTTGGGGAGCAGCCAGAACTCAGCTTTTCCCACTGTTCACCCAAGGACATTAGGAGTGGGTGAACCAGTGAAGCCCAGAAGTTAGGGAGAGCTGATGTTGGACCACGGAAACTAGGCGGAATTCAACAAGGCCGATGATTTTGGCTAAATTTGCCACCAAAGGAGCCTGGAGCTGTGGGTGCGTTTCTAGTCTAGATACAGTGGACAGAGCTCCAGGGACCACTTCTGGGGCTCATGTGGGCTTCCTCCCGGAGGAATGACAGTACCAGTGTCCAAGTCCTTCTCCTACCCATGAACCTGCCTCCACAGACTGGAACCTGCAAGTCTCAATGCTCTTGTCACTTGTGTGTTGTGACAGCACGGGCAGGGACTGCCATCTGCTGAGCATCCCTGAGAACAGCTGCCCCATCTTCACAGCAGAGAGACTGTTCCCCCAGGGGAACCCAGAATCCTGCAGCCCTCACCTTGCTTTAATCCCTCAGACAACACTCCAGTGCTCCCTCTGGGCCTGAATCACCACTGGACACCAACGTGCACCCCAACCGGGCGGGAACTGGGGGTGGGAAATGGCCTTAGTGAAAACAGAAGCGGCAGGGCAGACAGCAGTGGGAAGCCACGCTCTGAGCTTCACCCACAGCCGCGTTTTTGTCTCACGTGCTAAGTCGCTTCAGTCATGTCGGACTCTTTGTGATCCATGGACTGTAACCCACCAGGCTTCTCTGTCCATGGGATTCTCCAGGCACGAATACTGGAGTGGGTTGCCATTTCCACCTCCAAGGGATCTTCCTGAACTTCTTCCAGCGTCAGGATCTTCCTGGATCTTCCTGATCTTCCAGGTTTGTTCAGGGATCCAACCTGCCTCTCTTATGTCTCCTGCACTGGCAGGCGGGTTCTTTACCACTAGCGCCACCTGGGAAGCCCTTTTATCTCATGGCTCCCCATAATTCTCACCTAATTTGGGAAAGAGAGTCTTTGGTGAGACACCCACACAACCCTGGTTTTGAATTCTAGGGGCCCTTCTGACTAGGGACTGCTGATGTGGCCTGAGCCCTGCAGTGGGCCTTTGACTCTTTTTTTTTTTCTTTTCCTGACTGCCTTTTGAACACCCCTATCCTGCCCCTATCTTGAGGTGGAGGCCAGAACACATGCTCTGCCAGCTTCCCTTGGGGCTGGAGCACAGGCTTGTGCCCGGCTGCTCAGACACCCTGGGGTGTGATTTCGGTCTGGGGGTGCTGGGTGGTATGAGGAAGCCAGCCCAGCTCCGAGTTCACGCTCTGCAGTGGTGGTGGCAGAGGCACACGAGTATAGGAGCACACACGGGTCTGGTGTCCTGGGCCCAGCATCAGTGACAAATGCTCTCATTTCCTTCTCCTTCTCCCTCTGGAGGGTCCTCAGGCTCCTCTTGTGGGTTCCCACAGGCTGCTAGCAGATGTGAATGCTCAGCCATCTCTGAGCACCAAGCCCAGGTTGTCCTTGGAATCACTTCCCAACGACTGCCAGCTCTAGGATCCAGCATAGCTGGGCAGCCTGCTCCCTGCAAAGAGTGGACATTTCACCTCCATTTCAGCATTCCTCCTGCTGCAAGGCATTTAGGGGCTTCATGGTGCCCAGATCCACATGTGGGGACTGGTGGAGACTGGTTTTTGGTAAACTTATTCAGACTGGGGTGTTGGGAACTTCGCAGGGGCCCTCTCACTATAAAGGGGTCCAGGAAGACAATCCTTACTTAATGGTGGAAATTCAGGCTGGGGGTAGGGGAGAGATAACTTGGTGTCTGAATTTTTTAGATTACAGCTCAGGGGTTTAGACCTAGATGGCTGGCTTTCTAGGACTTGCAGATTATTTATGAGAGCACCGCTTCTAAGATCAGACAGGTAGAGAGCATCGACCACCTCGATGGCAAGGGCCCTCTGACTTATGCGAGTGCATGTAGGAAGATCCTGCATGTGGTGGGGTTGAGAACGCAGGCCTCTGGATCCCACCTTCAGAGCTTCTGATTCTGTAGGTCTGGGCTGAAGGACCCCCAAATGTGGCTCCCTAATAAGCCTGCCAGGTGATGCGGTCTGTCAGCCTCACTCTGGTGGAAGCAACAGCAGTCTTGATGTTCAAGTTCCCAGAACCCTAGGCCCCAGTGTGGGGGACTTAGGGGCTGGGGCCGCTGGGCAGGTCACAATTGGGATAGGTTTTGGGGTCTTGCTTATGTGGCTCATGGGAGCCAGACAGGTGACACTGTTTTCATGGATTGCTGTTCACAGCCTAGGTTTCAAGGGGTCAGAAAAATGCACTGGCAGATATCAATGCTATAAGTTGGTGATCTCTGGGAAGAGCAAATGACACTTATGAGTTTCTCAGTTCTCATTTCAAGATTGCTACCACACTACAAACAAGAAAATAATCGCAGTTAAATCGCCTCCTGGGGCCAGAGGAGGCTCTCCTGAGCCCCTCCTGCCCTCATTAACCAGGTTGCCCTCTCGGGCCCCCTGAACCCGGGCTGTGCCCTCAGCACCCCCCTCAGAGCAGCGGCATAATGCGCTCTGGGGCCCGATGAAATTTCTAATAATACTAACCAATGATGTGTTAAATTGAGACACTTCTGGCTTGCATGCTGGAAACTGCACGATGGTTTAAAGGACCAGTGCTTACCTTTCTCTATCAATTTGCTGCTAAATTACTGCTTTCGGAGCAACTTACAGAAAAGTAATTCTTTATTTAAATTTTAATTTCAAACTTGTCATTTTAAATATATATTCAGATTCCAATCATATTACTGAATATGATGATGTCTCTGGAGGGCAAGCGTTGCTGCCAGGAGCTGGGTGGGGGCAGAGGACGTCATGGGGGAAGGGAGCTGAGAAAGGAGGTCACCACCCCCGGGGGCACTGAGGTGAGGGTATCCTTGTGCTGGGGTGGAGACAGAACTGCAGAGGCCAGTGGTCAGACTCTAACCTGGCCTTGTGACCCCAGGAAAATACTTTATGTTGAAACCATCAACTGCTTCCTGTGCCCTCTGTCTCTTGCTGGACCACCCTGAGGATCCAATCAACCATAATGGCTTGGATCACACTTATTGAGTGCCTCCTAGTGGCTCAGATGGTAAGGAATCTGCCTAATTTGTCTGCAATGCAGGAGACCTGGGTTCAATCCCTGGGATCAGGAAGATCTCCTGCAGGAGGAAATGGGAACCCATTCCAGTATTCCTGCCTGGAGAATCTCCTGGACAGAGGAGCCTGATGGGCTACAGTCCATGGGATTGCAAAGAGTTGAACATCACCGAGCAACTAACACACATTCCTACATGCCGGGCATGGACATGATGTGAGTTCTTTCCTGATGAAATCTGTGTTCTCATGTTCACTTTGTAGATTAGAGTAAGAAGGCCCAGAGAACTCCAGGGACAGCAGAGCCTGCCAGGCTTGGGCACAAACCCAGGTCTGTTCTGTCCTAAGTCCCTCAGCAGTGCTGTGTGATGGCCAGAGCGCTCCTCGGTCACCTCTCTCCAGACCGCCGCTGCTGTGGTTGACAGCTCCATATCATAGGAGCTGTCATATCAAGGCCGTGTCCACACTACCCTGTTGGGGTTGCCCTTAGAATCCCTCCTCTGGTGTCCGCAGGTATGCCAGCCGTGGCTTTTCCTTCCCCTACTGTGTCTAGCCCAAGTGGGCCTCCTGCTCTGACGACACCCTGGGGCCAGGGAGCCAGTGAACTTGAACATCAGGACTGTCCTTGCCCTCCCAAAGTGAGGTCCATGGACTGCATCAGCTGGTAGGCTTGTTAAAGAGCCACATTTTGGGGTCCCCTGCCCTAGCCCTTCTGTATCAGAAGCTAGCCTTCCATCACCTCTCCCACTCAGTCAGACCCCCTAGACTCTAACCCACCACCAGTGTGTTCTGCCAACACCTGCCAGTGAGGTCCTGGCCCCTCCAATGGGGCCGGTTTTTCCGTCTCAGACCA
The DNA here is from genome assembly GCA_024291935.2 of Okapia johnstoni. Classification (NCBI taxonomy): domain Eukaryota; kingdom Metazoa; phylum Chordata; class Mammalia; order Artiodactyla; family Giraffidae; genus Okapia; species Okapia johnstoni. Next base: position 64,697,961 of record CM044306.1, on the reverse strand, counting down.
GGGCAGCACAAACTGACGCCTCCACCCTTCTCCAAATCTGTCAATGCACAGCTTCCCTTCATATCCCCTCTTGCTTCAGCATCTACACCCCCTCTCCCTCCCTTTCCATCAGCCCCTTCCCCTTGGCTTTCCATCACAAGCACTGAAAAATCCTTATTTACCACTTCACCTGCCATTTCAGCATCTATCTGCCTTCCCCATCCCCTTTTGTGGTTACCCCCTCCTTGGGATTCAGGACACCTAGTACTCACTCCAGTTACCCCTCAGTTTTCACTCCCTTACCTCTTTCCAACCATGCACTTCAGTGAAATCATTCCCTCCCCTTTTAAAAAAATATTTATTTGGCTGCACTAGGTCTTAGTTGCGGCCTGTGGGATTGCAGACTTCTCTCTAGTTGCAGCCAGAAGGCTCAGTAGTTGCAGCACACAGGCTTCATTGCCCTGCGGCATGTGGGATCTTAGTTGCCCAACCAGGGATTGAACCCATGTCCCCTGCATTGGAAGGTGGATTCTTAACGACTAGACCGCCAGGGAGGTCCTGAAACCATCCCCTTTCAATGGACAGTCACCTCCTGATGCTAAGCCCAGTAGCATCTCCTTGTGTTCTCTCTCTGATCCCTAACACCAGCTTCCCCCTCCTTCCTTCTGGAACCACTTCCCTTGGGTTTCCTGCAGCAGTGCTTTTCCTGGTTGTCTTGTTGCTCACTGACCCCTTCTCTTGCCAGTTCTCCACGGAGGATGCACTTGAGAGCTCACACTCGGTGTTGCTCTGGCCTCTTCCTTCTCTCAGGTCTGTTTGGGCACTATCCTCTTTCATAGTTATTTTTCTGATGTGAAACGTCTGTGCGATAGCCATTGTCTCTGGCAGAATCCAGCCTCCTATAGTATGGTAGAAGTATATTTGCTTTCCTCTTTTCCAACATCAAAGTCTATACTGTGGAAACACTTTTGCTGAAGGCTCGGCTCAGATGGCCTCCCTTGCACACGTACAGCAGGGGCGGCAGGGGCTGGTTTTTGCATCCTGCTCCCTCCAGTGCCCTGTCCAGGCCCCCCCAGCCCCTTCCCCCAGATCCCCTCCCAACGGATGGGCCTTGTGGACAAAAGAAAGGATAAATCTGGCAGAACATTACAACTCAGAGCTTTCAACTTTCCTCTAACAACTTTCAACGGGAAACTTCTTAGTCCCATTTCCAAGTAACTTTTCATCCATTACAAAAACCCACAAAATTTTCAAAGGGGCTTTGAAATAAGATCACCTGGAAAAAAAAAAAAAAAGCCCATCACAAACGAAAGTCTTTGAAAAGAAAGAGGCCTTTCCTGAGCTTCAGCACCCCTCTGATATCAGTTCCCTTTCATTCTGCTGAAAGGTGCAGGGCAACCTGGCCCTCAGCAGATGCCTGTGATGTGAAGCGAGCCAGTGGCCCAGACCGACGACTGGACGGGGGACAAGGAGGAGCGTGAGGGGCACCTGCTCGCAGCGCTGGGCCGGGCCTTTCATCGCCCCCTTCAATCGGCCCTCGAGGCTCCCCCCGACAGCCGCGTTCCTTGTAACCGGCCCTGCCTGCTCAGAGGCCCGGCGGCCCTGCCTGTTCCCACTCATCTCTGCACTGGTGACAGCGTAGCTCCCTCCGGAGCACGGCGACCCATCTTCATTCTTGTCCCCAGAGTGGGCGGGAAGGTAGGCGAGGCCGGGGCAGCCCTGCTTTGATCTTTACAGACGTTTCCCAAACGGCCGGCCCTGCAGGTGGTGACTAGGGGACCACCCCTCGACCTCTCAGCCTCAGAGCCTGTGACCCGCCCGCCCTCCTCTGGTCGGCTCCGGATTCACAGCCGCACATCACACAACAGCCAGTGGCCGGGAGCCTTTTGTTATCTTCAGATTGGAAATCCTCAGCAAATCTGGTGAAGAAAAGTCCTCTGTGCAGGGCAGCTGAACTGAGAGTGGGTGCAGGGACATGCCTGGGGTCTCTGGCTGACCTGGCCTGGTCCTCAGACCCCTGCGCTCTGAGCACCCAATACTAATTTGGAGCCAGGCCTTCCCAGAGTTGCCTCTGAAGCACCCCAGGCTGGGGAAGCAGCAGGCTCTCAAGAACAGCTTGGCCAGGGGCTGGCCGGGCCCCTTGGACCTGCAAGGCCCTCCCAGTCCTTCTGCAGACAGGACTCTAGGACCAACTGCTTTGCTTGTATGGAGGACCCACCGGAGCCAGAAAGAACCCCAAGAACACTCACTGGCCGGCTGCCTGCGGCTCCTCTGGGGTCCTTTCTTCAGTGAACACCTGACACTCCTATTCAAACCCACTGTCCACCTTCTGAGTCGTGGGCCTGGATGAAGCGTTCCTTGTTTGTTGTCGCAGACAAAGGCTTGCCCAGGAGAGGGAACAGTTCTGAGCCTTCCACCGCCTGCCTGACCCAACCCTCTGGGCAGAAGTCGACTGAGAAGTCGACTCTCATGCCTGATAAGACGGGTCTGACATAGACATCTTCAGCGACCTCATTAGAAACCCAATAAGAGAGAGGATTGTGCTAGGGTCACCCCAAGGCCAGGCAGGACAAAGAAACAAACAACATCGCACAAATAGAGGCGACTCTTCAGACGGGGCGGCGCAGCTGAGGGAGCTCAAGTCATTTTAGTGCAGGGACTTCAAGACTCACTGAAGCAAGTCAGGGCCTGAGTGTGCGTCCCGGGACCGGAGCCTGGGTTCTGACGCAGTGTGGGGTTGGGAGCCCGGTGGTGGGTCAACCAGGTCTGTGGTGGAATCTTCCAGAATGCACGGCCTGGGACTCAGTTGACATCCTCCCGCCACCTGGCGTTTTCTCTTTGCTGTCTCCTGCCTGGGCTCTTTTTGACAGAGCAGTGTGGATCCAGGAAGGGTCCTGGGGGTGGGGTGGAGTGGGGTGGGGTGCGGTGTGCCCTCTTGTGGCAGCCCAGCTCTGCTATATTAGTTCAGAATTGAGATGGTTCGAGTGACTTTTTTCTTTCCTTTCCTTCCTTTTTTTTTTTTTTTCAAAAAGGAAATGCCATCATTCAGCTCTAGTCCATCTTTTTAGGCTTCAGAAAACTTGCTGGGACAGACAGATTCTATTTAAATTCACTGGAGGTCCAGGTGTGAAAGGGAAAGTGGTAAAAATCCTTCAGAAGTGGTGCGGCGGGAGAGACAGGGAAGGAGGCCCTCTTAGGGTGGACGGACAGATGGACTTCTCCAGTGGGATGACCTGGGAAGAGGAGTGGGGTTCTGGTGACCAGCGCAGGGAAGGGGCCTGGCCCTGCCCTGCAAGAAGATGGGGCAGGCACTATCCCAATCCCTGAGCCCTCGGGCCTGACCCACCCTGGGGATGGCCTGAGAGGCTTTCTGCCTGTGGCTGCTTCTGTGGATCCTGGGTGAGGGAGAGGGTCCCAGACAAAGCCCCTCCACTGACATTCCCTCCTTAGCAGACTGCCTGGGCCTTCGCTCCCCTCCTTTCACTCTTGGCAATGCTGCCTGGACACCACGGCTCCATCAGTTCTGTGCTGGGGCCCATGGCCTCAGGTGCATCATTCACTCACTCATTCATTCAGCCCACTTTTACTGAGAAGCCATCGTGTGCTCGAGACCATGATAAATAGTCTCCAGCCTAGGGGGCTATAGGAAAAATCACAATTATAACAGCTAATACCTGTCAAACCCTTGGATGTGCCCGTTTACAACCCTCAAGGCCCAAGAGTTCTTTGAGGTCAAGATCAGTGTGTCCACTTCCGTTCTTCACTGTATGAGTCAGCTAGGGTCACCACAATGAAACACCATAGACTGGGTGACAAAACAACAGAAATCCTCACAGGTCTGGGGGCCAGCATGGGAGGGTCCTGCTGAAGACTCTGTTCCTGGGTTGCAGATGGCCACCTTCTAGCTGCATCAGAGGGAAAGTTCTAGTCTCTTCCTGGTCTCATAAGAACATTAATCTCATCGTGGGGGCCTCCATCCTCATGATTCCATCTAAACCAAATAATCTCCCAAAGGCCCCATCTTTCTTTCTTTCTTTCTTTTTGGTCTTTTTTTGCTTTGTTTTTGGCCATACCACACAGCATGTGAGACCTTAGTTCGCAGACCAGAGATTGAACCCTCGCCTCCTGCAGTGGAAGCACAGAGTCTTCATAACTGGTCCACAAGAGAAGTCCCCCCAAAACTCCATCATTAAATACCACCTCAGTGGGGGCTAGGAATTCAACTCTAGGAATTTGGGGGAAACACAATTCAGTCCCTTGCACCCACAGAGCATGCACACCGTGGGTACTGAGAAAAGGCTTGCCGTATTGAGCTTGAGCTCTGTCTGCCTGTCGTTTCTTTGCCTCACTTTGTCCACCAGACCCCCAGGGTGTTTAATGGAGGGCCGGCCACCCACAGGCCTGACCAGCATTCGCTTGGTCCTCCCACCAGCCTGAGCTCTGATTTTCCAGTGGTTTGCTTTTTTCTCTCACAACATAATCTCCATGATCTCTAGTCTTTCCCGAATGCTGTTGAAAGCCTTGTTGTATTTATCTCCGGAGAATCCGCTGTGCCCCTGTGCAATTTTCCATTGTCATGGTTCATTTTAATTTCCTCTAAGGCTGTTGGCCACTCTCGTTTTCAGAAATAGCTTGTTCCACTTAATAAAAGCGCTTAAATATGCAGACACGAGAAGTTTCCTTTGCTTGCTCCTAAACATCAGAGTAAGTGGAGTGAGATGCACGCCCTGCCTCTGCAGTGAGGCTGTGCACACGCCAGGTGGCTTCCCAGGAAGGAGGAGCTTGGAATCAAGGTACAAGGATGGAAGCAGGATCTGAGAATTTCTGGTGGAAACCTGGCCAGCCTGGGTGGCTCCCTGTGGCATCGTCCAGCTCACAGCACAGGGTCTCCTGCAGTGCCTCCCATCTCCATAATGACCAGAGCTCTGGCCCTGAAACTGGGAGGTCTGGGCTCCAGGCCAGCACCAACGCTAGCTTGCCTTGTGCCCTTGCACAAGTCAACTTACCTCTCAGAGCCCCTGCCTTTTCATCTAGAAAACAGACCTGATGATCCTTCCAGGACTTTCTTGGTGGTTCAGTGGTTAAGAATCTGCCTGCCAATGCAGGGGATATGGGTTCAATCACTGGTCCAGGAAGATCCGACATGCTGCGGAACAACTAAGCCTGTGGGCCCCCAACTACTGAGCCTGCACTTTAGAGCCCACATGCCACAACGACTGAAGCCTGCGTACCCTAGAGTCCATGCTCTGCCACAAGTAAGGCAACTGCAATGAGAACCCTGTGCATCGCAACTAGAGAGTAGCCCCTGCTCCCTGCAATTAGAGAAAGCCTGGGTGCAGCAACAAAGAGCCAGCGGAGCCAAAAATAAAGTAAATAAATAAATTTAAAAGATTCTTCCAAAGGCTGATATCAGTGAGGAGTAGAAATTCCCCATTTTCAGGGCTCATCACAGAAGCTGGGGCAAAGCAGGGTGCAGCAAGGGCAGCTACTATTACTATTTCGGGAACCCAAGCCTGCAAGAAGGATGCTCAAGGCAGTCTTCTATCCATTTTCCCCTCGGTTGCTGGATCTAGAGAATCCTCTACAAGCTATGGATTATCAAAAAAGGACAGAAAGAAGCAAAGCTGGCTGGATTGTGATTCTCACGCCACATCTACCAAAGCCTAGCTATTTGGCCATAAAACCAAAGCCACGGTATTCCAAGCTCTGGTGGCAACCGGTCTGGATTGCAGGTCAAGGTCTCAGAGCTGTGCTGGGCTTGCCCAGGGAGCCAAGGGCAGAGTCCCTGGGCACCTTTCTTTGGCTTATGTAACAGCAGTGAGGAGCCAAGAGCCTAGGGTGGCTGGTGATGAGAACAGGAAGGAAGAGGCACAGACACTGACTTAAAATCCTGGACAGAATAGCAGCTGGATGCTCACGTGGGTGCACAAGTGTGTACACACATGCACTTGCCTACCTACACACCAAGTCTGCACCTCCCCCCCCACACCTTCCACACGCCAGCACAGACCTGCTCTGGCAGCCAGGGGACTCCAGCCCCGACAGGGCAGGTGATGCTGGCAGACACCCCTTGCCTGCCCCACAAAATCTTTTCTCTCTGATGGCTCTGAAGCACAGAGTCCCCCATGGCCACTTTCAGCTTCCCTCCCAGACACTTTTTCCTAAATAAGTTTCCAATCTGACTCATTTCAGTTTTAAAACAAGAAAACATCAACAAACACGATGAAGGGAAACAGATGGTAACAATTACAGGAGGGAGAAAACAGCCCGTTCCCTCTACAAGGGGCAGGCGAACAGACTGGTCCCAGACAGTGTGTCGTCCCCAGGCCACTGCTGGGGAGACCTGGACACAGGGCTCCAGGGCCTGTTGCCACTGCAGGGCACAGGCCAGCACCGGGGATGGGGCTAGGGGCACGAAGGCCTCCAGGCCCCACAGGGCAGGCTCATTATAACCTGGCGGCCAGTTCTCCAGCAAAGATGGGCTAGACATTCCAGCACATTCCAGGCTACCTCATTACCTCTGATGCCCTGTCTGAGGCCCAAGGTCTGTGTGGGGTGGCTCCCTCCCTTGTACAGTGGGCACTGTCTATACTACCAGTCTGTGAGCTCCTTGGGGCAGGATGGGGCTCCTCCTGCTGGGTGGTAGGTAGAGCTGGGTATCTGGGTTCAAATGCAAGTCCTGCCACTTCCAAGTGGGGTGAGATGGGGGCAAGTTAATGGACCTCTCTGTGCCCTGCCCTCCTTTTCTCACCCCTCAAATAGAGATAAGTGTAAACCTTCACCATGGGATTATGAATTAATAAGTGCAAAATACTTAGAAGCCTGCTCAGCACACAGGAGTGCTGTGTGTAGATGCTGTCTTGTTGTCATCACTCGTGCAGACAGCCGGCTTCTTGTCTGGCACCCAGATAGCCTGGGAAGGGGCTGCCAAGGGAGGGATGAGGTGGTGGGCCAGAAGCTGGGTCCTGAAAGGTGGGGCACACCTCAGGCAGGGCAAGCCATGCACTGCGGTTAGGGATGAGAGGATAAGCCCGTGTCGGAGTTCGGTGCCCGAGTGCCTGGGGGCAGATGGCCAGGTCCACGGTCCTGAGCTGGAATCCACCGACCTCCATCCCCTGCGACCACTGTTTGTCCATCCTTTATGGTTCGAGTACAATAAGGATGCTACCCTCCAGCTGATCAGGTGGGTGGAGAGACAGGCAAGGAAAAAGGTGCAACCTGGAGAGATCACATGCTGTGATGGGGAAGGGGGGCAGCATCTGCCCCAGCTGTGTGGATCCAGGAAAGCTGCCTGGAGGAGGGGGCTGAGTCCTGAGCCTCAGGAGAGGGGTATGGTGGGGGTGAAAGCAGGGGGTGATGTGCCATTCTGGGCACAGGGAACATGATGCACTTGGGGTCAGAACATGAGGGCATGCCGAGTGAGGGTTTGGGTTCCTGTTCTTTCATTGCTGAAGTCCCCCTGGCAAGGGTGGAGTGGCTCTGAGTCTCAGTTTCTCCACCTTCAAGGAGAATGACACTCTCTGCCTTCCCAGACCCGAGGAGAGGTCTGTATCAGAACATGCATGAAAAGTGCCCAGGGGGCTCCTATGCAGCAAGGTGCTGAATGCAGGGGGCTGCTGCTTTGGCCTCATTTGTGCACACAGGTCACACGAGTGGCATGAACACCCCCAGCACAGCTGTAACCACACTCCGCACATGTGGCTGAGGAATGAATGTGTGCGTCCCCCCAGAGTTCAGTTCGTAACAGCCAGGTGACGGTGTTATGAGGTGGGCGTTTGGGAGAGGGTTAGGTCATGAAGGTGGAGTCCTCGTGAGAGGCCCAGGTGTCCTTAGAAGAAGGTGAGAGACCCCATCTCCTCCCTCTGTTCTCCGCCGAGAGGACCCATGGGGGAGTCAGCGGATGGCAACCCCAAGGAAGGTTCTCACCAGAGCCTGATTGTGCTGGCCTCCTGATCTCAGCCTTCCAGCCTGCAGAACCGCGAGCAATAAATACCTGTTGTTTATAAGCCGCCCAGGTTACGGTCTTTCATTAGGGCCGTCTGAGCTAAGACACACACACGCGCCTCCCACAGTTCACACTCCAGGGTACAAAGAGACAGCAGCTGGCACGCACTGATGCCCTACACGTGCTCCCACCTCCCCCAGCAGCACACCCTCAGACTCGCTGAGCCCTAGTCTCTGGGGATGTACGCTGGCAGCCCCTGCACCAGGGCCCTGGATGCCAAAGCTGTATTTAACCCCCTCACTTGACATCATTCTGGGCTCCTTCTGAGCATCAGGTGGGAGGCTGCGGAAGCTTCAGGATGAAGGGGAGGAGAGTAGACTTACCCCCTCCTCGCCCCCTCCAGGGCCTGTTCCTCACAGGTGTGTGTCAGCCAGCGTATTGGGTGAGCACTCCCCAAATGCAGGGGGCAACTTCCTGCTGCACATTTTGGTGGCGGCTCATAATTTAAAATATCAATATATCCATGCTTCCTTTGTTCTCCTGGGGGCTCAGGGTTCTCACATTTTGTCCAGGCTGCCCATTTCTCTGCCTGGAGGAGTCTCTCCCATCCGTATCAGGGCCTGACACACTTCTCTCCTCCCAGATGCTCCAGACCCAGGCCCAGGAAGGCAGGAGCCTGGGGGGCGTGGGGTGGGAGGCTGGGGTCTGGGAAACCTGGACAAGACCATTCTTCCCTCTAGGTCTCATTTGAAAAATGGGCAGTTGGAAAATAGCAGTATGTCTTAGCCTGGAGTCCTTTTTCATTCTCTCACCAGGGCTCCCTCACTCTGGTGGGCTGAGGGGGGGAGCTGGGGCTCTGGGTTGCTGAGCCAGTGCCTCAGCTGCTGCTGCTGGGGGAGGCCTGAGACCCCTGCACTGAACGCTTTGCAGGGCCAGCCTCCATCGCAGGCAAATGGTGGGGACTGGGGCTTGGAGCACTCTGGTCCCTCCTCCAAGGCTGTCTTGCAGCAGTTGTGGGTTCCTAGGGCTGCCAGGCTGAGCACCATTAAGACAGTGTTGTGGTAGCTCAAAGAACAGACTGTTGGACTCTGTGGGAGAAGGTGAGGGTAGGATGATTTGAGAGAATAGCATTGAAACATGTATATTATCATATGTGAAATAGATCACCAGTCCAGGTTCAATGCATGAGACAGGGCGCTCAGGGCTGGTGCACTGGGATGATCCTGAGGGATGGGATGGGGAAGAAGGTGGGAGGGAGTGTCAGGATGGGGGACACATGTACACCCATGGCTAATTCATGTGAATGTATGGCAAAAACCACCACAATATTGTAAAGTAATTGCCTCCAATTAAAATAAATTAAAAAAAATAAAAAAATATATAATTATGAACATTAAAAACAAACAAAAAAAGAGTGTTGCGGTAGCTCCCTTAACGCTGGTCCCATGGTCAGGACCAGGCTCACCCACAGGGTAGTTCTGTTTATGCACGGCATACATCGGCCTCTACGTCCATCTTTGTGGACTTGGCCTCTCTTAATTGCTGGTGTTTCTCAGCATTCTAGAATGTCCTTCTCATTTTCACCTGGTTGCCAAATCTTTGCCACCTTTAAATCCAAGACCTAACATATTCAAACGCCTCCTGCACACCTCCACTTTGATGGTCCACCTGCCCCTCCAACTCAGCGTTGGATTTCCAGTGTCTTCTTCTCCAGCCCAGACCTGCTTTCTTGGCTGTGTGCTCGGTCCCAGAGCCAGTCCCCCAACACAGTGTCCCCTTCCGGAGCTCAGCAAGACCATACCTAACCCTAAGAGGCCAGGCAGGCTGGGAGTGGGGAACACAGAACTGGGCTTGGGTATGAGGTCAACTTGGCATGAGTCCTTTGCTTTTCTAAGGGGCATTCTAGGTGGGAGGAGCCAGGAAATGTTAGGTGAGACAGGTGAGGATGGGGCTATGCCTGCTTCACTCTCCCTCATGTCACCTTCTCCTCATTTCCATTCATGGCTTCTGATTTTTTCAGCAGAGTGGTATAGCCCGACAGCTTTCTGAAGCCACTGGCCACATACTGAACACTTTGGGGAATGATGGACCCTTTCCTCTCATGGAGGACATCGCTGATCTGGTCAGGTTATGGATTTAGGAAAGATTGTAATATTTTAGTCTCTGCTTTATTAATGCCATGTGTATCAGTCAATCAGTGTTCTCCAGAAAACCAGAGCCAATAGGAGATTATTTAACTAATTAATTAACTATAGGGAATTGGGTCACATTATTAGGGGGGGCCTAGAAGCCCCAAGACTTGGAGTTGGCAAGCTGGAAACCCAGGAGAACCAAAGCTGTAAGTTCTGGTCCAAAAGCTGGCAGGCTCAAGGTCTAAGAAGAGCAGGTGGTTCAGTTAGAGTCCGGAGGTAGGGAAAAAACCTGTGTCGCAGCTCAAGCAGTCAGGCAGGAAGAGTTCCTGCTTATTTGTGGAAGGGTCAGACTTTCTGTCCAGATATGTAACTACTAGATGAGGCCTTAGGGAGGGTCATCTGCTTTACTCACACCACTGATTCAAATGTTGATTTCATATCGTATGACATCCTTTATATGTGGAATCTAAAAATAAATGATACAAATGAACTAACAAAACAGAAAGAGACTCACAGCTTGGAAAACTTATGGTTGCCAGGGGGACAGGATAGTTAGGGAGTTTGGGAAGGAGATATACATGCTGCTATATTCAAAATGGATAACCAACAAGGACCTATTGCATAGCACATGGAACTCTACTCAATGTTATGTGCACCTGGATGGCAAGGGGGTTTGGGGGAGGATGGACTCACGTATATGCATAGTTGAGTCCCTTTGTTGTTCACCTGAAACTACCACAACATTGTTAATCGACTATACCCCTATACAAAATAAAAAGTTTAAAGTGTTTTTTTTAAAGACATACAAGTATACATTCTGCAAAAGACATGTAAAAAAATCAAGAAACATTTGTAGAAGTCAAACAATGCCCGTAAAATATATATGTAAAATATATACATAAAATACGTATAGTACATGTATAAACACCATTTTTAATATGGGCAAAATACAAACAAGAAAAGTGTGACCAGCACTAGGAAAAACAACAACAACAACAAAAAGCAAATGTTAATTTCATCCAGAAACACTCTCACAGACACACCCAGAATAACATTGGCTAAATACCTCGCCGGCTCTGCCTTGGCCAAGTCAAGCTGACACATAAAATTTACCGTCTACTACAACTTCCACAATGTTGTCACTTTTTGTTGCAATTTTTATATGAATCTGTCCTCTGGGTAGGGAGAGTCTAGGCAGCAAAAAAAAGTCAAAACAATAAGAATGCGAAGCAGCGCGATTCCTTCCATAATTACGGAATTTTTCCTCCAGCTCTTCCTTCCCAATAAATACTGCCCACTCCCAGGAGAGAGGCAGGGTCAGTCTGCCTCTTCTCTATCTCCCAGCAAATAAAGGAAATAACACCACTTCCCAGCCCCTCTGTTCCCCACATCTCAGCCCCACCTTGCTTGCTTCTGAACTGTTGAAACTGTAATGGGCAGTGTCTTTTGTGCTTCCAACACCCTTGGGTACCCTTTCCCGCCCAGCCTTCCCAAGCTGCTGCTTTATGCATTACCCACAATATCAAAAATGTTCCACTGGTGGTTTCAAGATTCCTAAAAAATAGATTCAAAACATCTTTAATACTCTCTGAAGAAGCAATATATCACAGAAAAAGCGGTAACCTTTAGTATTGTTGATACTATCCAGACGGAAGGCTGATCAGGAAGGTAACTGCTGCTTATTCTTATGCCGCGTGGCTGCTGCTAGAAGCGCATTGTAGCCGGCCACCCACCCACCGTTTGTGCTCCCGAGAAAGGAAAATGCTGAATTTCCAAATGTCTGCCTAATGCCCTTTTATATAACCCGAAAAAGACTCAGTATTTGAAGGTGATATTTTCCAAGAAAAAACCTTCCCCTATTAACACAACATGCCTGAAAGTAAAAGACTGACCATTTCTACAGCAAAAACAAGTCCTGCATGGAACGCATTTTCCTTCCTTTTTACCCCCTCGCGTTACAGAGTCCGACTAAGCACAGCCCAGGGGCACAGAGCCATGAAGACAGAGCTGCGGCTGAGCCTTGTCAAGACCAGCTGGAAGGAGGGAAAGCTAAATGGATTGTTATGAATGCGAGCTTCACAAGGACTAAACGCCAGCAAGGAACTCCCTTCGCTTGAGAGCATGAGGGGCAGATATGGGGTGGACGTGAGCCCCAGGGAGGCCTTCCCTGAGGGGGTTCTCGTTCTCGACAGGTCCCGCCACCGGGTCCGCGGAGGATGCAGGCGGGAAATTGGATACGTGGATCTGCCATCTTGTTTACTTTCGGTTTTTTTCCTGAAGGTTAATGTTATGGGCAATCAAAGCGAACTGCGAGGGGGAGACGGAAGGCAGAAACATGAAAACCCTTCAGACCAGTGAAAGGTTTCGTTTACCTTTGGTAAATAAAAGCGTGTTCCTGTTTTCCCAAGGATATTTCTGTTTCACCAGCTTACAATTCAAACTGGGCCGGGCAAATATACTGTGACATGGTCACAGCCCTAGCCCGGAGAGAAAGCTCTGAAACGGGAAGTAGAAACCAGAGGGATTCTCCTCCCCGGTGATGCTCCCTCAGCTTTGGGAGTCAGAACTGTTCTGGCCACAGGACCTCTGGTGTGACCTCTGGCCGTCTGCCCCGCTCTGAGTGGGGCTCCATCGTGATGGACAATGGGGACAGTGCCGGAGTCGTCAGACTGGGTAAGAACCCCAGAACCACCTCTCACATGCTCTGTGTGCTGGACGGGTCTCCAGGCTCCTCCAAGCCTGTTTCCTGATCTGTAAAAAGGGGATGGTATCAATCTTACAGTTCATGGGGTGGGTGGGAATGATGGATGGCAAACCCACAGCCCAGGGCCTGGCATGGATTCAGCTCCTCCAAAATGAGAGCTTTTATTATTCTCATTATTCTAGAAAATGTCTCTGTGAATTGTTTGCTTGGTGATTGAAGCTACGTCTCTTTTTAATAAAATCTTGATTTAAAAAAGACCCGAAGGCACCTCTAGTTTCTTTATTTAGCAGAACAGGGAGTGCGGCGAGGACGATATTGCGATACTTGGCAAATCTCTCACTCTGGCATTCATTGCTGTGTCTTGTTTCTCCTCCTTTCATCATTCCCTCTTTCCCCCAATTTAAGAAAGGTTAGTTTAGGTAAAATGAGAGTCATGAGGCTCCACCCACTTCCGTGGCCTTCCTGTCACAGAATTAAGGAATCTGATGAAAGCTGAGTGTGAGCTCTGTGCAGGGCTCAGTAGGAAGAGAGAAGCCAGGTCGGAAGAGAAAGGCTCTGAGGGGCTGCCTGGGGCGGAGTGTCAGTGGGAGAGCCTGGGGGGATGGGAGGGAGGGAGGTATAAACCCCTGGACATGCTGCCATGTGGGGAGACATGGGCAGGAGCACGGGGGGGGGCCACACTCCCTGCTGGGACCCACAGCCCCTAGAGAGGTCATTCTCATGAGTCCCGAGGGGATGGACTCTGGAATCCCTCATGAGAAAGAAGCAAGGCCACCAGGCCTGGCAGACCAGAGGCCACAGTGAACTGGCTCCCAAAAAGAGAAGCAGACGCGGGTCCTGTGGGCCCGGGAGCAGGCATGGGGTGGGAATATTTGCTGACAGGGGACAGAAATGAGCTTGTGCTGAACAAGGGCGATGGTGCTGTCACTCTGCTGAAGGCCAGGGAAGCCCAACCCGACTGACTCGGCCACTTCATTTAAAAACATAACCCTCAGCGCCAGCCACATCTATGCAGTAACCCCCAGAGCGTGTAATCATCCGGTCGCAAAAGTGAGCGTGCCAGTGCCCATGGGTGTGAAGCCACCTAGACTGGAATAATGCGTTTTCTCCCAGATGAGGGTCACGCAACGTGCTATGTCAGCACCATTCCTTCCCGCCAAGCCCTCTGCACCTGTGTGGAAGCGCTCAGCCCACACCTGCCTGCCCTGGGATGAAGCCTGGTTCCAAAGAGCCCAGGACCTCCTCCCTAGAACGATGCCACTATTCAGCAAGGTAGCTCTCAACATGGAACACAGTAAAGAGAGGCTTCTGGGCACATGGGCTCCCGGCCTCGAGCCACAAGCAAGCATGCAAGGACCTTTCTACAATGTCCCAGTGGCTCTGAAGTCAAAGGCAGGGGCAGGGGAAGGGGTCGGTGTCGTCTCCAATCATGGACCATCAGGGTGCTGAAAATATACCAGCTGCAAGTACAAAGGATCAAGAAAAATATTTGGACTATTCTGCTAATTTTACTAAGCATAACAGGATTTCAAACCATGCTCAACTTTTGTGCAAAGCTCAGAGATGTGGGGAGAGCCAGCACTGATATTGTTTCCATGTCTTTTTGTGTGCTTAGTTGCTCAGTTGTGCTTGACTCTTTGTGACCCCATGGACTATAGCCTGCCAGGCTCCTCTGTCCACAGAATTCTTCAGGCAAAAATACTGGAGTGGGTTGCCATTTCCTCCTCCAGGGGATCTTCCTGACCCAGGGATTGAACCCAGGTCTCTTGCATCTCCTGCACTGGGAGGCGGTTCTTTACCACTGTGCCACCAACATTCACCTCTGTGTTCATTGCAGCACTATTTGCAATAGCTAAGACATGGAAGCTTGCAATAGCTAAGACATGGAACCTTCCATGTCTTAGCTATTGCAGACAGTGCTGCAATGAACACAGGGGTGCATGTACCATTTTGAAGTATAGTTTTGTCCAGATATATGCCCAAGAATTGGATTGCAGGATCATACGGCAACTCTTGTTTTTTTTTTTTTTTCTCCCTGAGTGACATAGGGAACCATTGGAAGCTTTTGAGCAGGGTAATGACAAAATCAGATTTATGTTTTAAAAGAATCTCCCTGAAGCCTCCCACACTGTTGGTGGGAATGTATCAATAAACCGGTGCAGCCACTGTGGAGAACAGTATGGAGCTTCCTCAAAAAACTGCCTAGGTCTACAGTGTGTTTTCCATAAACACTGGGGTGAGTGTCTTCCCCTAGAAGATGGCTGACAAGACACAGAGGAAGGCTGAGCTGTGAAAGGGGGTAAAGATCCAGAGATGATGGGAGACTGGAGGGTTAAGCAGACAAGCACAGGAAGAAGTGACTTGATGTCTAGAATAGAATTCTTGGGGAACTTTGTGTTGACGGAGGTAGAGATGGCCTGGCTCTGTAAGGAGAAGCAGTGCCTGACTCCCGGGAGCTGCATCTGGCTGGACACTATCTTCTCCCCACTCCTGGCTCCCTCTGCTCCAGCCCTGTGGGGTCCTGGCTGCTTCCTGACCCGATAGCATGTGCATCTTCACCCCAGGCCTGTTCTTCCCTTGGGTGTCTGAGTCACTTATGCTCTTAAGTCCTTTAGGTCTCTGTTGAAATGTCACTTCAGTGAGGTCTTTCCTGAACCCATTATTTAAAATAACACACCCAACACTCCGTACTTATTTTTCTCCATGGTGCTTATAAAATATTGTCTGATTCAAAAGAATGTATATTCCCCAGTTTTTGTGCATGGTATTCTATACTTGCCCATTACGAATTCTAATTGCATTCTCAGATTTTCTACACTCTCACTTTTGTTTCTATTGGTTGTTTAGGGGATGTGCTAAAAATCTCCCACCGTGATTGTAGATTTTTCTACCTTTTTCCTTGTAATTCTGTCAATTTTTGCTTCATACATTTTGGAGCTATATTCTTTTGTGTATGCAATTATTGTATCTTCCTAGTGAAATGAAGATTTGCTTTTTAATAATTAGTAGATGTCCTTTAACTCTGTTATTAACTCAAAAAATACTGCTTTTTGTCTTAAAGTCTACTTAGTTTGATATTGATGTAGCTACACTTGATTTTCACATGGACTCTTTTTTCCTCATCTTTTTACTTTTAATCTTTCTATATCTTTTATCCTTGAATGTGTTTTTATAGACAGCATAGAGTCAGAATTTTTAAATTCAGTTTGAAAAACTTTCTCTTTTAGTCAGAACATATCCATTTGATGAGCTTACTAATGTACTTAGGTATAAACTTATCACTTTATGAAGTGCTTTCTATTGGTCTCAGGTGTTCTAGATTCCTCTTTGTCTTTTTTCCTTTTCTTTCTTTCAGATTAAATATTTTGCATTATTTCATTGTAATGTCCTTAGACATTACTACCTGTATCCTTGACTTATTGACGTCTAAAATTTATTGATATTTATCCTCTCTTCCTTGTAAATTCAAGGACCTTAAAATAATTAAACCCCATTTACCATCCCCTCTCCTCCCTATGCCATTTTTGCATCTATTTGTTTTCTGTCTGTGTTAAGCTCCATATGCAAGTATTTTTATTGTTTTATAAGTTAATATCCACTTAGACATACATTTTTACAGTTTTTATTGCTTACATTCCTTCCCCAAACTCCAACCTTTCATCTTGAATTAATTTCCTTCTGCCTGAGGAATATACTTTGGTATTTCCTTTAGTGTGGGTTTTCTGGTGATAAATTATCTCAGCTTTGGTTTGTCTGCACATTAAAAAAACTCATTTTTGTTCTTGAAGGGTATTGTCACTGGGTATAAAATTCTAAGCTGACAGTTTATTTCAGCACTTTATAGATATTCCCATTGTCTTCTGACTTCCAAAATTTTGTGTTTAATTATTGTACCTTTGGAAGTAATCCTTTCTTCCCCTGCTTTTTGGATTTGTCTCTGTCATTAGTTTTCAGCAGTTTTACTGTGAATGCCTCAGTGCAAACTTTTTGTTTATTCTGCTTGGAATTTGTAATGCTTCTTGAATCTGTGACTTGATGTCTTTTGAAAGTTTAGGAATGTTCTCTGCCCTTATCTCTTGAAATACTGCCTCTGGCTCATTTCCTCTGAACTTTCTTTGGAATTTCAAGTACCCACATGTTAGACTTTTTCACTGGAACTTCAACGTCTCTCACCTTTTTACTTTCTTGGGGTATTTTTTTTTCTCTGTCTCTCTGTACTTAGAGCTGGATATCTTTTCTAATCGATCTTTTAGTTCATATTCTTCCTTTTAGTTGTATCTGTTAAATTCATTATTGAGTTCTTAATTTTGGGTATTATGCATTTATTCACATTTGTTTCTTTAAAAATATATATATATATATATATATATTTTTTTTTTTCTCTTTCTCTTCTGAAAACTCCAATTTTGCCTGTTGACACCTTGATTGTGATAAGGTATAGTTATTGTAAAGTTTGTGTCTGTGTCTGTAAACTCTAATACATCTGGAGGCCCTATGAGTCTCAGTTTATTTTTTGTTGTTTCTATTGATTTTTGTTCATATTGTCTTCATGTGTCTCCTTGTCCAGCCACCAAGGGTTCTCCACTGCTTCTGGCATCAAGTGAGTCCCAAAGGGTGGTCTGATGTTTTTGTCACACTACTACTCCTCTGCTCAGCACCTCTTTCTTACCTGAGTGATGGACTGCCCATTGCTATGCAACTGGTAGTTGGAACCACAAGCTCCAAAATTAAACAGGGGTCTGGGTTCAAGTCCAAACAGGAGTCTGGTTCACCAGTGACACTTAGATTACTGGTGTGCACTGTCTTGGGCCAATTATTTAACTTCTTTGTGTTTCAGCTTCCTCACCTATAAAATGGAGATAATAAACACTACCTTATAGGTTTTGTTTAAAGCTTATATCAAATCAACATGTAAAGCATTTACTATAGGGTCTGGGGAAAAGTAAAGTAAGAGTAGAGTAAGAGCCAGTTGAATGCTCATCATTGTTATTTTTATTACCTGTTCTGAATTTCTCAAACCCACCCATTTCTCTTGTCCCCACTGTTATTACCCATACCTGGGGCACCATCATCATGAATTTCTGTATCTGACTCCACCTTGGTAGTCCTGCTTTCTGTCTTATCACCCCACAATGCAGCCAGTGTGAACTTTCTGAAGTGCACACCTGATCACTGTTTTGATAAACCCTTCAGTGGCTCCCCACTACCTTCAGGATATGGTCCAAACTGATCTTGGCAACTCAAGTCTGACTGCTACTTCTGTCCGTTGAACCATGTTCAGTCCTCTGAATTATCAAGCTGATTTTGGTCACTGGGACTCTCCAGGGAGCTCTCTCTTCCCCATTGGCCAACTTTCCCCTGGATAGCTCCAACTCATTTCACAGGTCTCAGCTTAGACAAAATACCCACAGGAAGGCTCCCCCAGAGCCTGCAATACCTACCATCACCATTGCCGGCCATACCACATGCTGTGTGCTAAGTTGCTTCAATCATGTTTGATTCTTTGCGACCCCATGGACTATAGCCCATCAGGCTCCTCTGTCCATGGGATTCTCCAGGCAAGAATACTGGAGTGGGTTGCCATGCCCTTCTCCAGGGGATCTTGCTGACCCACGGATTGAACCCACATCTCTTACGTCTCCACTGGCAGATGGGTTCTTTACCACTAGTGCCACCTGAGAAGGCCATACCACACTTAACTGTAATAGACACAGTACAGTTGTATCTATTGTTGTAGTAGCTACAGTTGTCTGTAGCTAACTCCAGGCTTTGGGAATGGGATCTCTTCTAGTTAGCATTGCATCCCCAGCATCTAGCACTCTGCCTGGCATACACTTAATAAAATTTTGTCAAATGAATGAGTGACTAGCTGATCAGAGGAACAGGTTAACAGAATCACAGACAAAAGAGAGCCCTGTGACCTACCTCAATTCCCATTTGAAGAATCTTCTGAAACCAGCTCTCATACAAACCTCCTTGTATTATTCTCTTCCTGTTCCTAGTGCAAGGCTTGCTAAAAACCTGTAAATATTTTGCTTCCTAATTGCTTATCTGCACCTTAATCACATAGTAGTTTTATTATTATTATTATTGTTATCATTATTGTTATTATTAACAGTGACAAATAAAACAGCATAAAAGTATTTCCAGAAAAAAACAATTGTGTGATTTAGAATTTTTAATTAATATGAGTTGGGGTTTGTATTGAATGTTCTGTGCGAGAATGGATAATCGTCAGTACCTCCCCCCAACGGGTTTGGTATCTAAATACTCCATATTGTAATTTACATCCCGAGGGGCCCGTGGGACTTAGAAAACCATCAGTTCTCCAGTTATCTGCTTCCTATCAGCATCGCTTTCTCAAATGAATGCATTTCAATTAAAGGAAGAATTTACCAGAGTACATGTGAGGTGTGTATTTTGTGAATTATAGCTCTAACTTTGAATAAACACAAAACAACAAACATTTTCTGAGCTCCTATGATATCCCACGCATTGAAGATCAGACAAAGAGGAAAAAGGCTGGGCTCTACCTCCAAGGAAACTGCAGTCTTGCTGGGGAGAAGGATGCAGACAGAACCAAAACATTCAATGAGATTTGGAGCAATAGGTGAGTGATCATCATACGGTGTGTGAGAGTTCCTGGTACAGAATATAAGCTAGAGATATGTTCAAGAGAAAACAAAATGAAAGACTAAAACTTCGCTAAGTGGATACTGCCATTTTCATGTTTACAGACCCAGTTTTACTCCCTTCTGTATGTGGTAACATCTTTCAAATTATTTCTGGGCATTGCCTTTTTCTCTCTCATCAAACCAGGAACAGAGCTGGATATCACTATTCTTGTGTGGACAATAAAAGGTGACATTTTGGGTCAATTACTGATAACCTCCAAGATGGAGTCTTTCAGCCCCTCTGGGTCAATTCAAGGGCCCTGAGAAAGACGGGTGTGTGAGAATTTAAATTGACTAAATTATAAATTGGGGGAATGGCAGTTCATATTGCGACAGAGCCTTGTTCATCAAAGAAACAAAGAATGAGGTATGAAGTCTATATATAATCAGATATAATTCAATTTAAGATATTCAGTTAAAAACAGCTTTCCTGGGCTTTCTTGGTGGTCCAGTGGTTAAGATTCCACCTTGCAATGCAAGGGGCACTGGTTTGATCCCTGGTCAGGGAAGATCCCACATACCATGGAGCAACTAAGTCTGTGAGCCACAACTACTCAACCTGTGCTCTGGAACCTGCGAGCTGCACCTACTGAGCCCATGCTCTGCAACTACTGAAGCCTACGTGCCCTAGAGCCCATGCTTCGCAACAAGAGAAGCCACTGCAATGAGAAGCCTGCACACAGCAACTAGAGAGTAGTCCCCGCTCTGTGAAACTAGAGAAAGCCCATGCACATCAGTGAAGACCCAACACAGCCAAGAATAAGTAAATGAATATTAAAAAACCATCTTTCTCATTTGGTTTAAGATGAAAAAAACCAAAGTGCCTCACTGGTGGTCTCCCATCTCCTTTTCTCCATCCCCTGGTGTTTTGCAATTATTTCCCCATCTCCTTTCATCCTTCTAGGGATGTCTAGCATAGAGCAGGGGGAAAAGATTCTTATCTGTGGTCAGTGGACCCCCTTCCAAGCCCCCCACCAATCTCTGTTCCCTGTGCCTTCTGAGCCATTGGCTGGTCCTCTCTGGGTCACATCTCCTGCCTGCAGGACACCAGTGGCAGCACCCTAACTACTCCTTGAGTGGCTAAACTCCCAAGATGTTCTAGTTGTTCAGTCATGTCTGACTCTTTGTGACCCCATGGACTGTAGCCCACCAGGCTCCTCTGTCCATAGGATTTTGCAGATAAGAATACTGGAGTGGATTGCCCTTTCATTCTCCAGGGGATCTACTTGACCAAGGGATCAAACTTGGATGTCCTGCACTCCAAGCAGACTCTTTACCATGTGAGCTACCAGTAGGCCGCTGGGTCAACTTTTGAGGGTATGTGTCCCAGAAGACTGTCTGCCATTTAGTGGAGGCTCAGCAAGTCTCCGGCTGCCTCCTTCCTTCCCTGATGTGCCCACAAGTGCCCACTCTCTGGGTGCTCAAACCCCTGGGGAGGGACTTTCCTCTTCCCCTCCCCTCTTACTTCTGTTTAGCTTTGGGAGGAAAAAAGTCTGATAAAACCTACTCACTCCAAGCAGTGAATGATTTGTTCCCTCAAGAGGTTAAAACTGCTAATTGCATTTCATAAGAAGAGGAATTTCATAAAGTGAACCTTTCATTGTTAAATTGGTCAGGCTGAACACAGAATTTTGGGCAGATCCCTTAAGAATCTGTCAGGCAATGCCTAACACGGTGCATTTAGATCTCGCAGCTGGATGGAATCGAAAATCTGCTAATGAGAGTGGAAGTCATGGGAAAGGCAGCCCCACAAGGGGATCCTGAACCAATGAGTTCACAGAGACCCCCATACCTCACAGCAGAGCCTGCCAGAGGAACAGGCTGCTTCACCTTTCTGAGTACCCACTGTGCACAAGCCCCAGGTTTGCAGCTGACTGTACAGCTTCTGCTTACACCACCTCCCTGAATACCTAAAGGATGTTCTAGAATTCTCTCCTCCCTACACCCCTCCCCCTCAACACTCACACATACACTCAAAAGTTGACCCAGACCCTTACCCTCTATATACTCTAACTTGTCCTTCGAGGAGTTTTCCCTGAAGTTCCTGAAGATCTGGTAGAAGAAGAAAAAGGAGGGTTCTGGATAACTTTCTTGCTTTCATTAGAATCCCTCTGTCTTTCAGACCCAGAGGCTAGGATATGCATCAGTTTGCATGGACACTTATACCAGCGAGGATTTACATGTTCTGGAAATAGGATCAGAATTTGCCTTCTATCTCAACAAAGTGAAGGGAAGATGCGGGTGAGGGCTTCCTCCATGTCGCTCACAGGCTGTGGTTCCTTTCAAGCCAGGGACCATGTTCTATGGAGGGCCTGATGGTCCCTGGGGGGCCTCCTCCCACAGGGACACAGGGCAGCATCACAGTCACCAGTGAGAAACAGGGCCATATTGTCCTCTAGGGGGTTGAGGACTGATGCAGGGTCTTACAGAGTAAGGAGGTCGGGTCAGGCTGGATCAGGCCTGACTCCAGCAGGCAGGGTAGAACTCTAGATTGACCCTCCATAAGGACCTTCCTGCTTCACCATCAGAGGGGCCTGGCCCTGGGTTCTGAAAAAGGTTAAGAAGACATCTAGCTGCCTCTGAGCCTTGAGTGCAGCCCTGGGTGAGGGAGGGAACTGAGTCAGGATGGACCTTTGTCCCCAGCCAGCCAAGGGGCACAGAAGAAGAGGTGTGGGAGAGGGGTCGAGGGAGGCAGCCTCAAGGATGGGATTCTCTCCCATTTCAGAAGAGTGCCAACACTGGTTCCATGGCACCCATGCTTATTTTATTGTATTTTAAATTTGTTTTTATTTATTTATTTGGCTATGCCGTCTCTTTGTTGTGGCACACGAGATCTTTGATTTTCATTGTGGCATGTGGAATCTCTTGTTGCGGCATGCACGATCTAGTTCCCTGACCAGGGATTGAGCCCCAGGCCCCCTGCATTGGGAGCACAGGGTCTTAGCCAGTTGACCACCAAGGAAGTCCCTCCATGCATATTTTAAAGTTCTGTTCTCATAGCTGCTCTCATTCCTCTCTCTCTCTCTGATGAACTCAAATGACCCAAAGTGACATGGTCTTTCCATTTTTCAGAGGAGCACTCAGTGCTCCAGGGGCCTGAGTCCTCAGGGCACGTCCACTGTCAGAACCAGAAGGAAAAGTTCTCGATGTCCACCTCCAGGGCTCCTGCTGCTGCCTGGAAGGGACGCTGTCTCCCAGGAAACCTGCCACTTTTATCACTGTCAATTCTTTCCTCTGGTGACACCCGCGTCCCAGTGGGACCACTTATCAGCAGGCCTTGTAACCAGCAGCAGCTGCTTCAGTTATGGAGGGGACAATGCTCTTCCAACCGTCCAACAGTCCTGGGTCCAGAAACCTCATGTTGGATAGCAACAGGGCCCCACCGGGCCTGCCCCAGCCCTGGGCACTGAGGACCAGAAGCACAATAGGTCTGTCCATCTGTCCACCAGGCCCACAAGCCTGAGTCTGCGGAAGTGACTGCTTGGTGCTATGGCCTCCTCACGGCAATTCTAGGCCTCCTCTGGGCAGAGCATCTTTGGAGGACATGGGTACAGGGCTGGATGATCACCCCCCTCCCCATGATGCTTTCTTACCCTGAACTCCATGGTGACTGAGTGCAGACTCCTCTTCCCTCTGGCTCCTGATTGCAGCTGCATAAGGGCCTCTGGTAATGATTCCACTGGGGGCTCTACAATCAGGCGGCTGCTCCCCAGGGTTGATCTCTGGCTGGCCCCCAAATCTGATTGTCTCAGATTGAAAATCTGGGATTGTAGAGTTCAAGAAGCCTCAAGGTCTCCCACCCAGCCACTCACTTTACAGGTGGGCTTTAAGCCCAGGCCCTTTCAAAGGTTCTGGGGCACATGGAAGAAGAGTAACCCGTGGTTGGTTTTCTGAAAGAGGCTGCCAGGTGAGGTGCAGCCAGGGAAGGATGTCCTTTCTCTGGTGCTAGGGTCAAGGAAAGCCAATGAACACACTGCCCTGAAACTGGCCTGCACTGAGGTGAGGCATTGTCCTGACTTATGACCTCACCCCATATTGCTCACCACCAGGTGGGGCCCAGAGGGCCGCTCACTCCATATCCAGGATCTCATCTGCTGATGGGCAGGAGTCATGATGTCATTTCCTGAGAAATCGGGGGTCGACGGGCCACAGAATCGCTGGCCAATCCAAGCTGGCCTGGGATGGCAGACCCTTCTGTGCCCTGACCTCTCTGAGCCAGCAGGGTGCAGTCCCCTGGGCCCAGGCTGAATTAGCACTCACGATCCAGCCTCACACAGCGCTAGGAATCAGATTCTGGAGACAGGACCTGAATTTAAACAGGCATTTTCTGTTGGAACAGCTGCCTAGAGCTGTTCCTTGGCTGGCGGCAGGGACAGTCACTTACTCGTATGCCACGAACACGGCTTTCCTGACCCCCACTGGTGGCTCTCAAAGTGCTCCACTGACCTCACCCAGGACCCTGAGCAGGTGGGGGGGAGGCTTCCTGGGGCGGTGTGTGTGTGTGGGGGGGGTGGATGTGCTGACTCAGGGTCAGCCTGGGGGCTGACCAGGACAGAATGTCTCCAGGAGCCTTCTGTGCAGCCGCTGCAGCCAGCGCTGTTACTAAGAAAAGCCCAAGGAGAAAGGGTAACCCAACACGCCTGCCCCGCACAGGCCTGGGGTGGGAGGAGGGGCAGATCACTCAGGGGCTGCTCCAGGGGGCTCAGGGTCGGTGTCACGTCTGTCCTGCACGCCATCCCCCTTGTTGGTTAGGGGGAAGAAGCCCTGTGCTCTGGTTGTCTGCAAATCCTGCAGAAACTAGGCATGGTCAGAGGGGCCCCCCAGAGGGACTATCCTGTGCTTGTCAAAGGTGTTGAGGACCAGGGACACACTCGGGCTCCCTTACAGATGTCCCCCACCCCTGGGTGAGCAGGTGTCGCCAGGTCTGTGACTGCCATGGCCACTGGACTCTGCTCATTGCCCCTGTCTCAGCCTGGCCATTCACCCTTCTCTGGACCCAGAGCCCCAAGGGCTTCCCTCTCTGGGTGACCTTGAAGCAGCAGCTGTTAATTGAGCCCCACATGTGCCTGATATCGGAGAGGCTCAGGTAAGTATCTGGTGTGTCCCATGAGAGGCTGGGCCACAAACAAATGACCTGCTAGAATTATGGGTAGAAATCCCTGACATCATAAAAGTGTCATCAGGCAAGAGCTATCTGGGCAGTGTTGTGGGCTAGCCTGAGAGTCTAAAGACCAAAAATGCTCTATTTAGTGGGGAGGTTGCTATGGACTGAATGTTTGTGTCCCCCCAAAATTCATATGTTGAAATCTTAACCCCCGATGTGATGGTATTAGAAGGTAGTGTATTTGGGAAGTAATTAGCTGATGAGGGTGGGACCCTCACAAATGGGATTTGTGCCCTCATAAAAGAGACCCCAGAGAGTTCTCTAGCCCTCTCCCTGCCATGTGAAGATACAATAAGAAGTGGGCAGGCTGTAAGCCTGAAGACGGCCCTTGTCAGAACCTGACCAAGCTGGCACCCTGACCTTGGACTTTCAGTTCCAGAACTATGAGAGATAAACTTCTCTTGTTTATAAGCCACGCAGCCTGTTGGTGTATTTGTTATAGCAATGAGAACTGAGACAAAGGTGCACTCTTGTTTTTCACTGGGCATCTTGGAGCATCCCTCTCCCCCCATCTCCAGTGCTTTTTCCTGAAGGAATCTGTTCTTTTTCCAGAACTGTGGAAGCTGGAAGGAAGTCACAATGAGACGGAGAACACAGCTTAGCTCTCATAGAGACTCGTTTGGTCCTACATTCCCACTCTGGAGACTGAGGTGCTCCCTAAAGGGTCTGTCCTCATCTGAGAGCATCATTCATAAGCACAGCATGGTTTAATAAGACACAGACCTGCCAGAGCTTTCCTCTGGCAAACCACCCAGAGCGGAGACTTGAAAATAGATGCTTGTTTCAGTGTGGAGTTTTGCTCCCTTACAGCCACATAAATTACTTCATCTCATTTAACTGCCATTAGCAAATTATTAATCTAAATTCACACACCCAGAGTGAAATCACTGAACTCAGACATTTTACTATCAAGGATGCTTTCCTTCCAACCAAAGCCCATTTAAAGTTGTGTGAATTTCAGCAGCCCAGCAAATCTTGCATCCCTGCTTGCTGAGCCTCTCAATGGCTCTTGCAGGCATTTACAAGCCCCTTTCCCTTTTTAATGATGCTTTTTGTCTAGTTTTTGAGCACATGAGTATTCCTGGATTGGTATAGTACAGTAGGAGGCTTCCCTGGTGGCTCAGCAGTAAAGAATCTGCCTGCAGTGCAGGAGACTAGGGTTCGATCCCAGGGTTGGGAAGATCTCCTGGAGAAGGAAATGGCAGCCCAACCCCAGTATTCTTGCCTGGGAAATCCCATGGACAGAGGAGCCTGGAGGGCTACAGTCCATGGGGTTGCAAAAGAGTCGGACACAACTGAGAGACTAACACAGCAACAACAGTACCGTTGAGTGGTCAGGGGTCCAGCCTTGGGGGTCAGACAGAACAGATTTAAATCCCAAGCAGTTTGAACATTAGCTAACCTCAGATTAACTTCCCTAGGACTTTGTTTTATTATCTGTAAAATGGGAATAATGTACTTATATCATAGGGTTGTTTGAACCTTAAATAAGACAATGCAGTGTGCTCAGTGCAGCATCAGACACACTGTAAGCATGCAGTGATGATGTTCATCATTGTGGCCATTGTTATTTTTAGCTAAATACAGGTGGACAGGGTCAAAGGTGGCCTCTTCTGCTCTCTGACTCAGGGACAAGAACTTGATCAGTGGCCCTGAGGAGACTCCGGCCAGGAGGGTGCGGTGTGAGCCAGGTCTTTCCCCATCTCCCAGCCTGATGGATCCCACTCTTTCTTGAGCTCATAAAAGGTTGCAGTGACAGTAGGTTATAGTGACAGCTTTTCAACAACTGTGTAAGTCTCTAGGATTCCCCCTTCCAGAGAACATACCATTTAAGAAGGTCTCATCCAGGAGTTGGTGGAGGCAATGAAATCAAAATGGCAAAACTGTAAAAGCAGAGCCAGTGGAGGGACAAGGCTCCCTACACAGGAAGTCCTGGGAGCCCTGCCAGGTAAGCGTGGATGTCAGCTCGGGATCCTGGGACACAGATTCTCATTAGACAAGAGACTGGACCACACACACCCAGTGCCCAGGTTGGAAGACCAAGGACCTGCTGCCTCAGTAGCTGAGTCTTTAAGCCTCTAACCCTTTCACTCTTTCTCCGCTCCATATTTTAACAATAATGCTATTTAATATGGGCCCGTCTGAATAACTTTATTCTTCCTTCAGATCTACACCGATAGAAGGATGCTGTGTTGTCCAGACTGCCCATGATTCATTAATGTTGAATCTCTTTCCATCTGGAGACTTATACAGTTGTTGAAAAGCTGTCACTATAACCTATTGTCACTGCAACCTTTTATGAACCAGCTTACATTTTTATGTCAAAAATTTATCTTAATGGCCTCACAGCTCTTACCTCCAGTTATTTTGGTGTCACCAACCTCCAGCTTTGGCTGTATTCCAGCTAATATGCGGGAACGAATTTCCTCTTTGCTCTTACCCCGGCCCCATACTTGAAACCTTGTGGATAATGTGGCAGATCCCCTTAAGTGGAGGTATATATATATATATATATCCACTTGCTGCAGAATGTGAGGGAGGGCTGGGACCTCAGGGGGACACCCTGAGGAAGGCAGTGGAAGGCTGTGGCTGAACCCAGGGTATCGCTATGTAATCAGTACATGGAAGGAAGCATAGAGGAGGGACCTGGCACCTTGTAACACCTTGCAAAGAGGCTGGGCTCATTCCCTGCCTCTGCCACCCATTTTTTTAATTTTAATTTTTTTTAATGTATACCATTTTTAAAGTTTTTATTGAATTTGTTACAATATTGCTTCTGCTTTATATTTTATTTTTGGGGGCATGAAACATGTGAAATCTTAACTCCCCAACCAGGGGTCGAACATGCACCTCGCATATGGAAAGGTAAAATCTTGACCACTGGACTGCCGGGGAAGTCCTTCCCCTTTGTTTTAAAATTACCAACAGTAGTACACACATCCTCTGTCCACACAACAGAAAATGCTAGAGGAAAAACTATCGTGGATGCTATTAAGCGTGAGTACCAGTTTGCTCATTTAGAATGCTTTGCACTCTTACTTTTGCACAATGTTGTTTGTTTAGTTGCTAGGTCATATCTGACTATTTTGTGACCCCATGGACCGTAGCCCTTCAGGCTCCTCTGTCCATGGGTTTTCTCAGGCAAGAATACTGGGGCGGGTTGCCATTTTCTTCTCCAGGGGCTCTTCCCACCCCAGGGATAGAACCCATGTCTTCTGTGTTGCAGGCTGATTCTTGACTGCTGAGCTGCTGTGGAAGCCCAATTTTCCAAAATACATATGTGTATATTTACATGTATACACGTGTGAGAATATAAATATTTCTACATGTAAATATAAAAATATTTTCTACATTAACTGTATATAATGTGTGATATGTGTTCAATATATATTCAAATATTTAAAGATATTTCAAAACTGTAGGAGTCGATGATAATTGAAAAGGTAACTAGAGAGACCAACATTACCTTCAGTGTTTTGTTGTTACTGATGGGGAAAGCCCTGACTTCCTCTACAGCTGCCTAGGAGGGATTCAGGGGTGTTGTATTTTCCCCCCTTAACAGGTAAGTGAACAGCACCAAGACAAGCTAAGAGACTTAGGCAAGGCCAGGGGCGCATCTGGGCCTTGAACCGAGAGCATGAAGCTCAGCCAGAGTCCTCACCACCAACCTTGGACGATTCTGCACGAGGCGCTTTTCTCCTCCCTGTTGTCTGACCTTGAGAAACTGAAACATTCTCTACTTTTCTTGCCCCTGCCTGCCCCAGTGTAGCTGCTTATGTCATAAATGCCCCTTAAATAGGAAAGAATGTTGGGAGAGGAATGCGGGGGTTTCCTGTGACCTTTCCCCAGGCCAGCTGGCCAGTGCGTGGGCAGCTCCTACAAGGCTCCACACCAGGCCTGGCTTTCCCTGGCCCATCCGTCTCCCTCGGTCTTCTGGGTCTGACGATGGTTGCCTGGGATCCAGCAGGCAGAGGCCCTGCAATTCTGTATTCTCAAGCCTCATTTCAACATGGCCCTTTTGAGCTGCCAGGCTCCCCTTGGCACTACAGGCAGGAGGACAGCCCAGGGACCCAGCATAGCGAAGACTCCCCATCACAGGCAAAGCACACTGCAGCCCCAGGCTCTGCTGGAGCTTCCACTTCTTGGGGCCTCCAAGGTCATAGGCCGGCATGCTGGGAGTTTTCTCTGTTGCAGACCCTGCTGTGCTTGTGAGTTAGTGATCTGTCCTTGGAGAGGGGTGATCATTTCTTCCTGTGACTGGGTAGTGATGGCTCTTATGCAGCCATCCGTGGCTGCAGGGGGAGCTGGCATTAGGGATCCTGGGTTCAACCAGGACTGGGCTGGGTGTGCCCATGCACAACCCACGTGCGAGTGTGCACGTGTATCTGCAAGCAGCACAACGAATGCCGCCAGAATTCTGATTTTTTGCTTGAGGCAAATACTGGGAAGATAAACTCTTACACACTGTCCTGGAGTCAGACGATCCTGAGGTCAGAATCTTGGAAGGTTACTTACTTTGCAAATAACCTTGGCAAATGAAATTCCCTGCACCTCAGTTTTTAATTATTGTAAAGTGGGGATGATGCCCTACAGAGTGTGATGCAAAATGTGTGCAAGGCACTTAAACTTGGCAGGCAGTAAAGATTCAATACATGCCAACCACCATCACCATTATTTTCATCACCAACCTCGCGTGCACTCCGTCTGGTTATTATTATCCTCTTGAAGTGACACCATGTCCCCCACACCCTGTGGAGCTGCCCAGATGCCTTTCTGATGCCTCTTAAGTCCTGCAGAACCAAGTAATCCCCAGATTGGAAAGGAGCCCGGGGCCATCCCCAGCACCCAGGGAAGGAGCTGTTCTCTCAGTTTGAATGCCCAGGACTCCAGGGCAGGGTGGGAAAGGACCCAGGGGACCCACCTCCATGGAAGCCCCTGAATCTTCTCTTTAGAAGAACCTCACTGGCTCCCCATGTCCTGCTCTGGACTGGCAGCAGGTCAACGCCAGAGAAGGCCCTTTCAGATGCTCATTTTAGAGACGGGTGGAGGGGCACACAGCAGGTTTGCAGCACAGCCTGAAGGATCCCAGGTGGCGCTAGTGGTAAAGAACCCACCTGTCAATACAGGAGACTTAAGAGACGTGGGTTTGATCCCTGGGTTGGGAGGATCCCCTGGAGGAGGGCATGGTAACCCACTCCAGTATTCTTGCCTGGAGAATCCCATGGACAGAGGAGCCTGGCGGGCTACAGTCCATGGGGTCACAAAGAGTTGGACACGACTGGAGTGACTTAGCATGCACTCATGGAGGGGCACACAGCAGGCTTGCAGCACAGCCTGGACGAGGTGCAGGGCTTTGAACCTCATTTCCAGGACTACTTCCATCCCTCAGATCAAGCCCAACTCTCATCTGGGCATCTGAGTCCCAGTTCCTTCCCCCTTTCCCTTATGCAGACTCATTTTCCCCATCCTCTGCTGGGTCCTGTCTGCTCCTGCCAGGCTGGTTTCTTCTGAGCCTTCCTGCTGCCCCTCATCCGGTCCTTCCAGGTCCTGCCACCCAAAGCCATCATGCTCCGCCTCCTACTGGACGGCCGCCATATTTACAAATGGCCCTTATCTTGTTTTCTGACCTCCTCTTTGCCTCATTCTGCCTGTGCAGGCAGAACGAGGGTTCCTGAGGCCAAGCGCTGAGCTGAGAGGACTAACAATACCTCCCTCAAAGGCTGCGTGACCTCGGGCAGGCTCCTCAGTCTCCAAGCTTCCACCTCCTCCTCTATAAAATCGAGGAAATGCTCAACAAATATCTAATTGCACATTTTTAAAAGAAAGCCTCCCCTCAAATGTCTTTTTCATGTGAGGGCCTGTATTTCAGGAGAAGCCCGTCTAACGAAAACAAAACTCCTGCCCCTGGCCCCGGTGTACAGCAGTGAGCAATCCGGCTCTGAAAGCTATTTTATTTTTCTTTTCGGTGGGGAGAGGCTTGGCCATTAGCTCTGTTTGAGTCTAAACACGGCCCCGAGACTTCTTGAGTCCCCAGGGACCTATCTGGCTGGTACCAATCCAGAAGTACCACTTACGTTAGTGCCATGAGTAAGAGAGAAGAAAATCTGAAAAATGGGTGACATATACACCAGGCATCTCTTGTTTATTTATGTCCTCCTGTGTCTGAGATGGAGGAAAGCATTTTGCCATTCTAGGTAGGAGATGGCTTTGTCCCGGGATCGAAGTCTTCCTATCTCACCCATTTAGAGGGAGATGCTCACAGGGGAGGGATTAAAGATGTGCTAAAGAGGGATACTCCTGCTCTGGCAGGGGACTTTCCCTAACGCACTGCATCCCCGCTAGCTAAGTAGCTAACACAATTTCATCTTCTGTTATGGAGAAGGATGACTCAGTGTGAGCTCTATTTTCTGCTCAGATCTAAGTCACGTTGTGCGCAAGGACAGTGTGGCATGGCCCCTGATTAATCATGGCGCGTCCGAGCGACTCTGTTTGTTCTGGGCCGACATGAGTGCGGTTACTAAAAGGGCTCCTTGCTCTCCCCGGGGACACAGCCACCAGGACACGGAGACCTCTAACTGGAGACCGAGTCTTGAAGGGGCTGATTTGTAGCTGGAGCCTGGATGAGAACTCAAGAAACCTCATGCAGAATGAAGCTGTTGCCATCTAAATTTAATATGTTTTTAACCTGCTAATAGCCCTAAGGGATGGGGATGCAGCTGGCTGGCTGTGTCCAAGTGGGGGGCATTGACTGCCTGGGGAGGGTACCAGGGTGTGAGGCTACTGCCCTGCCTGGCCCCTGCTATTGGGTGAAGGCCTCCTGTTAACACATAGCACAGCTCAAACCACCAAAGGGCCCAGCTTCTCCATAGCAACCCCAAACAACCTATTCATACCAGAGGCTATGCTGGCAGCAAAAGTGGACCTGGTGCCATGGAATGGTGTCCTCGTGACAGGCAATGTGAAAATGGCTCCTGATTGACCATCGGCTGCCTTCTGGGAAGGCTTCCAGGAATGAATCCAGCCCAGGGACGGCCAGAGATGGCCTCAGAGAGGCCAGGGAGAGTGATTTACAGACAAGGCATCGCGGGTTATGGATGGGGGATGCTCCCTGCACTGGGGAACTCGTAATTTACTGACACATAGCATCCTTGAAAGGGAGAGGATCCAGGTGGAAAGAAAAGGTGGTGGGGATGGAAGAGACTCTGAGGAGGGGATCCCACAAGATTCAGTGGTTCTGGGGTATCCAGAGGGATTATCCTGGCTGTGTGCTGGGGACACTGCCTCTACACAAGACGAGGGGCCTCTGTCCCTCCCCCAAGACAGTCACGATGCTTCTGCTCCACGAGGATACACACATTTACACCCACAGCCCGGCCAGTGGCTTCTGCCCTCCACCTGTCCTGCCTGCTTCTTCCTCCTCTGTGCTTCTGCTCCCACCCATGTTGGTTGCAGCCTCCACCAGCCTCTGCCCTGGCCTGCATCCTGATGCATGTCCTCATAGGAGGGAGGGAGAGGGGCTCGGCCTTGGAGTCAGACAGGTGTGGATCTGAACCTGTGGCATGGATTTGAGTGGTATCAGGTAAGTTAGCTAACGTGCAAGAACCTCAGTTTCCTGACCAGTGTAGTAGACACATACATGGGCTTGGGAAGGGTTTGGGGGGCCCAAATGGGGTGATCCATGTAAACTCAAGTGATGCTGCGTGAGGGGGGGGGTTCATTTCCCCTTCCTCCCATTCTTCTCCCTCCACGCTTCACTGCCTTCTTTCCTCCTGGCCCCATGGCGGGTCCCCCTTTCTGGGCACCTGCCCCAGATGACCAAAACCGGGTAAAGCAATCGCCAAAGGAGACGCCGCCATGAAAGTCCATCAGGATGTTCCAAACACTCCGTCTCTGTTGTGGTAAACGATGACTTTAATTTACAAAGCAGACGAATACTAAATCTTCATGAAATTAAAAACTATATTATTTATGTGAGCGGAAACGGAAAACGTTCTGTAGCTAGCAGCGATCCGGCTTTGTAGGAGGAACACTAAAATAATTAAAACCACTCGTGCTTCAGTAATAAATAATGATAATAAATAAATGTCCTGACCTTAAGCGAAAATATAAAATTAAAACCCATTTGGTATGTAAATTCATTCAGGACGCTAGCGAGTCTCCCAATCTAAGACGGTGTGGGATGGAGGAAGCGTTCACTACATGAATTTTGAAAAGAAAATCAAAGAACAACAGAGTTGTGTGTGTATCAACTCATTATTCTCCTTTAATTCCATCTAATGCTGTGTGGAGCCTTGAGGCTGGGACATTAATTTCCTGCTTTTTCTGTTTCACCAATTCCTCGTGGAGACCGGGAGAAAGAATTTCAATCCTGGAGGCTGAAATCAGGGGAGGCCAGAAAATTGCAGGAGGGGTGGAAAACGGAATTTCAGAAAGGCAATTTTTAACGTGTTTACAGAAAGACGATGAAAAGGGGTTGGCACAGAGCGGTGCTGGGGCTGCCTGGGGGTGCTGTGTGCCCAAGGGTTTAGGGGCACACGTCTTCTAGGGTGAATAAAACGCCGCTGCTCCTGCGCCAGGTGGGAACCATTCCAGGGCCTGGAGAAGCTGGGAAGGAAGTGTGTGGATGGCCTCTGACTTCAGGAAAACACCGATCAGTTCCAGATGGTGCACCCCCCGCCCCCCAACAGCCCAGCGCCTGACTTTACCGTGAAATTGCTGCTCGGTCCATGAAGCCTGTGGCTCCCCGGGCTCTCCAAATATGGCCAGCCCAGGAAGCTGCAGGGCAATGTGCCAGGCAGAAACTTCCAACCACTGCTGTGTAAGAAATGTAGAAACACCCTTTTCATTTTATCGCATGTCTAAGACCTGCCACATGCAGCCTGTCATTTCAGGCTCCTAACTACCTAGTGAGGTGGGCAGGGCAGCGACGGTTATTCAGAGTGTGTGGTTCAGCTGTTAAGTTGTGTCCGACTCTTTGTGATCCCATGGACTGCAGATGCCAGGCTTCCCAGTCCTTCACGATCCCCTGGAGTTTACTCAAACTCATGTCCATTGAGTCAGTGATGCTATCTAATCAGCTCATCCTCTGCTGCCCCTTTCTCCTGCCTTCAGTGTTTCCCACCATCAGGGTCTTTTTCAGGGTGTCAGCTCTTTGCATCAGGGCAGGCAGGGAAAGTGAGGCACCAGAGCTCAGAAGAAGTGGCGACAGGGTAAGGGGCAGAATCCCGCTCTAGGCTGGTGCTCCTGTGTAGCTGGGGGGGCCTCCCTAGGGGAGGGAGGAGATAGAAAGGAAGGCTCTCTGGACCTGCCCTGTCAGCAGGACCCTGGTCCTGACTCCATGTCCCCTGAGGGATCACCGCTGTCCCCAAAGAGTGGTGGAGAGGCTGTCCCATGGGAAAGAGAGACCCAGAATCATCAGCATCCTGAGAAGATGGGGCCTGGGGGAGAGTGAAAGCCCTGTGGAGCTCTTCAATGCAGACCACTCCCCACAACCGTTCACTCTTCTGATATGACACACTCTTCCTGGTAGAAAAGGAGGGAAAAGTCCAACCCAAGCCCTTCAGTGTCTGAATGTCTCCAAACTATCCAGGCTTTGTAATCAAAGCACTGGCATAAGGACAGATTTCCCCCCACTTTGGAATCTCATTAGAAATCACAAAACTGTCAACAAGCCACCAGGCCAGGTACCCTGATAACTGAGAGGTTTGCCACCTGGGGCTTGGGGAAGTCCTCCCACCCGCTGGACATGAGTGGCCCACCCCAGCTCAACCAGGGCTTTTGAGATCCCCTCCTGATCCTGCCTGCTAAGTCCTATCTGACTCCACGGTGGACACAAAAACAAAGAAAGCATAGCACTTGAGCTGAGGACCCTGAGGGGACCAGTGCGATAGTGGGGAAAAATAGTTTTAAAAAAAAACTTAGAAAATCAAATGGTGACTATTTCCTTAACATGGCTTCCAAGTCAGGTATAAAGTCCTGGACCAGCGTGCTATGTGGGTGGGGCTGAGGGCTTACCTGCAGGGGTCAGGGAGGCTCCCACACAAAACTCTTTGGGGGCCAGAAAACAATCCCCTTCTCCCAACAGATTCGTGAAGAATCATCTGTTCTTGGCTGTCCCTGACAGCGAAGAGGTGTCACAGCACCTTGACACAGCAACGTCACCTCGAGCTCTCTGTCCCTTGTTTTCAGGGCAGATAAGCTACTTCCTTGGTGTGTTCACTCTGGACAGGGGATGGATTATTCCCGCTAAAATGTCCGTGTGACCCCAAAGCACAGGCTGACCTTGGGGTGCGCCGGGCTGCAGCTGGCCTGGCAGGGCTGTGAGCTCCTTATGAGGCCTTGGACCTGTCGCCATGTGGGACCTGAGCCCCTCCCTGGGGCTCACCTACCAGCCTCTGCCCGGCTCGCCCAGGTCAGAGTGTGCCTGTGCAGCTGCCCTGCGATGCCCATGATAACTCCTGGTTGCTAAGTTCAGAGATGATTGGGCTCAGCTTCCAAGACTCCTGGGTCTTTGGGTGGGTGGCATGGAATTCAATGTGGGGATCACCTCCCCCACATTCTTGCCCCCCTGTATCCCCATAGCTGCCATCATGCAATCTATGGGCTTCTAACACCCTCCTGACCTCCTGGCCATCTCCCTTTTGTGAAGCCACAGCTGCCACTGACCAATTGGCATCACTGTCCCTATTGAGGAGGGGACCCAGTCCCTAGAGGCTACTCAAACCTCTCTCCTTCCACAGCAGTGAGCAAGGTGCTTACGAGACGCCCCCTCACCCACCCCACGGTTTCTGCAAACCTGCCGTGCACCCAGTCCAGTGGGCTCAGGACAGCTCTGAGGCTGGTGTGGCCAGGTGCTGAAAGAGGAAGTTGGTGGGGGGCAGTCAAGGGTCCTCATTTCTCCATTCGACCCTTACTGAGGACCTCGGTATGTCAGACTCAAGACAGAGAGAGGAGGGGAAAGTTAATCCTCTTTCAGGGGTGGGAGAGGATGGCCAGAAAGAGTTCGGGGAGGAACGACAGGGCTGGGTTTTGGGAGATGATCAATGCTCCCCAGTTGGGAGGGGAGACAGAGGCCCTGCAGGAAGAAGGCGTGGGGGCAAAGGCTGGGATGAGACTCCACTGAGAGCCCGCTGTTTCCCTTCGGTGCGGCCGCCCAGCAGGTGGGGTGGAAGGTGAAGCTCAGCAGACCTGGCTGGAGCCCCAAGGAGGCAGTTCTACCCTGGGTGAGGGCCAGGGGAAGGCTGGAGGGCAGGGCGTGATGCTGGGAGACCATTCAGAGGCCTGTGATCAGGGGAGTCTGGGTGAAGGCCTAGATTGGCACTGTGGGCTTGGGGATGGATGATGGGGATAATTTAACGAGGAGGTTGGTGATTAGCCATGGGCTGTGGGGGAAAGGGCAAGGGAAGAGTCAGGGATGACACTGGGCTAGACGTGGGGGTCTGAGTCCCGAAGTCCAACTGAGGGGGCTGAGGGCCGAAAGGCTGCATGAAGTGAAGCTGAGATGCCCATGGCACCCAAGGCTTGGTCCAGAAATTAGCTGGTTGTGTGGACTGGGAACCCAGAGATAGGGCTGGCTTGGAAACAGGAGGACACGCGGAGCCTTAGAGCTGGGTACTGGCTCTGCCCTGGTCCTTTCAGTCTCTTCCCTCACGAGGTGACCAGAGGGGTCCAGTCCAAATGCCCCACGAGTCAGGGCCTCTCATGGGTTCCCTGCACAGACCAGGGGCACCTCCACATTTTCATCCCTCTTCCTGGAATGTTCTTGACCCCCTCCCCCACACCCCTGTCCCCTCCCTGGCTCTCCGCCCACCTTCTTCAGGTCTTTGCTCAAAGCTCACCTAAACAGACTTTTAAAACGGCAGCAAACCTCCCTCTCCACCAGGCACTCTTGGACTTCCTTCTCTGCTTTATTTCTCAGGAGCTCTTTCACCCTCGGATAGTTACTTATTCATTTGTTGATCTCTATCCATCCACTAGCGGGAAGCTCCATAAAGGCAGGGAGGTTTGCTTTGATTAGGCACACAGTAGGTGCTAAATAAATATTTATGAATTGATGAATAAATTAGTCTCCTCTGGTTGGCCTCATTCCCACCACCCCTGAATCCACGGCACCTTGATTTGCTGCTAACTCAGGGCTGTGCCCTTCCTGGCCTTGCTCCAGGACTGGGAATTGAAGGCTCAGGGTCTAGAAGGGCTACTCAGGACCCTCCTGGACTTCAGATGCTGCTCTGTAGAGTCAGAAGGAAAGTGGCCGCCTGTGGGTGGTGATCTTAGCGCGTGCTTGGCCACCCTTGGGCCTCACATTGGTCTGGAGAAGAATGCAGAGCCTGGGCAGGGTGCCTGGAGTTGGATGGAATTTATTGCTCCAAAGGCTCCCAGAGTTTTCAGATCTTGCACATCAACACACATACTTTGGCGGGGGCAGATGTAAAAAATAAAACCCCAAACCTACAGGAAACAATCTGGGAAAAGCAGGAGGGGGAGCATGAAATGGACAAAACATATGGGCCAAAAAGCCTGAATAAACAGAGCAGACAGAAGGGCCAGCCCAGCCTAGGCCTTTGAGAAAAATCACAGTTTAGAACGTTGCTTGGGAAGGCAGAAAACTCCAGAATGTGACCTTTTCTCTTCAAGGCTGCATCCCTCACTGGTACTAAGGCAGGTGAATTTTAAGAGGAATCAAACAGAAAAGGTGACGAGAGGCAGGAGGGGCCTGGGGGCCAGGAGGCGCAGCCATACCGTTACCTCTTCTGTAGATGCTGTGCCATCTTGGTCAAGTCTCTTCCCTCCCTAGGCCTCTGTTTTTGTGTATAAAGTGAGAGGTTTGAACAGTGGGCCTTCTGGCTCTGCTAGCTGTTCCATTTCTTGGTGTTCTAGCAGCCTCCTTCAAAACAGCCAGCTGGGCTATCCCAGAATGCCAGCTGTGTTCCCTTGTAAGTTATCACAATATGGCAAGACCCAGAATGGAAGTCCACAGTTGTTCAGTGCACAGCCTGTGCAGCTGTACGTGGCAGGTTCATCTGTCCTGAACTGTGGACACGAGCACCCTTTTTAAAGTCCATCAAGGCCCAACATTTGGGAAGGCTCCTCTGAGAACTGCTCTGGGAAACGGGAGTAATGGATTTAGCTTCTGAGCTGTGTAGCATCCAGATGGCTTCTGGGCAGGCCCTGCTTTCCTTAAGTCAAATTTTCCTCTGAAGGAAAAAGGAAAAGCTTGTTTCCCTCTCAAATATGCCTTCTGTCTGCTAACCCTTGAGCTGCATCCAGGTGGGGTTTTAGAAGTTCTTCACTAGAGTCCCGCACCAGGGCTGCTCAGAACTGGGCTCCCACTTCAAGCGGCCTGGGTCGACTCAGCAGTGCAGAGCAGAGGGAGGTGGGTGGGCGGGATTCCAGAGTGATCCCCAAGGCCTCGCAGCTCTAGGACCATGTCCCCCAACAGGCGCGGGGCCTCTCCTAAGCCTGGACATGCCCGGGCTGCCCTATTAATAGCCCAGCTGCTAGCGCTCTGCTCCTTTTGAGTTTCCATCTTGCTGGCACTGGGTTGGCTGTCCCAGTGGGGACGGCTTTCTTGCAAAACAAACAGCAGAATCAATACTTCCTTCACTGGGGGAGGTGGAGGTTCTTCTGATGGCAGGTCAGGGCCTCTCTCTGTTTCCGCTGCTGGGTCCAAGTAAAGGGGCACACAGGCTGCTAGGCCCCTGTCTGCCTCAATTCAGTGATTTGATTACATTCAATTAACAGACATTTAAGGAGCACCTTCAACATGTCAAACCCTGCTGGGCGAAGAAGGGTGAGAAGGAAGAATGAGAGGGCCCGGGGCCAGGAGGAGTGAGTGTACTGAAGGCGAGAGACCCCTGTATGGAGAGTTATGGTGGATGTGTAAGTGGGCCAGAGAGAACCAGTGTCTGAACCCAACCATCGTGGGGGCACAGTTGGTGTCAGCCAAGAGGTGAACTGGATTGGGTCGGCCCCCCAGGGTGTACAAGCTGAGCATGGAGAGATTAACTCTGAGGTCCTTGTGGAGGCAGCCCCCTGAGTCCTCACTGGGCCTGACGGGAGAGCTTGGGGTGAGGTGGCCCCTCCTGTGGATGGAGGAGCTCAATTTCTCTCTGTCCCCTCTCTGTATCCTTCCGTGCATCTGCCAGGACAGCCAGGAATAACCTCAGCCTCCACCCTCCATGTGTAAAAAGTCCACGGAGAGCTTGTTAAAAATGCAAATGGAGGCCGCAGCCCCAGAGACGCAGCACTGATAACCTTTGGTTGAGGGCAGGATGGTGTCTGGGAATCTGCCTGGTAGACAGGCACCTTGGGGACTGGCCTTGGGCTCTGTGGGCAGGGGCTGGGGTGTTCATCTCGTCTCAGCCCCTGTCACTCCCCACCAACCCCAACACACACGGCCTGGGGTCAGCCAGCATTTGGGGAATGAGGTGTTGCAGAAAGAGTCTCTTAGGGTGACAAGGGGTGCCCAGCTGACCCCAGGCTGCCTGGCCTCCAGGGCTTATCTCTCCACCACAAATCTGCATGTCTAGCCCTGGCTCCCAGGAAATGTCTCTGATGCTCCTCCTGGGGGATCGTTCCTAGCTCTGCACTTAACAGACCTCAGTGTCAATGGAGCCTGAGTATGGGAAAGCGTGTATGGTTGTAGGTTGTGTGTATGTGTCTTTCAGCATCCTGGGTCCAAGAAGCATCCAAACTCCACATGCCCCAAAGATAGGAATACAGCCCAACCCTCCTCTCCCACTTGCTCTCTTACTTCTGTATGTTGTTAAACCTGCTGGCCGACTGTCCTGTGCTGACTCCCATCTGGGCTCCACTAATAGCAATTGTCGGCTCAATTGACATGAGTTTGAGCAAACTCCGGGAGGTAGTGAAAGACAGGGAAGCCTGGCGTGATGCAGTCCATGGGGTTGCAAAGAGTTGGACATGACTTTTAGAGACTGAATAGCAACAGCAATGGGCAGGGTCCATGTTGGATGCACCCCCGAGATGCCCAGCACAGAGTCCCACTAAGGACTGGGTCCCAGGCTGCCCGCACCCCACAGGCCCTGTGTGTGGTGACTGGTCTCACAAGCAGTGTGCCTGGCATGAGGCGGAAGGGTGCCAGGGGGAGCCTCTTTCACGGAGGCCAATCAGGAATTTGAGATTCAGAGTGTTTCTCCATTTCAGGGTCGTGGAGATCCTCAAGGTATCATTTTGTTTGCAAGCAGGAGTCTGCATGACCGCCAGCAAAGGAGAGAGAGTCCACGGCTCCATCGCTCCTAAAAAACAGCTCTGTGATGATCGCATCTGCCTGAAGGAGGAGCAGGCCTGGCCACTGGGTCCCCACAGAGGGGACTAGAATCGTTTGAAATCTCTGGGCAGCTTGACCGGAGGGGTGGGCAGCAGGTGGGGTTGGAGGATGGGTGGGGTTGGGGGGAGAGGGTGTTTCAGAAACAGCCACCACAGAAAGACAGGCAGGAAGATGCCTGAGAAGAATGTCAACATGGCCAGCACACCGGCTGTTCCTTCTCTAGCCCCTAAATCCTCGGTCCAGAAAACCGAAACCACTTTCCCTGCCCTCATGTCTGGATTCAGCGTGGCGCCAGAGACCAGACTTTAGACCCTGGACATGGATCAGCTTAGCCGGGGAGTTTTAGGATAATAAGGGCGATGGATGAGGAAGTGGTGCTTCCTTCCCCTAAGCTCCGATTAAAGGCTGGAATATGGGTGACACGTACACGGAGGAGGACACGGCACAGTTAGAATTCTGCCAGCAAACAGTCTAAAATATTCATGAAACACGGGACCAGGCCTGACTGTTAACGCTGCAACTGGTTCCCTCCAATGGAGTGACAAATGGGCGCCAAGCACTGTCATCTGTCCCTTTGATCTTTCCAGGTCCCGCCAGAGAGCAGAGGGGGGGATTGGGCGGCCCAGGGAGGCCGTGGAGGAGGGGGCCGGAGCCGAGCTCTCTCCCGGTGGCTTGTATTTCCTTGTAAGAGGGCGAGAGAACAGTGCATTTCTTCAGACTATGAGGCAAAATAATTGATTGTCCAGGCCTTACTCCATCAAAAGTGATTAGTGGGGGACCCTGGGGATTTCACTATACCACACTAACCTCCTTTGTGACAGGAGCATTGTTAAAGACACAGATCTCAACGCATGGCATAGGCAAAAGGCAAGATGTCTAAAAAAAGTAATTGGCCTTCGAAAGAAAATAATGAGAGAAAAGAACAAAATGAACTCCTGGCTTCCTTGGTTAAGGGCTTCTTCAGACAGCTGAGCAGGAACCACCGTGCAAAATTGCTACAATTTAACAGGGCGTCTAATTAAAAGGAGCAACACAGAGGCCTTTTCTTCCTACTCTGGGTGTCGCTTCTTTCTGTGCAGGGTTCAAAAGTCTGACAACTTGAGGACAAAGAGTTATGTCCCCAAACAGTAAAAAGCAGCGTATTGGCTACTGAATGACTGGTTTTTATATCCTTCTGTCCAACAAATGTTGCCGAGCCTTGCTATGTGCCAGCTGCTATGCCAGGCACTGGGGTCACAGAGAGGAAAGAGATGCTAGCCGAGTCGGAGGGGGCAGGAGAGCGTGTCGACCACTGAAATACAGTGTGGGTGAAGGCAGTGGGGCATGTGGCCTCCTGGGAGCAGAGGGTCACCCAAGTATGAGGCCTTTTTTTTACCTACCACATCGGCATAGTGCACCTTCCAAGAGGCCACACTACTACCCTAACTTTAAAAAAGTTAATGGATTCAGGGAGTAGGGGGTGGGAGTGCCCACCCCCTGGGCCTGGGTTTCCAGAAGGGTGATGAGAATGTTCTGGATCTGGAAGAGGTGACAGTTGCAAAGCCTCGTGACTGCTCTGAACGCTGCTGAATTGTGTGCACCTGAAAATGATGAATTTTATGCTTATGGATATTTTAGCACAATTTTTAAACAGTAATGCTTTCTGAGGTCAAATTCAATTTAAGTTCTGCTTACAACTTCAAGGGTTACTGAACAATTCATGAGATGGTGCATGGAGGGGTATCCTGAAAGAAGTGGGGGGAACCCCGAGACAGTGATGCCATCCCAGAGGCTTAAGTCTCACCAGCATGTGGCACGATCCTGGCTCATGGCATCCATGACAGCAGGAACCCGTCACACCACATCACAGCCTCCCTCTGAAAGGCCACCAAGAAGCTGCTCCCAGCACCATCTTCCCCGGAGTTTTGCCTGGTCTAACTGTGATCTCTCCTGTGGCAGAGCCAGTAAAGTGGTCTTCCTCCTTCAAGAGGAGTTGGCCAGTGTGTACAAGTTCACTTCTCAGAACATGTATGGTAGACTGGGTACAGCCTCCTTCCTGTTACCCTGAGATGCCTCCCGACTCCGGCCTCCTGTTTCCAGTTACAAGTGGTCCTTTCCTCTTGGTGAGGGAGTTTGCTGAGGCACAGATCTGGGGAGACCACCAGGGTGGGGGAATAAATGGGAGAAGGTGGGAATGGAGCTTCCTCAGGTTTGACAGAGGACCCCCCCACCCTCCCACGCAAATGCTTCTCTTGGGTTTGAACTAACCACCCAGCATTGAACTCATCATCCGAGCCTCCCCTCTTCCCATGACTGCAAATATTTACTTCACCTTCGTGCAGCCGGCAATCCATCTGTTAATATGCTGGCCAGACCGGGGCCTGGTGACCCGGAACTGACCCAGAAGTAGGCATAATCCTCTCTTCTAAGTGTGCT
Organism: Okapia johnstoni; assembly: GCA_024291935.2. Lineage (NCBI taxonomy): Eukaryota > Metazoa > Chordata > Mammalia > Artiodactyla > Giraffidae > Okapia > Okapia johnstoni. The sequence goes on along the minus strand of CM044306.1, from coordinate 64,655,659 downwards.
TAATACAACTGATAATCTTGTCACATAAATCTGTTAGCAGTGAGCCGCAGCCACCACCAGACTCCAAGAATCTTTCAGTAACGCATTCCACCTCCTATCTCCTTTCTTATACGGATTTCAGCTGCCATGTTGCTGAGGGCTTGGGAGAAACACCCTGACCTTTAACAGCCCTGTTTTTCATAGCAGTCTCTGGCAGACGAGGCCAACGGAGCCCATCTATTCATTTATTTGGCCTTCCCGAGGACCCCCTGAGATCCCCTTGCTCGTCTGTGCCCACTGATGGCCATTTCCTCTGGTGGGGTCTGGGATCACCGTCTGCATCTTCCACTTAATCTCTTTGTTTGAGGCCAAATATAATAAAGAATCCACCTGCCATGCAGGAGATATGGGTTCGATCCCTGGGTCAGGAAGATCCCCTGGAGGAGGGCATGGCAGCCCACTACAGTATTCTTGCCTGGAGAATCCCATGGACAGAGGAGCCTGCAGGGCTACAGTCCACGGGGTCAAAAAGAGTCAGACACGACTGAGGCAATGGAGCACGTATGTGTGTACATAATTTTCCATTCCAAGTTGTATTGCCCCTGACTTTCTCTGTCCCCCACAGTCATCCCCCAGTCTCTGTGCCTCCAGCACTGCCAGATTGAAACTGCTTCAATCACCAAAGGCTTGGATGGACATGATTAGCCCAAACGACGCAGATGTTCCTCCAGATAAATTAAACCCGATGCCGTGAAATCATTTCCCAGACATAAGTAACCAGCGCGTATGCCACTGGGCAGAGCCAATGCTCCCCAAACCTCGGTTCTCTACTCCCGGAGTTCCTACGGCCCCAGTCCCCAGAGGGCGAATCCAGGAGGAGGTAGACTTTGTCCAGCATCACCATGCACTGCTCTGCTTCCAATCCTGGAGGGACTGGAGAATAAATATTCATGAAGCAGTACTGATGCCTGCCCCACTACGGACTTTGGGCTGCCGGCAACAGCTGGGTAAACAACTGGGCTGCAAACTAATTTCACTCCCAGACTCACGGAAACAGCTGGGAAAAAACACTGAACAGGCTGATGGAGCTGACCTGGGGATCTTTCACCTTCTGAGATAGGCCCATAAACCCCAGCTCACATTTGGGTCTAGGCAGGTATGTGGGTTTGGAGAGGCCTTCTGCCCAAGGAGGGCCAACCTCAGATCCTTAGGGCCAGCACATTCCTGTAGTTCTGTAAACCAATCTGCTAGCAATAATGTGATCCAAGTGCCACCTTTGAAGATGAGGAGTGGCTGAGACCATGGCTCTGGCAAATTCTCCTTTCAATTACGATGAGATAAATAAGGGCAGAGGAGGCAAAGAGAATTTTCTTCTGAGTCAAAGTTGCTGAGAAGAGGGAAGTGGTTGGTGCTTGGAGCTTTTATTTGACTTGTGCAGTTTTCTGATTTAAAGAATTTACTTGATGGCTCTCTGAGTTTGATCAAGAGGCTTCTGCAGAGGAATAACCAACAGGACCTGTCTGTTCCCATTTTCTTACTCCAGCTAAGCAAGAGATCTGACACAGGCTCACTTTACACGGAGGCCACAGTGGTGGCTCAGCTGGCAAAGAATCTGCCTGCAGTGCAGGCGATCCAGGTTCAATCCCTGGGTCGGGAAGATCCCCTGGAGAAGGTAATGGCAACTCACTCCAGTATTTCTGCCTGGAAAATTCCATGGACAGAGGAACCTGGTGGGTTACAGTTCATGGGGTTACAAAGAGTCGGACATGACTGAGTGACTAATAACAACACAGTGCGAGGCTCGCCCAGCACTCATAAATCCATATCTCTCTTTTCAGACAACAACACATGTCCATGAGCTTCTGCGCCTGCTGCCATAGGTTGTGAGAAGGGTGTGGGAGGGCTGGAGAAACTCGCTTTAATTGCCCTTTGAAAGTTTTCTAAATTGGAGCACAAGTGTTACAGGAAGCAGGCAGATGGTCAGTAGAAAGCTTTTGGAAACATTTTTTGACACGGAGGAAAAAGGTGTGATGGTGTTTCATCTCACCTCGGCTGAGAGGAGGTCAGCAGGCCATCCAGCCCTGGGATTAAACTCCAAGCATCAAGGGCCCAAACACCCAGCTCCTGCTTGGGTGGGCCTTCTTTAAGGAGATCCAGGGAAGAGGGATTTGCCTGCAGTGTAGTAGTTTCCTAGGGTGGCCTTGGCAAATCGCCACATGCCGAGGGGCTTACATGATAAAAATGTATTCTTCCTCAGTTTTGGAGGCCAAAAGTCCAAAGTCAAGGGGTCAGCTGGCCACACGCTCTCTGAAGGCCCTAGGGAGAATGCTGCGTCATCTCTCCCAACTTTTGTTGGCCCCAGGCGTTCCTTGGGTTGTGGCAGCATCACTCCATTCTCCAGCCTTCATATGGCCGTCCTCTCTGAGTGTCAAATCTCCCTTTCCGTTCTCTCAAAACGATGCTCACCACTAGTTTTAGGGCTCACTCTGATCCAGGATGATCTTACTTTGAGAACCTCACTTTAACTACATCTGCAAAGACCCTATTTCCAAGTAAGGTCACATTCAGAGTTTCTGGGTGGACACTTAGTTTGGAGGATTACTGTTCAACCCACTTCATGGACAGGGCCCTGACGTTAAATCCTAACTCTGCTTTCTTATTAATTTATATGTTTTAAAGATGAGATGGGCATTTTCAGAGGAGGCCCACTCTTTCCTTTTTTCTTTTTTTAATGTTTGATCACTTTGTTTTTTAAAAATTTATTTATTTGGCTGTGTGTTAGGTCTGGATTTTTGTTGCTGTGCAAGCAGGCTTCCTCTAGTTTCAGAGAGCAGGGGTTACTCTCTAGTTGGGGAGCACAGGTTTCTCATTGCAGTGGCATCTCTTGTTGCGGAGCACAGACTCCAGGCACACGGGCTTCAGTAGTTGCAGCTCATAGGCTTATTAGTTGTGGCTGGCGGGCCTGACAGCATGAGCCCAATAGTTGTGGCCCATGGGTTTATTCGCCCCTCGGCATGTGGAATCTTCCCGGACCAGGGATCAAACTCATGTCCCCTCTACTGGCAGGCAGATTCTTATCCACTGTGCCCCCAGGGAAGTCGTTTTTTTTTTTTTTTTTTTGAGTATAATTGCTTTACAATGTTGTGTTAGTTTCTGCTGTACAACAAAGTGAATCAGCTATATGTATATATACATATCCATCCCCTCCGTCTTGTGCCTCTCATTGCATCCCAACACCCATCCCACCAATCTAGGTCATCACAGAGCTCCTTCTTAAAATACAGATCAGATTCCTACCTGGTGGGGCTGGTGAGGCTTGTGTGGCTGGTGGGGTTGGGAAATTTTGACAAGGTCTCATGTGAGCAGAGGACAGGTTTGAGGCACGAAGCCCAGATCCCCCAGCTGTGTTCTCAGACTACAAAGCAGATGGCTGCCTGGCACCCCAAGAAGTCCCTTGTGAGGCAGGGCCATTCAGGCAGCTGTGAAAGCCGCTGCCATTCCCGGGAAGCCCTCCGAAATCACGGCCCTGAGACGCTACCAGGCCTTCTCGCCCTCCACCCTCCACCACCATTCCCGGCTCTGGGCTGGTGCTTAGAAATGTTAAATAACAATAATAATAATAACGTGTCTGAGTGTGACGCTTTAATAGCCAATCTGTCATTTTCCTACTTTATTCCTGAGATTTTAAGAACTGTGCCCTTCCTGCACAAAACATCAGGGTGCATTTATATTAAAAAATGAAACTAATTAAAATGTTTGAAAACCATAAACCACACCACCATAAAACAGCAGCAGCCCTATTTTTCCAGTTGCAAAAGATTTTTCTTCCTTGTTTTGTGGCCCACCCTGGTGAGCAGACTACGGGAGGTGGGAGCCCAGAGCAGCGGTGTTAACCTCTGAGTGGGACCTCCAGTTCCCTGACTCTGACCAGGTGTCTGAGGGAAGTGAGGCCGGTGCAGTGGCCAAAGGGCTGGACTTGGATGGAGGAGGCTTAGGACAAGCTGCTGTTCAGGTCATCAGAACACACCCACTTAATGAGTGCTTTTGTCTTGGGAGGGCCAAAGGTGAACCCCAGTTCTTAAACACAGCGATGCTGTTGGCTCCGCAGCGCTGAGCTAGGTGGGGGTGGCTGCAGAGTGAGGTTGATGTGTGGTCACTGCTTGTGACTGCTTGTCCTTCACCACAAATGAGATGCCTACGATGGGGAGGGACACTGCCTTCACAAAAGTCCATACTGGGACTTCCCTGATGGTCCAGTGGTTAGGAATCTGCCTGCTGATGTTGGGGACACGGGTTCGATCCCTGGTCTGGGAGGATCCCACATGCCTTGGGGCAACTAAGCCTGTGAGCCACACTTGAGAGCCTGTGCTCTGCAACAAGAGAAGCCACTGCAATGAGAAGCCCAGGCACCACAACTAGAGAGTAGCTCCCACTCATTGCAGTTAGAGAAAGCCTGCATGCAGCGAAGACCCAGCACAGCCCAAAATTGAAAAAAAGAAAAAAATCCACACCAAACGGATGGGCCAGAGAACCTTTTCAGTAAACAAAGTGAGTACATTTGCAGAATGACTTAACGATAGAGAATTCCAGCAATGTGCCCCATGCTGGAAGGGCAGGCAGGCAGGATGGTGGGGGCCAGGAGAGGACCAAGCACATACACTAAAAGGCCGGAGTTTCACTCGAGCTGTCCCACAAGGCAAGAGGTATCTGAAGAACATGGGAGAAACCAGGAAGACGTCAGTGTTTAAATGCTCACACTTTGCGTTTTCTCTGATGAGAGTCCATTTATCTGAAAAAAAAATTACCCCCCAGGGAATTTCTCTATAAAACTAAATCCATATTATCAAACTCACAGACATGGAGAACAGATTTGCTTGCTTGCTTGCCAAGGGGCAGGGGGTGAGGGAAAGAAGGACTGGGAGTTCGGGATCAGTAGATGCAGACTATTATATATAGAATGGATAAACAATAGAGTGCAGGCAACTACGTTCAACATCTTGTGATAAACCATCATGGAAGAGAATACAAAAAAATAATGTCTTTATGTGTATAGCTGAGTCACTTTGCTGTACAGCAGAGATGGACACAACACTGTAAATCAACCGTACTTCAGTAAAAAAAGATTTAATTAAAAAACAACTAAACCCATATTTTACACGTTGACCCTACCACCTCCAGCATTACTGAGCACTTCCTCTTTGCCCAGGGATGGGCAAGATTTTTTTACCCAAAATTTCCAAAATTCATACACAGTCTCTGTAAGGTAGTATTGTTATTGCCCCCATTTTACAGATGAGGAAAATGAGGCTATGGAACAGTTAAGCAACTTACCAATGATGTGAGCCCAAGGCTATCTGTCTTTAAGACCCGTGTCCTTCCCAATTCTTATTCTGCCTCACATGGTACCATGGGCTCACACATACGACCTGGCCGAGCTCACCTGTGTCAGAGTTGGGGCTTGGAGCTGAAGTTGGGCTGAAGTGTGGGACATGAGGTGAGTGGAGATGGTATTGCCAAGGGCCCTAAGCCACTTTATGTTCAGGGCCAGTTTGGAGTAATTGCACTTTTAAAAGCAGGTGTGGCAAGATCAGTTGTGCAGTGATGGGGAGAATGGATGAGACGGAGTGGGCAGACTGGAAGCAGGGAGACGGGCAGGGAGGCTTCCTCTGTTCCCCAGGTGATGTGGTCTGGACCATGGTAGTGAAGTAGAAACTGAGGGAAATGAGTGGACTTGAGAAACATCTGAAGGTGGACCTGATGGGCAGTGATGGGGGTGCTGAGGAGAGGTGATGGAGGTGGTGAGGAGAGGTGATGGGATAAGATGGAGAAGGAGAGTCCCGGTTCCTTACACAGCTGTGTGGGTGGTGGAGCTGGCCCTGAGCCAGGAGTTCCAGAAAGAGGAAGCAGTTTGAGGCTGAGGCGGCAGGGTTTAATTCTGGGCATTTTCTATTTAAGGGTCCTGGCAGATATCTAAGGGGAGACATCCAAGCAAAAGAATTGGGAGTCAGAGGCATGGGCTTTGGAGTAAGAAAGGTCTGAGTTCAAGTCCCATTTCTAGCACTTAGGAACAAGTTGCCCAGGCTCTGAAACTCTGTCTCCTCATGTGTGAAATAGGGTTAATCATGAGCTCACATGAGGTTGTTGTAAGAACTGAGACAGAACATGGCAAGCTCTTGGCATGGTGCCTGGGTCTCCATAAATGGTTTAAAAAGCAAAACAATAGCAAAAACACAACTATCATCACAACCACTCACAAGCAGAAGGTGGGTTTGAGCCCAGGACTGACTGTTCAGGGCACAGGTCCTGGATTTGAGATATCGAATGCAGGAGATGATTTTTCATTTCATGGAAGCACAGTAATTACTTTTCAAAATGCCCTACTTTGGGACTCCTTGAATCAGTGAGGAACTAGTGTATTTCAAAACGTATTGAATTTATTTGTAGCTATTGACTACAATCACAGAGATGCACACGAAGAACTAGAGGCAGTTATAGCACTTCTCTGAAATGAGAATATATGACCACAGAAAGGTGGAATATGATTTTCAAAAGTGCACAACTATTTTTTTATTGTAAAGCAAGTGAATTTCCACCTTCTTCTAACAATTCAGTTTAATAATTCAACACATACTTACTGAGCACATAGCAAGCCAGTGTGAGATGCTAGCAATGCAAAACCTAAGAAGGCAGAATCTTTTGTCTCAAGGACCCACATTCTAGAGGGAAAGAGGAACAGAAGGGAGGCCACACGTTGAAGGCTGTGGCCATCATAACAGATCACACCTACAGAGTGTGTAGTAGACACCAGACACTCTCATTACTAATTCATATAATTGCCCTCACAACACAATAGAGTAGATTATATTATTATCCCCTTTAATAGAAGAGGAAACCAGGCTCTGAGAGGCTAAGCAACTTGTTAAAAATCACACAGCTAGAAAGCTGAACTGGAGGAGGGAATGGCAACCTACTCCAGTATTCTTGCCTGGAGAACCCTATGAACAGAGGAGCCTGGCAGGCTATAGTCCATGGGGTCACAAAGAGTCGGACATGACTGAAGCAACTTAGCATGTATACACGCAGAGAGTTGAAGCATCAGGCTTTAAATGCAGTTAGTCTGACACTGAAGTCAGGGCTCCTCGTCCCATCACTCTGCTGGCATGGAGGCATGTTGGTACTTCATAGAGGGTGTGCTTACACGTCGGGTGTCCCCGCTAGGGTGAATGAATGTAGTCAGCTGACCTACTGATCATCCTATAGTCCACATGAAAAACCTTCTGACCCTGACCGCCTCTTACACTGTCCACCCGCCTCCTCTCTCTAGTCAACGTGGGAGCTCCATCCAGTAGACGTCAAAGTTGCAATCCGGGAACAACCTCTCTAACGATAAAGGGGAATCACTCACTTACCAGTGACCAGCTGCTTTGGAACTCCCCACAAATTTAGCAGTGGTCACAGGAAAATTTCTTCAGCCCCTGGAGTCCCTAGATGGAGGAGCTTCTGAACAAGGCCAGAGGCATGGGCTGAGTGTCCACCTGCTTTGTCCAGCTCTGCACTTGGGACAAAGTCTCGGGGCTCCCTCTCATACTCTCCTTTCAGATTTTTCTTGGGGGCAGCCAGTCCACTGTTCCAACCCAAGTTCTTGACTTTGAAGACAAAAGATGGAACCTGGCATTAGCCAGGGCCATGTGAAGACACTGGGGAGGTGGCACAGCCAACAGGTAATAGATCTTTTGGGACCACAGAGCAGGACCAAGAGACCCACTGGAGATGGGTGTCACCAGCCAGGGCTTGCTTCACCAGGGCCGAAGCAGCTGATGCTTGACCAGCTCCTGCACCATGGATGTATGGGTGTTTAAGTCTCTGCCCCTAAGACAGGCAGAGGCGGGCATGAGAAGTAGTGGGAAGGCTGCTGCTGACCCTGTGATGCCAAGCAGAACCCATCTGGTCCTGGCTGCGAAGCCAGGGTTCCATGGACTGGAGGAAAGCAACATATAATATCCAGACTCTGGGGGAGTTTGCTAGAAAAACCCAGCATCTGGTGTTAGATGCGGCAGTTCCTGATATCTGCTGGGAGGGGGGTTTTCTTGGAAGCCTGATGCTAATTTTATGGAATCTTCGGACTGGCTGCGCACAGGCTTTCCCCACAGCCGTGTGAGCTGTCAGATCAAGGGGCCCCATCAGGCTGGGGAGGGAACCACCAGGATCTCAGAAATGGATGCACCCAAATTCCAAGCACCAGTGTCTTCCTCAATTATTTACAAGGAACACGATGTAGTGGAATGGAATCTAATTCATAATGCCTCTTTAATGCCTTTGTAACACAGTATTCACAATATTCCCTTCTCATCTCAGCACGTGACAAGTTGCCACTATTGAATTCCCATTAATATGAATTATGGGTACAATATATTTTGCCCAATATCCTCTCCTCAGCCTAATATTGTGGGCGAATAAAAAATCATACGTTCAGCATATTCTTGACTCACGAGCTGATGGTGGCGGAGACTCTGTCTGCTCCTGCTGGGGTGGAGGTGCCAGAGCTGGGGGGGTGTCCCCTGGCCCCCAAGCTCTGTCGAGGTGTGTAAGCTGCGGGGCTTGAGGCTTCCCCAACCTCTGCTCTCTTCTCGGGATCCCAGGCACAGTCAGATCCAGGTTGTTCCCGCCCCACGGCAGGCCCATGTCTCCACATCATGGCAGCAACAGGAGGAGGCAGGAAGCTGCCTGGACGGGTGCTCACAATGTGAGCCTGGGCACTGCACAACCCGGCTGGGTTATATGGTAAGGGTGAGCAGGGCGCCCGCCTTGTACAGTCATTGTGGGAGGCAGTGGATGAACACTCTTAGAACGCTGGCTGGCCGTAGTAGAGACCATTCAACAAACATTAGCGACCTCAAGGACATGTTTGGGGCCCTGGATGGCCGGCAGTCCTGAATTGCATCCTAGGATGGCTTCTGAGTTCACGAGGAAAGTGCATACTTGTGCCAGGGAGGTCATGTGTCATGTCCAGAACACAGAGCTGGCGAGATTTATAATTGCTGTTGAATGCGACACAGCTGAGGCTTCACCTGCAGCCTCAGGTCTTGAGGTGCTGGAGAAAATGATCACAAATACACCTTCCAGGGGCTCCATCATCCCCCAGGACCCTCCTTCCTCAGGGTGTGGCTCCCCGCCATGCTTGGCAGTCAGCTGGTGAGAGGCAGCTGAGGGTACAATATAAGGCAGCGAGGCCACCTCGTGAGTCAGGACAGGACTCCTCTGTGACACCGACCCTGCTGTCACCCAGGCCACCCTCCTGGAGGCCCGGCCGCCCTCCCTCCCATTCCTCAGGGGTTCTTCCCCACATGTCAATCAAGCGTCGGTCTGTGTCAGGATGCCTTCATTCGATTTTTCACCATTCTAGACCCTGTGACTGGTGCTCTCGTTTCTCTACGTAAAGGAAGTTCCATGATTAGTCAGCTCTGCCTGGATTTACACAGGTATTTTCTCTCTTTTTTGATGGCTGGGCATTAATTTATTTCTAATTTTTTTCGCTGTGGTCACATATGTATGATACAGAATTGGCCATTTTCACCATTTTTAAAGTACACAGTTGATGGCAGTCGTTACATTCACAATGCCATGCAACCGTCGCCGCTATTCTAATCCTTTTTCACGACCCTAAACAGAAAGTGTACCCATTAAACAGTAACTCTCCACCCTCCACTGAGCTCCTTTCTGTCTCTATGAATGAGGGCATTTATTTTTATAAAGTGTTTTTGCTTTGCTCTTTCTTGTGGAGCTCACAACAGTCCAGTGAAGTGGGCACTGTTGTGTCCACCTTATAGGTAAGAAAACTGAGTCTTGGAGAGCTTAAGTGTCCTGCCTTGAGGTCACTCATCCAGTAAAACATAGACTTGGGCCTTGAACCCAATCTCCTCCCCTTGACCTGGGGTCTTCCCCCCTTTCCTGGGAAGAATGCCTCCCAGAAGGGAGATGGTAACAGTTACCTTTTCCTATTCATTTTTTCTGTTCCCCCAAAGCAGTGCTGACCCTACAGGGAATGCAGTCATAAATCAGAGCTGCTTCAATCCCGTCTGAAGTTAAAGGCTAGGGGTCTGCAGCATCTCCAGGGCCCAGCCCATGTTTAAATCCATGGGAATGGCCGAGGCACCAAGAGACAGCACCCCCTTGAGCTTGGGTATTGTTGGTATTGCTCCAAGCCTACCTGGCAATATCTGTGGGTAGTTTTGATGATCTAGACTAGCCTTCTGGGACTGAACAGGCCAGAGCAGTCTGAACGCAGCCACGAACGTGGACACCAGCTGTGCACAATGTCATGGACCAACACAGAAACCCTGAGAATGAGAAGATGTGGCCTCGAGGCTCAGTGTTCCCCAGGACCCTGCATCTAAGCTGTGTCTACACCTCCCACATAGCTTGGTTCAGCTTGGCTCGTCACCCCTGGGAGGTGTGAGACTGGACTATACAGTCCTACACATGCTTTGGTCCTGACATCTGTGTTGTTTCAAGCTGTTGATGAGCTTACCTACTTCAGTGGGGAGGCTGTGCTATCTCTTTAGGAGATGCTGCCAACTCCGGGGGAGACGTTCATGGAGAGATGTTCAGCCAGTTACTTACGTTAACAGATTTCACTGAGGACTGTGCGAAGGGGGCCCATATAGAGCTAGATGCCTGGACCCTGGAGCCGGACTGCCCAGGGCTGAGTTCCAGCTCTGCTGATCTTGGACAAGTCCCCTTGTCTTTCTCATTCTAAGCGATGGTCATCATAATGACCTCAGAGGCCTGCGATGAGGATTTACAAAATTCCTGTTGGGGACTTCCCTGGTGGTCTAGGGGTTAAGAATCTGACTTGCAATTCAGGGGATGTGAATTTGATCCCTGGTCAGAGAATTAAGATCCCATGCACCCTGGGGCAACTAAGCCTGTGTGCTGAAACTACTGAGATCGCCCCCTCTGCAGCCCCTGAGCCACAACTAGAGAGTCTGTGTGCTGCAACAAAAGATCTTGCATGATGCAGTGATGATCCTGCATGCCGCAACTAAGGCCCGACTTGGCCGAATAAATAAATAAATTAATTAATTAAAAGTTAATGTTGAGCATTGCCTGCAACAAAATAATGACTGCACAAATGCTTTAAATGAAACAAATGCAAACTGCAGGGAATTAGAGGTAAATGGAAGAAAAATCTCAAGGAGGTATGAATACTTGAGAGAAGAGGTTGTGATCCCAGGACTCCAAATGATTGGGAGAGAAGGGAAGAGGTGTGGAACCCAGGGTGAAGACCTTGATGCATAGAATCTGTACGGGCAGCATGGCTTTGTTAGTTACAACACCGACAGTGAGCCCACAGGGCCCTCAGTCTGGCTCACATGCAGGTCTCATCTTCATCCTCATCACAGGCAGACACTGAAATTACTCCTCTTTGAAGACTCATCCACCATGTAGATAGATGTGGGTAAAGATGAGGTCAAAGGCATGTATTCCTACTACCCCCACAATAGGTGTTAAATAAAACAATAAATCACTCTAAAATCACTGTGGATGGTGACTGCAGCCATAAAATTAAAAGATGCTTGTTCCTTGAAGAAAAGATATGACAAACCTAGACAGCATATTAAAAAGCAGAGACATCACTTTGCCGACAAAGGTCAGAATAGTCAAAGCTATGGTTTTTCCAGTAGTCATGTATGGATGTAAGAGTTGGACAATAAGAAAGGGTGAGTGCCAAAGAATTGATGCCTTCGAACTGTGGTGCTGGAGAAAACTCTTGAAAGTCCCTTGGACAGCAAAGAGATCAAACAAGTCAATCCTAAAAAAATCAACACTGAATATTCATTGGAAGGACAGATGCTGAAGCTCCAATACTTTGGCCACCTGATGCGAAGAGCCTGCTCATTGGAAAAGACCCTGTCGCTGGGAAAGATTGAGGGCAGGAGGAGAAGGGGGCGACAAAGGATGAGGTGGTTGTATGGCATCACTGACTCAATGCACATGAGTTTGAGCAAACTCTGAGACATAATGAAGGACAGGGAAGCCTGACATGCTGCAGTCCATGGGGTTGCAAAGAATCAGACATGACTTAGCAGCTGAACAACAAAAAGGATAAATATTCATATGCCTAAATTCATTCTGTCTTCAAACATTTATTGAGAACCTTTATATACTGGGTATCATGTGGACCTTGCTCCAGTGGAGTTCACTGCCTAGTAAGGAGACAAATTAATAAATGGATAGGTACCATATATTATAGGTATTTATAGGGACATAAACAAAAGTGTCATGGGAAAAAAGAAATCATAGCATTTTTTTCACCACAGAGATGTTAACATTTAGGGTGTCAGTTGTAGGATGAACAGAGTGTTTCTGGGCAGGCAAGAGAGGAAATGAAAATTCTGGTAAGAGGAAGTGGCAAGTTGCAGAGGCCCTGGAGCCTGAGAGGTCCTCTCATGTGGCTGAAGTAGGTGGAAGGGGTGATGCTCTCAAATGACCCCACGGCTCAGGCACCAAAGGTGTTGGATTCCACTCAGACAGAAACATGGCCCCATGAAGTATAGGGGCTGAAAGCTGTGCCCTGGTGTTGGCGTTCGGGGAAGCAGCAGACAGCAGAAGCCCTGTACACAGCAGAGAGCTGAAATCAATGAGTAATAGGCAGAGAGCATCACAAAGGCCACTGCAGTCATTTTTAGCAGCCAGTGTGTCAGGTGAGGTCTGGGAGGTGGAAGAAGACATCTATACTGTTGCTTGGGAACTGTCTGTGCTGTGGAGACAGTTTTAAAAATAATTTATTTTTAAAATACAACCAGCATAGGTATTAGTTCAGGTAACAAAAGCCCAGAGGCAAGCAGGGCTGCAGCATTTGGGGTCTGGTGCCAGATTTCTGGAATTCTCTTGTTTTTCCCTTCCTTGTGTGTTGGCTTCACCCTCGGGCTTGTAGCATGATGATTATAGCAGTTCTAGGCATCATGTCCAGACATGACCATGTCCAGAGGAAGAAGGATTTCTTTTTTCTGTGACTCTTCCATAGAGGCAAGAAAACCTTTCCCAAAGCCCCCAGATAGGATTACCCTCATGTTCCACTGGCCAACACTGGGTTCATGACCCTTCCTGAACCAATGATGGAGAAGGGAAATGGGATTGCCACGCCTGGTTTTGAACCACCATAATCCCAGTGGGGACCAGGGCTTGCTTTCCCAAAGCGTGGAAAGTGGTGGCTGCCTGAACAAAACTGAGGCTGGATAGACAGCCAGCAACCCCCACCACAGACCTCAAAGGTCACTTTGTCAAGTCTGGTGTGGTTCTACACCTTCTGCATCCTTACAGCAAGGGACAGCCAACCCACTCACAGGCTTGGCCATTCTACTTTCCTATTTCTACCTCCTATCCTCTAGCCTGCTGGCTTTAGGGCCACTTCTCACCTGGTGAAAGAGTTCTTTAAGGAGCAGGTCAAGAATCTGGTTCTTATTTGATGCCAGTCTGGTGCTGAGTTGGGCAGGGCATAGAGCACTCTGCTTGCTGGCAGCCCCACAGGGTGGGGGCATGGGGAAACAGCTGTGGCCTTCTAGAAACAAAAGAGGACAGCAAGCTTAACCAAGCTGCTTGGGCCTTGGAGCAGGTCTGGCAAGGAAGGGGTCATGTGGTGACAGAGAGTGCTTTCCTTAAGGGACTGCAGTAGTCATCAGCTAGCAGGTTAAGTTAGAGAGGGGCTGATGACTGGCCTTCTGTGATTGGAGTGGGTACCTTGCTTCCTTCCCGGCTTCCAGGATTCCTGTTATGGTGCTGGGGAGTGCAAAACACCTATCCATCATCTCATCAGGAGAGGGGAGGCTGGGAAGGCAGGACCCCTACCCCGATCATCAAGAAAGGTGTGTGGCAGGCTTCTCTGAATGTAGACTGATGCTCTGCGGGGTTCTCACAGTTCTTTATTTTTTATATTTATTTATTTATGGCTGCGCTGCAAGACATGCTGGGATCTTAGTTCCCCAACCAGGGATCAAACCTGTGCTCCCTGCAGTGGAAGCGTACAGTCAATCACTGGACCACCAGGGAAGTCCCAGTCATGGCTCTTTATTTGCCAGAGGAAAATGAGGTTTCCTGACTACAAGTTCTAGAGGTACAGATTCCCAGTACAAGTGATGTGCCTGGACCACTGGACATGGCAGCAGAGCTGCTCAGAGAGTTCTCCTAAGCCTTCATTTTAGGGCAGTGAATACGGTGTTGAAATGGACAATCTGCTAAGTTGCATCAGTGTCACTCTGCAGGGACTCCACAATGACCCTTCACGGTGGCATGAAGCTCTAGGAGGACTCAAGCCGATGTGGCCACCTGTGTCACAACAGTGAGTAAAGCAGGGGTAGGGTCTGTCTGAGTTTGGAGGAAATTCTCCTCGCTAAAACAAAACTGAATCCATAGATGCTGATGGTGAACAAATGAGACCAAGGGGGCATTCAGCTCTCCTTTTTATGCTTGTTTCCCTGAGTTATTTTTAGCATTACAGACAGTTTCCAGTTAACAAATGGGCTGGGTTCTGAAAGTTCATTTGTAATTTGGCTGTTTAGATTTTGGAACATACTTTCCCTATAAAAAAACAATGTTATAAATGGTGATGAGATTCCCAGGATAGTTATCCAAAGCCTATCTAACCCATAATGTACCTAAAATACTGTCCTTCTACAATGAAAAAAAATTGTTTAATTGCAACATGAGTAGTTAAATGAAACAGGGAAAACCATTAAAACTAAATAAGAAGTAGATTTATGTTCATCTTGAATGATGCTGTTTGCAGAAAACCTAATTTAATTTAAGAAGAGGTCTTTCCAAGGGCTTTTTTGGGAATGGCGTGGGATTTATCCTATTAGGGAGAAAGAGCCTGGACTCTGTCCTATCCGCAGTTATTGTATATTTGCATCATGTAACTGGCTCCCTTTCCTGATTTTAGGCTCCTCAGAAAGTCTTCTGGTATAAATTTGTTTTCTTATGTGGATTCTCACTGGGCAAAGTCCACGAAGATGGTCTCCTTGGGGGTGAATTTTTGATTCTGAATCAGTAGGTTAGCATCTGTCTTTAAGAATATCCTGGGAAGAGCAGTGTCTCAGTTCTACCAGCTCTAAGGCAGTGATGGGATTAAGCATTTGAGCCTTGAAGACTGAGGTCCAAGACCTGCCAGTGGTACATTCTCAAGGTAACTGCATTGGGCAAGGTTCCCTGGGGGCCAGCTGAATGGCCTTTTCCATGGCAACGCCATCCTCACCGGTGGTCTCCTTTCAGATCTCCCAAGGCAGCTCTTGGTGTGGATGGCTTGGGTGTCACCCAGGTGTGTATAAGTCACGCCGGTCCCCTGTTGATTTTGTCTACCAGGCCATATAGATTGGTTTATCGGATTGGTCCTATTCTTGCTGTTTGAGGAATGCAAGCCTTGGCCAGAAGCTAGAGAGTGAATAACCGTGTTTAAGCAAGTCTGCTGGCAGCACTGGGGGAGCATATTGCAAAAATTAACACAAAGGCTTCCTGTCCTTTGGTGTCTGCCCCTTTGCAATGTGGTGAAGCATTTTCTAACCAGAGGCGGGACTTTTTTCCCACTTGAATTTGACTTCGCCTTGTGACTGCTTTGACCAACAGGAGTTTA
Source organism: Okapia johnstoni (assembly GCA_024291935.2). NCBI lineage: Eukaryota > Metazoa > Chordata > Mammalia > Artiodactyla > Giraffidae > Okapia > Okapia johnstoni. The sequence continues at coordinate 64,640,055 of CM044306.1, read as the reverse complement.
GCAAAAGTTTCTCAAGCAGAGGCACTTGTGCCCTGGGCCTTGGCTTCTTGCTGCTCCTGGAAGTCTGAGACCTTTGAGTATGCAAGCTTGCAATAGCTGTACAGAGGATGACAGGCCACACAAAGAACTGAGATGCCTTGGCCGACAGCCCACTAAGCACAGATGTGTGAGTGAGGCCATCCTAGAATGAGCCACCAGCAAGAAGCCACCGTGCAGCTGACCACAGGCAAATGAGCGAACCCAGTCCAGAACTGACAACAAACCCACAGAACTGGGATGGTTTATGCCACTAAATATTGGGATGGTTGTTATGAAGCAAAAGCTAACTTCTGTACACAACTGGCTCCAGTCAAGCCCATCTCACAACCTTCCTTCAGAATCCACAGCTGCCTTCTATATAGATACAGTTCATCCCTTACAAACATGGTAACACATATAACCTTCTCCTTTCTCTTTGCCCCTTTCATCAAAAATCTAAGAAATCAAGCCACTCAAATCTACCCTCCCTGAACTCTAGGTTTGGAATGAATGTTTGGGCAATCATGACATTTTCCAATTTTGCACACACTTTGTGACTGATGGATGGATTTTAAGTCATTGAGGATACAACCCGACCTGTGGCTGCCACTTAAAGTGCAGGCGAAACCCATTAGCTGGGCGTGAGCAGGCACAAGTTGTCTCACGATGCATTATCAGTGCATCAGTGTGCAATGCATCACAAGGGAGATCACAAATCCTCGTTCATGGGGCAAGAAACGGCCTTCTGGAGAAGCACGCACAGTCTGGAAATGTGCCATAAAAGGGACTTGAGTGGTTCTCCCAACTTACTGAGCCCACTCCGTAGCCCTTGGTTTTCAATGTGGAAACAGGAGGAGAGAGACCACTACTTCTCATTCTGCAACTGTGCAAAAGCTGCCTTTCTATCCATTCTTGGACCCCCAGAACCACAGGAGAGGGGGCCCCCTCTGCCGGCAGTCTTGTGGTTATTCTCATGATTCCCCATAGAAACCCCAGGCATCCCCCTGCCAAGAGGAACATTTCTCCAAAGAATTTAGGTCACGTGAGGAAGATATTGTCTCTGGGGTCATTAGGTCCCCCTTGAAATCCTCAAATGCCCATAAATGTCAAAAAATCTGGGTTTTTGGTGCTCTGACGACAGAGCCTGCAGATTCCATGGCCCCTTTTGGTTTTCCCTGGGCCTGGGACACAGGGGAAGTCTCTCTCTCCCCGGCCTAGATTTATTTTCAAGGGTTTGGCTCTGAGGAATGATGGGAATGTTTCAGCCTGAGTGCTCCTGACCATGTGAAGAAAAAGCCCCCGATACATTTCACAGACATCAGCGAGGATCCTGCAAAGTCCATTCTTTCAAGAACAAAATTGCATTTTATGAAGCCGTCCCTTTTCTGTTTCATCTGTCAAGCAAATTTGCTGAGAATAATTTAAATTTCATGCAGCAGCAACTGCAGGGCCATGGAGCTTCCTTTCTATCCCATAAACAGGCCTGGCAGCCTTTCTGCTTCTCAGTGGCACTCTCCCCCTGGGCCCTTGACTACCTGGAGCCTAGAGCCAGAGTACTGGCTCCAAACAACAGGGAGATTGGTCTCTCCCAAACATATGAATACTTTGTTGGACTCAGTTTCTCATTTACCTTTTCAAAATGAACTTTTATTGAGTGTTTAACAAGTGGCAGGTACTAGTCTATGCTTTTCTGCACATACTAGTTTAACCAATTTTCACAACACTTCCATGAGAAACATATCACTATCATTCCCATTTTACAGACAAAGAAACTGAAGCTTGGAGAGGTCCTCGGCTCCTATGCGGTAGACACAGGATTCAAACCCATTTCTGTTTGACTCAAGGGCTTGAAGCTCTCACCAGTTGTGCAATGTTGAGTTGACACAATCTTCAGCCTAGATTTTTTCTACCTATAACACAAGAGGTAAACATACCCATTTTCTTGCCAAAATTCAGTGTCTGCTGTCTGCTAGGTGGATGAGGGGATGGGAAAAGTTATCATGATAATGCTGCAATGTTGGTTACCATGGTGAACGCATTGTGCCAGGCAGCCTGGGCTGGGGAAGGAGCCAGCCCAGGCAGGTTCTGTTTCTCACTCCCTAGGTGACCTCTGCAAGTCTTGTTTTCTCAAAGTCTCACTCTTCTGACCTACAAAATATAGGGGTGGGGTTGCAATCTTACTTCTCTTGGGCTCTGGGAACTTGTGTCCTAGAGGATTAAGATCTGACCTGTGCCCCAGGGAAGCAGTTTATCGGTCTGAGCAAGGAGTATATGTGTGTGTGTGTGTTAGACTGTGTGTGTGAGTGTGTGTGTGTTGTGTGTGGTGTGTATCTGGCTAGGCCTTCCCCATGCTTCAGGGACCCAGGAGTAGTGTTTGTCCAACTGGCCTTTCGGCCTTGCTTCTAAAACATGCAAGAAATCTTCAGGCCCTGGGAAAAGGAAGAAACCAAAAGATCAACTCAGGCCTGGAGGCAGCAGTGACAGAAAAATTGTCATTACTTCCCTGAGCAGCCACTGGGAGCATAGCCAGCCTTCCCTGCCCTGGAGAGCCAGGACTGCCCCTAAAGCTGGGCAGAAGCAGCCCCTCACTGGGCAGGGCAGATGAGGGGGCTGCCGTCTCTATATGGGTGGTGATGGCCTGGGATATGGGGGTGCCTGTAGAGCCTGCAGACCATGTGATGCTCACCTTGCTCCAGGTCCAGCCCACTGCAGATGCTAAGGCCTGACGGTGCCGACATTTGTCATCTCAGGGGTGGTTCTGGCTCACGCAGCACTAGACCCTCTACTGAGGAAGCCAGGCCAGGACATTCAAGCAGTATTTACCAATATGGGGTGGCAAAAGTGAAAGTAGAGTAGTGAAAGTGTTAGCTGCTCAGTTGTGTCTGACTCTTTGCAACCCCGTGGACTGTAGCCCACAAGGCTCCTCTGTCCACAGAATTTCCCAGGCAAGAATACTGGAGTGGGTTGCCTTTTCCTTCTCCAGGGGATCTTCCTGACCCAGGGATCGAACCCAGGTCTCCTGCACTGCAGGCAGATTCTTTACTGTCTGAGCCACACTTGGGGTGGGGCGGTAGGAATATACAAAAGGAAGTGAAACCCACAGCTCTGCTTCTGGCTTCCATGTAGCTACCTGCCTCCCCCAGTCTTCCACCAGTGGGGGCCTCTGCCCTGTGTACAGAGGCCTCTGCCCTGTGTAGACACGGGGTTTTCAGGACCTCCCTGGGGGTCCAGTGGTTAAGAATCCACCTTCCAATTCGGGGCACTTGGGTTCAATCCCTAAGTGCAATCCCTGAGAACTAAGTTTCCCCCCATAGCATGGAGCAACTATACAGGTGTGCCACAACTACTGAGCCTGCACACCACAACTAAAGAGTCCGTGCATCACAATGAAAGATCCCTTATGACACAGTGAAGACCGGATGCAGCCAAATAAATTAAAAAAAAAAAAGTCACTGGGCTCTCTTGGAGGAAAGGGCCCATGGCTGACAAAAGCTTTAAGGTGCTCCCCACCATCACCCATTACTAGGTGGTGCTGACTCAATTTCAGTTTGAGGCCCATCGGATGTCCTCTTCCCTCCAGCCCGTCTTGCTGACATGTCACCATGGTCATTTCACAAGGTCAGCTTGAGGCCTGCGTGCATGCTAAGTTGCTTCAGTCATGCCCGACTCTTTGCGACCCTATGGACTGTAGCCCGCCAGGCTCCCCGTCCATGGGCTTATCCAGGCAATAACACTGGACTGGGTTGCCATGCCCTCCTCCAGGGGATTTTCCTGACCCAGGGATCGAACCTGCATCTCTTATGTCTTCTACATTGACGGCGGGTTTTTTACTGCCAGCTGGGGAGCCCCAGCTTGAGGCTTAACCACTCACGAACTCAGTTCCTTTTCCTGTCTGCTTGGGGCCTAGCTCCTGTTTTCTTATCTGAAGCCTTACCTTTTTCTCTTGGTGAGGCCAGAAAATGATCATCTTTCCTTACAGGGGCATGGCTTTTTCCTGTAGACCTCCCCTGGGAGACGGGGACAATGGTGATGACCATAGTGCTCTATAGGACATGTCCTGTGTGCTGGGCTTGACGTGATTCTGGACTCTTTACGTGAGTTTTAACTCACACGATCCTCACAACTCTAACAGGCAGGTACGACCACTTATTCCCATGTTACAGAAGTGAGGCCCAGAGAGGTTATGCAACTGGCCCAGGGTCACTCAGTCAGCATGACAGAGAATGGAATTCAAATCCAGGCAGTCTGGCTCCAGAGTCTGTCTTCCTCCTCTCCACAAAGTGGCCTCTGCCAACAGCCTCAATAGGAGAGGCATGCTCGGGTCAGTCGGTTGCACCATCCAGGCCGCACATTTGTTGTATCCTGGCCCATGAGTTCCCTGAAGGCAAGAGCCAGCCCTTGGCTGCTCAGTGAAGACACAACTGGTCGACCAGGGAAACCACAGATACCTCCTACTGGCTTGCCTGTCACTTGATGTGGTCCCGTCTTGGGTTAGACAAATAGGCTGGGGACAGGAGTCTGGGGGGTCGGCAGTTAGGTCAGAAGGGCAGAACGGAACCAGAGCCCAAGTTCAGCCACAAGGCCCCTGGATGGAAGCCACTGCTGTATTCTCTCTTCCCTGCCCGCCCCCACTCCCCTTGCCCCATTCTCCTGAGCACCCCAGGAATCCAGGGTGCAATCAGGCACCTTTGCTTGACTGGACAAGCCTCTGCAGGTATGAAACGGGGCTGGAGATGGTTACGGGGGAAGGTGTGCCAAGGAGCTGGCTGTCCACACAGGCATGAACTTTTGGCTCCTCTCCCTTCTCAGCTGCCCAGCTTTTTCTTGCCCAGCTGTTGTTTTCTGTCTGAGGCTGGGTTCCTTTCCTCTGTATGCTGTGGTTTGGGGCCCAGCCAGTTAGAGATGATGAATATCAAGCTGCTTGAGAGCAAAGCAGGAGCCATGTGGGCAGGGCAGGCCCTCCCCGAGTTTCCCCTCCACTTCCCTTGCTTGGTAGAGCCCAACCCCCGGCCCGAGGCCCAGCCTGACACTGTCCCTAAAAAAGGCCTCCATCCCCGAGAGGGTGGAAACCATCAAGAGGGCTCCTGGGCCCAGCTCCTCCCTCCCCACCTGGAGACCTGGCTGTCAGCTCCAGACGCTGCCATCCTCCACATGGCCAACAGCTGGCCTAGCTGAGTGGCTGCCAGATGCGCCTGGCGGGGCAGCCGGCTGAGTCCCCTGGGCTGAGGTCACCACCTCTGGAGCTGTCCTGGGGGCCGGCACCTGGGGAGGAATGTGTTTGGCTGGTCCAGGGGCCTTGTGCCCACATTAAGCCTCCGTCTCCTCTCCCCTGTCCAACATTCCTTCCCTTTCCACCTCAGTGGGGCGGTGTTTTCACAACAGGGAAATAAAATCAATAAGGCACTGCTGAAGATGTCAGTGCGCTCCAAGCTGGCCTCCAATGGCTCCATTGTCTTGGGCCTCTGCCGGGCACTGCGCTGGCAGCACTCACAGTTATTGATGGGAAGCAGGGCTGAAAGGGAGCTTTGAAAATCGCCAAGACAAAGGCTCAGCACACCTGGAGCGCCACTTTCCAACACCAACACCACCTCACAATGGCTGGGGCTGGGGCTCCCCTGCCTTTAACTTCTCCTGCAACTTTTATGAAAGCACAAAAGACTAGACACACACACACACACACACACACACACACACACACACACACACACACACACACGCTGGCCCTGAGACGGCTCCTAGGAGGCAGCTCTGAATGCCTGGCAGAGGTGAAGGGGCCTGCAGAGCACCTGCTCACCCAGGACACAGGATGGCCGTGAATGGGCTTCCTGCCACCAGCCTGGGTCCCATCCCTCCAGGGACTTTGAGTGGCCTGAGGGGCACCAGCTCGGCTGGAAGCCAGGCAGGAGCCTTGGCGACATTTTCACTTCCATGGTCGTGGTTGGTAACCCAGACTGTTTTCTGCTGTTGCTTCTGGGGCCTGGAGGCACTTCCAGAAGAGGGAAAATGACCTGAAACTGACACCCCTGAGGCCTGGGTTCCTCCAGGAAAGTCCCCGCTCTGACCTCTCTCATAGACTTGGTTCCTTCCTCTCCGCAACTGGACAAAAGTACTGATGTCACGGGGTTGTCCGGGGCTTGGAGGGGACTCTGGGTGTGCGCACGCTTGATACTAATGTTGGTTGATACACAGCAGTTTTATGACCATTTAGGACCAACTGCTGGGAAGAATCTTCTTGCAAACTTGTCATCGGAGCCCCCAGGGGGCTTACCCATCTACAGTCACCTCCTTAGAGACCCTGTATCACCACCTCAGAGTTTCACGGCCCTTTTGCTGGTTAAATGCCTTTTGTCCACGTGGCAGAGGACAACACATGGCCTCAGCATCCTGCTTATCTTCCCACAAGTTAGTCACAGAGAGAGAGGCTTTATGGAAACTAAAACCACGTGAACTTTAACAGTTGCCTAGCACGGCCCAAGGGGCACACGTACTCTGGAGAAGGAAACGTTCGGCCGGGGACTGTGGGGAAGCAGGGCCCCCCTGCCTGGCTCCTGCTTGCAGCAGACACCAGAGGGGTCTTACCTTGGTGGTGGTGGCGGGGGTGGAGCTGGCCACGAGGCTGGTGATGGCCTCGCCACTGCCGGTGGTGCAGGGTGTTGGGGCTGTGGCAGGTGTAGGCAGTCGGGAGGGCACCACGGGCAGCGGCAGGAGGCCGGGCCGGGCGCTGAGGCTGCTGGCGGAGCTGCCCCCTGCCCCAGCGGTGGCGCTGCAGATGCTGGTGGTCCCATGCGTCCCGTTGGCACTCCACTCGCGGCGGTCCCAGCCCACCCGGTAATCTCTTTCGAAGCGGCTGTGGTGCCGGGACATCTTGCTGGGCCGCAGCTGCTCCTCACGGGGAAACAGAGGCCGGACCTGCTGGCACAGAGCGGAGAGGAGGGCAGTTTAAACAAAGGGCAGCCCCACCGGGATACAAGTACAGCCACGGCTGTCAGCACCTATTAAACGTCTTCTCTGGGTGCAAAACCATTAGCTCATTTCATATTCACAGCAAGCCCACAAAGCATGGATCATTAGCCCCATCACAGATGAGGAATAAATGATTTGTCCAGGATCACATGGCAGAAGTGTAGTCAATGAGATTTGAACCCGGTCATGGTTTAAAGTGATGCTTTCTGTTTGGTAGCATCACATTGCCCTGGACGACGCAGATGTGTGCCTGCTAATTACGAATAGGACCTTGTCCCCCCATCCCTGCTGTGAAAACAAGATCCTGTGGACCCCTCAGGCCCCGTTATCCTCAACCCTACGGTAGGGTGAAACATCCACGTCGGGAGGCTCACTTTGTGGTGAACGAGGACCTTGACAACAGATCTCGTTTGATCCTTAGAGTGGCCTGTGAGTTGGCAAGGTCATCCTCACTTTATGGGCCAGGGAGCTCATTAAGAATAAGTGATTCCCTCAAGGTCCAAAAACTAGAAGGTGAGAAGGTGGCCAGGATCTCCGGCCTCCAGACCGTGACTCAGTGTAGGACTTAAGTCCGAGGTGTTGAGCTTTAGGTAGTTGCGAGTTTTCTTTTATAACCTGCAACTCAGGTGCTGGCACCAGAGTCCCCCGGGCTCCCCAGCCTCTGTAAACCAGACCATCTCCATGCAGCTTTCCCGAATATCCGAACATAAGGCCCTCCGTGTTGTCATGGAGACCTAGACACACCAGATACCCCGAGGGCCTCCTCGGTCATCAGGGATCGAATTCTGCTCAGCACGACCATGACTTGCCTGGCTCTGCACCAGCCACCCTCAGTCAGGAATGATGTAAAGATACAGGAAATGCTTTCCCAGTGGGCGAGGCCTTCGTGAGGCACAGGCAGAGGGGAGAAGTTAGTGCTAGGGCACCAGCGGTAGACTGAGGTGTTGTCTCCCTGCACATCACATCCCCAGCTCTGCTCCTGGCTCATGCACGACGTGGTTCTTTTTGATTCTTTTCCTTTCTCCACACACTTTCTGTCTAGGGCGTGAGATTCTGGAGGTCAAGGACAGCTCCAGGCTCACTTTCCTAACCTGCCAGTCCAGCTCAGCTCGCGCTGGGGGCTCTGGAATTGCTGGCTTGTAAACAGACCACTTTATTTTACAAACTTATATTAAGCCTGATACCACTCTGGTCCTTGCACATCCAGACCTAGGTGCCAACTTCTAGTGCCACAGAGCCAGAGCCTGGGCCAACCCGATCCAGGTTGTGATGGACAGGACCCTGGCAGCAACTGTCCCCTACCTTGGCACTGTCCCCTCTGCTGGACACTCGACCCCCCACAGCCTGAGCTAAGCCCGCAGGTCCACCTGAAGCAGAGACGACTGTCCCTGTTAAGTTGGATGGTGGGCTCACTGTTAATTTCATCACTATGCTTCATAGCTTACACCATGCCACAAAAACTGTATTCAATAGTAACAAAAGTTGTTTTTTCATCTATTCAATAGTAACATCATCAAAATAAAAATGAACCTCCCTTTTATCACCCTCACAAACTTTTCCAATTGATGTTCTCAGGAGAGCTGGCTACGCTTGGCTCCGGTCACGGTCCCCTCTCCTGCTCTGTCACCTGCTCACATGTGGCTCTGGTCACTCCTCTGGGGTCATTCTCACTGAGGTCAAGAAGGACCCATTTGTTCCATCCAGTGGGAGGTTTATGCCCAAGTTTTCCTTAAACCCCCACTCCCACCCTCTTTGGCACAACTGACCTTCTGGAAAGCTCCTCTGTGCAGTCTCGGTGACATCACCTTCTCTCACTTTTCCTCCTTCCTCTGCCACCCCTCTTCCTGTCTGCGCTGCAGGCTCCTTTTTCTTGGCTCATTTTCAAGGGCCCCTGTTTCCTCTTTGTTTCCCACCCTCCACACTGTCCCTGGATGACCTCATTCAGCCATGTTTCCTGCTGCCTCCCCTGCCTTGCACCACGCCCACCATCCTGCTGCCTGAAGGTACCTAAACATGGTACATCCTTAAATCAACTCATTGTTCTTTTGCCCAGACAGGCATTCTCAGGAATTCCCTCTCTCAGAGAAAGCCATCTGCCTGTCCCCATGTCCGCTCCTGTACTTCACAGCAGGGCTTTTGCGTCTGTTGCTCTAGTTGCTTCTCAAATCTGCCTCCCTCCATCTGCATATCTGCCCCAAATTATGCCTCCCACATACATTATCTCAACCGGTCCTCTGCCCCCAGCTTCATCCCTCTTGTCCATCCTCCACCAACAGCCCTTGTGGCTTTTTTTTCCTGAAACTTTATTTATTTCATTATTGCTGCCTTTTGAATCTTTTGGCTGTGCCTTGTAGGGTGTGGGATCTTAGTTCCCCAACCAGGGATTGAAACCAAGCCCCCTGCATTGGCGGTGTGCAGTCTGAACCTGGACTGCCAGAGAAGTCCCTCCCTTATGGTTTTTTAAAGCACAGGTCTGGTCACTATCCTTTCCTCTCCTGCTTTAAATACTATCCTTCTGATAACGATCCAGACTCCTTAGGGTGGCCAGGGGACCCTTGAGCATCTGGGCTGGCTCTCTTTTTTAGCATCATCATTCATCATCATTCATTCATTAATGGGCTTCCCTGATAGCTCAGTTGGTAAAGAATCCACCTGCAATGCAGGAGATCCTGGTTCGATTCCTGGGTAGGGAAGATCTGCTGGAGAAGGGATAGGCTATACACTCAAGTATTCTGGCCTGGAGAATTCCATGGACTGTATAGTGGTCACAAAGACTGAGCAACTTTCATTTTCACTTCTCATTCTTCCCATCCCAGAAATGAGGCTCTGTCATTCCAAACACATTACAGTATCTGAAGGTATCTTGCCCTCTCTCCGCCTGCGGCCAAGCCCACCCTGTTCCTCTGTCAGAACCAGCTTCCCCTGAATCTGGCTAAGTCCTGTGTGTCTGTTATGATCCAACTCAGACATTGACTCTTCTCAGAGGTTATATTAACCATTCCTTTCTCAAGATCAGGTGAGAGGGCTCCTCTATCCCCTGAACATCTGCACCCACCATCATTCCAGCATCCGTGGATGGCTGTTGTACATTTGTTACCCTTGAGAGTAAACTCCAGGCTTTATTGTTTCTATAATCCCAGCACCTAGCAATGCCTGGCTTAGAAGAGTGTTCAGGAGATATTTGCTGGGTAAATAAACACATGTTTATTTCTTCTTAATTGCTCAATGTTTAGGGAAGGGACAAACACATTTGTGCAAAAGGAGAACCTTAGACATAAAACCTTGAGTCTTCCAGCTGGAAATTCCCTGAAGACACTGGAGTTAGGAACTGTCCTTTCTAGGAAATCAAACCTGGAGTCTCTGAGGACAGCTCTGAAAGGAGGATCTACATGTCCAGGGGCGGCTGAAACCCAGAGCCTAGACTCTGGTCTCCTGAGGTTCACCTGTCAGGGCAGGGCTCTTGCTAATTACCAGTGCCCTTGGGGTGACTGCCTCCCTAGGCCGGATCCGAAGTGGGGCAGACATGATGCTCCAAGTTTAAAACACAGTGTCCTCTTTCTGCCCATCCAGGAAGACCCCTGCATCCTTGGGATCATGCATCTGAATTCAGGCAGACAGAAAGAGTGGGGAAGGGATGAAGGCCATTTCCAGAACTCTCTCTTTAAAAACATCTGGTGTGACCCTATGCTTGGCCTGGTGACCTCAGAGGCCACATCTCCCAGCCGGTGCCATTATCTGATGGAAGAGGGTTGCCCCCCACCTCAATACTAGTGCCAGACTCGGCACAATTGGTACATAAATCTTTAACATGTTAAGGCCCTGAGATTGGCAGTTTATTTGTTACCTAAGTCTAGCCTGGCCTGATTGGCACTAAATCAGCCCCTACATTCCTACAGAACAACACAACCTCCTGTATTGTCAAGGAACCATCTCCTTCCAGCTGCTGAGGATGGAGATCAGGAGGGCTGGCGTTCAGGTGACCTGTGACCCTGAGACAAGCCCAGAGCTGACACAGCATGTTTGGGATCAGGTCACAGGGGCCTCCTGGGCCCCAACAACATCTCTGATGCCGATCACACCTCTCAGCTTGCTACCTTGGAGGAGAGGGGCCCACTGGACCACACCGTGGCTCTTTCCTCCTCACAGCCCTGGTGCATGGCAGAAAAGCCAGCCCAGAAGCTGTGCCTCTGCCCATCCCCGCCCTGCTGTGCATCCCTGAGAGTCTACTGAAAACACCAGAGAGGAGACGGACACTCAGACAGCTGGGGGCCACACAATCTGGTCTCGGCCTCGTTAAGTATATTCAAAACAAAGGTCAGCTATTTGCATGGCAGGTTTGGGTTCGAATTCATCCCTGTTTAATTTCCCCTTTCAAAACGGAATGAAAGGCTCATGCTGCCCGGTGTACCCCAGTGAGATGGCAGAGGGCCAGTGCCAGAGGTGGCCATGTCAGTATTTCCTGCTGGGTTGTGGCCCGTGGGCCCCCACATGCATCTGGGGCTGGAGGAAGCGCTCGCCAGGGTGGGAGGAGGCCCCCAGCGCATGAGGCATCTCAGACGAGCCTGGTCAAGCAATTACAGACAAAACATGAAGAAACGCTTCCTTGTCAAGGTGCACAGCTGGCAGGCAGCCTGTGAATGGGCAGAGCCTGGCTTGGGGCCCGGGCATGGGAGAGAGGAGGGAGTCTGGCCACAACCATTCCCAGGTCCGGGACTGTTAATCAGGGAGCAGGCTCACCCCTAGGTGGGGTGAGTGTGTGGCCAGCACCTTTTAAATTATACTCAAGTGTGAAGAAAGAGCTCTAGGGTCTAAAAAGTCTTCATGTGTGGGTGGAGGCAGGTTAGCTTGAGGTCCAGGGTAGAGATGGTTAGGGGGATATCCTGGATTCAATCTGAAGAGTCTCCCAGGAATGTTAATCACTCAATCGTGTCTGACTCTTTGCAATCCCATGGACTGTAGCCCACCAGGCTCCTCTTGCCGGGATTCTCCAGGCAAGAATACTGGAGTGTGTTGCCATGCCCTCCTCCAGGGGACCTTAAGGGGCAGGTCCCAGCCTGAAGAGGTTCAGTGTGAAGGTTCAGTCTGAAGAGCCTCCCAGAGGCGGGGGTTTTAAGTGGGAGGCTTGGTTCTGGCTACTGGGGTGCTAAGGGGACCACTTCTCCATCAGGAGTCCCGACTTCTGCACCATCCCAGGGATGCTGGGCTGGCAGAGACAATGGGAGGGGGGTGGGGGCCCCTGACCTGGGGTGGGTGGAAGCCCATATTTGCTTGCCTGAAGCCTCACACCTCCCAGTTCCCAAAAGGCATGCACCTCCACCAGCTTGCATGGCGGCCACATGTGCATACGCTGGGTTTCCACTCTTCCAGAACCAGACCTAGATCCAGAGAGCCTGGGCCAGGCACACCACGGGGGAAGCTGGTCCCTGACCCTGGTTCCCAGCCCCTTCTCTCTGCACATGCCTCTCCTCCCCTGGGGAGAGTGAGGGGAGGGGAGGCCCTGCTCACAGAATCGCAGTGGAGGGGAAGAATGGGGTGAGCACGTCACCCTGGGATACTCCTGAAGGGCCCAAGTGCTGCTGTGGATGCACAACCATTGTCCCTGCACCAGCCCTCCCCCACGCCCTGCCCCTACCTCCCCATTCAGAGCCACATAGACTGGAGCTCAGTACACACAGGTAGACGCCAAGCCTAAGGACAGAGTCCCGCAGCACCCTAGAGGGGGAGGAGGGCCACACCGACCGGCTCCAGGGAGAATGATGACCCTCCAGCCCAACTAACTCAGGGCTGAGATTATCCCTCAGAAGTGTTACAGAGGCCACCCTGGTGTGCCCGGAGCATTCAAGCCCCTCTGCGAGGAAGACCTTCTTTCTCGTCCAGGGCTCCTCCCTGAGAGAGACAGGAGGCTCTGTTCCTGCTGTCCCACAACTCCTGAGGGATGAGGTGCCAGCTCCCATGATGACTCACTTGTTCACCAGAAAGGGTGTGACTCCCCCGGGAGGAGCCTGGGCCCGGGACCTCCACACACGCGCTCCACCCTTGGGCTCCCCTTCACCTGGAGTGAATGGAAGTCAGAAGTCGGCTTCCCTGCCTACTGGGCACTGGGGTCAAGTCCTCATTCTGGTCATCACCACTGAGCACCAGGCATGCCGGGATGCAGGCGACACCACCTTGTCCTGGGTCTCTTTCTCTTCCCTTGTAGGAGTCAGAGGCGGGTTGTTAACTGGGATGAAAACAAAATGATGCATCTGCCCCAGCCCCTGACTTCCAGCTCCTGCCCCAAACCTCTGCCCCTTGACTGTCCCTAGAACCCTCATCTCCCAACCTCTCTCCTTCCCTGTGCTCCTGATGCCCAAATGTCAAGTGTACCTTGGGCCTTCACTCTGCACCAACCTCTCTTGTCTTAGTTTTGCTGCAGCCACTGAAAAAAGTGATTCTGCCTGTCTGGAATTTGACCCAAAGTTTTAGGTGTTGTTTATTTTATTTTTACGTTTTCTATGACTTGGTTGTGTGCATGCATGCTAAGTCCCTTCAGTCATGTCCTACTCTTTGGACCATAGCCCACCAAGACTCCTCTGTCCATGGGATTCTCCAGACAAGAATACTGGAATGGGTTGGAGGATCAAACTGCTGCCCTCCACCAGGGGATCTTCCCAACCCAGGGATTGAACCTGCATCTCTTATGTCTTCTGCATTGGCAGGAGGGTTCTTTATCACTAGTGCCACCTGGGAAGCGCCTGTTGTGGTTAGATTCCCTTTATAATGATAGAAAAAGAATGTCTTTACTTTAGAGTTGTATAAGAACCAGTCTGGTACTACAGAACCTACCCATCCTTCCCCACTGGGAAATATGGGCTCCATCCCAGTCAGTGCCTGGTTTAAGGTCTGGTTCAGACCCTCGGAAACATGCACAGAGCTGGACCATTTCATGCTCAACGCTCCAGTCAGACCCCAGGAGCTGGGCAGGCCCCAGGTGTTTGGCACCTCTCAGACCCTGCCTCGCCAACTCACCATCAAGCTGCTGGGTTCTAGAGTCTTTCTGCAAAGGGTCCACACTCCTTGTTCTCTTTGGAGAAGCCACACCCCACTAGCTGCCTGAGTTTGAACGCTGGCCCTGTCTCCCCTCTGCTCTGCCAGCTCAGCCCCTGTGACCACTCCAGGATTCATCCTGGGGCCCCCGGACAATGGAAAGAGAGCCAGGTGAGGTGTCAAGAGGGTTGTATTTGAACCCCAGAAACACTTCTTGGGCTTTCCTGATAGCTCAGTTGGTTAAGAATCCAGCTGTAATGCAGGAGACCCCGGTTTGATTCTTGAGTCAGGAAGATCTGCTGGAGAAGGGATAGGCTACCCACTCCAATATTCTTGGGCTTCCCTTGTGGCTTAGCTGGTAAAGAATCTACCTGCAATGTGGGAGACCTAGGTTTGATCTCTGGGTTGGGAAGATCCCCTGGAGAAGGGAAAGGCTACCCACTCCAGTATCCTGGCCTGGAGAATTCCATGGACTGTATAGTCCGTGGGTTCGCAAAGAGTCAGACAAAAACTGAACAACTTTCACTTTCACTTCACCACCCCTCATGAGCCCCAGGAACTCGGGGATGCTGTGGGTTATTCACCTGGAAAGCAGCAATGGACAGCTCTGCCTGCCCCCAGGGCCACTGTGAGGACCAAACTGTAAATCTCGTGAGCCCTCTGTGCACGGGAAAGAGCCCCATCTCTGGGTAACGACCAGATCTGACTTACAGGGAAGACAAGGATAGGCCTGAAACTCCAAGGTCAACAGGAAGCAGGCAGGTTTCTGGGATGATGACAAAGGAGGCAGCTGTGAACTAGGAAGCTGTGTGGGTCTGTGTCTCACGGACTCCCTGAGACCCCCTGTGCTGGGTGGCTGGGACCTTGCGGGGTGCTCTGTCACTCAGGGCCACTGGGGACAATACACTGTAGTGAAAGGAAGGTCATTTTCAGCAGAACATCTGTGCCCAAGGGGATCTCCTGTCACAAACCCCAGAGCCTGCCCTGATGGACAGGCTTCTGCTGCAGCTCATGGGTGCCATGACAGACCCAGGTCCAGGGCCGAGGGGTGGCCTGGAGGAGGGGACCAGTGGATACCAGGCTCAGCTCTGCTGGCCAGGCTGTGTCTCTGTAATTCAGTGTCATGTCTGCTTGCTGGATACCAGAGCAGCGTCTTGTCCCACAGATTTGCCTCGACATGAATAATTCATGAATAAATAATCAATCATTGTGAATGTCACAGTCCTTTGCTTTGTGTTGTCCATGCAGGACTGGCCCCCAGGGGCCACCGTCAAGGAGCCCACGGCACTGGCCCCTGAGACTCCTGTGCTCGCCAACCTGCGCTCTGTGCACCCCCAAACTCACTGCAGGACAGTGGCGCTCCGTGTCCTGGGATGTGCTCTGTGCCCCCAACTATTGACATGCCCCGTGTGCACGCTGTCCCCAAGATCACAGGTGACTAATGACCCTTCCCTCCTTCCTATCATTAAGGCACGCGGAGGAGTGGGCGCCTGCTGTGAGGGCCCGAAGGCACGATTAATCCACAGGACGGTGGGGAGCCCGTGCTGCCTCCAGACAGGGGGCTGAGGAATGAGCCGTGGCCCGTCCAGCCCGATTGGAAAATGTATGATTGCCTTGTTTGGGGGAGACATGCTGCCAAGTCGGTTGGAACAGTCCCTGCCCATCTTTCTTATTTTCGTTTCCCTCTCGGCATCTTTAGTATTTCTTCTGGAGCAAAATAATAAACGCCAGCCGGAACACCATCTTGGCAAATGCAGCACAAAGGAATTCTCCTGGTGCTTCTGGGGAAACTGGCCTGGTCCTGTGACTTGGCACCGATGTCAGCAGGAGCTGGGGATGCCCCTGGGAAACGCCTCCCTGGGGTTGCCTCAGCTCCCGGGATCCCCTGTCTGCACCAAGACCCCACCGACTCAGATGACTTGGTTCTGGCTGAGTCTAGGGGTCTGGGCCCAAACTAGCCCTCCTGCAGGAGGCCTCCTCTGACCAGCCCTCCCTTCTGAGCTCACAGAGGCTGACTGACGACCCAGGAATGGGCTGGCATGTTCTACTCCCCCGTGAATGCTGCTCCTATGAGGGTGCGCTCCCTAAAGACAGGGGCCCCTCTGTTTCCTCCATGGAGCTGACTGGGCACAGCTGCCTGGGTCTGAGTGCTGGGCCTGACCCTCCTCTGCTCTGCCAGCTCAGCTTCTGGTGATTGCTCCAGGACTCATCCCTGGTGGGGAGTCAAGAGGTTTGCATTTGAATCCTGGCCACCCCTCTGCAGGCTGGGCACCCAGAGATAGAGCACAGAAAACACACCCAGATCAAGGTGGCAAGTCTTTTCCAGCTCTGAACACACTCTGAGGCCAGACAGGTGCCCAGGGGGAGAAATGTGAGGAGGCCACCATCTCAAGTCTGGTCCTGAAAGCATGGCCTCCTCATGTCTTTTCCAGCCCACGCCCTGCTCCTGGGGGTGTGGTATTCCTCAGCAGGGGTGGGTGTTTAGCACTTCAAGTGGACATAAGATGCGCCAGTTGTGGGGTCAGACCAGATCCAGGGCCCTGTTTCAAATCCTTTGACCTGCTCAAAAGCCAAGCAACTTCTGGAACATCCCCAGGCTAATGCCAGCCTCTCCCTGTTCTCAGCCACAGGACTGACCTGCGTATGGTTTTATGATTAGGTCCTTTCCTTTCAAACACCAAGGCCCCAGGGAACTGAGCACAGACATTGCTGTCATGTTTCACCCCTGCTCTGAAAGGGAATTTTCCTTCCACCTGCCTTGTCCAGCCAGGAGGGATCACTGCCCTCCTATTTATACCCCCTGCTCCCAGCCATCACTAGTCACTCAGCAAGGCAAGTGTGATGACTGCCCAGCCCCGGTGCCAGGGTCGGGGTGGCTTGTCCCAGCACTGTTGCTTAGCTGCTGGCAGCTCCAGGGTCTGGACCCAACTGAGTAGCCTCTATCCGACCCTCGAGGCTGGGGGGAGAGGGGTGTCAGGGATGCGACAGCTCAGATTAGAAACCAGGGCAGTGACATCTGACCCTAGGGGGCATCAATCTCTTTTAACAGAAGGCTCGAGGGTGTCATCTTTATCTCTAAAGGAAGACAGGGACTTTTTTCCACTGCCAGTTAAACCTGCCTGCTTTTCCTAGGTCTTAGCTCATCCAAAAACTTTGAGGGAGACACATTCTGGCAGATTCCAGACCAGTGGGTGGACTGGCTCAGAGCAGGGCAGGGAGGGAGCCCCTGCATTAAAGGTCCAGTGGTGGTCACAGAAACAATAGCGTGGCTTTCTAGGGCTGCAGTGTTTACTGCAGATGTGTTGACATTGGATTTTATAAGTGGGGAAAATGAAAAGAAGAGGATGGAGATGAGGGCTTGGGTGGTGGCCTAAGCACCCCCTACCCAAGGGCAGCTTGTATGTCTGCGGTGTTGGCCCTACCTTGGGGCTTGTGGATTGCAGAATCCCAGGCCCCACCCCAGCACCACTGAGTTAGAACCTACTGTTTTCACAAGATCCCTCAGGAGGACTTGAATGCAGGTAGAGCTTTAGACATGTCAGCCTAAGATTGGCTGTTAGCAGGATCAGTCGGCCTGAGGACCCCAGCATTCTGATGCTCCTACAGTGCTTGCCAGTGCACTGTGATCGCCCTGGATGGCCTTGGGGGGGGCAAAGGTGTTTGGAGAAAATCCATATTCCATAATTACAGGGCTTCCTGCATGCTAAGCTGCTTCAGTCATGTCCAACTCTTTGCAACCCCATGACAGTAGCCTGCCAGGCTCCTCTGTCCCTGGGATTCTCCAGGCAAGAATACTGGAGTGGGTTGCCATTTCCTCCTCCATGGGTCTTCTGGACCCAGGGATCAAACTCATGTGTCTTAGTTGCCTGCATTGGCAGGCAGATTATTTACTGCGAGTGCCACCTGGGAAGCTTAATACACAACCTAAAAAGACAAATGTCCCAAAATGCTTTTCTGATGATAGGTTTCCAGAAAAATTCCACTGATTCCTTTTCTGGGCACAATTTCTGGTGCAAAAAGCAATCTCCCTTCCTCGGAAAGGTGGTATCTAGCATATGCGTTAGAGGAACGATAAACGATATTAAAAGAACAAGGCTCCCATTTCTGTCCCTGCTCATGTGCACCTTTGCTTTGAGACATTTTGGCTGTTTTGATGTAGTAATATTTTTTTTTTTTCGAAAAGGCACACATGATTCAGAGACTTTTCTCACAGGACTAATTGACTAGGCATTTGTGCTATTGCTCTTGGTGTAAATCATTATAATGGTGATAACGAAAAATAAAAAAGATATTGGAAATGACAGTTGGCAGCATAATATCAGCATAAACGGAGGGAAGAAGGGAGGCGTGTATAAGTTAGGGGCTCGTAAACGTCAGGATTGACAAGGCAGCTGTGGCAGCGGGTATGGTTTGATGTCATGGAGGACCATTACCCATAGTAATTGGGACAAGTAACCATCTTTGGTTCCTTCTGACTCCCTGCGCTGGGTGGCTCCACCAAGAATGGCAACACTACAGTCTGGAGCCTGCTTTCCCACCGTCCTGCAGACACACGCTCGCAGACTTGGGAGCTAGACTTCACAGTTACCTCCCTTCTCCAAGCGGGCCTCCCGCTCTCTCGCAGACTGCCTCTGGCACGCGTCATTATTCCGAATCTTGCAGAACTGACTAATTCGACGAGATCTCTCTTCACAGCAAATGGTGTTCATCAGTGACCCAAGTTGATGGATGAATCCTCCTCGGTGCCTGGAGCCAGACCAGCAGCTAGAGTTGCACAGAAGAAAGACGAATACGCGCTCTCTATTTGGCTGCCAAAAATGCTCTTGCAATTTGCTTTCTTCTAGACAAGAGTCTATTCAAAAGTCTATTTGGAAACATTAGGGAACGGCCATCACATGGCCGGCAGATCATACTGCCTGTGACAGGATATTATCTTCCTTGGGAGAGACTTGACTGTTTTTTTATTTCACTGAGTAAGTAGTGTCTGGGTTGATGGCTGCAGAATTGCTCCGAGGGCTGGGGACATTAAAATCCCTGTCCAGAGTGAATGCACAACCAATAGCCACTTCAGCGGCAGGATTTGTGGTGCCTTCACCAGCGTTGATGTGAGCCCACTGCTCTTTCATTTCCATCTCCGGGGGAGGGCTCTTCTTTATCCAGAACCCCTCCCTGGGAATGGAGAAGGAAATGGCAACCCACTCCAGTACTCTTGCTTGGAGAATCCCAGGGACAGGGGAGCCTGGTGGGCTGCCGACTATGGGGTCGCACAGAGTCGGACACGACTAAAGCAACTTAGCAGCAATAGCAGCCTCCTTGGGAAATTAAGAGGCAGCCGGCTTCCTCTTCTGGGGCTCCACTATCATGGGTCAGGGCTCTGCACCCCCATTTCCCTCCCAAGCAACCCCCTGGGCATGTCCTGGATGAACACATGTCCTGCTCTTTCCTTGTCAGGTCATATCAAATGTACTAACTGCCTCTTGCACCATAACGCATGATTTGGTGCAAGATCCCGAAAGCAGGCGAGGATGGGGCAAGGTTCTGGCTTTTGGGGAAAGTGGTGCTGGCAAGAGAAAAGCACACAGTAAGGATATATTACAATGGTCAAAGTGTTTATTTGGGCTTCTTGTAAGATCTTATGGAGCCCCTGAATGAACTCTTGAGAGTCCCTTGGACTGCAAGGAGATACAACCAGTCCATCCTAAAGGAAATCAGTCCTGAATATTCATTGGAAGGACTGATGCTGAAGCTGAAGCTCCAATACTTTGGCCACCTGATTTGAAGAGCTGACTCATTTGAAAAGACCCTGATGCTGGGAAAGATTGAAGGTGGGAGGAGAAGGGGACAACAGAGGATGAGATGGTTGGATGGCATCACCGACTCAATGGACCTGAGTTGAGTAAACTCTGGGAGTTGTTGATGGACAGGGAGCCTGACGTGCTGCAGTCCATGGGGTCTCAAAGAATCGGACACGACTGAGAGACTGAACTGAACTGAATTGACGGAACTTTATGGCTAACCCAATAGAGACACAAGCATCCCTGGGCTCAGGGGAGGCAGTGGCTGGTCTGGGCTGGAGCTGGCAGGGTGGGTTAGGGTGGGTGGCCCTGGAGCCCAGGGGAGCCCACCTTCCTGGGGCTTCATTCATTTCAGAGGACAGACTGTGTTTGAACAAGGACAGTGAGGAAGGGTGTGTGGGAGAGGAAAGAAATGCCAAGGATGGAGTCGCAGCTCTGCCCGCCATGCATCTGGCCCGCTAAGCTCACTCCAGAGGTGGGCTGTAACACCCTCTCCCCAATGGAGAGAGGTCCCTAAACAGTCTTCGCCTCGGCTTTGGGAGCTGAAGGCCCACACTGCTCACTGGGGTTTTCTCCATGCTCAGCATAGGGGAGGGGAGAAGTGTTTTGGGTCACTTGGAAGAGACTTTTGTCCCCTGGTCCTACCACTGACCCTTTGTGTTGGCCACTCTTCTACTCACCTCTCTCCTAAGGGCTTGGCTTACCTTAGCCCTCAGAGCCTCCTCTACCTCTGTTTTGGGAGCTGCTGTCCTACGTGTGGGCTTCCCAGGGGGTCCTAGTGATAAAGAACCTGTCTGCCAGTGCAGGAGACATAAGAGACAGGGGTTCGATCCCTAGGTCAGGAAGATCCCCTGGAGGAGGGCATGACAACCCACTCCAGTCTTCTTGTCTAGAGAATCCCATGGATAGAGGAGCCTGGTGGGCTACAGTCCATGGGGCTGCAGAGTCAGACATGACTGAGCACATCTATCCTGATGCACCTGCTTCAGATTTTCACTCTTTATTCTATGTCTGTATTTTTAATTTAATTTAATTAAAAAGAAAAAAACCTACCCAGACCAGAGGGCAGCCTGTTGCGAGGTTGTGTGTTTTATCACCACCCGAGCATGCAAACGAGGCAGGCTCTGTTGACAAGTTCACATCTCCAGTGCAGAGCTGGCTGTTTGAACAGCTTGTGTGCAGTAATTGAAACATGGATTTTTTTGTTGCCTTTCTGTTTATTTTTAGATTAACCAAGCAGGGACACTTGGCTTCTAGGCTGTCACTTCCACCCCATCGGGCAGCCTGGGACCCTTGGCCCCATGCCCCCCAGCAGCAAAGACCACCATGTTCCCTCCCCCTCCCTTGGGTTTGTCCTGTGTCTAACTCTGGGTTTGACCTTCACAGTGACCCTCAGGGCACAAGGCTGAGAAGCTGATGGATGCAGGCTGTCTGTTGGCTGTTCCTTAACCCCTGGGTCCCTGAAGACTGTATCCCTACAATGATGGACTCTTACAGTCACTCTGGGTCAGCCATACCCTTGGACAATGGTGTACCTGAGGATAGAGTGTCAGGGCAGAGATGGAACTGGGATCCAGTCCTGCCATTCCCTGGGCAAGGTGGCTCCAACGAGGGAAGGTTTACAGGACTCAGAGAGGAGTCTCCGAAGAGTCTCTCAGGGTTTAGTTTTCTATTTGGGCTACTTAGAAAAAATGATGCTTGCATCCACCTGGCTAGGTGAGTTAGGCTACAATGATAAACAACCCCCAGTCTCAGTGGTTTGTGGTCTTCCCTGGTGGCTCAGTCGGTAAAGAGTCCCCCCGAAATGTGGGAGACCCAGGTTCAATCCCTGGGTCAGGAAGATCCCCTGGAGAAGGAAATGGTAACCCACTCCACTATTCTTGCCTGGAGAATTCCATGGACAGAAGAGCCTGGTAGGCTATAGTCCATGGGGTCACAAAGAATCGGACAAGACTTGAATGTACTTAACAGCCAGTCTCAGTGGTTTAACTACAATTACGTGCTTTTCATTCATACTACCTGTTCACCACTGGTCACTTGGGGACCTTGCTCAATGTCTTTCTTCTTCAAGACACAGGCAGAGTGCTGCCCCTCACCTGGGCGCTGCTGGCCGTGGTTGCAGAGCAAAAGAGGGTTTGGGGAATCACACACACTGGTTCTTAAAGCTGTCCCTCAGAAGGGACACATGTCCTTCCTGCTCTCATGTTATTGGGCAAAGCAAGCCACATGGCCATGTCTAACTTTAAGCAGGTAGAGGAGTGCAATTTTATTATATGCCTAGTAGAAGAAATGGTTTTGAGGGAAAGACAGCCAAGGAAGTGTGTGTGTGTGTGTGTGTGTGTGTGTGTGTGTGTGTGTGTGTGTGTGTGTGTGTGCCCGCGCGTGAACGTGCGTGCTTATAGAGTGCCTGGGCTAAGCTAAGTTTTCCTTCTCTGAACTCTGCAGCATCCCTGAATCCCTTCATCTTACCAGCAGCCCCATTTGCTTCACACGCTACGATTTTTGTCTTCCCATCCCAGGAGACTGGCAGCTCCCTGAGTGCAAAGCTGGCCTCCTCCTAATCTCACTGACCCAGGCACCCTCCCCGTGGGCTGGGTGCAACAGAAGGACTTACTGATGTTTACTGGGCTGAACTGTCTCGAGGGTTGTGTTCTGAGCAAAGAGGACTTGACATTGACAAGAGTCCTGAGACACTTTCTTCTTCCGATGGTGTATCCCCACTGCATGGCATGAGGCCTTACTCTGTGCCACCTCTTCCCATAAGACTTCCTGGATCATTTAGGTGGCATAGATAGTGCTCTGGGATTCCCTCTACACTCAGCACTGCTCTTATTACAGATTTTGCAAAATGATAGTCGTGTAAAAAGCTGACTAAACAGGCTGAACTCAGTGGGATATCAGCAGCAAACAGATTTTTTTTTCTCCCACTACTTCCCTTCAAATCTACCCTGTTGAACCCAAACAGCTTTTTTTTTTCTTTTTTGATCACTTTTGGGAGCTACTTCTATTATTATTACTATTGCTGCAGATACTTCTACTACTGAGAGCTGTTGCTTACTGAGCATCAGGGCTGCATGCATCAGCTCTCTTAAACCTCTGAGGAGGGCACATTTAATAAACTGAAGCATGGAGAGGTTCAAGTAGTGTGTATGGTCACAGACCTAGTCATTGGCAAGGTCAGCTCTAAAAACAATCTTATCCTTATCTTCTTCTTGGCCACCTAATGCAAAGAGTCGACTCATTGGAGAAGACCCTGATGCTGGGAAAGGTTGAAGGCTAGAGGAGAAAGGGGACCACAGAGGATGAGATGGTAGGATGGCATCACCAACTCAATGGACATAAGCTTGAGCAAACCCCAAGAGATGGTGAAGGACAGGGAAGCCTGGCGTGCGGTAGTCCATGGGGTCACAAAGAGTCGGAGATGATTTAGTGACTGAAGAACAACAGAAACTTCTCCTTTGCCAAGTTTGATCTCTTATTGGAACTTTGATCTCATACCCAGTTCCAAGTTTCTCCCCTGGGCCTAGTCCCTACTCACCTAGTCTCAGGATTCAGTAATAGCAGCGGGGGGCATGTGACACTCTCCAGGTACTGCCTCTTTGTCACTCACTAACTGCCGCTCCTAGCTTCCCCAGAGTGCACAGGACAAAGGCTGAGACAAAGGCATGTTGTAGCCAGAGCATGGCAAGCCTGTGGAGGCAGCTTCTTGCGGGGCAGAGACCCAGTGGGCACTGTTGTGCGTTCTTTGGCCAGAGTAGACTGGATGATCTGACTGTACTCAGTGTGCTCCCTGAAGAGCTCTGCTGGCTCACCCTCTGCTGGGCTATCCTCATGGGTGGGCTCTCCCAGGATGGCTCAAGCCTGAATCCCTCATGCAGGGTCCACCTGGAGAGTGTGACCATGAGATTACCTTGACTGGCCACCTCTGGTCTTGCAGAGTCAGGCACAGTGCTGATGCATGGTCACATTCTCCCAAACGCCCCAGGCTCAGGGCGGTGCCAGGTCACATGAAGGAAAGGCTTGGGCTGATGGCTGGTGGGGATGTCTCCCCAGGAGTGGAGGAACATTTTCATCACTTCTCCCTTGGATAATGCTCTTCTCGGGAAGGATGTTCCCTTCCTGAAAAAAGTCATCACAAGCCTTTTCTAACTTCTGGGCTGGGGGAGGTGGAGGTGATCCTGGGGCTACCCAACTCCTCTTTCAATGTGTGGTCCTGAATACCTTTCATGCTCAGCTTTGTGCCTCATCTGAGACTCCAAGACAACAGAAACTGTCAAATCAAACATCCTGGCAATAACTGATTCAGTTCTTCTCCAGCTCAGTTCTTGTCTCCAAAAGGAAGCCTTCCTCATGACGCCAGGTTTCTCTGAGGGCTCACCCTTTGGTCTTGCTTCCTTCCAACCCTCGTTCTGCAGGATCCCCTGTACCTGGTCAACATATTGAGCTCTGGAAACTTAGTTATCGGCCACATCCCATCAGCAGCCTGGGTGGAAGCCCTACGTACACCCATCAGTCACGTCTTTTGCTGCCAGTCACTTCCACGCAGAACCCAGCTGCATGGGGCTCAGTCCCAGGGTTTACTGAGGGCAAAAGAGTGGGCATCCTGAGGACAATTGGGGACGACAGGGTCAGGGCCACTGAATGGAGCTGTCTGCGGGCCAGATCTCAGCTGCAGCGTCCCCAGGAGAGGGGGTGAGACGACCATCTGGCCCTGGCTCTGCCCAGCCCAGTCTGCAGGCACAAGCAGTCTATTTACAGAGGGCTGGCTGCAGCGGCACCCAGGGTGGGGCAGATACTCTACTGTCTGGAGTTCAACAAAGGATGCTGCAGAGGTCTGGGCTTGGATGGGGAAGGGGTGGGGGCAGGGAGATTTTTTTGCCTGAGGTTGGGGGAACTCTGGTGTCAGATACCAGCCTGGCACCATCAGAATGGACTTCTGGGGCTAGAATAAAAGCAGCTCAGTATTGCTCATGCCAGAGAAAAGGACTGACCTGGCACCCACTCCCTGGCTGCCCAGAAAATGACCTAACGCCCAGAAGTGTGTTCACCTGAGGCTGCCACCCACTGGAAGTGCTTGGTAACTCACACCATGAAGCAGAGACAGACGGCAACACCCCTGGTTATTTCCTGGGGATCACTCTCTACACCTCTGAGCCTCTGTTGGGGACCTCTTGACCTGAGGACCCCTCTCTGCTGCTCAGCCTTCCTCACCCCCCTGCAAGGAGACAGCAGGGTGGAGCGACAAGGAGCACTGACTGAGCTCCTGCAGCATGCCTGTCACTCTGCAAGCCACTTTAGCCGAGTCCTAGTACTGCCTTTGTTTTATGGAGGCAGAAACAGACTCCAGTATTAGGTGGTTTGCTCAGGGCCACAAAGGGAGGAAGTGATGCCAAGATAAAGGTTCTTGTATTTGGCTTTGAGGCGGGTGCTCTCTCCACATCCCCTCACTTCTGGACTCACTTTCCCTGCCAGCCTGGCCCTGCAGATCCTCTGCCTCAAACTCACAATGCTTCTTCTATGTCCAGCTCCTTTAATTGACAGCCATGGGCCACCCCTGACCCCACCCACTTCTTCCCATCTCCACCTGGCTGCCCTGGGCTGAGCCACCATTGTCTTTCACCTGGGTTTCTGCCCGACCCTCCTAGCTAAACTGTCTCCTTTGCCTCTTGCTTCATTCAGCTTATACTCCACACAGCAGCCGGAGTGATCTTGATGAAACCCAAGTCAGACCATCTTTCTCTTCTGCTCAAGTTCCTTCAATGGCCTGCATCTTACCCTGAGAAAAAGTCAGACCCTTATAAGGTCTGTGAAGCCTGGGGTCCACTTCCTTCTTTTACTTTATCTTCCTCCCCACTGTACCCCTGATGGCTCTGCTCCAGGGCCCTGGCCTCCTTTCTGCTCTTCCAGCACCTTAGCCCCCTCCTGCCCCAGGATCTTTGCACTTGCTACCTCTTGCCCACTGGCCCCATTGTTGGGGCTCTGCTTCCCTTCTGGTTTCTTCTTAAATATTACCTTCTCTGTGAGACTTTCTCTAAGCATCTCATTTTAATTCACCAAGCTCTTTCCCTGTTTTATTTTTCCATAGCTCTTATCGATTTCTTTTAGACTACATAATTTACTTAGATTTCTCTGTCTCTTCCATGTTGGAATATAAGTTCTATAAAGGCAATACCTTACAAATGTCAATTCATTTTTTAAAAATTTTATTTTTAATTGGGGAATAATTGCTCTACAATGTTGTGTTAGTTCCTGCTGCACACCAATGTGAATCAGCCGTAAGTATACATAAGTCCCCTCCCTCCCACCTCCCACCCCATCCCACCCCTCAAGGTTGTCACAGAACACTGGTTGAGCTCCCTGTGTTATACAGCAATTTCCCACTTGCTATCTATTTTACCTATGGTAGTGTGTATGTTTCAATGCTACTCTCTCAATTGGTCCCACCCTCTCCTTTTCCCTCTGTGTCCAGAAGTCTGTTATCTATTCCTGCCTTGTGAATAAGTTCATCAGTACCATTTCTCTAGATTCCATAAACATGTATACGATATTTGTTTTTCTCTTTCTGACCGACTTCACTCTGTATAACAGGTTCTAGGTTCATTCATTCACCTCACCAGAACTGACAAACGTCGATTGATTTAATCCACACAGCAATCAGTTATAACGATGGCCATCACCTTTTTCCAGATGAGGAAGCAGAGACACAGACAGGACAAGCAATGTACCCAGTCACCCAGCTGGGAAGGCAGGATTCAAACCCAGGCAGTGAGACTCTCAGCCACCAAGCCACTCCAACCAAGTCTATTCACTGCTGGGTCTTGGCTCAGATGTTGCCCTAGCCTCTTTGTAGGTGCTTTGTAAAGAATGAGTCCGTGAATGAATGAACACTGCAATTCCTTGAAGGAGTGGCTCCCACGGGCAAAGAGATCCTGAATGGGGGACCCCTGTTGTCCCCTCTACGCTGCTCCACCCGCCCGGTTCCCACCCCCGATGGGGGCTATGGCAGTCAAAGTCAGTGAAGGGAACAAATCTGCCCTGATCTTAAGGGTGCGCCCTTCTGTCCATGGCTACCAGGAAGGAACAAGTCAGGCTGGTTGGACAAACCCTCTTCCTCAGATCTGTGGTCAAGACCTGCACGTGGCACAGATTGGGTCCCATGCCTGTCCCCTGTCCGGTGCCCTCCACTGGTCTCTGGAGAGCCTACTGGTGGGGCCTGGTGGGGGTGGGGGTCGTCCCATCTTGACAGCGGTGTGGGTCTACTGGAGGGGCTCCTAGCCCCTAGCATCCTGTCATAAGGCACCGGCTCCAGGAGCACTGGTCAGGAACAGCCAGAGCTCCCCCGGGGCAGGCACATCCATGAAGCAATTCCTTCGAGGAAAATTACTCAGGCAGCCATTTATTAAAACACAACTGCTCCCAAGGAGGCCTTTCAGCAGTGGAAATACCAAATAGCTTTGAAGCACCACCCATCCCCGAAACCGAGGAAGCAGGCTTCTAGGCACTATCTGACTTTTAATCTGCCTGCTCTTTCCCCATCTGGAAGGTCTAATGAAATGTTACACCACAAGGAAACAAGGAAATAAGCAGCTGCAGAGGTGAGGGACACGCACTTAATTTCTTGCCTGGGTCTGCTATTTGCATAAGCCTCAAGGGAATAAACTGTAGAGGAAAGAGAAGGAAAATAACAAGATCTCTGCATCTCCTGGGCCAGGCCCTGTGCTTGGAGAGCCACGACTTCTCACGTTTAACCCTCGTGGGCAGCCCCAGGAGAAACACCTTACTGCTGTCTCTCTGGCAGAGGCCACTGGTGCGCCCCATGTCTGTGACCCCCTCTTTCTTGGGGTTCACAGTGGGACAACACCCCCTGGTCCTGCATGATTCTACTTGAGGCTTTCAGAGTGATTTGGGTCCCCCCAGAACTACGTGGTTACGAGCTGGACTGCCTTCTTCTCCCCTCGTCCCCGTCCTTGTCAGGGCAGGATAAGGACCCAGCATCAGAGACACACCGTGGAAGGAGCCTGGGTTCCTGTTGGGGTCACTAAGCAGAGCTTCTTCCTGGAGACCCAATCCGACTGTGACCAAGAGAGAAAGAAGCTTCTGTGGGATTAAGCCACTACGACTTGGGGGCTGTGTCAGTCATCAGCCTGCCCTAATGCAATCTTAACTTTACAGGTGAGGAAACAAAGGCTCAGAGAATTGAAAGAGACTTGCCTCAGGTTCCCAAGAGCCTGGATCCGGCCAAGCAGGAGCTGTTAATTAGTCTGGTGCATGCGCGCTAAGTCACTTCAGTCATGTCCAACTCTTTGCGACCCCATGGACTGTATCCTGTCAGGCTCCTCTGTCCATGGGATTCTCCAGACAAGAATACTGGAGTGGGTTGCCATGCCCTCCTCCAGGGGATCTTTCTGACCCAGGGATCAAACCCGTGTCTCCTGCATTGCAGGTGGAGTCCCTACCGCCGAGCTACTGGGAAACTTGTTAACTAGTCTGGTTAACACTAACTTGACCTGGTTCCTCCCCTAGGTATCCCTGGTGAGAGGCCTAGGCAGCTTCTCTGAGCCCACCTTTCAGGTTCAACTCCCAATTCTGAGGTGGAATCCCTGAGGATCCTGGCAGGAGACTGTCCCTGGGAGATGGTCCCTACCCTCCCTCCATCCTGGGGAGGGAAGGCAGGAAGGAAATAGGCTGCACCCTGGCTTCCCCAGGACCATCTTCTTCCAAATGCCGGCAAGCCCTGTGCACGGCATATGCTTTGTAGGAAAGGTCAGCTCCAGAAAGCAAGACTTGGCAAATCTCCAAATAGCCAAACCCTGAGAGTAGGCCTCCCCATCAGAGCACAGGTCCCTCATGGAAACAGAAGGAGATCACGTCGGTAGAGTCGGGGTGCCTCCCCTGCAGACCTGGTTATAGCTGACGGGCCCTACCGCAGGAGCACCCCTGGGTGTGCCTGCCTCCAGACAAGTGGCTCTATTGAGGCTGAAATACGTCCCCTAGATGCCCATCAAATTAGTTGGACTTTGGGCCAAAACCCACACCTCCTTTTGCACAAGGAAAAAAACCACCAGCTCTGCTGCGATCTGCTGGGAGCACCAATTATGTGAAATTTTTTTGGCTAGGACTTTCTTTGAAAAACACATTGTATAGGAAAAACTCTGATTTTTTTTTTTCCAGGTAGAGGTAAACCCAGTTCTTCCCTACCGTGGGTCTTTATCCTGTGGGTCTCATGTACTTTTACATAGAGTACTTACTTCTGACACTGCTGGTCACCAAATATGTGGGTTTTTTCCCCCACAAGTCTCCAACAGCAGCCAGCTGTCTTATTGTTCAACTCAATTCTGACACTGTCTACCTTGAGATAGACTTAAATCTCATAGGTTAAGAGTTTGGCCCTACAAGACTGATCTCCCACCCCCAGTTCAGATGCCAGCTGCAAGTACAGGTCATCACCTGTGCTTCTGACTGACCAGCAATGGATGGAATTTCCCATGACCTTCTCCTCGGGCTTGATTAATTTTCTAGAGCAGCCCACTGAATTTAGGGAAACACTTCCACTCACCAGTTTATTCAAGGACATGATAAAGGCTATAGATGAACAGCCACATGAAGAGATACACAGGGGGAGGTCTGGGAGGCTCCCCATGGAGCTGGGGTGCAGTCCCCTTCAGGTGGGGTATGTTTACCCACCTAAAAGCTCCCCAAACCCTGTATTATTGGGGTTTTATGGAGGCTTCATCATATAAGCATGATCAATTATTATCTCCTCTTCCTTCTCAAGGGAATGAGGGGTAGGGCTGAAAATTCCAAGCTTCTATCCATATGGCTCAATCTTTCCACTGACCAGTCCTCATCTAGGAGCCCACCCAGAGTTGCCCTCTAGAACAAAAGACACTCCTATCACCCAAGAAATTACAAGGGTTTCAGGAGCCCTGTGTTGGAAATGGAGGTCAATGACCTGTATTAGAACAAGAGATGCTCCTAGTGTTCTTATCTCTTAGGAAATTCCAAGGGTTTCAGGAGCTGTATGCCAGGAACTGGGGGCAGAGACCAATACACACCTTCTTGTGTAAGAAAGGTGAACGCACAGCGTCTGAGACCAGGATTCTGGGGAGAGTTGCTGCCTCAGACACTGGAATAACCCTGCATGACTGGCCAGCTCCTGTCTTATTCTCCCTCTAAAACAGAAGATGCCCAGACGGCTGTCAGACTTACAGCCCCTCAGCCAGCCCTGGCCGGCACTCAGCACTCTGCCAGGGGCTGTGAGGGGTACAGAGATGCTCCCAAGAAACCCCCATCTGGAGGGGCTGGACCAGTTCTCAAGGGGATCTTAGACCAGCAGACAGAGAGTGGTGCTTCTGCTGGGCATGAGTGTGAAACCTGTTGAGTTCCAGGACCTGGTGCTCTCCCCCGGCCTTTCACACAGTGTTAGCTAATCATGTATGTATCCACATCCATATCTTCACTCACCCACCCCTCCATCCTTCAATTTCTTTATCTATCCATTAATGCATCAACTCTTTGTCAAGCGCCTGTTTAGATGTTTGCCAGGTATCAGAAAGATGACTGTCAAGTGGAGAAGGGGAGATAGGTTCTGAGCAGAGTTCAGTAGTGAATTGTTGTTGTCTGATATCCATTTCCCACCTTCAGGTGATAATAGATTTCCCACGTGGAGCCCATTAGATATGGTTTGGGTGTTCTGACCCACCACTGGGGTGAGTGCATGACCAGGCCAGGGTATTCTATCCTCCCGGACATGATTGCTGACTCAGGGTCCATCTGCCCAAACAGACCCGAATATCTTAGATCTGCTGTGTGAACTCAGAAACCTGGGGCCTCTCTTTCCTTGGAATCCTGGAGAGTAGGGTGGTTGTGAGCTGGGACAGCTCCTGGCCACCTCTCCCCGTCACGGGGAGGAAGCGGTGTGCATAGCGGAGAGTGAAGCCAGTCACAGAGAGAAGCAGAGATGAGAGCCTGATGAGAGTTCTGATATTATGTGAACTTCTGGGTCTCGCTGTGATGGGACCTGGTGCTGAAACTTTCAGTTACAAGAGCTGACACATTCCCAGTTTTGCTTAGATTAGTTTGAGTTGGGTGCCTGTCTGCTGCAGTCAAAGGGGTTCTAATGTGTCCTTATACGTTCTCAGTAGAACTAAACTCTGGGCTGCTCCAGATGAGGTTTGGGGTGTAAGGAAACTTTTTTGTGAGGATCTTTGGGAGGATTCAGAGGGAAGGAGAGGGAAATAAAGATGCTCAAGATGAAAGAATAGTGTAGACCAGCACTGTCCAACAGAATTTTCTGCAATGATGGAAATGTTCTATAATCTGTGTTATCCAATATGGCAACCACTAGCCAAGTGTGGCTACTGAGTACTTGAAAACTGGCTACTGTGACTGAGGACCTGATTTGAAAATTAAAAAAAAAATTCATTTGGTTGCATCAGGTCTTAGTTGTGGCACTCAGTATCTTTGCTGTGTCATGTGGGGTCTTTTATTGTGGCACATGGATTCTCTAGTTGTGGCACCAGGGTTCAGTAGCTGAGGCCTCAGTAGTTGTGGCATGTGGGCTCTCTGGTTGTGGCTCATAGGCTTAGATGCTCCACAGCATGTGAGATCTTAGTTCCTCCATCAGGGATCAATAACCTCAGATATGCCGATGACACCACCCTTATGGCAGAAAGTGAAGAAGGACTAAAGAACCTCTTGATGAAAGTGAAAGAGGAGAGTGAAAAAGTTGGCTTAAAACTCAACCTTCAGAAAACTAAGATCATGGCATCTGGTCCCATCACTTCATGGCAAATAGAGGGGGAAACAATGGAAACAGTGAGAGACTTTATTTCTTTTAAAGAAATAAAGGTTCCTAAATCACTGCAGATGGTGACTGCAGCCATGAAATTAAGACGCTTGCTCCTTGGAAGAAAAGATATGACCAACCTAGACAACATATTCGAAAGCAGAGACATTACTTTGACAACAAAGGTCCATCTAGTCATAGCTATGGTTTTTCCTGGAGTCATGTATGGATGTGAGAGTTGGACTATAAAGAAAGCTGAGCGCCAAAGAATTGATGCTTTTGAACTGTGGAGTTGGAGAAGACTCTTGAGAGTCCCTTGAACTGCAAGAAGATCCAACTAGTCTGTCCTAAAGGAAATCAGCCCTGAATATTCATTGGAAGGACTGATGCTGAAGCTGAAACTCCAATACTTTGGCCACCTGATGCGAAGAACTGACTCACTAGAAAAGACCCTGATGCTGGGAAAGATTGAAGGCAGGAGGAGAAGGGGATGACAGAGGATGAGATGGTTGGATGGCATCACTGACTCGATGGACATGAGTCTGAGTAAGCTGAAGGAGTTGGTGATGGACAGGGAAGCCTGACGTGCTGAAGTCCATGGGTTTGCAAATAGTCGGACACGACTGAGTGACTGAACTGAACTGAACTGATCAGGGATCAAACCCACGTCCCCTACAATTGCAAGGTGAATTTTTAACCACCAGTGAAGTTATCTTAAAGTTTATTCAACTTTAATTTAAAGAATGTATTGCTAGTGGCTGTTGTATGGGACAGCACAGCTGTGGTCTCTGGGGAGGAAGTATGAGGAAGAGGAAGCAGTTCTGAGGGACTGGAGGTAGATATGAGGGAAAACAGATTGGAGGTGGAAAACTAGAAACAGGCATGCAAACCCAGCCCAGGGGAGGACCCATGAGATGATGAGGGGTTAAGCTTTGGCAGAGGAGTCAGGGAGGTGCCAGAAGCGAGAAGTTACAAAGTGGGGAAGATACCAGAGCCGGTGTCCAGGACTGGGGGATGGTGAGACCCTTCACTGAAGTGAGGAATGCAGAAGAGGATTGAGGTTTTCCAGGGAAGTGAGGATTTGGGCTTGGTGCCTATGGACTCCAGGTGGGAGGACATCACATTGAGGGTCGTTTAATAGGAAGATGGAGGTTGGAGACATGTTTTTGGAATCATTAGGGTTTAGGGAGTAACTGTTTAAATTGTAGAAAGATTAAAAATATAGATGGCTAGAACTATGGAGAATATGCTCATTAAGAGGTCAGAAGAAAGAGAGAAAAAGGAAGAGATTTAGGAAATAACCAGCAGGAGGTGGAATAAGGGTGGTATAGCATCATCCACATTCACTGGGATTACTGGTGAAAGTCTTACTTTTCTGATGTCCAGACACATTTCGAGATAACTGAAATTGAGTCCTCTCAATCTTGAATAAGAATAAAATACTTTAGCCATTGTAAGGAAAAAATATTTTGAAATACACTGCATACTTCCCAATAAGCTGAACAGAACTGGACATAACAGAGTCACCAGACTATTCAATAGCATCATGCTTAGGACTAAAAGACTGCCATGGGACTCAGTGCCCTCACACTGATGGGTCCATACTGTAATATTTCCTTAACTGTGCCCATGGAAGTCCAGAATTTTTCAGTTGCTTCATCTCTGATTGGGCTTTTATGATGGCACAGTGGTAAAGAATCTGTCTGCCAATGCAGGAGACACAAGAGACATGGGTTCAATCCCTGGGTTGGGAAGATCCCCTGGAGAAGGAAATGGCAACCCACTCCAGGATTCTTGCCTGGAAAATCCCATGGACAGAGAAGCCTGGCGGGCTATACAGTCCATGGCATTGCAAAGAGTTGGAAATGATTGAGCACACATCTCTGATTAGCTTCTAGCAAACATTTCTTGCTTCTGTTATCTTTCCAACCCCTCTTCCTTACTCTTGCCAGATTGGGAGTTTGCAACATTTGCTTTGAAAATTGAATCCAAATAATCAATCTTATAATCAGTTTATATCTTTTTAAAGAACAATTTGAATTAAACCCCTAGGGATGGATGAAGAACAAAAGAAAAAGATTTGGGTGCACACATTTGTTGATCCCTACTTGCTTTGTCAACCCTTCAGAGCTGCTTTCTGGCTTTTTCTCAATCTAGGCTCTGGGCAGGAGGCTTCCTGATAAGAGAGAATTGGTGGGAAAAGCTGAGGCCCTGACAATCTTGCCACTGAGGACCTCTTATTCTGATAGAGAACAGTGGTGCACACTGTCACATCATCACAAATGTGGAGGACAGACACTGCACAGTCGAGCTAGTCAAGCTGCAGCCCAGGCACCTCACAAAGTGATGTATCTCACAAAGTGTACCCCCCCCCCCCACAAACCAGAGATCATCTCTCACCTCAGTCCCACAAAGCCATGTACATTCTCTTCCCAGTGTCTGGGATGTACCTTTCAGGTGTGACTCCAGCTTCCTGTGGGCCAGAGAGCACCAGGGATCTGGGTAGCAAGGAGCTGATCAAGGGTGATGCATAACTTACTTGTTGGGGGTCTTAGCCAAAAGGTTTTAGACCTCTTGGTAGAAAACAAAGATAACATGGAATAAGAATGGAGCCAAGCAGATAGGATGCAGAATTAGGAACTCCAGCTTGGCACACCCAACCACTAGCCTCCTTGCCAGGTGAGCTGACCTCAAGCATCTTTATCTCCCCAAGTGTGGTCCTAGGACCAACAGCACCAGCATCACTTGTTAGTAATACAGAATGCAGTGAGGACCGCAGCCTACTGAATCAGAATCTGCCTTTTAACAAGTCCTCAGGAGTACTGACTGCATCCTGAGAGTGCTGCTTTACCCAGCCCAGAATCCATTTAGGTGGTCAAAGAACTGAACGGGGAGTCAGGAGAAACCTGGGTCCCAGACCTAGTTCTGTCACTTATGGGTGGTGTAAATTTGCACAAGTCCTTTCTCCTTTCTGGTCTCTGTTTTCCCAAATGCTTTTTGGGGTCCAGCCCAATGGGCTCAGCATCACACTTGTGTTCTAACATCAAAGCGAGATCTGTAGGTATGCTTTGTGTCACAGAGGCACTTTGATTTACAGACCAGGGCCTCCTTCTGCCTCATGGATATGTCATCATGGGGTTTGGGAAGCATTTCTTACTGTCACAAAGGCTATGGCATAAATTCTGACATCCTCCAGACACATCCCAAAGCTTCCATCAGTCCCTGAATACCGAACCGAGCCAGCATCATTAGAGTTCAGCCCTTCTACTGGATCAGGGGTGTATGTAGGGGCTGGGCTGGCTTGACACCTTCCACTCCAGCTCCCCCTCAACATGCAGTTTCCTGGAGGTGGCCAATCCCCAAATGCCCAGAATCCCAACAAAGAGGCCATGGATCGTCCCTTCCCAAATACGCAGATGGGGTATCCTGCTTCCTTCAATCCCTGTAGTTCTGTGCTCTGAACTCTGTTGACAAATGAATCCTGGTATGTTTTATAGTTAAAACAACTCTGCATTCCACGCACTAGTGCAGCTGACATAATACTGGTTATGAGTGGTTTAACAGGATGCCTCCTCTTGATCTGCTATAGGTGAGTGTGTGTGTGTGTTTAATTGTGTTCCACATAAAGTTTCATAGAGTCCATGTTTCTGCCCACTGCAAGAATATAAAGCTCAAAGCCAACTGAGAAGTGACTCTTCTTTCCTAAAGGACTTTAAATGCCCTTCCCTTCTCAGAGGCATGATGGTGGGGGCAAAGGAGGGAAAGCAGACCACCCCACCCTTCTCTCGAGTCAACTGAGTGTTCACTGAGGCTGCAGGCTGTCCAGGGGTCCAAGTGCCCATGGATGGCACACACAGGGCCCTCAGAACAAATGCAGAAGCAGATTGCAGAAAAGTGATCACAGGGTGAGGCTGGTGTGGGTTGAGGAGTGACACACACTCCTCCAGGCTTTGCAGAGAACAGGTGCCTAACAGACAAAAGAGGAGGCCAGGCAGGTCCAGACAGTCCTTCCCACCGTCTTTGGAGAAGGGTGTGTGTGTGGGTGTGTCTGTGAGCGCATGTGTCTGTGTGTGTGTATGTGAGAGAGTGTATGTGTGTCTGTGTGAGTGTCTGTGTATGTGCGTATGTGAGAGTGTGTCAGTGTGTATGTTTGTATGTGTATATGCGTGTGTCTGTGTGTATGTGAGTTTGTGTGCATGTGTGTGAGACAGAGTGTGTGTGTCTGTGAGTGTGTCAGTGTGTCTGTGTATGTATGTGAATGTGTGTGTGTATGTGAGTGTGTATGTGGGTATCTGTGTGTGGAGTGTTTTAGTTTCCGCTAAATCATCAGGCAGGAGCAGAGACTTGAAGTTTTGTCTCAGTGTTGCCATCCTTGTTTGCCACTTGTAGTGGGTATTTATTTATATGGATCTGGAGTAAACAGTATATGGCTCTTTTCTACCCAGGGGGCTCAGGCATTTTGGACAAATCCTCCCTTTGTTCCCCTCAAGGCCTGACAAGAGGGATCAGGGCTCCACATTCCGGGTGAGTTTTGCAAACAAAGAGGTCAGCAGCCCGTGCAGGAGGCCGCTGTGAGGAGCCGGTCTCTCCTGGAAGCCTGCAAAGTGTGAGCTCTGATCGAGTTTGAGGTGGTGACGGCTGCAGGGTTATGACATTCACGGGACAACTCCAATCTGGCCCCCCAGGCAGAGGCGGGAAGCCGGCCTCCTGAAGTCCTCAGCCGGTGGCGGCAGTCTGCGGCCCGGCTCCCTGCTGTGACAAGTGCTGAGTGTCACTTCACATTACAGGCCAGGACCCAACCGCCCTGACAGCTAGGCTCCTTCCATGAAGTGTGTTCTTATTTCTGCAGCTGGGGGCCCCCTGGGTTTCGAGGACCGGGTCACCTCAATTACGGAGCTGGGGGTTTCCAGAGTGATAAAGGAAAATTCACCCCTCAGCTGTCAGGTTGGGGCCGGGTGTTGCCTGAGAGTGAACAAGAGGAAATCAAGTTAACCCAGTGGTGTGAGCATGTCGTCTCAACAAAGGCACCCCAGCTTGTCACTCTGAGAGGGCATGCGCCTGGGTTTTAAGAAAGGGGTAGGTGTCAGATGGCCTGTTTCCTGCTGCTTTGTTTTCAGGATCAGAAACCCAATCATCAGCCAAGCATTCCCTCTGAAATCTCAGATATCAAAATTTGTGGGGTTCAGAAGGCAGGTGTAGGCCTTGGATTGTTGTTGTTCTTAAGAGATTTTCTTTATCATGGTAGAATATACAGGATAAAATTGACCATTTTAAGTGTGTACCTCAATGGTATTATGTACTTTCACCCTGTTATGTAACCATCACCACCATCCATCTCCAGAACATTTTCATCTACTCCAACTAGAACTCTGCACCCATTAAACTCTAACTCCCCGTTTCCCCCCCCTCCAACCTCTTGTAATCACCCTTCCTACTTTCTGTCTCTATGAATTTAGCTACTCTAGGTCCTTCCTATAAGTGAAATCCTTTAATATTTGTCCTTTGAGGTCTGGTTTATTTCATTTAGCATTATGCCTTCAAGGTCACCCTTTGTTGTAGTATTGTTGTTAAGTCACTGAGTTGTGTACAACTCTTTTGCGACCCCACAGACTGTAGCCTGCCAGGCTCCTCTGTCCACAGGATTTTCCAGGCAAGAATGTTGGAGTGGGTGGCCATTTCCTTCTCCAGGGGATCTTGTCGACCCAGGGATGGAACCCTCGTATCCTGCATTGGCAGGCAGATTCTTTACCACTGAGCTATCTGGGAAGCCTATGTTATAGTGTAGATCCATGAATATAGTAATTCCGTCTCATTAAAGGTTGAATACTACTCCTCTGTGTGTACATACCACATTTTGTGTATCCATTTATCCATCCATGGACACTTGGATTGGTTCCACTTTTTGGCTATTGTGAACAATGCAGCTACAAACATGGGTGTGGGAATATCCATTGGAGGTGCCTTTGGATTCACAATAATGTTAACTCTTCTTCCTCTGATGGGAGGTGGGAGACTCCAGTTTGGGGTTGAGCGAGACTGCAAAGCTGAGAGCTAGTGCTTGTCAGTATTTTGGTGGCAGGCAGACTGGGGTGAGGTCTGGGGGAGAAGGTGGGGAGGTACCCATGAACTGAGGCTGAGCTCCGGACTGAAAGGATGACAGTCTCACAGAGGCAGAGG
This sequence comes from Okapia johnstoni, assembly GCA_024291935.2. Classification (NCBI taxonomy): domain Eukaryota; kingdom Metazoa; phylum Chordata; class Mammalia; order Artiodactyla; family Giraffidae; genus Okapia; species Okapia johnstoni. Next base: position 64,602,288 of record CM044306.1, on the reverse strand, counting down.
CTGTTCTGTTCCTTTCCTCCTAGAGCAATCCTTGGACATCCCGGCTTTAGCCACAAGTCTCAAAGCCTCCTCACCCACCATGGGAGGGGAAGGCACAAAGAATAGAACTTTCCACCTGGCCTGTCTGGTTGGGTTGCATTTAAAAAAAAATTAATTCAATGGAGGTATAATTTCCGTAAAGCAACAGCTCCGATGTTAAGAGTGCAGTTTGACAAGTTCTGACAAGTGTATGCATCCACATAACCACCACCCCAATCAAGATACAGACTGTTTCCATCAGCCCAGAAAGTTCCTTCCTGCCAAACTGCAAGTTAGCAGCTTCTTTCAGAGCCAAATTGCTGCAGCATCAACAGGGTTAGGGGACTTAGAAAAAGTCTTGGGGGAGGGGTTGGGCTTGGCCGTTCTAGGCTGAGAAACCCCAGATATCCTTGGCGCTGAGTCACCACAAAAGGCACTTATTTTCCTTTCTAATTTTGCAGCCTAAAGACTCCCCAAGTAGTCTGGCAAAGGAAGTTCTGAACCACAGGAGCCCTAAGCACACTGTACGTCCTTGGGTTCACTCAACAATTCAAACCCCATTCATTCTACAAGTGTGTCCTGGGCACACACTTTTGGCCAGGCCTGGGGCTGGATGTGGCCATGGCAGGTCAGGGGTAGGAATGGGGAGACAGGCAGACGCGGAGACACTGAACAGGATGGAAAGAAAGACATCTGGGTGGAAACACGAAGTTTGTGTCTTGGGATTTCACAGAGACGTGTCATTCTGGTGGGGGACCACCAGGAAGGCTTCTTAGAAGCAGGAGCATTCAGGCCAGCCTTTTCAAGGATGAACAGCTTTTCAATAGAAGGCACAAAAGAGAAGAAAATTCCAGGCTAGGAGGACGTCATGTATTAATAAGGGCACTGAGACATAAAAACTATCATTTGTGATGTAATTTGGGCTTCTCAGGTGGTGCTAGTGGTAAAGAACCCACCTGCCAATGCCAGGAGATGGAAGAGACGTGGGTTTGACCCCTGAGTCGGGAAGATCCCCTGGAGGAGGGTATGGCAATCCACTCCAGTATTCTTGCCTGGAGAAACCCATGGACAGAGGAACGTGGTGGGCTACAGTCCATGGGTTGCAGAGTCGAACACGACTCAAGTGACTTAGCACGCACACATGCATGATGTAATTTATTATTATGTACAAACCACTGGGCTCGGTGTTTCACATTCAGGATTTTGTTTAACAAAAATAAAAGAATAATGATGAGGAGTACCTAATGAGCAAAGTTCTATCAGGTGCAAGACGGCTGAGTGGTTGCCCAGGTTCACAAAGCATTGCATTTGGACTCAACCCTAGTCTGGATGTTTCTGAAGCCATATTGTTCTGCTGTTTACTGTAGTATGGGAAGAAACACACAAAAATGGAAGCACAGGCTGTCGCATGCACAGAGGGGAAACAAGAAAGAAACCAGTGTTGCTTTGAATGGTGTTCCAAAGACTGGGAACTTGGGTGGTTCCTCCCTTGGTTTAGATTTGAACTGAGATGGCAGGAGCAATACTACAGTCACAGAAAGAGCTCTGTAAACTCTGTTCCCACACATCTCTGTTTTCTTTTAATGCTGTAGGAAAATCTCATTTACTTAAAACAATGGAGGCTAATTAGCAATAATATTTTTTCCCAATAAACAGTCTTATTTATACAAAATGGCCCAAAGCAGGCCCACAAAGGTTGCAGGCACAGTTGGCCTGTAATTAACACGACTGTCCAGGAGCAGGCTTCTAGAGAGTATGACAGCAGGAGGAATTTCTGCTCTCTTCATTATGGTGAAGCCTCCATTCTTGCTTATGCTGTTAGTCCTTAGAGAGAGGGGGTTTCTCAAAGTATTACAAACGTCATCTCCCTACTCTTTACCCTAAATGCCCCACCCCATCTGGAGCTGCCACGCAGGCAGTTTTCCAGGAACTCCTGGGTCTACCTGGCTTTTATCCTTGTCAAGACTTCCTGAGAGTCCACACCACACAGAAGCTGTAGCCACGACCTAGAGATCTTGCATTGCATCCAGTGATGAGCTCCCGGGAGAGGCTGTGGGTCCAGAATCTGGCCGAGCCCCCTCAGTGCCCCAGTCCAGCCCCAAAGTGGGTGGAACAGCAGTCTTGGAGGGCAGGGGAGACTCAGGCTTCTTAAGTGCGTCTCGTTTCCCTACTGCCTTGAAGGAAGCTCCCAGAAACACACAGTCCCTGATGCACAGTCTGCAGCCCCAGGGCAGCCACGTCACAAGGCACAGCCTTCTTGCACACATACAGGTCTGTATGTGTGTGCACATATACCCTCAACCTACACACATGTACACACACGGTTTCTTCACTGCCTCTGGACACCCAGGGCTGTCATATGTGCACACAATGTTTCATTCTCCCCAAATATCTCCAAACCCCTTGAAGTGCATGGAGGGACAGAGCTGCTGTCACATGGAGAAGCCCCCGGTTGGCAGAACGCCTCTTAAGCTCCTCAAAGACCAGGCAGCACTGCCCTTCACCCTCCTTTCTGAGCTTGGGGTCTCTGAGTTGCAGAGACACGGAGGGAGCTCTCCCCTGGGACCTGGGACTCCTCCCTGCCAGCTATGCTCCTGCCTTGGCCCACATGCACACACGGCTGCGAGGCTGCCTCCTTTCTCGACAAAAGTCCATCTCTCTCCAGTTGAGAGTTTGGAGCCAGGCCCTTCGCCCTGAATGCTCCTGGATTTGCAGAGGCCCGCAGCGACCAACGAACAACCTCTCTGCCTTGCCCCTTCTCCTGGGGCAGAGGATGGGTTGAGTGACCCTGGGGACACACCTCCTCCAGCCCCACATCACATTCTGACCCCCAAACCACAGGCTCCCCAAACCCCCCCCCCCCCCAGGCTGCCCCACATCTTGGAAGCTCATCATTGTCATGGTTCAGTCTCGAAAGAAATGTTTTAGCCTCGAAAGCAAGCGCAATGTGGCTTTTGACACAGGAGCCAGACGAAGTCTAGCCTTGGCCGTGTGGATCCCCTGATGGCCTGCTCACCGGGGCCTCACTCTTGACCCAGGAGCAGGAAGCTGGCAGGGTACAGCGGGTGTGTGGCCTCCATCTCCTACCCGCCTCCATTCTGCTGCAAGCGAAGCACATTGCAAACGAGAGTATTTTTCCTCCTTGTCAGTGAGCCGTTGCTGTCTGTGTATTCCAGGAGGAGGCCATTACGGGGAGTTAATAGAGTTTTAAATTTGTTTTTAAATTTTATAACGCAATTCATCAAATTCAGCATCTGAGCACAGCATTCATGTTCAGACCAGGCAACATATGTCAAACTGGCCCGAGCTTTCCTCTACCCTTTCCACCGACCCCTGCCTCTCCCCTCCCCCAATGAGGAAAGGTTAACTCTTTAGGGAAACTGCCAGGCACTGTCCCCAGATGGGGTGGGTAGAAAGGCAGCAGGGTGGGTTCTGGTCTGCCAGGGTCATTCTGGAATTAGCCCATGGAAAGGCTAGTGACTTATCTGAGATGCTCTGGGCACCTTTCATGGTTGAGTTGATCGAGGCTGCCCTAGGCCTTAGTCACCGGGCTGAGGTGGCTACCTGGTTGTCACTATGACGTAGTTTTTTCAGACCCACATCTGTGATGGGGCAGGTGTCAGGAGATGGGGTCACATGCAGGGGACAGATGGGGAAAGCAAATGGTGAAGTCTGCTGGACAGGACAGATGGGAGCTTATTTCTGCTATTTTTCACCCAGAAGTGTTTCCTTTAAGGATGTGTTTGGCTGGACTTCGGATCACTTTTGTAACTGGGGATCTGTTGCTGCTGAGCTGGAAATAAATGAGACTGAAGGGACCACAGTTTTGTAAAGAACATCTCGGATTTCAGGATTTGCAGCAGGTCTTCTGTATTATGAACCGCAGCCAATTTTGTCTTTTATTAAGTGTTAATAAGTGACTTTGGTTCTAGGGAAAATTCTGAAGTAGACGTTGCTGGCAAGTGAAATCTTGTTGGTCTCAGAGCCAACAGCAATAAAACAACTTCCTCCTATGGCCCTGGCAGCAGGACCTTTAGCTCGTCGGGGGCAAAAAGCCCCTAAAGGCAGTGTGTGGGGGTCCACTTGCCCAGCACATGTCAGCGGGTGGGTTGTGGGGGTGAAACTCTCAGAACGCCTCACCAGTCTGGTCCTGGCTCTGGTCTTTGGAAACCTGCCTGCGGGTAACAGAACTCACAGGGTGGCTGTACCCTGGAACTGGCTGTCTGGGCGCAGGTCAGGAGTGGCCACCAGCTGGCAATAACTTGAGGTCACTACCAATTGCAGGCCCTGGCGTGCTGGTGACAAGGAAGGGGCTTCAGGCAGCCTTCTGCTGAGCCCCAGAAACCATCCTCCTCCACCTCTGTGAGCATCCAGGTACCAACCTGAGCTTTGTACCTCTTGAAAGAAACAGACTGCAAATAGAGAGCTAACCCTTCCCTGAAGCTACGCACCCAGTTAAGTGTCCTGTATGCACTCCTCAACTCCTGAGTGACTTCTGCCCCATGCTTTGTGGCTTTCCAGCTGGAGGCCCCATGCTCCCAGTCTGCATAGCTTTAGACTTCATGCTGCTATTTTTCCCATGAAAAGAGAGGCCAAGGTGGGGTGGGGCCAGCACCCTGCGTGTCCTCGGCTCTCCCGAGCAGATTTGGAAGCAGATGCTGAGGACTGGACCCAGGTGGGATGTGGGACCGGGGTGGAGTGGGGCTTGGCTGTTGGCAGGGGCCGGGGATCGGCCAGGATGGAGGAAGAACATCTTGAGGTGAGGCAATTCTTTTTGCATTCAAGGGCTTGCCGGCTTCCAACTTGCTACTTACTGCATTGACAAATATTCCACACGATTGAGGAACTATTTTCCAAAACAAAATGCTGGTATTCATCAGGAGGCGCGGGTTGTGCAGTGTGAACAATTCACTTTCGTTAAGTACCATATGGCCGCTGGTAGGAACATGCTAACATGTTTCAACAGTACAGCTGGGATAGGGTTCCTTTATTCACCATGCAGATGGCTCTAATTGACATCTCTCCTAAAACAGGTCTCCAGAATTTCTGTAGGATCATTAGAGTAATTAGTTATTAAATACCATCACCACTTTTAGAGAGAGGGTCTGATCCCTGGCAACGTTCCACCGTGATGGAACTGACAGGTCCCGGTGGAGGACCAGCCATGGGAGGCACAACGGGAAGGGCATGCAAGCTCCTCCTCTCAGTGGCAAGGCCACAGGAGGACACAGACTCACTAATTCCAGAGTAGCCCCAGGGAGAGGACTCAAGACACCAGAGGTCTCTGGACTGGGGCTCCAGAGCCAGGCTCATCTGTTCTTTAGCTGCGAGACCATGCAGCATTAATTGCTCAGCCTCAGTTTGTTCTTCCCTTAAATGGGACATTGCATGGGGGATCATGCTGGGTCTGTGGGAAAGAGAGGGGTCCCGGGAATGCACATGTGCCTAGGAGTTTTTCCAAAAAGTAAATACATGTATGGCTATTTGCAATATGGGTTGAGGAAATAGCCTTCACTCTGAGCTCTTTCCTCATTGATCGAGGGTTAATAGCATGACATTATTAGTTTAATTTCACAGTCTAATCAGTTTCCTGCATTATTGATCGGAGGACTTGGAGCAATTGCAATTTTGTAAAACTCTTGGCTGAGGGAATAAAGCTAGGAGGCTCTCAAGCTCGCAGGGCCACACAAGGGAGTGCCTTGGCACACAGCTGACCTAACAGAGGCCACGTCATCCACAGGTAAACTGCTCTCCACTGCTGGACCACATGGAGGACTGACGTGTCCAAACCCCACAGAGACTACAACCTAGCATCAGAAGTGGAGAACAGCCTCAGAGAAAGCCCCTCTCCCAGGCAACACTGGAGCCCAAATCCACCTCGAATGCCATTCTGAGCCCCCAGCCGGCCTGGGGCTTCATTGTTAAACACCCCCTGTCAGCAGGGCCCCATCTGTGTGATGGATTTTTTTTTTTTTTTGTCACTTTTTCAAATCAGAATAGAAACAATTTTTAGTCTATAATTATCATTTCTTTTCTCAACAGACAAATGTTTCCTTTTAAATTGTAGGGCGGAAAAAGCAAAGAACAACATTTTAAACCAAAAAGAAAGACTAAAATTAATTTCCTCTTTACAGAAAAATAAAATACAACAGCTCTAAGAAGCCAGGTTTTTCTTTTTCCCAAAAGAGCAACAAAAGCAACAGTGCATTGCTGTAAGCACTAATGCCTATTTTTAAGAGGCAAGTCCTTGAGGGGTAGTGGTGGTGGAGTCTGCAGACCTGTCTCTGGGGTCAGGCCCTGGACTTGATCTCCTGGAGAAGGCTGGGCTGCTCCTAACATTGTAGATCACTTGGGATGAATCATTTGGAGCCCCTGGATCAGAGAGCCAACTCAGGACAGAGGGTCTCAGGAGTCAGGGTCAAGGCCTGGGGTTGACCAGTTGGCCCTCAGTTTCCTCAACTCTAAGATGGGATTTTACATTTTATATTTACATCTTACAGACTTGTTAGAAGGATCCTCTGGACAAAGAGCTTTGTGACTGTAAAGCATTGAACAAATCCTGCTGCTTTCCACCATGTAGCTGAGACTAATCTGACCCACCATTAAGAAAGGAAGCCCCACTCACATGCTTCCTCTGCCAACAAGCTCCTCTATCCACCTGGAAAAGCCAGGTGGCTTTTCCCGGGTCCCCACCACATCCCGGCCCGCATGGTCGGCTAGCGTGCAGCAGGAGATCTATGAACAGGCCGGCATTTACTGAGTGCACCCTCAGTGCCAGGTGTGGATGGAGGAGAAGCCATCTGCCTTTGAGATGCTGAAAGCAGTTCACTGTGGCCAGTACAGAGCCTATTCCGGTGAGGAAGCAGTTTCCTCTGGGTGAGGAGAGTCAAATATTCCCTAGTCCACACTAAGGAGTTTGGTTTCAGAATCGGCCAACGGAGGATGAAGACAGCTCAACTCTCCTGGCACAGGGCTGTCCCCAAGCCCAGACTCCAGCCTCCTCAACAAAGAAGGGGGCACAACTCACTTCCACCAACGCGCTCTCCCAGTTCAGTGTGGTGACTGCTGACCCCACACTCATTCCTCGGCGTAAACCCCTTCAGGGTCTCGCCATTACTTAGGGTTGTGCTGGTTAAGGTTTAACTGCCGGCTCTGGCAGCACTGGGGGACAAAACAACAGAACCAGCTAGACCCTGGTTCCTAGCGTTTGTGAGTCTGTGTTGTATAAACATTCCTACTTCAATTTCAAGCTACCAACAGGATGTCACTGAATGGAGGGCTGGGCTCTTGGGGGTCACCAAGCCTGCCAGAGCTCATCACACCCACCAGGCTGGATGGGCTGTGGAGGGTGGGGCCACAAAGATACTGTTCCAAGGCTGCTGCTGCTGTTGTTCTGTGACCAGGAAGACCCCACACCATCATGCAGCAGGGAGCAGAACTGGCCAGCACACCACTGTTCCCCATCTCTCCCTACCCTGATCCCCAGTGGCTTTGATCCATCAGATCACGTCCAAGAACCTCACCTGGCATCCAAGGCTTTTTGCACCAGGTACCACTTCAGCGTGCACTCCAGGCTCTTGTCCCTCTGTCCCCACAAAGCCCCCTGAGCCAGCCTCACTGTCTCCTCATGGTTCCCAGTCCCACCTGGGATGATCCTGCTCACAAGGTTCCCTCTGCCTGGCACACCTCCCCGCCGCTGCACTCCCTGATCAAACCCTGCCTGAGTTCTTCCTCGGATCACCCCCAGCTACCTTCATCTGTTGGCAGTGAACCCCAAGTGCACCCAGCATGCCCCTGCCTGATGGCACTCACTGTGCACCTTCCTGGTAGAGCAAGGACTCTGGGCTTGCTGCTGCTCAGTGGATCCGCACTCCTCATGGTGGGCTCCCGATTGAAGGTTCTTCCTGCCCTGACTTTGGTCTCTGACCTTTGAAAACTCCCTCTCAAGGAAGTAGAGGAGGCCAAGCCTTAGTGTCCAATATCTGTGCTTCCAACGACAAAATGACTATGGGCCCAAAGACTCACTTGCCACAGCCGGGCAAAGCTGGAGAGATGGCTGGTTTCCACAGGGAGGGAGCTTAGTGGCTGCCCCTGCCGCAGTGAAACTCTCGTGGCAGAACAGGCAGGGCCTTGTGGCAGAGACACTGGATCCCTATAATGACCCCAAACAGGTGGAAAAAGGCAACTGGGTGTCCTGCACACCTGATAGCTTTCTAAAAATAGGCGGTGGGCCCTGGCTCCTCAGGCTCGCCTCTGGGTAGGGGCAGGGGCAGATGCTGGTGGCTATTTGATCACTAAACTTCAGAGGAGCGAGGCAAGTCTCAGCTGGTTCTATACCTTGCCCTCCCCGCCAGGCTGAAACCAGTCACACAAGCTTGGCCCTGGTGTCCTGGGCCTGCCCATCACCTCCTGCATAACCCTGCCCCACCGCCCGGGGAAGGACGAAGGCGGACCGGCCAGGGCAGATGCCAGCGGGCTCTGGGCACTGTTTCTTCTTGGCCAAGCGACCCGGGTACAGAGACATTCTCCTCAAACCAAGGCGCTGACAGCATCGAACAGAAATGTCATGGTCTGAAGCCACGTGGCGTAGGAGGAAGCAAGAAAAGAAGAGAGGAATTCTATGGGCTGAGCCCCAAAGGTCTCCTCTGTGGGGCCAGGCAGAGGGGCAAGTGGTGGGCAGCGGAACAAAGGGAGCACTCTTTTCTTTTGGGGGCAGGCTGTGCCTTCTGCAGTTCCCCAGCCCCATTTCCTCTGGTCCCTCCTCCCTCCTCTGTGTCTAGACGGAATACTCCTGGCAGCCTTAAGTCGTGCATTTGGCCTCTGGTCCCCAAGGCCAGCACTGTGGCCACACCTGGGTGCTCTGCTGGCTCAGGGAAATCTTTTAAAAACAAATCCCACCAAAGAATCTAAAAAACAGTGAGTAAAAGTATATGGATAACTGGTTCACTTTGCTGTACAGCAGAAATTAACACAACGTTGTATATCAACTATATTCCAATAAAAATTAATTAAAAAGAATCCCACTCATTAAAAGGCACAGTGTGGATTCTCAGAGGCCAGAATGCCAGCACATTTTGGTGATCACTAAGTCAGCCAGCTGAGAGCCAGTCTGAGAAGGTTAACATGAAACATTATAGGGACTAAAATTACTTCCAAGAAAGATCCCTGGCGAATATAAACTGTCCCCCTCACTGACTCCACACAATTGGAATACCACCTTTCTAATCCTTTTAGTGAGAGGCAAGGAAACTAGGAGGCCTATGGTTTCCTGGAACATTTTCATACCAAGTTGCTCCTCTCCCTGTGAAGTCCTTTGGAGACTCTGACTTTTAAGCACGATTTTCTTACCGGGTCTTGGGAGGGACACAGAGCATTTCTTATTCTGAAAATATTGGCAAGGCCAGCAAAGGAATGGAGCAGATAGAACCAGAGGGATTCCCGACACTGCCTGTCCTCCTGATGGCCCCAGCCCCTCTTAGCCCCCAGTCCCTTTTGACCCTAACCCCTCCCTCTCCTGGCTGAAGACCACAAGCACGCTTCCCCTTACTCTCCGTACCAAGATCATATTGCTGAAATGTGATCCTTGGCCCACCAACCTGCCAGCCACACGGCCTCCCTCGCACCAGGGCCCTGTGAGCCCCCATGCGTGAGCCGTGAACATCTATCACCATGACTCGGTTGCTGCGGCCCCGCTGTGCCCCTTGGCACCTCTTATGCATCCCGGGCGGTGTAGCGTCTCCTGCTTCCTCAGCCCCTCTGAGCACCTATTTCTGCACGGAGCCCAGGCAGACCCGGCTGGCACCCATGCCACCACGGTGTCATCTGCCCTCCTGGCTGGCTCGGGGCTTGGCAGAATGGACAGAGATGTAGATGAGGACCCAGGCACTGAGGAGCCGGGCACTGGGTTTGGGCGGGTGCTGCCACTCCCTGACATACACATGAGATGGGGAGCAGGTCATAAGTTACCTTCCCCACTCTCTGGCATTGCTTCCTTCTCTGCAAAATGGGAAGAATTGGAGCCACTCTACCTACCTCACAGAAGTGTTGCTGGGAGCCAAAGAAATGCCAGCTGGGGAAGAAATTTGGAAGAGAGCTAGTCAAAAAGTTCATTATCGTTACAGAGCAGGGCTGAAGGTGTCCAGGCCAGCTCCCTCAAGGGGCAGCGAATCCTTTCTTTACGAGATGAGTACTTACTTCAAGGTTCCTACTCCTTCTTCGCTAACAGGAATCGCAGGATCCTTGCCAAGTCCAAGCAGAACAAAGAGCAAATAATCACTTGGATGAGAGAAGCCTGTTGAAATGCATCTTTGCTGGGCACAAGGTTTGGCTGGCAGCTTGGCCCGAAAATCAGCACTCCCTGCTCAGCTCATTGGCCCTTGCAGGGAGATGGACTCAGCTAGACTCTGACGTTTCACGGTTCCCACTATGCACCCTGCACACAGTAGGGATTCAGATAACGCTGGTCGAGCTGATTACTGCAGAGGCAGCTGGAAGTGTGAGAGGGCGAAGCCCTGTCCGTTCAAACTGGAGACTTGGTAACGTGAGGCAAGGGAAAAATCCGAAATCAGACAGGACTTGAGGCTGTAGCGGGCGGGGCCGTTCATTCTGCAGCCTAATAGCTGAAAGGGATTTCGGGGGGTGGGGGAGCAGGGGGAGGGTGGAATTAACATACTTACTGTATTATGTTGCAGCAGTGATAAGACTAAAATTTAGGATTTTCTTAATGAGACTCCTGCATTCACTGGTTTTCCTTATCAGCACTGGCAAGAACCATAGTTTAGCATTTCTGTCCTCTGCTTTAGAATGGAGGAAGGATCACAGGAGGGATTTGAAAACTTGCTCCGGAGAATAACTATATGTACTCTTTTTGCTCTCCCAGTGGAATGCGGGTCCTCTGCCCCTGATCCTCCCCAGATGCACTGAGCTCTGGATCGAGGTGACAAGCTTTCCCAGTTTGGAGTTTGTGGAATGAAATGCACATTGGGGCTGGGGAGGGAACCAGCAGAAGTTAGAATGCCAGGCAGTTCGAAGTGCCTCTGCCCTCTCTCCCCTGCCCTAGGCTCGGGGAAACCATTCTCCCTTCCCACCAAGTGTCCATAACCACCCCTGAGGGGCAAGTACACGGGTTCTAACACTAGGCTCTCAGAGACAGCTCTAATGCCTGCCATGGGGTCAGCTCTTTAAGGACTGCGATCAGGACAGTGACAAAGTCAAGGCCATACCACAAGTCCTCACAATCACGTGGCACTTGCTGCCTCTAGGGGATGGTGGGGGCAGAGCCACACACCCCTTTAACAGGTGTACAGCCTGGTGCTTAGAGATGGTAGCTTGTACTACCTAGAGAGAGCTGACACTGGAGTCAGAAATAGAAGCTGGGGGTCCGGACTTAAGGCTAGGGTTGGAGGAGACCAGACCCCTGGGCTTCAGGCTCCTCCTTTTGCACTCCAGGACCTTGGATCCCCTGGAAGCAGCCAGCCCACTCTGCAGGGGTACCTGAAAGGCTTGCCTCACCTTCGCACACTAGGTTGACTATCCAAGCCTGCAAAAAAGCACATTTTTTTTCTGCAAAAAAGCCTTTTTTTAAATCAGATTTCAAAACGGTGAAAATTCCAGTCCACCCAGAAATGAGGAAGAGCCGTCCTTCCTTTATCTCCAACATAGCCACAAGTCAAGAACCTTAGAACAAGCAAAGTGGATGGCTTTGTAGTGCAGAAGTTCCCTGGTCACAGGACAACCCCAGCATCCTTGTTTGTAGCCTATGAATGCTTCCTCTGCACACAGTTCAAACAAGCAGATCCTCAGCAGGTGAGGGGGTGCTGCTGCCTCAGGTAAGACAGGGACCAGAGCAAGTTTAATGGGTCAGAATGAGAAGAGAGGCAGAAACGTGGAGAACAGGGGCACAACCTAGGCAAGCACAGCAGCCTCAGGGCCTTCAGTTCAGGCACAAATCTCCTAACTGCTTCCATGGGCTGGACCCCAGAGCATCATGGCATCAGTGCAGACTAAATGATATTCTTAAAGCCACAGAGTTTGGAATTCAACAGAGCCTGTGTCCTGACTCTGACATTTATCGTCTATGTGTTCTTGAGCAGTTGGCTTGAGCTCTTGGAGCCTCTGTCTCCTCCTAAGCAGTGGGAGCACCCACTCTCAGCTGTGGGGAGGTGACTGCTGTCAGATGTTTTGAGGACCCTGCGTGGGCCATGCAGAGAATGTGCCCTGATGTCCAACAGGCCTGGAAAGAGGGGAGTGTGTGAGCCTGCCCTTCAGAAGGATTTACCCAACGTGGTTAAGATAAAAAGCAGGTTAGGGTTTCACTGGGAGTGAAAGTGGTGAAGAGAAGCCCCAGAGGAGAGCAAGAGGAAGCATGGGTGGGCATGAAGACAGGCATCCGCTTCCCATCACTTATGGGTGCCAGGCCCTGCATAAGGTGCTTGACGTGTGACCGGATACCATCCTCCCACCTGGGCTGTACCTCTTACAAAACTCCACTTTACAGATGAAGGAACTCATACAGGAGTGAAGACACTTTCCTAACTTAGGAAGCTGGGTCAGTGGGATTCAAATACAGATTTATCTGAGTGCAAGGCCAGTTTCTCAACCCCTACCAGGCACAGGGAGGAAGTGGGGTGGGTGGATGCTGAGCTTCACAGAAAGCCCACGGCGGGGCGGCAGAAGGCATTTGCAGACACCTGGGAGGAGGCAGAGGCAGAGAGGAGCAGCCGCTGGGCCCGAATCCACCACCCAGCTGGCCCTGAGCCTAGCAAACAGGCGACAAGGGCAGGCGGCATGGATAGTTGCAGTGCACCAGGGAGAAGGCCTGATCCCAAAACTCCTGTGAAGTCTGAGTGTCAGTCCTGTCTGAGGTTTGTGACCTTTTTGTAAAATTAATTAATTAATTACTTTTGGTTGCACTGGGTCTTTGTTGCTGCACGGTGGCTTTCTCTTTCTTTAGTTTCGGTGTGTAGGCTGCTCATTGCAGTGGCTTCCCTTATAGTTACCCAGTGGCAGGTGGAATCTTCCCGGAGCAGGGATTGAACTGGTATCCCCTGCATTGTCAGGTAGATTCCTAACCACTGGATCACCAGGGAAGTCCTGTGACATGTTTGAGGGGAAAGCAAGTCCACCTGGAAACTTCCAACACATGAACCTCTTACCTCCAAGGCTGCTCTATAAAAGCCTTTTCTTTTCCTCCTGCAGGTAGGGGCACACAGGAGGTCTCGGGCCCACAGCCTTCTCCAGGGGTCCTTCTGGGTTGCAGAAAGGAGGGTCCTTTGGGGGAGCCCCCTGCATTAGCCCCCTCCTCCACTACACACCCCAGCCCCAGGATCCTTGACCCAGATGGCTGACAGGGAAGAGGACAGATGGAATCCTCCATCATAAACTCTTCTAATTCTCATCACCTGGATTGTGTACCCAGCAAAGAAACATACCTACAAAGAAAATGCTGGCATGAGGGAGAGGAACCTTTGTAAAATGCTGGCAATGATCAGAATTTGTATCCAGAGAAAAATGAGAATTGTGAAAACGTATACACAGCCTGAACTCTAGTTTATGATAATGTAACATTTCCAGCAATAATTTGGGGAGGAAAGAGGGATGAAAATAAACTGAACTTTATTAGGGGATCTCATTTCTATGAGTCCCATTCCTTTTGCTAAAATATGGAAATCTTCTATAATGAGGATTTGTGTTGTCCTAAGGAAAAAAATATGTGAAAAATTGACCTTACTAGCGTGGGAAAACTTTTATATGCTGTAATACAGAAGTTTGTTTCCTTTTAAGAGTGGAGGTATGTAAATAGCTCACTGAAAGAAAAGATGTGTAATTAATGACCAGCATCTGCGCTTCTCAGTGCACTCTTGATGGTCTCACAGTCTCCTCAGGATCCAGGGAACAGAAGTCAGGGCAGTGACCTGGCCTTGACCACCAGCAAGGGGTGGAGGGTATGCTAGAGAGTGCACTCTTTGGATTCTAGCACATGCAAACAGGCATGCTTTGTCCTCTCCCCATCACCCACATCCAAGGCTTTAATTGGCTTTACATGGTCATTGAATCAAAGAAGGGCAGGCTGAAAGGCCCTTCCTGGCTTCTCTCCCTCCAGCCTTTCCATTTCACTGATTAGGACTCTGAGGTCCTGGGAGGCACAGGCACTTGGCCTAGATGCCATGAACTGCAGAGGCCAAGCTTGAGAAAATTACCACAACACACACCCTCACCCAGTACCCAATTCCGAGGGAGGGGGAGGTATCTGGCCCTCCCTGGGCTGAAGTGTGTTTGATGGAGAGCTTCGCCCTCCCCTGGAGTGGCCGCTGATCCCCTTTAATGAGATGTAGATGCCTTCAGCTCCATCCTGCATCTCCCTTACCTGGTTTTTCTCCCAGGTGGGAGATATTGAGAGGTGGTTTTTTAAAATTTATTTATTAATTTTTCCTTCTTGGCTGTGGTATGTAGGATCTTAGTTCCCTGACCAGGGATTGAACCCGTCCATCTTGCACTGGAAGCTCAGTCTTAACCACTGGACCAGCAGGGAAGTTCCTTGAAAGGTGAGGTAATGCTGACAATCCCCTCTGCTGAAAGCCCTCAGGCAGGGTGACACCCTGGTCCTGTCATGGGGCTGGCCTGGGCTGGCTGGGTGCTGAGAAGCTGGCCAGAAGCTGTGGCCCGCTTGTCATCAGGGAGTTAACAGAAGGCATTTTGGGGGGCTCAGCTAGCAGGTGGGAATGCCCTAGGCCGGGAGGAGGAGGAGGGGGAGTTTTCGGGAGAGGTCAGCGGACAGGGGCCCTGAGGATCTCAAAGACTGAGGAGGTGCGAGCAGGAGCTTGCTACAAACAAGGTCCTGGATGGGGCTTTGGGGATGGACGGAAGAGGCCTGAAGGCAGGGCAGGAGCAGGGCGTGAGGTCGGCTGACCCAGGGCGGGGGTCCATCTGTCCCCCTGGGGAACTGCAGCTCCCCCCAGAGCCTCTGCGCACAGGATGCTTGGAGCCTCTAAACAGCCCTGGGCCCTGAAAACCCATCTCAGGGCCCTATGCGCAGGATCCCCTAGATGAGCTCCCAGTTCACTTGCTGCCTGCTGGAGCTGGCCCTCACTGGGCTCACAGGCCAGGCCTCCCCCTGCACCCAGGAGCCACTAGTCAAAGAAAATGTGGCTCTAGGAGCTGAAGGGGATGGGACACTTTGACTGATTTCTGACCTGCTCTTAGCATCTCAGCTCCACACACCACCCAGGGTCACTTTCTTGGGGCACAGTCACTGGATTCAGGATCGAGGGGCAGGAGAAGGGAGGGGAACAACTGTGGGTGGGGTGGGACTGAGCTGGGAGTGACTTCAGAGGGCGGTCTGTTCCCAGGGCCCAGGACCACAGCCACGGGTTGGGTGGGCATTTCTGGCTGGGTGTGAGAGCAGGGCACAGACAGTGCCTGGTGGGGGCTAAGAGGTTTTCCAGCCTCCGGTGCAGGCCCAGAGGGTGCCAAGGTGCAGGGCATGGCACTCCAGGAGGGCTGAGCTGGGGGCTGGGTCTGGGAGGAGCCCACCCAGGGATGGACGAGACGCACAGAGGCAGTAGAGTCCCGTTAGGAGGGAAATGGAAACCACGAGTCTGGTATCCACTCTGTCTGCATGTGAAAGAGATGCGAGAGTAATTGGAAAGGCTGATAATTTCAAATTTTCTATATATTGAGTTCTTTTTAAAAATTTCTGTCAATCTGCTCCTCTTGCTAAGTTTAAAGAAAAAAGAAGTCTGCAGATGGCAGGTCCCTGGACCAGAAGAGACAAGCTAAGAAAGGGTGCTACTTGTCCTGGCCCTCGGACACCAGAGCACAGGAGACATGCCCAGCATACTCTGCACGCCTCCTCCTTGCGGGCCTTGTGGCCTCAGATCCACGAGGCAGCTGAACTGGGACAGACAGAGGCACGGCAGTCCCCAGACCCCAGTCTACTCTGCCTCTTGCTCCCTAAAGCCCTACCATCCACTACACTCTGAGCCATAGGTGTGGATGCTCATAGGTCAGGAGACCTGGTTCAGCCCCCAGGCCCTGCTGCCTCACCTGAGACCAGACCATGAAGGCCTGGGAAGCAGGGGTTCTGTGCACTTCCTCCCCAGCTTCTCCAGGGCCCAAGCCAGGCCCCGACCAGGGTCCTGTTGGATTTGCTGATTGGCCAGATGGCCCAGGGTCTACCCACTTCCCAGGCCCTGGCTTGTAAACAGCTTGAGTCCTAAAAAGTCCACTGGGGATCTACAGTTGGTAACTCACATTGTACTTGCCTGCAGAGTCAAAGCTGTCCGTGGTCATGGGCTGTCTGGCTCCACCATGGAGGCCGAGATCATAATCTAGCTCACTGAGGGAATCAAAGCCCAGGTCTGCCCCGGGGGAGGGGGTGGGCAGTCTGGGTGGGAGGACGAAGAGAGGGAAGAGGTCCCCCTTGTTTCTGGGTGCTGGTAATGAGTTTGGCCAATTTTGCATTCGTATGCGTGTGTGTGTAAGTGAACTAAAGGTAGACTTGTTGAAATCAGCAAATCTGAAAACAGTGACACTTGGCCTTGATAAGTGCAATTGCCAGGCTGCATGCAGGGGGTGCCGTGTGACCAGTTGCTCCCAGTCAGCCAGTATCTGCCCATGGCCCTAGAAGCAATGGTCTCCCAGAAGGGGGACCCTGCCTTGGCTTCTCTGCCCACTTCCTCTACTGCTCCGTTGGCCAGGCTGGATAGGACAGGGGGGATCCATATGTTACCTTAAATCCCAGGTCCAGGAGCCTTGGAGTTATGCTAAGTGAAATAAACATTGATCTAAACAGCACTTGGGGAGCTTCCCTGATGGCTCAGTGGTAAAGAATCCACCTGCCAATGCCGGAGATGCACGTTCTTCCCCGGATCCGGGAAGATCCCACAGGCCACAGAGCACGTAAGCCCACCACGACTATTGAGTGTGTGCTCTAGAGGCCCCTCTCCTCAACAAGAGAAGCCACCTCAAGAGAAGCCCGCACACCACAACTAGAGCTTAGCTCCCATTCGCTGCAACTAGAGAAAAGGCTGCACAGCGGTGAAGACCCAGCCCAGTCAAAAATAAGCAAAGAAATAAAATTATAAAAAAATAAAGAGCACGTGGAGGGCAGAGAGCTCATTTAAGCCCTGGCTGACATGACTGCATGTTAGAGGAAGTTCATAGATGGTGCTCAACAAAACCACACCCACAATAAAGGAAATAAATCAGAGAAAGACAAATACTGTATGATATCGCTTACGTGTGGAATCTAAAACAATGCCACAAACTACCGAATATAACAAAAAAGAAGCAGACTCACAGATATAGAGAAAAAACCAGTGGTTACCAGTGAGAAGAGAGGAGGTGGCAGGGCAAAAGAGGGGTAAGGGATTGAGAGACACAAACTATTATGTATAAATCAGCTGTAAGAATATATTGTACAGCATGGAGGATATAGCCAATATTTCATAGCCATAAATGGAGTATACCTTTAAATGTTGTGAATCACTATATTGTACACCTATAATATATAATACTGTACAACAACTATACTTCGTTAATAATTTTAAGAATAAAAGCACTAAGGGTGACGGGGGACCAGCTCCGTGTTGTTCAGCTCTGTGTCTGTTAAGGCCAGGGCTTCGGCAGTCAGACCAGAGCTTATAGTTTGAGGCTTGCAACTGATCGTTTACCTCTTCAAGGAAGCATGCTTGTGGGGGATAAATATCAGTCCTTAACGTGAGGCCAGGCCTTTTCTGAGCTGGCTCACTTGGAGCCTCCATGAGAACACCCGCTGTGTGTTCAGATCCCACTGGGGCTGGAGTCCTAGTCCCACGTGAGTGCTCAGGTCCTGGGGAAATAGGCTGGACAGACACCTGATGCCTGGGCTGTGCAAGGGGTGCAGCTTCATCGCGGAGCCATCTATGAACTTGCTCTAACTGCAGTCTTGTACAATCAGGACTTAACTCGAGCTCTCTGCCCTTCACATGCTCTTTGAGCTTTAGTGCAAGTTCGATGTAGAACCACACTTGCTATGGGCCAGACGTTGTGCCGGGGATGTTAGACAACTCAGTGTTTCTCCCTTTAAGTGGGGACAATCATAGTCTATTGTAACTGTGATCAGAGTTATTCTAGGGGAAAACACGGGGAGCCATGAGGAACCCCAAGGCCCATGGGCATAGCTGGAGAAAGTCTTCCAGGGGAGATGGTGTCTGAGCTATCTCCAATTCGGGGAAGCCAGGGGGAGGTGGATGTTTTACGCAGAGAAAACTACCTTAGTTATGCAAACAGAGTCAAGAAGCTGCTTAGTGTGTTGAGAATGGAGACAGGCTTGGGGTAAATGGTGCAAAACAGACAAGGGGTAGGGAGGAGGTGAGGCGGGAGACGGAAACCTAGACATGGCCCCCAAACACCAACTGGGTCCTAGAGTACCCGGGGACTGTCAGGGGCTCCTGCTGAGAACAGCTAAGGGCAATGACGGTCGTGCTGGGGAAGAGGGAGAAAGTGGAGAAATAGAGTGAGATTTTGGTAAGACTTTGCAATTGGCTGGCTGTTGAGTTCATTCATGAGAGTGCTTTGTGTGCTGAGCTACTGCTGGGGTGGAGGCGGGCGTGGTGTCTGGGATGAATCCTAGTTTTTAGGTTGGGAAGACGGGGATGGTGGTGAAATTCTACTGAGATTGAGAACATTGGAGGAGGAACCAGTTCGAGGATGACTTTGATGCAAGCCGAGGTACGTCAAGCTTGCTAGGGGGGTTGTACTCAGATGAGGTGAGCAGGATGGAGCCTTCCAGATGGGGGAGCCAACAGATTGAACACGGTGTGGACAGGTGGAGCATGGTCCATCCCAACCAAGGAGAAACTCGACCCTCTTCCCAGAGTCCAGATGTTGGAGTCATGAGGATGAGAGACCACCCACCATGCCCCAGACAAGGCCTCTCTCACCAACAGGGTCTCAAAGAAATCAAGGCACATCAGTGATCCACTGATTAACTGATTCGCTGCGTGTCTTGCGTGTTGAGATCCAGGCTTCACGGCCAAGTAGCTTCTTTTCCAATTTTGCAGACAAAGGCACCAAGAATTCTGCCGGCGTCTGTCCCTGGACCCCCGCTGTCAGGCCTCAGTGATGACGCCAAGTGGGCACTTGTCAGGATGGGTGAGACTGAGGGAAAAAATCTGCTGGGGCGTCTGAGGCAGTTTCCAGGGAAAACCATCTGCCCAGCTTCCTGTGGGGCTGCGGCCGCCCGCCCACCCCTCTCTCGGCTCCTGGAGGCCACTTTCGGGCTCTCTAGTCCGGGCCACCGTGGCTCCGAGGCCCCTGCTGGTTGTCGTCCTCCGCTCTGGTCTCTGAAGGAGCCTGGAGGGTTCAAAGCCCAGGGGAAGTGGGAAGCCTGGTGCACCCACTGGTCCTCAGATGAAAAACAGGTGATTGCATTTCACACTCCTCCGAGGCTCTCCAAACCCACTCCCTGGCAGCATAACTACAGATGCCTCCCTCCTTACAAACCCTGCCTACATGCTGCATAAAGGAATACAATTTCTGGCTGTCCAAATTACAAGAGACCATAATGCACAAAAGCAATAAACACAGGTTCTAACAGCAATCAGATACCACTTATCGTAAACAATGGTTTTTGTGATTTATTGCGTTTGAAGCAGGTTCAGCATTACTCCTTAGAAGATTTGGTTATTCTTGTTTTCAAGCAGAGTTGCCGGCAGCCAGCTGACGTCAGAAAAAATTGCTCAAGCGCAGCAGATTTTAAAAATAGGGCCAAGGCGGTGTTCAAATAATAATAATAGAAAAATCAGGGTGGCTGTAGGCTGATGTGCAAGTCTGAAGACAGGGCCATTTGGGCCTTGCAGGCTCCCCCGCTACAGCCCACGCATCCTCCGTGGGTCCTGCCTTCTCACTTCCAGATGCCCAGCACTTCCGATTCCTCCCGCTGTCCTCCTGTCCCCTGAGTGATGTGGGAGGGAGGAGGAGACGAGTAACCAGAGTGGGACAAAGAACAGTCTGGATAAACACATGTTCAATTTCCCAGCTCAAGGTCTCCAGTTAGCACTGGTAGTCTGATACTGGGAGAGTGCAGAAAAGTCAGGTTCAAACAGTGCATTTGAGCTGAGAGGTCTGTTAAGGATTATCCAAAAGGACATTGGCCCTGTTCTGGCGGGAGTGTTCTCTTTTCATCTGGACCCTGTCCTGTCCGTTCTGCAGGAAAGGGGCTGAGGATACTGTCGGGAGACCAGTGGCAGGGGACCAGTGCAGAAGGCAAGGAGGATGCCCAGATCAGAGCAGGATCAGGAGGTTAGGAGACATCCTAGGATTCTGAGTGGGAATTTCAGAGGATCTGAAAGGAGGGCAGCCCCACCTTAACCAGGGAGCTCTGCTTTTATTAGTCCTCTCTAGTGGGTTTCCCTAAGATTGTTTGCACACGAAAAAATCGTATTAGAGAATTAATCTACAAGGGACTTCCCAACTGGCTGGTTGGTAAAGAATCCACCTGCTAATGGAGGAGATGCAAGAGATACAGGTCCGATCCTTGGGTCAGAAAGATCCCCTGGAGGAGGAAATGGCAACCCACTCCAGTATTCCTGCCTGAAAAATCCCAAGGACAGAGGAGCCTAGTGGACTATAGTCCATAGGGTCACAAAGAGTCGGACACAACTGAGCAACTGAGAATTAATCCACAAATAAGAGCCAAGGAGTTCTGACACTTGGACCTTTCCCTCCTCCTCAAATTCAACATTTCATCATGAGTTTAAAGTGCAGGCACAGGGAAGAACTTGCTCCAGTGTCACAGGGAGATGCTTGAGGAGTACTGTGCTCCCAGGAGGGGCAGCGGGGTCCATCACACATGGAGCTTGCCAAGGGTGAGTGGCAGTGGCCTGCAGTGAGCCGCCTAGGCTGTGCCCACAGCCCATGCACTGGGGCTTGGTTCTAAAGGTAGTTGAGACAGAGCCGGTAGTGTGTATCAGGGCCACTGCCTCACAGGAAGCAGAGCTCCTACTGCAGGAACAGGTAAGTCATCTGAGCAGGCTGTTCGTTCCCAGAATCTCCAGCAACTGGAAGATTAACCAACACACAGTTGGTTTGAAGATGTATGTGCACTCCTGTGCACACACATGTGCACACATACACACATGCGCGCGCACACACGTGTACACATATATACATGTGCACACACACACATGCATGCACACAGTCCATGGCCAGCCTCTTGCAGGAAGGCTGAGACCTGCACAGATGGCTGATGCTTCATTTCAGTCCAGGGGGTGAAGTTCTCTTGCCTCAGCTTGGAGCAGAGAGCAGAAAAATCAGTGAGCTATATAGATCATGATAAGGAAATGGATTTGTTAGTGACTAGCCAGTCCCCAGAGAACAACCCTGATATCTTGTTTGAAGTAAATCTCAGAACATCACTCACCCGGGTGGAAAAAATATATATATTGATTGCTACCATTTATTGCATCCTTATATTCCAGGCACTATTGAAAAGTCCTTTCATAATTAACCTACTTAATGCTCACCACAGAACTATGCCAGAGGTATTATTATTCTCCCTATGGTACAGATGAGGGACCCTAGACCCAGGGAGGAGGGTGACTTGCAGGGTAACCCAGCCAGGAAGCATGAACACAGCCTCAAGACTGCAGGACTCTCTGTGCTTCCTTCTTTTCCAGGCCTGACATATTTCTTTCCGTGTGGTTTCCTGTCATGAGTTCGTGGACCAGGAACAGGAAGACAGGTGGGATGAATGCCACTTAGAGCAACAACATCCATACCCACCTGCTGGAGTCAGAAACACCAAACCATCCTTGTTCACCAGCTGAGTCACCCCACCAGCCATGCATCTCCCTCCAGAGATGAAGCCATCAGGCCACAAACCACACAGAACGTCCCAAACCTTGAAGTCGGCAGCCCTCTGCTGAGCGTCCATCTGTCAGACATGGACAATCACAATCCACAAGAAAGCAAACAGGAATTCCAGAAAAAAACCCAAATTTGCTTTTTGATAAAGACAAAAGCGATACAGCTTAAACGTATGCTTAACAGAGAGGCGCGTCTTTCTACATATCCTCACACCTTCCAGCATCCCTGTCCTTTCATATTTCTAGTCCTTGTCTTTGAATTGCTTCTGTGCGCAGGAAGACGTGACAAACATCACCTCTGCGACTCCTTCCCTGACATGCCCCGCTTTGGGGAACCGCCTTCCTTCTCATCACCAGGGCACTTTGTGCTGTTCAATTGGTCACTGATTTAAGTATATTGCAGCCTATTTTCTCTGATTATTTCATATAGGGTTTGTTTCTTTGACTAGGGAGCTCCTTGAAGGCTGAGCTGTGTCATCTTCATGGCCACTCTCTCCTTCCTGCCTACACACACACACACGCGTGCGCGCACACACACACCAACTTCAGAGGGGACCAGAATCAACTGGAAAGTTAACGGAGCCTATTTTAATGTTGAATCCTGAGACACACCTCTAGAGAGTTTGATTCAGTGACTCTGGCTTGTAACTCACATTTTAAGCCAGTGCCCTAGATGCTTCTGAAGTTGGCCGGCAGGTTCACAGTTTGGGGAATGTGGCTATCTTGCTACCTCAGGACAGCACCTGTACGGGCTGAACTGTGTCCTCCCCAAAAGAATATGGTGAGGTTCTAGCCCCTCAGTGACTCAGAAGGGGACCCTATTTAGAGACAGGGATTATACAAAGGTAATTCAATTAAAATGAGGCCATTAGGGTGGGCTCTAATCTAACAGATGAGTGTTCTTATTGGAAGAGGAAATCTGGACACAGACAGACATGGAGGGAAGAGGGTGTGAAGATGCAAGGGTGTGTAAATGTGGCTGTCTACAAGCAGAGAGAGGGTTGGAACAGAGCCTTTGCTCAGAGTCCTCAGTAGGAACCAAACCTTCAGGCACCTTGATCTTGGACTTCCGGCCTCCAGAATTATGAGAAAATAAAGTTCTGTTCTATAAGCTGCCCAGTCTGTGGTACTTTGTTAGGGCAGCCCAGCATACTAGTAATATAGGATCCATAGGGAAGATCCCCTTGAGGAGGAAACCCACTCCAGTATTCTTGCCTGGGAAACTCCGTAGGACAGAGGAGCCTGGCGGGCTACATTTCATGGGGTGGCCAAGAGTCGGACATGACTGAGCAACTGACTTTCACTTTCATAGCACATATTTTGCAGATACATTTTTCGGGGGGCCCAAACTCATCTGTGTCAAACTTTTGAACTGCCCTGAGTTCTTCACCAGCTATTCCTACCCCAGGGCAGCGACCTGCTGTCGCCTGACCATCCGCCAGGCCCGACTCAGCATCCTGGCATCGGGGCAGGACACGGCTTGAGAAGGCATCTCTCACCCACCCCATGCTCGCCCAGCCTTGGGACTGAGCCACAGTCCCTCTCCCAGAACGCGGGAGTTACCCTCCCGCGGAGCTCCTCTTGTCACTGTCACTACAGATGCTTGCTAAGCTCTGCTCTCTGGGGCCAGATGCCACCTAGCTCAATGCCACTTCTGAGAGGGTGTGACTATCCTCCCCGCCACCCAGAAAAGCCCGGAGTTGTCACCTGGGGAGATTGGCTGGTGACAGACCGGGGCATGTGGGCAGACCCTCAGAAAGGTGGCGTGTCGGCTCATGCCAGCCTCTGTCTGGGAGACAGCAAGGCCTGTGGAGGCTCTGCTCACTGTCAGCCACACCATGTCTGGGGTGGTCCCACGGAGCAGCCCACACAGAGCTTGGATGCTCACAACAGGGGTGGGGCCCTGGGACACCGGCCCCGGGAACTACGGCAAACTCTGCCTGCTGGGGGGTGTGGCACACCCCCAAACCTTGGCAGCCATGGTGGGCCACCAGTTCTGCTTCTTGGTTAAAACTCCTCCCCTTTCTGGACATCTTGTGTGCTTCTCAATTCACGCCTTGCCACCACGACTAGAAATAAGCCTTTCTGCAGGCAAGATTTAAACGAGCTCTCCTGTCACGGAGCACATGGCCTCACACTGAATAAAGGGTCTTTAGAATGCTCTCAGATCCACCCTCTTCTCATTTCCTTCCCTCCCTGATCCTGTTTTCTCCCTGGGGTATGGGTGACTGTGCAGCCAGTGTGATTAACTCAGCCGGGACGATAATCTCAGGAAGGAATGGAATGGAAATCATTTTTGGAATATAAATCAAATAGGATTTCAGTTGAAGTTATTTAAAAGAAATTAATTGACTTGTACTCGCCACAATACACTGATAAGAGTTCATTGCCAGGCCCATCAGGAGTAATGAAAAAACAGTTAATAAAATTCAGCTGTCAAAAGCAGCCTGCGCTGGGCTCTCCGGGGACCTTTGACAACCCCCCGGGTCACAGAGGGTGGAGCCCACCGATTGGCAGGGGCCAAGCACAGGCTTTGCTATATTTTTCTCTCGTGCGGAATTACTTGAGTTTTAATACTCTAAGAGTCTCAGGGCTGAGACTTTTTCCCAAGCTGCTTTGTATTTCTATACATCCCTCTGCACATTCTAAATCACAACCCAAGGAAGGATGTGGGCTAGATAGGAATAGTTTTGCATTCATTCATTTTTATTTTCCATTTGCAAGGCCTTCTGAAAAGATATTTCTCCTCCCCCTTATTGACTGTGAATGACCTTAAGGAGGAGGGAGTGGTGATATTTAATTAAAGACATCTTTGGTTCCTCTCCCCCACTCTCTCCCAAAACCATGGACAAGAATAAGTTATGAACTTGGACAAAAAAAAAGAAAGCCACATGCACGCAAAGATGAAGAAAAGTGAAATCTCCACACTGAAGTTCAATGCAAGACCTTGGGCTTGGCGGCCAGCCCATCGCCCCGCACTGCACTCCCCAGCCCACGTGGGTATGATTCAGCTTTCTCATCAAAGATGTGAGTCCTTGCAATGCAGAGGTAGAAACTGCCCTGTGTCCCTAGACTCCACAAGCCACAGTCTTTCCAGCCACTCAGAGCAGTGGCTTCCTGCCCTGGGCTCCTCTCCTGATCATTTTCATTGTATTTTGTAGTGGCTACCACAGGCCAAAGAATTGATGCAAACCATTCAATCCTAAAGGAAATCAACCCTGAATATTCACTGGAAGGACTGATGCTGAAGCTGAAGCTCCCTAATGCAAAGAATTGACTCACTGGAAAAGACCCTCATGCTGGGAAAGACAGAAGGCAGGAGGAGAAGGGGATAACAGAGGATGAGACGGTTAGATGGCATCACCGACTCAATAGACAAGAATCTGAGAAAACTCAAGGAGATGGTGAAGGACAGGGAAGCCTGGCGTGCTGCAGTCCATGGGGTTGAAGTGTCTGACATGACTTAGCGACTGAACAACCACCACCACAGGCCAAATACCATTCTAGACATGTCCCAGTGGCTCCTTTAATTCTCATGGAAGCCCTACAAGGAGGTGCCTACAGTGTATCCTCAAATTCATGAGCTGAAGCCCTAACTCCCAAGGTGATATGTTCAGAGGTGGAGCCTTTGGTTAGGTTTAGATAAGGTCATGAGATTAGAGCCTCCTGGAGTGAGATGAGGCTTCTTCCCTCATAGCTCAGTTGGTAAAGAATCCACCTGCAATGCAGGAGACCCCGGTTTGATTCCTGGGTTGGGAAGATCCGCTGGAGAAGGGATAGGCTACCACTCCGGTATTCTTGGGCTTCCCTTGTGGCTCAGCTGGTAAAGAATCCACCTGCAATGAAGGAGACGTGGGTTTGATCCCTGGGTTGGGAAGATCCGGAGTGAGACGATGTGATTAGTGTCCTTGTAAGAAGAGACGCCAGACAGACACATGAGGCTACAATGCAAGGACAAAGGGAAAAGGCTGCCAGCTCTAAGCCTAGAAGAGAGGTCTCACTGGAAACTAACCAGGGGACACCGCAATTTTGGACTTCCAGCCTCTGGAACTGTGAGAAAATACATTTCTCTTGTTTAACCACTCAGTCTATAGTATTTTGTTATGGCAGCCTCAGCTAACACAGAAAGTACCGCTTTTTATTGTCCCTATTTCATAGATAAGGGAACAAAGGCTCAGAGAGCTTAAGTAATTTGCCCAAGGTCACACAGTAAGTGACAGAGCCAGTCCTGGAACCAGCAATCTAGTTTGAGTCTCTGCTTTTACCACTACACGGAAGCTGCCTTTTACTGTGCTAGGCTGTGATTTATGTTAAATGGCCCCACAAAAAAGCCATTGTCACTGGGAACTGTCTTGCAGAGTTGCTTGTACTAAACCACAGGCCACAGGGAGCCCAGGGTGGAAATCCCAAATGTGGTCAGGCTCAAGGAATCTGCTCAGAACAGATGCATGAGAACCTTGTCAAGGCTGTGGGTTTCCATCTGCCACATGGAGGGACCTGCAGCAGAGAGGCTGTGGCAGATTGTAATCTCAAGCCCTTCTAGAACCTGGAGCCTCCCCCATTAAAAGCCTCCCCCGTTTCCTCCTCTGGAATCCAGGCCGACTTTGTAATTCCCTGGTAACCGGGAGAATGGAGCAGAAGTGACAAGGTGTGCTTTCTGAGGCTAAGTCATCAAAGGGATTAACTCCTTTCCCCCAGCCCTGACCTTCCATGTAAGAAATGCACCCTCCTGGGCCACCACACCATGAGAGGAGAGGTCACACACAAAGGCTGCAGCAGATAGCCCAATAGAGTTTGTGGGCAGCCAGCCTCCATGCCAGCCACCGGAGAGATGTCCCTGGCTGATTCCAGGGCCCGCAGTAGAATCGCCAAGCCTGAGTGTTCCCACCCAAGGTTCTAGGCATTGTAGAGACACACTCTCACTGTTGTGCCCTGTCTGAAGCCCTGACTCACAGACTCTGTGAACATGACAAGACTCCTGTTTACACCTTGAGGAATGAGAGCAGTTACCTGGCAACAGTGGCCGGAACAGGTACCAGGTCACCCAGTCTCCCTGGTCCCTGCCATTCCCTGCTCCGTCCTGTGCTCAGCATCAGGCCACATGGGATTGGTCCAGAGCCTTGCTGGGGAGCTGAGGGTAGGGGCCGGATGGACTGACTGGTGGACA
Organism: Okapia johnstoni; assembly: GCA_024291935.2. NCBI lineage: Eukaryota > Metazoa > Chordata > Mammalia > Artiodactyla > Giraffidae > Okapia > Okapia johnstoni. The sequence continues at coordinate 64,575,255 of CM044306.1, read as the reverse complement.
GATGGACAGGCAGCACCACAGGAGCAAACGCACTACTCTGAGTGAATTTCCAAAGGCCAGGCCTGAGTGGGGTGGCTTCTCTGAACTGCCCACAGAGATGTTCAGCCTGGGTCCTCAGTCTGGGTTTCTCGAATCGGTGGATGGGTGACCCTGTTTGGGAAAACCAGTTTAGGGTTGAAATCAACAATTTTTAGAAGATAGCTGCTCACGGCTACGGATCCTGGACTTCAGTTGCAGCATTTCCAGCCTTCGGCCACCAACGTTTGCTTCAGGCTGGTCCCACAGTCAGAAGTGGATCTGGCCTTTCCTGTTGCTGTTGGTCCTGAATTCAATGGTTTGTGTCCACTGACAGACTCCCTTGGTTTGTTTCAAGTTTGAAGTCAAGGGGAGAGTCTGTCAGCAACCAAGGACCTCTGTTCAGTCCTGAATGGTGGGTTTTTCATCCAATTCCAGGGCTTGTCCCTATACTTGTACTCCTAGAGACATAATTACACCATCCCCTGCTTGTCTAGCTAATATATTGTGCAGTGTTCAATACATTGCACTCTTAAAGCTTTGTCCATTTTTAATCTTCACTTCAACAATCTGAACATAAGGCTAGTATAGAATTGAACTCCTAGTGAAGTTTAAATGTTAACAAAAAAATAGTTGAGTGAAGTCACATGCAGAGCAAACGCTAAAATCTTAGGCTTAAAAACGTAAACTCTTTCCAGGGGCTCTACCAAGTCAGAAAGCTGAATCCCTGGTGACATCAGATCTCCAAAATGGATCCTATTTGCTCCTATTGCTGCTGTTCAGGGTGGGGAGTAGGAAAGGAAGGCTGTGAGTCCCGCTGTCTCACTGCTCTGGACCTGGGCTGGCCCTGAGTCAGTCACAGCAGAGATAAGGGATGTGCAATCCTGTTATCCAGCGGGTCAGAGCATGCAATCAGGCCTCTGAGAGACGTACTTTTCCCTCACAGGTTATTTCTTCCTCACGGTAAGTGTCTGTGAGTCTTGGCTATTTCGCCGCCCCTTATGTCATAGGATCCTGACACTCAAGAGTGCTCACAGGCCTGGATCCTGAACCAAGAAGCCCGGGGCTCTATGTGCAGGAACACTTGTGCGTGCAGACAGCTGGCCTACCTGTGCAGACCCACCCAGAAAGGGCACTTTCACTGCTTGGTTCGGAACCCCAGGGTTGGCCCATTCTGGCTCTGGTCACGACTTTTCTGCACTGTATACAAAGAACCTAGAAGACTTGAGTGTGGAAGCTTCTCTGACATGAACTCAGAAGCCTCCCTTCCCCGAACCCCACTCCAGGGCTCCCGTGCAGTTCTTGAAGATCCTTCAGCAGCCTTCCTGCAGGGGCTGGGGGTGTGTGCAGTGCACCTGGGGACCAGAGGCAGAGAGTGGGCCTCCAGGGAGCTTTGCCTCCGTCTCGCCTACTCCTGGGGATCCTTTGAGAAGGACTGCTCCTGTTTGACCTCTCATGAGATGATCGTGTCTGGTTATTTGGCTGGACCCAGGAAAGGAGCTGCTGGTGGTTCTTGGAGGAGCGGCAGATGCTGGGGAGAGGGGCCAGATGGTCCAGTGAGGTGATACTCTTTGTCTTGCTCCCTGGTTGCTCTCCCATGGCTCCGGGTGAGGGCCCTGGTTCTGGCACAATTGCAGGGGCCACAGAGAAGAAGAGAATGGCTCTGAACAGCCACATTCAGGTCAGGGTGGCACAAAGGGTGTTAAGTACCAGGGGTCCTTTCCTGACAAGGGGGTGGAGCAATAAACACTAATAGAGATGCTCCTGGGATAGAGGACTCGGGATGCAAGTGGGGCTGTGGGGTCCTACCGTGCCTCCCTGCAGGGACTCTCTCCAGCCTCCAGTTGGAGAGTTTGTGGCTTATTTTACTAAGGGAGGTGGAGTCTCACCACAAAGGCACCTGGGATGATAGGTCTACCTTGAACATGTGGCTGGAAGGTCAGGACGGGCACCTCCCCAGTCCTTCCAGTGCACGAGTAGCTCTGTCTTCTAACAAACAACCTGTTAACAAGGCCAGCTGCCCAGCCTGTTGGAAAACGAACTACCAGAGGTGGGAAAAGACTCTGACTCATGCCCATCTGGAATACGTCTGGACAATGCCCACCACTCCCAGGGAAACCTGCCTGTTTTCTCATCATTTTCTCGAAAGAGGAGATGAAAGGATGCAGAGGGCTCCTGTGGCTTTCGAGGGCCAGGTGAGGCTGAGTAATGAAGCCGTTTCATCCCTGAGATGGACCCACGGTTGCCGCCCGGCTGGGCTGCGTGGGGAGGGGGAGGCGACCTAATTAGCTTGGCTGGGAGCGGCCTGGCCTTGGCAGTGACAGACGAAATGTCCTCTTCAGAGACCCCAGGGCTGAGAGGCCATTCTCAAACTGGGTCAGGAGTGCTCAGATGCCCAGCCTCCAGGGAAAGGCTGAAGAGGTGCTCATAACCAGCCCCACTGCCCAGCCTCCCTTTCGTCTTAGACACAAATGGTGTGTGCACTCACAGACCTGCAGATTTCTAGATGGGCACGTGTGCTACCCTTGAAAAGTCTCCTTCTCATCACCCAGGCTGCCTGTCCTCTGGGTCTCTCTGTAGGAGAGATCTCTCTGGTAGGTTGGGGTTGGGGGAACACTGTTTTGGGGGAAATTGCTTTGCGGATGACAGAGCCCTATTAACAGACCCAAGCTGGGTTTTTTTCTTTTTTTTTCATTTTTCAAAAAAACTTATTTATTTTTGGCTATGCTGGGTCTTCATTGCTGTGCGTGGGCTTTCCCTAGTTGCGGTGAGTGGGGGCTACTCTCTAGTTGCGGCATGCGGGCTCTAATGGTGTGCAGGCTTCAGTAGCTGTGGCCCATGGGCTCAGTGACTCCTCAGCATGTGGGATCTTCCTGGACCAGGGATTGAACCCATGTCCCCAGCCTTGGCAGGTGGATTCTTAACCACAGGACCAGGGAAATCTAAGCTGGGATTTCAAGAGCCTGTTTCGGGTTGCAGGGTGTTTGTTCCCTGTGGGAAGATTAAAGGCAAAAGGGCCTTCTGAAAATGACCACCTTTTAGGGATAGATCAGCAGCTCAAAGTCACCCTGTGCCCCTGGAAGTTTGAGCTAGCTGCCTGGGTGGAGAGGAGGTCACTGAGACCATCAGGGGGTGCTGTGGGGCTTGGGGGGAGAGCTGGGGGCACACCCACAGGCCAGAGCTTCAGGCCACAGGCCGGGACTCCCAGGAACACAGCTGCCCGCTGGCCCAAGGGCACATGCTGACCCAAGGGCAGTCTTTGCTCAGGGAGCACAGAAATGCAGGCTGAATCCGAGCCCAGCCTGCACTAGAAATAGAAGAAATTCAGAGCCTAGTCCCTTGTTGTGACCCAAATAGGGCCTGCCTAAGTTGTGCCCCTTTCAGGGAGGTCCCTGAGCCTGGTTCTGGGAAAGCTGGGCCTCTGCCTCTAGTCTTCTCCTTCTCGACCTGGCGGCCCCCAGACGGAAATCCTAGGAATTGCCCCTGGGGCTCCCAAGGCCACAGCTGGCCAAATTCACCTTTGAGTCCTTGCCTACAGCCACAGGCCTTTTACCCCTGGGGCTGGAGGAGGACTGAAGAAGCAGCCTCTGCCCCCAGCGAGCAGTGGAAGCACCCATGTGGATGCCCCACGCCGGCTGCCTCATTCACCTGCAGCCCCCCTCAGAGGGCCCTGCTCTGGAAGTTCAGGCTGGTGGGCTGTCAAAGCATCACTCTCTGTCTGAACTTTTTCCAACTGAGTGAATTTTACAGAGAAATGACATTTGTCCCTTTAAGCACCAAATATTAATTTTAAAAAGGTTGAAAAATAAAACCCACTTGTGACATGTATTATAAACTTGTCTGGCCCTGGACAGACTACATGGAATATGACATGCTTTTCCCTCCATGACCTGGAATTGTTGTCCGGAAGACACATTGCTGGCCTGAGCTGTCACCGGATGAAGCTCCCTGGGTCTCCCCATACCCCTCTGGCCTTAAGACCCTAAGGTATAGTCCACAGGAGCACAGCTTGGTCCTGCTCTCGGGAACCTCCCTGGCTGGTTCAGAGGGTGCTGTTCTGAGATGCTCCCAGCTCGGTAGACTCCTTTGGGCTGGAACAGGAGGCTCCCAGGAGAGGAGGGAGGAGGATTTGGGCACACAAAATTGTTTATAATTCACATGGCCTCAAAGGCTGGCTCCTTCTTCCTTTAAACAAAGAAAGCAACATGTGCAGGACTAATCCTGATTTCCAGTTGGAAATTAGAACTAATCCTAATTTCTAATCCTAAAGGAAATCAGTCCTGAATATTCATTGGAAGGACTGATGCTGAAGCTGAACCAATACTTTGGCCACCTGATGGGAAGAACTGACTCATTAGAAAAGACCTGATGCTGGGAAAGATTGAAGGCAGGAAGAGAAGGGGATGACAGAGGATGAGATGGCTGGATGGCATCACTGACTCGATGGACATGAGTTTGAGCAAGCTCCAGGAGTTGGTGATGGACAGGGAAGCCTGGCATACTGCAGTCCATGGGGTCGCAAAGGGTCAGACACAAATGAGGGACTGATCTGAAGATTGCGATGCTCCAAAATCTCCTGTCTGCTTCTTCTTCCTCCTTCATTGGCAGGGGCTGCTTCGTGGGGTTGGGGCCCTCATTTCTCACCCATGTCCTTGTGTGGTTGGGGTCAGCTCCTACAAAACAAAGTGAAGGGGCCTTGTGGCCATGGGCCTTCCATTGGGAGGCATGGGCTTTCCAAGGCCGCACTGTCTGAGCGTGGCTGGTGGGGGCTGCTGAGTGGTGGCGGTGATGTAGGAAGAGTTTGCATGAACCATGGCCATCGATAGGATAGTGCTACCTTCTATAACCTCCTCTGTATTTTCTGGTCTGAGTCTCTAGGACTTGCTAAACATTCACGTGTCTAATTGGCAGTGATCATGGCAAACATGTAAGTGACCACTGATATCAAAGAAATTACAGAGCCTCAGGGGGTCATGTTGGAAGTGGCCTTTTAATCCAACCCTCACTCAAGTGGGGCTTCTGATCCCCAGGCCAGGAAATGATTGGTCAGGGTCAGAGTGACAACAGAAGCGGAGTGAGGACCAGGCCAGAGCATCTGCACCCCAGTCCAGGGCTGTGTCCTGCAGTCCCCCTCAAGGGAGCACCTCCAGTTACGCTGTGCCTTCACCTGCTGCAGTCCCACGCACCTTAATTATTCACATCTTTAATTCTCAGGCCTGGGGGTCATTTCACAAAGGGCATGACTGTGACATTCAAACAAACCACATCCATTCTCAGGTTAGGTCTCCTGATTTGAATCCTTATGATTAAAGAGGAAAATACAATTATAGGTAAGAGAAGAAAACAAACAAACAAAAAAAAACGGAAGAAGGCAAGGAAGAATTTGTCCGGGCTTGGTCACCCCAGAAAGACCTGAATCCTGATGGGGTTTTAATGAACCAATGGGTTCCACCGCAGAGGAGAGTAGGAGAGAATCCTGACCTTGAAGGGCTTGAGCTGAACATCACAGCCCGGCTATTTGTTCACTGGTGTCTTGCAAGCCGGCAGCCTGATTGCTTCTATCTAGAAGTGTCCACTGTGCCTCGCAGAGCCCGATGACAACTCACCAGAAGAGTGACACAGGAGGGGGAGTGTTCGGGGAGCCCAGCACAGCCCCCATAAGAATGTGGAGTGGCCATATCAGCATCACGGGAATGAGACACGCACTGCATCTAAAGAGGCACCATTGTGGCCAGAATGGAGACTAGTGACCAGAGCCAGGAGGGCTGAACACAGACAGGAAACCCACCTGGCAGACAGGTGAGTTTGCGGGAGTCCTATTTCCTGAGGGCCAGAGGGAGGAAGGGGAACAGAAGCCAGAGCCACCTCTAGCCTCTGCCAGGTCCCATGGGAGTCACCCCTGCTCAGGAGTCAGAAAGTCTGGGGCCAAAAAAGGGAGGGGTGGTGGGCGTCAGGGGAGCTGCTGAAATACCCGACTCCCTTCCAGGAGAGCCGCCCACCAGCGAGCGAGGAGCCTCACAGCAATGTCTCAGGAACACACTGTTCTCTTTGTTGGGGCAGAAATCTGTTCGCTGCTGATTATGCAGCCGATGAGTGGGCCTCTCTCTCTCTCTCCCTCTAATCTGGAGTCTTCCTGCTCAGCAGGCACAATTGCATGCAAGCGATCCTGGAAAAAGCACAGAATGAATATGCTTGCCATCCATTGTTCTCCAGGTATTGCGAATGTCTAAGATTCCAGGTGTGGGGTTGAGAAGAGACTGCAGACACCCTCTGAGCCTGGGGCACTGTAATCTCTGAAAAATGTGTCCCCCTGGCCTGGTTACCTACTGGTACATACACTGTGTGCCCAGGAGCCAGCAACCCACCTTCCTCCAAAGAAAGAGCCCTTTCCAGTTTCCAAATGCAGTAATGTTTTAAATTAAAACATCAAGTGAGAATACCCGTTAAAAACAAGCCATTCAGTGGCTGCTCCTGGAGTAAGGAGCTTGACTGGGAAGGGGTACAAAGAACTTTCTGGTGGAAACGTTCTTTTTGTTGACAGAGATGTGGGTTACCTGGACATCTGCATTTGTCGGTCAGTGCATAACCCACTGGACTATACACCCAAGATCTAGGCATTTCCTTGTATAGAGTTACATTAAACCATTATTTAGAGAGGAACTTCTGGGGTGGTAGTGGTAAGGAACTCCAGATCAATGACTTTTCCAGATAAAAATGGTCACAATTTAAAAATACAAGATATTTTTAGTTTCTTAATTTGGAAAGAAAACGAGCATGCTGCAAAGTTCTAAAACTTAGAAAACAAAGGACACCAAATTATTTAAACTCCTGTTGACACAAGCTCTTCAACCTGAACACCAATGATGGGGCTGAATGAAAATGGAACTCAGTGTTTGGCCCCGAAACTACCCTCCTGTTCACATAGCAGTGCTGTGGCCACCATATCTTCATGTCAGCCTCCTGTGCCTGTAACCTCCTTCCCCACAGCCAGTAGTCACTACCGTGCCTCTCAATAAGTTCAGTTCAACTTAGCCCCTGGCCCTGCCCTGGAGAAGTTCACGGTCTCGCAAAGGATGGACCCCAAGATCCCAACCTGCATCAGAAGGGAAGCTGGCTATGTATCCATGCCGGGAAGAGTTGGGGATTTTGGACTTGCCTCTGGTCAGCCAGCCATTCTGAGTCTCAGAGCAGCACTACATCCCAGATCCCTGAAATGACCCAGTTCATCACAATACTGACACCCCCAAACTACCGCAGGAAGCAATTTGAGCTAATCAAGGCGCTCATCAGCTCTCTAGACTGGGCCTCCACTTTTCCAGACAGCACACACAGGCCGGGAGGCGCTCTGCCGCAGACAAGCAGATGCTCTTTCTACTTTTGTTCTCATTAAACAGTAGCATAATCATGATTTATAAAAATATTCAAATCTTGAAAAGCATGTCAAAGTGCAGGCTCGTCAACTGAACTCGAAAAAGCGACTCATTCCAGGCGCATGATTTGAAATCTGATTTTTTAATAGCCTCAAGGAGGTGTGGAGATGGGGAAAGTAATCAGATTTTAAAACTCTTTTCTAGGAAATAGTTATGTTTCTAAACTCGAAATAGATTAGTTATTTTATAAACCTAGAGATCAACTTCCAAAGCTCCAAACAGGTTTTTAAGTCAGAGAAAATGTGTTCAAAGTGGCTTTAGAGTCACAGCTGATTGACCATCACATAAAACATTGTCACACTGACATCCCAGTGACATGATGTCACTGCAATCAGACTCCTGTCTGTTTCCACACCTTTCTGGCCTGGGAGGAGGCATGTGATGGCCAGGGGGCATTTCTAGGCAGTAAGGGCAGAGTTTTCCCCTAACATTGGTCCCAACAGCTAGAACCACAAACCAGGATTTAATAAAAAAATACCAGGTGACTTGTAAATTCAAAATTTAAACAGAGCAAGTGTTACTATATACCCAAAGAATTGAAAATAATAATAATACAATTTTTTCTGTGGCTTCCCATCACTTAACCTGTTTTTTTTTTTTTTCCCACCACCACATTTTTGTTCCAACTACTGAAGAACCCCCTGCACTCTTTCCAGACATTTGAAGTCTGCTATTCATTTCAAGGCTCAGCTCAAGTTTCTCCCCTTGCCAGGCAGTCCTCCTGGACTTGCTGTTTTCTGCATACCAGTGTCTGGCATGATCACATCACCCTGAGTCCTAACACTATCTGAATATCCTGCTCCTCCTCCCCTAGACCACGCTGGAAGGAACCTCTGTTTTAGGGCAGAAATGGTCTCATTCAGTGTTCCCTTGCTGGGGGACAGCACAGGGCCTGCCGTACAGTTGCATCAATACATATTTGTGGGTAAAAGGAGAGTCCCATATAAATTAATTACTTTTACAGTATTAAACCCAAAGCAAGTGCCCTTAAACCATGAAGCCTACCACCTTGGGAGGAGCAACCATCTGTTTCCACCCTTCTCAGCCAGTGGTGAATGTAAAAATCGCTCAGTCATCCGGCTCTTTGTGATTTCATGGACTATACAGTTCATGGAATTCTCCAGGCCAGAATACTGGAGTGGGTAGCCTTTCCCTTCTCCAGGGGATCTTCCCAACCCAGGGATTGAACCCAGATCTCCCACATGCAGGCAGATTCTTTACCAGTTGAGCCACTCAGCCAGTGGACAAGCCTCTATTTCTAGCAAATGAACCTCACAGAGTAAGTTTTTAGAATCCTAAACAGTCCAGAGAGAAAAGACAAGACATAAACACAAGGTTGCTGAGCTATTTCCCTCACCCCTCCGTTATTTCCTGAGACCACATCACGGATCCGGAAATGCTGGATCTTCAAGTCCTGTTCCACTCAACCCACTCCTCCCCCAAGATTTACTTCTTCTGGGAAAGGGGTTGGCACAGACCGGGGGCTGCCTCCACGTATCACCTCTGACCTGCTCCAGCTATGCCTTTTATCCTTAGCCTCCTTGCCCAGCTCTGGGAAGTGCTAGTGGTGGTTTAGTGACTAAGTCGTGTTCAACTCTTGTGACCCCATGGACTGTAGCCTTCCAGGAATTCTCTAGGCAAGAATACTGGAGTGCGTTGCCACTTCCTTCTCCAGGGGATCTTTCTGACCCAGGGATCGAACGCTGGTCTCCTGCATTGCAGGCAGATTCTTTACTGACTGAGCTATAAGGTAAGCCCCAATTCTGGGAAGTAAGATTGCTGAAATCTGGCAAGGATTATGACAACTCTATCAGTTACCCCAGAGCCAGGGAGGGCACTTCACCAAATCACCGAAAATCTAGCCACTACTTGCGCCTGACAGTTTTAGAGCAAGAAAATAAATATCTGTCTAGGCATTCCTAACTTACACCCAAAGAAGGCAGGCATTTCCAGTGGAATGTTTATCAAATTGATCCCATCTGCCCACTTTCTGTAAGTGGAGGCAGCCAGCCTCTCGACTCCCTCTTTAATCACCCCCCAAAGAAGCGAGGAGGGGGGGGAAACTGTAACTGGTCCCCACCACCTTGGGTAGGAGAGAATGCCCAGCAGCCAGAAATCCAATGGTAAGTGGGAACCTGGGTATGACTTCAGTGAATATGCCCCAAATCCAAAAATAATGAAGCCTTGCAAAACCATCTCCTTTGACAGAGGAAAGTTCATGCAGCAAGAAAGACATGGCTTTGGGAAACCTATAGGATCTTCTCCTGCGCCTAATACAATTTTAACCACGAAAGGAAACCTCAGTCACAGGGACCTCTGTAAGTGTTCTACCTGTTCAGATTTTCAGGGTGATTTCTCTCTGAGAGCTCTATTTGCTCTGCCACTTTGAGGAATAGAAAGGGACAAAATCAAAGATCTTCTGCTGTGTAATAACCAAGAGGGGTGGGATGGCTGGGGGAGGTAGAAGGGAAGTTCAGGAGGGAGGTTCAAGAGGGAGGGGACATGTGTATACCTACAGTTGATTCATGTTAATGTTTGGCAGAAACCCAGCACAATTCTGTAAAGCAATTATCCTTCAATTAAGAAATACATAAATTTTAAAAAATTTTTAAAAATATCAAAGATCTTCTAGAGTCTTGGGAGGTGTGGGGCAACCTCACCCAGGCTCTGCCTTGGGTCTTCTAGGGTCGTGTTGCTAATTCTGTGGCTACTAGTTAATTCAGTTGTTTCATTTAAAATATTTTACTTGAATAGATTAAAAAATTCAGTCATATGAACCATACTCTCAGCGCTCAAAAGCACGAGATAGCACAGTATAGACTACCTCTTCGGCTATAGAAAGTTCTGGGCAGTGGGCAGTACTGTTCTAGGGAGTCGCTGCCCTGACCTTGCTCTATTTCCTGATGGAGGCAACAAGCAAGAGGGCAGTGGTGTGGCTGGGTGATGGCCACAGCAGGATCAAGTTCTCCGGCTAGTCTGCTTGTTCTCCTCTCCCCAGCCCCCACCCCCAGCCCTTCCTGACCCTGCCCAGAGGGGCTTCTCCCACCCAGAGGCCTGGAGCTCCCTGCTCTGCAGAGCACACTGAGGCCCCAGGCAGTAGCCCTCCTGCCTGGCTGAGCATCTGCTCTGATTTGCCATATCCACCTGGATGTCAGGACATCTCACTGGCACTCCAGCCCCCCAGCTCATCTGTCATTGAGGCCAAGGTCGAGGTGAAAGAATGGAGCCTATGAAGGGTGTGTGTGTGTGTGTGTGTGTGTGTGTGATCTCAGAGAAAGGCAATTTACTGCTGCGCAAACCCTTAGACTTCCAGATTGTCAGGGGAATCCTTGCCCGCTCTCCAGACGATGACTTTCCGTTCAAAGAAACAACCACGGCAACAAGACACTCTCATGCCCAGCATTTGAGTTTGAGTGCTCATAGGATCTTGTTTTCACTGCCAGTGTATAAAATCCTAGGATTCTTGCCTGAAATCTGGAGTTAACTATTCCCCCAGTCAAGTGGTCCCCAACCATTTTTGGCACCAGGAACTGGTTTCGTGGAAGATGATTTTTCCAAAGACCAGGTTAGGGGTGAGGGGGTTGGTTTCAGGATGATTCAGGCACATTACACGGACTGTGCACTTTATTCCTCTTATTATTACATCAGCTCCACCTCAGATCATCAGGCATTAGATCCCAGAGGTTGGAGAGCCCTGCCCAAGACCATCTTTGTCCCCCTGGACATTCTCTGCTCAGTGCTCATATAACAGACTTCATTTTCCGAATGGCATCCACGTGGCTGGTTTTCTACAGTGCTGAGGAAAACAGCCCCTGGCCTGTACTCCTGACCACAGTCAGGCTCAGGTCAGATGCACACACTCACCAGGCTTGGCTCAGCCTTCTCTGTCTACCCAGCTGGCATTTCTGCTCTTCACCACTGACCTCAAGGCTCTATTGTTTTAGGAAACAGTGGAAGATGCTCGGGGCTAACAAACCTCCCCTGACTCCTCCAGCTGTCCTCTTCCCTGCTCTGAGATCCCTACCATACCTTTCTGCCTGGACCTCTCTGGGCGCAAGTGAGTTTTGGTCTGTTTCTGCCACCTCCGCTCATCCTGGCTAAGCTATTGCTGCATTGCACTCCCCCCAACAGGTCCGTGTAACTAAAACGTTTGGGGAGCTAGACTAGGGGGAGCATGTATACATGTGTACTGCCTGAGGTGCTGAGCATGGCTCTATCCCAAGAAATCATCAGAAGGAGAAATGAAGAGAAAAGAGGAAGGAGAGAGATGTGAATGGACGGCAGCCACTCGAGAGGGAAAACCATGGAGAGACCGCCAGGGAGGAAAAATGAGTGATTTACTTTACTCCTGTTTTCAAGTAAATTTCAATTGCCAAGAAAAAAAGCCAATCCGCCCCAAATATGTGAGGACTGAAGGGAGTCAGAAATTTCATACCAAGAGAAACAACCCAGCCGCGTAGAGGTGGCTATGATTGGATATTAAGTCATTCTAAAAGGGCTCATGGTTTTGTTTTGTTTTGGTTCCTACCCTAGGAGAAACTCGTGATTCTTATACAGCGGCAGAACAAATAGAACTGTGACTTATGTTTCCCAATTTACAGAGCTGATTTCATGGGCTTTCGATAGGAATATGATATTTCTGACAATCACAATTCTTTTTGACGCTAGAGTGTTTTGGGGGCAAATGTCCCATATGCCACACTCTCTGATTTGTCTTAAGGTCCTTCTAGGTACACGAGAAACTCTCATAGAAATGCAAATTGATGGCGTTTATGGAGGCACAAGTCTGAGCTCCTGTGTCTGCCTGCTGTAAATAACCTTCCCCAGACATGGCCATGGAAGTCATCAGAAGAAGGGGAGTTGCCAGAGAGATCGGCAAAGCTGAGTAAGATTCTGTCCTGTCACCCTCCCTGGACTCTACAGGACAGCTCTGGTCACTGCTGCTGGGCTGGAAGTCACTGAGTCCTTGCTTCCCGCCCGGGTCCCTGCTGAAGGATGAAAATGCCACAGACTGAGGGTTCCCTGGGGGGAGTCCCTGTCCTCTGGATGGCGACAAGGTGGTGGTGGGGAGGAGAGAGGTGCTCTCCCTGAAGACACTTTTCTAAATTTAAGGGGTGCTAGAGAGAACTGTATGAGAAAACAGGTCATCTCAATAGTCTGGCACTATCTTAGTTCTTACATTCAGAGGTGGGATGATCATGTATGTTCATTTTACTGTCAGGTCATAAAACTTATCGAAATGTTGCAAGTACTATTTCGAATCTATCTGATCGCATCAAACATTGTATGTGGTACCCAGGGATGTCTAATGTCTCTGGATGCCAAATGAAATCTCTAAGACGAGCCTGACTCTGGGAACCGCTGCTATCAAACCATCTTGGCAGGTGAGCAAAAGCCTCTCTGGGACTGAGCGTGGCCCTCACTGGCCCTCTGAGACCTGGCAGTGCTGCCCAGGCTGTGGGAAGGACTCAGGAGGCCAGGTAGAAAGGTAACGCACCTGAGGTCATGCCGCAGGTGACCGGCTGCAGCTTGGACTGAAGGAGGAGCAGGGCCAGCCGATGTGACAGCAGCTCCAGGATTTGGTTTATAAGTGAAAACAAGCAGTGGGGGAAGAACAGCTGGTGTTGAGTCTGGTGCTAGGATTAGTCTGCAACGCTAATCACAAGAAGTGGAAAAAATTAGGAGGTCCTGCCTGCCAAGGAGGTTTTCAAACAGAAGCATGTGCTGCAGTTGTGGCGGGATTAGATTCTCCCCGAGCCAGAGAGCCAGACGCCGCAGCCAGGACTGGTGCCCATTCCCGGGCACCACACCCAGAGCTTGGCTCTGACAGGACCTGAGAAGGGCCGGTCCCCTCACTGGCACTGTGAGCACAGAGTGAATACTGTGGAGCATGTCAGTCCCCAATGCTCCTCTGTGATGCCCTGGAGAGAAGCTGGGACCAAAGGGCAGTGGGAAAGAGAATGTCCCTGATCCAAGTGGATGCAGCAGGGCTGACCATTACACTTGCTGCCACTAAGAAGATTATGAGCATCCTACAGGCTGAAGTGGGGTGAGGTTCAGGACATACACAAAAACCTGGGGAGAGCCCAGACATCAAAAGGCACAGCTTCAAACACCTGTGGAATGATATTATCATGTGCCCCAGGCCAGGTGGCACAATGATCTGGAGGCAATTCAGCAAAAACATGGTGAGGGGGTAGAGGGGAGGGGCTACTTGGGGGTAGGGGTTAAGAGCTACAAACTATTAGGCATACAATAAGCAACAAAGATGTATTGTACAACGTGGGGAATGTGGCCAGTATTTCATAATAACTATAAATGGAGAATGGGCTTCCCTGATAGCTCAGGTGGTAAAGAATCCACCTGCAATGCAGGAGACCCTAGTTCGATTCCTGGGTCAGGAAGATCTGCTGAAGAAGGGATAGGCTACCCATTCCAGTATTCTTGGGTGTCCCCTGTGGCTCAGCTTGTAAAGAATCCACCTACCATATGGGAGACCTGGGTTTGATCCCTGGGTGGGGAAGATCCCCTGGAGAGGGGAAAGGCTACCCACCCCAGTATTCTCGCCTAGAGAATTCCATGGACACTATAGTCCATTGGAATCGCAAAGAGTCAGACACAATTGAGCGACTTTCACTTCACATAGACGGAGAATAACCTTTTAAAATCATGAATCACTATATTGTATACCTGTAACTTTAATATTAGTGTAAATCAATTATCAGTTCAATTCAGTCACTTAGTCATGTTCGACTCGTTGTTACTCCATGGACTGCAGCATGCCAGGCTTCCCTGTCCATCACCAACTCCCGGAGTTTACTCAAACGCATGTCCATCACGTCGGTGATGCCATCCAACCATCTCCTCTGTCGTCCCCTTCTCCTCCCACCTTCAATATTTCCCAGCATCAGGGTCTTTTCCAATGAGTTGGTTCTTCTCATAAGGTGGCCAAAGTACTGGAGTTTCAGCTTCAACATCAGTCCTTCCAATGAATATTCAGGACTGATTTCCATTAGAATGGACTGGTTAGGTCTCCTTGCAGTCCAAGGGACTCTCAAGAGTCTTCTCCAACACCACAGTTCAAAAGCATCAATTCTTTGTCACTCAGTTTTCTTTATAGTCCAACTCTCACATCCATACATGACTCTTGGAAAAACCATAGCTTTGACTAGATTGACCTTTGTTGGTAAAGTAATGTCTCTGCTTTTTAATATGCTGTCTAAGTTGGTCATAACGTTTCTTCCAAGGAGCAAGCGTCTTTTAATTTCACGGCTGCAGTCACCATCTACAGTGATTTTGGAGCCTGTTTCCATTGTTTTCCCATCTATCTGCCATGAAGTGATGGGACTGGATGCCATGATCTTAGAACATCAATTACACTTCAGTTTAAAACAAGCATGGTGAGGGGGTGACTGGGGGGGCACTCTGTGACCTTGCTGACAAGTCCTCTGCTGCTCTTAGGCCTTTCTACCACCTCCTAGAATGCCACCACAAGGATGCTTCCAGTAGCCCCTCACATCATTTTACAGTTTCCTTTAAAAATGTGTTTTCCTTCAAACAGGGAACTGAGGCAGCACTAAAACAGTACCTGGGGCTGGGGGTGAGTGGAGAAGAAGAGGTTAGCCCAACAAGATGAAATGAGGAAACAAGATGCTATGGACTGAATTGTGTCCCTCCCAAATCCATATGTTAAAGCCCTACCCCTTAATGTGACTGTATTTGGAAATAGAGGCTTTATGGAATTAAGGTTAAATGAAGTCATAAGGGTGGGGCCCTGATCCATTAGGATTAGTGTCCTTACAAGAAGAGACACTAGCGAAAGCCTGAGTCTTCTCTGTCCCTCTCTATGCCATATAAGGACACGGCAAGAAGGTGGCCTTCTGCAAGCCAGGAAGAGAGCCCTCACCAGACCTTGACTATGCACACACTCTGATTTTGGACTTCCAGCCTCCAGAACTGTGAGAAACAAAGTTTCTGTTGTACTCTGCCTGTGGTATTCCATTATGGCATCCAGAGCTGACTCATAACAGAAAATAACTTCATGCAAAGCACGGCCTGTATGAGATGCAGGAGTGATACCCTAACGGCAATGAGAAGTAAAAAGTGGAAGAGAAAAGTAGGTGACAGATCACCAGAATCCATCCTGGACCTGATGGGAACTGAGAGAGTCTTTCGTGGTCCTCACATTCAGGGTCATGGTGACAGGTCAGTCACAGCATTGCTGGCCCAGGATCAGGGGTCACTCACACCATTGCCAGTCCCCTAGGCTGAAACTAACTCTGTGCTCAGAACTCTCCAGAGAAGACTCAGCGGCCTTCAGCCCCTCCAGTCTTATATCTTAGAAGAGTGCCCCATGACAAAGCATGTGGATTACAGCAGTGTGGATTGGTTTTGTTTCAATTTGGACTGCAGGAGCTGAAAAGATTCTTGGGCTGGTGACATGCCTGTTCCTGAGAAACTTCTGGTGATCACAGGCAAGTATTTCTGGTACAGATGTTCCCTGATGTCCTTCTCACCTCTCCCAGCAACCCCAAATCCTCACTTTGGTGTTGCTATTTGCTTCTACAAAATGTGGAGCTTTTCAAAAGACATTCAATTTCTTTTGTTGCTGTTCAGTTGCCATAGTCAATTAAAATCTATCAATGCCCCTGAATAAATTTGTGCTAGGTGAAGAAAGAGCTTCAGTGCAATCTCCTGACATGATCTCTATTACCTTATGTTACTTTAATAGCTAGAGTAATAGTTTGTTATTAATGGAATTAAGCAATTTAGTTCAAGTCTCCCAGAGGTCTTATAAGACAACTATTATAATTTGTATTCTCAGATTTTCCATTGAGTAGATGCCATGTGTTTTACATTACTTGCTAATGTTTCGAGAGATAGCAGTAGTATATTTAATATCTGGCTTTGTTTAATGATTCTAAGCCTCTTTCAATGTAGGTAAGTGCTCCTGGAATTTTGAGCAGTTTAAAAGTCTACATGGTACAAATAATTATCTCAAATATTATTCAGCCCCGTTTCAATTTGCACTTTCACCGTCACCCATCCATCCTAAAGATTTGATCCAAATGTGTTTTTCCATTTTTCTCACTGAAAACTGTCTTCCATCCCCATGGTGAAAACCAGGAAACACACTTTTAATGAGCACACATCTCAGGCAAACACGTGTGTGCAAACACAGTCATACGTACGCCACTCACACCGACTGAACGTATTTTTTCATATAAATATGAATAGAGTCATATTTCATCACAGATTTAAAAAACTTTTCTTTTGATGGTTGCAAAATCTGTTTTTAGAAGAAATAAATGTATTCACTGCATTATGAAACAGCTTGAGAAAACAAGCTCTTACAATGTACACCATCTCTGTATTTAAATAGTTTCATTTCTATTCATGAGCTCCCTGATTAGATACATGGAAAATATCATCAGTAAAATATGAATAATTCTGACAAATTAATAGTCGATTTTTTTTTTTTGAAGAATGAAAATATGTGTAAGCATCTCATCCTCATTAGATAAAGCTGCTATCAGGGGTTCATGAAAATTGTGGTCCACGTAGCCACAGCACAAATCCCTTGCAAACAGCAAGCAATGAAAGAAAAGGTGAGGGGCCTCCAGGGGATGGAGTGGAAAAGGGCAGCGCTATTTGCAAGAACAGGTTGGGGTGAACAGCCAGCTGGCTAGGTGTGTGAGTGTTCTACTTGACGTCATTCCTGTGAGGTAGGAGGGGCAGAGATGATACGGCCATGGATTTCAGAGCAGGAAAGGCCCTCAGAAATCATCCAGAAGGACTTCCCTGGTTAAGTATCCGCCTGCCAATGCAGGGGACTCAGGTTCAATCCCTGGTCCGGGAAGATCCCACTTGCTGAGGAGGAACTGAGCCTGTGTGCCACAACTAGAGAGAAGTCCGTATGCCGGAACAAAAGATCCAGAGGACCGCAGCTGGACACAGCCCAAAATAAATTTTTTAAAAAGAAATCATCCAGAATCATCCAACTGTCCCATTATAGGAATACCTTGGAGATATTTCAGGTTTGGTTCCAGACCACTACAATAATGTGAATATCTCAATACAGCAAGTCACACAGATTCTTTGGTTTCCCGGCGAATATAAAAATTATGTTCGAATTACATCGTAGTCTATTAAGTGTGCAATAGCATTACATCAAAAAAAAAAAAAAAAAAAAAACCCAAGGCGCATACCTTAATTACAAAAGAGAGTTGATTCACTGTGCTGTACAGCAAAAACTAGCACTATATTGTAAAGCAGCTATACTCCAATAAAATTTTTTAAAAAAAATGCTTTATTGCTAAAAAATGCTAATCGATATCTGAACATTCAGCAAGTTATAATCTTTTGGCAACAGTCATGTCAAAGATCAGGGGTGACAGATCACCATAACAAATATAATAAATATGATAAAGTGTGAAACATTGAGATAATGACCAAAACATTACACAGAGGCATGAAGTAAGCAAATGCTGTTTGAACAAATGGGGCTGTTATCGCCTTGCTCGACACAAGGTTGCCACAAACCTTCAATTTGTTAAAAATGCAGTGTCTGGAAAGCTCAAGAGAGCAAAGCACAACAACACGAGGTCTGTCTGTTCACCTTAGACTCTTTTCACTGTTGCAGGCACTGGAGGGAGGAAAGTGATCTGCCCAAGATCACACAACCATCATGGAGGGAGGCAGGATCTGAATTCTGGCTTTTGGGCTCAGAGTCCTGTGCTTTTCTCCTAGGCAGTACAGATATTAAATTATACCCACCAGACTCTTGATGTCTGCGTGGTGCTGGAGCCCATGGTGGGCATGAGGGCACCCTGGAGAATGAGATCCAGCCCCTAACTTCCAGGAGCTGACAGACAGCCTTGAGTGGGAGACAAGGGAGTGGCCAGTGCTGAGGAAGGGGTGCTACCATATGTGAGAAAGACTGGCCCTCATCTCAGCTCTCTCGCTTCCTCACCCTGACCTTGACTGAGTATATTACCTAAAATATTTGGGCCTCCATGCGCTCATCTGGAGAAACAACAATCATAATAATATCTACTTGGCAGGATTATAACAAGGACCTCCAAAATAGACATTCTAGGACCAAAGAGAAGCCACCCACACCAGCTCATGTGAAAGGCAGGACTCCTGAGATTATGTGAGGTTTTGTGGGAGCCAAAAGGTGGGCAAAAACAGGGAGAGCTTCAGAGGACAGCCAAAATGAGCTGTCCCTTGCTCAAGGTTCCGCTTCTCCTGGGCCATCATCTCCTTTTTCCTGCCTCCCACCCTCCAACCCCACCCTGCCTTTGAGACTGAACTTTGTCATGCACAGAGCTCCGGAAGAATTGCTCTTGTGTTGCATCGAAATTATCATTTGGCTGAAGTGCCCAGCCGCAAATGGAACTCTCTCTGGTTCTTTGGAGAGAGATCCTATTAGTCTAGTGAATTTTTAAAAGTCAGCAACAGTCAGTCCTGGCCAGCTGATGGAAGGATACTCTTGAACTCAGAACTCTGCCCCTCATCCAGTAAACTGAGGCTGGAGAGTTGGGGTTGCATGACCTGCTATCGGTAGGAGGGATTGTGGGTGGGTACAGATGTTTCCAGAAGGTGGGATGGGCAAGGCAGGCAGCCCCTAACATGTTTGATACAGAAGGCCCTTAAACGTTCATTTCCTTTCCTGCACTTAAGGTACAAACAGCATGTCATGTTAGCATAGGAAGAGAGTGGCTGATTCTGCCTTGGGAGGAGGTCTAGGTGGGCAAGTCCAGACAGGGTGATGGGAACAGCATTCTAGGTGGAAGGAATGGCATGGAAAAGGCACTGTGGTATAAAGTCCAGAGTGTGATCATGGTGGTGGTGTTAGCATGGGGGTGGGGGCTCCAAAGGCAGATGTCTGGGTCTCATCCTACACGGACTGGGGAGACTGGTGGTGCAGTTTACACCCTGGAGGATCACGCTGGAGGCCAGTGTGCAGGAACCGGAAGGGGGCAAAGAGGGAGGGAGGGGCAAGAATGAGGCAGGAAATCATGGGGTCCTGCAGGTTGGAAGTGGTGAGGACCTGCTGAACTAAGTCAAAAGCAGCAGGGATGGAGGGAAGGATGGGTGGGGAGGGGTTAGGAGACAGAGCTGAGCGCCTAGGAGTGGGGGTGGGGAGTGATGGAGAGAGGGTACACACACACTTCTGACTTGGGGACTGGGTAGATAGTGTGGTCATTCCCAGAGGTGGGGAACATGGAAAGAGGGGTGCGCTGGAGGAAAGATGAGTGCTGTGAGGTCTTGTGGCACCTGAGGTCAATCCTGGGGAAGGCAGGGGGACATGGGATACAGACTCTGGGGACGTGTCTGGGAGATGCCAGTTTATAGCCAAAGGACAGGAGATCAATAGCACCTTGAGGGCTGGAGGACAGTGATAAGGGTTTCAAACTGCGTGGATGGGGATGAAAGAGGCAGAGTGAGAAGATTAGAAGGGCGCTGATGGCCCGGCTAGGTGGGATGCTGGCACCAGTGGGAGCTATCAGCATCGTGATGCAGCTGATACCCCATCACCTTCGATCACCTGTCCTTCCAAACAAGGCTCCATGGGACTCTGCCACCACTTTTCTGGAGGACCTAGGCCTCCCCCCAACCTTTAATCCTGAGCAGGAGCAAAGAGTCACTGGAGCAGCTCCTCTGACACCCCCAGCCCACATGTCCCTGCGCTTAAAGGTCTTGAGCTCTGGGCCCGAGAATGGCAGAGCTGGAGGCTGCAGTGGCTCATAAACTATCCGCCTCCTTCACCTGCAAGGGGCTGGGAGTGTGTCTGCAGAAGGGTGGGAGCTCTTGGGAGTGCAGGGATAGGGAGGGAGGGACTTTCTGGGCCCTCAGGGGGTCCTCAGTTCTATTAGGAGCAGTGGGTTTTGCAGAGCAATGCTGAGAGTGGCTGGTCTCACCCACAGCTTCTTGACAAAAAAGGCAGAGATGGTCTCCTTAGAATCTAACGTGAAGGAAGGCAGGAAGGGTGCAGCCTGGCTTCCTAGGGGGCTCAGCTGGGAAATGGACTGGGCCCAGGCAACCTTCCCCACCCTCCAGAGGTTCCCGTGACCCAGCTGCTGGCATGGGGGTGGTTTGGCCAGGAGCCCATCCACTTAACCAACATGAAGGTGGGATGGTAGTACATTAATATTGAATGACTACCACTCTGTTTACTTTTACAAGCCCTAACTTCCCATAAATCCAAGTCAGAATCAATCATCTTTTAGGGAAGATATTAATGGGAATTCCATTATTTAAATCCAATCAATGCATTTTTTTTTGTCTCTCTGTATTGAGGGGGAATAGTTTCTAGGGGGCTTTTAGGGGGAAAAAAAAAGTCAAATGACCTGGCTCACATCTCAGGATCACAGTTAGATAACTGCTTAGGAAAAAGGGATTCAGTTTCTCTCCATTCATCTGACAGAGTAGGAAGGTTTTAATTCCACTGGCCTAGGAAAAATAAAAATTCTTCTCTTGCATTCACTGCACCCTGCCCGGGTGCTGTCAGGGACACTCAGCATCACTGTTTTTAAACTCAGAACTGAGCTGCGATCCACTGCTTTCCAATCAAATTTTTTTTTTTTTAATTAGGAACCCAACTCTTCCAGGAACTGGCTTTAATGGCCTGAAAAATAGCTGAACAAATAGGGGTGGTTTGTTCCCAGAGGTAAAAAGGCACAAAAATGAGACAGAAATCTAGAGGCCTAGGAGATGCCAAGGCTAACAGAACCGCTCCAGAACGTGTATGTCTGCATGGATGTCTGCGTCCAGGGGGCCTGCCCTTATCCCCAATCTGCAAGCTCACTGAAAAGTGAAGGACTGTGTGAGGATCTGGACTCACTACCAGCTGAGGCAGGCTGGAGAAATCTGCTTAAGCTCTGGAGTAAGAAAGAAAGTCAAGTTGCTCAGTCTTGTCCGACTCTTACAACCCCATGGACTGCAGCCTACCAGGCTCCTCTGTCCATGGGATTTTCCAGGCAAAGGTACCGGAGTGGGTTGCCATTTCCTTCTGCAGGGGATCTTCCCAACCCAGGGATCAAACCTGGGTCTTCCACATTGCAGGCAGACGCTTTACCATCTGAGCCACCAGGGAAGCTTTGTGTGACCAATGTAAAGAGGAATGTAACTAAGGGAACTACACTTTTAACCCCCAACCAGGGACCTGGAGGGCAGGAGAACCTGCCTGAAAGCCAGACCCTTCCTTCTCAGCAGACTCCCTCTCTCCTTTAGCATTTAATGTGGGTGGGTATCACCTCCTTCTGGAAGCTTCCCCAGTTCCCTGGCCAGATTCCATCCCTGCAGTTTTCACTGAGTGGGGCTGATCCATTTGCATGCTCACCCATCTCCCCTCTGCTTCTCTCCCCCACCCCCGTTCACTCAGTTCACTCAGCAGCCTCAGGGGCCCCCTCTGTTGTGCCGAAGGAGGGGGCCTCTGCCACCACCAAGCCCCCGGCCCCCGGGGATGGAGCCTCGTCTTGTGCATCACTGTGCAAGCAGTTCTCTCAAGACTTAGCGGGGGGATTCAACAGGGCAGGGTTCTGAGAATGCTTCCTTGTGACAGGAGGTTTGAAGGACTTCTGATTTATCCAGCTGAGGAGGCATTTGGGTTCTAGCTATTCTCCGTTTCCACTCAAAACCAAACAAAGGAAAATGGGCTTCAGGTGCAGCAAGGGAGATTTAGGTCAGATAAAAAATAGGCCTGTAGGAGCCACCAGAGCAGGGACTCTGGGAGCTGATGGAATTTCCTGCCCTGGAGACCTGGGGGCAGGCTTTCGTGTGGGGGCTGAGCCATCCCTAGGGCTCACCGGAGGACGGGCAGAAGGACCTGGGCACGCCTGGCAGGTCCCCTGGCTCTTCCTCCTTTGTGCACATCTCTTAGCAGCCCCGAAGCACCCACTCACTGAGAACAAGAGGACCAATTACATGTGAGCACACAACTAACAGAGCATTATTTCTTGAGAACTGTCAGAGGTTGTCCCTGGCTATCTGTCAGAGCCCACGGAAATGCCACGCTTTCCGCCTTGTGACAAAAGCCGAATTCTCTCACTCCTTTGACGCCTGGGCTGAGAACTCCCCTTCCCCCTTCCTAAGCGATAGCTCTGTTTTCTGTCCCTCGGTCCACAACCTGCAAGTCTCGTCCTGATGGGGTGGGGGAGCTGGCCGGGAAGAGGGGGCTTCTGGGACCTCCCTGGCACAGCAGGTCTCAAGTTGGAGCTGCCAGAGGGAGAGGAAGTACCAGCCACACAGAACAAGGGCCTGGACGCAAGGGAAGCACTCCTGTTTTGGGGATGAGCAAAAGGGAGATGTCTTAACATCAGTCACCGGGATCCCCTGGTGATTCCAATAGGATGCCAAGGTCAGAGGCACCACCAAGCACGGAGGCGAATCTGTGACCCACTTGTAGCAAACCCGTGGGACTTCCTAGGTGTGGTTTCATGGAGGTAGCGTGCCCTGCACCATTTCCTACCCCCACACTTGTTTGTCTTACAGTATCCCTTTAAGCCACCGTCTATCCTTTCTGAACTCACTGAGGTGAAAACAAACAGAAAGCTTCCTGCTTTTCTTGGCTGGGCTCTGGGCACAGCTCCTACACCACCAGACCTCCCAGGAGAGAGAGTTGCAGGCTCCCCTTCCCACCCACAGAAGCCGGGCCAGCACCCTTGGTTCTGGTGACACCACAGTGGGGAATTGCAGCCAGTTCTGCCAAGAGTTCTCTGAGGCCTGTGGGGACCGACGGGGAGGTCCATCAGAGTATCACTATGCCCAGGATGGCAGCTGTACCACCCCATTTGCCCACCTTGGCCTTTGAGACTCAGTTGACCTCTCTGGAAAGGGGGACAATAACGGTATCCACATCTGTCCACAGGGTTGTTAGGAGGATTTGAGGAGAAATAGTGTTGGCCTTTGGTCAACACTTGATACTTGTCCTTGTTATTCCAGAGACTAAACCCTGATGAGCCAGGGGAGGGGGTGAGGGGGAGGCTCCTCAGTAGGACATGGGCAGTGAGAGGGAGCCGTGTCTCCACGTCTGCATGTGCCCCTGCCAAGCTTGGTTCTAAATGGATTATTGTTTATGGGCGGCTTATCCCATCTCTCGGGTTATGAATTATTTACCAGATAATGACTTCATAATTGTTAATGACAGATGCCCCAAGGACAAGCTGACACAAGTGCTAATTGTGGAGTCCCCGAAGCCCCCATGTGGCTGCATTCACAGTGTCATTCCTAGGGATGTTGCCTGATTGGCCCTCGGGGATCGATTTTGAATCCACCCCCCTCGTGACACAGATAAAGAAACTGAGATCCACAGAGGGCAGGGACGTGCTTCCTGGTTCCGAAGCTGGCCAGTGGCAGCGCTGGGTGGGGCAGGCCCTAGCGCCTAATGGTCAGGCGTCCACTGTCCGGGTTTGGTCCGCTGGGGCTGCTGTGGGCTGAGCAGGAGTTCAAGTCCTCTGTGATGGGGGCTGGGGGATCCCCCACCAGCAGTGGGGAGGAGGGACCCCAGGACGTCTGCTGTTGCCGTGGAGAATCGGTTTATACCTCTAGTGGCTGACAGGGATCACTGTGGGCTAAGGAGGGCCACCTCCCTGGGAGCAGAAGTCCCATGCTGACTGGGTGTATTCAGCAAGCAAAGGCCACAGGGTGACCAGCACGGGGGTGGGAGCAGAGGTGGACATAGCAACACCTTCCCTGAAGTTGCATTTGGTCCTGAAGAGAGTATGAATTAAGTCCATGACTTGGCCAGGGTCCTGGCTCTTACGTTAATAATAGCAAGTCCTTGCATTAAACTATGTTTCATGCATTAGTCTGCTGCTGCTGCTGCTAAGTCACTTCAGTTGTGTCCGACTTTGTGAGATCCCATAGATTCGACTCTGTGAGACCCCATAGACAGCAGCCCACCAGGCTCCGCCATCCCTGGGATTCTTCAGGCAAGAACACTGGAGTGGGTTGCTATTTCCTTCTCCTCATGCGTTAGTCTAGGTGTTGTATTATATTAACTGTTTAATCAGCTATTAACTATTAAATGAACCCTGTGAGGTAGGTGATTTTCCTGATGGCTCAGGGGTAAAGAATCCACCTGCCAGTGCAGAGACCCAGGTTTGATCCCTGGTTCGGGAAGACCCCTGGAGAAGGAAATGGCAACTCACTCCAGTATTCTTGCCTGGGTCATCCCATGGACAGAGGAGCCTGGTGGGCTGTGGTCCATGGGGCGGCAAAGAGTCAGACACGACTTAGGACTAAACAACATCAAAAACAAATCAGATATGTGTATTCATAATAGGGATTATAATCCTCAGGTGAAGAAACAAGCATGAGGAGGTTCAATAATGTGCCGAGGTCACACAGCTGGTGAGGACAGGGCTGGGATTAGGATCAAGACAGTCTGCTTCCACCGTCTGTGCCCTTGACCGCTATACTACACTGCTTACTATTGTGAAAGTGAAAGTCGCTCAGTTGTGTCCGACTCTTTGCGAGTCTATACAGTCCACGGAATTCTCCAGGCCAGGATACTGGGGTGGGTAGCCTTTGCCTTCTCCAGGGGATCTTCTCAACCCAGGGATCGAACCCAGGTCTTCCACGTTGCAGGTGGATTCTTTACCAGCTGAGCTACAAGGGAAGCCCGAGACTACTGGAGAGGGTAGCCCATCCTTTCTCCAGTGAATCTTCCCAACCCAGGAATCAAACTGGGGTCTCCTGCATTGTGGGTGGATTCTTTACCAACTGAGCTATCCCCAAATGAATGAATGAATGAACGAATGAATGCTGTGATGTCGTTTTGACTATGGGACACACTTTTCCAAAAATGTTTTAAACGTTGAATTGAGGATACTGAGACTCTGTGTTTCAGCAGGGTCCGAGGGAACCTGTCTTTCTCTTGGACTGGGGACTGTGCTTGAAACAGCAGAAAGATGAGCTCTGGCCTAGGGGGGTGGTTTGCATGGTGTCCCCAGGGACAGTGGCCTTGGAAGGGCTGGTCAGTGCATGGCCTTCACTGCTCTGAGGTGGGTGATGGGAGCTGCTCTGATGGGCGTGGCAGGATCCTGAGCAGGTGAGCCAGTTAAAAGATGCTTCTGAGTGAGGTACACATGCCACTCACTCATCCTATAAATGTTCCAGAGCTTTCTTTGGGTCAGGCTTTGAGGAGGGACCCAGGGTCTGAGACCCAGTCCCCTGGCCCCAGGGGACTCCCAGCTGTCTCCCAGAGGAGACAAAAAAATAGGTGCCAGGTGAGAGGGTTCTGTGACAGAAGGGAGACAGAGGGGTTGAGGGACTCCAGAGGCTGTGTGAGTTGACCTCTTGTGATCAGTCCTTTTACAGTGTTAGCATGTGGTCAGCTCTGAGCTCACAGTCTGGGGATGAGCCTTGAGCACATTGGACAGCGAAAGGACTGCCCTTGATCCAAGAAGAACCAAATGGGTGCCGGGAAGACGAACAGCATCAGGAAATCAGAGGAGAAGAGAAAATTTTCACCAGGAGTGGGTGGCCTGGGACACTTTGCTGGGAGTTAGGTAGGGATGGGAGAAGCTCTGCTGAGAGATACAGGCTTAGCAGGACAAGTGTCTGGAGATGCGGTGCACAGAAGCGGGGTCAGTTAGGAGCACAAGGTCTGTCTGGATGCGAGCAGAGGCTGTGTGTGCGTGTACGTGGGTTCCGGGGTGGACGTCATGGGAGGCGAGCTTGGCTATCTGGTACAGGTTCAGACTTCCTTTATCTGATTCCCAAAACCAATAGTGCAGTTCTGTGCTCACCTGTGCAAGGTGCAGAGCATTTTGAATGCATTTTAGAAAACCCTGAACTGGTGCTAAATAAATAATCACACTGTTTATTCTGGGTTGGAGAAGCAGGATGGCTCCTGTATGTGCTAATGGGAGGACGAAGCTCTCTAGCGGGCTGGCGGGGGCTGCCTCGGTCACACACCCGTGACCGTGGGCATTGATTTGAGAAGGGATCCTGGATACACCCTCTCCCTGTCCTGACTTTTATTTCCCATTTTCTGCACCTGCCTGTGTACCTGGAGGAGGCAAGCCAGGTTAATTGTTACCTCCTGCGCTGTTACTAGGTTACTTTGTAAAAGCAGAAATATGCTTTTAATGATTTTTCGTTGCTGTTGCTACCTCACGGACCAGATGCTTTTATCTAAATGAGTTGCTACAAATCAAAAGACTGCCGGTGAAGGTTGCTAGGCTGCGTCTGTCTTACACAGGGAAGCTCTTGCTCTGTGAATGAGGCTTTAGTCTCCCCTATTCTTTTAGCATCCAGCTCCCTTACAAGGAAGGGCAAAAACAAGCATCAGCAGCTGTAA
The DNA here is from genome assembly GCA_024291935.2 of Okapia johnstoni. Taxonomy (NCBI): domain Eukaryota; kingdom Metazoa; phylum Chordata; class Mammalia; order Artiodactyla; family Giraffidae; genus Okapia; species Okapia johnstoni. The sequence continues at coordinate 64,548,498 of CM044306.1, read as the reverse complement.
CGAACGCGCCTCCGAGCGGCCTGGATGAGAGGACATGGTGAGTGAGTGGAGCGGTCTCCAGCCTGCAGGGGTAATTATTTTCGCTGTTCAGCTTGATGAAGGTGGGTGACACCTGGGCCCTGGACGGTAGTCTTTGGGCCTCTTGGGTCACCATGGGTGGGACTACATTGAGGCCCAGAGGATGGTTATTTGATGCTGGGCTTGACACACAGTAGGTGGTCAAGTAATGTTTGTGGAAGACAGGCAGGTGCAGATTGACACTTGCTCAGTGCTCTTAGGTTTCAATCTATGGAGCAGCAGTTCACGTGGAAATAAGAAGAGATCTGGATTAGGAATCAAGAGACAAGGACTCCAGTTCCTACTCTGCTTTGATTGGCTGTGTGACCTGGGGCAAGACACCGACCCTCTCTGAGCCTCAGCTTGCTGCTCAGCATAAACAATGGCAACAATCATCACTCTCTGTCTACCTCCTAGGGTCTCCCTTATGACCAAGTAGATGAAATTATGCGAAAACACTTTGCAAACTGAAGGCACTGGGTCGTGGGAAGAGTAGAATAAGTCATATGACCTTAGCCTTGGATATTCTAATGAAGGGAGGCTGGGTAGCGGCTGCCCAGGGCACAGAGCTGCTAAAGAGTCTTGGGGTCAGGGAGGGCACAGGAGGCTTGGCTGTGACAGTGGTCTCTAACCAGTGTTCTGTGAGCCTTCAGCTGTGTTTCCATTATCTGAGAGGGTGGCTCCTGGGGGCTTAGCATGGCACACAATGCCCATCGCGGCAGAGATCCAATTACCTTTCCAGCCACATCTCCCACCTCTTAGGTCACCTTTAGCACTTATGCTCTGGGCTCTCCTGTCCTTTATACCTTCAGGTCTTTGCACAAGCTGCTCCTATTGCCTGAAATGCTGCCTGCACTCACACACACACACACACACACACACACACACACACACATACACACTCACGCGTTTCCAGCTTGAAGCTTCCTCTTCTTGGAAGCCTGTGGTTTGATCAAACCAAGTTAGCGGCTGAGTACTCTCATGGCCTCAAACGTGAGCTCTGGGTCACGGACTTGGTCTCATATGGTCACTGCTGTATCCCCCATGCTGCAATGATACCTGGCATAGAGCAGGCACTCTCAAGAAATATTTGTTGACTGAATGAGTTCTTCCATAGCACACTGTGTAAGTTCCTGTCTATATTCCTATTGTTGTATTTATCACATCTTATTACATGAAGGTATTTACTTGCTGGTCTCCCCACTGGACGTTCAGCTCCTTGAGGACAGGTTTTTGTTTGACCTCTCTGGACCCTGTACCTAGACCAATATACATTGTGGCTGCCAGTGAGTGCTTAAGTGAATGAATGAATGAATGTTGGGATACACATTTGTTTTATCACAGGCTGGGTATTCTTCCTACAGCCTCAATGCTTCTGGCTCTGTCTGTCATGTTGTAAGACACACTCACACAGACACACAGAATTTATGATTAGAAGATAAAAGCTAAAAAGTTCTGAGTAATCTGTGAATATACGAGACAATCAATAAGAGACAGAAGCCACAAATTCAGGAGCATCCTTCCATGGTTACTGGACAAACATTTGTGTGGTTCTTTCCCATAGCAGGACTCTGGCAGGGCCTACTACCAGTCTATTTGGCATTTTCCTGCAAATCAGTAAGAGGTGCCCTCCCTCTGAGCCCTCACAGTACACAACAAAGCTGGCAGAGTGTAGGCTGGGTGTCAACTCCCACACCCCCCGGGCCAGGTGCCTTCCCATAGGGCGCAGACTCACAATGGTGAGTCATCAGCCCTGGTCTCTGGGGCAGGTGCAGTGTAAGGAAAGGAGACAGGTCGCCTGGAAAATCAAACTTGGCCACAAAAATAGACTCTGAGGTTTACAGATAAGCTATTTCTGGTCCAGGTGCCAAACGAGGTTTTGCAGCTGGAGTGAAAACTGCTGTGTGCGCCCCGCCCCATCCCTATTAGCTAAGGGGAACTGCACCCACTGTGTGCATTCTGTTCCTCAACAACTCAGCTCCAGAAACGGGGGTTCCACCCCTGGGGCACCGCCTGCCTTTGGCTGATGATAGTCGATGGTTCAGCATAGGGCCAAGTCTCACAGGCCAAGGAGGGTTAAACAAGGAGGGTGCAGCCACCAACCTGGGCACAGAGCTGCTCTGGTGGATGACCCTGTCAGCCCCCGGAGAGCTCTAGGAAGAGCTCTAGGAAGACTGGCTGCAATTCCCCACTATGGGATCACAGGCACCAAACGTTCTAGCCTGGCACTTGTGGATAGGGGAGGGCGTCTGCAACGCTCTCTCCTGGGAGGTCCAATGGGGCAGGAGCTGTGCCCAGGGCCCAGCCAGGGAAAAGCAGGAAACTTTCTATTCTGCTTGTTTTCACCTCACTGAGTTCAGAAAGGATCGAAGGTGACTTACAAGGATACTGTAAGACAAACAAGTGTAGGGGCAGGCAATGGCGCAAGGCACGCTGCCTCCATGAAACCACACGTAGGAAGTCCCATGCCTTTGCTACAAGTGAGTCACAGATTTGGCTCCGTGCTTGGTGGCGCCTCTGACTTTGGCCTCCTACTGGAATGGCCTGGGGTGTGTCACAAAATATGAATGCCTGGGTCTCAGCCCAAGAAATTTTGGTCTAATTGACCTGTTGTGTTGCCTGGATTTTGGACCTGTAAAAAATATTTCCCTAGATGATTTTAATATGCAACTGGGTTTGAGAGCCACTGTTTAGACTTGAAAAAGGCAAACAAGGAGCTGATCTGTTACGACATGATCCAGTGTGAGATACTATGATGAAGGCTCAGTAGACTATGTCTGCGCTGAAATCAAAGGCACTTCTCCCAAGGGTCCCAGCCAAGGGGTCAGGGTGACAGGATGGACATTGACTGCCACAAAATCCTAAATGTGGGCATATCCATATGCTCCATAGGAAAAAAGATCCTGTGACAGCCTGTGTGTATTAGTCACTTAGTTGTGTCCAACTATTTGTGACTCTATGGACTGTAGCCCACCAGGCTCCTCTGTCCATGGAAATCTTCAGACAAGACTACTGGAATGGGAAGCCATGCCCTCCTCCAGGGGCTCTTCCCAACCCAGGGATTGAATACGGGTCTCCTGCATCGCAGGCAAATTCTTTACCATCTGAGCCACCAGGAAAGTCTGCCTATAGGGTTCATTAAAGCATTTTGGGGTGGGGCAAGATGAATAGGGCTGATGTGTCATAGCCAAGGTACCAAGCTTTCAGAAACCTGGATCCAGGGGGTAGATTTTAGAGTAGCTGAAAGAGCAGATAAATTACACAACATCACACAGGAATTTTGTTTTGCCAAATCTAGGAGAAGGGGACAACAGAGGATGAGATAGTTGGATGGTATCACCAACTCAATGGACGTGAGTTTGAGCAAACTCCAGGAGGGGAAGACGGTGAAGAATCTGCCTGTAATGTAGGAGACCCCGGTTTGATCCCTGGGTCAGAAAGATGCGCTGGAGAAGGGAATGGCTACCCACTCCAGTTTTCTTGTCTGGAGAATCCCATGGACAGAGAAGCCTGGCAGACCACAATCCATGGGGTCACAAAGAGTTGGACACTACTGAGCAACTAACACACATACAAGTAAACTTTATAGCTTATTATAGCCATATGATACGAAGCCTTTAGAAATGCTGTAGAGGGACTTCCCTGGTGGCCCAGGAGTTGGAACTCCATGCTTTCAATTCAGGGGTGCAGGTTTGATCCCTGGTCAGGGAACTAGAATCCCACATGCCTGGGGGTGTGGCCCCCAAAAAGAAGATGGCATAGAATTATATTTAGTGGCTTGCAAAGGAACCTGGTACAGACTGTGAAGTCGACATAATGAGTTACCAAGTAGTACACACCGTGTGACCTCATCTGTGTGTGTACATGTGTCCGTGTACCCTCTATGTAAAGGAAAACAGCCAGGAAAGGGACACTGAGAGGGTTATTTCTCAGGACTATGGTTATAAATAATTTATATAATTTTAGGTGCTATCTTTTAAAATATTTTTACGATGACAAATACTATATTATTATTTATTTTAATATTAACAATATCAATAATATTTTAATGACATTTAACAATACTATTTTAATAACAAGAGAAAGTCAAATTAGAAAGGAAGAATTACAATTTTTGAGGAGCTTAAGAGTCACGTAGCTACTGGCTGCCCCCAGACCCAAATACCTATGGGGCCAGAGCCCCAGGTGAGTGATTGAGAGTGCCAGTGTTGCTTGTGCATTGATTCCAGAAGGGTGGGGGCCTGGGGGGCTAAGCTGGGCTCTGGGTACCAGTGAATCTCAGGTCTATGGTAAAAATCTCATGAACAATATGGCAAGAGGACCAGCAACATCTATTATACCTCACTTACCCGAGGTAATCAATGTTAAAGAAAATGCCTTTCTGACTTCTAGGCGAGCTGACCTACCTTGCACCGTCCGTCTCTGGCAAGCTCAGGATTCGTCCCCAGGATGCAAAACCCTCGATGGCCACCAACGCTTAGCACGACATGAGCATCACCAGAAGGCCAGGCTGTCTAAAAGAAACGAGAGAGGAGTGAGGGTGGGGTGGGGAAAGGATATCATCTTTTTCCAAAAGCTCTTTTTGGAATTCCAGCATCTTCGGTGGTCCCCACCCTAAATGGAAGCTTGTCCCTACCTTGGACTTCCTGGTATGGATGACCACGCACAGGCCATGCCCAAACTCTGACCTGGCCGCCAAGATAAGGGGGTCTGAGTGGTTAGCAGAGAACCCCAAGGGGCAGCAGATACGAGATCTCAGTTCCCCACTCCCAACGCACAAAGCTCTAATCCCCACAGCAAAGCCATAATCACTCAATAAGAATGAGAATCATAGCATTTCTTTCCATTTAATCCAAACCAAGAAATTCCAGAGATGGGAAAAAATAAAAAATGTACATCTTTAATCGAATGCTGAAAAGAGAACAGGACACAAACTTGAGGACCACTAAAACAAACCATTACTTTTAGACAATGGACCAGAAGACCTTGAGGAGGTAAATGATGGGTTCCCTGGAGAGAAGGTTTTTTTATGAAATATATAGATTAATACCTCATAGAAAGAGACTATCCATTAAGGGGAGGCAGGGTTAGTCCTAGTTTCCTCTTTCAAATATAATATATGTGAATGCCATCTTCACGACAGGCAACGTCAGCTTCCACTGCAATAAATGCATGACTGTCATTACCTGGGGATCAATATATTTTTCTAAATTGAATATATCATTATCAATTGATTTTCCCTTTTCCTCTTAGCACTCCAGAGTCCCGGCTAGCTGGGGAAAGCTTTAATATGATACGAAGGATGTGGACAGGTAAATAAGTTATTGTAAACTAATTCCATCTTATGATGCGCTTCGCTCAAATGACACAATGGGTCTTTCTTTGAGCCTCTCACCTTAAGCTTTTTCAGCTGCTGTGGACAGACACGCGGGCCATATCAAATAGTCATTTTAAAGCTAAAAGTGGCAAAAATAGTATTTTTTCTGTTTTATAGAATATTAGTATATTACATAGAATATTAGTATATAGAATAATAGTATATTTTTGTAAGGATAGTGTGTTCCCTTTATGATTAAGAAATAACCTCTGTAGGGAAGCAAAGTAAGCCAAGGTCATCATTTAAATCTGACATGGAGCCAAAGTCGTGAGCACATTTCCTCTACCAAGCTTCCGTGAAGCATATGGTTAAATCGAACCCTTTGGCCACAAAGTATCGACAGTACTGGTGACAACAAACGATCAATGTATTTCTGGGAAAGATCATTGGCAGATATGTGTTGGGGAAGAGAGAGGACTAGGGACAGCGGTCAGTCCATTTTAAGATCCTTGAGGATCTCATTCATTTATTTACCCATTCATTCAGTACCTGTTAATGGAGTCCCTGTTATGTGTCAGGCAGTGTCTAGGCACTGGGAATACGAGGAAACAAAACAGAAGAAAAAAAATCCTGCCCTCCTGGAGCTCATCTTCTAGTGGATGGAAACACAGAATAAACAATAAACTTAAGAGTAAGTGCGAATTGTACAGTAGACTAGAAGGCAGTCAGGACAGTTTGTTAGAGGAGAAGTGAAGCAGATGAGTGTGGGGGTGTGAGGGTGGTTGGGGTAACAGGCCCCGTGAGAATATGACATTGGAGCATTCTGGAAAGTGACGCAGGTCTGGGCTCTGCAGGTGTCCAGGGGAGGGGAGCATTCAGAGCAGAGGAAGAGTCAGTGACTCGTGTTCCTGGATCTGCAAGGACCCTCTGCTGTGGCTGGACATGGGACAGCCACATAGGACATTCGGCTGGAGAGGTGAGAATTCAGTTTGTGTGGGGCCTTGCAGGCCACTGAAAGGGTGGGGGTGGTTTAGTTGCTAAGTTGTGTCCGACTCTTGCGACCCCATGGACTGTAACCTGCCAGGATCGTCTGTCCATGGGATTTCAAGAATACCGGAACGGGTTGCCATTTTCTTCTCCAGAGGATCTTCCCCACCCAGGGACTGAACTCACATCTCCTGCATTGGCAAGTGGATTCTTTACCGCTGAGTCACTGTAAAGCCTGCTAACTAACCAAGAGCCCAAGACCCTGGCCACCAAGCTTTAGAAAGAGCTCTCACTCTTGAGACAAACTCTTGGTTGCCAATGTCAGCTTAATTGGCTTCCCTTCTCTCCATCTCAGATGGCTTGACTCTCTGGGCTGTGCCAGACGGATACAGCAGCCCAGACAGGAGCTGAGGGGCAGTTCAGGGGGCGAGCCAGCAGTGCTGTCTACACTGTTCTGATGACAGTGGCCTCTTCCTTCCTCCTTTGTGGTCCCTGGAGGCCAACTTCTAGAGGAGATAACTGAAACAAAGTTCTGAACAAAAATAAACCACATGCAAAGCGGAGTTTTCTGGGACTGTTCCCTAATGTGCTTATGAAAAGATCCTAATGCGAGCTGACGTGTGAGACATCACAGGCTGTGCTGGGCACCTTCTGTTCGCTCTCCATCCATTTCTGTGTCCTGGGAGGCTCACCCAGTTGCATGGAGAGCATCACTCCAGCTCTGAGGCCCTAGGCCTTCTGGTTATGTTCAGCCAATGCAGACACCAGCAGGAGACCCAGGATTGGGGTGGGGCTGGGTGTTTATTTCCCCTCTCTCCTTCTTCCTTGCAGAGTCTTCATGAGATGGCTGGGATCTTCTGCTGAAGGTCATGGCTCTGGCTGGTGTTGAGGAGGACACAGCTCTCTCTCTCTGCCTTCCAGTAACAGCTCCCTCCCCTTGCCCTGATTATGAGCCCTGGGGTATTGCCCTGTTGTAGGCTCTATTCCTACTGTGTCTACACCTTTGTGAATAGCCCTTTCATTGAACTCTCTTCAGATTACACATTTGGATGTGTCTGTTTCCTGTCAAGACCCTAATGAATACATTCTCAGAGATGGTTAGAAGCAGGACTGTGGAAATCAGACATCTGAATTAGAATTCTAACATGGCCCTTAGTTTTGTGACACCAGCTAAATTATTTAATTTCTATGAACTCTCGTTTCTCTTTATTAATGTTTCAGAGAAACTGGTACATAATTATCATCCACAGCAAAAGCATCAGCATCTTGCTATTGCCATCACCTGCTCACAGTCCCGGGGCAAGTCACACCTCTGTCATGACATCTCTGCCCACCCCAACCAGAGGTCCCTCCCTTGAGGGGTTTCTAGCTGTTCTCAGCTCATATTTAGCATTAGTTGATGTCTCAGTAATTTCATCTCTTTTCTCTTCTTGCTCTTCTTTCTCCCACCCAACCACTAATCCTTGCATCCTGAATATCCTGAGAACAGACATTATCTTAACGTCTGAATCTCTGGCCTGCAGCACCCATCACATGGGGGTGTGTATAGACCCTTCATTATTCACTATGTTTTCTTCTTAGAAAGCCTGTAAGTTCCATCCATCTACCTAAACATATTCTACTCTAATGAGATGCATGGTACTTAAAATGATTTTAAAATAAATGACTAAGAAACTGATTTCTAGTAACAATTTAATTCCCAAGATAACACTGTAAAATCTTCAGTTTCCAAAGATCATGGCCTGGGAAAATGAATCTCAGGAAAGAAACCAGGAATTCCATGGAAGTAGGTATGAATTTTCATCCCCAAGGGAGATGAAGGTTCACCCTCTGGACTTGACTTCTGACCTCTCTGGTCAAACCAACCTTTTCTCTCCCACAAATCTCATCCTCAAAGGATAGCTTCCAGGCCTATGGAAAAGAAAATTTAAAAAGCCAAAGGATGAGGGACTTTTTTTACTTAAGTTTTAAAAATAAGTAATAAGTCAATGTCTGTGAAATTGGTCTTAAGTCCTTCACCTTCTCAAGGCCCTTATGAGATGCTAATTGAGTTTGACAGAGCATAAAGGCCAATATAAAACCAAGACCCATGGATGGGCTGTTTGGGTTACATAACTGCCTAAATGCTGGGAGATCCTCAAAATTAAACTCAGAAATATTTTTGAGACCCATTCCAACTCTAAGTCTATAAATAAGATTGTTCCTGACATGAACCAAATTGATAGCCAAGAGAATAATAAACAAAGGCCCCAGGATTTCATTTTTACTTCCCTATAAGAGATACCAATTTTTTGGAGAGAAGCTGCCTTAAGATAGGAGAAACCAATTAGGGAGGCTCCCATTTGATGCAGGATCAGAGAGCAGCTCTGCCTGGGTCTTGACCACGCTACCCAATTACAACTCCAGCGTCCGGGCAGTTCACTACCCCTCAGCCAACCGGGAAACGAGGATCCTTCCTTGGAAGGAAAAGAGCAAAATAACTGGAGGCTGTAAACTAGAGCAAGAAAACCAGCTTCCACACCCACCCTCCCATCAGCCCTGGAGAAGGACCCTCGGGCACCCCTGGCACCGGCTTGGATGGCTGCTCTGAATGTATCCTGCAAGGGGAACACTCATTCACATTCTCCTTCATTTGAGAAGAGAGAAAAACAGGCCATCCATTAATAATATCAACCATGGTTCACCAAAGCTTGCAGGCATGTTGCCAATCCCCAAATAAACACTCTCTCTGAGTGCTTATCTGTCAGGTTCTCGACAGTTCATGGACTGAGAGGTCTGGAAGACGCTGCTTTTTCAAGGAGAGGATTAAGATGCAAAGATGCAGCACAATGCGGAGGCTTCTTGTTTCCATTAAGGAGCCAGAATTGGCCACTGATGAGACCCATTATGTATTCTCCACAATGGGGCTGCATTGCCTGGGGAGTTATTCTGTGGGCACGTGTCCTTCCAAGAAAGACAGGATCTTCAGAGGCCATGACTCCTCACTGAAGGATAATAACAATATTTTCATAACAGTGTCTAGCTGTTTACAGGCACTGAGGTTTTCTTGCAGCTTCCACTCCAGATCATAACAACAGCAACCCCCCACACAGCTCCCCTGCGACTTGGCTCTGCTGCCGCCAGAGGGACTCTGCTCAACCCCGAACAGGTCACACTCCTCCCCAGGCAGCGGCCCTCTGTGGCAGGGGCCCTGGAGAACCCAGGCCAGTCTGGACTCTTCCCAGTGTCCTGCTGTGTCCAGCCTTGTGTCCTCGATGGCACCAGCTCTCCTCCACCACTGTGACCAGACCCACAGCTGCTCCTCCTTCCTGGCCCTCCTCCTCCTGCCTTCATTCACCCCTTCTCCTGAAAACTCTCCAGTAGGTCTTCTGCACTCTCTGGAGAACAGACCCTCCTGGGGTGAATTACTGGGAATGTTAGATAAGAACTCGGTGTCACCAATGGAGGCTTCTCAATAGCCCCTCTTCTGTCCTGCTTGGCTGGTTTGGGCAAGGAGGATGGGGAGATGGGGACAACAGGGTGCCCACGCACTTGCCACAACAGGGCTCTGCCAGAAACCCAGACTGAAACGTTTCAGAAAAAGAAAGTTGCAAGTCAACTGCTCCCACATGAACTACTTTCTCGTTGCATGGCTGCCCTGCTTCAATTAACTAGGACTCCCTAAGTCAGCCCTACCACTCAGAGCGCCCCACAAGTTAATAGAGGTTTTCCTGTGCCTGGATCCAGGACCAGGATGACCGTGCATTTCCAGAGGGCTGCAAGCTGGAGAGAAGGGCAGAGGTGCCAGCAAACCTGTTCCACTGACTCACCTGCCGCGGCAGGAAGCTGCGGCCAGAACGTGTGGCACCTGGCACGTAGTAGATGCTCAGTAAGGCTCTGCTGAAGGAGGGAGTACACCTCCAAGACTTGACTCATTTTCTACAATTTTGCTTCGAACATCTGGATGTTCACACCACAGCTTCATGATTGGAATACAAACCAGTTTGAGAAAATAATCAGACGTGGCTTCCAGATTTCGCTCTTGTAAACCAGGCCTGCATCCTCCCTTTAAATTGCAATAATTCCTTCCCAGATGTTGCTTCTCCTTCAGACCCATAAATTGAAGCTTTTCAGGATGACGCTTCACATTTGCCTGGTGCCATGGGCTCGGTGGAGTGTTTTCTGCATCTTCTCTCCCTCATTAGATGGCCACGCAGACCCCAGGGGAGGCAGGGCAGGGGCTGGCATCCTAATTCAGAGACAGAAGGCCAGCTGCTGGTGTTGCTGAGCTGGATCGCGGTGCGAATGGGTGTTCCCCTCCTTCCTGGCGCTGAGAGATGGGGTCCTCTCCTCGCCAGCTCTGTCCGGGTGGCCAGGTGGGTGGGTCATCTGTGGAGGCTCCACCTGCACGGCCACGCCACCCATCTGAGAACTCTGACTCAAATGTGAACAAGGCTCTTCCCTTGGTTCCCCCTGCATTCCCGGGGCCAGGCTGTAACATTTGAACAAGACTTATCTTGAGTCTTGGGGAGTAAAACAGAATCATAGGCCAGGAAGGGGTTGAGAGCAGGGGAAAGAGGAAGTAGAATTTGGCCTGATAAGCTGGCCACCCCACCCCCCTAAGCTGTTCTCCAGGAGGGTCCATCCTGGCTATGTGGGGCAACCCCCATCTTAGCACCAACCACACTGAAATTCACACCCAAGGAAGAGCCCACCTCAAGTCTGGACCCACAATAGAGCCCAGAGAGACTGGGATTTCCCCCTTCCCTCCCACCTTCTCTGTTCCAATTTCTTCTCTGAGGCTTGTCCTTTTCATGGTGGCAGACTCGGGGGCTGTCTGCTTCAGTGCTTCAGGGGAGCCTTTGACCTGTGTTCAAGGCACTCAAGTAGCCACCACATCAGCCCTCTATCAGGCCCACAGCTGTACACATCGGGAGGTGGAGACAGCCACGGGGACAGGAGACACAACTACCAAGGAGGTTCATGGGTCCAGTGTCTGCTCACTGCCAGGGTTTGCACTGAGCCTTTCCTGGATGACACCACAGCTGCCAGGGTCAAGGTCACTCAGCATCCGCTGACCCTTTGGATCTTGGCCTCTTGACAGCTTTAGAGAGAAGGGATGGGGAAAAGCAGCTTCACAGAGTAAGACAAGGTAAGCTTTCAGACTCGGTGGGTTTTGATTTTCTGGTAGAGTTGCAGAGAGTTTCTGGAGCCCCTTCTCCTGAGATCGAACCCTGCAGCCTCGCTCATGGCCTACATGGCACAATCCGAGCCTCACCTTGGGTTTTCATCTTAGACCCCGACACACCTGGTTCAGGATTGGCTCAGCCTGTGGGGTGGTCGAGAGCATGGGATATTTATAGTTTGAGAGACCTGGATCTAAATCTCTAATTAGACCTGGGTCTAAATGGCAGACTCTCCACCACACTCCCACCCTCTGCCCCAATCTCCTCCCTGTCCAAAGGGGATGCCATCATTGAACATCCGTGGTTGTTCTGAGAGTTAAATATTTGGGTGTAAGAAGGGCACTTGGCATAGCCCATGGCACACATTAACTGGTGGCTCTAACATTGTTATTACCATGCCTGCCAACTGAAGCACGGAATAGGTGTTGCTGGGGGAGGTGGTGAATTTTTTCCCATCACCTCTCCGCGGAGGTGAGCATGCAGAGGACAAATGGATGGGGAGGGATCTTCCTTGGGAGCTAGTGGACCAATGGGCTGACCACGTATGTAGTTTTCCTGGGTGTATCTGATGCTGGTCAGCTACCACTTTCTGCTCCCTTCACTGCATCTCCCTGAATTTCCTCCAGGAGGACACTTTCAGCCCTTACCAGCCCCTCATCCTCCTCCCCAGCAACTACTAGATGCCAGGCCTCAGGACAGATGTGTTCATGACTTCAACCCCTACTTGTTCCACCTTTTCTCTGAATCCAAGCCATAGGGCCAGTGGCTGAAAACCCCTTCCCAGCCCCAAGTGGATCTGAGAGGCGTCACTTCCTCACCCAGCAGAAAATGATTTTATTTGAGTAGACCTGAGCCTTGTTTCTCTACTCTCAGAGAGGAAAAAAAAATTGTGAAAGAAAAGTCTTTGGAGATTACAGTACTTTTTACCCAGATATGATGAGTTATCCATTTAAAAATAAACCACAGACAGGCAAGTTTCTCCATACCCAGGCAAAAAGCAGTCATTACCAGTAATTTCTGTAAGTTCTCTGCTTTTCTTGGCCAATATAGAAACAGCCTAGGAACTGAAAATAGAATTAGAAGCTAATTCTGTTTCCCTGGTCTCTACCAAAGTGTGCAGGCAAGTGGGTTGATCGCACCAGAGTTTCATGTTCCATCTGAAAAAACAAGGAATCACGGCTCACCAAACTCATGGCACTTCTGCAAATGAACCCAGCAACCGATGAGTCCGGCCAGAGCCCACAGCCGTCAATACAAATGCACCAAATCACTGGGCCACAGCCTGGCATGGCTTGATGTCCAGATACGGGCAGGAAACCAAAGGTAAGAGCCGGTGTGTGACAAGCTCAAGGTTACACAGCTGATTAGCAGGAGAGCTGGGACAACAACGTTTGCTTCTAAACTCCCCAGCCGCTGCTCTTTTTTTCCCCACCCAGTCATCTCTCCACAGTTTAACTGTAACTGAAGCTGCCAGGAAAGTCCCCTAGAAAGGTTAAACAACTTATCCTAACCCAGTCTTCCTTCCTGCAGAAAGTCCCCCTACCCCCAACCCCCGTCCTCGCTGTCCAGTGAGCAGTAAATCAAACATTCCCTGCTGCATTATTTTTCAAGCTTGATGTTTCTAAATCCAAAGACATCTATAAATAATACATACTCATTTATATGTACATTTAAAAGATATAAAAAAATGTAACAAAGATACCTGTAGATTTTTCTAGATACTAGTGGGCTACTTAAAACACAGTGGAAGCAAATGGCTAATGAGCACAGGTAACCTCATACCTGAATTTCCCTCCACCCCATCTCGGGCCTGTACCCAACGGGGGAGCCTCTGTTCTGAACCCACTCCATTCACTGCTTTTCTCCCACGGTCACATTTAGCCATCTGCTGCTTCTTTTATATGTGGGACTGTGTATTTTTTTTTTCCTCTTCAGTTTTATATGAAACATTTAGCAATAAAGTAGCAAATAAAAATACTACATATCATCTAGAATTCATAGAAAATTGTGGTTGGCTTTAATGCATCTAAAGGTTGATAAAAAGAAACACATAGATGCTTCTTAAGACTTGTTTATATTTTATTCCACATTACACACATCTCACTCCATTGAGAAAATTTACAAATTGTTGTGGTTCTCTGTCACAAGCTGGCATGGCAAGGATTACCTTGTCTAGGGAACACTTTTCCCTTGGAACACAACATACTCGCCTTGCAATTACCCCAGTTCAGTTCAGTTCAGTTCAGTTGCTCAGTCATGTCTGACTCTTTGCAGCCCCATGAACCGCGGCACGCCAGGCCTCCCTGTCCATCACCAACATCCTGAGTCCACCCAAACCCATGCCCATCGAGTCAGTGATGCCACCCAGCCATCTCATCCTCTGTCTTCCCCTTCTCCTCCTTCCCTCAATCTTTCCCAGCATCAGGGTCTTTTCCAATGAGTCAGCTCTTTGCATCAGGTGGTCAAAGTATTGGAGTTTCAGCTTCAACATCAGTCCTTCCAGCAGACAGAAATGGTGCGAATAATCCATCAGGGGTCACATCAGTCTTTGGAAGGAAGGGTTTCTATACTTTTTTTCCCCTAAAAGGTACACTCTCAGCATTGTCTGGCTACCCCATCTTCTGCCCTGCTGGGCATCTCTGGTCTTTACTCCTGACTGAGGATGTGGTTAGAGCACCATCACCTCTCAGACAGACACTCAGGTCAGCAAGGAGCTGACAGAGTCGGTGTTGTACTCCATCACTCACCCACATGCAGAAACAGGGGCGGTCCCGGGCCTTAGACAATGAGGGCTAAGTTAACTTTGCTGATGGGGATGAAGGTGGTCAGAGGAGGGAGAATTCTTGGGGTACAGGAAGCTCCTTGCCAGGCCCTAATCTAGGTCCTGGAGGATAGGCACACCTAAAAGATCAACCTCAAGACATTCAGAATGACAAGCATCTTAGTTTGAGTTCCCCTCCAAAGTGGCCCTTGAAACAGCAGCTTGGATGCAAGTAGGTTTTTTTTTGAGTTGATCCAAGGAATCACCACAAGGAAGTAGGGATGTGAGGTAGGAGATGGGGAAAAGTCAGTCGAGGAAGCATCAACCAGTGGGTTCCGCCTGGGCAGCTGGGGCTCATTCCTGCTGAGGATGCTCCAAGAGGCTGGGGAGAACCCATCTTAAAGTTGTCCTCCCAAGAGACAAAGGAAGAAGCTGTGGTGTTTATTCATCATCTCCCACCTCTCATTGGCTGACAAGTGCTTTCTTTAAAAAAATTAATTTATTTATTTTAATTGGAGGCTAATTAATTTATTGTGGTGGTTTTTTGCCATACATCAACGTGAATCAGCCACAGGTGCACATGTGTCCCCCATCCTGAACCCCCCTCCCACCTCCCTCCCCATCCCATCCCTCAGGGTTGTCCAGTGCACCAGCTTTGAGTGCCCTGTTTCATGCATCAAATCTGGGCTGGTGATCTATTCCACATATGGTAATACACATGTTTCAATGTTATTCTCTCAAATCATCCCACCCTTGCCATCTCCCACAGAGTCCAAAAGTCTGTTCTTTACATCTGTGTCTCTTTCACTCTCTCTCATATAGGGTCACTGTTACTATCTTTCTAAATTCCATATATATGCATTAATATACTGTATTGGTGTTTTTCTTTCTGACTTACTTCACCCTGAATAATAGGCTCCAATTTCATCCACCTCATTAGAACTGATTCAAATGTGTTCTTCTTAATAGCTGAGTAATATTGACAAGCGCCTTTGAGACATCAATCCCCGAAGACTTCCAGCCTGCCCCATGAATGGGCTGGGCACCCCCACACAGAGAGAAGCAGGAAGCAGGAACTGTCAACAGGTGATCCCCAGGGTGGGGAATGCGCTGGGCACCAACACCCTCTCTTAGGGCAAGTAAGCGGGAGTGCTCGTCAGCTCCTGAGGGCTGTGGGTGACTGCAGCCCCAGCACCTTCCCTTGGACCCTGGGACTTCCCCTTCTGAGTGAGAGGGAGACACACATTGCTCGCCACCATAGGAGACCTTGAGTTTGCTCATCCCCACAGCCCATGCCCTGTCAAATGTGTTTGTAATGGGATCATCTGCTATCTGTCGGCTGCGCAGCAACCATGTATGAAAAATAGCATCGAGGAGCAAATTAAGTGATCTGTCTGCAAGCAGCCTGTTTAGATGAGGAAGGGCTGCCGTTGACAAATCTATTAAAATTATACATAAATTATCTAAGAGCACATAGATTCATGCTATGAAGACATGAATGAGGACATCGATTATGGGCATTTAAAATACAACCTGGATGAAATCATCTTGTCTCACTTGAATGGGGTAATAATAATTAAGAGAAGAGGGAGAAATAAATTATATCCATCACTTTCCTGATTTAAAAAAAAAGTTCAGAATTTTCATTTTTCAGGAGGATGATGCTTTGAAACATGAAGACTTCTGGGTGCTGCCAGCTTAATGGACAGAGAGATCCAGCGAGGCATCTGTGTGTTCAGTCACACAGTCGTGTATGACTCAGTGTGACCCCCATCGACTGTGGCCCGCCAGGCTTCTCTGTCCATGGAATTTTTCAGGCAAGAATACTAGAGTGGGTTTCCATTTCCTTCTCCAGGGGATCTTCCCAACCCAGGGATCGAACCTGTGTCTCCTGCATTTACAGGCAGAGTCTTTACCGCTGAGTCACCGGGGAAGCCGGAGAGGGCTCTGGGTGCTCTGAAAATGGGAAGGGGGAGGGCTAGGGGGCCTAGGTGTGCCTCTTTTGGGAAGTGGAACTCAGACAATGCTTTGAGGCAAGTGGTTTACTTGGAGAGTGAGGCGAGAAAGCTCAGGCCATTGAGTGGGGAACTGAGACAGGTAAGTGAAGGAAACCAACAGAGGTTGCCCTAGATAAGCAGGATGCCACTGGGGGGCACCTGGGCCAGTGTCTCTGAGGACTTCTGGGAGGAAGGAGAAGGACACTTCTCAGAGTTACCCCACCTGGGGTATGAGCCAACTCGAAGTTCTCATCGGCTGAGAGTTCTCGTCAGCGAATTCACTCCCAGGCACTTCAGGGCTGTCCCTCGAGGCCAGCAAAGGCTCTGGGGGCAGCAGGCTAGGGAGGACTCTGGGAAAATAAGCCTCCAACATGTGCAAACATACTGTGCTTGAAACTCATAACCTCTGATTACTTGGATGGAATTCAATTTGCCACTTTCAAAAGTCTAACAAAAACAGACCCCCCCCCCCACTTTCATGTAATCACTGCATAATATTATAATCATTCTTCATGGAAATTGCATTATTTCCCTGATGGAAGCCTAGGCTTTGAACCTCTCAGGGCTTCACCCACTACATTACTTTTTAGAATATGAAGTAGCAGGTTCCAATTATCTGGAAAAAAAAAAAAAAAGAAAAGTTTAAAACAGTCACAGCACAATACATAGTGTGATCCAGACGGAGAGAATATACATTCTCTAGGACAGGCAACTTGATTAGTGCCTGTGACTGTTAAACACATTTCAGGTAATATACTGATAATGGACATTAATAGTAGCAATAGTGCTGAAGTGCTGGAATATAATGATTTCTGATTATATTACTATTTCCTTTTGCGGAACACAGTGCATATTTCCAAACGACTCTATGTTCATTAAACCACACAAAAGCCCAGCGGCAGGTCGGCAGAAAGGTGGCCAGAAGGGGCTTGCAGTTACCGGTGTTTGGGAATTGGGGAAAGATGGTGGCCAGCGTTCTTGGGGGGGCCCAGTGGGCTCAGCACCATTTTCTGTGCTCTGGATTCATTGCACGTGCCCACCTATGTGGACAGACATTAACTACTGAACAGCCAGTAAGGAAACCCTCCTGTGTGCAATGTAATAAGCTGATGAGTGTTAGAGGAGAATTTAGAAGTTAAAACTTTTTGTCTACGTCCAAATATATGACCGTTTTTCCCTTGAATCTCCCATTATCCCTCAGAAAAAAGGGTAAGTCATAATGGAAAAGAGTATAAAAATAATATGTATACATGTACAGTCACTTTGTTGTGAAGCAGAAATTAACACAACATTGTAAATCAACTGCACTTCAATAAAAGGGTGTGGTATTATATATTAAATTATTAAATATTCTAAATTCAATATTACTGAATTTAATTCAATATATGTATTACATATATTAAATTCAATATATCCAATATACAATTTGATGGATTCTGTATCAGTAAAAAGTCTCATCTCTCAGATGTACTCTCCCACCTGATTTAGTTAATACAGATGTGGTAATTATTCTTGGGATTTTGACTTCATAATTTTAGTGTTTGGATGTTGTTGCAAACAAGACTTTTAAAAGTCACTTTAAACAGAAACCCAACAATGGTTAATTGCTGCAAGAGATCATGAATAGTCACCTATAAGGCAAATGAAAAAGAAAAAAGCAAACTGCCTCAACTTATGGGAATTGGGACCTGTGACTTGGATAAAATTTTGAAGGAAAGCATAATCCATTGATTATAAAAGTGCTGTCTTGAAAAATGTAAATGTAAGTGAGGCTCATGAGCTCTGGAAAACTGTCAGAGGACTTGAAAAGCTGCTCTAGGCTAGGGATAAAAAAGTACACTGGGAACAAAAGACATTCTGCAGTGGAAACTGCACCTGACAGGTTTGGAGAATGACTCATCTAATAAAAGTGGGAGAAAGTAGTATTTAAAAATTAACAGTTTACTTATTTTGTGATTTTAAAGATGTGCAACTAAAGTAATTAATTACATAAGTAAACAGTTTGTTGTTTCATTTATACTGTATTCCAAAAATATCCGTATATTCAGGTCAACTAAAATTTTTTATGGAGCCCTTTTATTTGGGAATGTGGGGAACTGTGTTACGTTTGGGTGCAAAGTTAGTTTCCTTAGCACCATAGGTGTACAGTTGTCCTACTGGCAAAGCTGTGGTTTACTCTACAACCCAAACCCACTTAGAGACATGAGCAGGTCTTTCCTGCAACAACCCTTTCACTGGGTGGGAAATCTGAAGCCTACAGAATTTTCTGTCCTACCACAGAATCCTTAAAGGAAGAAGTGAAACATAGAAGGAAGCCTGAAAATAAGAACACGGCTTTTTAAAAACTGAAGTTAGTTGATTTATAATATTGTGTTAGTTTCAGGTATACAATAAAATGACTCAGTAATATATATATATTTTCAGATTTTTCATTATAGGTTTTTACAAGATGTTGAATATAGTTTCCTGTGCTATACAGTAAATCCTTGTTGCCTGTCTATTTTATATGTAATAGTGTATATCTGTTCATCCTACGCTCTTAATTTATCCCTCTTCTCCCTCTCCTTTGGTAACCATAAGTTTGTTTTCTATGTCTATGAATCTGTTTGTTTTGAAAATAGTATTTTTTAGATTCCACATATACGTGATACCATAAACAGTTGCCTTTCTCCGTCTGACTTACTTTACTCAGTATGAAATCTCTAGGTCTATCCACATTGCTGCAAATGGCAACATTTCATTCTTTTTTATGGCTGAATAGTATTCCATTGTGTGTAATGGAATACATATCTATATACACACATATATACATACAGACCCACACTCACCCCCCCACAAGTGTATATATATATATATATATATACACCACATCTTCTTTATCCATTCACCCGTTGATGGATACTTAGGTTGCTTCCAAGTCTTGGTTGTTGTAAGTAACGCTGCTTGAACATCGGGATGCATGTATCTTTTCAAATTAGAGTTTTTGTCTTTTCTAGATACATGCCCAGGAGTAGGATTGTTGGATCATATGTGGCTCTATTTTTAGCTTTTTAAGGAACCTCCATACTGTTTTCCATAGTGGTTGAGCCAGTTTAACATTCCCACCAACAGTGCAGGAGGAGAACAGGGCTGCTCGCATGAACACACCATGTAACAGCGGATGGCCTAGGCTTTGCATCTGTCACCTGGGGATAATTTGGGGCTGTGAACTCACCGGTCAGAGCCAACCTCAAGAATCCCCTGGTAGCAGGATATTTCTCTACACTGACCCCTGCCCATGCTTCTGGTGGGTATTCCTTTTGGATTCCAGGCTAGTTGGCTTTTCTTCAGCCCTGCCAGAACGCTGCCATTGCTTTAAAAAAATGAAGACACTTTTATTGAAAAGTGCATGTAAACATGAAAATCCATCTCCAGTCTTCTTTCCAGATGGGAAAAAGCCCTGCTGAAAGGTGCCAGGTGGGAGTGCTATGGTCCCACCTCTGTCTGGGAGCACTCCCTGCCCCCTGGCTGGCAAACCCAGCCTCCAGCTCTTTCTGTCAGTCCTGGGCCAGGGGCTGTTACATTAGATCATCCCTCCTAGTGGGAGAAGAAAAAGGAAAGGAAAGTGAAGTCACTCAGTCGTGTCCGACTCTTTGCGACCCCATGGACTGTAGCCTACCAGGGTTCTCCGTCCATGGGATTCTCCAGGCAAGAGTACTGGAGTGGGTTGCCATTTCCTTCTCCAGGGGATCTTTCTGACCCAGCTGTCGAATCTGGGTCTCCCTCATTGCAGGCAGACCCTTTACTATCTGAACCACCAGGGAAGCCCAGATAATGGGAGGAGGAGCCACTGTAATTAAAACCCAGGAAAGCAAGATCTGTGCTGGCTAATGATGTGGCCTTATGTCCTGAGATGTACTTTAAATTTTATAAGTCATGCAAATCCACTTTCCCCCTCCTTATCCCCAGCAAAAATAGAGGAGAAAAGGTGCATTTGATAGTGAGGCAGGGTGTCCTAATAGGGAAGCTACATGAGGTCACTGGGGTCCACTTAGAGGTCTCAGGCAGCAAAGAGTGAATAGGGTTTCCCAGAAGCAAGTGTTTCTCTTTCCATGGGGGCATTTTAGCCACAAAGTCGCTAAAAATTAACAGCTCCATGAGAACTCCTATTCAGGAAGAATTAAACTGGCTACTTTGATTCCACACTCCTCAAAGCTACAGGTGTGGAACTTTTGATGCAGCTGCAGGGAGAGCTGGAACATACGAATTATGAACTGAGACCCTGTGGACGCTCCAATCTGGTCCGAGAGCCCAGACACAAAGTGGGAGGTGGGAAAAACCACAGGCTGTCTCAGGCTTGTGCACAAGCTCAGTCTCAGTCAAGGACTGCCTCCCCATTCATCAGTGTTTTGACCTTCTGCCTCAGTCTCCTCAGCTGTATAATGGGTACACAAGCAGCTACCCATAGGGCCGCTGGGAGATTAAACGAAGTATTCAAAAAAGTACTCAAGTACTCAGAAGCCTACTGACACACAGTAGGTTCTTAATAAATGTTAGCGCTTATTGTTTGCTCTTGTCTGTCCCCCAAATGATCTTCCTAAGACCCAAATCTGGTTTCCTCTCATTGAAAACACTTTAGAGGTTTCCTACTGAATACACAAAACCCCCAAAATCCTCGGTAAGGTATCTGTGGCCTCAGCCCTACTCTAGTGACTTCAGCCTTTCTGGCCATGGTGCCCCCATACTGCATTACTGGAAGTTTCCAAGCAGGAACCTTGCCCCCTCATGTCTGTCCCTCATCTCCGCCTGGCCAGCTCCATGGTGGTGCCTATGTACCTATCCTCTGAGCTCCTGCAGTTACCATTTACTGAGGTGCTTTTCACTCTATTCACATTTTGGGCTGGATACTAATTTGGGGGACGGGGGACTGTCCTGTGCACTAGAGGACTTTTAGCAGCATCCTTGGCCCCACCCACCAGGTGCTGGTAGCATTCCTAGATTTCCTCTCACATGCCCACCCCAAGTTATGACAACAAAATATATCTCCAGACATTGCTCAGTGTCCCCCAGGCAAGCGAAGGGATAAAATTATCCTTGGCTGATAACCACTGCACGAAACTATAAGGCCCTTGAACACACAGACTCTAAGTTACTCATCTCTCTACCAGTGGACCTTGTCCCGTACTTGACAGATAGTAAGTGCTCAACAAATGCCTGTGGAAAAGCAAAGAAGGAAATAAAATGAATTTGGTGCTCGTGACATAGTAAATATCTCCACCAAGGATGAGATGAGAATGTTGGATCAAATAATGAATCAACAAATGAGATATATACAAGTTTTGTTAGTGACTAAGTACACAGAATGTGTGTTGAACCAATAAGTCCATCTCATCATTTATCATCTTATAAAAAAATTTCAGCTTCCCACCTCTATCCCCTTCTGGATTCTCCTCTACCTGTCCTGCTCAGCTTCCCTGCATCCCAGTGAAAATTCTTCAGGGATTTCCTGGGCCTCCTGTCTAGTAGCTCATCTCCCATTCCTTCTTCAGCTCACTCCTCAGTCTATCACTGTCCCTCAGGTTCTCCTATTAAGGTCACTAATGATATGTGTTTGCATGCTGAGTCACTATAATTGTGTCTGACTTTTTGCAAACTGATGGGCCACAGCCTGCCAGGCTCCTCTGTCCATGAGTTTCTCCAGGCAAGAATATCAGAGTGGGTTGCCATACCCTCCTGCAGAGGATCTTCCTTGACCCAGGGATTGAACCCGTGTCTCTTTTGTTTCCTGCACTGGCAGGCGGGGACTTTCCTAGAGCCACCAGGGATGCCCCCACCAATATATACTACTTGTGCTGAATGCAATGGAAGGTTTTTACTTTTCATCCTGTTTGCTATCCCAGAAGATTTCCATACTGATGATCATTCCTTAAAAGCAGGAATGACAATCATGATATAAACTATTGGGATGGCATGGGCACTGGCTATGTGGATGCACTGACCAGTCAGAATAGTCTCTGGGCATCAGTGGTCAGTCTGTGTGTACAAGCTGAACCCAAAGCTTGCTTAAACACTTCCTTCCCAATCTCATACATTCCCCCCTACTCCCTTGGTTGCTGTTTCATTCTATTTTGCAGGAACACTTCTCTCTCTCTGGCTATTAAATATCAGAGTTCCTTGAGGATTTTCTCTAGGCTCTCTTCCTTTTTTTTTTTTTAACTCTACTCCTTTCCCCACATGATCCATGCTCAGGGCATTTCTTACCTTCCATATGCTGATGGCTCCTGAAAACACGTGATTTCAGCCTCTACCTTTCCTCTGCATTCCAGATCTGCCCATCTCACTGCTTATCCGCCGCCTCTAACCTGATGTCTCAAAGGCAGCTCAATGTGCCACACCTCTTCCTCTGATCCAAACAAGGCAAACATCAGGGACTTCCCCAGGCCTCTGGTAGACAGCACCGCTAACCATCAACTGTACAAACCTGACACCTAGGAGCCTCTCCCTCCATTGTCACCCCACCAACACTCCTTCTGAAATCTTTATCTCCATCCAATTCTCTTTACCTCCTTAGCTGCCTCCCTCTCTTGCAACAGTCCTCTCTTGCTTTTCTCTGATGCAGCCAGAGAGACTTTTCTCAAAATGCACATCTGATTCTCTTCCTCCCCTGCTTTAAGCCTCCCCGCTCCAGGCTGTGCCTGGACTGATGACTACTTTCCATCCTGCCTCATCCCCCTGCTCCTGGTCCTCTTGTATGCTCCTGCACACTGGCCGTGTTTCAGTTTCCAGAATATTCCATACTTCTGCCACAGGGCCTTTCTGTGCACTCTTTCCTCTCTCTTCACCTGTTAATGGTGATTCAGAGCCCAAGTCAAGTATCAACTCCCAAGGGAAGCTTGCCTTGACCTGAGGCTGTATCACCCTCCTATTTATAGAGAGGGTCTCTCTCAAGTACCTGGGTTCATAATTATAATTCATGCCTGTAATTATAGGATTAACTCCTGTCTTCCTTGCCTAGAGGGTAAGCTCCATAGAGACAGAGTCCATGTCTACTTTTACTTCTATGTTTCCAGTACAGGGTGGGCAGCTAACTGTGGTCTCTGGGCCAAATCCAGGCCGGTGCCTATCCTTCAAGTTTTACTGGAACAAAGCTACACCCATGCACTTGTATATTGTCTGTGGTGGCTTCTGCTGCATAAGAGGAGAGCACAACGACAGAGACAACATGGCTCTCAAAGCTAAAGTATTTTTGCTGTTATTGTTTACTCACTAAGCTGTGTCTGACTCTTTGCAACTCCATGGACTGTAGCCAGCCAGGCTCCTCTGTCCCTGGGATTTCCCAGACAAGAATACTGGAGTGGGTTGCCATTTCCTTCTCCAGAGGATCTTCCTAACCCAGGGATCAAACCCACATCTCCTGAGTTTTCTTAATTGGCAGGCGGATTCTTTACCCCTGAGTCACCTGGGAATCCCCCAAATATTTAATCTATAGAAAAAGCCTGTGCTCACTTTGGCAGCACATGTTCCAGCACATATACACTCTGGAACAATACAGAGTAGATTAGCATGGCCCCTGCACAAGGATGACACACAAATACGTGAAGTGTTCCATACTTTAAAAGAAAAAGGCTGCCACCCCCTGCTCTAGGCTGGAGCACTAGTGTCTAACAGGAAGCAGACATTCCAAACAAATTCACTAAGTGGAGCGTAAATGGGCAAGGAATAAATGAGTTTCTAATAGATGCCTTGCTGTCTGCTGAGTGGCTCAAATGAGCCCTCTCTAGGACAGGGCTGGCTGCTGCAGGGCTGCATGAGGCTGTTACCGACATGCCGACCCCTACTCTTCTGCCCAGGGGTGGGGATCCTTGAGTTTTCTTTGGGTTCCCAGCCAACAGGTCACCACGGGTAAGGAAGGGGCCTTTGATCTGACGATGGCGGCCCCTGCTCCTGGCTGCTTCTAAGCCAGGGGAACTCTCCCTGGCCATCCCATATCTTCCTGACCCTGTCACAATCCTGTGATAGCCCTAAAGAAGGAAGAGGGAATTTCAGAGTGCCTCCCCGGCCCACCCCCCAACTTTAGGGACACTATGGGGACTCCACGAGAAGTCTCAACTACCCAGTGGGGTCTTAGGTGGGGAAGGAGCCCAGAAGCTCCAAACCCCTAATGTGACAGACTCAAGGACAGACCTGGTCACCCCCTGGCTGTTCCTCCTGCCTCTTTGCCAAGGCCTCCAGGAGCCTGCAGCCTCCGTCCAGAATAAAAGAGTACCTTTCCTACTCCAGCCCCCGGATACCTGGCCATTTCTCGTTCAGAGCTCACTTTGAGTTCAGCCTTTCATCCAACATCATCCTATGCTGCTCACTGTATTTGCATGAGGGCCCTTCCTTCTTCTCTACTCTGCACCATTGCAGAGCAGGGGTGCTTTACCCTCTCCCATCTCTGTCATCACCCCTCCCAGCTCCAACCCCTGGGTCAGGAACGCACAGCACAAAGCACACAGGAGGGTCTTGCAAACACCTAGGAAAGGTGGAAGGGCCTCAGAACACCCTGGATCCCAGCTGCACCACCCGCGACACCTGAGATGATGATGGCCAGTGCCCAGCTCCCTCCCGCCCAGGCCTGCGTCTTCTGTGTCTTGCATGACCTAGAGTAACCGTGTCTCCTGCCTCCCACCTCCCTCCATCCAACGCTGGCTCAGCTGGGCCCTGTCAGCACATTTCAGACCAGCCGAGGTACCTCCAGCGGCCAGCCTGGAGGTTCCTGGACTCCATGCAGGCTTCTTCTGGTGCTGCTATCCCAGTGGGGGTAGACTCCAGAATTTTAATACTCATAAATAAGATGTAGAAAATTCCCAAAGCAGAGATAAAGCTGCATCCAGGCTGAAGCGTTAAATGTGGCAGGAACAGAAGACGCAACGTGAGCATTTACACCCAAGCACAAGTAGCCAGCAACCCGCAGAGCTGGCGTGGGAGAACGTTTCCGGCTCCTCACTCGTGAGTGCTAGACACAGGTACCATGTGGCTCTACTAGAGAAAGAGTTTCAGATTTAATGCTCAGATGTTTTGTTAAGATCAGGGGAAAGAGAAGGAACACTCCTGGGTGAAGCCCAGATCACTGCTCCGAGGATTCTAGAAGGCCCTCCTCCCTGAATCCTTCTGGGTCCCTGGCACAGCTCGAGGTGCACTGGGCCACCAGGTGGGGACCCTGCTAGGGGGTCCAGGAGAGGTGGCTCCCCTCAGCCCTGCCGCTGCCCCACTGCATCAAGAGCCTGGAGTCTCCTTTGCCTTGACTTCCCCACTGACCAAGACAGAGAGGATGCCGGCTCGTGTCATCTCACAGGACTCTGCTCTGAAGTGGGATCCTTTGATATAGGCTTGGTGGCTGTCTCAGTCTGCTGGGGCTGCCAAGATAAAATACCACAGATAGGGAGGCTCAGGAGAAATTAGTTTTCTCGCGGTTCTGGAGGCTGGAAGTCCAAGGTCAAGGTGCGGCAGCTTCGGTTTCTCCTGAGGCTGCTCATCCTGGCTTGCAGATGGCAGCCTTCTCGCTGTGTCCTCACACAGTCTTTCCTCTGTGTGCACACACATCCCTGGTGTGTCTTTGTGAGTCTAAAATTCCTCTTTTTCTAAGAACACTGGTCAGATTGGATTAGGGTCCACTCATATGACCTCACTTAATTTTAATGGCATCTTTAAAAGCTCTTATCTTCAAATACAGACACATTCAGAGGTTTCGGGGTTAGGGCTTTGACATATCAATTTTGGGGAGACACAGTTCAGTGTATAACTGTGGCTAATAATGAGCTAAAGAACATGCCTGACTATGTCATGGTAGAATTAAGGGAAATGGGACACCATTCCTCCTTGGATGATTCACGCAATGGCAAACTTATCTGCCTTCTCCGGAAGTTCTTGAGCAGAAAGATGAATACAATTCATATCCAAAAATGCCTTACACTCACTAGATTTCTACTTATTTATTTGACTTTAACAAAAGCCTTCAATGAAAACATGAATTAAATTGGTGATGATGACAATAATGAGAATAATAGTAGATCAGCTCATAACCAACCAAACCAAGCAAAGCTACAAACACTTTTAAGTTAAAATAGGTTGACAAGCTTTGTTTTACCCTGAACTGTAACTCTGAATTACATGGCATTTATGAAATATACATTTAGCTAACCCTTCTACAGAGTGCTGTAAATCAGTCATAAAAGGCCAAACTTTGTAGAAGTGGTCTAATTTTAGAGGTGAAACAAAATGCTGTTACTGATTATTAAGAGGCTAAAGGCAAACACTACCAAAAGGAGCCAGACCTGAGAAGTGTCTATTTTGGAGGCATCAAAGGGAGGTCTTATTAAATTCACAGTGAGTTTTCTCCAGAGACTACAAACTGATTGCACGTGGGGGTATGGACATGAGAAAATAAATAAACGTGCCCCACCTTCTGTTTCTACAAGCTGTCAAACTCTGCATAAAAGCCTTCATTCTTTTTGAGTGTCAGGCTCTGTGGAATGAGATGTCAAGGGAGAGGCAGCCTGGCTGTTTTTTCCACATTCTACACTTGGCACTCAGCGTAGAGTCTGGTGGGCAGTAGGGAACCAAGAAATAGTGCTCATATGGAATCTGAAGAGCATAATCACTGTGGATGAGATCTGGGAAAGAGGGAAGACTAGAAAAAAGCAAGAATCGAGGGATAGCAAAAATCAGGGACACTATGAGCTGAGCCTCCTAACCATCATCAGAGACTGTGCAAATGAACTAAGTAACTCATTATTCAGTTGTCCGACACAATTAGAAAAAGGAGCAGAAAAAACTGAACAAACAACTACTTTAAAATGTATAATCTGCATCTTTTCAAAAATAAACCCAGAATTTTGTAAAGAATGATAATCAAGGTTATACAAAACATCAAGACTATACATTTTAGAGACTGATTGAAAACTTGAGGGTTTAAAGAAAATCTATCCTACTAAGCATAAAAATAAAGTTATTTTTAAAACAGTTACTACATGAAATAAAGAATAAAAATACTAGCTTACTTTTTACAAAGCTCACTGTACAATATAATCCAGTAAATCACTACTGTGTGAATGGGAGAGGATGGGAGGGGAAGGGATGGGAGGAAGGGAGCGGAGAGTCACGCATGAGGCTAACAAGAAAGCTGCAGTCAGAGCATGAAAGGCCTGGTGGCGAGGTTAAGGATTTTGTACTTTCTCCTCCGGCAAGGGGGAGCTAAGAGATTTTAAAAGAAGAACTGGCCCCATCAAATTTGTATTTTCAAAAGACGACTCACCGGTTAAAAGCCCCTAATGAAAAGAGTAGCCATCAGCTGAAACAAATACAAAACAATTAGGCACTGAACAGGCCCCTCAAAGCAGACATGTTCTCCTCATTTGCCGTCTTCACGGACAGTAGATAACAAGTAGGTCCCATGTTCAGGGCTTGCTGCCCCAGTTTCAAGTCCTGTACAATTCCCACGACATACATCTTTCCCCCAAATGCCGTCCTAGGACATCTTCCTCCTTAAAGAGTAAATGCAGGTCGAGTAACGAGTACAGGAGTTTGCCCAGGATAAGAGAAAGCCTGAATTTTCTTCATCAAAGGGAAAAAAACCCCAAATACCAAGTCTCTCTTATTTTATGATCTGCTTTTTCTAAATATTCATATAAGCTGACCTTTTCAAGGCATCGCCTGAAACTGAAAACATGCTGGTAATGAATCGTGGCTTAAATGAAGCGGTGTTTCGCTGCGAGTCAGGAATGGTTTCCATTCCCAGAGATGCTCAGAGAACCGGGCTGCCAGGAGCTGGCAGGGTCTCTGGTTCCAGGGCAAAGGCCCACCTCAGTGTCAGTGAGGATCAAGGATAGTGTGTGTGTGTGTAAGGCACTCCCCCTGAATTTCCCACCTTCAGTCCTTCCAAAGCGCTTTTCTGGGTACTGCGAGTAGAGGGTAGCCAGGTGCCATGGACACCTTTGGCATCCTGGTGAAAAGCATGTAGATTCCTTTTCAGAATAATGCTTTTAAATACATAAAATAAATTGCATAGGATGATTCAAGAAACCTGTTACATTTAAACATAGTTATCAAAATGTTAAAAACAAAATGTTAATGTAGTAAATATCCTTCTCTATCAATGTATTAAATAATAAAGTCTACAGTCATTTTTTTTAAATTGGATTTTTTGACTGCATGGCACAGCATGTAGGATCTCAGTTCCCTAACCAGGGATGGAACACAGGCCGCCCCCCACCCGCTGCCGCAAAGCGTGGAGTCTTAACCACTAGACTGCCAGGGGAGTCTTAAGAGTCGTGTTTAAAACTACTGTAACTTCCAAGTAGTGGTGAATATAAATGATACTTCGAGACGTGTGCAATAAGGAGGAAAATATCTGTGATTCCTACGGGTGACAGAGCCACATACTACTGTGGTTTGTCGCCTATGTTTATGAATTAAAGGGAGCGCCAGCTTTCACTGGGAAAATAAAGCCACATATTCTCCTATTCACACCACAGATGTCCTGTGCTAGACCAAGTATGGAAAACAACAAATGTGCTCTGCAATGCTGCTTCCCAGCCTGATTTAATCTGGAGCATCTCTTAACCTTTCTGGGGACGTTAACATTTGAACTCCATAGGACTGTTGTGCAGACTTAATAGGTTCCTTCCCTTTATTTTTGTCTGTTAAGAAAGAAGCAACTGATGCAACAAATTAGGAGTAGGTGCACCCAAGGCCTGGACCTATACCCCCTGGAGATCTGGGCCCTGTGACCTGCTCCTGGGGCTTCCCTGGTGGCTCAGTGGTAAAGAATCTGTCTGCTAATGCACTGGTTCGATCCTTGATTTGGGAAGATCCCCTGCAGAAGGAAATGGCAACCCACTCCAGTATTCTTGCTTGGGAAATCCCATGGACAGAGGAGCCTGGTGGGCTACAGTCCATGGGGTGGCACACACACATGAGCACACACTGCTCCTGACCTCACAAGGATGTTTATGAGACTCTGGTGGGAAAATGGGGCCACATGCTTTGCCCATCATGGAGGGTGGCTGAAGCCAGAAGGACTGAACTTTGAGGTCGTTACTCTGTGCTTTCAGGTGTGGCTGGTATGGTAGGAATCCTGGATCCACGGTGAGTAGTGTGGGGCTTTGAGGTTGTCTCTTGTCGATGCCCCAGTTTCCCTACTGGCAAATGAGCAACTCTGCTTTACAGAGTTTTGTAAAGGTGGGAGGAGAGAACATGATGTTTAGAAAAGGGACTGGCATCAGTAGGCATGCAGTAAAAGCGAGCCACTTGATTATAATATTTATTACAGCCTTGTCTCAGGCCATGCCGATGCCTTGGTTCCTACACCAAAATCTTCCTTCTTCATCCTCCGAGTGCCTAAAGTGAAGCAAATGTCCAGAATAGAGGGTGGGTTCTTTCCCAGAGTTCCCATATGGCAGGAAGGAAACTTTCACTTTCAATAGTATTTCTGAAAAGTCTCAGTTTGGGATATGCAGTATAAGCAAACAAAATCCTAAAGCTTCAGAGACATCCTACCTCTTGACTCTGCGCTGGCCCTTGATGAATTTTCCTGTCATCTTATACAGCACAGACATGGTTCTGGGGGCAGAAGGCATCGCTGGGTGGACATGAGGACTAAGCCATGGGGTGGGGGGAAGTGTTTGCAAGACAATTTCTAGAGACACTGGATCCTTACGTCAATAAGAGAAGGTTGTGTGCATAGATAAGAAACCTTAAATTTTTTTTTCTTTTACTTATTTTTCTTATGAAACACAGACTCCTATAAAAGACAACACAGTTCTTGTTCTTTAGAAGTTTACAGGCTCTCAGGGGAGACAAACTCAGACATGGAAAAGATATAAAAACACACAAAGAAACCACAGTCCCAATATAAATGGGGTGATGACGCAGAAATGCTGCTCTAGTGCTCTGGGGTGGAGAAATCTTAAAAAGAAATTTTTTTTTGGCCATGCAGCTTGTGGGATCTTCGTTCCCCAACCAGGGATTGAACCCACATGCTCAGCAGTGAAAGCACAGAGTCCTAACCACTGGACTGCCAGGGAATTCCCTGGGATGGGGGAACTCTGTCTTCTCAGAGTACCCCCAGTGGAGTTCACTGGTCTCATAAAATTCTACCCGCCTGGAGATGGAAAGACTCCAGAAGGAAGTCAGTACATGTTCAGGCTGGAGGGATAGATTTCCTTTTCGTTTACCCTGTGACCTTTCTAAAGGTGTCTGTGTCACTTTATGGTTTGTAATATTAACATTAATGTATCATGGCACATGGACAAGTAGGAGCAAAGGGAGGGAGTTCCTTTCCACCAGGGCTGTGATGACATCCTCTCCCAGTTGCGGAGTAGAAAGATTGAGGATACAAAGCGGAGGCCCTCCAGGTGATGTTCCCTGAACTATTGTGAACATCAGAGTCCAAAGAGGGGCCATCAGACTGCTTTGGGAAGAGGAGTGGTGTACAGGAGGCTCTGCACATTTATGAGGACTTGAAAGGTATACGCAGGGTGACCCAGTCCTTGGGGCTCAAGTGTAGCCCCTGTGGGGAAAGTGGTGCAGACTGCAGAAATTGTTTGCTGAGGGAATGGAGACAGAGAGGTGGGGCCCCCCAAACAGAATTTAGGGACAACCAGGATGAGAAAGATGGTTAAAAACTCCCATTGACCAAAGCCTGTATTTCAGGCACAGCTCAAAGCCTTTTATGTGTGTTAATACTGGAATGCTTCCCATATTAAGATGGAGAAACTGAAGCTCAGAGAGGTCAAGCCATTTGCCTAATCCCACACAGCCAATTGGCTGTGGAGCCAGGATCCAAACCTACTTATCTACCTTCAAAGATGAAACTTGAAAAAATGTATTTGGTTAAAGCTAGGTGAAAGAATCCAGTAACAAAAGACCACATATTATATGACGCCATTCATTTGATATGTCTGGAATAAGGAAACCTATAGAGACAGAATAGATTCGTGGTTCCCATGGGGCCGTGGGGAGGGGTGAATGAGGAGTGACTGCTAATGGGTATGGGTTTCTTTTCGAGGTGATGAACATATTGACCATGGTGATGGATGCTTATATCTGTGAATATATTTAAAAAAACATTGAATTGTACACCTTAAATGAGTGAATTGCATGGGAGGTGAGTTATGTCTCAATAAAGCTGTTACATTTTTTTTTTTAACTTAAATCTTCCCTTGTGGCTCAGATGGTAAAGAGTCTGCCTGCAATACAGGAGACCTGGGTTCAATCCCTGGGTTGAAAAGATCCCCTGGAGAAGGAAATGGCAACCCACTCCAGTATTGTTGCCTGGAGAATCCCATGGACTGAGGACCCTGGATACAAACCAAGGAATATACAACTCTGCTTTCACTGGGGGACCTGGGGCGACAACTGATCCAGAGGAAAAACTGGGAGGAACACCTGTTTTCCTTACAGTCTTCCAATATCAGAGCTGCTCTCTGACCCTCAGACCTGGGCCTGGGGCAGCCTGTCCTGATAGGCAGAGAAGGGCTTAGCTGCACAGGGACCTCATCTCCACTTTGTTCTCATAGCACAGCCACCCAGCAGCACTGTCAGGCTATTAAATATGGATTAAGAAAACGTAAGATCTGCCTGCCGAAATCTAA
This sequence comes from Okapia johnstoni, assembly GCA_024291935.2. Lineage (NCBI taxonomy): Eukaryota > Metazoa > Chordata > Mammalia > Artiodactyla > Giraffidae > Okapia > Okapia johnstoni. The sequence goes on along the minus strand of CM044306.1, from coordinate 64,516,600 downwards.
GCTACGGAAAAACAACTCTGACCCTTCACATGATCCTGCAGTGTGGGCACAGTGGCTGTCGTGACACAGGGAATCTTGGGAGAGTCGTGCCGTCTTGCTGAGAAGCCAGATGAACGCCGAGGACAAGGCTGGCACTTGGTTCATGATTACCTCGCTCGTGTTCTCCCCACTTGTGTTCTGAATTGCGGAGTTGTTTTCCCTGGCATTTGTCACATTGAGGACATGAGCCTTTTAATTGGCGAGCGAGCAGACACGCCGCTTGAGATGTCAAGAGACTGTCTTTGTTAAGCAGCGGCTCTGTTAAGCGGAAGCCCTGAGTCGAGGGCTGTGTCTCTGAGTCAGCTGCCAGTCTGGCCTGAGCACAGAACGGAAGCAGCCAAAAGAACTGGCGATTCAGTTTATGCAGGACCTTGCCAGTTAGCCCCTGGGGGCTGAGCTCTGCATTGGATTGGATGCTGTGGGGTTCCAGAAGCCTTGGCCCTCCATGCCTCCCCTAGAAAGCCTCTAAGCAGTGTTTTCTGTGGCACCAGGTGAATGGGCTCATCTGAGAGGTTAGATGTTGTGTCTAAGGTTGACATAATGGCCTCCCTGTATCCACACCCTTTGCCCTGGAACTTTGTATCCATAGTACCCTTTCCGCCATGACCCTGAGCATGGCCATGGGGTTTGGTTTGGAAAAGTACATGTGCTTTTGTACAAGTACACTTCCTCTCTTACTTCTCAAGAGCCACTATAAGGTCATGCTGGAGGATGAGAGATCAGCCTACCCAGCCAGAGATAAGTCAGCCCAACTCAAGTCTGAGAGAGGCCAGCCAAGATGACGGAGCTACCTAAGTGACCTGCAGCTGACCGAGAGGCATGAATGAACCCAGCTAAAACCAGAAGAATGTTATTCTACAGACTAGATGAGCAACACTAGGTATTTATTGTCTTCAGTCACTGAGGTTTGGGGTGGTTTGTTGCATGGTACTTTTGGGTCACTAGGGAACTGATTCAGCCAGCCAATATAGTACAGATGGGGATAATCTAGGGTAGATGAAGATCATCAATCTCAGCCCCCAAATTCAGAGTCTAGGGTTGGAGGCCCCCTGTGAACCATACAGACACCTGGACCAGTTGTAGATCTGCTGAAGGAAGAGAGCATGGAGAAGATATGTCATGGGGGGGGGGGCAGTCAAGCCAGGAATGAGCTCCTGGAGAGGTGGTAGAATTTACAGAACTTAAACTCTGGAACCAGACAGTTTGGCTTCAAATACTGGTTGCACCACTCTTTGTGGGTGTGTTGGCAAGCAGACTATCCACGGAGCAGATAGAACACTGAAGCAACAGCCTTGGTGACCCCTCCTGGTCCCTGGGTGGCAGTGAAGGTGGGTGTTTCTGAGGTTGCTAATTCTCATAATGGGGTCCTGATTCCCAACCTTCCCACTTGTGGAAGTAGCAGGCCTGGTGGTCCAGTCTATAGTGTGAGTATTCCTGGAGACTAAGCCTAGATCCTGCCTTCTAATGATCCTGGAAACTCCTAATCCCCTCTGGTAACCTTTGCTTAAATAGCCAGAGAGTTTCTGTTTTCTGGCTTCTGAACTGCAGTGGATACATTTCATCTCTCTGGATCTCAGTTTCCTCATCTGTAAAGGGAGAGAGAGATAGTTTATGCTTCGAAGGGTTGTGAAAAGAATTTGATTAGCTAATCCATATCAGGCAATTAGAACAGTGCTGGCTTATGGAAAGCATCTAAAATCTTATTACCTTTAGATTTCTAGAAACTTGCTGGTGTCAGGGAACCCAGCATCGACAAATTATGGGGACTGTGTGACATCTAGTTACATCTGATTTGGGGACATTTTTCTAAACCTTATGCATGTCTTGTGTACATTCCAGGGATGAAGAAGCTCTTAGTATACTGATTGCATTTGGATATTTTCAAAGTCTTGGATATCATATACTTTTACTCTTTCTGGTCTGGGTCACTTGTCTCCATGAATTACTTTGTCAGTCACAGGGAGTGAAATTATAGGCATTTCAAGTCTCTGGTTTTATGCAGGTCACAGTCCCTTATCCCAAGTCCATGTGACCAGATCTGCTTTGGAGTTCACAATGTGAATGTCATACCTCATGATACTTCCAGGAGGTTCTGAAACAGTACCCCAGAATCAGGTATATTAGCATTTCTATAGTAAAAGGTAAGACTATTTATATTTACTGGGATAAATAAGGACTGCAAGTGGCCTCATGTCAGTTTAGGTCAGGTTTTGCTGTCAAATCCTGAAGGAAATCAGTCCTGAATATTCACTGGAAGGACTGATGCTGAAACTGAAACCCCAATACTTTGGCCACCTGATGTGAAGAACTGACTCATTGGAAAAGACCCTGATGCTGGGAAAGATTGAAGGCAGGAGGAGAAGGGGATGACAGAGGATGAGATGGTTGGATGGCATCACTGACTCAATGACCATGAGTTTTGAGTAAGCTCTGGGAGTTGGTGATGGACAGGGAAGCCTGGCGTGCTGCAGTCCGTGGGGTCGCAAAGAGTCGGACATGACTGAGCGACTAAACTGAACTTAACTTGCTGTCAAATGATATCTTGTTTCCAGAGCTTTCCCTATTTCAGATTTTCAGATAAGAAAGATGGGCTTTTGCATAAGGAATAATGATATGACAATGGCCTAAGTGCTGAGACTTGAGGGGTTCATGGCCGGCCACAAAGGGTCAGCGGGGTCTGAGCCAACGCAGCTGTTAGTGTTCAGAAGACATGGCAGGCTGCTGTGCGATTTTTTTAAGTATTTGCAAGGATGTTTGACTGAATGCAACAAATACAGGCACCTCCCAAGCAATGATTTCAAAAAAGCTATTTTCTCTTTTCAAACATTTAAAAGAACAGGAAGACAAGACACCAAAGGAAGACACATCTGGGGGAGCAGAGGGCAGTGCCATCACTTTGGGAAAAAGATGAAGAGTGTAGCAGAATACCGGAGGAAGTCACATGCTTTGAACTAGCAGTCCCCAGTGTTCAGAAACCAATTAGGTGGCAGGAGTTTCATTCTGAGGTTTATTTACTTTTTAACTTCTTATTTTATATTGGAGTATAGTTGATTAACAATGTTGTGTTAGTTTCAGGTGCACAGCAAAGTGATTCAGCTATCCATATACATGTATCTATTCTTTTTCAAATTCTTTCCCCATTTAGGTTGCTATATAATGTTGAGCAGAGTTCCCTGTGCTATACAGTAGATCCTTGTTGGTTAGCCACTCTAAATACAGTAGTGTGTACATGTCAATCTCAAACTCCCTAACTATCCCTCCCCCTTCCCTTCTGGTAACCATGAGTTTGTCCTCTAAGTCTGTGAGTCTCTTTTGTAAATAACTTCATTTGTATAATCTTTTTAGATTTTGCATATTAGCTACACAAACAACATTTGACTTTCTTGGCCTGACTTATTTCGCTCAGTATGACACTGTCTAGGTCTATCCATGTTGCTGCAAATGACATTGTTTTGTTCCTTTTTATGGCTGAGTAATATTCCACTGCATATACGTACCACATCTTCTTTATTCATTCCTCTGTTGATGGACATTTCCACGTCTTGGCTATTGTAAATAGTGCTGCAATGAACATTGGAGTGCATGTATCCTTTCAGACCACGTTTTTCTCTGAGGTTTATTTTACCTATGGCCCTGGGCCTCCCCACGGAACAGTCTCAAGACACAGCCCCCTCACTGTGCCTCCTGCAGAGCCTGCACCATGAGTGCTGGTGCCCAGGCCATCTCTCTCAGCACCACTGAAGGTCAAGGACATGTCCTACCCACCCAGCCTCCTCCCCACAGGACTGATATTACAGGCTACTCAGGGAGGGCCGTCCTAGTACTGGGATTCCGGGCACACTTGTGAGAAAGGTGAATGAATTTATGAAGCAGGAAAGGTCAACTTTGTCACCTAAGATGCAAGCTGAGCCCAGAGCTGGGGAGACTGGAGTAAGGGAATTTAAAGGGAATGAGGCAGCCAAGACTTCCTAGCTGTGGTGTGGTCTCCACACAGATTCGAAGGGCTGCTGCACCAAATGAGGAAGACCAGGAAGAGAGGGAGACAGTGACCACATGGTGATGAAGGCCAAAAGAAAGGTCTGCATTTGGTCCACCTGGCAATGCAGCTTTTACCCCAGGGTGGGCCATCAATGGCAAAGATGAGTCAGGGTGCAGATGTGTTCAATCAAGTCAAACACAAATGCCTCAAGCTGACTTTAGTCACTAAAACACTTGTCTGAACCTATATCAGCCTTTAAAATCCGTCTGCATTTTTTCCTCTCTGTTCTAAAACGGTAAGATTTAAAGGATGAAAGCTGCTTGACCTGGAAGCAAAGGTGTTTTTCTGCATTAGGTAAACCTGTCAAAGACAAGTTCCTTTGAAAAGTGCAGTGAATCTAGCCTGAAATCAAGGACGGTATATTGTTTACATATTTTAGCAGAGCCAAACCATCCTTCTTGCGGTTTCCTTCCTTCCCTTCTCCTTCAAAAATATATCCCTCTACTTCAAAACAGTCTGCAAAAGTGCATTGAAAAAATATACAAGTAAAATTAAAAAAAATCAAGAAATCAGGATAAATACCAAAAAAAATAAGGTAAAACCAGAAGGGAGAGAACGGTATAGTAAATACTCAACAATACCCTTGAGATTCACACGTTTTTTTCCCTTAACACAGCTCTCAATACAGGACCATATGAGTCAACAGAGGATTGTTTACCAAAAGCAGTTCCACAGGGAGCCAACATAGTATAGACTGGGTGTGTGTGTATGTGTGCGTGCTCAGTCATGTCTGACTCTTTGGAACTCCACGGGCTGTAGCCCACCATGCTCCTCTGTCCATGGAATTTTCCAGGCAAGAATACTGGAGTGAGTTGCCATTTCCTACTCCAGGGGATCTTCCCAACCCAGGGATCAAATCCATGTCTCCTCTATCTCCTGTATTGGCAGGCAGATTCTTTACCACTGCATCACCTGGGAAGCCCAGTATAGACTAGTACACATTACCTAAGTGTCCAGCATGACCCAGGAAGAGCTCTTAGAGCATCCACTCCTGAAGACTAGATGCACTGACCATTCCCTAGACCCTCTCTCTAAGTACTGTTGCCCTTAGCAAAGCTGTTGGTACAATTTGGGTTGCTGAGAGTCTGCTGTGATGTCCATCACAGTCTGATTGTATGGACCACAGCTACTCCATGCTGAGGTTAAGTGATCAGTCATGAGCTTTCATCCTCTGGGGTTGGGCTGACCCTGGACAATGGAAAGACACGACAGAGACACATGGTCTTTCCTCCCAAAGGTGGGTCAAGATGATCTACATGAATCTCAGGTCTGATAGACCCATGAACAGAACAGAAAATGGGCAACAAGACCCAAATATATGTGGAAATTTGGTATGTGATAAAGGTAGCATCTCAAACCTGTGGAGGAAAGATGCATGGGCTTTTGGAAAAACCTAAATTTGAATCCATTATCACATACCATTCACTGGAATAAACTCTAAATGGATTGAATGATCTAAGCAAACAATGGAATTACACTAGAACTAGAAGATGACATGGATGAATTCCTTGATATCCTGGTAGAGGAGAAACCTTTCTAGTTTATGACTCAAAATTCAGAGGCAATATAAGATTGATAAATTTGTCTACATAAAAATAAGACAAATGGATGGCAAAAGTACAAGTGGAGCCAAAAGACATGCTAAAACTCAGAAAGGAAGACATCTGCCACTCTTATCAGAGATACCTTTATCTCTGATAATATTAGGAAAGGCTCTTAAAATTGAGACGAAAAAGGCCAAATGCCCGACAGAAAAACAAAATGTATACACAGTTCAGAGAGAGAGAAAGGGAAATGGCCTTTAGACCTGAAAAAATGCTCAGCCTTATTCATAATGATGCTGCTGCTGCTGCTAAGTCTCTTCAGTCGTGTCCAACTCTGTGCGACCCCATAGACAGCAGCCCACTAATAAGATACATATAAATGAAAACTAAACTGGAATTCCATCTCTTACTCATATTGGCAAATATCCGGAAGTGTGGCAAGCATTTTGTGGTTAAGGCTGTGGGGATCCAGGCCTTCTCTTATATCACTGGGAGAATACAGAATGGTACAACTCCCAGAGAGGCGAATTCAGATACCTGGCAAAATTACATATTTTTTTATCTTTTGACCCATTAATCCCACTTGAAGGTATATACCTTCTCATGTGTGAGAAAGCCTATGCTAGAGATGACTGATTACGGCATTGCTGGTAAAAGAAAAGCTCAGAAACAACCCATGGATAGAAACTGGCTGACTCCACTGAGACGAGGACGGGCAGCACAACTAGGGAGGAGGAAGATGGGCTGATGTGGAGGGACTTCCAGGCTGTACTGAAAAGTGGACAAAGCAAGAGAGGAAGAACACAGACACTCCACTACTGCAGTCTAAGAAAGCTGGGGAGATGAGAGTGAATACAAAAAAGAGAAACCAAAAGCTAACAAAAGCGTTTCCTATGTCAAGGGATGTGATGGAGAAGACGGATATGGAATCATGATTTCTCTGAGGTTACCTTATTAAATGGGCTTCCCTAGTGGCTCAGTGGTTAAGAATCCACCTGCCAATGCAGGAGATACAAGTTTGATTCCTGGGTTGGAAAGATCCCTTGGAGAAGGAAATGGCTGTCCACTCCAGTATTCATGCCTGGGAAATCCCATGGACAGAGCAGCCTGGTGGGTTACAGTCCATGGGGTTGCAAAAGAGTTGGACACAACTTTGTGACTAAACAATAACCTTATTATTAAGTCTAGTTCCAGTTCAGTTGCTCAGTCATGTCCGACTCTTTGCGACCCCATGGACTGCAGCACGCAATTTAACTTTTAAACCATGTAAATGCTTCACATTTCCCCCAAAAATTAATTTAAGGATTAATTTAATTTATGGACTTCCCTGGTGGCTCAGTGGTAAATAATCCACCTGCCAATGCAGGAGACATGAGTTCGATTCCTAAGTTGGGAAGATCCTCTAGAGAAAGAAATGGCAACCCACTCCAGTATTCTTGCCTGGAAAATTCCATGGACAGAGGAGCCTGGTGGGCTACAGTCCATGGGGTCGCAAAAGAGTCAGACATGACTAAGCAACTAAACAACAACAATTTAATTTAAACCCTATAATCCAAGACAAATGTCAACAAACGAAGCTGGTTATCAAATTGATAACACAATTACACAAAGAATGACTTTTGAACACAGTACTCTGACTGTGCTTTCATAATAGGATATATTCTAAAGTCAAAAGAAGTGTAAAGAGAAACTTCACTCAGCAGTTTTATTGTTAGTAACAATATGGGTCTTGTAAGTTGAAAACTATTTCACATGTGTGTTAGTACAAAAAAGTAAATATGTTGATGTTTTGAAAATGGATTGAAAATTTCCATTTGAGGAGATACAAAAAATAAAACGAAGAAGAAAAAGCCTGAGTATTTGAATCGGAAATACAAATGTGAACACTTAACTTGTTAAATAAATAAATTTCCTGGCTCTATCCACTAAATGGCCTTAGAATGAGCATCCCTAGGGCCTAGATGTTAGTTTTAAATTTCACACTAAAAAGAATCAGGGTGCCTCAGGAAAATGGCTGATTCTAGGTCTGGAACAAGGAAAATATGAGATCTGTCTGGGACATATTGTGCCTAAAACCAGGAAGGGGCCGATTTCAGCTAATAAACATAGAAAGAGTGATAGAATTAGAAAAAATCACTATTCTATACCTGGAATAATTGGCTTGGGTAAGGGTTCTCTAGGTATGCAAAAGCCACTAGGTGAAAAGTTATTGGAAACAGCACATTTGCCCAGTGCCAAAATATCACCCCAAAGATTATTTGCAATTACAGAGGAAAAAGGCTTCACAGGGGGCTCAGTGGTAAAGAATCCACCTGCCAATGTAGGAAACACAGGAGACATGGATTCAATCCTGAGGTCTGGAAGATCTCCTGGAGGAGGAAATGGCAACCCACTCCGTTATTCTTGCCTGGAAAATCCCATGGATAGAGGAGCCTGGTGGGCTACAGTCCATGGGATCACAAAGAATTGGACAAGACTGCGTATGCATGCATGCACAGAGGAAAAACTTACTTTAGCAATGATGTGACCTGATGGTCATCACTTCTAACCCGGTCTAACCCAGTGATTAAACATCACTTCACCAATAGGGGACACCTGACATTATATATCTCTGGGTATGAGGACACGTGAAGGACATAGCATCATCTATGAAGTTTGCTTGACAAAAGTGTCAACAAAGCCAATCAAACCTTGAAACCCAACTTCCAATTTACAGGAAATACAGTGGATTGAGGACAAGTCAGACAACATTAGAAAGAAATAACTGGGCAAAACTTGGATGTGGGACATTCCCAACCCAAGCAGCCTGGTCTCTTCAAAAAGTCAGTGTCCTGAAAAGAGAAAAAAGGTGTAGGGTTGTTTTAGAGTAAGAGACTACAGAGACATTAAGTAAATGATTTGTATGAATGGATTCTTAAAAAGCTATTAAAAAAACTTATGCTTTAGCCACTGGGGAAATTTGAATGTATACCAAATATTAGATGATAGTGGGGAATTAATAATCTTATCTGTGATAATAGCAATGTAGTAATATCAGAGCATGTCCTTACATTTAGGACACATATGCTAAAGTATTTAGGGATAAAGGGTTGGGAATGTTTGAAACTTTCACATAAAAAACCCACACCTCTCTCCCTATCTATTATCTGTCTACCTATCTATCTCAATATATCTACAGATAGATAAATATGCACACAAATATAAACCAAGGAAATATGGCAGAATATTAACAATGATTGAATCTAGGTGGTAGGTATCTAGAAATTCATTGTATTATTTTTTTTTAACTTTTCTCTATGCTTAAATTTTTCATAATAAAAATTGGGGAAAGGAAAAAGAATATTACATTAATTCCAAAATAAGTAAGGTGTAAAAGTGCTGTCCCATTCAGCATGGCAATGACAATTTTAGCTTGAAACAACTATAGAACATAGATAATGAACTGCGTATCTTGACCAGGAAAATTGATAAGGCACCTACAGTGGTAAAGAATCCACTTGCCAATGTAGGAGATGCCAGAGACTTGGGAGATGTGGGTTTAATCCCTGGGTTGGGAAGATCCTCTAGACAAGGAAATGGTAACCCACTCCAGTATTCTTGCCTGAAAAAACCCATGGACAGAGAAGCCTGGCAGGCTACAGTCCATGGAGTTGCAAAGAGTCAGACATGACTTAGCAACTGAGCATATACACACCCACAAAAATATTTAACTTTGAGCAAGATAACTACATGATGAAAACTCAAGGATATTCTGGTTTGTAAAATGTAGCTTGATTTAAGGGTAGACTGTTCCCTTGATGAACCCCTTGTGAACCAAGGCTCCCATATGTGCTCTTTGTACATCCCTCCCACACTGACTCTGGGCTTGGCAGTAGTTTCCTATTGTTGTTGTGACAAATTACCACAAACTTAGTGGCTTAAAAAAAACACAAATTAAAAAAAAACACACACAAATTTGTTATCTTATGGTTCTGGAAGTCAGAAGTCTGATATGAATCTCACTGGGCTAAAATGAAGGTATCAGCAAAGGCTTCTGGAGGGTCTAGGTAAGAAATCATTTCCTTGCTTTTTCAGCTTTGAGAGGCTGCCGGCAAGCCTTTGCCTGTGGCGACTTCCTCTATCTTCAAAGCTGACCTCTGCGTTACTTCAGATTCTGCTTCTCTCCTCACATCTTCTTTTCTGACACTGACTCTCCTGCCTCCCTCTTTCACTTGAAAGGACCCTTGTGGTTAGATTGGGATGTTCATACAATCCAGGATAATCTCTCCAGAAAGAAGAAAGAAAAAAAGGCTGAGTGCCAAAGAATTGATGCTTTTGAATTGTGGTGCTGGAGAAGACTTGAGAGTCCCTTGGGCTGCAAGATCAAGCCAGTCCATCCTAAAGGAAATCAACCCTGAATATTCATTGGTAGGACTGATGCTTAAGCTGAAGCTCCAATACTTTGGCCACCTGATGTGAAGAATTGACTCATTGGAAAAGACCCTGATGCTGGGAAAGATTAAAGGCAGGAGGAGAAGAGGGCAACAGAAGATGAGATGGTTGGATGGCATCACTGACTCAATGGACATGGATTTGAGCAAACTCTGGGAGACAGTGAAGGACAGGGAAGCCTGGCGTGCTGCAGTCCATGGGGTCACAAAGAGTCAGACGCGACTTAGCAACTGAATAACAACAACCTCTCCATCTCAAGATCCTTAATCACATCTACAAAATGCTATTGGCATGTACAAGATAACATTCACAATTTTTAGGGATTAGGATGTGAACGTCTTGGGAAGGATGGTCATTATAGTGCCTACCATACCATGTGACTGGTTTTGGCCAGTGAGATACAAGCAAGCATGATATGAGCAGAAGCTTGAGAGGTACTTGCTCTGTGGGGCTTGTCCTCTGGAAACTTTTACTTTTAAGATACTTCCTCTCAGAACCTAACCACCATGCTGTGAAAAACCCACCCTAGCCACCTGGAGAGACCATACCTGAGGCTCTTGTCAATAGCCCAGTTGAGCTCCCATCCAGTAGCCAGTTCCATGCACCATCTTGGAAACACACCTTCCGGCCTTGGTCCTAGCTGCCATCATGAAAGGCAGAGATGAACTGAGTCTTACTGAACTGCAGTATCCTGGACAAATTAATGACTGTTGATCTTTTAAGCCAAGTTTTGGGGCGGATTTTTGCTCAGCATTGTATATAAACTGAGACAGGATGTTTGCTCTAAGCCAGTGAAACACTGAAGAACTTATACCAAAAGTGTTGGCTTTGGGTTTAGAATAATTATTCAGCAGCTGTCTTTAAGATAATAATTAGCAGAGCCTGTCCTCTATCATATTCTTTCTGGATCTGTGAAAGCAAAGCCTTGTCATCCACGTAAACGATCAGGCCTTTCATCCTAGTTATCTCTAGCAGAAGTGAAGCCTGCACACCATCCGGAAGTGGGATTAAGTCATTAAGGACCGTGTCGAAACGAAAGAGGGCAAGAATACCAGAATGCTGCAGGATTTTTGCAATTGCAACCTGATGTATCAAGAAAACAACTTTCATCTTGTGGCATTAAATGAGATTCTGAGATAAACTGCTGCTCCTGGTTGAACTAGATTAGGATGATTGTTGATGCCACTCAAGTCTGTTGTTTCAAGTAACTGATTCACAGGCTGGTTCGCATAGACTTGGCCTACTTACTACACCATGCCCTCACATTCTGCTGAACTAGGGCTTTCAATCAAGCCAGTGACCCAGCTAAACCATAGCGCAGGGGATTGATTTTTCAGAGTCTTGATCTTGCAATGAGCTTTTGCTACACTGGGTGGAAACCAGTTACTGTCCGGATTGCGGGAATTTGTGTTTGCAGTTTTATTCCTCTTGGAAGATATGCTTAAAAATCATTCATCCTCCATCCCCTTCCTTCTAGTCTGTAACGCTCCTAGCAACTGCGAAAGAATAAACAGACCCAGCTTTTCATCAGAGAGATGGTACCCAAGCCTAAGGTATTTTTTTAATTTATAGCTCTGGGCATGAAAACGTTGACCTAGCAAGGCAAGAGCTAGTCCCAGCATGGGCTTCAATGGTGCCCCCCCCCCCCCCCCCCCACAACAAATAGCAGAAATCATTCTCATTTTCTCCATGGCTGCGGAAGTCTGGCTATATCTCCAAAACATTTTCAAGTCTGCACATAACTAACTTGACCCGAGACCCGGAAAATCATCAAGACTCCTATTCCTGCTTCCCAGTGCCGAGGGCACACCTGTGGCTTTGTCTCGCTAACGACTGGAGCTGCCCAGCAGATCCACATGTGTGACTCATTCACTTTTCTCTGGGCATCACTGGGTGCCGAGATCCACAGACAATGAGGGAACGCAGAACGCAGGGTGATTCTCTTCCAGAAGCGCAGGTGTCCGCAGGGCTACGGGCAATTGCCACACAAGTAACATGACACGGAAGGGAGGAGAAACTGGCTCGGCAGTGTGGCTTTGGAACACTGGTCTACCAGAGACCAAAAGGTAAACTCTTCTGATGATGGAAAAATAGATGCCTACCCACCTCTCTTAAATCCATCAGTGTTTACTGAGCATGGACAACATGTTCAGCACAGTACCAGGCACAGCAAGTCACATCAAAGGACTACAAAACCATCCCCGTGTACTTGGCTCATCATCCCCAGTCAAGCTATGGAGGTGGAAGGAACTGGAGGGAACCAGCCAGTGAACAAGGGAAACAGCCATCAGAGTGGCCATATACTTTATTGTATGAAGATTTGTAGATGTGAAAAGCTGGGGACAGATTAGAAGTAGGAGCGTGAGAGTCTTAAAAGCTTTACAACTGAGAAATGACATCTGGGAGCAAAGTAGAAAAAATGGGGAGGAAACAATGGATTTTCCCTCCCTTTAGAGGGTAAGACCCAGAGCTAGCTAAGGACATTAGCCTGGGGCCACTGGGTGCTGGGGCAAAGGGTCCTAAACACCTCAACAGGCAAGGAGGGCCTGTGACAATGAGGTCAGTTACAACTACTCATAGAAACATTCCCCTCTTTTGGGAGTTCTACTTCTTTGCTGAAAAAGGCAGGGGGTAGTGTTCAGTGGTCACTGTTTAGAGAGTCTTCTTTCAAAAAGACTTAATGAAAGTTTGGGTGCTTAAATGAAGAAACTTAGTGGAGTAGAAAATTGATTTACGTGCGGCAGCAGCTCATTTCCCAAACTTGGGAGTTGAGCTTGATGTCTCCTTGACCTTGTCACCCAAACTGATTCCCAGGGCCTGCTGATTCTGTGCCAAGGCCACCGGGACCATCCTGTTCAGGACTGCCATGTCCACCGGGTCAGTGTGGCTCCCGGTGGCCTGGAGCTTCTTTCCCATCCAGCCTGGCTTTGACCTCCCCGACTGACCCATCTTTCTGATGAAGTCGTCACTCACACACACAGAAGAAGACAGACCTCAGGACAGCCTGCAGGAACGCTCAGAAGCCAACCCAGTCTGCCTCCCCAGTATCATATTCCAACGTCCCACCTTGTGTCTCTGACATGCACCATGCATTTTCGTGTCTATGCCTTTTGTCACGCAGTTCGCACACCACTGGGTGCACCTCACCATTCTGCCAAAGCTGCTGAGATGCCTCAATCCACATTCAAAGGCTGTCCCCGTTAGGGTGGGTACCCCAGTGAATCAACTCACCCCACCATCACACCCTGTCTGTGCCTCATACTAGCCCCTTACCTGGCTGCATTGTAGTATGGAATGATGTTTCCATCAGCTCTGTGAAGTCTTCTTTACGGCAACACCTCAGCCAGCTCCAGCCTCTCCCTTCTCCCCATTTCTCAGATCCACCCTCAGGCAGGTGGGAAGACAGCCCAATTCTTAGGTCACTCAATCTCCCCCCACTCCCCATGCCCAGTCCTTCCATGACCAGCACAGGCTGCCCAGACCACAGCGGCAGAATGCTTGTGTCCTGCTCACAGCTGGACCCACAGCTGATGGGCCCAGAGGAAGAGGAGGATTCCATCCTGGTAATGGCTCAGTGCAGCCAGTCTCGCTCCATTAAGGACAACCACTTCCAGCATGTCAAACCCAGCCCCCCTGCAAAGCCACTTCATCTGTCCCACATATCTGTCCTTTTGTTGAAAATGTATATAAAACCCCAGGAACTGGTTCACCAGAAATAGCCTGGGGGAAGGAATCTTAATCTCTTCTGTTTCTTTCTTTCTTCCTTCCCTTCTCAAAGGCCCAGGCATGAAATCAGGAGAACTTCAGTCTACTCTGCAAGGGTAATTTATTGACTGCCTAAAGTTTTAATTAGGATTGCATTCTTGACTGGTGCCTTCACCCGATGCAGGGTTCAGGCAAGGCCTTTCTCTCCCACAGAGAAAACAAAATCATGGTTCTGCTCTTTGTCAAAGCGTAGAGTTCCTGGCTTTGGACCATGCCCCATGGGCCTGGCTTTTTAAAAAGACCACATACTCTCACACATCCCACTACACAACATACCCTCAAAGAGGGAGAAAACTTACTGCACTTTAAAGACTGCATTTTTCATCTTTTAGAAAGATATTGTTACTGCTCTGTGAAGTCTCGATGGGAATCTGTTCACCTACGTGATGGGCCTCCTACCAGCATCTTCCCAGGGTTGCAGTGGGTGCCGTTTCTTCCTGGTCCCACATCCCACAGGTGCCAGGATACCTGAAAAGCACCGCATAGTGATGTGTGAGCCAGTGGCCACCCCTATCCCAAGTTGACTCCACACTCACTTCTGGGGACAGCCCTGCACATAGTCCAAGAAAAACAGGGTCTGGGCAACATCCTAGTAGGACTCTTGCCTCCATAATTCAGGTGCCCTAGTAACTCTGTAAAGAGATTTCAGTATGTGCTTCATAGGTTTCCTAACTCTTCTGCTGGTGGAGACTCAGGCCCGGCACTGACATCCTTCCTGCGAGGGGCTAGAGAGAAAAGCAGGAGGGCAAAGCCTGGTGGACTAGAAGGTGCTCTGAAACCCCAGCAAGGGAGCTGGCCAGTTCAGGAGACTTTCCCTTGGCATCGTCTAGACAACCCAGGGCACTGACTCTGGAAATCAGAGAGGAGGCGGTATTAGGCTCCTCATGGATGAAGCTTGTGTGTGTGTGCTCAGTCATGCCCAACTCTTCGCGACCCCATGGACTGGAAGTTTCCTTTGATTTCTCTCCCTGATCCTCCTTCCAGGATGCATCAGCGAGTCCTGTAGGTTCCAACTCCAAAATAAATCTCAATTCCTTTCCTTCCTCTCCATCCCCCTGCCACTGCCCTGTCACATTGGCCCCAGAAGGAAATCTACATAGTGTCTGCAGACTTTGGTTCCCAAGCACTCTGACCCCACCAACAGCTCTTCTTGGATCAGGGGTCCTCTGCTTCCTCCGCCCAGCCTCCTCTCCCTTCCTCAGCCACTGCAGCCCCTCCTGCCTCAACCCCCATTCATCTTCCTCAGCCCGGTTTCTTCTCTTGCAGGTCTCAACTCAAACACACTTGATCAGCAAGGTCTCGTGTGACCTCCCATGTACCCACCTTCTCCTTCTATCTCTCAATCACATCACATGTTGATTTCAGAGTCCATCTCCCAATCTGCTGTGACTTTATAAAATTTACTTTTTCTTTATGAACCATGTCCCCTTTCTAGAAGTTTTAGGATAGGGATCTTGAGTGCTATCTCAGCCCTTGCCTGTGACACAATGCTGGCATATAGCAGGAGCATGGTAAATACCTGTTGGAATGAATGAATAAATAAGCTTCACCATTAAAAAATGCCCAGTGGAAAAAAAATTTAAAAATGCCCAGTGAATTTACTGGCAGTAACTGGGCAGTACACAAAGATGTGTGCATTGTTCATAGGCAAAGTTTGAAAATAATTTAAATAGCCAACAAAAGAGGACGGAGTAAATCAGTACTTCAGCATTATTAATTATTGAACACTAACCCACTCTAGTATTCTTGCCTGGAGAATTCCATGGACAAAGGAGCCTGGCAGGCTATAGTTCACGGGGTTGCAAAGAGTCGGACACGACTAAGTGACTAGCACCCATTTAACCAGGGTGAATTGGATCTTTAAGCACTGACATGCAAAGGTGTCCAAGATGCTCTAAGTGAAGAAAGCATGTCACAGTATATGTAATCATGATTTTATTTATGGTGAAAAAAAAAAGCTCTATAATACCAAATAGCATGTTTTCTTGCTTGCTTAGTTGCTCAGTCATGTCCAACTCTTTGCAGCCTCATGAACTGTAGCCTGTTAGGCTTCTCTGTCCATGGGATTGTCCAGGTAAGAATACTGGAGTGGGTTGCCATTTCCTCCTCCAGGGTATCTTCCCGACCCAGGGATTGAATCCGTGCCTCCTGTGTCTCCTGCACTGGCAGGTGAATTCTTTACTACTGACCCCCCTGGGAAGCCCAAATAGCATGTTAATAGCTCCATAAAAATCTTACATGAAAGAATGAAGAAAGGAAGGATGATCTGGAATTGATACCCACAGTTTTATACTGTGTTTATCTTTGGGGTGGCTGGTATTATGAAGTATTTCCATTCATTTCTTTTTTGGCTCATATTTTCTGATTTTTAAATAATGAGCATACATATTGCTTCTGTAACAAGAAAAATATAAGAGCGAATTTGAAATGAAGAATAGCCTTCTGCCATCCAGGTAGAGGGACCAGGGATGCAGAGCCAGCCAAGGGCCTGTCACACGGTCCCCCGAGAGGAGAAGGTGGAGGTGGGACTGCAGGGAATAATTATTCTTGACCCATTTTGAGCCTGCTTCAGAGAAAATATACTTGTTAGATAATAAAAACATAAGCCTCCAGGCATATTTCCTTCCCACAGAGAAAGAGCAGCTGTGGCTCCCTTCCACATTATTCACTCCATCCTGAACTCGGCACACAGGTTATACTTTCAGATGAAGGGCCCAGCTGCAAACTCTGGGCTCCTGTAAACTCAGCCTGAGCCCCTGGGGAGTCAGAGGAGCTGAGGGTGCCTGGGCTCCAGTGGACCCCTTGTAAAAATTCTGGAATAGGATCCAGGATCCGGCGTTTTCTCCAGAGGCTACCCACACAGGTGCTAGAGGGCCCTCTGGCGAGACGGAGGCAATGGCCCCCGAGGCAGTCCCCAGGCTGCACGACAGGGGAAGTGTGGGGTGGGGGTGAGGTGGGGACAGCTGCTGTACCCCATCTGTCTCAAGTCTGTATGCTCTCAGTGTAGGGATATCTGGGAAGTCATTTTAAACAGTAAATGTAAATCAGCTAGAAGGTCAAAAATAAATCTATAGTTGTCATGGATTAATTCAAAATGGAGTTTATAGGGACAGTGCTCTGTGTGGCTTGGGACATGTCTCTTCATCTCTGGCCTTAGTTTCATCATTTATATACCAAAGGGGCTGGCCCAAGTGTCCTTGGGCCTTGCAGGGCTGACAGTCTGTACTCTGAGGATCACTTTCTAGAAGAGACAAAATTCATTCCCAGTTCTAAACGAGACAATCAACCACAGTAATACCCATGTTACTGTGCTCAGCATACAAGAGATACCGAAGGGCTGGTGCAGGCTGGGTGGACTTCCTGGGGGAGGTGAAGCCTGAATCGTACCTTAAAGAATGGAACAGACTTAAGTAACCCCTGGAAACAGTATTGGGACCGATGCAATGATCCAAGGTACTGTCTCTTCTGAACCAGCTGGAGGGCCCACAGAATCCTTCTCAGGAAGGGATGTAACTGTGGGTGGTTTTCCTGGGCTCTCAACTGAAGACATAGTCTGTGAATTCCAAAGCACCAAATAATCTGTAGATTTCTTTTAAAGAACATGCACGATAGCATGTAGCAGCTAAAAGTGATGTTTGTGAAGCCGAATGGCAACATAGGGGAATGCTCTCAGAATGAGGAGGGTATTCGGGACACAGAAACAGGTCTGTACAGGGAGGCAGTATAGACCAGCAGGGTGGTTCTCAAAGTGTGGTTCCCAGGCCAGCAGCATCAGCAGCACCTGGGAATTTACTACAAATGCAGACTCTGAGGTCCAGACCTCCTGAATCAGGAACTCTGGAGCTGGGCCCAGTAAGCTGGTGATTTTTCTACAGGTGACATATGAGGACCATTGTGCTCGGGGAAGGGTCAGGGGAGGCTCTGGGGTCACAGACAGGGAGGGGTTCAAATCCCAGCCCAGCAGCTAAATACCTTCAGCAACCCATTCAAGCTCCAGTCACTTTTTCTGCCATAAAGTGGGGTCCATTAACCCCTAACCAGCAGGAGTTCTAAGATTCAACTCATTGATATATGTAAAGTCCCAGCTCAGTGCCATGCATGAAAAAAAATATACATCTGAAAAATTAAGAAGGAAATTTACAAAATGATAGTGTGGCTGTTGGGGAAGTGGTGTGTAGGTGACTTCCTGTCCCCTCATCTCCAGTCTCTAAACTTTTGGTAGGGCAGTTATGTGAGTTATAAAGCCAAAGAGAAATATTTATACAGCACAGTGACAACCCACAGTGGGAGCACTACTCTATCCTTCGGGGTTGAACGGTGGTTGACATGGTTGACATGGCAAGGAGCACGGGGCAGCTGCATGCTGCAGCCCCTCCCTGGACACGTGGCTGCCCAGCCCCTTGCCCTTCCCCCCACCAGCAACCGCTGCTTCACAGAAGGAACTCACATGGAGAGGACAGACCTTGAGCTCATTGGTGAGGGATCAGGACCCAGTTGAACACATATGCGCACATGTGTTCATGTGTGCACATGTCCAAGTGCAGGTTTGTGTTGGTGAGAAGCAAATGTTTATAACCAGAACTCAGAGCTGGTCGTTCATTCCAAGCCCCCGCCTTGGGCATGTGGGGAAGCTGAGGCCCAGAGAGGAGAAGGCACTTGCTCAGCTGAGGTTACACCCTGAGTTAGCAGGAGTCAGGAAGGGAGCCCAGAGCCCAGCCTCGCTTCAGCCTGGGCTGAGATAGGGAGCCCAGAACTTTCCAGGGGTTGTCTAGGAAGGTGCCTTAAAGAGAAAGAGTACGGCATTTGGACAGCGAATATCAGAGAAGTATTTGGAGGCCTAGATGGTTCTGTTGGGGGAGCTAAGCCATCTGATCCCTCCTTCCATCTTGTGAAATCTCAAAGTGTGCTGAGCAGTGATTACGCCCCTGGGGTTTAGACACGAGAGGAAGGCACTTCTTCACAACTCAGCCCTGTGTTCCTGTTTCACACGTTTCGGTCACTTACACTGAGAATCAACCCCAAGTCAGCCCAGGTGTTGCAACATGATACACGTGAGGGGCCTGGGGGCAGAATGGGTTCCCCTTCTTGACCCCAAGATAATATAACCCAGATGTACCCTGGCCACCGTGGCTGCACACAGTGGGTGTGTACTTACTGTTGGCGTGGGCAGGTAAGAGACAAGACACAGACACCCTCATAATGTCAGACAGGTTAAAGTGATTACAGAACGCAAAGAATGAGGAATGCAAGTTGGCTAAACTAGTAAAACCCTAAGCCCATGTCAGACCCTAAGCATCTCAGAAACATTTCTAGGGGAGCGTGGGTCTCAGACTCCCAAACCTCCCATGCAGGGGACAGACACAGCGACCTGTCCAGGAGTCACTGCTCCCCTCCCCTTGTGCCCATGCAGGGTTCTACAGGCTGCCCAGGGAGGCATCGCCTCTTGTAGCCAAAGCCCCAACTCTGTTCCCTCTACATGGCTCGTGGTGGGTGAGGCAGGTGTTCTGTCATTAATCCATCAGCAGCAACAGCCTGCAATGCTCCATCAGGGTGTGACATATTTCAACACCAATCAAGAGACGAACTTGCGAGCATGCTGATGGCTCATCAAAGCTCCAGACGGGGATACAGTCTGGCACGCTTGTTAATGGCATTCTCTATTAAACTAGAGCCACCCAGGTATAAAATAGCTGCCCAGGTAGGAACCTCCATGAGCCCAGGAAGATGGGCAGACAGTCTGCCAATAGGCTCCCAACACTGCCTTACCTAACTACAACATGCTAGAATATTCCTTCTGAACAGCTTCCTGTGTTTAAAAATATGTCACAGAACTGACATCAAGGACCTCGCTCATGAACCAACAGGATTTTACATTTTTATTTTTAAATACTTCCCAGTAGGTGAATTACCTAAATTAGTCAATAATAGAACCCCAAATGACTATGTTTAGCCAATTGAGTGTGACACCAAAATGAGTGACCGCATGAGCCATCTCTCTTCAAAGCCATTGTAACGTGACAGCCTGCAGGCACTGAAGGGTCGCAATTTTGCTGTGATGGTGGAATGCCGCAGCTGAAGGTTACAAACTCATAAACATGCATGCGGACATGCAGAAACTGCCGCCCTCTGCGCCTAATGCAGAATCCAAAGTTACTGTTAATACCTAGGATGTTTAAAAATGTTATTTCCACCAATATCAATTTTCCTTCGGGATACTTCATTCAGAGCATGACTTCCCACTGCAATAGACATGGCTGGCAACTCAGGTTAAAGAAGTCACTCAGTAAAGAGTGATTTCTGACACATTCATTCATTTCCTGTGACCATGGCCATATTGTGAAGTGCATCTCCATTTTCATGTAAACACAGAAAGTTGTAAAAATACTCAGCCTAGAATCAACTGAATGTACCATTCTTCTTAGAAGAGGCTCTTGCACAATTATCCTGTTGTGTAATTAGCTGGGGCTTTCTTGGGAAATTTCTGGCGCTAATGGTAAAGAACCTGCCTGCCAGTGCAGGAGACATAAAAGATGTGGGTTCAATCCCTGGGTCAGGAGGAGGACATGGCAACCCACTCCAATATTCTTGCCTGAAGAATTCCATGAACAGAAGAGCCTGGCGGGCTACAGTCCATAGGGTCACAAAGAGTCAGACATGACTGAATTGACTGAGCACACACATTTCTTGGGAAGTTTTGGGGGGCCTTGAGCTCCAATGAGGTCCTCAGGAAAGAGAGTAGAGACATCAGGAGGTGCCTCTGGTGGTCACCTAGCTTGTGAAAAGCCAGGTCAAGAGGCCTGGGCATCATTAAGTGAATCGCTGAACATCTCAAGTCTGTATCACTCTGTAAAAGAGTGACAGTACTTTTCTGTAGAACAGAAAAAGAGCTTGGAAAGAGACGTGCTTTCTGAATGACACATGTGGTCCTTGTAGATAGAGGTGAAATTCCACTGCCCCTCCTGCGTGCCTCACCCCCGTGCCAAACTGCATGGCCCCTACTAGAACACAGAAGCTTCCAGAAGAGCTGTCAGCTGTAACTGGGCCCAGCTGCTCAATGAGATCTTGGCACAAAGAGCTGGCAGCCCTGCCCTTTGCTGCCTGGTCATCGCTCCAAGCGCTGCATTTGGTTCTCGGGCTGTGCTTTTCATGGATGTGGACAAACTGCAGCCCATTTAGAGATGCGTGAGCATGATGCTAAGAGGGTGTGAAACGTCCCTGTGAAGAGCAAGAGATGGAGATGTTATTGCTGCCTTGGTGTTTATCTGCAGCCACAGGGAGGGTGTGGTCACCATCTGCACCTGTCCTGTGGCCGGTGAGCCAGGTGCCCTTTGGGTGACCCCAAGGGGCAGAAAGAACTGGAGGTGGAGGAAAAGAGCTTGAGGAGCAGGGCCTTTGCTCTGCCAGGCTGTGCCCAGAGGGATGGACAGCCATGTGGGCAGCACACTCCTGCCCCTGGGAGGAGACCAGCAGCGACTGGAAAGTCACTCGGCAGGGGAGCCCTCGGGGAGCTCTTGAGTCAATGATTCTATAAATAACAATACCTGGGATTGATACGTTTGAAGATGGGCTGTGGCAGGTCAACCAACTGGAATAGATACAAATAAATGTTCCCGCAGGATGGGTCACAAAATACCTATGGAGGCCCGACCACAGTAGATGGTTTCTTCGTTGCTTGAGGTAATCATCTGTTCCAAAACATATGCCTTCTTCCCAGTGGGTGCTGCCTCCACCCAGTCTAATCTACCGGCAGGCAAAGCAGCTTAGCTGGGGATTAGCCTCGGGGTGCGCCTTCTGGGGCTGCTGTTTGGGGAGATATGCGCTTCCTCAGTGGCGGTGGGAACAGGTTTGGGTCCTGCTGCCTCCTGGGGTTTCGATCTTTGAAGGATGTACTTTTCATTGTGACTCAGTCTAAGGAAAAAAGAGGCCAAGGTAACATTGATAAGTGTCCTCACCTCTGACTAGGCTTTGGAATTTGCAGTGGGCATGGTCACTGGTGGGTGAGGGGTGACAGGGGTCTTTGCCAGTGCCCAAGCTGAAGCTGCAGGCTGGCTGCTCTGGGCGGGGCTGGCCCCTCCTTATCTTCAGCACTGAAGCTCGCCTTGCTTCCTTCCTTTCAGCTCACTACTTGTGAGTTCCTGGGATTTGTGTCTTTGGATTGGCATTTGTAATCCCGTTTTTGACTAATGAACTCCATTCGTGGTAATCTATAATGTTACAAACCCCTGACAATTAAAAAAAATCATTTTGTCATTTTTGCATGGCTTATGGTAAAAAAAATTTTTAGTTAAATATTTTATATGAGTATGTTATTCAAAGATTATATTAAATGAGCATTAAAAGACAATTTTTAATAATGTTCATTATATCTAAGGACACATTTTAACGTTTTTCCATTTAACAATTTATACCCAACATTTCAGTTCTTTTAAATTAGTTGTGCAAGGAAAGACTGATTTGTTGACAAATAAAACACAACATTTTGGTTCTGAGACCAACACATATTTGAAACATAATTGAAACTTAATTATATGCACTAGCTTCAAAAATAGATAAAAAACTGTGT
This sequence comes from Okapia johnstoni, assembly GCA_024291935.2. Classification (NCBI taxonomy): domain Eukaryota; kingdom Metazoa; phylum Chordata; class Mammalia; order Artiodactyla; family Giraffidae; genus Okapia; species Okapia johnstoni. The sequence continues at coordinate 64,494,219 of CM044306.1, read as the reverse complement.
GTTGTGACCTGATCTTTAGAATTCTTGCCTTTTGAGCTTAAGAAAAATCAACTGCATTATTTTTACAATGTTCACATGTTATCTAAATGACAAGATAAAGCAGGATTCAGAGAGAGATTGGTAAGTTCTTCAAAATAACACATTGCAGGTAATATTTTTTCCAGTCAATAACAAGACAAGCTAGTTAAATTTTCTCTGTATATTCTATGGAACCCCATCCTTTTCTGCGCCTTCATTTGACATACTAAAGACATTCAGAAGACCTATTTAAGGACTTGGATCAGATGATCACAGCTTGTGAAACTGGAAAAAATGACCGAGGCAAATTTGCAGAACTATCATTCTTAGGCTTCTCATCAGCTTGGGGGTGGTTTAATATAAATGTTCTTTATGTTTTCTGTCTTTGCCACTTTTTATAGCCACGCTTTGGTTATAGATAAAATCATATATGACAAATACAGAAGCAATTTAAGGGGATTTAGGGAAGAATGGATACATGTATTTGTATGGCTGAGTCTCTTTGCTGTTCACCTGAAACTACCACAACATTGTCAATCGGCTATACCCAAATACAAAATGTTTTGGTGTAAAAAAAAATTACTAAAAAGCATACAGCAGTCAAATTGATCCAAAGTGATAAGCCATTTGGTGACTGAGAGAAATGAGCATGATCGTCCGATCTTTGCTAGCCATGCATTCTCACATGATACACACACAGGCAAACACGCATGTACGCATAGGCACACACACATTCAGAGGTCCCCAAAGGTCCATTTCAGGGAAAATTATGTAAGTAGTCATTTACAGATTTTTAAAAAAATATATGATTTGAAATAGATGCGCTTACCATTTCAGTGACAGCAAACCCCTGCGCTAGCACTTGCTCTAGGAGTATTGGCTCTACCCAGCCTTAGTTGGAGGAGTAGGGGTGGTGCTTTATCACAAGAAAAAACATAGTATATTAATGCATATATGTGGAATATAAAAAAATGGTACAGATGCTCAGGGCTGGGGCAACGGGATGACCCCGAGGAATGGGATGGGGAGGGAGGTGGGAAGGGGGTTCAGGATGGGGAACACATGTAAACCCATGGCTGATTCATGTCAGTGTATGGCAAAAACCACTACAATATTGTAAAGTAATTAGCCCCCAACTAAAATAAATAAGAAAAATAAATAAATAAATAAAAAGCAGAGACAAAAAAAAAAGAAAAATGGTACAGAGGAATCTATTTGCAGGGCAGGAATAGAGATTGCAGATGTAGGGGACAGACATGTGGATGCAGAGGGGGATGGAGACGGTGGGATGAATTGGAAGGGTACACTACTTTATGCACCACTTTGTGTAAAATGGGCTTCCCAGGTGGCGCTAGTGGTTAAAGAACCCACCTGCCAATGAAGGAGACATAAGAGACGCAGGTTCAATCCCTGGGTTGGGAAGACCCCCTGAGGAGGGCATGGCAACCTACTCCAGTATTCTTGCCTGGAGAATCCTATGGTCAGAGAGGAGCCTGGTGGGCTACAGTCCATGGGGTCACAAAGAGTCAAGCATGACTGAAGCGACTTAACACACATGCATACATGTATAAAATAGCTAGCTAGTGGTAAGCTGCTATATAACACGGGGAGCCCAGCCTGGTGCTCTGTGATGACCTAGAGGGATGGGATGGGGGTGGGAGGGAGGTTCAATAGAGAGGGGATATATGTATACTTATAGCTGATTCACTTTGTTGTATAGTAGAAACTAACACAACATTGTAAAGCAATTATACCCCAATTAAAAAAAAAAAGTAGCCAGAGTGACAACGACTATCCTGTGGGGAGCTGTGTGTGAAGGGGACAGCAAGTCAGGCCCTTGGGGTGAAGGTGGACGTCTGGGAGGCACGTGAGTGAGGAGAAAGGGCCTGTCAGTAACGACGCGAGGTGCAGTGGTGGGGATGGGAGAGTCTGAGCAGTGGTCTGGTTGGGAAACTTCCAGGAGGTCGGAGGCTCCAAACAGGATCTGGAGAAGGTACCTTGGGGTTTGTGAACACGGGATGCCATGCAGAGATTTAGAGGAAACCTGTAACAAATCTCGGCATTATTCTTCAGAGAGAAAGACACTGCTATGGTTTCACACACACACACACACACACACACACACACACACACACACACACACACATGTCACCCCTGGAGCCTGGGCACCTGGGCAGCAGGCCCAGACACCTTCAGCCCACCCCAGCCCGAATGGCATTTTAGGAGACTCACAGGCTTTTATACCCCTAGAGACCCCAGTGGGCAAAAACTGCCCTCAGCCAGGGTCAGCGGCCCTGGGCCGAGCGGGTGATGGAGCCCCAGCCCTCTGCATACACCCCGAGACCCCCTGCCCTGGAGGATGCCAGAACAATGTTCAGTATCACCCCAAGAAGGGCCGCTCATGACTCCCAAACACACCTCCAAGTGATGTTCTCACCGGTTTCCTGCACATCTTTCCATCGGCAGGACTAGTCCAGCTCAGGGTGGAGCCTTCTTGAGTCCTCTCCAGGTCCCTTCCTGGCCCTTGGCACAGGCACTACCAGCCGGGCACGGGGAAGGGCAACGCTCATCAAAGGTTCACACTACCGGGTGAGTCTGCAGGACCACCGGGCTCCTGTGGCCTCGCTGGGCCCCAGCCAGGGCTCTGGCAGAGCCTCTGGGTGTCAGAGGCCAGCCCCTGGGTCCCAAGAGGTGACTCTGCCAGGCCCATTCATAGGCTGCTTCGCTTGAATGACTCGAGCTTTTCATTTTCTAAGAAACAGGGACATAAATGGCTTGTTGGCATTTTACCGACAGAGGTGTGGGCGAGTGAGTGGATCCCTCAGACTTGGTGCTGAAGGGGAAATCGGAGGCTCTGAGAGGGAGGGCCGCGTCATCTGCCTTTGTGTGTGCACACACTCTCTCACATCTAGACACACAGATGGACACAGACACACACAGAGACATACACACTCCCACACCAAACACAGACACACAGACACACATGCTCAAACACAGATATACACTCTTGTACTCAGACACACAGAGGCACACATGCGCAGAGACACACACACTCATACGGAGAGACACACAGACACACTCACAGAGACACACACAGTCATGCAGAGAAACATACAGAAACACAGAGACACACTCACACACAGACACACTCACAGAGACACACAGTCACAGAGACACCAACACAGAGAAAGAGACACACACAGACACACTCATACAGAGAGACACACACTCATACATCAAACACACACACACAGGCATACATGCTCATACACAGAGATATGCACTCATGCACTCAGACACACAGAGGCACACTCTCATACAGAGAAACACACAGACACACTCATGAGACACACTCACACACAGACACATTCTCAGAAACACCAACACACAGAGACACACACAGACACACTCACACACAGAGAGACACGCACTCCCACGCCAAACACAGACACACATGCTCATACACAGAGATATACACTCCTGCACTCAGACACACAGAGACACACATACACAGAGACATACACACTCATACAGAGAAACACAGACACACTCATAGAGACATATTCACACACAGACACACTCACAGAGACACTAACACACAGAGAGACATACACAGACCCACCGAAACACAGAAAGACACACATATACGGACACACTCACACTCATGTACTCAGACACACACACACACTCAGGTTAAACTTTCTTCCTGACATTAGGACAAGCAGAAGAGATTTTGCACTGGAAACCCTAAGCTTCCTCCCTCAAGGAGAAGACATCAGGCCAGGGACTAGGAGAGGCCGAGACTGCCAGGAATCCAACCTCTGTTCAGCACATTCCACATGTGAGCCTAGATGGTGCCCCACCCTGCCTTTTCAGTGCTGACCCAACCGTTTAACCTGGGGAGGAGCAGACACACTGTGGGCAGTGGACTAACCAGAGATGACCACAACATGGGCACCCAGAGATGCCACAAGGCGGGCTCCAACCATCGGCCCTCAGATGTGAGGGCTCAGGATGGAAGGAACGTGGGACAGGGGTCACGGGGTGCAATTGAGCCTGGGCTGCATCACTGCAGCTTTCAGGGCCTCAGTTTCTGTCTGTAAAGGGGAAGGCAGCTCCCAGATGGCTGTGATGAGCAGTGAGCTAAGGGAGGGAGTGTCGCTGAAAGCATCAGGATTGGCCCCCTGCCTCTGCAGGGTCTCTGTCAACTGGAGAAGAGAAGGAGGGACCCAGAGGGGCCTCTTGCAGGGCCCAGGGTCTGTGCAGGGACGTGAAGGTTGGGTAGGGAGGACTTCGGTAGGAGGACTGGCAACCCACTCCAGTATTCTTGCCTGGGAAATCCCATGGACAGAGGAGCCTGGCGGGCTACAGTCCATGGGGTTGCAAAGAGTCAGACATGACTCAGTGACTAAAGAACAACAACAACAAATGTGTCTACACATGCCCTCAGGTCCCCAGGATGCTCTTTCACAACACTCTCCTGCCCAGAGCTCCTCTGAGGGATGCGACCTCAGCAGGGCCATTCCTGGCAGGATAGTGACACAGCTGGGACTAGAGGTGGGCCCTTGCCCAAAGGTAGTCCACACTCAGTCCAGCAGGTGCTCTGTGGAGACAGCCCAAAGGGGCAATGCCAATTAGCTAAGCCTGCTGGAATGCCATTCCTTTGGAATTCTCACCAGAAAGCCAGCACGATGTACCAGCTGATTGCAGGGAGGGAAAGAAGAAAGACAGAAGGGAAAAGCCCAGGCCTGGGTGGACAGCCATCACCAGGGGCAGAGCTGAGATGAAAATGTATGGACACCCTCGCCGGTGGGGAGCACAGGGTGGGGCCACCTGGTCCTTGGAGCCAGCGGCCCTCAGTTCCCGTGGGGTTCTGCCTCCCTGCAGGGAGCCTCCGACCCTCGTAGCCAGAAAGGTGAGAGGCAATGACAACGCAGTCAGTTTCAGGGCAGCAAAGAAGGCGAGGAGAATGGGGATGGAGAGGCGAGCAAAATGTTGGGGACAGCCTCGACAGCTGAGGAGGTAGTGGCTGTTTGACAGATGAGGGCAGTCCACGAGGGTCAACGGGCAGGGTGGATGGTAGGCGGAGAGCTGATCAGAGCTGGTGACCTTCTCGAGGTGACTGGCCCAGCTTGTCCTGGTGGTGGACCAGGGAGAACGGCCCCATGGAGGCGACGGCTACCACGTGCTTCCAGACAGGCCCTCATCCCTGGCGGTCACCACCGGTGGCCTGAACTTCTTGTTCCGCCCGTGTTCCACGGGTGAACACATGGGGGTGTGCTGACCTCGCCTCTGTGATGTGTTAAGGGGGATGCCCCTGAGGCTCAGAGAGGAGAAGGCAAGCCATGCTGTCACCTAGCCAGTCCAGAGCCACTGGGATGGGAGCCCAGTCCTGGGATGACAGACTGGCCCCAAGTCCTTCCTGGGAGCCGCCTTGACCCTGCCCAAAGATGCGGCCTCGAGTGCCAAGTGAAAACCAGACTCCTCATTAAAGCCCTGGGTGTCCCAAAGACTAATTCTGCTCATCATTTTCAGGGGAAAGGGCAATTAAAAATCTATTCTGAATAGAAGGAAGACATATTTTTAGAATGAAATTGAGAAGACGCCCTGAAAATAACATAAACTGTCCAAATCCAGTGATTAAAAGGCGATAAATCAGCTGCCCTGCTCTGAGTCCTTCTAATCGGCCATTCCCTGAATCTGCAGGAAGGATGGCCCTGGGGTCCCCCGGGGACACTGCCAGCCTCCTCACTCATGCCCAGAGCTGGCACAGTGAGCGAGGGTCGGGGAGGGAGGCCCACTACCATAAGGTCACGTGGTCACACTGGTGGCAATGATCCAGCCAGGTTCCCCCAGAAAGTGTGGGTGAGCAGACCACCCAGTAGTTCATTTTGTGGTGGTTCCCACCGCAACCAGGTCCCACCAGGCCCCTGGAGCACCTAGAAGGACAGGGCTCTTCACCCGGCCTCTATGTTCACTGACCCCAGACACGGCAAAAAGTGATGGGAGAGAAATGGAGAAGAAAAAGGGTGAGATGGTTCTGAGCTGGCTGGAAGGTCCAGCCAGTATCAGCAGGGTTCAACACTTCAAGTCACAAATTCAACTTCTTCTCTTCTTTAGGGGTGAACAATACTGGCTTGGGAATCTAGAAGCCTCATTTCCTCTGACTCGACCCATTTTAATTTAGTCAGTGGGACAGTTCACTACGTAGAACTGCTGGTGCTGGAGCATGTGTGCTCAGTCATGTCTGACTCTTTGTGACCCCATGGACTGTAGCCCACCAGGCTCCTCTGTCCATGGGATTTTCCAGGCCAGAATACCGGAGTGGGTTGCCATTTCCTCCTCTAGGAGATCTTCCTGAACTAGGGATTGAACCCACATCTCCTGTATCTTCTGCATTGCAGTGGTATCTTCTCTTTATCACTTGAGCCATCGGGGAAGCCCAGTAGAACCAGTACGACTACAGCTTTAGACTCTAAGAAATATTGCTGGGGGATATAACGTAGCAGGAGGCAAAGACAGAAACGCCTTAGTAGGAGAGAAGAAAGCCTATTCATGACACAACTATTTTTTTACACTGAAAAGTATCATCAGGCACCTTTGGGAGCCAATGTTACAACAAGTCAGACGTCACACGGTACTAAGGACAATCCAAAGGGGATAAATATTTATTAAACTCATATCATGAGTCAAGCACAGTGTGTTACATTCTTTCTCTTTGAATCCTCGCAATAACCCCTAAGGGGAAGGTACAGTTATCCCGCCTCACAGCTGAAACAGCAGAGATGCTGAGGGTGAAGTTGCTAACAAAGTTAATGAGCGACAGTGAAGGTGTCCGTGATGGAACTGCAGCTGCTGAAGCCCAGCTTCACCCGCCACCCCACACTGGTTACTGTTTAGCACAGGCTGAAATCTAGTCAACAAGGAAAGTTCCTGTGTCAGCAACAGTCCATGGAGGAGAATGTGAACATTAACAAATGCCTGATTACTGTAAACTAGCTCAGAAATGCCAGGGCACTAAATCATGCTGAAGGCTAACATTTCCAAACCACGGCATCCCATTTGCTTCCTGCATTGTTCCCCTGCAGGCCACAGGTTGGCTGGAAGGGACAGGAGGGAGACAGGATGTGCCCCTGGACCCGACCGGGGAGCACCAGCCTTGGGACGCGTCCTCCCAAGAGCCCGCGTCCATTCCATCCCATACAGGGTGGAGGGCCACAGAGACCCAGAAGGAAGAGATTTCAGAGTGGAGTTGGGGAGAGAGGCTGGGGTCCATTTCAGAAGGCGGCAGTGTGAGAGGTCCAGGGCAGACGATTCCCAGTGAGCTGATTTTATAGACCTTATGGTCAGCTGTGGGGTCTGTACTGAAGAGGTGGATTTGGGAACCACTGTGTTTAGCAGTTGAGAACATGACTCAAGAAGACCATGCAGCGTGAGGAAAAGAACAAAGATAGAGCCCTTGAAGTGTTGGGGGAGTGAACCTGGCAGGGAGGGTCACTGTGTGCACGGCTGGCCGTGGACTGAGACACTCGTGACTCCTAAGAGGCCACAGTGGATGAAACAGCAGCCTCTCCAGGAAGAGTTGCAGTAAATGGATGGCTCTCTGCAGCATTACTGATGAAGAGATTAGGGCACCCCAAAGGGCACAGGGCCACGAACCTCACAGGCAGCAGAGGACTGTAGCCCCTCCAACCCAGAACTGTAACTCTATGCAGCATCCCTTTTATTTGCAAGAATAGAGCCTGGACTTCCTTCTGGGCTCTGCCTCCAGCTCACTGGCCAGGTGACCTTGGCTGGCCCTTTGCCTTTCTGCCAAACGAGGAAATGGAGGCATGTACCTGGAGAGGACAACACAACCTGTCCTGTCCATTATCCTGGCAAGGACTAGAGAAGGAGAGAGAAGGAGACAAAGGGAGTGGATGCTCACAGTCCCAAGACACCAAATCCCTGGGTCAGGGGGGGTTTGGGTTGCTCTGGCTGTGTTGCCAGTGGTGGGACTCTGTGGGGTTAGGGCTTCTGAAGCTGGGCTCCTTCTGTGTTTGGAACATAACAGCTTCCTTCCAGCCTACAGATGTTAGCAGAGAAGAAAGAAATGAGGGTTAAGGATGTCCCCAGGCACCTTTTATTGTGATGGTGACCCTCTAACAGGCACACAGATTCTCAGGGGTCCTGGGTTGCTTTGGATCTTTCTCTAGAAAGCTGTTCTGGTCACTTTCAACCCAACAGTATTTACCAATTCCTTGTTGGTGGCCAGCTATGCACTCTATCCACGTTTTCTTATTCGCTGCTCGCCACAATCCTTCGAAGTGAGGATTATGATCTTTTATTGTACATATAAGAAAGTGGGGCCTGAGAAATCTGATGCCACTCACATGAGCCCTGGGATTTGGACCCAGGCTGTCTGGCGCCCAAGTGCTTCATCTAAACCCATAGTTCCCAGTCTTTCGGGTTTCATGAGCTATTGAGCTTCCAAAACATTTGAGAACAAATAATAGGTTGCCAACTTCATATCGAGCCAATTAATAATACTTTAAATAGCAAACAAACGAATCACCTTCACCCCACAAAAGAAAGACCAGTTTTACCAAATGTATGCATGAGCAGACAGGCACACACACTCAAGGAGGGAAGACACAGAAGACACTCCCGTCACTCTGTCTGGTGCTCAACTTGAACCCCTTCCTAAGGAGACAAAACTCACCTCCCACTGACGAAGCTGAAAATGGTGAGCACACTGACCTCTCTTTGTTCGCCAGTCAGACTCTCAATGACATCCACTTGTAACCAGAAGCCAGTGAGGCAAAGAAGTGGGGATGGTGCAGAATTAGGGCAGTAGCCCCGCTCATCATTCGGAGCTGGTAGTACTGGGGGCATCAGCTGGAGGTCTGATCTGAAGCTGGGATCCTTACTGGGTCAGATCTGGGCACGGGTGGTTGTCATTCCTGGTCGTGTGGCCTCTGAACCGGGTTCTCCACCCTCCTGGAGACTCGGCTGCCTAATATCCTTTTAATAAATTCCTTTTCTGCTTCAATTAGCCAGGGTTGGTATCTGTTGCTTGCTGCTTGGACTTTTTTGAAATTAAGGATTTTACTCTTGACACTTCTGAAATATTGTTTTCAAATTTTTCATAAAAAGATCACACAAACAACTAGTCACAAGCAACATGTCAAAGAGCACACTGCCTTTGTTTTCTTCTAGCAGTTTCATGGTTTTGCGTCTTACATTTAAGTCTTTAATCCATTTTAAAAGTTAATATCATTTTTTTTTTTTACTGATGTATAGCTGATTTACAATGTTGTGTTAGTTTCAGGTATACAGGAAAGTGATTCAATTATACATACATATATAAATATATGAAAGTTGCTTAGTCTTGTCCTGCTCTTAGTGACCCCATGGACTGTAGCCCAGGAGGCTCCTCTGTTCATGGGATTCTCCAGGCAAGAATACTGGAGTAGGTTGTCATTTGCTTCTCCAGGGGATCTTTCTGACCAGGGATTGAACCTGGGACTCCTGCTGCAGGCAGATTCTTTACCATCTGAGCCACCAGGGAATACACACACACACACACACACACACACACACACACACACATATACTTTTTCATATTCTCTTCGCTTATAGTTTACTACAAAATATTGAGTATAATTCCCTGTGTTATATAGTTGGTGCTTGTTGATTATCTATCTTATCTATGCATGTGTGCTCAGTTGCTTCAGTTGTGTACGACACTTTGTGACCCCATGGACTGTAGCCCACCAGGCTTCTCTGTCCATAGAATTTTTCAGGCAAGAATATTGAGTGTGTTGCCGTTTCTTCCTCCAAGGGATCTTCCTGACCCAGGGATCCAACCGGAGTCTCCTGAATTGCAGGCGGATTCTTTACTGCTGAGCCACCAGGGAAACCCCATTTTATACATAGGAATGTGTATATATAATCCCAAGAAAGTGAAAAGTGAAAGTGTTAGTTATTATGTCATGTCCCACTCTTGGCCACCTCAAGGACTGTAGCCCACCAGGCTTCTCTGTCCATGGAATTTTCCAGGTAGGAATACTGGGTTGCCATGTCCTTCTCCAGGGGATCTTCCCAACCCAGGGACTGAACCCAGGTCTCCTGCATTACAGGCAGACTCTTTACTGTCTGAGCCACCAGGGAAAGTGAAAAGTGAAAGTGAAAGTCGCTCATTCGTGTCTGAAGCTTTGTGACCCCATGGACTATACAGTCCCTGGAATTCTCCAGGCCAGAATACTGGAGTGGGTTGTCTTTCCCTTCTCCAGGGGATCTTCCCAACCCAGGGGTCAAACCCAGGTCTTCTGCATTGCAGGCGAATTCTTTACCAGCTGAGCCACAAGGGAAGCCCAGTTACTGCCTGAGCCACCAGGGAAGCCAATCCCAAACTTCTAATTTATCCCTCTACTTGGACTCTTGACTAAGAGAACATAATCTTAGAATAAAGGACAACATTTTAAATGGAGTGCATTTAGCTCCATGAAAGGCTCAGTACACAGTGTCTGTGTTCTCATTCTGCTGCAGACCAGTCTGTGATGGGCAAGAGGGACCTCTAGACTGCATTATTCTGTGTCCCCACCCTTCCTCAAGGGGTCATACATGAGAACCAGGAGCCCTATAATGGTCACTCTCTGGTTGAGGCATCACCAGTGTGTCCCGCCGCCCATAGGTAAAGGTTACAACTGACCTCTCCAGCCCCATCTCCCCCACTCCTGCTCTCCCTCCAGAGATGCTGAGATGGTTTCCACCCAGCCCACAGGATACAGTCAGCATATCCCCACTTCTCAACTCTACTCATACTGCAATCTGTTCCCCATCCTTCGTTTTCTGCTTTCAAAAGTTCTGCTCATCTTTCCAGCCCTCCTGCAGCCCAGCTTCCCGGCCCTTGGAGATCTTTCCTCCTCCCACGGTCTTACAGTTTCACTGTCTCTGTTAATTTCTTGCTTTTTTTCTTTCAAAGAGAGGGCTGGGACATTGCCTTCTCCCACAGCATCCCCTCCAGAGCTGCCCACCCTCCAGCGCAGTGTCTCCCTGCATCCTCCAGGCGGGGGAGCTACCTGGCAACTCTGCTCGTTCCTTTGAGATCTACTTTGTCTTCTCTCTCTTGGCAAGACGGAGAATAAACTCATCTCTGTGCTCCTCAGGAGCATCCTTCAAAGACAATTAAGTCCCTCCTCAGCCTCTCTTTTCTGAAATGAAATTATCCCTAATCCTTTACCCCATTTTCAAGAGCCCTGTTTTCTGGTGCTTTAATGGAGTGGAGTCCATCTGAGGACCACCATAGCTGGGAGGGCTGCAGGGCTCAGATGTGGGGTTGTAGGCATCTATGAGAGCAGCAGCCTCTTCTCAGATCACTTGCAAAGTGAACTCACCTGGCCATTTACAGTCTCCATTCCTTATTTCTTTGGCCGATGCCATCCTATGCTACAGCAGAGCATCCAATCCTCGCCTGGAACCCACGAGGAAGGGTGGGAACGTGGGAAGCCACATAAAGGGTGGGAGGCTCAATAGGACAAACTGAGGGCCTTGAACACCAGGTTCAGAGCAAGGGGTTTTGGTGGAGGGCAATGGGTAATTTAAATGAGGAACTATGGGGAAATTAGCAAGCATCCAGGGACAAGTAGTAGCACATGACCATGAACCTGTGCTTTCCCCTGGTAGGCCAATGGTTTCTTTCAAGGTGGGGACCAGGCTTTTCTTAATTCTGTCTCCCTCAGTGGTATAAACTCAGTTTTGGCATTGGAACGAGAGTGCTATCTTTTGCGGGGGAGGAAGGTGGATCTTAATAAGGAAGTGGATAATTACATGAAATCAGACTAGTAACCTCTCCCCAGTAATGGCAGTTCTAGCTCAGTGAAGTGGAAAGACAATATTGCAACCACCACGTCCATGGGTCTGGAGTGACCGGTCCTTGCCACCGAGGAAAAGATCACACAGCATGAGGGCATTGTTACGAGAGAAGCAGTAGGCTGAGTGCCACCCAAGTGCCTTCCCCACCCACAGGCTGGTCCCATGGCTGGCTTCTGCACGGAGATGGCCTCTATGGCCAACTCAGGGTAAAAGTGATCCTGCCGATGAATAATTTTTACTCACAAATGATCCTTCACCCAGGGTTGAGGAGTTGCCTTCATCTGTTTAGGAACGAAAGCCTTAGAGCAAGTTCACCGGGCCTGACACCTGGCAGTTCAGACACTTCATTACATGCATCCTGGGTCTCACCTTTCCCCAAATGAAATAGAGAACTGCAGGCATTTTCTTGAAGGCAAACAAGAAAATTGCCCAAAGAACCAAGTAATCTTCAAATGTCAAAAACATCCCGTGCATGAATCACGTTTAAGAGCGAGCACAGGAATTTGGCAAGGTGACAAGCAGTGGTTTACAGCATTAAAGGTGACTCAGAAACAGTCATACGGTCAGAAGTGGAGGGAGAAAGATGCCTGGACCAGTCTGAACCAGCCATCTCCCTCGACAGGCCCAACACCTGCCCATTTTCCCATTTGTGAAAAGGCACTGAAGCTTCAAGCTTCTTGAGTGGGAGATCAGTAATTCTTGGAGCAATACATGCACCCACTCAGCCCCATCAGACCTGGCAGAAGAGTTCTGCAGCATTGCCTTTGACCTCTGAGCAGAAGACACCTGGGCAGGTGCTTATGCAGTGGCCCAGGGCTGTTTACCCACTCTCTTCTCTCTCTACCAAATGCAGGATGCTTGTCTTCTGAAAGAAGCTGTGAAATCCTTTCATTCAGTCCCAGGTGCTCAAAAGAGCTTCTGATATACTTCTATTTCACCATAATCTCCACCCCTTCTGATTCTCACAGGGCTGTCCCCAGCTATATGGGTTGCAGGCCCTCTTTCCCTCAAGACAATGATCTTCCTGTCCTACAGCCTCTGTCCAGCCTTGGAGGGCAATTCAGATTCAGTCCACGCAGCCAGTCCACACAGCCACATTTATATATGCTGGTCAAGCTTTGGGCTCTGCAGTCCACGGGCCGGTGATGCTGACCCCATCTGCCTTATCTCCAGCAAGCCTCTTGACTTCTGTCCTCACCTTCCTCTGCCCTGTGGTGTCCACGACCAACTGGGCTGGGTGCTCAATAGACAGCAGATGAGAGCCTGGTCCAAGAATCATAAATACTGCTTGGGACCTGAAGTCAGAGCAATGGCAGGGATTTGTTTCTATCCCTTCTCTGAAATCCCTCAGCTATTGACAAGCTCTGAGTGGATCCGTGTGTGAGCCGGCCTGCTCCATGACCCTGCGACATCCTGATCCCTGGGATACGTTCAGAGGTGCTGGAGGAAGTCCAGCCCAAGCTGCCTTAGGTCTGGGCCCTCTGACATTTCCTAAGCCTGGAAGTGAGACACACCCAATGGGAACTAAAGGTCATTCTGATGAGAATGTGAGTCATAAAACATTCATGACTTCAATTTTGGTGCCTCTGGAAGGTTATTTGTTATTAGATCGGGCCCGTACGCAGGGCCTAAGTGACTCAGACAGGAACTTCACTTTCTCAAATCTGCCAAAAAAAAAAAAAAAAGCCCAAGGAGACCCTAAGAACAAACCACTCAATGCTGGGGATGCTGGGAGCTGCCATTTTCACATCCGGGATGTAGAGGAGGCAGAACCAGCAGTTCCTGCTAAGATTCCAGTGCAGGCTTTCATTTCCCAGTGCGAGAGGAATAAGGATATTTTTGTCTCATCTCATCTCCTGACAGCAGGAACGGATGAAGCTGAGAAAACTCTTCTGCCACACACAACAAAAGGAAATCCAACCGACCTCGCCACTCTCCTCCCCAGGGTCTCTGATACCTGGATGCTGCTTACCTGGACAGCTTAGTCATTACACCACATCTCCCGGGACCTACACCCACTCCCTGGGCCCAAACACCCCAATCACACACACACCCCTAACACATATATGGCATGTTCGAATCGAGGAAACCATTTCATGTTCCCCAAATACCTCCTCTGGCTCCAAATAATGCCCGGCCCCTGCCCTTGGCTACCTGTCACACTCACCCCAGTCCTTTTCTGGCTCCATGGAATAGACTCCTCCCTTTCCTGGCTGCATATGAGATGTGGGACATCCTTCTATTTGAGCATTTGTTACATCAACTTGATAATCCCATTTCTTCTGTCTTTCTCTCCTCCCTAAGACTTAAAGTTCCTTTGGAGGGGTATGACTGTGTTTTATTCACCATTTTTATTTATGCTACAGTACCTGGCACACACAGGCATACCTCGTTTATTGCACTTTTCTTTATTGTGCTTCACAGATGCTGGGGTTTTTGTTGTGTTTTGCTTTTCCTGTTTTATTTTTTGGAAAATGAAGGTTTGTGTGGCAAGCCCAGCCCTGAGCCCAGCAAGTCTCTCAGAATCATTTCTCCAACATTATTTGCTTACTTTCAGTCCCTGTGTCATGTTTCGGTAATTCTTACAATATCTCAAAATTTTGCCTTATTATTATATTTGTTTTGGTGATCTGTGATCAGTGATTTTTGATGTGACTATTAAAATTGTTTTGACGTTTTTTAACAATCAAGTATTTTGTCATGAAGGTATGTGCATTGTCTTTTTAGACAAAATGCTATTGTACACTTAATAGACTTCAGTAAAATGTAGCATAAAACTTTTATTTGCGCTGGAAAAACCAAAGAATTCGTGTGATTCACTCTATTACAATTTCTCTTTATTGTGATTGTCTGGAATTGAACCCGATGTATCTCTGAGGATGCCGGTAGTAGGTGTTTCATAAATATTTATTGAACGTATGATTACATAAGTGATCTTAAATTGAAGCAAACTTAATGTTCTTCTTGGCTCATGCAGCAACATGATTGGGCAAGGTATTTTAGAGCTCATCATTCAGACAGGAGGGACTTCAGGGAGGAAAGGAAGGCTCAGGACAAAAACGGGAAGGGGTGGGAGAGACCCTGGTTCCGTCTTGTTACGCAGAGACTCACCCTGCAAGGTGGGACTGATCAGCCTGGAAGGCAAGGAAGTTCACAGATTGTGGAGATGTGTGAATTCTCTGTATTTGTCTCCTTTTATTATCTCCAGTGTTGACTCAGCCAACACATGGTAGAGGATACACAGGAAATCTCCATACCCGGGAAAGCACCGTCTCTGAAAGCCAGAGCATGGGAGTGGCAGGAGGGCCCAAGAGGACTGGGTCTGACCACAGGCTTGTCCCTTAGGTCTAAGATTTTTCTTCCTGAATCTAATTCGCATTGTCCCTCCAAATGGACATCTCTGAACCTGATCTCTCCTCTGAGCAAAAGCCGGACCCACATGTTTAACTGCCTACCTGCCACCATTGCCATGTTTCAGCAGCCCTCACACTTAAAAAAAACAAACAAACCTCAATCTTCTCCAATACACCTGCCCTCTCCCTGTGTTCCCAATGCCATCAATATAACCTGAGGAACAGAAATTTCAGTGTCACCCTTAAGACATCCCTCCTTTATTTTTCCACATCCCCCTTACCACTGAGGTCACCCACCTTCACCTTTTAAGTGTCTCAGACTAATTCACTTCTGTCCACCTGCACCATCAGTTCTCACTTGGACTCTAGCAACCATCCCCAACCTGAACCTCATATTCTTCCTCAGCACTCTTCAGCAGGTTCCTGCATGGCAGCAGGGCCATTGTTTAGAAAATGCCATTCTCTTGCTTAAGAACCACCGAAGTCAGGCAGCGCTCTTGCAATAGACAGAGATTGCATATATGGCCAGCAAGACCCAGCCTGCTCTCTCCCTGCCTTATTCTCTGGGCTCCTCCTGGACCACACTTCCTCTTGCTTTCTCAGCTCCGGCCTCTCTGACTTTCCTATTTTTCCTGGAAAGTGTCATACTCTCACCTCTTCTGGCTACATTCTACCTGTCTCCTCTGCCTGCAATGCCTCTTCCCGCATCTCCTAGCTCAACTGCCCTTTAAATCCTGAGGTCAACCATCCCTGTAAATCTCAGCTCAGTCATCACTGGCTCCCTGAACCCAAATTGCAGCGAGGCTTGCTGTAACAGCCCAGTGTGCCTTCTGTCTGAACTACCGGTAAATGTCGGGCTCTCCCACTGGACTGGAAGCTCTTTGAGGGGAAGATTCAGGGCTGTTTTTGCTCCCCATTGAGTTCCAACACCAAGTACAGTGCCCAGCACACAGAAAGCACTCGGCTATATGCTGCAGCACAAACAATGGGTCTGGGTTTATTGTGGAAGCTTTACAGTCTGGCTTCACAGGAGACAGTTACAACATACAGGACTTGTTCACGGCAACATATTCCTTCAGAGGGAGATTTTCAAGTGGGAGAAAAACAACCTTGTGGAACTGGCATAGAAATCAAAGAGTAAAAGAAGAGTTGTCCAACGGAGGAAATGCACACCATCAGAACATTCACAAGCCGTCTGTGTGGGGATGTGGGGAGATTCCGCCTCCACCCCCGGCCATATGCTTGGGAGAAGCCGGGGAGGAGAAACCCTTTCCTTGCCCATAGCTGACAGAAAGCCTTAATTTGGAGAAGATGATAATGTTAAGTTCAGTAGGGCTGCTGAGAACCAAGTGCCTGGATGTGATGGTTATGTTTCCGGTCGGCCTTCTGTTTTTGCTCACTTGGAGGGGCTATCTGTGTGCTGTGAATGGAGATCTTGAGTGTCCTTCAGGGCTCAACAATGGGGCAAGTAGTGGCTGATTGTTTCTTTCACTCCAGTTTGTCTGGCTGTGAGCATACACCTGGGTGAAATTAAACCTAACATCAATAACAGCAGATGCTACCCAGTTGGTCTGAGACATATGTCCATGGCTGGTTCCTACATTGTTCTTTATGGCAAGCCCTTCCCACCCTCCCCACAAGGCAGGGCTGTGAACCCAAAACTCCCAGCTGAACATTGAGCTCTTCAGTATATCTGAGTCACTAAAGCTGTCCATCCTTCAGGAGAGGCCTACAAGCATTGCATGCTGAGATGGTACACCCCAAACAAATTCTGTTGTGGACTCAGACTCAGCATCAAAAAGAAATTTCATTGAAATGGGAGATGGGATACAATAAGACGCCATTTTCCTCCAAATTAATACAGATTCCTAAATATGATAATATAAGTTCTGCTAGACACTACTGGTGGTAGATAAAATCTTTTGGTAAAATGATAAGCATGTTTGGAAGCCTTAAAAAAAGTGCAATAACCTGGCAAGACACAAAATAAATACATAAAGATTAACAGCTTTCTCAGCAATAAATAACTCATTAGAAAAATATAGAAAGATCTCACTCTTTAAGTAGCCTCTAAAAACGAAGTTTTAAAGAACAGGGCAGAGCTCATATGAAGAAAACCACAAATGTTTATAGAGAGATATGAAAGTAAACTTAAATAAACAGAAAGAGAGAAAGTAAATGGGATAGCACGTTCTCGAATGAGCAGACTCAATATTGCAGTCAGGATGTGAATTCTTTATAAATCAACTTATAGACAACATCTAATTCTTTTGGTATCATGTAAAAAGAGTCAACAGGAGATTTTTTAGCATGTTAAAAATGATTCTAAAGTTTACCTGGGTTAGTAGATGTGTTGGAGATAGTAGCTAAAAATATTTTGGAAAATAATAATAATGTAGTTGATCTGTATACCAGATTTTAAAACACAATATAAAAGCAGCTGTAATTATAACAACGTGGTATATAGTTCTAGGTCAGAGAGAGAACGGAACAGAATAAACAGCCTGGAAACATGCCCTCGCCAATATAAGAATTTAGCCTTCAAGAGAAACAGCATTTCAAACTGGGAGAAAAGAAAGCTCATTCAATAAACAGAACTGAAAGGACTACACAACTATTAAGAAAAAAGTTAAATTCCTACCTTATATCTTACAACAAAAGCAGATAACTTAGAACCGGATAAAATTTGAATCTATAAAATGAAATTATGACACAGGTAGAGAAAAATGTGAATGAACAGACATCTAAAGCTGGGAGAGGAAAGGATTTTTCAAGCATAAAAAATGAGAGGAAACATCAAAGTAAAAAAGGCTGACAAATAGGACGACAAGCAAATTAAAGGCTTCTATACAATTAAGAAACCATAAATGAATTTAAAAGACAAATGACGAACTGGGAAAAATATTTCTAACATGACACCAAAAGGTTAATATCCTCTTATGCATAAAGAGCTCTTACAAATCAATAAGAAAAAGATGAATATAAACAGAAGAACAGGCAAAGGACAGGAATGTCAATAAACACAGAAACAAATGCTCCAGCCCACAGGTAATCAAGGGAGTGCAAATTGAGACCACGAGATACCATCACTCACAGCTCCAAGAGACTGAGATAGTTTTAAAAATTGTAATAGGTAAGCGTGAAGTAAAATAGGTGCTCATGTGCTGTTTATGGGAGAGTAAATAGCACGGGCTTTGTGGGGGCGATGTGGCCATGCAGATCAATGTCTTCTGTATGTTCCTACCTCTGATCTGACCTGTTCTAGGAATTAATCTTAAGGAAATAATTCAAAACATCTGCAGATATTTATGTTTAACAACAGCTGATTTTTATGTTATTTATAATAACAAATCATTATCTAAATATCCAACAATTGGAAGTTAGTTAAATAAAATATGGCACATTAATAGAATGGAACATAATGAAATGCAGCCTTTTAAGATGTTTCTGAATATGTAATGATGATGGAAAATCAATACAAGGCTAAGATGGGAAAAAGCAGGAAATAAATAAGTATAAATATAAATATAGGCTTCCCAGGTGGCGCTAGTGGTAAAGAACCCTCTTGTCTATGCAGGAGACATAAATGATGAGGGTTCAATCTCTGGGTCAAGATCCTCTGGAGCAGGGCATGGGAACCCACTCTAGTATTCTTGCTTGGAAAATCCCATGGACAGAGGAGCCTGCCAGGCTACAGTCTGTGGGGTCACAAAGAGTTGGACACAACTGAAGTGACTTAGCATGTATGCATGTGTGTGTGTGTGTGTGTGTATATATATATATATTATTCTTTTAATTAGAAAGTTATATATATATATATAGTACAATCCAAATTCTACTCAAAGTGATAAATAATGGATTCTACAATGTTAATTGTTTTTATCTTTTAGTGAAGAGATTAGGCATGGCTTTTCTTTTAGCTAAAAATTTTCATAAAGAACATTATTCTTTTAATTAAAACATTATATAATTTTGATATAAGATCAAACCTCGGTAATTCTGTTTTTAGAACTATACCCAAAACATTCTCTCATGTAACTCTCACAACCACACCATGAGCCTGATACTATTATCTCCATGTGACAAGGGTGAGACAGAGGCCGGGGTGAGTAACGTGATGAGCCTAATGTCACTCTGGGCTTTGTCAGGTCTATCTGACACCAGAATTATGTATCAACTTGATGATACATAGAGGGTTATAATAGGAAAAAAGTACACCTGCTGGGTGGAATGGCTGTGTAAACCAGTATGCAGACATGACAGAATACCACGTAGGGATTACAACGTGATGTTAGGGAATCACTTTTTATGACATGGAAAGATGCTCTATAAAGTTTAAAAATGCAAGATGCAAAATTCATTGGCAATACAGCCCCAGCTATGGTAAAAATTCAAAACAAAAGGAAGATTTGAAGAAAATATGATAAAATATTAACAATAGCTATCTCTAGACAATAGGGTTTTAGAGATTATTACCTACTTCATCCAATGGACATGAGTTTGAGCAAACTCCAGGAGACAGTGAAGGACAGTGAAGCCTGGTGTGCTGCAGTCTATGAGGTTACAAAGAGTTGTACACGACTTAGCCATTGCACAACAACCTACTTTATCATACCTGAAAATATTACATAATGGGTGTTACTTTTATTACCAAAAATGTTCCATATTAACTGAGCAACAACAACAAAAGAACATGCCACCCATTATGACTCACTTCCTCATACCGATCTACCCACTAAGGCCAAGTTGAAGGCTCACCTTCCCCATGAAGCCCTCCTTGACTTGCCCAGTCCATTCTGCTCCGACCTTTTAAAAGTCTTCAAAGTAGATCTTTGACTCCTGGCTTTACTTTAGAAATTGTCACATTGGTCTCTTGGGGCATCATAGGTCTTGAGCTGAATTCCCTATCAAGTATTCTAGAATCCCTGGGTGGGAAGCACATCACTATCTTCTGTTCCTGAGTCTTACGTATGTTCACTGGTGCCAACGGAGCTGCCATTACTGTACCTTCTGTAGCTTGGGCCGGTCTGGGACAGGGTAGACAATTACCATGAGCAGGACTAGTCTATGATGAAGTCCTCACAGTCCATGGAAAATGAGAAAACTCAAGAGTGAATTTTCTAAAACACTAAGTTTATTCAACTCTCCCATCTTCTGGGATTATATCCTTCCTACTCTTCAGTGGTAAAACATGCATCATTTTTTTGAAAAGATGGGGTGAAGAGTAGATGGTAATTGTAAAACCTTATTTAACAATCTCATAACTGGCAACTTCATGTTGCTTCCTCTATTTTCATCACATTTCACGGTCCATAAGATACTAAACATTGCAACTAACTTTTTTGAAGAAGGGAGTTTATTTTTATTACATTTGTAATCTAAACAGTGCTGGCATCCATTGAGCAGAACTAGAATATTATTTGTTGCCCTTTAGAGAAGGATTCCTAACTACCCAATCTCACATAGCTTTCCTTTTCCCAATTATTTTCCCTCATATCATTATTTAATTATCTAGATTATATTCCAGTATTCATTTGCTTTTTTTTTTTTATGCTGTCCCACTATGGAGAATGTATGTCTCATGAAGACAAGTCTTAGCCTGGTTTACTGTTGACGCAGGTAGTAGATGCTCAATAAATATTTGTTAAACAAATAAAGGAAGAACCTTGGAGTGGGAAATGGTGGAGGAGGACTTTGGTCAGAGTTCTAAAATATTAGAAAATCAAATTTAGTATTCGAGTTATTGATAGGTAAAATACCAGTTCTGGAATTAGTTCTAGCTACATACTAGCTATATACTAGCATGTGGTTATCTTGTATCTGGAAAAACCTCTTATAAAGGTTTCCTCTGGTGCCCAGTCATTCTGGGAATAAGACATTAAAATCAGAGTAAACACACTGAGCAGGATTCCTGGCCGGTAGCACTGGCAGGACGTATTTAGTGGAAACATACATACAACTCAATTGCAAGCAGCTCTCCATCCCCAGTTTCTGATTAACACTCTCCTTCCCCAAGGCCTCGCAGCTTCTCTTCAAAAACAAATCATTTTTTTACTGTAGTTGATGAGAAAATGCCCTCTTGTGGGCGTGACAGTGGACCACCTCGATAGTCTCTGAAAATGTGATTGTTGAAGAGAACTCCTTCATTAGACTTAAAGATTTTTAAAAAAAATTCCAAACATGAACCCTTTGTTAAAGTGAAAATGCATTTTCTAAAAGGCCATTGAACAGTACTCGACTTACTTCTGCATGTCTAACTTAGCAATGCAGGTTCTGATTATCTTGAACAGCATCATCACAAAGATAATTATTTTCCTTTCTAAACTTCTGTGCAATCTGCTAATGACTGGGTGGCTTTTTTTTTTTTTTATCATCGCCCAGAATCTGCCTCCTTTCTGCTCCCAGGAAACCATCACCTGAGATTGACAGGCAGCAATTGAAAATAATAAAATTATGTAAGATGAGCTGGTAATCACCAGCATTTCACAAGCAGCAAAATGCATTTCGCTCTGGCTGAGGAACAGAAAGTTTCTTCCTCATTTTAAATCTGTATCAGAGGTAAAGCCTTCTATTAAAACACAATTCTCAGTACACTTAGAGCCTCTGGCAGACTGCCAAGGAGACGATCAGGGAACCACTGCTGCAGAGAAGCAGGCCGTCAAAGGCCCAGAGGAGCATCCTGAGAAACAGGCAGTCTCCCGAATTCTTGGAGGGTTCCACCCACAGCCGCTCTCACCCCTCTGGCCAGGCTTCTCTGCTAGTGGACACACACACGTGCTCACACACACACTCACTCCCGCACACACCTCTTTCTGGAAGGATGTGTGATAGGTAAACATTCAGAAATTCATTCCCTGTCTTTTACTCTACATGCGCGCACACACACACTCTCTCTCTCTTTCTGGGGTTCTTCTTCCCTTTTCACTCCTTTTTGTCCTGTGTTACTGACATCATCGTTATTATTAAATCATAAAACCTGTGGTCCAGGATCTGGTTAATTGCAACCCTTTTGCTGGATGTAATTTACAGGTACAAGTGACCACTTGGGGGCACAGTTATTTGAGAAGGCTGGCACTCGGCTTGCAGGCAAGACATGCTTTTTGGGTTTAGCATCTGCTTTAGCTTAGCTATCTCTGAGATGAGAGACCCCCAATCCTGGGTCCTGCCGGAGCCCCAAGATGGAATAGAACCTTGAGAGAATTGTTCATTTAAGATGAGTCTGAGATTCACTGTGAAGATTATTACATATGGAATTATATGAAATTATTTTGGTCCTTCCTCCCTTTAAAAAAACCGGTTGTTTAAAAATCTCTTCCACATTGCGGCCTGTCCTTTTCCTGTTTTCATCAGTATTTGTGTGGGCATGTACACAAACACATTGCTCACAGTGGCAGGTGGCAAAAATTGAACTTATTTGTATAGTTAAATTTCTTTCCCCTGTTAAATAAGCTTTTATTTTATGATAAATATGCTGACAGTTTTTTTAAAAATCTATTTTTAAATGGGAAAAATTTTAAGTAGGATTTTAAAAGTAGAAAGATGACTACTGTTAACATGGCACATTATCAGTCATTTGTTCTATGTTCTTTTTTTTTTTAACATACTTGACATCATAGTGTATATATATATATGATATGTCCTTGGTTTCTTTTCATTAACAACGTTTCCTTTTAAAAAAGGATTTTCACACTAAACAAATTCATGATAAGTCGCTTAAAGAATTTTGTTCTCAATGCCCAAAGAAGTGTTCTGTATTTCCCCTTGTCTCCTGATCTGAACACAAGGAATGGTTTTCATGCCATCTCTTTGCCAACCCCACCCCAGCACTCAAACATGTACTGTGAAGACTGATATTCCCTGAGACAAACCAGGCTGTCTGGGTTCATCGTTGGGCAGAGGGGAGACGCAAACCCCAGTCGGGGGAGAAGAAAGAGGGTGGGGTGGGGGTGCACGGCAACAGCCCGCAAATGCTGGCTTTCACCGGCGACTCCAAGGCCCGAGGCCTCAAGACGAGCACGTGAGTTAGCATCCCGGGAAGGTCTGTGGGTGGTGTGCAGAAAAACGGGAGCGAAGATCATCTTTTGTGGCTCTGATTTAAATGCACAGTCATTTCACATCCCAGAGAAGGGATCCCTTATCTAGTCACATGTTTTAGGAAGTCATTTCTGCTTGCTTGCAACAAAAACCAAGACAGAAAATTCCCCGGGGTTTGCACTCTCCCACCCAGCATGGCTTGAAGCAGCACGGGATGCACAGGAGGGGATCCCCACCCAGACCCGAGGCTCCCACGCCTCCTCCTACACTCGTGATGCTGTTTCCATGCTATAGGATTTGGGGTTCCAGTCCCAGCTCTGCCTCTCAATGGCATGTCTTAGATGGCACTCCTCTTCTCTGGGCCTCACTCGATCAAACCGTGACATGTGTCCAGCACTGCCCTACACTCTTAGAGGAAAATCAACAGAGGGATATAAACAAAAGGGGAGGTGTTCAATCCCCCAGGAGCACACAGTCAGCTGGAGACCCTTAAGACAGGGTTATATGGAGAAACTGGGTCACAGGCTCCTCCTAAAGGAAGCCGTAAAGGACAGGCAGGATCTGAACTGGGCAGAGATGGGCAAACCTTCCAGAGATGGAAGAGGGGAGTGGGGAGCCAAGGGCAGCCTCAGGCTGGCAGAGTGGCTCCTCAGAGCCAGCTGACAGTACCTCTGTCCCCAACGCATCTTCCTACTCCCCAGCCACGTGAGAGACCCTGTTCCCTGTGCCCACGGGTAGGCAGGCACGACTCATCAGGCCTTGAATTGCTGAGATAGGCTCCAGGCCCCATTCCCTTGTCCCTGGAGCATAAGCCCTGTGGGTTCTGGCCAGGGAGCCGATCACACCGTCACAGTGCCTAAGCACCCCACAGCTCTGCCAGCAACATCTCTCAGGGGTGAATTCAGAGCAATGCACCCTTTAGAAATCACAGTGCAGACCTAGGCTGGCCATCCAGGCTTACTCCTCACAGGGGAGAGCAGATTCATTAGCTGTATTGGGCTTGTAAGCTGGTAGATTGGGGATGGGGGTCCTGGGTGTTCAGAGGGAGGCGCTTGAACAGAGGGAGGCTGAGCTGCCCTGGGAGGTCCTCCAGCTGCCTGCTTGGGAGGGGAGGGGTGGGGGAGTGGGTCGGTGCTTCCCAGTGACCATGCTCATCCTTATCAGCCCTAGGTCTCCACAGTTCTTTCCTGGAGGCGACAGCCCCAGTTGCCACCTACACACCATCCTTACATCGTCTACATCATGCAAAGAGGCACTGCCCAGGAATGTGGACGTAGGGGAGACAAATGAACTCAGCTTTCATACAGATGAACTTTGTCTGAATTCCTGCAAGGCAGGAATGACCCCGCCCCCCACTTACTGGCCTATTAGAGGCAGTACTAGAGCAGCAAAGCTATTATTAGTGTCATTATACGAGGTGGCTCTGTTCCAAGAGATGAAGTAACCTGCCCAAGATTTCATCATTCCTAGGTGGCCCTGCTAAGATGCTGAGCTCAGACCCACATGGAAGTGAAGGCCATGGCTCTCAAGCACAAGGTCTCACTACTACTTCAGGAGCCGAGTTGCTGCCCAGAAATGTGGACGTGGGGGATGACACTAATCTCAGAGTCAGACTGCACACTCACTTGAGAATGGGTCACAGCAGAGAGGGCAAAGTCACCCTAAGGACAGAATTCTCAGACTAAAGGCCTTCACACGGTGGCAGAAAGAACATGTCAACCAGCCCTGAGGCTGCAAACCAGAGAGGAAGGGGCTGAGCTGGGGACTGATCAGCCCAGCCCTATCCCCAGTCTCTACCCCTGGCATCCGGTCAATTCTACAGGTGGCTGCTTGGGCTGGGAAGGTACAACCATGGCTCAAAGACACTGACCTTTAAGGCCATCCACCAACCTCCTGTCTTCACAGCAGAGTCACCACACAGTCTCCTGATACTCAACTTCCTGCATGACATGCCTTTAAGGGAGAAATTTGTCCAGTAGCCACAGGAGCATCTGGTCTACCGGGTGCCACACTTTCAGCGTAAATCACCCAAACGCCATGACCTGGAGATGGTTCAACTCTGGGGAAGCTGCCAGTCCTGCAGAAAACCTCCTGCATGGAGAGCTTGTGTGACAACCCCAACCCGTGAGGATACTCCCAGTTGGCCAGCTAACATCCCCACTCACTGCCAGCTGTCCCCAGACACTGCAACACTCAATGTCCATCCACAGGAGAGTGGAAACACCAACTCTGGTACATGCCATGGAACCCTATTGAGCAATAAAGAAAGAACTACTGGGGTGCATGTCAACATGGATAAATGGCACCTGGGGTGGGTTGAGTGAAACCTGTGGGTACCAGGGTATACACTACATGCTTCCATTCACAGAGTCACATAGCAGTCAGAACTCATCTCTGGTGACTGATGTCAGAAAATGGTCAGGAGAAGAGGGGGGCTTGCTTAGAGGAGGCACATGGGAACTTTTCGGGGTGATGAAAATGTTTTACATTTTCCTTTGGATGGTGGCTCCAGAGGTTTATACAGTTATCAAAACTCAGTGAACTGAACACGTAGGGTCTGTGGATTTTATTGTACTGCCTCAACTATTACACCTCAAATAAAACACATCATATATAATAAAACATACAATGCCCAGCAAAGACTAAGGTATACAGCAAGTGCTCGAACTGTTGAACTGTTAAAGTGAGTGACTTTTTGCCTCTAAGCAAATGATTTAAAGAATTTATTAGGAGAGCCAGTTTAGAATGTCTTCTTTTTATTGTGGTAAAAAATATAGCATAAAATTTACCATTTTAACCAGTAAGGTGTACACTTCAGCAGCATTAAATACAGTCACACTGTTGTACAAATATTATCATCATCCATTTCCAGAGTTTTGTCATCTTCCCAAACTAAAACTGTGCCCATCAAACAACAGCTCCTCATTCCCCTCTCCCCCAGCCTCTGGCAACCACCATTCTCTGTCCTGTCTTTATAAATCTGACTACTAAGTAGCTGATATATATGTAGAACCATACAATTTGCTGTTAAGTTACTAAGCTGTGTCTGACTTTTTGCGACCCCATGGACTGCAGCACACCAGGCTTTCCCTAGCCTCCACTATCACTTGGAGTTTGCTCAAGTTTATGTCCATTGAGTCAGTGATGCTATCTAACCATCTCTTCCTCAAACAATATTTATATTTCTCAGTTCAGTTCAGTCACTCAGTCGTGTCCGACTCTTTGCGACCCCATGAATCGCAGCACACCAGGCCTCCCTGTCCATCACCAACTCCAGGAGTTTACTCAAATTCATCTCCATTGAGTCGGTGATGCCATCCAACCATCTCATCCTCTGTCATCCCCTTCTCCTCCCGCCCCCAATCCTACCCAGCATTAGGGTCTTTTCCAATGAGTCAACCCTTCGCATGAGGTGGCCAAAGTATTGGAGTTTCAGCTTCAACATCAGTCCTTCCAATGAACACCCAGGATTGATCTCTTTTAGGATGGATTGATTGGATCTCCTTGCAGTCCAAGGGACTCTCAAGAGTCTTCTCCAACACCACAGTTCAAAAGCATGAATTCTTCAGCGCTCAGCTTTCTTCACCGTCCAACTCTCACATCCATACATGACCACTGGAAAAACCATAGTCTTGACTAGACGGACTTTTGTTGGCAAAGTAATGTCTCTGCTTTTAAATATGCTATCTAGGTTGGCCACAACCTTCCTTCCAAGGAGCAAGCATCTTTTAATTTCATGGCTGCAATTACCATCAGCAGTGATTCTGGAGCCCAAAAAAATAAAGTCTGACACTGTTTCCACTGTTTCCCCATCTATTTCCCATGAAGTGATGGGACCAGATGCCATGATCTTAGTTTTCTGAATGTTGAGCTTTAAACCAACTTTTTCACTCTCCTCTTTCACTTTCATCAAGAGGCTTTTTAGTTCCTCTTCACTTTCTGCCATAAGGGTAGTGTCATCTGCATATCTGAGGTTGTTCATATTTCTCCCAGCAATCTTTATTCCAGCTTGTGTTTCTTCCAGTCCAGCGTTTCTCATGATGTACTCTGCATATATGTTAAATAAGCAGGGTGACAATATACAGCCTTGACATAAAGAGCAATATTGCATAGGAACCTGGAATGTTAGGTCCATGAATCAAGGCAAATTGGAAGTGGTCAAACAGGAGATGGCAAGAGTGAATGTCGACATTCTAGGAATCAGTGAACTAAGATGGACTGGAATGGGTGAATTGAACTCAGATGACCATTATGTCTACCACTGTGGGCAGGAATCCCTTAGAAGAAATGCAGTAGCCATCATGGTCAACAAAAGAGTCTGAAATGCAGTGCTTGGATGCAATCTCAAAAACGACAGAATGATCTCTGTTCATTTCCAAGGCAAACCGTTCAATATCACGGTAATCCAAGTCTATGCCCTGACCAGTAACACTGAAGAAGCTGAAGTTGAATAGTTCTATGAAGACCTACAAGACCTTTTAGAACTAACACCCAAAAAAGATGTCCTTTTCATTATAGGGGACTGGAATGCAAAAGTAGGAAGTCAAGAAACACCTGGAGTAACAGGTAAATTTGGCCTTGGAGTACAGAATGAAGCAGGGCAAAGGCTAATAGAGTTTTGCCAAGAGAACGCACTGGTCACAGCAAACACCCTCTTCCAAGAACACAAGAGAAGAGTCTATACATGGACATCACCAGATGGTCAACACCGAAATCAGATTAATTTATATTTTTATGACTGGCTTATTTCACTTGGCATAATGCCTTCAAGGTTCAACCATGTCATAGCAAGTGTCAGACTTTTCTTCCTTTGTAAGGCCGATTAACACTCCATTGTATAACACGTTTTATTTATCCACTGATGAATACTCGGGTTGCTTCTGCCTTTTGGCTACTGTGAATGCTGCTGCTATGAGTGTGGGTGTACAAATATCTGAGTCCTTGCTTTCACTTCTTTTGGGTATTTACCCAGAAGCAGAATTACAGAATTGTATGATAACTGTATGTTTAATTTTTTGAGGAACCTCTTATTCTGTTTTCCTTGGTGGTCACATCATTATATTGCTACAAGCAAAGCGTAAGGGTTCTGATTTCTCCACATTCTCATCAATACTTTTTATTTTCTATTTTTTAAAGAATTATAGATATCTTAATGGGTGTGAGATGGTATCTCATGATGGTTTTGATTTGCATTTCCTAATGATTAGTGATACCGAGCATCTTTTCATGGGCTGGTTGGCTATTGGTATATCTTCTTTGGAGAAATGTCTGTTCAAGATCCTTGCCCATTTTTAAAATCAAGCTGTTTGCTTTTTGTTGAGTAAATGAATCGCCAGTCCAGGTTCGATGCATGATACAGGGTGCTCAGGGCTGGTGCCCCGGGATGACCCAGAGGGATGGGATGGGGAGGGAGGTGGGAGCGGGGTTCTGGAAGGGGAACACATGTACACCCATGACGGATTTGTGTCAATGTATGGCAAAACCAATACAATACTGTAAAGTAAAAAAAATAGATAAACAAATTTTAAAAATAAATAAATAAAACAAAAACAAAACAAAAACAACAGCAAAAAGAAGAGATTAAGAGACACGGGTTCGATTCCTGGGTCAGGAAAAACTGATTAAAGAAATAAAAAAAAAAAGAGAGTAAATAAGTTTTATTTGTAACTGTGTGCAGGACTGAGAGAGGAGGGCATGGCAACCCACTCCGGTATTCTTGCCTGGAGAATCCCATGGACAGAGGAGCCCGGCAGGCTACAGTTCACGGGGTCTCAAAGATTCAGACGCGGCTGAAGCGACCTAGCACACACGCATGCAGGACTGAGAATCCAGTCTCGTCCTCCCCTGTCACATGCTCAGTCCCTAGAGGTCAATCTCATGTCCCTGTCCCCAGTGGCCCCTAGGTAACGCAGCACAGGAGCCAAGGGTCAGACAGCCAAACTGCTTTTCCTAGGACCCTTTTCCTAGGACCAAGGAGACCATACCTGGCCTAGGTGTCTCTTTCAGATATCAAAAAATGCTTCTGAACATCAGACGTCCAGGGAGGCTTACCTAGAATAAAAACAGCTGACGGCTACAGCTCTCCAATTGCGATTTCACAGTCCAGTGAGTGCCCACCTCTCCCCTGCAGCCTCCCCAGGAGCCTTCCCCAACAAAGAGGGCTTTTTGTGGTTTCTGCAGAATCTGGGAGAGAAGTTTTAAATTCTGAGGTAGGAGCCTGAGCTGGGCAGTAGCTCTGGAATGCCCTTTTTGCTTGGGGATGTGAGGGAGAGAGCAGAGGAGAGGCAAGGGCTGTCACCACAGCCCATCTGGAAACCCAGGGCTGAAACTCTTGCCACCAGAGGACGGTTCGTGTGGCTTTATCTCAGCAAGGCAGTAGCACCAGCTGCTTTCTTATTAGTCTCTCCACTGCTGCCGGTGACCTTCCCTCACGTCCCAGTCACTGGTGTCTTCCAGCATGTCACACCACCCATGTCCCTTCCTTCCTGAAAACCCAGTTGGCTTCTGCATGACCTGACTTCTACCCCAGGGGTCCGAGAGCAGACCCTCATAGAGACCTGGGGCCGGTGAAAAAGAGAGGTGGTGACTTTGTGGAGAGGGAAAAAGGGACTTCCATGAACCATGGTTTCCATAAAAATCATTTTTTCTCTTTGGGGGTAAAGGAGGAAATTTTAGATCCTAGTACCATTTAATTGTGGAGAAAGGCATTTTTTTCCCACAGTGCATGAAGCCACCTTGGTGCTCTTTTTTTTTTTCTTTTCCTGCAATGTGTTGCCATAGATCGGTAAGTTGAGAAGCTTCGGAGCTTCTACTTGGCACACCCAGGTTTCAGCAAGAAAAAAGTTCCTTTCACAGTTTGAATATTATTCAAGTTTTGATGATTAAAGCAGGCTGGAGCAGCACGAACCGAATAGATTACAGTACTCTGCGTACAGCAGGCTCTTCACTAGCAAGATCAGCTAGACACACAGGCTGCCTGCAGCCTCCGGGTCTCACTGACACGGCTTCCAAAATGTAACACTTACACTTCCCAGATGCCGTGGCCCTGACCTTTTGGTTTGGAGAGCTAGAATCAGAGCATGGTCATCTTTTACTTCTTCAGATCAACCAAACAAGTGAGTTCAATGGCAAAATGGCCTACTGCAGCCAAATCACTCAACTCAATGGCAAAATCATTTATGCACGGCTCAAGAAGTCAGAATAGCGCAGAACTGCAACAGTAGGGCCTCATATGAATGTGTGGGTGAGGTTCTTGTGCTAAGACCCTCAAGCTCCCACTCAGCATCAGGGAGCTGATGAGAGATGAACATAAGCCTAGAGGAGGAGCCCCTCATCACAGCACCCTCCTGACATGGCAATCGTTTTCTGGGCAGGACAGAACAGACCAGGCAGCTGTCCCTGCTACGGTGAGCACGGCCAGACTGGCCACAATTCAGTCTGCCTGTTGTCCCAAAGGAGGCAAGGCTGGCCTCACTGATGAGGGATTCTAGATGGGAGCTTCAGAAAAAAATCACTGCCTGTGGGTTGGCAGGACAACTACATCTAAGCTCTCATGTTGCCCTCTACCCCTATCTGTGGCGCAAGATCCCAGATTTTCGGGTTTTATTTGTATCGCCAATCTGTTAAGCACTGAAAGGCAGTCTTAGCATGTAATGGTTACTCACAGCTCTCACCACACGCTGCTCTCTTGGCAACACACGAGGGAGTCTGACGTGGCCCCAGACTGGTGCACACCTTCAGGGAGAGAAGCCGAAGGCTATGCTGTCAAGGGAGTGCCAAGTGCAATAGAAGTTTCTAAATGCTTCTTCCCATTTTATCTTGTCTTAGACTGGTAACCAATCTGTGACCTGGCACCGATCAGAGGACCAGACCTGGAGCATCATTTTCTACTGGTCTGGACAGCCTGGACAGTGGCAGAGGCAACCAATCTAAGTGGCTGCGTGGAATCGTGTTGCGGATGCCTGCAGCAGCATTCATGATCAGGTTCTTCCCCTGTGGTCTTTCAGAATTTCTCTGTTCCAAAAGAAATGCTGGACTGTCCCCTCATTGGTCTTTCTCCACCTGCTCTCCACATGCCACAGGCTTCTGAGTTAGACTGGGAACTCATGGTCGGGCCATGTCTCAAGGCATCCAAACAGTGAGAACCCAGCATGTGCCAAGTCCAAAGCCAAAAGGAGGTCGTGATTCCCAAGTGAATCCAGAAAGAGCCACTTGTTCACATGATCTGGAGCAGAAACTAACCCACATGTTCACACGGACTACAGTTATGATGTGCTTGATATTGTTCTGAGCACTGTAAACAGGAAGCCATTGAATCCTCACATATTTGATTCTTATGCATGTAAGTCAGGGGGACCCTAAGAAGCCTTTGACCACATAGAAAAGTAGTCAGTTAGACCTAAGCCTTGAAGATAAACTCAGAATCAAACACTTGTTGAGTTTTACAAATGATGATGGCAGTGAGGTTAAGTGTGAAGGAATCTGAAATCGTACTAATGGGTCTCATTTCCAAGTTTATTTCAAGCTTTAAAATAAAATTAGCTGGACCTCACCTTATTACGTCAACTGTGGTATAATAATATGAGTAATGTGGCTAAGTGTATGTATATTCTGTTATTTTAATAATCAGTTTATATTCTGTATGAAAGGGAACACAGGC
The DNA here is from genome assembly GCA_024291935.2 of Okapia johnstoni. NCBI lineage: Eukaryota > Metazoa > Chordata > Mammalia > Artiodactyla > Giraffidae > Okapia > Okapia johnstoni. The sequence continues at coordinate 64,462,299 of CM044306.1, read as the reverse complement.
TCTCTCCCTTCTTCAGAGGTTGGCAGTCACCTGGAAGCTAGGCTTGTGCATCGATATAACCCATCCAGCCACCCATGTTTGTACCCGTTAGGCAAATGCTTTCTCTCCAAAACTAATCTGCAGAATGGGAATAATGCTACCTACATCACAAGGTGAGCACCAAATGAGATGCCGTGTGAAAGGCATGGTTCTCTCCATCATACCTGCTCAGTAAATAGACCGAGTCTATGTTCATTTAGAAGCTTCAGAAAAATGAATGTATCATTAAAATTCCTTAGGAAGCTAAGGTCAGCTGCAGTTTTGATCCAAAAGCATATGCTTAAAGCTGGAAATAGGAAAAGAGGAGATAAAAGAGAAAGTTAAGTTTTTGTTTTGTTTTGAAATTCATGTTTCACCTTTTCCCACCACTTCTCAAAATGTTTATAAATATCCAAAAGGAAAACATGGATGATCTGGCAACTGTTTGGTCTAAGTCTTTGACTAGCTTTTGCTATTCGCAAGACAGAGAGAGCCCTTCTGTTTGCTCTTGCCTCATTGTCCCCATTTCTGACACTGCTTTGAAGAGCTTTGCAGGGATGCCTGAAGAAAAAGAAAGCCTCCTGCCTGATTTTTCCTTGAGGGTAGAAACAAGCCTGGGAGTGAGGCAGGGGGAGGTGGTGGAGCTGACCAGGCTGGTACCCAGCCACCCCAGAGCCCCTGCTGCCTCTTCCTCATCCAGCATCATTTCCTGCCTGATCCCTCTGTTACAGGTTTGATTAGGGGCATGGTAGTCATGCCTTCTCACAGTGCATCTCAAACTGGAGAAGTCACTCCTTGCCTGGGTGAGGGTTAGAAGAGTTCAAACAGGGAGAAAACACACTTTTGTGGTATATGCCCCAGGTTGTATTCACATTCTCTTATTCATCTCCAAAACAAACAAACAAACAAAATCCTCCACCCCCGCCCCCACTAAAATAAAGAATTGAAATAGGACAGAAAAATACAGTGTTATTGCCCTTTTACAGTGGTCCCTATGATTGTGAGGCATTTTGTTTTTCCTTAAAACAACACTTTAATGAAATGCCACAAACTGAAAATCTCAGTGAGGACAACACCTCACAAGTAAGTGTGTCATGAAGGACGGACTAGGACGGACTCTGCATCTATTCTCACAAGTGCCAAATAAATTCAAGTTAGCACTGGAAAGAAGCTCCAAGAAAATTAGTCTTCAAAGTCTCAAGTCATAAATCCTTAAAGATTCCACTTAGATTAGTTATAATTCATCAACAAACATATTTAATAGATAGATGCCCAAATATAGCATCTAAAATTCCACACAGTGTAAAACTGTGGAGATACAGCTACACAGCGACTGAGTGAAAGGTAATCCAAAAAGCAGCCTTTGATGTCTATTACCTGACACCTTCTCTGGGCATAAACTGATCCAGGCAAATAGCTTTTCTATCAAGTTTTGTGCCGGGCACTGTATTCGGTACTGGGACTCAAAACAAACATGCCCAGATCAGTCTTTGGTGGTCCTAAATGTATCCTTAATCCTTTCTACATTGTTTCTGCTCCTCAATTTGCTATTTATTATGCTGGATCAGCATGGAAACAGATGCCATTCAAAAGCATCTAAAAGTTTTTCTCAGCGTTCTAGGAGTAAGAGTAAATGAAAGCAGGTAGGCAAATCCCAAAGTACTGTGAATGTTGGATCCTGGTCAATATTCTTATTAAAGCTCACAATCCCTCTAGTAGAATTATTTCATTTAAAATGCTCATTGGCACAGACAACATGGTACCTGGTACATAATAGGCAGTGTGCTGTGGTGCAAATGAGCTTTCCAGGTGGCACTAATGATAAAGGACCCACCAGCCAATGCAGGAGACATAAGAGATGTGAGTTTGATCCCTGGATAGGGAAGATCTCCTGGAAGAAGAAATGGCAACCCACTACAGTATTCTTGCCTGGAGAATCCCATGGACAGAGGAGCCTGGCAGGCTAGAGTCCATAGGGTCACAAAGAGCTGGACATGACTGAAGCAACTTAGCATGCACGCAGTGGTGCGAATGCATCGAGACATAGTCTGGAGTCTCAAACACACACACACACACACACACATCTTGAAAAGAAAAGATAAGATAGATTGGTAGTTGATAGATCTAGGCTCAAACTTGGATGTACATTGTGGCTAGATTCATGGCCTTGGGCCAGTTGATTACCTTTCTGAGCCTCATCTTCACTTGTAAAAATGTGGATAATCCCTATCTTGCAGCATTGATATGAGGATTAGAGGTAATGTATGTAAAGTACTAAAATACAGTGGGCAGCCATAACTGGAAGCTGTTATTATTATATTATTGGGGCTTGATACAGGTTTGATGGTTGAATAATAGGCAGATTAGTTGACCTCTAAAATCCACATCAACTCTAAAATTATGATACTAAAAATGGAATTAAAAGTTCACATATCAAATCCACTCAAGGATATTTTTAATGATTGTAATTGTGATGCAAATCTCTTTTCAGAATAAGTTCTGGTAGTGAGACTCACAGAATACAATATATTTATATATACCCTGGCATATTACGAAAATGTTCATGATCAAATTTAACAGGAGAGCTGTCTATGGTTTCTGAGAGCTCCAGGAGTTGCTGCTGCCTTCTCTATCATGACTGGCTCTGTCGCCGAAGCTCTCCTTTCTAGAATACTTCTCGAGGTTAGACACTGTGAGGCAGGTTTTAGCAGTTATCTTGGCCACGATGATTCCCTCCAGTTTCATAAAAGAAAACGGAGGTTTACTGAGATTAAGGATTTTTCCAAGGTCACACAGCTAGTAGGCACCAGGCACTAGACTTCAACTCTGACACTAAGCCCATTCCTTTAGCCACTATGCCATATCGCTGCAACTCACACAAGCCCTAAAAGCAAAACAGAAAAGAGATTGGAGAGATTTGTGAAGAAATGTACACACAGAAAGGAAGAACAGATCTACTGCATTCTTCCTCTGTCTGTCTTCTGTGGACTGCATTTTCACCATCTCTCTTCAACAGAGGATCAGTGTAACACATCTGTGAAAAAAGTAGAGGAATCCACCACTCCCTTGTCTGGGTATATACGCCAAAGGATTGAAAGCTGGATCGTGAAGAGATGTGTGCCCACCCATGTTCACAGACACGCACTGTAGAATTTCTCCTTATATGAACCATCAAAGTAGTCAAATGTATAGGACTAGAAAGTAGGGGAGGGAGAGTGGGCAGTTGATGCTTCATGGGTATAGAGTGTTAGTTTTGCATGATGAAAAAGTTCTGGATATCCATTGTACAACAATATTAATATTAACACTAATGAACTGTACACTTAAAAATGGTAAAGATGATACAGTTTATGTTATGTGTTTCCTTTTACCACTATTTTAAAAAGGAAAGTAGTAGAATATTTATTTGTATATGTGTATATATATATATATGCACATTTTATACAATATATATTTGTATATATGTATGTGTATATATTTATATATATACACACAAACATTGTTGTTATTGTTAAGTTGCTAAGTCGTGTCTGACTTCTGCAGCCATAGCCCACCAGGCTCCTCTGTCCATAGAATTTCCCAGGCAAGAATACTGGAGTAGGTTACCATTCCCATCTTCAGGGGATCTTCCGGACCCAGGGATTGAACCCACATCTCTTGCATTGCAGGCAGGTTCTTTACCGCTGAGCCACCAGGAAAGCCTATACACACACATATATTAATATATTGTTAAAAGAGTCAGTGATTTTAATATGTCAAAACTCTAGAAAATAATTATAAAAATTGTTGCCAGTGGGGCCAATGGCAGCCTTTAAATGTTTGGGGAGCTGACCTCTTGGCCCAAACCTGATCCCGTATACAAGGCTCTGCCATTCCTGTTCTAGCTTCTGAATCATCATCAACTGCTACAGAGTCCAGAGTGAATTTCATGCAAATATCCTCTCTAGTGGGAAATGAGAAATCTTCCCTTTCCCTCCCTAAAGGTGGAGATGCCCCAAGCTGTAAAGTTCATTTCACAAATAATTAATCGTATTGCTCCTTCCAATGATCAACATACCTCATCTTTTTCTGTGGTTTCAATTTCCCTATTTTCAAGTGATTTCCTTTCTGACCTAGGACTTCAGGAAAGTAAGCTGGTAGCTGTCGTAGGAAGAATCAGTTTGCTTTCAGAGTGATCCTGATCTCAGAAGGCAGGTAAAGAATTCTGACACACTTTTTCTTCTTAACCAAATTAAGACTTTTTTTTTTTTTTTTTAGCATATTAGGAGATAAATCCTGATTTCCTAAGTAATAACAAAAGATCATCTGCACAAACTACATTCTCCCAGTTTCTAAACATTTGGCTCTATATGTGATTTATCTGTCCACAAAGAGATTTCTTTTCTTTCTTTCTCCTTTTTTTTTTTTGCTGCGCTGCTTGTGGGATTGTAATTCCCCAACCAGGATCAAACCCTGGGCCCTTGGCAGTCAGAACACCAAGTTCTAACCATTGGATCACCAGGGAATTCCCCACAAACAGATCTCTTATTCTCTAGTAAACCTACATGGTTTCTGCCGTGGTTTAGCCTCACCCACTGCAACCAAAGGCTGGATTTCTTATTTATGGTGTTTATTCCTGCCCCTACCCCCAAGTAAGCACTTAGTTGACCGATTATAGAATCACAAGATTGGTTATAATTCCGTTTCTCCATCTGACTTTGAACTTAAGTGCTCCAATTATTTCTCCTGATCCTAATAAGTCAGTGGCGTGCTAATACTTGCCTTGATATTTCTGAAATATACAGGGTGTGATTAACATGGGACTGCATCATTAGAAAGCAAAGTTGAAAGCAGGTGAGCAAAATCATCACTTGCATTTAAGCAAAGCTGCCTGTGCAGTGAACTTACAATGTTACATGATCCCAGAGATACTATATGCTGTGAGTAAACATATACTGTATTTGGAAAAATAATCTGATGCTCCAGAACTATCTGTCTTTGGCTACTACTGAATGAGACAAGATCCTAGGACAATGGGCTTGTTCCAATATACAAAGTCCAAAAGTCTGTTTGAGCCAGATATAGCTGAAGACATAAAGAATCCCTGAACCATAATAGGATAGGAGGGGAAGAAAGGTAGAAAGGAAAGAAGGAAGGAGGGAAGGAAAGAAGAAGGGAGGGAAACCTTTAGTCAATTTTGCTGGGTTGGATTGACATCTCCAGGCCATAAAGTGAGAAAGCTTTAAGGTAAGCCTCCTGGAAGAAGAAAGAAGAAAAGAAGAAAAAACCCATGCATACACACATATCAAATGAGATGCAAAAAACTACATTAGCATCAGTGGTGTTATTTTATATGTATGCAATCAGCAATAGTGTAAACTTTTAGGAACTAGCAGAAGGGGGAAAAAAAAAAAGAAACATTTTAAAATGGGAATGATTTGCAGCCAAATCAATTGATAAATGAAAGAAAAAAAGATGGTACAACTGAAATTGATGCCAAAGATTTATAAGGTTGACTAAGTAAACAAAAATGGAATGGATCACCATGGAAATGCATGAATATTGAAATAAGCAAGATTTGAATAGACTAATGATATGCCTCACTTAGACTGACAGGTGTTGATAACAACTGTGACACTCAATCCGCACCAACATCCACACTTCTAACATGTTTATTCCTAGAAAACATGGGCCAGATTGAAAGGTTCCTTTGGTAAGAGCTCATAAGGAAAATAAATTTTCTAATCTTAAAGGGACTAACTCAATTCTCATCTATCTACTTGAAAAATAAAAAAGGTTTTACCTATTTGCTTCCTGGATATGAGGAGCTGCAGTTAGTTAGCAGAAGTCATTCTCCAGGGCTCTACTAGTCTTTGTTCCAATAAACCTCTCACAGAACTGAATTCTCAGTTTGGCTTATCTCCTGCACTGAGTACTTGAAGTATGACCACCACTCATTAGAAGCATAATTAAAAAGACACAACCTAGATTCCTCCCTCCCATCACATACAGATGAAAACCAATAACCCTTAATCTATTTGTTACCATGGCTACCATAGGGTATTTTATTTCAGTACAACTCTAGGTGTTTCCTTTGGATTGTTGCTTGCAAATGAAAGTTGGAGACCTATAAATTTTTGTTAACTGTGCTACAAATGGAGAGACTGAACAGAAGAAAATGTTTTTCTTAATCATGGACGAATATGGTTTATAAGATGCTTGTGCAGAAAAGTTATTAAAATTGGTTAAATGCATCAGCCCATAAACCAATTTAAATGCCATTAAATTTATATAGAGTTTAAGGGCACATATGCTAGTAATTCTCTGATTTATAGCAGGATGATAAATCGAGTGCACTCAGAAGAGTGTACAGGATGGAGACCATATTCATCAGTGGCACATAGCTTCATACTTGTATAAATGCCTGAAATATGTGACTACTCAAACACAGGCAAGCCAACCAGCCTTTAAAGTAGTCACCTGTGAATTATCCAACAATGTTTTGGCCTAGAGTTGGGAGGAACAATCAATAAAGTTGTTCATCATGCCCACTCCAGAAGAGTAGCTTTGCACTTTCCATTGTAATTTTTAAAAAACATCACGATTGAGCTGGGCTAATTAAATCTGCTGTCATTCATCCTAAACCGAAATAATTCCTTAAATCTGCCCTCCCAGGGCTGAGTTGGAGATAAGACCACACAACAAGAAAAGGAACTCTGTAGTGACTAGACAGATGACTTTAAAGCGACTGAAATTAGGGTAAATACAGCTGTAACCAGGACAGATTTATCACCGCAAGAGGAGTCCGAATCCCAGCGAAGCTCGGCTGGTGAAAGGCTGGCGCCTGCAATAGTAGAGCCTGACTGTCCCTGAGCCGAAGAAGTGGAAGTTTCTCGGGCAGCTGCAGCTGGGTGTCCTCAGCGGTCCGGTCCCTCCAGCGCTGAGGTCTCCCCTAATGCTACATAAATACCTGCGTCCACGATTCGCCCTGGGCTAGCGGCGGCGCAAGCACCGCAGGGAGCCAGGAGAGCGTTTGCAGAGCGGCAGGGATGGCAAAGGCGGCGGCTCCTCACCCATCAGCATCCCTAGGGACCCGCGGCAGGACCCGCCAACTGACCCGTGTCTGCCATTGGGTTTCAGAGCCCAGGAACCACAACTGGCTTCTCCGCTGGCGGACCCAGGCATCCGAGACCCGCGCTTTGGCCCCACCACCGTTGGCTGCAGGTAGGCAAGCAGGCAAGGCGGCGCGTCCCCGCCTTCCCCGGCCGACGCAGACCTGACCTGCCCGGGAGCTGCCTCGGACCTATCCGGGATGTCGATTCTGCTCTCTCGACCCCGGGCGAGCGCTCCCCTCCCTCGGGTCCCGGGGCCCGCACTGCCTAGAGCCCGCACCCGCGCGGCGATCTCAAATGAACCTCGCGCTCTCGGCCCGCTCCAGGCCACAGAGACCCGGACGTGAGCCCTCTGCCAGCCGGCACCTCCCGCGGCAGTCAGGGCGCAAGCCCACACTCCCACACCACACATCTCCCCGTCCACACTATCCCGCACATAAACAACCCCTCCCCACCCAACCCCACATCCTCGCCGCCCCACCATTCCAGTACGCTCTCGTTTCCGCGCCCCCCAAACACGCCGGCACCCACAAGGTGCTAAGGGAAGGGGAGGGGGTCACAGAAGGTCTGTGCGGGTTTCCTCCCCGTGGTTTTCACGTTCCTCTGCCTCGAAAGTTACTTGGGATTGAGTGAAGAGACCCGGTCCCCAAATGCGGGGTCTGAGGACGGGAGGGGGCAGAACCCCCAACCTGGCTTCCCGCCGCACAGAGGCGCGCACCTCCCCAAAGGGTCGGGCGCGTGGCCTCCCCCAGAGTCCTGCCCTCCGGTGCCTCCTTCTGGCCCCCAGCCCGGCCCGGGCCCTGGGCCGCTCCAGGGAGGTGGCTTGGAGAGGGACGCAAGCTCTCGGGCCCAGCTGAGGGGCTGCTTCGGCGGGGGTGAGGTGGGGGGGGGGTGGTCACACTCGCTTCCAGCACCCACTACCACCACAACATTGGCCCCGGGCAGCCCGGGGGCATACACACCCGGGGGCAGGAAGTTTTTTTTCCCCTCTTTTTCCCCCCTGGAGCAGCGCAGGCGCAAGGGCTCCTGCAGCCTTGCGAGTCCAGACGCGGGAGGCTCCAGTCGCCGCCGCCGCCACGGGAGCCGAGCCCAGCGTTCCCAGGTTCTCCGGCCCCGCTCCCAAGCCCGGCCCGGCCCCATGCAGCCTCCAGCACCCTAGGTCCCCGGCGCCGCATCCTTGGCGCCCTAGCACGCATCTTACCTCCGGCAGCGCGGCTCTGGCCCCGGCCCGACGCGCAGAGAGTCTGGGGTCGCGAGTGGGCGCAGGAGGGCTGATGGATAGGGGACGGCGCCGGCGGGCAGCGGTGTCTGGGGCCGCTCGGGTCCTGGCCGGGAGAAACGGATCCAGGTCCACCTCCTCCTCGCGTTCCTGCTCTCCGCTTTCTCCCCCCTTTTCCTTCTCCTCCTCCTCCGCCGCCGCCTCCCGGCAGCCCAGGGAGGATGCCCGGGAGAGGGAAGTCAGTCTTTCTGCCTGTCAGCCTGTGCGGCTACGCGCGGCGCGGCGCGGCTCTCACCGAGGCGGCGGCGGCGGCTCCGGCAGCATCGCTCCCCCCACCCCCCCCCCGGCTCTCCCCGCAGCCGCGGCGGCCGCGGGGCTGGGGTTGGCTCCGGGCTCCGGGCTCGGACTCCGGGCGGGGGCTGCTCTCAGGCGCGGCGGCCGCGGGGACTGCGGGCGGGCCCTGCGGAGCCGGGGCCGGGGCTGCAGCTAGATCCGCGGGCGGCGGCAGCGGCGGCGGCGAGGGCTGGCGCGGCCGCGGCGCGGGGACCATGCTCCCTTCTGGCTCGCTCCGCTCCGGGTACCGTCTGCTTTAGCTGCGAGGGAGGCGGGCTTCGGCGCGCAGCCAGGGGCGGGCGGAGCCAATCACGGGCGCCCGAGTGGGCGGGGGCAGAGGGTGGGGGAGGCGGGGCGCCCCCGGCCGGGCACCCGGCGCTGCTCCGCGGGCCCGAGGGATCCCGGGCAGCCGCGCGCCGGGGCCCGGGGCGGAGTGCTCGCGGGTGTGTCCATCCGTCCGTCCACCGCCCCCGCCCGCCCCCTGCTGTGGCTCCCGGCTTGCCCAGCTCGGCGGCCGCGCCCGGCAGATGCGCGGCTCTTGGTCCCGGCCTCCTGCGCCCCGGGCCTCCCGGCCCCGCCAGCCCCGGGTTAGCGGACGGGACCGAGGCGAGCTCCCCGGCCGCGCTCAACACCTGAGGAAACTGGCGGAAAAGTTTGAGAACGAAAAGTCCAATCGTCTTTCAGCTTCCGCCCTCCGTATGACACTCCAGCCACGGTAAGGAGCAGGAATTGTCCAGGTCCCTGAAGAACCTCGGCCGGCTCCGTAAATCCTGACCACCGACCCTCTCTAGACCTTGCAGGCTCGACTCCCCTCGGTGTCCACGGACTTTCCTGTCTACACCGACCCTCTTGAGTCCGCAGGACCCCCCTCTGTTTCGACAGCCCCTGCCCTGGCCACCCCAGCCTTCCATGTCTTCACTGACTCCCGTTCTGTCTACACCGACTTTCTTAGTTCCATCACTTCTCTGTCTCCACGTGCGGTCTCCACGGATCCTAACTTCCACCTTCATAGGAGAGGTTTGGCTAGAGGCCCGTGGCAGGCCCTTTGCGGGCTTACCCACTGTGTCAGAGCATTTAATTTCAGCACCAGTCTCCCCTTTCTTGGTAGATCTAGATCTGGTTTTTATTCCCTGACCTCTTCCCCTCCCCTACCTTACCCCTTCATTTGGTTTTGATTTCAGAGGAAATGTATCTCCCCCCCTCAACATCCCCCATCTCTAGCCTGAATGTAACGTCTTGTTGGGCTACAGCCTCTGCCCCCCACTCCCCTGGGCGAAGCCGCTGAGGCCTGAGGCCTGGGTGGAAATTGGGGAGGGGGGTGGGGAAGGTAGGGGCCTGCTGGTTCTTTGGCTGAAACTGGGAGGAGCCAGCCCCGGGCGGGCTCTGCAGGTCCCCCCCCCCCCCCCCCCCCCCCCCCCCCCGCCTCCGCTGCCGGGGCCGGGGGAGGGGTGATTGGTGAATCTCTCTCGCTCAGCTCACTCCTGTGATGTCTGAATCCAGGCCTCTGCTCTCCTCGGCTGTGAACTCAGTTCAGGGATTGTGTCTTTTTTAATAGCTTGTGGGAAGCAGAGTACGGTGTGGCGGCTGATAAATAATAAATAGTAATAATCTACTGAGGGTAGCCGGAGGACTGTCAGTGAAAGAGAGTGAGAATACTGGGGAAATGGCCCCACTGGTGTTAGAGTAACTGCATTTCTGAAAAGAACAAGAAGAAAAAAAAAAATCGAATGAAGTTTTGGTATGTGAAGCCTAGGGGAGGGGAGAGGACACAGAGTAAAGGAGTCCACTTTTGATGGTGGGGATCAGCCAGGAAAAGGAAAAAGTCTTTAAGAGAGGGCGACGGGGGCGGGGGGGGGGGGGCGTGCCTTGGAGGGGGAGCAGGTGGGAGCCTGTGCAAGAAAGCTCCTCCAACAACCTGAAGGGGAATGCGAGGTGTGGTCTGAATGCTAAGTTCTTAACATGGTACATCAAAGTGATTGAAGGGTAATGTAGAGAGGAGAAAGGAGAAAGGATTACTTGGGATTTTTAAGAAGGACTCAATTAATACCTCAAGCACTGAGAGCGAAGAGGAGAAGGAAGGCACAGGTGAGTCAGTGTTCATTTATGTGGTAGGAAGCTGTCCTCTGAAATGATCTATGTGGGTTCACCTGCTGTGAGCTGTGGGATCCACCAGGCTACACAGGACAGGTGTAGACATTATGGAAATGTGGCTGAGGTTTGCAGGCTAAGGGATAGGTTAAGATCTGGCCATTTGAGGTGATCATAACGTCTGACAAATCATTTTCAGTCATCCTCAAATGAAAGCAGGAAATAAGCACTCTAAGAATCCTTCTTCAGTTACATCTCTGGGTGAAGGTGTAAGGATTCTCCCAGTTTCCCTGAGGGCGTTATCAGAGAAGAGAGGCTCTGCTGAATCTGCATCCACCCAGGTGATGCCCAGGGTGCCCATGCTGAAGTGTTGCAAAGCCTTCAGGATTGGATCTTGATAACAGCTCACCGAGGGTGCCAGCTTGTCAGGAGAATGAGAAAAGCTGTGTGAATTAGAATCACAGTGGGCTCCTCTCCCTTGTCCTCACCCCACCCTTCTCTCATCCCCAGAGCCTGCAGGCAAATAAGAATTTCCAGAGTCTGAAGCCCAGATCTTCCCCTGCAGTGGGGCTCCATCCAGCTAGGGACTGTTTGGTTTGGACTCAGGAAGGGTCCCCTCTGGTCTAGACATGAACTCCCACTTCAGCTGGAGTGCTGTTTTTCGTGTCATCTGTCGATGTTTCCCCAGGGTCTCGGTGACTGGATCTGGTTTGTGTTGTGCAAGAGATCTGTCTTTCTGTGTAGACCTTGCCGGCAGCTGGGATCTGTTCTGGGTTATTCAGGGCCCTACTCTGTGGGTTTTGGGATAAGCTCCATGGTTAGCATGGATCTCTCTTCGTGGTAAATGGGATTTGTTGGGTGTTAGACGCGAGAGCTTCTTCAGCTCCGGTTAAAGATTTCTCCATGAAACACAGGATGGAGCTCTGTGGAGTAAGCTTCAAAAGCCAGCCCTGCCTGTCCTGACAGAGATGCCCCAAGCTGAGCTCTGAGGTCAGGACTATGCTCCAAGTGGCTGGATTGTGAAGGAGTGGACTTGTGGTCCCCAGAGAGGTAGACTGGAATAAACCAGAACGTGCATTCCCAGCTCAGAGCATAGACCATCCTTTGTGCAGTCTGTCAGATGAGGACTTTGTGCTGGAAAAGCTACTGCCATCACCTGAAGGAGCACCCGAAGAAGCCACAGCAGGACTGTCTGGGAGTGCCGACTGTGGCTGAGATGGGCTTCTCTCCTTGTTTGTGTTTATAATCATAACCACAACAAAACGTTCATTTGCTCAGTGGTTGCAGTATGCCAAGCACTGTACCAGATATTCTACCCACAATATCTGGTCAATGATCATAGCAAACTGTGGAATTAGTTTTCTTGGCCCCGAGCGCTGAGTCCCAGAGAGGGTGAGTGAAAGTGAAAGTGAAAGTCACTCAGTCATGTCTGACTCTTTGCGACCCCATGGACTGTATAGTCCATGGAATTCTCCAGGCCAGAATGCTAGAGTGGGTAACCTTTCCCTTCTCCAGGGGATTTTCCCAACTCAGGGATCAAACCCAGGTCTCCCACATTGCAGGCAGATTCTTTACCAGCTGAGCCACAAGGGAAGCCCAAGAATACTGGAGAGGGTAGCCTATCCCTTCTCCAGCGGATCTTCCGGACCCAGGAATCAACTGGGGTCTCCTGCATTGCAGGCAGATTTTTTTTTTTTTTTTTTTTAATCAACTGAGCTATCAAGGAAGCCCAGAGAGGGTGGGTGATCTCCTGAAATCACACAGCCAGTGAGTGGCAGAGCTGGAAATGGAGTCTGGTTTGTTGTTTCCAAGGCCTTTGTCCTTTTCATCATACTCAGCACACAATTGTAGTTTCCTTTGTCATTAACCCAGGTCTTTTTCCTTGGAGAAGACACAGTGGAGGATGATTTGGCCACACAGAAAGCTGGTGTGGAAGAGGAAAGCCATGTCTCTGATTACTGAATGCACAGGTCACTAGGAAGAGTGGACCCCTCATCAGAAACCCTCAGGTCTGAGAGGACATCTGTTTCCAGGAGCGCAGTGGGTATAAATAGAGCAGGAGCCAGCCTCGCTGCTGGGCAGGTTTTGTGTTTGCTGTTTTGTTTTTCTAACATTCTGCTCCGCTAAAATTGCCCTCATTTGGCATCAAAAGCATGAATAAATCCTGCATAAGTCACTGTCCCTCCAGTGGTTAATCAATCCATAAAAATCTATTTAGCACCTACTGTGTGTCCTGCATTTCAGCCTCATGGTGTTGATTACAGCAGGAAGTAAGAAGTCACAGCTGCTGTATTTTTGCTGTGGCCACCCTGCTCTGTGGTGAAGACACATGCTAGTCCCACAGTCAGTGGTCTGCGGAGGGCCTTCTGCCCAGCCTTTTGGTGGGTGCTCTCAGGAATACAGGGAAGGTGCAAGGTGCTTCACACTCTGCTCAGCTTCACCCTGCCTGTTTCCAAAAAGGGGCGGAGGCATCCAAATGCAATATAGGATTTCCCCCCCACACCCCACCCTTATCTGCAGTTTCAGTTACTTGTGGTCAACCTCTGTCTGAAATATTAAATGGAAAATTCCAGAAATAAACAATTCATAGGTTTTCAGTTGCGTGCCATTCTGAGTAGTGTGATGAAATCTCATGCTATCCTGCCCAGGGTGTGAATCAACTATTTGTCCCGTGTATCCACCACCTGCCCATTGAAAGTGAAAGTGTTAATTGTTCAGTTGTGTCCAACTCTTTGCGACTCCAAAGGAAGACTATAGGAAGACTGCAGCCTTCCTGTCCATGGAATTCTCTTGGCAAGAATACTAGAGTGGGTAGCCAGTCCCTTCTCCAGGGGATCTTCCTGACCCAAGGATTAAATCCAGGTCTCTTGCTTTGCAGGCAGATTCTCTACCGTCTGAGCCTTCAGGGAAGCCCATGATGTGAATCAGCTCTTTGTCCAGCATATCCACCACCTGCCTGTTAGTACAGGAAAAAATACAATGCCTGTAGGGTCTGGTACTATCCATAGCTTCATGCATCCACTGGGGGTCTTGGGAGGTATTCCCTGCAGATAAGGTGGGACTACTGTACTTGGTTCTTGTTCTTGACAGAGGCTAAGGTAAAAACAGTTGTTATCAAGAAACATAACTTAGTGCTCAGATGTGGGGAAAAGACTCCAAGTGTTGTGGGGTCCAGGGGATGATCTGTAAGAGCTGGGCTGGTCAGGAGGGCTTCCTGGAGGAGACAGGTCTCAGACTGGACCTGAGGAGGGAGGAGGTTTCCATGGGAAGCAGAGGAGCCTTGGGCCAGGAGGACAGAGGATTCTGAATCCTTGGATTGGGAAACTCATCCAGATGTGCTAGTTTCTGGGACACAACTTATTGTTAACAGTCATTTCCTTTGGATGAAAATGAAAATATATTTTCTTTCTTTGCCCAAATCAGTGAACTATTAGATTCTAAGATTCAGAGTGAAAGCGGTGGTGTCTTTTTTGGCATTTTCAATGGCAGGAATTCAGCACCTTTTTTTAGTACCAGTTGTTTGCAGGTGGCAGGAGTGCTAATTAGACAGAGCCACTAGCAATTTTCCTGGATGGTTCTGACTCCCAAACCGACAGGAAACACTGCTTGGGCATTTTAAGAGAGCAGATTCTTCTTTCCCCGCTGATAAAATGATTCTTCAAACACGGTGGTCAAAGGAGTGTGTTTCCTGGTTGCTCAATACATATTTATTGGGTGTTGAATTGTTCACAGTGACCAAAATTTCATTTTAATTCTTTAGTGTTTAAGAAGGGCCTGATGCTTTTCTATGAGATGGTGTAAAAAGAAGACCCAAATGATTGGGAGGATAGTTGTAAGGAACATTTTATTGGAGTGTGAGAGCAGTCTTTCGATCACGGAAGCAGGCTTTCATGAAAGGGAAAATTCAAGAGACTTTTGAGAGAAGATTGAATCCTCGTAGTTCTTTGCATACATATTTTTTAAGCTGTTTTTAAGAATAAAGAGGTTACAGTCCTGCCAGTTCTCTGTTTGACTCCAGAATCCACTAGTACCGGTGTCTTTCCTCTCCCTCTGAGATTTCAGTAGGACTTGAGGCCAAAACCATGTCATGAGTGTGGTCATTTTGAAGCCCTGTATTGGACCAGAAGTGGAACAAAGACCATCCAGGGCAGGTGACTGCCTGGTCTGTCTCTACGACAGAGACCCTTGTGCTCTCTGCCTTCTGCCTGGACTCAGGCTGCCCAAGAGTGTGTGTGGCAGTCCACATGGGCAGTGGGGGGGAACACCATGGGAGGCAGAGGGGCCACCATGTAGAGCCGTTGGCCACAAATCTCATTTTCATCAGCTGTTTCATGAAGATGGCCAGGTCCAGAGCTCTGTCTCAGGAGTTATGATTTGTTTTCATGTGTGTGTTAGTCGCTGAGTCGTGTCCAACTCTCTGCGACCCAATGGACTATAGCCCACCAGACTCCTCTGTCCGTGGGATTTTCTAGGCAAGAACACTGGAGTGGGTTGCCATTTCCTTTTCCAGGGGATCTTTCTGATCCAAGGATCCAACCTGGGTCTCCTGCATTGCAGGCAGATTCCTTACCATCTGAGCAACCAGGAAAGCCCATTTATTTCAAGTCCCCAAATTGAGGCTACCTGTCATGTTCACAAGCAAAAGGCAGCCCCTCCTCCAATGGAACAAGTTCACTATTCTCCCCAAAGACAGAGGTGTTGGGAATCAAGCTTCAGGCACTCTCAGATTCTGAGATAAATCTGAGTTTGCAGGTGAAGTATCTAATTATTTCAGCTATTTTGGGTCCTTTGGAATATGTATCCCTGTATTTCATCTTCAATGCTTATCCCTACTTGAATTTGTGCAACTGCATGCACTTTCTGTGCGGTGGGTCTGGGAGGAAGAATTTGTGAGGTCATGCTACGGGGAAACATGACTGTCAACACACTGGCCCCAGAGGCCCTGTCCCCACGGAATCAGAGGCGACAAGAAAGAGAAAGCAGTAGAGCCTGAACTCAGGGTACTTACTAGGTATTTACTAAGGGTCTTAATAATTGCCTGAGTCTGTGATAAAAGTCACCATCTGGTCCATCTCTTACTATAAGAAAATATGATACATGAAAATTCAAAATGACAAAACAGAAGGATTTTCCAGTTTACATTACAAAAGGATGCATGAACTGCCCATAAGTGAAGCTTTCCCCTTTGATATTTAATCTGTGGCTGATTTATTAGACATTCCGTTCATATACGACTAGGCAGAAACACATTAATTTATTTTTATTTATTTAAGGCTTGTGACCTGCCTGCTTTCAAGATGTCTCGAGCAATTTACAGGTTAAAACATGGGGCAAAAGGAGACATTTAGGAATGAAATAGAATGGACAGAACCCAAAGGGAGGAGCTGGGTTAGAGGCATTAAGCACACAAGATGAATGGGTTCTACGGATAGGATCTCTAAGGGAAAGCAGGGCAAATGTGCCAGGTTACCTTATTGAGTAAAGAAAGGTGCATTTGTATCAGGTCATTAAAGATGTCTCGAATAGAAACTGTTTAAAAAATCAGAGGCTATTACAAATGGAAGAATGTAGTATTATTGAGATAAAAGATTTCTCCTTTAGACTTTGCAGACAAATGGTAATCCTTGACAAGTGTAACACTGCAGGTTTTTATGTTAACATTTTTCACTATGTCTAAACCTTTGAAAAATATTTACCAGATGATTTCATTAAAAATTGTCAGTTCTTTATACGTGTACTTATTGCCAATTCAGGAAAAGGGTGGCAAATTGGTCACATTTCATTTAGGTTACTGTGAATTTTCCTAGAAAGCAACAGGTTGGTGTCTTCTAGCTTAATTCTAAACCCTTGATAATTTTAGTATAGTTTCAGGTCAATTTCAAAATTAGCCAGCATTTTGGCTAATGTAAAATTTTATTAGAAATAACCAGAACTTAGGATTAGAATGCTAGACTAGAGATCTGTTCAGGAAAATTAGAGATATCAATGGAACATTTCATGCAAAGATGGACATGATAAAGGACAGAAATGGTGAGGACCTAACAAGCAGAAGAGATTAAGAAGGTGGCAAGAATACACAGAAGAAATGGACAAAAAAGGTCTTAGTAACTTGGATAACCACGGTGGTGTGGGCACTCACTTAGAGGCAGACATCCTGGAGTGTGAAGTCAAGTGGGCCTTATAAAGCATTACTATGAACAAAGCTAGTGGAGGTGATGGAATTCTAGCTGAGCTATTTCAAATACTAAAAGATGATGCTGTTAAAGTGCTGCACTCAATACACCAGCAAATTTGGAAAACTTAGCAGTGGCCTCATGACTGGAAAAGGTCAGTTTTCATTCCAGTCCCAAAGAAAGGCAACACCAAAAAATGTTCAGACTACCATACAGTTGTGCTGATTTTGCATGCTAGTAAGGTTATGCTCAAAATCTTTCAAGCTAGTCTTCAGCAGTATGTGAACTGAGAACTTTCAGATGTACAAGGTGGGTGTAGAAAAGGCAGAGAAACCAGAAATCAAATTGCCAACTTTCACTGGATCATAGGAAAAACAAATGAATTCCAGGAAAACATCCACTTTTGCTTCATTGACTACAGTAAAGCCTTTGACTCTGTGGATCACAACAAACTGTGGAAAATTCTTACAGAGATGGGAATGCCCGACCACCTTACCTGTCTCCTGGGAAACCTGTATGCAGGTTAAGAAGCAACAGTTAGAACAGGACATGGAACAATGGACTGGTTCAAAATTGGGAAAGGAGTATGACAAGGCTGTATACTATCACTTTTCTTATTTAATTTATATGCATAGTACATCATGCGAAATGCTGGGCTGGATGAAACACCAGCTGGAATCAAGATTGCTGGGAGAAATATCAACAGCCTCAGATATGCAGATGATAGCACCCTAATGGCAGAAGTTGAAGAGGAACTAAAGAGCATCTTGATGAAGGTTTGAAAGAGGAGAGTGAAAAAGCTGGCTTAAAACTCATCATTTAAAACACTAAGATCATGGTATCTGGTCCCATCACTTCATGGCAAATAGATGGGGAAAAAGTGAAAGCAGTGGCAGATTTTATTTTCTTGGGCTCTAAAATCACTGTCAAGAGTGACTATAGCCATGAAATTAAAAGATGCTTGCTCCTTGGAAGAAAAGGTATGACACATCTAGATAGTGTCTGAAAAGCAAAGACATCACTTTGCCAACAAAGGTCTATATAGTCAAAGCTATGGTTTTTCAAGTAGTCATGTATGGATGTGAGAGCTGGACCAAAAAGAAGGTTGAGTGTGCCGAAGAATTGGTGCCTTCAAATTGTGGTGTTGGAGAAGACTCTTGAGAGTCCCGTCGACTGTAAGGAGATCAAACAAGTCAATCCTAAAGGAAATCAGTCCTGAATATTCACTGGAAAGACTGATGCTGAAGCTGAAGCTCCAATACTATGGCTACCTGATGTGAACAACTGACTCATTGGAAAAGACCTCCATGCCCGGAAATTTGAATGCAGGAGAATGGGACAACAGAGCATAAGATAGTTGGATGGCATCACCATGGACTCAGGGGACTCAATGGATGCCAGTTTGAGCAAACTCCCAGAGATACTGAAGGACAGGGAAGCCTGGCATACTGCAGTTCATGGGGTAGCAAAGAATCAGACATGACTTATAGACTGAACAATAATAACAACATCCACATCAGCAGATTGTTCACCATAACCTTTTAATCTTTTTCCTGGGCTAGATTACATCTGCAGGGGTGCTAACAGCCCTGCAATTGGACTGTATCTCCCAGCCTCCTTTGGAGTTAGGCTATATTGCCTAGTTTCCTTTTTAGTTAGATGCACTCATGTTGATGAAATATGCATGGGAGTAATACATGCCGTTTCCAGACCTGACCCATTAAAATCTGCCCTTGTACTTTCCATGCTCTTTTCCTTCTCTCCATGTTGATGCAGGCAAACATGGAGATCTTGGAAGCTGCAAATTAAAGATGACAGTGAAACAAAACCCAGGAAACTCTGGGTCTCTAACTTTGGAAGGGGCCACTCACTGATCTGGAACACCCATTTTGGGACTTTAAGAAACAGGAAATAAAATTCTATTATATTTGAGCTGTTTTATTATTTTTGGTTTATTTGTTTTTGTGATTAGTGTTACCCTAACTAATATAGCAATCAACTGAGCCTCTAAGAGATGAATTCTCTGGAGAATCTGCATTTTTAACAAGCACCTTAGAGGAGTTTGAGAATCACTGCTGGAGTCGAAGGGGAACCAGTCACTCATGGGTTTAGAGTAGACCAAGTAATGTGATGCTATTGTATTTTAGAATGACAGCAAGAAAGTAGACTTTTACCTCCTTTTTCTTTGCCACAGAGAACAATCTACTGACTAAAAAGAAAAGGAAAACTGTGGTAAGAGAAAATTGAAGTTCAAGATGAATAAAGAGATTATAACAAGCACCAACCTGCTGTAAATGAGCTCAAGTCTCTTGGCCAGGACAAATTACACCCCAGGGAGTAGAGGGAACTTACCACCGGAGCTGTAGAGTCTCTGCTGATAATCTTTAAGGAGCATGGAGAGTGGGAAAGAAAATGGAACACAAGAGATGGGAAAATATAGTTTTTATTAATAAAGAGGGGAAAAGATTCTGCAGGCTACAAAAATGGGGATATCCTATTCACCCTCATGAAATTGATTATTGAAGGCTGATTTGTGAGCATATGAAAAATGGAGAATTCTCTAGAAGCCTGTGTGGCTTCTTTTAAGAGCAAGCCACAACAAGGAAACTGTATTCCCAGTTTTGTGATAGGCTTGCTAGATTATTATGTCAGGGAATTGTGTTAGCTGTGTAGAAGCAAAGCATACCTCAGGTTGGTATTTGTCAAGGAATCTCATGATAAATTTGTGTGCAAGATAAAGTAATTTCAACTGCAGACTAGTATTTGGGTAATATATACCCAAAGATGCTAATCACTGTCAGCATGAAAGTACATTTCTAGTGAAAGGCCACAGTCATAGTTCCATCTGATATTTTTATTAGTAAGGCAGACATAAATGACTTAGTTAATCCTGAAATCTTGAGATGATGTGTCGAGAGTACATTGATTGGCATAACAAGGCCCAAAGAAAAGGCTCAAATATTAATCTAAATGTGATGATGTGAAATGAAACAGACAAGCAATAGGATTGAGCAGGTGGGTTCAAACAGTGCACCCCACCCCGCACACCCCTGTAAAAATCCAGGACTAAGAGGCAGTAGCTGTGCTCTGAGAGAAAAATGCAGAACTGGACATCAAAGGTGTTGTTCAGTTGCCCAAAGCCCTATATGAACTCTGAGGTTAGCTGTGAAGCCTTGGGGTTAACTGAGACCTATATGCAGTTGTCTGAAGGCATCTCAGGAGCAGAGGGGTCCAGGCAGATTTCAAAGGGCCAGATGGAAAGATTTCAGGTTTACATAAAAATGAACTTCCTTCAGCCATTTCAGAGCTTCCCAAGATGATAGGCTGCTTAGAGATCAGAGCACCTATCAATTGACATGACCAAGTGGAGAGAGAAGATCCCTCATCAGGACTTCAAGAAAAAGGTGAAGACATCTGAATGGGTATTTGGCCACAAAGAAACCACTACAGTCCCTCCAAGTATTTGTAGCTATATGACTGGGCACCATTTAGCGATAATTTCATAGGTGCCAGGCATAGTGTTAAAGTGGGCTCCAAAGTCCTATATTAGCTTTTTGGCTGCTGTCACAAATTACTTAGAAGAAAAGCTATGGAAAACCTAGACAGCGTATTAAAAAGCAGAGACATCACTTTGCTGACAAAGGTCCCAATAGTCAAAGCTATGGTTTTTCCAGTAGTCATGTACAGATGTGAGAGTTGGACCATAAAGAAGGCTGATCGCCGAAGGATTGATGGTTTTGAACTGTGGTGTTGGAGAAGACTCTTGAGAGTCCCTTGGGCAGCAAGGAGATCAAACCAGTCAATCCTAAAGGAAATCAACCCTGAATATTCACTGAAAGCTGCAGCTGAAGCTCCAATACTTTGGCCACCTGATGTGAAGAGCCTGCTCATTGGAAAAGACCCTGTTGCTGTGAAAGATTGAGGGCAAGAGGAGAAGGGGACGACAGAGGATGAGATGGTTGGATGGCATCACTGACTCAATGGACATGAGTTTGAGCAAACTCCAAGAGATAATGAAGGACAGGGCAGCCTGGCGTGTTACAGTTCATGGGGTCACAAAGAGTCGTACGTGAGTTCATGACTGAACAACAACACAAATTACTATAAAATTAGTGACATAATTCAATACAAAGTTATTTTCTTACTGTTCTGGGGCCCAGAAGTGTAAAATCAAGGGGTCTGCAGGCCTATATTCCTTCTGGAAGCTCTAGCAGGATATCGTTTTTCAGTTTCAAGAGGCTGCCTGCATTCCTTAGCTTTTGATCCCTACCTTTGTCTTCCAGGTTAGCGATGTAATATCTTAAGTCTGTCTTCTCTCTTTCTCTCTGCTTCTGTTATCACATCTCCTCCTCCCCTGATCCCATGACTTCCCTCTCAGAAGGACTCTTGTGATTACACTGGGTTTGACCATCTAGATTCACCTCCCCATTGCAGGGTCCTTAGTTTTATCACACCTGCAAAGTTCCTTTTGCCATGTAAGGTTATCATATTCACAGGCTTTGAGGACTAAGATGATGTTGTTATTCTGTCTACTACAAGCCCTTTTGCCTCATTTAATTTGATCCCTCACTGTCTTGAAGAGTTGGGCATTATTTCCACTTAACAAATGGAGAATTGGAGCCGTGGAACAATTATGAAACACCTACAGCACCAGGAAAAATGGTGAGGCTGGGATCAAACTGGGTTCTGACTCTAAGAACTGGGACTCTCACCACTCTGATGCTGTACTGCGCATGTTTATTATTATTCTTAGAGCCCATGATTCTAAGCACTAATAATTGCTTTTCTTTAATGGTGTTAATTTAGTGGTGACATTATTGCAGCTTGTTTTTTCTAATATGTCATACGAGTCAGACATTTCTGGCTACCTGTGAAATTTAAGTGGCCTCCCCCTGCTATCATCTTTAGCATCCTCAGCTCACAGCTTTTGCCCCTCCTGGATTGTGTCACCTTGCACCTTCTCAGCAACAGGAGTTTGGAACAGTATTATTTTCTGAATTCAGATCTGACAATCTTTGTAGACCAAAGGTTACACAGCTGTATAAGTTTGTTTTTAACCCAAAGTAACAGAATTGTCAGGCAGAGTGTATAAAAAGATCCCAGAAAGGCAGGCTAAGAACCTAGCAATTCAGTGAGGCAACAGGAGCACCATGATGACAGTGGCATTTGGGTCCCAGGGCAGAAAGCATCCCGCTGATGCCCACATCCCCAGAGACTGGAGTTCAGGCCCTGCTGAGGTGGGCAGTGGAGGAGTCTCCTGTCCAGACCCTCTGTGCTGGAACATTGCTTCCAGCATCTGTAAAGCTGAGCGAGAGACAAGCCAGTGCCCCATTTTACAGATGGCAACCCTGAGGCTCAGAGCTGTGCTCAAGGTCAAATGACCACCTCATGGCAGAGACTGGGCCCAACGTCAAGGGCCCTGGGTTTCAGTCTTTGCTCTGCCATTTGCCGCTGCAGTGGGACCATGAGCATGACAATGAACATGTCATGTCTTTTCTCTGGTCATCCTTCCAGTGTGTTCTACCTTGACCATTTGGAACCACACTATGTCAGAATTGTCTGCCCTCCTGAAGCCCAGTTCTCACCATGCATAGCTGTGCCGGGCTGGGCTCTGGGTCAGAGCAGAGCTGGATGTGGGTTAAGCACAGCCTGGGTAGAGAGAAGTCTGGAGCACATGTTGGCGGGGCGCGGCGGGGGAGCAGTGATCACTGGTGACACCAGGATGTAGTCGCCAGCAAGAGAGTCCACAGGGCACAGGAGGGGCTTGGCTGGGAGTGGAGTCTATGATCTGACTGTGATGCTGAGCAGTGGCCGGATGGTAGGAATGGAGGGGAAGGGCCTTGGGTCTATTGGGATCAGTGCCTGTTTCAATTGCTAGGACCTGGTTCACCCTCCTGGCAGGTGGTTTCTAGATGGTTCATACAGCAGTATCATGGCAGCATTCACCAAGCCTATGTTATAAGGTCAGAATTGATTGAGCACCTGAGAGTCTAGAAAGGAAGGAGACTATCATTTGAACACCTTGTTTATGCCAGGGGCTCAGCTAATGGCAGTGACTGCCCTTCAGTCAGCTCAGTTCAGTTCAGTCGCTCAATCGTGTCCCGACTCTTTGCGACCCCATGAATCACAGCACGCCAGGCCTCCCTGTCCATCACCAACTCCTGGAGTTTACCCAAACTCATGTCCATTGAGTCAGTGATGCCATCCAACCATCTCATCCTCTGTCGTCCCCTTCTCCTCCTGCCCCCAATCCTCCCCAGCATTAGGGTCTTTTCCAATGAGTCAACTCTTCGCATGAGGTGGCGAAAGTATTGGAGTTTCAGCTTCAACATCAGTCCTTTCAATGAACACCCCGGAATGATATCCTTTAGGATGGACTGTTTGGATCTCCTTGCAGTCCAAGGGACTCTCAAGAGTCTTCTCCAACACCACAGTTCAAAAGCATCAATTCTTCGGCGCTCAGCTTTCTTCACCGTCCAACTCGCACATCCATACATGACCACTGGAAAAACCATAGCCTTGACTAGACAGAGCTTTGTTGGCAAAGTAATGTCTCTGCTTTTAAATATGCTATCTAGGTTGGCCGTAACCTTCCTTCCAAGGAGTAAGTGTCTTTTAATTTCGTGGCTGCAATCACCATCAGCAGTGATTTTGGAGCCCAAAAAAATAAAGCCTGACACTGTTTCCACTGTTTCCCCATCTATTTCCCATGAAGTGATGGGACCAGATGCCATGATCTTAGTTTTCTGAATGTTGAGCTTTTAGCCAACTTTTTCACTCTCCTCTTTCACTTTCATCAAGAGGCTCTTTAGTTCTTCTTTACTTTCTGCCATAAGGGTGGTGTCATCTGCATATCTGAGGTTATTGATATTTCTCCCGGCAATCTTGATTCCAGCTTGTGTTTCTTCCAGCCCAGCGTTTCTCATGATGTACTCTGCATATAAGAAAAATAAGCAGGGTAACAGTATACAGCATTGACATACTCCTTTTCCTATTTGGAACCAGTCTGTTGTTCCATGTCCAGTTCTAACTGTTACTTCCTGATCTGCATACAGGTTTCTCAAGAGACAGGTCAGATGGTCTGGTATTCCCATCTCTTGCAGAATTTTCCACAGTTTATTGTGATCCACACAGTCAAAGGCTTTGGCATAGTCAATAAAGCAGAAATAGATGTTTTTCTGGTACTCTCTTGCTTTTTCGATGATCCAGCGGATGTTGGCAACTTGATCTCTGGTTCCTCTGCCTTTTCTAAACCCAGCTTGAACATCTGGAAGTTCACGGTTCACGTATTGCTGAAGCCTGGCTTGGAGAATTTTGAGCATTACTTTACTAGCGTGTGAGATGAGTGCAATTGTGCGGTAGTTTGAGCATTCTTTGCCATTGCCTTTCTTTGGGATTGGAATGAAAACTGACCTTTTCCAGTCCTGTGGCCACTGCTGAGTTTTCCATATTTGCTGGCATATCAAGTGCAGCACTTTCACAGGATCATCTTTTAGGATTTGAAATAGCTCAACTGGAATTCCATCACCTCCACTAGCTTTGTTCGTAGTGATGCTTTCTAAGGCCCACTTGACTTCACATTCCAGGATGTCTGGCTCTAGGTGAGTGATCACACCATCATGATTATCTGGGTCATGAAGATCTTTTTTGTACAGTCCTTCTGTGTATTCTTGCCACCTCTTCTTAATATCTTCTGCTTCTGTTAGGTCCATACTATTTCAGTCCTTTATTGAGCCCATCTTTGCATGAAATGTGCCCTTGGTATCTCTAATTTTCTTGAAGAGATCTCTAGTCTTTCCCATTCTGTTGTTTTTCTCTATTTCTTTGCATTGATCACTGAGGAAGGCTTTCTTTCTTTTTCTTTTTTTGTTTTTTTTTTTTACTGTAGGTCCTTGTCATTTATTCATTGTAAATACAGCAGTGTGTCCATGACCTTCCCAAAGTCCCTAACTATCCTTTCCCCTGGCTACCATAAGTTCATTTTCTAAGTCTGTGAGTCCCTTTCTGTTTTGTAAGTAAGTTCATTTGTATCACGTCTCTTTAGATTCCACATGTAAAGGAGGTCATAACGATATTTCTCCTTCTCTCATTTCACTCAGTATGATACTCTCTAGGTCCATCCGTGTTGCTACAAATGGCATTATTTCATTCTTTTTAATGGCTGAGTTATTCTCCATTGTATATATGTACCACATCTTCTTGATTCAATCCTCTGTCGATGGACATTCAGGTTGCTTCCATGTCCTGGCTGTTGTAAATAGGGCTGCAGTGGACACTGGGGTGCACGTATCCTTCCAGGTCATGTTCTCCAGATACACGCCCAGGAGTGGGATTGCAGGGTCATATGGTAGCTCTGTTTTTAGTTTTTTTTTTTTAATAAATTTATTTATTTTAGTTGGGGGCTAATTACTTTACAATATCCATACATTGACATGAATCAGCCACGGGTTCACATGTGCTCCCCTTCCCAAACCCTCCTCCCACCTCCCTCCCCATCCCATCCCTCTGGGTCATCCCAATGCTCCAGCCCTGAGCATCTGTCATGCATAGAACATGGAATGGTGTTCTGCTTCACATATGACAATATACATGTTTCAATGTTATTGTCCCAGAACGCCCCACCCTCCCCTTCTTCCTCAGAGTCCACAGGACTGTTCTATGCGTCTGTGTCTCTTATTCTGTCTCGCATATAGGGTTACCGTTACCATCTTTCAAATTCCATATATATGCATTAGTATACTGTATTGGTGCTTTTCTTTCTGGCTTACTTCACTCTGTATAATGGGCTCCAGTTTCATCCATCTCAATAGAACCGATTCAAATGTATTTTTTTTTAATGGCTGAGTAATATTCCATTGTGTATATGTACCATAGCTTCCTTATCCATTCGTCTGCTGATGGACATGTAGGTTGCTTCCATGTCCTGGCTATTGTAAACAGTGCTGCGATGAACATTGGGGTACACGCATCTCTTTTCAATTCTGGTTTCCTCAATGTGTATGCCCAGCAGTGGGATTGTGGGTCATATGGTTCTGCACTCTGTATAATGGGGCTCCAGTTTTTCATCCATCTCAATAGAACCGAATCAAATGTATTTTTTTTTTTAATTGCTGAGTTTATTCATATGGCCAGTTCTATTCCCAGTTTTTTAAGGAATCTCCACACTATTCTCCATAGTGGCTGTACTAGTTTGCGTTCCCACCAACAGTGTAAGAGGGTTCCCTTTTCTCCACACCCTCTCCAGCATTTATTGCTTGTAGACTTTTGAATAGCAGCCATTCTGACTGGTGTGTAATGGTACCTCATTGTGGTTTTGATTTGCATTTCTCTAATAATGAGTGATGTTGAGCATCTTTTCATGTGTTTGTTAGCCATCTGTATGTCTTCTTTGGAGAAATGTCTGTTTAGTTCTTTGGCCCATTTTTTGATTGGGTCGTTTATTTTTCTGGAATTCAGCTGCCGGAATTGCTTGTATATTTTTGAGATTAATTGTTTGTCTGTTGCTTCGTTTGCTATTATTTTCTCCCATTCTGAAGGCTGTCTTTTCACTTTGCTCATAGTTTCCTTTGTTGTGCAAAAGCTTTTAATTTTAATTAGGTCCTGTTTGTTTATTTTTGCTTTTATTTCCAATATTCTGGGAGGTGGGTCATGGAGGATCCTGCTGTGATTTATGTCGGAGAGTGTTTTGCCTATGTTTTCCTCTAGGAGTTTTATAGTTTCTGGTCTTACATTTAGATCTTTAATCCATTTTGAGTTTATTTTTGTGTATGGTGTTAGGAAGTGTTCTAGTTTCATTCTTTTTTACAAGTGGTTGACCAGTTTTCCCAGCACCACTTGTTAAAGAGATTGTCTGTCTTTTCTCCATTGTATACTCTTGCCTCCTTTGTCGAAGATAAGGTGCCCATAGGTGCATGGGTTTATCTCTGGGCTTTCTATTTTGTTCCATTGATCTATATTTCTATCTTTGTGCCAGTACCATACTGTCTTGATGACTGTGGCTTTGTAGTAGAGCTTGAAGTCAGGCAGGTTGATTCCTCCAGTTCCATTCTTCTTTCTCAAGATTGCTTTGGCTATTCGAGGTTTCTTATATTTCCGTACAAATTGTGAAATGATTTGTTCTAGTTCTGTGAAAAATACTATTGGTAGCTTGATAGGGATTGCATTGAATCTATAGATTGCTTTGGGTAGTATACTCATTTTCACTATATTAATTCTTCCAATCCATGAACACGGTATATTTCTCCATCTGTTTGTGTCCTCTTTGATTTCTTTCATCAGTGTTTTATAGTTTTCTATATATAAGTCTTTTGTTTCTTTAGGTAGATATATTCCTAAGTATTTTTATTTCTTTTTGTTGCAATGGTGAATGGTATTGTTTCCTTAATTTCTCTTTCTGTTTTCTCATTATTGGTGTATAGGAATGCAAGGGATTTCTGTGTGTTAATTTTGTATCCTGCAACTTTACTATATTCATTGATTAGCTCTAGTAGTTTTCTGGTAGAATCTTTAGGGTTTTCTATGTAGAGAATCATGTCATCTGCAAACAGTGAGAGTTTTACTTCTTCTTTTCCTATGTGTATTCCTTTTATTTCTTTTTCCGCTCTGATTGCTGTGGCCAAAACTTCCAAAACTATGTTGAATAGTAGTGGTGAAAGTGGGCATCCTTGCCTTGTTCCTGACTTTAGGGGAAATGCTTTCAATTTTTCATCATTGAGGATAATGTTTGCTGTGGGTTTGTCATATATAGCTTTTATTATGTTGAGGTATGTTCCTTCTATTCCTGCTTTCTGGAGAGTTTTTATTATAAATGGATATTGAATTTTGTCAAAGGCTTTTTCTGTATCTATTGAGATAATCATATGGTTTTTATCTTTCAATTTGTTAATGTGGTGAATTACATTGATTGATTTGCAGATGTTAAAGAAACCTTGCATTCCTGGGATAAAGCCCACTTTGTCATGATGTGTGATCTTTTTAATATGATGTTGGATTCTGTTTGCTAGAATTTTATTAAGGATTTTTGCATCTATGTTCATCAGTGATATTGGCCTGTAGTTTTCTTTTTTTGTGACATCTTTGTCTGGTTTTGGAATTAGGGTGATGGTGGCCTCATAGAATGAGTTTGGAAGTTTACCATCTTCTACAATTTTCTGGAAGAGTTTGAGTAGGATAGGTGTTAGCTCTTCTCTAAATTTTTTTCCGCTGTGTTTTTCTATTTCTTCCTGGTTCTGTTTTAAAGTTATACTTTTCTAAGAATTTGTCCATTTCTTCCAAGTTGTCCATTTTATTGGCATATAGCTGTTGGTAGTAGTCTCTTATGATCCTTTGTATTTCTGTGTAGTCTGTTGTGATCTCTCCATTTTCATTTCTAATTTTGTTGATCTGATTCTTCTCCCTTTGTTTCTTGATGAATCTGGCTAACGGCTTGTCAATTTTGTTTATCTTCTCGAAAAACCAGCTTTTAGTTTTGTTGATTTTTTGAGGAAGGCTTTCTTATCTCTCCTTGCTATTCTTTGGAACTCTGCATTCAGATGGGAATATCTTTCCTTTTCTCTTTTGCTTTTCACTTCTCTTCTTTTCCCAGCTATTTGTAAGGCCTCCTCAGACAGCCATTTTGCTTTTTTGCATTTCTTTTCCATGGGGATGGTCTTGATCCCTGTCTCCTGTACAATGTCATGAACCTCTGTCCATAGTTCATCAGACACTCTGTCTATCAGATCTAGTCCTTTAAATCTATTTGTCACTTCAACTGTATAATCATAAGGGATTTGATTTAGGTCATACCTGAATGGCCTAGTGGTTTTCCCTACTTTCTTCAATTTAAGTCTGAATTTGGCAATAAGGAGTTCATGATCTGAGCCACAGTCTGCTCCCAGTCATGTTTTTGCTGACTGTATAGAGCTTCTCCATCTTTGCCTGCAAAGAATATAGTCAATCTGATTTCAGTGTTGACCATCTGGTGATGTCCATGTGTAGCGTCTTCTCTTGTGTTGTTGGAAGAGGGTGTTTGCTATTACCAGTGCGTTCTCTTGGCAAAACTCTATCAGCCTTTGCCCTGCTTCATTCTGTACTCCAAGGCCAAATTTGCCTGTTACTCCAGGTGTTTCCTGACTGCCTACTTTTGCATTCCAGTCCCCTATAATGAAAAGGACATCTTTTTTGGGTTAGTTCTAAAAGGTCTTGTAGCTCTTCATAGAACCGTTCAAGTTCAGCTTCTTCAGTGTTACTGGTCAGGTCATAGAATTGGATTACTGTGATATTGAATGGTTTGCCTTGGAAACGAACAGAGATCATTCTGTCGTTTTTGAGATTGCATCCAAGCACTGCATTTCAGACTCTTTTGTTGACCATGATGGCTACTGCATTTCTTCTAAGGGATTCCTGCCCACAGTGGTAGATATAATGGTCATCTGAGTTCAGTTCACACATTCTAGTCCATCTTAGTTCGCTGATTCCTAGAATGTCGACGTTTCACTCTTGCCATCTCCTGTTTGACCACTTCCAATTTGCCTTGATTCATGGACCTAACATTCCAGGTTTCTATGCAATATTGCTCTTTACAGCATCAGACTTTGCGTCTATCACCAGTCACATCCACAGCTGGGTATTGTTTTTTCTTTGGCTCCATCCCATCATTCTTTCTGGAGTTATTTCTCCACTGATCTCCAGTAGTATATTGGGCACCTACCGACCTGGGGAGTTCATCTTTCAGTGTCCTATCTCTTTGCCTTTTCGTACTGTTCATGGGGTTCTCAAGGCAAGAATACTGAAGTGGTTTGCCATGCCCTTCTCCAGTGGACCACATTCTGTCATACCTCTCCACCATGACCTGTCTGTCTTGGGTGGCCCCACACGGCATGGCTTAGTTTCATTGAGATAGACAAGGCTGTGGTCCATGTGATCAGATTAGCTAGTTTTCTGTGATTATAGTTTCAGTATGTCTGCCCTCTGATGCCCTCTCGCAACACGTACCGTCTTACTTGGGTTTCTCTTACCTTGGACGTGGAGTATCTCTTCGCGGCTGCTCCAGCTAAGTGCAGCCGTTGCTCCTTACCTTGGACAAGGGGTATCTACTCATGATGGCCCCTCTTGACCTTGAATGTGGAGTAACTCCTCTCGGCCCTCCTGTGCCCACGCAGCCACAGCTCCTTGGACCTGGGGTAACTCCTCTCGGCCACGCTTCTGCGTGGACCTTCACAGCCACTGCGCTTCTGTGCAGACCGTCGCAGCTGCCACGCTTCTGCATGACTGCCCTTACTATGCATTTATTTTCTGCTAGTCACAGGGTTTTTCACTGATTCTGGGTACAAGGAGAAGGCAACACAATTCTTGCCCTTGGGGAGGTCAAAGTCCACAGGTCTGTGCCTACTAACCTTTACTAGTCAATGCAAGGACTGAACAAAGTGGTAATTAATGAATATAAGAGGAAGTAGCAGGGGTGGTAAGTTAGAAAGTGCTGGGTTGGGGAGTCCCTAGGCTCTGTTCTCCTGCCAGAACTCTGGTGTTAAGGCAAAAGAGGTGCTGCTTCTAGAACGTTTCTCAATAGGGTCTTGATTCCTTAAAAATAACATTGCGTTGCTAACTTGTGTTCCTCGTTCAGTCTGTGGTCCACTAGGACTCTTGGATCGTTGTTTCCCCATGCTGGCATCTCGCTTTTGTGCAGTTGTCACCATTTCCCTTTTCAACACAGCATTTCTGTGACAAGATCAGGAAAACACAGAAAATAATTTTTTAAGTGTTCAATCGATTTTATTTTTTGTCTTTTTTTCCAAAACAATTTTATTGAGTTATAATTTACAGACGAAAACATTTACCCATGTTAAGTGTGCGATTTTAGTAAATTTACAGAGAGGTGCAAGCCTCACCACAATCAATTTTAGAACATTTTTCTTACCAGAGGGAATAATTTAAGGGCACAATACAAGAAATATGGGTTTATTAAACCCACTTGAACATACATTTCTGAAATTATTGTATGTAAAATCTGTCAGCAAATTTTGAGTCACTTTGCAGTATACTTTTGCAAAAAAAATAAAAGCAAAATGAAGTGGAAGGAAGAACCCCTGTGCTTTAAATCTTAAGAAACCATTATCCATTTTGCAGATCACTTCATTAATAAACAGATTATTATAAAAGTAATTATTTTAGAGATGGCAACTGCCATTAGCTAATACTACATTGTTGTCTACTGGGACTTATAAAAAGTCTTTTTAATTTGCTCTTCAAAAATCACTTACACCCACAAAACCACTTCAGTCAACGAAATAAACCTAGGTGTGGGCAAACCTTAGTTACCATGGCAAAAACAGCTTTACCTTTTTACCTTTCTAATTCGTTTCCAGTCAGGTTTTCTTTCTTCTCCAGAACTCCCTGATTGGTGGAAGGGCTTGTCTAGGGAATCCCATCCTTCTGCAAAAGTGGCCACTCTCTGGCAAGAAAGGTACCTACCATTGAGGGTGGAGTGCACTGAATAACGGATGCTCGAATGACTTCTGTCATAAATACCCACTGGAGAATAGCCGATAGAGCATTCAGAAGCTGTTGCTGGCTCCTCTGTTAGTTACACCATTGCTTATGTGGGCTGGTCCCTCTGATAGGGCTCATCAGTGGGGTCAACGCCCATTCCTTCTCATCTTGCATTCCATCCTCCTTATGCTGTAGGTCCATCAAATACAGAGAATCGTTTATTCCCAAGCAGAAGGGGAATCATTCTTCAAAAAAAAAAAAAAAAAAGATATCCCTGGTGGTCCAGTGTTGAGAGCATGGGTTTGACCCCTGGTTTGGGACGTAAGATCCCACATGCTGCATGGCATGTCCAAAAGTTAAGCCCACAAAAATAAAAAAAAAAAAAAAATATAAGAAAAGCTTGATCCTAGGTTGAAAGCCCTTAAAATACCCTCCAGTTCTATTTGTAAGAGTAGGCATGCATGCATGCATGCTAAGTCGCTTCAGTTGTGTCCAACTCTTTGTGAACCTATGGACTGTAGCCTGCCTGGTTTCTCTGTCCGTGGAATTCTCTAGGCAAGAATACTGGAATGGATTTTGCCATGCCCTCCTCCAGGACATCTTCCCTGCCCAGGGATTGAATCTGCATCTCTTATGTCTCCGGCACTGGCAGGCGGGTTCTTTATCCAGGGATTGAACCCATATCTCCTATGTCTCCTGCATTGGCAGGCAGGTTCTTTACCACTAGCGCCACCTGGAGAAACCCTTGTAAGAGTCTGCAAAGAGTCGTACACAACTGAGCAACTGAACTGAGCTGATTGTATTGCTATCTACTATTTATGAGAAAGAGACAGAGGCCTGGGAACAAACTTGTATTAGGAATTTATTTAGTATTTATTTTTAAGTTGGAAAAATTAAGTCATCTTACATTAAGTGAAGTGCATGATCTCAAGAATTTTGAGAAGTTTTACATAGTGAGCATACTCTAACCAGGATAGAGAACACTGCCCACAACCTCAGGATCTCCTGTACAACCTCCCAGTCCTTACTTCCACAAAGTAATCAACATCTGTCTTTGATGCCATATGAATGGGATAACACAGTATATATACTTTTTGTATCTGAATTTTTCACTCAACATTAGTGTCTATGAAATTCATCCATGTTGTTGCCTGTGGCAGGAGTTCAGCTTTTACATTGTTGTATATAATATTCTATTGCATGGCTGTACCACAGCATGGTCAGCTTTTCTGGTCCCATCACTTCATGGAAAATAGATGGGGAAACAATGGAAATAGTGACAGACCTTATTTTCTTGGGCTCCAAATTCACTGCAGATGGTGACTGCAGCCATAAAATTAAAAGACACTTGCTCCTTGGAAGAAAAGCTATGACCAATCTAGACAACATGTTAAAAAGCAGAGACATTGCTTTGCTGACAAAGGTCCATCTAGTCAAAGGTATTGTTTTTCCAGTAGTCATGTATGGATGTGAGAGTTGGACTAAAAGAAAGCTGAGTGCTGAAGAATTGATGCTTTTGAGTTGTGGTGTTGGAGAAGACTCTTGAGAGTCCCTTGGACTACAAGGAGATCCATCCAGTCCATCCTAAAGGAAATCAGTCCTGAATACTCATTGGAAGTACTGATGCTGAAGTGGAAACTCCAGTACTTTGGCCACCTGATGCGAAGAACTGACTCATTGGAAAAAGACCCTGATGCTGGGAAGATTGAAGGAAGGAGGAGAAGGGGACGCCAGAGGGTGAGATGGTTGGATGGCATCATCAACTTGATGGACGTGAGTTTGAACAAGCGCCAGGAGTTGGTGATGGACAGGGAAACCTGGTGTGCTGCAGTCCATGGGGTCGGAAAGAGTTGGGCATGACTGAGTGACTGAACTGATATAATATTCTATTGCATGACTGTACCACGACATGGTCAGCTTTCCTACTATTGATGGACATTTGGTAGCTTCTATTGTTTGCCTGTTAGAAATAGTGTCTTTATGAACATTCCTTATCTTTCCGTGCACCTAGATAGGTATTTCTATTAGAGTAGAATGGCTGGTTCATGGGAATGCAGTGTTTAGCTTTAGTAGATAAAATAATTAAGACTTTTCTAATTCTTCTTGTGTCAATATTTCCAGATTGTGATTTTTTTAAATAAAAAGATTTGTGTATTTCATCTAAATTGTCAAATTTATTGTCATAACATCTTCTCATTGCCCCTTTGATATTTGTGTGAATTCTATGATTGCACCTTTTTGTCTTTAATAAATCACTAATATTAGTAGTTCCTTTTTTTTTCTTGAGCAATCTTCATAGGCATCTGTAAATTTTATTAGTCTTTTCAAAGAACTAATATTTGGCTTAATGGATATTTTTCTATTCTCTAGTTCTTCTATTTTTTCTTCTATTTTTATTATTTCTTCCTTTGCCTTAAATGTGATGTTCTTTACCAATTCCTTGAGATAGTCTTTGGATCACTGATTTTCTGTTATTCTTTTTTTCTGAAATATACATTTAAGGCTATACATTTTCCTCTTAAGCCTAGTTTAAGCTCTGTGCTACAAGTTTTTAACATGTTGGTTTTTTATTATTCCTCAGTTGAGAGTATTTTCTAATTCCCATGCAGATTTCTAAGTTCTGAATTGTGTTTTTAATCACAGATTACTTAGAAATGTTACTTAGTAATTTCCAAACATTTGAGTATTTTAGAAGTATTTCCTATTGATTTCCAGGATTTTCCCACTCTAGTAAGAGGATGTATCTGTTTAATTTCAACCCTTTGCAATTTGTTAAAATCTACGGGGTGTTTCAGAATATGGTTTATTTTGTTTAATGTCCCATGCCTAGTTGAAAATAATGTAATCCTACTGTTGTTGGGTTCAATGTTCTGTATATGTTGACAAGGTCAAGTTTGTTTATCATGTTATTCAAAACTTCTTTATCTTAACTGATTTATTGTCTGGTTGCTCTATCAGTTGCTGAAAGATGTATTTGAAATCTTCAACTGTCGTACTGGATTTGTTTTTTCTTTTAGTTTTGTTTTTTTTTCTCTGCATGTTTCAGGTTTTGGTTTTAGGTGCATACAAGTTTCAGATTATTAGAAATTCCTGCTGAATTGAATTTTTGCCGTTGTGAATTGAAATTTTGCTGTTGTGAAATGTTTCACTTTATAGGAATACTTGTTGCCTTAAGTCTTGCATTGTTTGTTATCAATATGGCTAAGCCAATATTTTTTTGGTTGGTGTCTTCAGAGCATATTGTTTTATACTCTTTAATGTTTTATGCTTTCAATACTTTGGCCACCTGATGAGAAGAACTGACTCATTTGAAAAGACTCTGATGCTGGGAAAGATTGAAGGCGGGAGGAGAAGGGGTTGACAGAGGATGAGATGGTTGGATGGCATCACCGACTCAACGGACATGAGTTTGAGTGAACTCCGGGAGTTTGTGATGGACAGGGAGGCCTGGCGTGTTGCAGTCCATGGGGTTACAAAGAGTCAGACACGACTGAGCAACTGAACTGAACTACTGAACTGATGTTATACCCTTTTTGTGTCTATCTGTTATAAGGAACACAGAGTTAGGTCTTGTTTTGTATTGTTTTTCCGGGCTGACAGTTGTTTAATTTTGATTGGATTATAGAGTCTGCTTACATTTAACAAACTTCTGATTTTTTGGTGTTAATTCTGTCATCTTGTTATTTGTTTTATATTAGGTCTACCTGAGTTTTATTCTCTTTTTCTCTCCTTCTTTATTTAAATAGAGTTTTTTCTGTTACTCTATTTCCTCCCTTTATAGATTTTACTTTTAAGTTCTTTTATTGTTTCTTTACTGTTAGCCTAGGGTAGGAGCTGGCATACTTTTTCTGTAAAAGGACAGATAGTAAATATTTTAGCTGTTGAAGGCCACGTACATGTCTCTGACTCCCCTCCTCTCCCCAACCTGTTCCCGCTCCCCCTTGTCCTCCTCCTTTTCCTCCTCCTTCTTTTCCTTCTCCTCAACTATTCTTTAAAAATGCAAAACCATTCTTAGCTCCTCAGCTGAACAAAATAGGCTGTGGAACAGATTTGGACATGAGTGGATAGTTTACCAAACTCTGCTTGAGATTTACCCCAGGCCTTCAACACAATCTACTCTTCAATTAATAATTTTACAAATTCCTGTACAATAAATGGACTTTCCAACACTTTAATTCCATTTACCCACTTTTCTTCTTCCTTTTATGCTATGTTGAGCGTGTATTTCACTTCTCTATGTCTTTAAAATCCCACAAGACACTGTTATTTTTACTGTTTTAAATAGCCAATAATTCATTTTGATTACTCTTAAACTTACCATTTCTGGTGCTCTTCATTGCATTTTGCATTAGTGTTCTTCCAATTTGGATTATTTTGTCTGAATAACTTCCTTTACTATTTCCTTTAGAGTATGTATCTGTTTATGATCCATTTTCTTAATTTTTATTTGCTTAACATGTTTGTCTTTATTTTAAAGGGTATTTCTACTGGATAGACTAACAGTTCTAGACTAATGTTTCCCCCCACCCTCAACTTCTCTCAGCATTTTAGCTTTGTCATTCTAGTTTTCTGGCTTCTATTGTTTGTGTTGAGTGGGTCTTATTGTTGCTCCTAATGTATGCCTTTTCCTCCTCTGGCTGTTTTAGGAATTTGCTTTTTGTCTTTTGCTTTTTGAAGCTCTACTATGATGTGTTTTTGTGTAGTTTTCTTTGTTTTTATGTGTTGGATTTTGTTCGAGTTCCTTGAGTCTGTATACTGATGTCATTCTTGGTCTCTATTTCTTCAAATTTGCAGTTTTCCCCACTTCTTCTCTTCCCCGTCTCTGGGATTCAGATTTCGCAGTGGTTATTTTCGCTGTGTCTCTTATGTTCTTTTCTCTCTTTCTCTATCTGTCTTTGTGTAAGTATGTATATCTATGTGTGTGTGCAATCTTTTCTTTTATGCATCAATTTGGTTGTTTTCTAATATACTAATTCTCTTTTCTGCTGTGTCTCATCTGCTTCTCGGTCCATAAAATTCTCCAGGCAGGAATGCTGGAGTGGGTAACCATTCCTTTCTCCAAGGGATCTTCCCAACCCAGGGATTGAACCTGGTTCTCCCACACCACAGGCAGATTCTTTACCAACTAAGCCACCAAGGAGGTCCCACTATTAAACCTATTTAAAGCCATGGTTTTTCCAGTAGTCATGTATGGATGTGAGAGTTGGACCATAAAGAAAGCTGAGCACTGAAAATTGATGCTTTTGAACTGTGGTGTTGGAGAAGACTCTTGAGAGTCTCTTGGACTGCGAGGAGATCCAACCAGTCCATCCTAAAGGAAATCAGTCCTGAATATTCATTGGAAGGACTGATGCTGAAGCTGAAGCTCCAATACTTTGGCCACCTGATGTGAAGAACTGACTCATTGGAAGGGACCCTGATGCTGGGAAGGATTGAAGGCAGGAGGAGAAGGGGACGACAGAGGATGAGATGGTTGGAGGGCATCACTGACTTAATGGACATGAGTTTGAGCAAGCTCTGGGAGCTGGTGATGGACAGGGAAGCCTGGTGTGCTACGGTCCATGGGGTCACAAAGAGTCACAAACTCAAGGACTATGCATAACCTATTTATTGAATGTTTAATTTTTGTTATTCTGTCTTTCAGTTCTAGAATTTCATTTGTTTCTTTTGAAATAGATTGTAGTTTTCTATTTTTTCATGTATTTGTTTGAACATATTAATCCCAGTTTGATAAAACCTTAGATAGTATCTTGGTCACTTATATGTATTAAAGTCTTTGTCCTTTTTTAAATGTTGGCTTTATTTTCTGTGTCCTGGAATGCTGGATAATTTTTGATTAAATACTGGATATTGTGAATGAAAAACTGTTGTGGGTCTGAATGATGTTACTTTCCTTTAGAGAGGATTTTTCTTTTTTCCCTAGCAGGTAGTTAAAGAGTGGGAAACTTACCTTGATCCTGTCAGAACCTGAGGCTGGATTTTGGGCTCTGTGAGGGCTAGTCCCTCTCTGCTTTGTCTTTTCGCTTAGTATTTAATCCTTGAGCTGTCTCAATGAAAATCTAGGTTATTTACCAAAACCTTTCCTCCTCGGTGGGCCCTGAATGTCAATATTTTTTCTTTCTAACACTTTGAGGTTGCTCAAACTCTGACGGGTTTCCCAGCCTTTTAGAAGCTGTTTACTGCTTAGTTTCTTGGCCTCTTGCCTATCTCATGGAAAGCTTAAGAATGAGAAAATTCCTTGAGGGGAATTCAAATGCAGAATGCCTGACATTTCTATACGGGCTCTTTCTCCAGGAAAAAAAGTTCTCTATGTTCTGGCTTCCTAGGTAGCATTGAATTCCAATTTTTGTCTTCTCAGACCAGCAAGGCTGCTGTGGTTCTAGACTTGTATTTTTTTCTCTGTCTCAGCGATGCCCCTTGAGAACTGGCAAATGCCCTGAAGGGAAAGCATGGGGGACATTTAGGGTTTACTCACTGCGTTTCCCTTTTCTCCAGAATCTTGGCCCCTAAAGTCCTGGCTGCTTTCGTTACTCTCCTATGACTCCAAACAGCTGTTTTCTGCAATATATTTAGCTTTTATAGTTGCTCTCAGCAGGATGGTTAACCTGATACAAGCTACTCTGTCAAAGACAGAAGCCAACATCTCCAGGTATTTATTTTTAAAAGTGGTTTCCAGGACATGTCCTGAGGCCACTGCACATTTAACTCTGTCTCCTGCTTTACTTTGAAGCATCCCCAGCTGAAGACTGGCAAGGTCTTTTGGCATCTTCAACACCATTGATAATAAATTATTAAGTTCGATTTAATACATTTTATAATTATTAACTATTTTGTAAGTATTTTGAAGTTGAGATTAATATGTCAAGTATCGTCTTTCTCAACCAGATCACTCAGTTTACCATAATGCTGATTCTCTATGAAATAAAGTTTCCCATCTTTCAGTTTATAACCACACACACACATACACACACACACACACCATTTCTCTTCCTCCCCTCTGGAAACCTTAACCAGAGCTGATATTCTGAGCCTGCTGTTAAGGTGTCATGTGCCTATGGCCAGGCCTCTTTCAACCCCTGGTCCTGAGCTTCTTCATTTGGAATATGAGTCAGGATGGGGAATGGGGTGGACCAGGCAAGGTCACAGCGTCCTTCTGGCTCTGATGGTCAATCTGTCTTTTCTGCCTTGTTTTGAGGAATCTTGGGTGGAACAGTCAGACACTTAGACTGCTCTGAGTGATATGGATCCTCACTTGGACCAGAGAACTCACTCCTCAAGTCAGCCAGTCTCGTGACTGTGGGGCCAGTCCTCTCTGGGACATGGGGGCTGAATGGACTGGGCTGGGGCTATGTTCCTGGACAAGCAGGTGCCCTGGGCAGTGGGCCTCCCCGGGAGCTGCACCCCTGTGTAAATGACAGATTGAGAGACAACATCTCATGTTGCACCCCCCCTCCCTCCCCGAGCCCTGCATCATTCTAGTCATCTCAGCCAGGAATTTCAAATCTATACGTGATTGCTTCTCCAGCTTGTTCATAATGTTCCTTACCCTGTTCTTTTTGAATATGCTGTTTTGTAAGAAATGTATGAAAAAGACTGACCTCTCCATTGCCTAATAATAGTTTAAGAATCTTCACTTTAGAATCAGTCCCTAGGCTGCACCTGAGCCCATTTCCTCCCTTCTCCTGTTCAGTGCACGGAACAGTGATGATGGCTGCTCTTCCAGGCTCCCCTGTCGGCAGGCTCCTGGCTGGTTCTGGCCAATGAGAAGCCCTGGAGGGAAACTGAGGGCAAGAAGAAGGGAGAAGCAGGCATATTTCTCTCCTTTTCTCTGTGCCTTGGGTTGATTATGTTCTTGGTGAAAGCTGCAAGTTCCATATCCCTAGTTCTTCATGCATAGGCTCAGTGTGGTTTTCAACATCTACTGGGGGACCCCAGCTCCTGGCTCAGTAGCTCCGTGGCTTTTCTTTACCCCTCCAGCTGAAGAGTGGCTGTAGTTTCCACTGCATTCATCTCGAGGGTCCCTTACCACCCCCTGTTGTCTTCCTGTTCTCTTTTCTCACGTGGAATACTAATATGTGTCATCAAATCCCCAGTGTGTGAATACTAGGAGGACCTGCAGCTTTCCTGTTTAGATCCCAACTAATTGAGTTGTTAAGGGAAACCCTGGTGGCTCAGCTGGTAAAGAATCTGCCTGCAATGCAGGAGACTGCCTGCAATGCAGAAGACCCAGGTTTGATCCCTGAGTCAGGAAGATCCCCTGGAGAAGGAAATGGCAACCCATTCCAGTATTCTTCCCTAGGAAATCCCATGGACAGAGAAGCCTGGTGGGCTGTACTACATGGGGTCACAAGAGTCCCACATGACTTAGCAACTAAACTACCACTACCAATTGAGTTGCTGAAACTGTCCTCAAGCATCTTTTTCTTGCCTATGTATCTAATTTAAGCGCCACTGAAACACATTCACTTTCATTTCCTTGATCACCTCCCAAGACAGACAGAATATATTTATTCATTCCTCGATAAATATTTACTGGGACACTCCTCAATACCTAGCCAAGGATTCTGCTCAGGGACACAGCTGTGAACAAAGCAGACAGTGTCTCTGGCCTTGAAGCACTCACAACTTTGTGGGCAAGACAGTCTCGAATCCTTAGAACAGAGTGTGTTGAGAATGAGACACTATTGTAATGTGCAGACTTAGGAGACAAACAGAATTGGGCTCAGATCTCAACTCTAGGCTCCATGACGCAGGCAAGGGACTCCCTACATCCCAGTTTCCTTTTTAAAAGGGCACTCAGTTATTCAGTTCACAATCACTTGATGTGTTCAGTGATGACACTGATGCTACTAATTTCACAGGATTGTTTGTGATGAAATGGGTTGCTTTTAGAGAGAGAGACAGAGGCCCAGCAAGCGAACTTACATCAAGGTTTATTTTGAAAAGCAGCTTCCGTGGAGCATACATTCAGCACTGCTGAGAGGTCAGAAAGGTGAGATGAGGCTAGAAATGAGACAAGGAGGTATAAAATCCAAAGCTGGATAAAGACAATTGCTGGGAGGGGCACCGAGTCATCAGGTTGGAATTATGTCCTTGGTGATTTCTGCTGGCAGCCAAGCCAGAGCTGCAGTGGTCTACATGCACCTGACAGTGAGTT
This sequence comes from Okapia johnstoni, assembly GCA_024291935.2. Classification (NCBI taxonomy): domain Eukaryota; kingdom Metazoa; phylum Chordata; class Mammalia; order Artiodactyla; family Giraffidae; genus Okapia; species Okapia johnstoni. The sequence continues at coordinate 64,421,754 of CM044306.1, read as the reverse complement.
CCTTTCTACCTCTCTGCTTGACCGAGATGTCACTACCTCCAAGAAGGGCTCACTGACTTCTGGTCTGGGCTGGGTCTCTCCGTGCTTTGCCTGTCATTGTTGTGATCACGGCCACCCTCGTTGTCTTTATCACCATCGTTGCACCACAACTAACGTTTGTTGAATGGAGCACCCACTGTGTTCCAGATGTTATGCTCTGGCTTCTCATGGCAGAGTCTGGGTCAGTTCCAGTGTTTTTGTTATTTCTCCTCATCATTAAGACTGAAACCTCCAGTGGTTTCCAGAGGGGGAAGAAAGGTGTGTGTTGTTGTTGTTCAGTCGTTCAGTCATGTCCAACCATTTGTGACCCCATGGACTGCAGCACGCCAGGCTTCCCTGTCCTTCACTGTCTCTTGGAGTTTGCTAAAACTCATGTTCGTTGAGTTGGTGATGCCATCCAGCCATCTCACTCTCCGTTGCCCTCTTTTCCTCCTGCCCTCAGTCTTTCCCAGCATCAGGGTCTTTTCCAATGAGTCGGCTCTTCACATCAGGTGGCCAAAGTATTGGAAATTCAGTTTTAGCATCAGTCCTTCCAATGAATATTTGGGGTTGATTTCCTTTAGGATTGAATGGTTTGATCTCCTTGCAGTCCAAGGGACTCTCAAGAGTCTTCTCCAACACCACAGTTCAAAAGCATCAATTCTTCGGTGCTTAACCTTCTTTATGATCCAACTTTCACACCTGTACATGACTACTGGAAAAACCATAGCTTTGACTATGTATGTGTGTATGTAAATCTTCATCTGCCACAGTGATTTAAATTTGAGGATGTCAAATCATCAAAGATTCACAGTTAAGCTAGGCTGAATATGGTTCCATAAGTAACTGTATTGTGAGTTTTTAAAAATTTAGATGCCATACCAGTTAGAGGCACACAGGTGTTGGTTGTAGTCAGAATTCAGAGGGCCTGGCTTTGTTACTTTTTTCTCATCCTTGAGGCTTCATGTGGCAAGTCTCTGCTTGCAGCTCTGGACCCATTTTTCCTGCTTCTCTCTTGGCTCCCCTGCTTGACCTGCTCTCAATCCTCCTTGTGGCTCGATCATCTCTTTAGATTAAGATTTAAGTGAATCACTTACTTAAATTTTACTCGCAATTTTTAAGCATTCTACGAACAACATCCTAATAGCATTAAATAATTGCAAAATCTAATAAAAGCCGGTCTTAACCTCATTGGGGTCTCATTAAGGACAGGGCTGCTCTTTTCGTTAAATTGTTGATGATTATTTTGTCTGGTTTTGTTTTGTTTGTGCCGCCCAGGAGAGCAGAGGCATAGACGGAGTCATCGAGTGTGGGTTTACACACTCCAAAAATTTTTCACCCACGTTCCTAAATTTAACAGATGAAGACAATTAAGTCCAAAGAAGGGAAAGGACTTTTTCAGAGCTGTGCATAAGACGTGAGGCCACTAAGAACCAGAACTCAGGCCCTCTGCCCCTTAGTTTGACATCTCCCCTGCAAGATCTTGGCTTGGGTTTCAGGCATTGATTTATGAATTTTGACAAGTGTGTCATCAGTTGAGTGATCACTAGCTCTTCAGCCGAGCATTCCTTCACTCAGCAACTCTGCGGCCTCAGGATGGACACTGGCAGGTTTGAGAGATGCAGAATGGAAGGGGCCCTGCCCTCTGGAAACCTGAAGCCTCCAGGGATGAGGTTTGCACGTAAATGATGAGATGCAGTCTCCTTCAGTACTTGCCGTGGTCCTGCTGCTCACCCATCTTTTCCACATCGGCCCATGCTTGGCTTCTCTTCCAGTTCCATTCAGTACAGGCAGGTGTGTTGACAAAGCCTTCCTGTGGCCCCGGTGCTGAGACAGCCGTGAACTCCTGGTCCACTATCACGAATGATCTCTCCATCCTAAGGACTCATTTGGTAGGAGTGGGAAGTTTGATAAGGCAAAGAGAGAGAAGTTGGAAGAAGGCTCAGGCAGGAAGTGTTTTATGATTTATGAATGCACAGATTCTGGCATCTCTCTTGAAAAGAAAAAAAATCCCACTGCTAATATTAATAATTATGCCAGCTTTTGTACAGCACTTTGCAGTTGACGACGTGCTTTTGAATCCATTATCTCATCTCAGCTTGTCTGTGGGAGACTGGGGAGTGGGAGCAGGAGAGCTGGCATCCTTGGAGAATTAGCAGCCTTTGTTTCCCTTGGAGTCCAGCCTGGCAGGTGGGCAGGTGCTATTGCAATGGGTGGGTGGGTGCTGAAGTTATTCTTGCTCTGAACGTCCAGTCTAGGGTGACCCCCTCTGAGTTGCTGTTTCCCCAAGGAAACAGCTGTTTCTCTCCAGACCATAACCTGGAGTCTGTTCAAGTTGTCCTCCCTGGGGCTTCATTTGTCCTTGAGTTGAATGATTGGCTGGGTATACTGGGCATGCTTTCTGGCCCCTGCCATCTGGGCTCTGACCTTGTGCCTGTAGCTGTGGGTAGATTTTTCCTTCAACAAAGCTGGACCCCCATGGGGACAGAGTTGTTGCCCCTGGTTGGACTTTGTCAAGCACCACAGTCCCCAGATTCCTAATGCCTCCTGTGACCTGTGGAGGGGCTGAAATGTAACTGGCAAGTGGTAGTATGTTCAGGAAAATGTAGCTTTAAAAATGTTTCCAGAACTAGTCTCATCTTGCTTTCTTGATGATGGCAGGGAAGACAGCAGTCACAAAAATACGAATATCGCCACTACCACCGTGCTGTATGCTCAGTTGCTCTGTCGTGTCCAACTCTTTGCGACCCTATGGACTGTAGCCTGCCAGGCTCCTCTGTCCATGTAATTTCCCAGGCAAGAATACTCGAGTGGGTTACCATTTCCTCCTCCAGGGGGTCTTCCCGACCCAGGGATCGAACCCGTGTCTCCTGTGTTGGCAGGTGGATTCTTTACCACTGATCCATTGAGGAAGCTCCCCCACCACCACCACCAACACCACCAAAAGCCATCTTTAACCTTGACAAAGAAGGTAGTGTTATTTTTTTTTCTGGTTGAAAGAGTGCCCCTCCACCCCAGTAAATAAATCAATTAAAATCACATTCTCCTTCAGGTCTGTGACTTTCCTAAAGAAGGCTTTTTTCCCCCTCTTTCCTTCTCCTGCTCACTTTCCTAGGAGGATCATTTCAGTTCAGTTCAGTTGCTCAGTCGTGTCCAACTCTTTGCTACCCCATGAATCGCAGCATGCCAGACCTCCCTGTCCATTACCAACTCCCGGAGTTTACCCAAACCCATGTCCATCGAGTCGGTGATGCCATCCAGCCATCTCATCCTCTGTTTTCCCCTTCTCCTCCTGCCCCCAATCCTTCCCAGCATTAGGGTCTTTTCCAATGAGTCAACTCGTCTCATGAGGTGGCGAAAGTATTGGAGTTTCAGCTTCTACATCAGTCCTTCCAATGAACACCCTGGACTGATCTCCTTTAGAATGGACTGTTTGGATCTCCTTGCAGTCCAAGGGACTCTCAAGAGTCTTCTCCAACACCACACTTCAAAAGCATCAATTCATTGGTGCTCAGCTTTCTTCACCGTCCAACTCTCATATCCATACATGACCACTGGAAAAACCATAGCCTTGACTAGACGGACCTTTGTTGGCAAAGTAATGTCTCTGCTTTTAAATATGCTATCTAGGTTGGTCATAACCTTCCTTCCAAGGAGTAAGCGTCTTTTAATTTCATGGCTGAAATCACCATCAGCAGTGATTTTGGAGCCCCCCCAAATAAAGTCTGACACTGTTTCCACTGTTTCCCCATCTATTTCCCATGAAGTGATGGGGCCAGATGCCATGATCTTAGTTTTCTGAATGTTGAGCTTTTAGCCAACTTTTTCACTCTCCTCTTTCACCTTCATCAAGAAGCTCTTGAGTCCTATCTGGAGACCCTACCAATTTCTCTCCTGCCCCCAGAGATTTCAGCCACTAGAGGGAGCCAGTGACCTCATCTCTGTACTTGTCCTCTCTGTGTGGGCTTCTTTAGCTGTGAAGGGCGTTCTAAATACTTGAGTTTTCAGGTAGTTGGGGACATCTTTACGTCACACCCTGCCTCTCTGTTCTGTGACTTTCTTTGAAGCCTTCTTCCCCCTTCACTGGACGACAAACTTGATTGTCTAGCCTGGTAAGAGAAAATAATCAGATCCATGAAATTACACTGGGAGTGACTTCCAAAAAATTTCGGTGCTTCATAATACCAATGTCGCCATGGATTGCTGAGCCCTTTGGACACTGTAATTCAGTCACCTCCTTTGAGTCTGGTTCCTACAGTCTAGCCCCACTCGGCCAGGCCCTATCCTCTCTTCACAAGGCCTCAGCACGACTGATCCACAGGCACTTTCCCATCCGCAGGTTTCCTTATAGGCCCAGCCTACTTAAAACAGGCTGATTTGCCAAAAATTGGGCTGGCAAGTACTCTGAATCGAATTTCAGCAAGTGGATAAGGTTTACCATCTTGATTTCTGTGTCTCTCTTTGTATGCTCTCAAACCAGGAAAAGTTCACCCTCCAGATAGGCTTTTAAATAAAATAACACATTTTTGTTAATTCAGGGACTAACCTTTCACTAAACAGACAGAGCCAGAGGCAGTCTGTACCCTGCAATTTTGCGCCCCTTATGATCTTTTAAAATAAAGATGAGGAGTGGGCAGTAAATGCCACGGCTTTATGAGAATCAGTTAGCCTGGGAAACTGGCAGGGGGAGAAGGGGGGCTTATGCTTTACTTTGGACGATTTGTAAAGCTGCTCTCTCATCGTCCCCAAATATCTACATGGTTTGAAGCTTGGCATAGGAGGGCAAGGCATGCATTCTGATAAATGGTGTTACGATTTTAAGCTGATTGGTCCACATGTTTGCAATGAACGTGGAGTCAGGACAGAGTTCAGTGGATCTTGTTCAGGGTTTCAGGTGGAATCATGGGGTGGACAGATGTCCACATACGACTCAGGTCAGGTGAGATTCTGCCTGAAGACAGAGCCTTTGCTCCTGCTGGCCCCTTCCAATGCTTACCCATCGGTCTGCCCACTGAGTTCCCACTCTTCTCTGCATCTTATCTACACTGGTCTCCCCGATGCCAAACACATCCTCCCTGCCAGCCTTGGAGCTTCACTTGTGCTCTTTCTCCATTGTACTCTCTGTCCTCTCTGAATCCTCTGGGACCCTCCCAGCGCAAGGTCTCCTCGTCTCTGTGCTTGCCCCCACCGCTTCTGCACAGTGCTGTCTCCCCACGAGCTCCTGCAAGGTTGAGTTCTGAGTTATCTGGCCTTTGATGTGCACAGACTGGCTTTCCTGTGAACTTTGCCTGTGCACCTGTCTTTGGTTTTCCTGAGACTTTGCCAGTCACTCAGTCATGTCTGACTCTTTGCAACCCTATGGACTGTAGCACACTAGGCCTCCCTGTCCATCACCAACTCCCAGAGTTTACTCAAACTCATGTCCATTGAGTCAGTGATGCCATCCAACCATATCATCCTCTGTCGTCCCCTTCTCCTCCTGCCTTCAGTCTTTCCCAGCATCAGGGTCTTTTCCGACGAGTCGGCTCTTTGCATCAGGTGGCCTGGGGCTGGATTTTCCTCTCCTCTCTCTGGCGTCATCCACCTTGGGTCTCGGCCCCTCGTCACGATCAAGAACTGATGACCGGGTGATTGGTGACATTTTTCTTTTCCTTCTGACACTAGTTCGTTTATATCTGAATCACCCTTATCATTCAGGAATGACAGGACAAATCTGCTTCTGAACAAAGTGAACAAACTGAACAAACCCGTGCTAATTCTTGCCTTCCTAACTTAGACTATCAGCCACCCACAGACGCCATGGCGGGGCCTGCGGCAGACACAAGAGCCTGAGTCACCTCATTCATAAACAGCGAAAGTTAGAGTTGCCTTGGCCTCTGGGAAGGGATTCTTGAGAAGCCTTTTATTTTCACCCAGCTTTTCCTGAAAAAATCATGAAAACAATGTACTGTTTCTCAGAAATACAGAAATATACCATCTTCTGTTAATGGGCCCAGAGCAAATTTTTTTAGTAAGGGTTAATTTTTTGCGGAAAAATAAGACCTGGGGATTTTTTTCCCTGCAGACATATACTGGACAAAAGATGTCTCTTCTATCAGCAGAGTGATGATGGTGAAGATGGTGATAGGGGTGTATGTGGATGGTCCAAACTGGCTGGACATGTTCCTTCCCCTTTGTACCTGAGTATGGGCACATGGAGCTTCTGTTTCTTGTTTTTAACCCTGAGAGCATCATCCCAGTCTTGTTGCTGGTCAGTGATGGCTGTGTTGTAACAACATTTCTGCTGCAGCGGTGACCTAGCGATGTGCAGTCTGACTGCCTGATAGGAGGATGTTTTCCTGTTTTAGGGGTGAGCCCACTTGCTGTCCTGAGTCTGGCCTGCTGCCCCAGTTTCCTTTGCTCTCACCTGATCAGTGGGATACACTCAGGTTTATGTATCTGCACACACAGAATCAAACCCGTGGCTGACTATAAGAAAAGTTGCTTAATCAAAGTTTTATTTACATGGGACCAAATGGCTAGAATCATCTGTGAGATTTTTTCCCTCTCTAAACTGACAGAATTACCTTGTTGTTTTGACACTTGGAGGCACAGATATAGAGAAAAGCTTCAAAAGCTTCAGAGATCTCCCCAGGTGATCTCATCCATACCCATACCTTTAAATGCCACCTCCATGCTGACAGTCCCTAATTTGCATCTTAGGAAGGCCTCTTCTCAGAGCTCCAGGCTCCTATCCAGTTGCTGGTTTAACCTTTCCAGGTGGGGGTTACACAAGCATCTTAAACCAACTGTGTCTCTAACAGAGCTCTTGACATTTCTCCTAACCCATTTCTTCTCCACCTTTCTACCTCAGTAGATGGCACTGTCCTTTCCCTAGTTACACAAATCCAAATCTAGGAGCCACCTGTGATGTAGTCCTCTTCTTTATGCCTTCTCTGCAAAGTAACTCTCTTTACCTTGTCCATGATGGGCATCTCCTCCCAGACACCCTGAGAGCCTCCCAATAGAGTTTCCTGCCTCTTCACGTGCACTGCAGTTCATCCTCCACACAGCAGTCTTTTTAAAACTTAAATTGGATCCCGCCACTCTCCTTTCTAAAACTTTTCACTGAATTTAATTGCACTGAAAATAAAACCCAAACTCTTTATCTTGGTTGGTTAGGCCCTTCCTGATCCACTCCTGGGCGCCTCTGCAGTCCTGTCTGGTACCCCCTTCCCATCTCTGCATTCCAGCCACAGTGGCTCCCCTTCCCCCTCCAGCGCCCCTTCCTGGACCATACCAGGCTCTTCCTCCCCAAAGTCCTTGCTCAGGCCGCTCCCTCTGCAGGGAACAGACACCCTCTGACCACATGGCTTGGCTCCTTCTTAGAACTGCAGCTGAAAATCCCATCTTAGGGAGGATGCTTCTGACTATTCAGGTGAGTTTATTCTTTGCCCACTTGGATGTCCTCTATCACTGCCCCCTCTTAGTTTTATTCCCAGCACTTTAGCTTTGGGGATTACTTAGTTGTCTCCTTGTTTAGTGTCTGGTTTCCTCTCTGGGCTGAGTTCTGGGTGGCAATGCTGTATCTATCTTGTTCACCTGGACCCATAGTACTCAACTTAAAACAAACATTTGCTGAAGAAACACTGAAGACATGCAGAACAGGGCTAGTAGTAACACCGCTCAGGCCCTGCCCCACTGGGTTGAAAGAGATCGTGGGTATGAAAGTGATCTGGGCAAACTGAATAGCGGCATGGGTGATATCAATGGTTAACTGAGCACATGGATAACAAGCATGAGGTGTAGGAATAAGGCTCTATGCTTGATGGAAAACCAAAGGGCTGCTTTGCTCTTCTAATTCTAGGAGAAAAGTGAATCTGAGAGCTGGTTCCAACCCAACAGTGATGCCAGTAGGACAGCAATATAATATATATTCCTCTGCCTTAGCTGTGAAGAAACTTACAGCTAAATTGGGACTATTGTCATGCAAAAATTAGCTCAAAATGTTCTGTTAAACACAGATAATGTTTTGTGAAAGTACCTAGCACCCTGCCTGAAACATGGAAGAAGCTCAAAATTAAACAGTCATATGTGAATCGTCTTGGATTTGATTGTATCTTTGCCATTTTTCAGAATAAACTACTTCCTATCTTCTTTGGAGGCAGCAAGAACATCAAGCAGTTTTGTTCTGTTTTTTTACTATAAAATAAAATTATTCATCATAGCCCAAAGTGGAAAGAGCCCAAATGTCCATCAACTGATAGATAAAATGTATATATCCATACCATGGAATATTATTATAAAAAGAAATTAAGTATTAACACATGCTACAACATCAATGAACCTTGGGAGCACGATGCTAAGGGAAAGAAGCCAGTCACTAAAGACCACAGATTGTATGATTGCTTTTACATGAAATATCCAGCATGGGCAAACCCATGGAGGAAAGTAGCTTGATTGTTGCTGAGGGCTGGGGGATTGGGAGGGAATGAGTGACTGTGAATGGCAGTGGAGCTTCTCTGTGGGGTCAGAAAATGGTGGTGGTGATGGATGTACAAGTCTTTGAATATAGGAAAAGATCACTGAATTGCACTTTAAATGGGTGAATTATATGAAATATGAATTACATTTCAATAAAGCTATTAACATTGATTAGTTAAAGGAGAGTAAGAGTGCCCCTGGCTCTCTGATGGTGGCATGACTGAACAGGCCATTCAGAGTGGGTGTGAATAAAGGGCTAGCTTTGGCTCGACGTGAATGAAAAGTCCTCCATCTCTCTCTCCCTCTCTCTTCATCCCTTCCTCCTTCCCTTCTTCACTTAACTCTTTTCTCAGCATTCTTCTAGAGACCCCCAACCCAGAGATAATGTAGACAGACCCTTCATCCTCGAAGAGCTTTGTTTGGGGGTTAGAGCAGGGTGGAAAGAAGATACAGAAATGGTGAGCGCAGTCAAGACTGAACCTAACTTCCTGGGCACCGATAGAGTGTCCTGGGGATTCTGGCAAGAGAGATCCTCTTTGTGAGGAGCCGCACATTTGGTCAGAGCAAACGCCGGTCTAGTTCTTCACTGGTATGTCAATTCAACAGTCACAGTGCGTGGTACTCAGGAATCAGAGACGAATAAGAGAGTGTGCGCGCAAGGGGTGGGTGGGACATGTGACCCAACTGTGGTAGGGGCTGGGAGTGGGCTGCTGAGAATAGGGCAGCGTTGTGGGGTGGCTCGCCGCTAGAGGGAGCGCCGCGTCGTTCTCCGCCACGGCGCTGGGCTCCCAGCTGCAGCCGGACCTGGCGGCCGCCGGGGCTTGGGGTTTCTTGGGAAACGCGCTCCTTGGACCTTTCCCATGTAAAGATTTCTCAGAAGCAGCTGGACTCAAGAATCCTCAGTGTTGTTTGTCGAGAATTTGCAGACCCCTTGAGTCCGGGATGCGGCCTCAGGCCTGTTGCAAACCCTGGTGGTGGTGGAGGGGGAGTCGGGGCAGCAGCGGGGATTCTGGCGGCTCCTAGCAGCTGTCCTTTGCTCCCCGTGTCTGAGGACCGGCAAAGGCCTCCTGTGTGCCCCGCGGGGAGCTTCCTCTGGCCCTCGGAGCTGCAAAGGACAGGCCCCGTGTTCTGGGCAGATTCTCAACTCTCTGCTACCTGGAGGGGGTGGGGGGGGCGCGGAAGTTTAGTGCTTCATAGGAAGGAGGGATGTAGAGCAGGTTTAGGAAAAAACTGAGGCTGAGCTGGTAGGATGAGTAGCAGCTCGTGTCAGAGACCTGGGGACCACCATCATGGCTGCATCCTTGGGCCACATCCTCGACCTTTGGCTGACTCAGGCTCTGCTAGCGGTGGGAGAAGTTTAGGGCCTGTTCTATCCCTCCAGCACTGACTCCTGGGTTTAGTAGACAGACCGTCCTTCGCAGTCCCTGGACTGCCCCCCAGCAGCAGAGGGGCGATCGGGGACCCGACATGCTGCCGGAAGCCAGCGCACCGTCTGCTGCGGGAGCAGGTCAGAGCCGGCCTGCTGAGGCTCCTGCCTCTGCCGTGGTTAATACTGGTGATTACCGTGGTTACCTGAGGCTGGAAGCTCTGACAGGCAAAGGCAGAGCTGGTGAAGGATGTCCTCTCCCTGCTCAGAGCCACATGATGGCCTCGGCCTCCCTGGGCGGTGTTCTCCTGTCAAATATAAGAGCTGGGACCAGAGAAGATATTCTGCTACGGTTCAGCTGATCCGTGCAGCATCCATCACCAAGCATCGGGAGCCTTTGGGGGCCCAGTCCCGAGCACAGTAAGCGTCAGGGTGGCAGAAGGGGTGTGTTGACTCTGCCCTCCGTCTGTTCAGTCTTGGGAGGACAGAGAGATGGAAAGAGATGGTTTTGGGGTCCTCTGGGAGCTCTGGGTCCGAGGAGGGATGCCTTTAGAGGACGAGGTGGAGAATGCAGCCTGGACTCTCGGGGGTGCAAGGATCACTTGCTGGGCCTGGGTTCCAGTGCCAGATAGAGGCTGCAATCACCCCCTCTCCACATAGGGTGCTGGCTGGGGAGGCAGGACACCTGCTCTGCCGGTGGTTATGAGCTCCGGCTCCTGCTGGGTCCTGATTTCTCCATCTGCAAAATGGGGTTAATGATTACTAATCGCCCACCTACTTCAAGTCTGTGGGGAGGATTTTTTAAATGAATAATTTTGTGCATTGAAATGAGCCGACAGATTTCAAGCCTTTGGAGAAAAGGCCTTATTTATTATTATCATCAACTCACTGAGCAGAAATTCCATTTATCTCCTTTGTTGCCTCTCCAGTGCTGCATGAACTGAGAACCATATTACTGTGGTGAGATGACAGGGCTCTGCACAGCCACCCAAATCCTAGCCCTTGGTGTTCCTGGAGGGGGCTGGGGAGGATGAGTGGGGCTTCCTCTGAGCTCCGAGGGGATTCTAGGGCCAAGAGCGGAGCAGGGACTTCCTGTCCAAACACTAAAGCAGAAGTCTGAGGCCTCTCCACCAGGTGCCTAGCCTGGGCTATGCGAGCTGGAGAAGGAAGCAGGAGCAGAGGGTGGAGGAGAACTGCTCTGAAGCTCTTTTGCTTTGGTTCATTATCACTATGGGGCTTCCCTGGTGGCTCAGATGGTAAAGACTCTGCCTGCAATGCTAGGAGACCCGGGTTTGATCCCTGGGTTGGAAAGATCCCCTGGAGGAGGAAATGGCAACCTGCTCCAGTATTCTTGCCTGGAGAATCTCATGGACAGAGGAGCCTGGTGGGCTACAGTCCATGGGGTCACAAAGAGTTGGACACCATGGAGTGACTAACACTTTCACTTTCATTATCACTACATGTTGACTTAGAAAATGAGAAAATGGAGATAAGCAAAAAAGAGAGAATGAAGAAAGAAAATCACATATTAAATTAATTAAATTCTAATGCTCAGTTTTGGTAAAGTGCCTCTCATAGGAGGTCCCTGTAAATAGCCAAGGGAGCGAATGAACTCAGAAGACTGTGATCTGTCTGATAAATATCTGCTAAACTTCTACAAATAAAAAATTATGTATATATATATATTAAATATATAAGGTAATTTTTATTTTTTTATTGGAGTATAATTGCTTTACAATGTCGTGTTAGTTTCTGTTGTGCAGCAAAGTGGATCAGCTATATGTATACATATATCTGAGGCTTCCCTGGTGGCTCAGCTGGTAAAGAATCTGCTTGTAATGTGGGAGACCTGGGTTCCATCCCTGGGTTGGGAAGATCCCCTGGACAAGGGAACAGCTACCCACTCCAGTATTCTGGCCTAGAGAATTCCATGGATTGTATAATCTATGGGGTCACAAAGAATCGGACATGACTGAGCAACTTTCACACACACATATCCCCTTCCTCGTGAGTGTGCCTCTGGCCACCCCGCCGCCCCTCATCTCACCCATCTAGGTCATCACAGAGCACCGAGCTGGGCTCCCTGAACTATACAGCATCTCCCCACTAGCTATATATGGTAGTGTATGTATATCAATGCTATTCTCTCCATTCATCCTACTCTCCTTTCCCCACCCCTCAAGTCCACATTTCCATTCTCTATTCCTGCCCTGCAAATAGGTCCATCAGTAACATTTTTCTTGATTCCATATAAGAGATTATACTTTTAAGAAAAAAACTAATGTGATTTTCGGTTCACTCTTAAATGGAGAGGAAGGTATGGAGAGTTCCCATATATTCTGTGCCCCCCTCCCCCCACATGCACAGCACCCCCCATGATCAACCTCCCTGAGGGGACAGGTGTTACTGTCGATGAACCTATACTGATGCATCATTATCACTCAAAGGCCATGGTTTACACTAGGGTTCACTTCTGGTGTACACTCTATGGATTTGGAAACATGCATAATGACATGCGGGGCTTTCCTGGTGACTCAGTGGTAAAGAATCCACCTGCCGTGCAGGAGACTTGGGTTCAATCCCTGGGTGGGGAAGATCCTCTGGAGAAGGAGACACTCTAATATTATTCTTGCCTGGGAAATCCCATGGACAGAGGAGCCTAGCGGGAGCCTGGGATCACAAAGCATCAGACATGACAAGAGTGGCTAAATAACAACGTAATGACACACCCACACTCTTATAGTGCCATACAGAGTTTCACTGCCCTAAAAAGCCTCTGTTTTCTATCAGACTTTTCTCCCCTTCTCTATATAAGCACATAGAAATGCTCTGCCCATTTTAGTAATAAATAATATATTTTTAAAGATAGGATTATACCATGCATATTGATTTAAAACCTGTTTTCTCTCTGAAAAGTGTAATGAGGATAAGAAGTTTGAAATACCTCCTTCTTGATCACTTGGGTTTGACCCTTGAAGTCTTTGTATCACTCAGGCTAGATCAGGAGGCTGAAGTAAGGAAGAAGGACATGACATGATGAAGGCAGAATCTTCCTGAGGCTGGCTGGGGGAGGAGGCAGAGAAAAGCAAGGGGTAAGACAGAGCATCCTTTGGTCCTCTCTTTACCTCTGTGATGCTGGAGAATATTCTTGAGAGTCCCGTGGACTGCAAGGAGATCAAACCAGTCAATCCTAATGGAAATCAACCCTGGGTATTCACTAGAAGGACTGATGCTGAAGCTGAAACTCCAATACTTTGGCCACCTGATATGAAGAACTGACTCATTGGAAAATATACTGATGCTGGGAAAGATTGAGGGCAGGAGGAGAAGGGGATACAGAGGGTGAGATGGTTGGATGGCATCACCGACTCGATGGACATGAGTTTGAGCAAGCTTTGGGAGTTAGTGATGGACAGGGAAGCCTGGCATGCTGCAGTCCATGGGGTCACAAAGAGTCGGACACAACTGAGCAACTAAACTGAACTGAACTTACCTCTGTTCTCCACAAAAGCTGTGCTTACCCCCAGGTGTGGGTCTCAGTCATTACCCCTTTTCCAGAGTCCCTTTCTCCTTGGGGAAGATCACTCACTGAAAAAACAGGTGCTTGCTGGGGAAAATACACCTGTATCAGTATCTCTATTTGTATATCTATATATATTGATATCTATATCTATCTATATAGGTATATATATTTTTTGGTCACGTGAGCCTTGCCAGGTCTTCCTGGGCTCCTAGCAGATCAGCAGGTATCTCCTGCGTATATAAGAACCCTCCCACATGGGGGCTCAGGAGAGTCCCTTGTAACTCTCAGCCTCTGATTGTCCATAGCACTTCCTCTGCCTGTCTCATCTGTGCTGACAGCTACTCCTTTATCCCCATGGGTCAGATTCTTAAGTATCCTTATACCCTGGGCTCTGCTCAAAGGGGCCCCTACTTCCTCACTAGTCCTCTGGTCTCCTCCCGTCCTGTCTCTGTGGTCCAAACCTGTGCGGTGGCCCATGGTGATGGCTGGTGGAGAAGGTGGAAGCAGGGCCACCCCAGCGGGCAGAGCACCAGCCCGCCAAGCGGGAGTCACATGCGGAGTCTGGCAGAAACACAGCACAGAGCCCTCCACCTCCTTGTTGGACAAGACTCCAGGGTGTATGGTAACTGCAGGTGGGCTCCAGCTCATCTGGTTAGGATAGTGCTTTGCATTTCTGTTTCCTGAGGGTGTGGTTTGTACCCCTGTTGCTCATCATGCAGGATATGTTCCTCGACATTGGGCTGGCTGTTCAGGAAGAAGCAAACCATTTGTTCCGAAAATCATGGCTGCTGAAGATTCTAAGCCAACAGGCTGGATCACGGGACATGTATTTACAAAGAGAAACTTAGTTGGGACAGCATCAAGTTCTCCAGCTTGGCCTTCTTTCCACCAAGGACTGCTCAGATCCACGTGCACAGATACACACACTCAGATGCACACACTCGGAATGCCAGGGACCTCGTTCAAGATCCATGTTGCATTATGTCCTTTGCTGCTTAAAGCATCAATCTCTCAGAATTAACTCTGCTGCCTTCACGGCCAAACAGACCTGCTGACCCTCTGCCTGTTCTTTGTGCCTCTCCCCTGTTCACCAGTCCCTGCCACATAGCCTGCCTTCAGCTGCCTTCACATCTCCATCCTTCATCCCCAAGGGCTGCCTCCTGCCCAGGCAACTGCCAGGGGTCCTCTTTGCCCTCTTCCTGTTGGCCCTCTTCCCAGGCTTCAGGATTCCCCTTTTGGAGGGGCCTTTCCCTGCCACTCTATCTCACACAGCTTTCCCTCTTCCTTCTTCCCACTGTCTATTCCATTTTCTAATTTTTTTGTCTCTTTACTATTTCTTCTCTGTCTGTCCAAATAGCCTCCATGAGAGCCAGAACCATGTATGTCAACTTTGTTGACCACTGTGTCCCCAGCACCTTGCAGAATGCAGGCCGTGTCATGAGCACTCCATACGTAGTTGACCAATGAGTGGTTTAGCAACACTTGTAAGGGTGTCTTGTCTTGAGATGATTTTAAGCTCAATCTGAGTGGTCTCTCTCTGGGGAGGGGAAAAGGATCACTCCACTCTGCTAACACAAATGTTGTGGTTCTGGAGTTCTGGGCTGGGTTCTCAATATAAGAAATGCATTAACAAAGAGCACGTACCTGGAGGAGACTGACTCCAAACCATGGGCTTTGAGGGAAAGACACTCAGGGCTTTTCACTCGGAAAAGGAAAGGCTTAGGTGATACCCTAAGAGCTGGCCGCTAACATCTGAGGCATTGCCATACTGTAGAAGGCTCATTTTGTGTGCTTGGAATGGGTTTCTTTGGAGGATGTGGCCTCCCATGATGGGAGCTGTTACTACAAACTTCCCTTGGTGAAGATGTAGGACTCAGTGGCATTTAAAGTTACTTTCAGTTACATCCAAAAATATCTTTGTTGAGCTGCTCCTAATAGTCAGGGGTAGGTAGGAAGAGCAAGCAACTTCTGTTTTGCAGGATTTATTGCCTCCCTGGAAAGAAGTTCTCTCTGACCCTGTGTGTATGTGTGTGTATTTGTGGTGAGAAGATTGTTGTTGAAGAAATCATCACTTAGTATCCCTTTCTCTTCCTCCTTAGGATGGTGTGTATTTGTATATTTGCCTCACTCACTTCCGGTGTAGCCATGTAACCAGTGTACAGAAGTGGGGGTATGCCCAGGCTTGAATGTTTGGGTTTGCCCTCTGCTGCTCCTGCCCGCACCATGAGATCCATATATCCTGTGTAATTCATAGTTCCATGATGGAGACACACATGGAGCAGACCTAATCCAAGCCCAGCCGAGTCTAGCTAACCTATGGACCCAAGGGTGAAAAGAAAGAAATGTCTGTTGTAAGCCACTGAGATTTGGGGATTATTTGTTACACAGCAGTATCACAGCCAAGCCTGACTAATGAATATTCATGTTTTTTTTTTTTTCTCCTTTACATAGAACTGTTCCAGTACTTAAGTCTGAGATGCTGACTCTGATGCATATCATTGAGGAATCAAAGTTTAGTGAACAGCTTCCACCCACTCCAGACTCCTTCCATGACCTCTTCCTGGAGTGAGCATCTCCTACATTTAGAGGACAATGTACCACATTGAAAAATTTTGCCTTTTCCCCAACAAGCCACTCCACAGGCTCTCAGACCTGCCTGTTTCTGACAAGAGCTGTTCTTGTCATGGGCGGACCTCAGTTTCACGGGGACGGTGATGAGGCTGGAGCTCAGAGAGATGGAGAAGCCTCTGAAGCTGCAGCAGCAGGAGCAGAAGGCACAGCCGCAGGGCCCTCTGGAAAGAACAGAGAAGAGAAGTGGTTGCTGCAGACCTGAGCCAGGATGTTCTCTGTGATGTCAGGTGAGCTGTGCTCCCCCCTCCAACCTACCTAGCACAGACACTTTGGAAAGTGGCTTTTCAAATGCCTTTGACTCTTATCTCTCTTACATCACCCTCTGAAATGAAATCTCAAACACTTTAGCGGGGTTTGATGCAGAGAACAGTAAGCAGATAGAGGTTCAGGCAGAAACAGAGCAGGAGTCAAAAGCCCTGGAGAAAAGCATGAATGGGTTTGGAGAGGACAAATAAAATAGCAGAGACATTTATACAGGTCTCCCCTACCTCTCAGAACAAAACAATTATGAGATGAGAGAGGCATGGATGGGAGGAAATTCTTTCATTTTTCACATTGCAAGCTAGAGAGATCCAATAGCCTGTTTATGAAGAACAATAAAGAAGATACATGAACTCACTAAAGAGGTTGTTACAAATATATCGGGTGGCTTTGAAAGGCCAGGGTTTTCTCCCCCGTTTTGGATAAAGCTGTCAGCTAAGTATTAAGAGATTTTTTTCTTTTTTTTGCTTTTGCCTTTTTTTTTTTTTTTTTCAAAAAGCAATAACTGGCACCAGCAGTTTGTTACAATTGGCAGAAAGAGTTATCACTTTTATTTAGGATTTGGAAATGCAATCAAAGAGGGGCAGATTGGAGCTTGAATTAAATGAAGCTTAAACAAGCAAAAAGAAAAATCTCCGCTGGTCTTTTAAACAAACAAACACAAAAATTACAGCTCCTTGTTGTTAATTTGAAGCTATAAAAATTTGACACTCACACTTGATAAAATGGTGCCAAGCTGAATGGTTGCTACTTCTTGTATGTGTGTTAAGTACTGAATATTCTGATTATTTTTAAGAGTAAAAACCCATTGTTTCCAGAAACTCTTTGGTTAGGACCTGACTAGCTTATTGCCTGCGAAGTCACAGTGAAGATTCATTCTGTCGGCTTTGGAAGAAATTATTCTTCCTAGGACAATTTAAAGAGACCAAAAAAAACCTGGGAGGATCAGTTCTGTTCAGCTGCCTGTTTTCACATTTGTCGTGTTTTGTGATTCCTGAATACCAAATTGCCCTCTGAAGTTGTCGAAACATTGCTATCTATGACTTGCCCTCTATTATTATTTCAATCCTCATACAGAAAGTCTTCATATTATCTGGTAACTTGCCTTATCTAGATCACAGCTTTAAGAATCAGAATAGACCAGGAAAAAAGTTCCCTTTGAGAAGATAAAAGAGATGTCACAAAATATTTGCTCTACATCGCAAGCATTTTACCTCTAAGTCTGTGTATTCATTCAAGTTCTTAAATTCCAACTAGAGCAGCACTCTTGTTTTCAAACCCAGAGTGAATTAGAAGTGAGGAGAGGTCCTTCTATGGGCTAGGGCAGTGGGTATCAGCAGTGACAGTCTGGTAATAAGAGACAGAAAAACTACAAAATAGATGCAGAAGTCAAAAAACTCAGCAGTTTGATTCTACTTAGTAAAGGGGTAAATACTTTCCCAAGTGTGATGTTTAATTTTATGTGTCAACTTGATGGACCATGGGGTGCTTAGATATTCAGTCAGACCATATTCTGGATGTGTTCTGGGTATGTGAAGGTGTTTTGGATGAGATTAACGTTTGAGCTGATAGACTGAGTAAAGCAGATTGCCCTCCCTGATGTGAGTGGGCCTCATCCAATCAGTTGAAGGTCTGAATAGAACAAAAAGGCTGACCTCCCTGTGAATAAGAAGGAATGCTTTTCTTCCTGACTGCCTTTGAATCGGGACATTGGCCTTCTCTTGCCTTTGGACTCAGACTCAGACTGGAATTCACACCATTGGCTCTTTTGCTTCTTGGGCCTTTGAACTTGAAGTGGAACTTTACTGTTGCTTTCCCTTGGATCTCCAGCTTGTAAATTTGTAGTTCTTGGGCTTTGTCAGTCTCTGTAATTTCATTAAGCAATTCCTTATAATTCCTTTTAACCCCTCTCTGTATATATATCCTATCTATCTGTCTGTCTGTCTATGTATCATTTCATCCTATTGGTCCTGCTTCTCTGGAGAACCCAGACTAATAGACTAAGCCTTACTTTAGTCTTGGGGCTCCACCTGATTGGACTGACGATGCTCACCTGTGTCATGAAAGGAAGGTAAAGGGATTTTCCTCTCACACTCAGGCCTCAGGTCGGCTGTCCCTTCCCCTGGACCCTGCCCAGACACCAGCACTTGTGTCTGTTCCACCAGCTCAGGGCGGCGCCTAATTGGCTGTTTCAGGCTTTGAGCACCTCTTTAGCTTCTAGAATACAGGCTCTGAGGGACCGTGAGCGGCTGGTTCTTTGCTGTTTCCCTGTGCCTACACACAGTGACTTACTGTCTATAAACCCTTATTGGGTGAATACATGTTCTCTCTACCCTTTCACAATGGCATTGAGTAGGAATAGTTGAAGACTTTTCTGTAATGTGTTAATGTTTAGAGAGAAAGCCCTTAGGCTTTGTAAACACCCTACCTTATCCCTTCCTCCTGCCTCCCCTCCCCACACTGGTGTGAAATGGTGCACTTGGGCACCTTCAGTTGTAGTAAAAGATGTGGTTCAGGGAAGCAATGCCAACTGGATCTTATTTCCTCAATGAAACAATGCTATGATAATGGGTGAAATTTCTTATTCATAACTTTTTATAGAAACATTTGATATTTAAATCCTGAAGTAGATATTGGCTTGGAATCAGAACTGCAGTTGAATCCTGCTTCTTCCAGCTGATGCTCTGTAACTATGGGCGGGTCTTTTCACCTCTGCAGGTCTCAGTCTCCTCATCTACTAAGTAGGAAAGAAAAATAATATTCACTTCACAAGGCAGTTGTGAGGATTAAACTCAGTAATGTATGCAAAGTAGCTTGTGTATTACCTGGCACATAATAAGCGCTCAATAAGTTTTAATTCCCTCTCTCCCTTCTCCTTTTTCCAGTTCAATCAAGGATTATGATAGATGTGTTTCCCTGTGCAGTGTAAAGCTTTTAAAAGTGCATATAAATCAACTAAATAGGCCAGTGAAATAATTGATCATATAACATTTGTTTAAGAGATCCTGGGGTGAGGGACAAAAGATTAGGGGCTTGTGGAAACCTCGAGAGAGCTCCTAGGAGCAGGCAGGTCAGACGGGGATTCTGTGCTGTGGCCTGTGCACCCCTGCTCCGAATTCGGGGAGAAAGGGCAGGTGGTGCGATGAGCTGTGACTTACTTATAATTCAGAAGAGTGACTGTGAGGGTCCTGGCTGCTGGGTGGGCCCCTTAAGGAAAAGGCAAAGTGATCCAAGGAGGCACTGAAATGGCATCTGGCCTGCCTTCTGAATGCGACGTTTGTGAATTAATCTCAGTGAGGGCAGAAGGTAAGCCAGGTGACCCAGTTCTAAACATCTCACCACTTGCCTGTGGTGAAGAGAAAGGCACATTTGCAGGCCTCCTTCCCCCTCTTTCTCCTTCTGTGGGTGAACCTGGAGAGCAGGAGCCTCCGGGCTGTATTTGGAGAACTCTGGAGACGCTGTTCCTTGGGGGTGGAGTGCCATATGCCACAGACAGAGTGGAAGGAGATCGAGAGCTGAAAGGGGTGTTCATTCAGCGGCGAGAGAATGGCCTCGAATGTGATTCAGATTCTAGGCAATCCTATGATTGCCAAGGGGTGGGGGCGATGGGGGGAAGGGATAGTTAGGGAGTTTGGGATGGACATGTACACACTGCTATATTTAAAATGGATAACCAGCAAGGACCCACTGTGTAACACAGGGAACAGACTCAATGTCATGTGGCAGCCTGGATGGGAGGGGAGTTTGGGGGAGAATGGATACATGTATATGTATGGCTGAGTCCCTTTGCTGTCTACCTGAAACTATCACAACATTGTTTATCAGCTATACATCAATATAAAATTAAAAAGTTAAAAAAAACTGGAGTATCTCTTGGGCTTCCCAGGTGGCGCTAGTGATAAAGAATCTGCCTGCCAATGCAGGAGACACAGGAGACATGGGTTTGATCCCTGGGTCCGGAAGATCCCCTGGAGGAGCACATGACAACCCACTCCAGTATTCTTGCCTGGAGAATCCCATGGACAGAGGAGTCTGGTGGGCTACAGTTCATGGGGTCGCAAAAGAGTCAGACGTGACTGAGCATGCAGAACATCTCTTGCTCTAGGGGAGGACAAGGGGAATTCTATTTGCTCACCCATGGTTCCTTGCTTCTCTGGACCCTGGCCGACCCATGTTTTAGAGTGGAATTCGGAGGAGGCATTCTCCAGGACAAGCCACCTCAGAGAATGGAATCAGGCATCCCTCAAGACCAGGCTCAAGGACTTCCCTTTCCTGAGTCATCCCTGCCTGCTCCAGCCTCTGCTCTCTCTAGGGACGAGATGAGAGCTTTCCTGGGAGGGTAGTACTCTGTGTCTCTGCAATTTGTGAGTGTGGAGCGGCCATTCTCTGGGAAGTTTCTTGCATTCCTGCAAGTCTTGTCAGCAGAGGCACTAACAGCCTTTGTTCTAGATCCTGTCTTAGGGGATTTTCATATAGCAGGCAGCTCTGGAAGAAGCAGACAGTGTCTCCCCCTGGGGTAAGGAGCAGATGGCAGGTATTTTTACCTCCAGTAAAGATAATATCTCCCTCAGGTAAGTTTATGCCCATTTTAAAAGGTTCAGGTTTCCTAAGCTTAGATTCCATCAGGTATGAAGCAAACCCACTGTGTGTGCCACATTCCCTGGACACCCCCCACCTCACATTGTCCCTTTGGGTGGACCAGAGGCACCAATGCAAATGCGATACTGATGCTGCCTGCGTGACGACCGTGAGGGATAAAGAGTTTTGTTTTTGGCCCAAGAGTCTCCTACCCACATCTGTAAAACTGTGGCTAACTTGTGAGTTTGCAAGAGGATAAAATCTGGGACCTTCTACAGCACTTAGTGAATGCTTCACGGGAGGAGACTGGTGACTGTCCAGGGCTGGGGCAAGGCTGTGTCCACTCGGAGGAAGCCAGTATCATCCTGATAATGACCTGCATGGCAGCTTTTGCTTGTTGAACTCTCTCTGTCTCTCTGCCTCTGTTCTCTCTGCTGCTTTGTTTCCTGGCCTCCCCTCACCTTCTGTTAGAATTTTCTGTATCTCGGGGACTTGTGAGATAACTGGGGGTTTTATCCCCCTCCACCTCTTTCCCTGGGGATGGATCTCTGGGTTCTAGCAAGTTCTGATGTCCTCTGCTCTACAAGGAGCAGTTTGTGTCAAGGTTTCTGGACCTTTGCCCACCCCCCCCACCCCCCGCCTCCCATCGCTTCCCTATTTTGTTCTCATACAGGTGTGGCCTGGTGCTTCTTCTCTTCCTTGTAATCCAGTCCTTGATGGTCTGCTTGCCAGCATGCCTGACTGCACTCTTATTTAGCAATTTCCCCATCTCAGAGAGAGAAGAATGTTCCAGGGATGCCAGACCTGAGAGTAGACTTGCTGGAGAGCTTCAAGTGTGAGACCAGCTGACCAGAGGTTGCAGTAACATGAGAGCCTGCCTTAGAGTGTCAGCCAGGTCTGGGCCTGCTTATTCTGTGCATCCTTGACACAACTCTCCTCCTCCCCCAGCCAGTACCAATCACTGTGCCTGGTCCCTTTGGGGAGGCAGAGTGACGCAGATGAACAAATAAATGGGCCCAGGTCCAAAGCCGTCTGCAGCAGGGAGCTGGCGCTGTCCGTCACTATTTCTCCTCTGTTTTTCCTCACGTCTTTATTCTTCTCACTATGTGATGTGATGGTACCTTTCTTAATCTTCCCTCTTGTTGAAAAATACTATCCTTATAATCCCTGGCCAAGAAAAACACTGAGGAGCCTTGACTGAGGATGCCCAGCCTTGGATCTGGTTAGGGTTGTGCTAGAGAGAGCTGGGGGCTCACCTTGCAGGGGAGTGAGGAGGAAAAGCAAGGGAAGGTCCCCTCTGTGACAGTCACCTGACATGTGACAGGAGCCCAGGAGAGGGAGGCTCGTGCTGGGCCCACCCAGCCCTCAGCATTTGTCATCTGTCAGGAGCAGACGGCAAATCCTAGGAGTTAGGTTTCAAGACTTAAGGTGGCCTCTCGTGGATTGGCTTGTACCCCCTCAGTGTCTGAAAAGATATTTTGGGGTCCTCCCCTTCTCTGGGCCCTTTTTAAGTCATTCCAAAGGGCAGAAGATTGCATTTATTCATTCCCCCCCCCACCCCCACAAATAGGCATGCATTTCACCTGTTTTAAATGATAAAAGATTCTTTCTCTTTAAGGATGAAAGGAATGGATTAAGGAATGTGAAGAATTTTGGAGGCTTGAGCCTAGACCATCCTTACTTGCTCCTCTTCAGTTGCTCAGTCCTGTCCAACTCTGCAACCTTATGGACAGGTTCCTCTGCCCATGGGTTTTTCCAGGCAAGAATACTGGAGTGGGTTGCCCTTTCCTCCTCCAGGGGATCTTCCTGACCCAGGGATTGAACCCTCATCTCCTGTGTCTCGGGCATTGCAGATAGACTCTACTGCTGAGTCACCAGGGAAAACCAAATCATCCTTCTGTGGGTGCTAAGTCGCTTCAGTTGTGTGTGACCCTTTGCAATCCTTTGGACTGTAGCCTGCCAGGCTCTTCTGTCCATGGGATTCTCCAGGCAAGAATACTGGAGTGGGTAGCCATTCCCTCCTCCAGGGGATCTTCCCGACCCAGGGATCGAACCTGTGTCTCTTACAGATCATCTCTGGGCCCCTTTAAGTATTCATTATGCATTCATCCATCCAGCCATCCTTCCTTCACACATTTGACTCAGTGATCATCGCTTAATGAATCTCTATGCTAGACTCTGTGGTAGGCCTTGTACTGTAAGCAGAAGCAAAGTAAAGAGGCATGTCCCCACTCTCAGGGAACTTGCAAGCTAACAAGGGAGACAAATAAGCCATCCCTGCAGGAAAAGTGCAGGCTCTCTGAGTGTGAATCCTATGAGGACTGTCTGGGTGGCCAGAGATAGTCTGGCTGTGGAAGTGACATTCCTGCAGAGCTCTGGAGAGTGAGTAGAACTTACTGGGTGCTGAGAAGGGAAAAAGCATTTTGGGCAAAATACAACATTAATGCCAGAATTTGTCACAGGAACATAGTGAGTGGAGGAGGATAGGAAACAAAAATGAAAATGTCAAGACAATTAACAAATAAAGAATTCCTTTGTGTCAAGAGGATCTGAGAAATGGGCTGATTCAGATCTTCTTGTTTGATAGATGAACTGAGTTTCTTGCCCTATATGGTGGCTCCTATGGGGTGAGACTAAGGCCGGGGTGGGTTGGGGCGGGTGGTCAGGGCTGTGAGACTGGATGATGGGAAATCACAAGTCATTGGCCAAGCCCCGAGGGACTACAGAGTTCCACTGCCCACCCATCTTACCTATAGTATACATCTCTTACCTGAATAGGAAGTCCCTTGCATATGATCCTTCAAGTTGGAAACTTTCAAAGATGCGAATGTGCCACTGTATGCCAGCTGTTGTACTGTTCAAGTTACTGTACTGTAAGATTAAAAATGTTTTCTTATTTTTTGGGTGTGTTTTTTTCTGTATTATTTGTGTGAAAAGTATTATAAACCTATTATCAGTTCAGTTGCTCAGTCGTGTCCGACTCTATGCAACTCCATGGACTGTGGCATTCCAGGCCTCTCTGTCCATCACCAACTCCTGGAGTTTACTCAAACTCATGTCATTGAGTCGGTGATGCCATCCAACCATGTCATCTCCTGTCATCCCCTTCTCCTCCTGCCTTCAATCTTTTCCAGCATCAGGGTCTTTTCAAATGAGTCAGTTCTTCCTATCAGGTGGCCAAAATATTGGAATTTCAGCATCGGCATCAGTCCTTCCAGTGAATATTCAGGACTGATTTCCTTTAGGGTGGACTGGTTGGATCTCCTTGCAGTCCAAGAGACTCTCTAGAGTCTTCTCCAACACCACAGTTCAAAAGTATCAATTCTTCGGTGCTCAGCTCTCTTTATAGTCCAACTCTCAACTTCATACATGACTACTGGAAAAACCATAGCTTTGACTAGACAGACCTTTTTTGGGAAAGTAATGTCTCTGCTTTTTAATATGCTATCTAGGTTGGTCATAACTTTTCTTCCAAGAAGTAAGTGTCTTTTAATTTCTTGGCTTCAGTCACCATTTGCAGTGTTTTTGGAACCCCAAAAAATAGTCTCACTGTTTCCATTGTTTCCCCATCTATTTACCATGAAGTGATGGGACCAGATGCCATGATCTTAGTTTTCTAAATGTTGAGTTTTAAGCCAACTTTTTCACTCTCCTCTTTCACTTTCAGAGGCTCTTTAGTTCTTCTTCACTTTCTGCCATAAGGGTGGTGTCATCTGCATATCTGAGGTTATTGATATTTCTCCTGGCAAGCATGATTTCAGCTTGTGTTTCCTCCAGCCCAGTGTTTCTCATGATGTACTCTGCATATGAGTTAAATAAGCAGGGTGACAATATACAGCCTTGACATACTCCTTTCCCTATTTGGAACCAGTCTGTTGTTCCATGTCCAGTTCTAACTGTTGCTTCCTGACCTGCATACAGATTTCTCAGGAGGCAGGTCAGGTGGTCTGGTATTCCCATCTCTTTCAGAATTTTCCACAGTTTATTGTGATCCACACAGTCAAAGGCTTTGGCATAGTCAATAAAGCATCAGTAGATGTTTTTCTGGTACTCTCTTGCTTTTTCGATGATCCAACAGACGTTGGCAATTTGATCTTTGGTTCCTCTGCCTTTTCTAATTCCAGCTTGAACATCTGGAATTTCACAGTTCACGTAGTGTTGAAGCCTGGCTTGGAGAATTTTGAACATTACTTTGCTAGTGTGTGAGATGAGTGCAATTGTGTGGTAGTTTGAGCATTCTTTGGCATTGCCTTTTTTTGGGATTGGAATGAAAACTGACCTTTTCCAGTCCTGTGGCCACTGCTGAGTTTTCCATATTTGCTGGCGTATTAAGTGCAGCACTTTCACAGTGTCATCTTTGAGGATTTGAAATAGCTCACCTGGTATTTCATCACCTTCCACTAGCTTTGTTCATAGTGATGCTTCCTAAGGCCCACTTGACTTTGCATTCCAGGATGTCTCAGTGAGTGATCACACCATAGTGATTATCTGGGTCATGAAGATCTTTTGTGTACAGTTCCTCTGTGTATTCTTGCCACTTCTTAATATCTTCAGCTTTGGTTAGGTCCATACCATTTCTGTCCTTTATTGTGCCCATCTTTGTATGAAATGTTCCCTTGGTATCTCTAATTTTCTTGAAGAGATCTCTGGTATTTCCCATTCTATTGTTTTCCTCTATTTCTTTCCATTGATCACTGAGGAAGGCTTTCTTATCTCTCCTGCTATTCTCTGGAACTGTGCATTCAAATGGGTATGTCTTTCCTTTTCTCCTTTGCCTTTCACTTCTCTTCTTTTCACAGCTATTTGTAAGGCCTCATCAGACAACCATTTTGGTTTTTGCATTTCTTTATCTTGGGGATGGTCTTCATCCCTCCTTGCCTCCTGTACAGTGTCATGAATCTCTGTCCGTAGTCCTTCAGGCACTCTATCAGATCTAGTCCCTTAAATCTATTTCTCACTTCCACTGAAAAATCATAAGTGATTTGATTTAGGTCACACCTGGATGGTCTAGTGGTTTTTCCTACTTTCTTCTATTTAAGTCTGAATTTGGCAATAAGCAGTTCATGATCTGAGCCACAGTCAGCTCCCAGTCTTGTTTTTGTTGACCGTATAGATCTTCTCCATCTTTGGCTGCAAAGAATATAATCAGTCTGATTTTGGTACTGACCATCTGGTGATGTCCATGTGTAGAGTCTTCTCTTGTGTTGTTGGAAGAGGGTGTTTGCTATAACAGTGTGTTCTTTTGGCAAAAAACTGTTAGCCTTTTCCCTGCTTTATTCTGTACTCCAAGGCTAAATTTGCCTATTACTCCAGGTATTTCTTGATTTCCTACCTTTGCATTCCAGTCCCCTATAATGAAAAGGGAATCTTTTTTGGGTGTTATTTCTAGAAGGTCTTATAGGTCTTCACAGAACCGTTCAACTTCAGCTTCTTCAGCATTACTGGTCGGGGCATAGACTTGGATTACTGTGATATTGAACGGTTTGCCTTGGAAATGAACAGAGATCCTTCTGTCGTTTTTGCGATTGCATCCAAGTACTGCATTTCGGACTCTTTTGTTGACTATGACGGCTACTCCATTTCTTCTAAGGGATTCCTGCCCACAGTAGTAGATATAATGGTCATCTGAGTTAAATTCACCTATTCCCATCCATTTTAGTTCCCTGATTCCTAAAATGTCCTTGATCACTCTTGCCATCTCCTGTTTGACCACTTCCAATTTGCCCTGATTCATGGACCTAACATTCCAGGTTCCTAGGCAGTGTTGCTCTTTATAGCAATGGACTTGACTTCCATTACCAGTCACATCCACAACTGGGTATTGTTTTTTCTTTGGCTCTGTCTCTTCATTCTTTCTGGTGTTATTTCTCCACTGATCTCCAGTAGCATATTGGGCACCTACCAACCTGGTGAGTTTATCTTTCAGTGTTCTTTTTGCCTTTTCATACTGTTCATGGGGTTTATAGCCAATTGTGTTAATTGGATACCTAGGCTAACTTTGTTAGACTTAACGAACAAATTGGACTTAAAGACATGCTCTCGGAATGGAACTTGTTCATATGCAGGAGACTTAATTGTAGGGTACTTTTTGCAAATGCTTGCCATGATGGACTCCCTGGATTTAGTTACTCCTGGCTGAGTCTTCAGCTAAGAGATGTCCACCGTGGAATCAAGTCTGAATCCCTGCTGCAGAGTTCAGAGGTCAGGACACCTAAGACAGGGCAGAGGGCAGAGGCAGCTCTCATGAAGATCAGTGGCCATGGTGCGTGCTATGTAGCAGCTCTTTTGTGCCACGGTTGGGAGAAGTTCATCTAACATTTTTTAACATTTTCCCAATTGAATGCGTGGTCTGTGGGTGCCATGAGAATGCTCATCTGTCAGTTTTGACAATATAACAGAGTGTACATTATTTATGCTAAAAATAGTCTGTACAAAAGACGAAGCTCCAGTGGCAGCACCAATGAAGTCTTAAGCTTCTGCCAGACCCCCTCCCTCAGGGATGATTGACAAAGTAATTTCTATTGTGCCTTAATGAACCAGAGCACACCATCCATACCAGCAGCCTTTGCAGCCAAGTGGCATCACTCACACCCTGTCTCCAGGCCTCCTACAGTGGGTGGTTCACCAATATAGCCTGTCTCCATAGGCCATATGGGGCTGGCAGAGTTCAGAAACAATGGTGGCCCTTGGGTCCTTGCATTTGCCTTATACTCCCTCCATCAGGATCCCAGCCATAATAGCTGCCATTTATTGAGAGCCTACTGTGTGCCAGCTCTGTGCTGAGTACGTTACCTGAATGATCTCGTGGCTTTCACATCAATCCGAAGCAGTAGATACTAGTAACATCAGAGGGAACTGAGGCTCCTTGAGGACTCAGAGGGGACTTCATCACTCCTGCGTGCGCCTTGGGGAAGGGGGCACGGAGGTCTGATTCTGTGAAGTGTGGCCTAGATACTGATGTTTTTTGTCTTTTTCCATGGTTGGGAGCAACCAGAGGTGGAGAGGATAGTTTCCAGGGGGACGGAGGAAACTGAAGAGTTCCAAATGATTCTTGCATGTTTTCTGAAAGGCTGTTGAAGGCATTTGCTTTTACATTTGGCCACATCACCCCCAAACCCCTGCCATGGGTTTTGGATACAGAAGATGGACCAGAGAAGTTGTGATTTCATTTTATGTGAGATGAGACAGCTCAGGCCAGCTGCCTCTGCCCTGAACCTGCAAAGAGTGCAGAGCAACACACAGTAGGTGCTTACTTGTCTATGGAATTAATTTGAGCCCCTGCTTAGGGATGCACACCTGCCTCCCTGTGTGTGTGTTTCTAAGGACAACGTGGCTCCCCCATGTTCTCGGGCATGGCGTGGCCTCCACAATCTCTCATGTGATGCGTTTAAATGATGTTTGTGATCTGGAATCAGCAGGGGTGGGGAGAGATTCTTTCTTCAGTGGGGACCTGCCAGATTTACTCTGAGGCTGTGACCACAGACCGGAGGCCAAGAGTTCAAGGCTGGGCCACATTGGCTACGGACTGCCAGCGCTCTGCGCGTCTGCAGCTCAGGCTCTTCATGGACCTGCCGTATCTTTTTTAATGGTGTTTTTGGACACAAGGATAGAAGAAGGGCCTGGTGCTGGCAGTGGGAAAGTCTGATTTTCATCTCCGCCTTCTCCAGGAGTGAGTTCTCTTTGAGAGAGCAGCAGGGCCAGGCTGGCTTCCTGCAGAGACCAGCTCTCCTGCCTTCACCCTGCATTTGTCTGCGGCCACAGAACATGGCCTGATTGCAACTGACTTTCCCCCAGGCGCTCGTGCAGGCCTATTAGGCTGACAGGCTGTAGTGGGTTGGGAGCAGCCCTGACTTAGTGCTGCTCCCAGGTAAGCCGCTCTCTGTGCCTCGTGGACCAATCACAGATGCCTCCCAACACCTGCGTGTGCCTGGGACCATGCCAGGCTGTGCACGGGCCTCCTGGAGGGCAGGCCTGAGGCAGAGGACTGCCCAGGATGACCTGGGAATCCAGAGAGGAAGCCTACCCAGCTCTCACTATACCCCAGGACAAGGTGGAGATGGGCAGGAGATCAGAAGTCCTGTACTTTCATTCTGGCTCTGCTGTCAACCAGCTGTTCAGTCTTGAACAAGTCTTTCTGGGCCTCAGTGTCCCCATCTGTAAAACAGGAGGATTGAACTATAATGTCTAAGAGTTCTTCTTTCTTTGATATTCCAGTTCCTTCATATCCCTCAGCCCCTCTTCTGCCCCTGCTTCTAGGCCCAGCATGGAATCGGTCATTGTATAAACTCCCATTATTCAAAACAGCATCAACATTACCTGATGTGTTAGACATGAGGGTCTCTGTCCCATCCCAGGCCTGCTGATTCAGAATCTGCATTTTGACAAGGCCTCCAGGTGATTTGGATCCACAGTCAAGTTTGGAAAGCCCTGGCATAGCCCATTCTCCCTAGGTGTGAGGCTCCAGGCTTCCGTAACCCCTCCAGAGCCCGTGGTCATTATCAGCCTTTTAGGTGATACACCTGTCCTTGCTGAGGCCTGTAAGGGAGAGTCCCAGGGCTGACTGTTGACCTCGGTGATGTCTTTGCTGAGATTGGCTCACAGAGAACCACCCTCACGCCTCCCCACCCTGCACCAACTCTGGACCCTACACTTGCTCATTTGCACAAAGGCTTCCAAATTTCAAATGGAGGAATTTTTAAAAATCCCTTAGACTGTGCCTGAAGAAATGTTGCTCAACCTTTTCCTTATAAACAGACACATACTTGGAGAGAGAGAGAGAGAAGCACAGAGAGAGAGGGGGATGGAGGGAGAGAGATGGAAATAAGTAGGAATGTCTTTAAAATATAGATGGCCTATATCATAGGTTCTTAATTAGGATCTGTAGGGTCTGTGGTTGGAGCTTCCACTGGAGTCTCTGAGCCGCTGAATTAATATATGGCATATGTGTTGATGTGCATTTTCCTGGTGAGAGAGAGGGTCTGTGCCTTACCAGAGTCTCAAAGGAGTCCATGACCTAAAAAAGTCAAAGAACCCTTGGGCTTGGTCCAAGTCTGTTTCTTGGGATTTATCGAATACCTCGCTGTTTGGAGACAAACCAAGGACTGACTGCAGGGCTCTTTATGAAAACAACTTCAGGGCTGCCAGTTAGGCAGGACTTTCGTTTCCTCTCTCTGCTCCTCTAAATTTCTCTTTGTTCTTCCTATTATCTCTATCAAGGGCTATTTTCAGGGCTGATTGGAAACGGAGAGTGGGCCTGACGGCACGGCAACAGGAGAGCATGTTTGCCGGAAAAAGCATGGGCTCTTGTTGAGAGCAAAGGCAATTAGCCCTCAGAATTGGCCACATTCCTTCCTTTCCTTCCTTTTTTTTGTTTTAAATAAAAAAACCATAAAAAACAACAAGTGAAACCAGTGAAGCCATTTCTAGAAAATGGCCAAGAGCAGATTCAGACCTGCAATTTCCTTGCTGCTGTCCAGATGGACATTCTGGGCCAGGCGCCATGTCACCGTGCTCTGGACTGAAAGGGCTGTTCTGGTCTCAGGGGCTGATTTTCCGTTCATCCCTGAGGCCTCTGAAGTACCACTGGTGGGGGCCCCTTGGGGGTGAGTAGGTCACCTGTGGCTGTGAGGCTAGCTAGCCCCAATGGGTAGGAGTGGGTCCACCCCTCTCAACACCATTTGCCCCCAACCCCCAGCACTGTTCACCCATGTGGCTGCAGGATGGCCACTTGTGACATGGGCACTGTGTGTATACTTAGTCGCTCAGTCATGTCTGACTCTTGGTGACCCCATGGACTGTAGCCCTCCAGGCTCCTCTGTCCATGCCATTTCTCAGGCAAGATTACTGAAGTGGGTTGCCATTCCCTTTTCCAGGGGATCTTCCTGACCCAGGGATCAAAGCTAGGTCTGGGCGCTGCAGCCAGAAGCATTTCCAAGGACCCCCAGCTTGGCTTTTGCTTCCAGTTACTGATCCCATGGTGGCCTGATCTCTTGTCTCTGGGTGCAAATAGCCAGCTCCTGGCTCTTGAAGGCAGAAACTGAGTTTTCTATCTTTGTGCCATGACTCTACTGAGAATGTGGCACTCATTTTTCCCCAGCTCTCCTACCTCCTCAGATCTCCCTGACTACTTCTAGTCATTGGTCCTCTTAACCCAACCCTAGCACCTTGCTAGGCCTTGCCCATGGCAAGGGGAGATTTGGCCAACAGAGGGTCTTTGCTTCAGCCAATCAGCTTCACTTACTACCCCCAGACACACCTGTGATCCCTACCTTAGCACCTTTGCATTTATTTATTTAACTTGGAGCATAATTGCTTTACAATGTTGTTAATTTCTGCTGTACAAAACCACGAATCAGCTATATATATAGCTCTTGAGCTCCCTCCCATCTACCCCCATCCCACCCATCTAGGTCATCACAGAGCACCGAGCTGAGCTCCCTGCCCTATACAGCAACTTTCCACTAGCTGTCTATTTTACACATGATAGTGTATATATGTCAATGCTACTCTCTCAGTTTGTCCTACCCTCTCCTTCCCTCACTGGGTCCACAAGTCTGTTCCCTACATCTGTATCTCTATTATTCCTACCCTGTAAATAGGTCCATTGGTGCCATATTTCTAGATTCCATATATATCTTAAAATATGATGTTTGTTCTTCTCTGACTTTCTTCACTCTGTATGACAGACTCTAGATTCATCCACATCACAGCAAATGATTCAATTTCATTCTTTTTTATGACAGAGTTGTACATATGTACCACATCTTCTTTATTCATTCATCTGTCAATGGACATCTAGGTTGCTTCAATGTCCTGGAAACAGTGCTGCAGTGAACACTGGGGTACATGTGTCTTTTTGTATTATGGTTTTCTCAGGGTAAATGCCCAGTAGTGGGACTGCTGGGTCATATGCTAGTTCTATGTTTAGTTTTTTAAGGATCCTCCATACCGTTTTCATAGTGGCTATATCAATTTACATTCCCATCAACAGTGCAAGAGGGTTCCCTTTCTTCACAGCCCTCCAGCTCTACCTCTGCATCTTGGTTGACAGTTTTACCACCATTCTGATGTTTCTCTTAAATCCTAGCCCTTCCAAATCCCACTTCCCCAACAGTTATAGCATCTCCCATCTGAAATGTATTTATCCAATCTCCTTTGAGGCCCAGATTCTATTTTACTTTCCAGGAGACCCTCTGGCCTATGAACCTCCAGTGGGCAAGAGGCTCATTTACTCATCACAGCCTATCCCATCACTAGGCTAGTAGCAATATCTTCTTTATGTTGAGCTGAGCTCTACCTCGGGGTCTTCTCTCCACTGGCTTGTGTCCTCTGGGATTGCATGGTGAGTAGAACTACAGGCTTCTAGGAATTAATAGAGTGGAGCTTAAATTTCCTGTTTCATTTACTGGCTGTGTGACCTCAGGAAGATCACTTAACCTCTCTATGCATGAGTTTTCACGTTGCCAACCAGTGCTAATAATAATACCTATTTCAGTAAATTGTTGTGAAGATTAAAGATCTTTGAAGCACAGAGTGGGCGTCCGTTCTGAGAATAGTAGATCTTGTAATTTTACTTTCTGCCTCTCTTTAACAGTCTCATTTGGTCTTAAATTGCTCTTACTTAATCTTTTGTTGGAGCAGCCGTGAAGAGAGAACCCGCGTCCGAGGTAAGAGAAACCCAAGTAAGACAGTGGGCACTGAGAGAGGGAATCAGGGGGCAGACAGGCTGAAACTACAGTCATTGAAAACTAGCCAATCTGATCACATGGACCACAGCCTTGTCTAACTCAATGAAACTAAGCCATGCCGTATGGGGCCACCCAAGACAGACAGGTCATGGTGGAGAGGTCTGACAGAATGTGGTCCACTGGAGAAGGGAATGGCAACCCACTTCAGTATTCTTGCCTTGAGAACCCCATGAACAGTATGAAAAGGAAAAAAGATAGGACACTGAAAGATGAACTCCCTAGGTCAGTAGGTGCCCAGTATGCTACTGGAGATCAGTGGAGAAATAACTCCAGAAAGAATGAAGGGATGGAGCCAAAGCAAAAACAACACACAGTTGTGAATGGGACTGGTGATAGAAACAAGATGCGATGCTGTAAAGAGCAATATTGCATAGGAACCTGGAATGTTAGGTCCATGAATCAGGGCAAATTGGAAGTGGTCAAACAGGAGATGACATGAGTGAACATTGACATTCTAGGAATCAGTGAAGTAAGATGGACTGGAATGGGTGAATTTAACTCAGATGACCATTATATCTACTACTGCGGGCAGGAATCCCTTAGAAGAAATGGAGTAGCCATCATAGTCAACAAAAGAGTCTGAAATGCAGTACTTGGATGCAATATCAAAAATGAAAGAATGATCTCTGTTCATTTCCAAGGCAACCCATTCAATATCACAGTAATCCAAGTCTATGCCCTGACCAGTAACACTGAAGAAGCTGAAGTTGAACAGTTCTATGAAGTCCTACAAGACCTTCTAGAACTAACACCCAAAAAAGATTCCCTTTTCATTATAGGGAACTAGAATGCAAAAGTAGGAAGTCAAGAAACACCTGGAATAACAGGCAAATTTGGCCTGGGAGTACAGAATGAAGCAGGGCAAAGGCTAATAGAGTTCTGCCAAGAGAACGCACTGGTCATAGCAAACACCATCTTCCAACAACACAAGAGAAGACTCTACGCATGGACCTCACCAGATGGTCAACACCAAAATCAGATTGATTATATTATTTGCAGCCAAAGATGGGGAAGCTCTATACAGTCAGCAGAAACAAGACCGGGAGCTGACTGTGGATCAGATCATGAACTCCTTATTGCCAAATTCAGACTGAAATTGAAGAAAGTAGGGAAAACCACTAGACCATTCAGGTAAGACCTAAATCAAATCCCTTATGACTATACAGTAGAAGTGAGAAATAGATATAAAGGACTAGATCTGGTAGACAGAATACCTGATGAACTATGGATGGAGGTTCATGACATTGTACAGGAGACAGGAATCAAGACCATCCCCAAGAAAAAGAAATGCAAAAAAGCAAAATGGCTATCTGAGGAGGTCTTACAAATAGCTGTGAGAAGACGGGAAGCAAAAAGTAAAGGAGAAAAGGAAAGATATACCCATATGAATGCAGAGTTCCAAAGAATAGCAAGGAGAGATAAGAAAGCCTTCCTCAGTGATCAATGCAAAGAAATAGAGGAAAACAATAGAATGGGAAAGACTAGAGATCCTTTCAAGCAAATTAGAGATACCAAGGGCACATTTCATGCAAAGATGGGCTCAATAAAGGACAGAAATGGTAGGGACCTAACAGAAGCAGAAGCTAGTAAGAAGAGGTGGCAAGAATACACAGAAGAACTGTACAGAAAAGTTCTTCATGACCCAGACAATCACGATGGTGTGATCACTCACCTAGAGCCAGACATCCTGGAATGTGAAGTCAAGTGGGCCTTAGGAAGCATCACTACGAACAAAGCTAGTGGAGGTGATGGAATTCCAGTTGAGCTATTTCAAATCCTCAAAGATGACACTGTGAAAGTGCTGCACTTAATACACCAGCAAATATGGAAAACTCAGCAGTGGCCACAGGACTGGAAAAGGTCAGTTTTCATTCCGATCCCAAAGAAAGGCAATGCCAAAGAATGCTCAAACTACCGCACAATTGCATTCATCTCACACGCTAGTAAAGTAATCCTTAAAATTCTCCAAGCCA
This sequence comes from Okapia johnstoni, assembly GCA_024291935.2. NCBI lineage: Eukaryota > Metazoa > Chordata > Mammalia > Artiodactyla > Giraffidae > Okapia > Okapia johnstoni. The sequence goes on along the minus strand of CM044306.1, from coordinate 64,387,194 downwards.
GGCTTCAGCAATACCTGAACCGTGAACTTCCAGATGTTCAAGCTGGATTTAGAAAAGGCAGAGGAACCAGAGATCAAATTGCCAACATCCCATGGATCATCGAAAAAGCAAGAGAGTACCAGAAAAACATCTATTTCTGCTTTATTGACTTTGACAAAGCCTTTTACTATGTGGATCACAATAAACTGTGGAAAATCCTGAAAGAGATGGGAATACCAGACCACCTGACCTGTCCCTTGAGAAACCTGTATGCAGGTCAGGAAGTAACAGTTAGAACTGGACATGGAACAACAGACTGGTTCCAAATAGGAAAAGGAGTACATCAAGGCTGTATATTGTCACCCTGCTTATTTAACTCATATGCAGAGTACATCATGAGAAACACTGGGCTGGGTGAAGCACAAGCTGGAATCAAGATTGCCGGGAGAAATAATAACCTCAGATAAGCAGATGACACCACCCTTATAGCAGAAAGTGAAGAAGACCTAAAGAGCTTCTTGATGAAAGTGAAAGAGGAGAGTGAAAAAGTTGGCTTAAAGCTCAACATTCAGAAAACTAAGATCATGGCATCTGGTCCCATCACTTCATGGCAGATAGATGGGGAAACAGTGGAAACAGTGGCTGACTTTATTTTTCTAGGCTCCAAAATCACTGCAGATGGTGACTACAGCCATGAAATTAAAAGACGCTTACTCCTTGGAAGGAAAGTTATGACCAACCTAGATATCATATTTAAAAGCAGAGACATTACTTTGCCAACAAAGGTCCGTCTAGTCAAGGCTATGGTTTTTCCAGTGGTCATGTATGGATGTGAGAGTTGGATGGTGAAGAAAGCTGAGCTCTGAAGAATTGATGCTTTTCAACTGTGGTGTTGGAGAAGACTCTTGAGAGTCCCTTGGACTGCAAGGAGATCCAACCAGTCCATTCTAAAGGAGATCAGTCCTGGGTGTTCATTGGAAGGACTGATGTTGAAGCTGAAACTCCAATACTTTGGCCACCTGATGTGAGAGCTGACTCCTTGGAAAAGACCCTGATGCTGGGAAAGATTGAGGGCAGTAGGAGAAGGCGACGACAGAGGATGAGATGGCTGGATGGCATCATCGACTCGATGGGCATGGGTTTGAGTGGACTCAGGGAGTTGGTGATGGACAGGGAGGCCTGGCGTGCTGTGGTTCATGGGGTCTCAAAGATTTGGACATGACTGAGCGACTGAACTGAACTTAATCTCATTTTTCAGGTGTGTGTCTCGGGTTGACTCAACTAGTTGGAGCTCTTGTAGGGCAGGGCAGTCTTCATGTCCATCCCCAGCCCACTGTTCTCAGCAGGACTGGGTGTGCCATTCGGACTCACCAGCGGGGCTGACTGAGTCAAACCAATGAGAAAACACCCTCTCCATATCAATTGTTGTAAAGAAAAAGTTCATGTAGTTCCTATTCAAGCTTGATTAACCAAGCTTGGTGGATTTGCACAGAACGGGACAGTAATTATAGGCTACAGTCCACGGGGTCGCAAAGAGTCAGACATAACTGCGCGACTTCACTTTCTTCTTTCCTTTGCCTCTTCTCTACCTACATGGTCCTGAAAGGGCACACAGGTAGGTCTCTGTCCCCTGAAGTGGGGTTGGGGGGGGGGGTAGGGGACAGTCCCAGTGCTGTTCTGAACAGTGTTGCATTCAGAGCCGCGGCATCCATGCACGAATCAGCCTGGCAGTGAATGATGGCCCTGCCAGTCTGCGAGCCAGGGGAGGACTTCTGGAGGTAGCAGGGCCCTCCCGGGTGTCAGATGGGCGGTACTGAGAGCTTGTGTAAGGAACTCTGGTGGTGGGGCCAGTGTGGCGCATGCTCACAGCAGCACCTCGGGGCCGTAAGGACTCGCACTGCGAGCTGGTGCAGGGAGCTGAGGGCCCGCTGATATATTCCAGTCACTAGAGGTGTCTGCTTCCTGCCCCTTTTACACGGCAGCGTGCTCCCCAATGGAACACCTTCCAGCTGACTTCCTGGGCTGCCGAGACTAGACTCCAGGAGGAAGCTACCTGACCCACCCCGCCTGTTTTTCTCTGGGCCCGCGGGCTGGCTCTTAATGCTTGCGATGCCTGACGCCTGTGAGATCCACTGGCGCTAGGGTTTATTAGTGCCCGTTTCCCTGGGAATGAGCACGCTCCCGAAGGAGAGGAGGCTGTGGTTTTACTTCCGTGAGATCAAGGCAGACTGTGGGAAAGAAGAAAGTGTGGAGATTAAGGACTGACTGCTTTAACGAAGAGAGGGAATCTTTCATAGTTTCTGTGCCACCCAAATCCCTTGCAGTGAGTAGGTTTGTATTCAGCGAAAATACTTTATTTATCACAAAGGAAATTGGATCAGGGGCACATTAAAGGTGGGGGAGCGACACGCCGAAAGCAGAGCTCACAGCAAGGCATGGCTTTGAGCCAGCAGCGCTCACAAACCAAGGAGGAAAGCGACTCCTTAGAAGGTGGCTCTCCGCGGGTCTCCTGGGTGTGCGTCTCCCCTCCTGCTCCCACAGGACTGCCTAAAGGAAAGCAGAGCTCCAACTGGGTAACGGTCCTATGGAACCAGCCAAGTTTATTGGCCTCACCTGGTGTGTGTCTGCCTGGGAAGAGGTTGCTCCCCTGGGCAGTGTCACTTCAGTTTGGCCTTGGTGGTGGGAGATTCTGCCCACCAAGTAAAGGGGCACTAGCCAAGAGTACTGGAACCCCAGCCAGTTTCTTTCCTGCTAGCCTGGGGTCTTGTTTCAACCCCAGCAGCTCATCTTGTGTCAAGGGGAACTTAATTAAGGTGGAGCATGCAGGAGAGGCCCTCCTTCCAGCGGGCCTGGAATCATGGGAGATTGTCCTTGAGGACTCCCAGAAGACCAGGAGCTCATGCTAATTTACCTGGGGAAAACTAGGTGGTAAAGACCTGGAGGAAGGAGTCCCTGGAGTCTTACTGAGGACCTCGCTTCAATCCCTGGGTCGAAGATCCTTTGGGGAAGGAAATGACAACCCACTCCAGTACTCTTGCTTGGAAAATCTCATGGACAGAGGAGCATGGTAGGCTACAGTTCATGGGGTCTCTAAGAGTCGGACACAACTGAGTGACTTCACTTCACTTCTCAAGGGAGGAGAGGGCAGGAGTGATGGCAAGGTTTGGAGGGAATCTGCCATTTTCTTTCCTCATCCACTGCCAAGTGGAGAACACTCCAGGGAGCTTGCACGGAGTAGGCTTCGATGCTGGAAAGAGGGGCCCTGGGTCTCTGAGTTGCTGCTTGAGGAGAGCCCCCTGGAGAGCAATGCTGCATGAGGGGACATGGGAGACAAAGTTTTACTGCATGAAGCCACTGTATTTGGGGTTGTTTGGGAGAACAGTTAGCATGTCCTGCCTGATAACAATGCCTAACTCTGTTTCTGACTTTGCGAGCATTAGCCCAGCTCAGGGACAGGACTCATTCAGCCCACAAACACTTTCTGAGCATCACCTGTGGGCTAAGCAGGCAGTGGCAGTGGCCTGATGAGCCTAAATGGACAGAAACAGAGAGAACATCAGAGTAAAAGCACAGGGCTGAAACCCATCAAGCTGGCTTAGCACACACCCGGCCAAGGTCCCAGGGAAAAGACATTAACCTTGCTGTATTCAGCTCCAGGTCTGTACTTGTCATCTGGGGGCTATGGGCAGAGGCAGGTGGTGTGTTTAGCTTGGCCATCAGACGTCAGACTTTATACAGTGCCCTTGGAAGATGTCATATCCCACATCCAGCAGGTTACCCTGCCACCTGGGGCCTGGATCACCCTGAAAGTCACTGGAGAGAAATGAGTGTGGCTTCCCCATGTTTTGAATGATAAATACAGTCCTTTCACCTCCTGGCTTTGGCACTGGCAAAGAGAAATGTGGATAAGGAGAGAAATGACATTCTACCCTTGGTGTGCTTGGTGGGAAGTGGTGAGAACAGGCAAGGGGAGTGCTCGCTGCAGTCGATCAGATGCCCCTCTGGAGGCAGCGCGGGCAGCAAGCCTGCAGGGAGCTGGTTCATCTCCCCCGTGAGCTGTCCACCAGCTTCTCCCAGGGCCACCTGGCCATTGCAGCACATGCATCTTTAATTTTTTCAATTAACAACAATATAGAACAAATGGAGTGGAGTTTTAATTATTCATAATTCATTTAGGAATAAAATCTCTGTAAACTAAAGGAAAGGAAGGGTCATATTACCTGTTCTTAAAAAAAAAAAAAAAAAGGGAGCAGTGAAAGAGGGTGGAAAATCTACTTACATTGACCTGATTTTTTTAAAGCTTTCCTTTTGGTCTTTGCAGTTAGAAACAAGAAAGAGAATTTGGAGAAAAGCACCTGCTGTGCTGGTGGGTTGGAGGGCTGCCTTTTACCCCTGCCCTGACCTGGTCACTGGTGCACAGTGTGGCCTACAGCCTACTGCTGTCCCTTCCTGTGTCCACATGACCTGGCCCTGACGAAGGACTGAGATGATTAGGGCCACTGTTACAGAATCAGTTTAGATCCTGTGTATTGACAAGTATTGACAAAGTATCTGCAGGGTATACACACACAAAGGGTTCCAACGGAACACTGACAGGACCCCTGCCCACCAAGAACTTACAGGAAGTCTCCGTAAACATGTGCCTCTATACAAGCGCATGTTGTTTTTTAGTTGCTAAGTTGTGTCTGACTCTTGTGACCCCGTGGACTGTAGTCTGCCAGGCTCCTCTGTCCATAGAACTTTTCAGGCGTGTGTACGGGAGTGGGTTGTCATTTCCTTCTCCAAGGGATCTTCCTGACCCAGGGATCTAACCCGCGTCTCCTGCACTGCAGGTGGATTCTTTACCACTGAGCCACCAGGGAAGCCCACACAAACATATACATCTATACATATGAACGCATATGCACTCCCCCCAAAATCATGAAATCCTAGGTTGGAAGGGAAACTAGAACATCTTTGGGGTCTAAAGTTTTTAGTCTAAGGGGCTGAGTTCAGAGAATACATATATCAGTCAGAAAAGGCTGCTCCTGAAGTCAACTTTGAAAGATAGGAAGGGCTTAATAAAGGCAGGAAAGAAGGGAGGGCATTACAGGTGAGGGATATGCAAGAGGGAAATGTGCAGAGGTGGATGGGAATGAGGCAGGTCACTGAGGGGAGAACTTCAGTCCATAAGGGGGTGTGGCTCCATGCTGGGGTCTGGGCTCTGATTCCTCCCCCAGCCCACCCTTCCACTGCTCTGGTTCAGACCAACACCATCTGTGCCTGGCCTCTCTACTTCCATCATCATCAAAGTATCTTTTGAAGCATCTGTTCTGAGGCATCTCTCATCTCTCATTTGCTTAACTCTTTAACAACTCCGCATGACCTCAGAGGCTGGCCACTGCCACAACACAGACAGACAACACGGTGGCAAGAATGACAGCTGGGAGTCACGCTGCTCAAGCCCAGACACAGGGACGCTGTCTGTAAAGCAGAAAACGTAGGCTCGGAGGCTGAGACACAGACCCAAGAAGGTGCCACAGAGACGGAATCCCCCAGCCAGGCTAGGTGCAGGCCTGGACACAGCAATGCTGTCACTAAGACATGGTCACAGACATGGTATGGTGGGTGGTCCCTGAGCCACGGTTGCAGGCACAAAGAGAGTCCCTCATCCCATAGAGAGACAGACAGAGATGGTCATAGACATGTGATGTGAAGACTGAGACAGAATCCTGGGTGTGTGATCACAGAGGGAGCCTGGAGCTAGCAACAGGCAACAGATACAACTCTCAAAAGCCGTCCAGGCAGAGGGACAAAGACATCAGGAATTCGATGGGAATGGGCTTTTCTCTGTTGTCCCTGAATTGTCAGCTTAGTCCAAAGTAGAGGAAGAGGGGCCGAGTACCTCACTTTCTAAAGGTGGAGTTTGCCAACAATGGGGACCAGACATCTATCCCAGAGCCCTGATGCTGGCAGGCAGCACTCTCACCTGACCCTCTGCCTCCAGGTTCCTTTTCCGTGAAAGAGGACATATCAGGAGAGAGGGTCCCTTGCTTAAGTTGACAGCAGTGCAGGGTTTGTGAAAAGAAGGCGTCTCTTCTGTGGCCCCCCCTGCCCCTACCCCGACCCCACCCAGCACCATATGAGAGTCCTCCACAGGGTGGCTTGGAGACACTGATGTCTTGGTCATCAGACCTCCTACAGAGGGTATAGGAGAGGTCTTGGGAGAGCCTGACCCTTCGAGTTTCAGGGTCTACCTGACCATGGTGGATGATGCCTGCTTATCCCCTGAAGATTTCTGGAATCAGCAAGTCCTAAGAAGGGAACTGGGGAGGGAGTGACTTTGAGGAAGATGATGAGATGGGGGGCTCTTGGCTTTGGGTTTCCTGGAAACAAGAAGGGAGGCCCAAGGGGTTCCCGTAGCTCCCTGGGAAGAAGGATGAGGGTGAGTGTGCAGCACTTCAGAGCTGGTTGATCCCCTCTGAGGGGCTGTTGGGCTGGAGTTTGCAGATGGGGCCAAAGGGAGCAGTGGAGACACTGGTCACACACCCTGGAACGCTGCGGGCATATCTACCCGACACATACTACAGCCACAACCAGTGACCAGTGAAACCAGATGTAGCCAGGGCAAAGTCAGGAACCCTGCACCCCCCAAGCCCCCCAGGAGACCAGTCCTGTGAAGGGGCACCTGCCATCTGCCCTCCTGACTTCTGTCTCCAGACAAGGGATGAGAGGAGGAGGGAAAGAGAGGCCATGCTCTCTCACCTCCTAGTTCTGGCATCCTTCTTCTCTGGGTTTAAGCCAGACATACTCTGAGGGCTGGACCAGACTTCCAATAATTGAGAGTGACCAGGGAGCAGTGGGATCCACTCAAGATGTCTTTACATGATGGGGGAGGGTTTTGACAGAGCATGACTGAAGATAGCGATGGAACAAATAAAGCACTTTTTGTGATTATACATCACTTTTGTGATTATACATCACCAAATTGAGACTGCTCTCTTTCCCATCATCAGGGTTTTTTTTTCTAATGAGTTGGCTCTTTGCATCAGGTGGCCAAAGTATTGGAGCTTCAGCTTCAACATCAGTCCTTCCAATGAATATTCAGGATTGATTTCCTTTAGGATTGACTGGTTTGATCTCCTTGCAGTCCAAGGGACTCTCAAGAGTCTTCTCCAACACCACAGTTGAAAAGCATCAGTTTTCGGTGCTCAGCCTTCTTTATGGTCCACCTCTCACATCTGCGCATGACTATTGGAAAAACCATAGCTTTGACTACACAGACCTTTGTTGGCAAAGTAATGTCTCTACTTTTTTAATATGCTGTCTAGGTTTGTCATAGCTTTTCTTCCAAGGAACGATATCACTCCCATAATCAGGTGTAATCACAATGGCAGGAAATAGTCACCAAGACAGTTACAATCAGAACAACTACAAGCATACTCAAACAACCCTAATTCTAGGAACAGAAAACCATTATGCACAGACGTAGTGGCTCTGGACCTGGGAAGTCACAGGAAGGATCACAGATATGGTCAGTCTTGGATAGTCCTGGCCTGGAGGCACAGGCAAGGTTCAGAGCATGGATGGAGGCTTGGCTGACTGCTCACAGGCATGGAAAAACAGCAGGAACAAAGCCTCAGAGGCAGACACACACGGATGCCATCTCAGACAGAGAAACCAAACTGCCCTGGACCTTCCCTGACTGATGCTGTTGGGAGCTGATATTTCAGAGGAATGAGTCTTTTCCTATTCTGGAGAATAACAAAGGAAACCTAGCACTTTCAGGTCGGCCTCTTGTTCCCAGCTCCCTGGCTTCCGTCGACCCCCAGGAGGCCATTAAGTTTACTCCAGCAGGTGTGGAGGTGTGGAGATTTCAGAGACAAGCGATCACGAGCTGCAGGCGCTCTTTGGAGGGGCGGGGGCCCGGATGAGACGTGGTGGGGAGGAGTTTTGTCTGTGGTTCTCGGTGCTGTTGGCGCTCTTGCGTGTGTGAGCAGGCTCCCGGTGAGTGGGTGGAGGAGAGCTCTCAGACGAAAAGCTGCTGTGCTCAAGTGGCTTCTCGAAGGAGGCCCCGTCCCTGGCTTTGCTCAGTCTGGGAACAGGGTCCAGAAGGGATGTCAGGGCTCACTCAAACCACATGTCTGTCAACTGTGTGTGTGGAGGAGTCATCTCAATGACAATGTCAATAGGGGTGAGTTGAGCAGACTATAATCAGAAAGATCTAGAAATGATGGCCAGACAGGAATATAAGCCTGCTTAGTACAACAAATAATATGGTGGGTTGTTACTAGTTTGTAATTCCTTCTCACTTAGATAATCATCTCTGCTCTGGCTCAGCTAAGATTCTACGTTGCTCCTGGGTGTCTCTTGCTGTGTCCAGCAGCTCTGGTTTTAAGAGTCCTGACCTGGAGAGAATTTTCTGTCCCTACTTCTGCACTTGCTCAGAGGTCTTGAAGGGACTGCATCTTTGTCATTACCTTGCTGAGGAGCTGTGCATCCCTTGAGTACCCTCCACGGGGGACTGTGATCTGCCTTGTCCAGGATTGGACAATGGCTTCTTTGCCTGGTAGTTTGATATTGCAGCACCTCACACCTGAAGGCTCTGTGATCACTGAATAAATGTCTACATTCACGTAAGCTGTTGATGGAAGTTTAAGCTTACACAACATTCCTCCTTTGGCAGACAGGGTCATTGTAGCAATTGTTGTATAAATACTGGATGTCTTCACTAGCATCCAACACACAAAGATTTCTGGTCCAGCCAGCCACTTCATTTCCAGTACCACCTGGGCTGCAGGTCCACTGGGGTTTATCTGTGGACCAGCTTCTCAGAAACCCCCTTACATATCCTTAGATCATGGCCATGACTTGCAGTGAAATCCACTGGAAGGGTATGGACGCTTCTGATTTTCTGGGACATTGGTCAAGTCTTTGATTTGCTAGGGATCCCCCAGAGATACTTCTCTTCATACTGGTTGCATAAGTCTAAATTGTGCCCTTTGAACACGGCGATATCCTAAGGAACCAGAGAAACATTTATCCAGGACAGATATTTTTACATGATTCTGAATGTCAGTGAGCTGGTGAATGCCCTTGGGGGTGAGGGCTGCCACTGAAGGTATGCCTGGGCTCTGTGAGATCTTCTCAGGGATTTAAGGTTCTGTGGAGGGAGAAGAAAGCTTCTGTTTATGGCCAAGATCACCAAAGCCTCACCACTGTCACCTGGGATCCATATCTATGCATTGGTGACATGACTGGGTGATGCATAACAAACACCTGGAACCACAAAACCTGAATGAAGCACCTGGGTTGCCTGTCTCTGGCATTCCCCCCGCCCCCCTCGGGCTTCCCTAGTGGCTCAGTCAGTAAAGAATCAGCTTGCAATGCAGGAGAGTGCCTGCAATGCAGGAGACCCGGGTTTGATCCCTGGGTCAGCAAGTTACCCTGGAGAAGCAAATGGCAACCAACTCCAGTATCATTGCCTGGAAAATCCCATGGACAGAGGAGCCTGGAGGCTACTGTCCATAGGGTCACAAAGAGTCAGACATGACTGAGCAACTAAACCACCACCACCACCTCCCTCCTCTTGTGGCTGGCACAGAACAAGGCAAGGTAGGCAAGAGAGAAGCTCCGTAATACTCGGAGATCCTGTTTTCTCTCTGAATCTCCTGTGATGATTTCGATCTCTTTCCCCTCTTGGTTTCCAAGATGCTCCCTTGAGAAGTGCCCCAGACTATGCAACATTATTTATTATATTGATCACCCATAACATCCCCCAAAGGCTCAATGTAGAGGGAAGTGACTGGTCCTAATGGCCCAATTAGGTTGATTATCTTCTGGCTCCAGATGTAATGTTTATGCTGCAGACTCGGAAGCAAAGGAAAGGAGGCTGGTGTCAAGGAGCCAGGATGGGGCATCAGGAGGCCAGAATGTGGTTCCAGTTCTGCCGCCAGTTCACTGTGTGAACTTGGGTAGAATTTTCCTTTACTTGGTCTCCTAATTCTAAAAACAACAAAGAACTTTTATTGAGTCATGGTGCTGTGGGCTAAATGCATTAGATGAAGCATCTCATTGAAATCTCCCAACAAACCTATGAACGACATGCTAGCATCAGACCAAATGAGAAAACAGGCTCAGAAATATTACATGACTTGTCTGAGTTCTTATGACTGGGAAACCAGGGACCGGGTTTGAACCTGAGATGTATGAGTTTAGAGCCAATCCTCTGAAGCCCTCTGCTCTCCACTCCTCAGCCATCCTGGGGAGACCTGCTAATTAGTAAGAGAGGGTTGCTGCCAATGTTGATGCTATTCAAGCAACTCCTGCTTCCTGTGTCAGGTCCATGGACACAGCAAAGGTCCAGCCCAGTGGGTGGAGACTCTTGTTAGCCTTACAACATGCTGCTGGAGTTCAGAATCTACTGATATTTATATTATGCTTCTGTTTATAGCCCCTTAATAAACATAATATTTATAGGTATAAACACTTTTGCTATTTGGTAAGACTGCCCCCTGCCCCCAGTCATGCCTCTTGCTATTCTGCCTTTTGTGTTCTAGCCTGCCAGGTGTGGGCTGCCACCTTGGGCCAGCCCCCAGAGAGCCTTGCTAGGGTGAAAATTGGTCCTATTTGCAGTGGCGGCCACTTGACGTAATGAGATGGGTGTTTATGGAATGTTCCTGGAGGCAACATGTGTGGAAGAAGTTTGGAATAGGGTGGGTAAACATGGGGAAGAAGACAGGAGATGTATTTGAGATTCATTTTGGAGATAGAACCTCAAAGATTTAATTTTAATTTCATTTAACTTTGTTTCCTCTAATAGTTGCATGTATTCTTTTTTCTTTTTTGATTTTTCAAAACTAATTTTAATTGTAGTATAGTTGCTTTACAATGTTGTATTAGTTTCTACTGTACAGCAAAGTAAATCAGCTCTGAAAGTGAAAGTGTCAATTGCCCAGTTGTGTCCGACTCTTTGCGATCCCATGGACTGTAGCCTGCCAGGCTCCTCTGTCCATGGAATTCTCCAGGCAAAAATGCTGGAGTGGGTTGCCATTCTCTTCTCCAGGGATCTTCCTGACACAGGGATCAAACCCTGTCTCCTGCATTGCAGGTAGATTCTTTATCATCTGAGCCACAAGGGAAGATCTACATATACATATATCTCATCCCTTTTGGATTTCCTTCCCATTCAGGTAACCACAGTGCATTAAGTAGAGTTCCTTGTGCTATACAGTATGTTCTCATTAGTTATCTGTTTTATGCTGCTACTTATATTGCTGCTAAGTCACTTCAGTTGTGTCCGATTCTTTGCGACTCTGTGGGTTGTAGCCTGCCAGGCTTCTCTGTGGTATTCTCTAGGCAAGAATACTGGAGTGGATTGCCATGCCCTTCTCCAAATCTATTTTATACACAATGTCTACTTATTTTTTACATTTTTCAATACAATCTTAAATGTTACTTTCCACTTACACATTTACAAAATATTGGCTGTATTCCCTGTGTTGTACAATACATCCTTGAGCCTCTATTACACCCAGTAGTTTGTATCTCTCACTCACTGACCCATATATTGCTCCCTCACCCCTGCCACTGGTACCTACTAGCTGAGAACCCCAAAAGTTTTAGCTAGAAACTTAGTGACTGTCATTTGCAGGACTCCATGCAGGACCCTACTCATTGAGGATTTCACCTGACTTGGGCTTCTGGGAGCCTGCATTTCCACCCTGGCCCCCTCGTTCCTTCTCTCCCATCCCATTTGTTGGCCTGGACCTTAGAAGCCCAATCCAGGGGCACCAGGCCTGGGGCCATGTTTGTGTTGGAACTTCTGGTGTGCTCTATGTTTGCCCTTGCTTTTTCTCCTACTCTAGTATTAGCGCCTCTTGACTTCAGCATGCGCATCGATCCCCATAAAGGTGGCCTCTCCAACTGTGTGAGAATCCTGAGGACCCTGGCGACTGGGGGCCGCTGTGACTGGCCCAGATCTGGAGCCCAGGGCTCTGTGGGGGGAGAAGGCGGAGGCTCTGTCCCGAGGCCTGGGGTTGGGGGTGGGACCAAGGCTGCCAGGTGTGTTCTAATGATTGTTTTTGCTGAAGAATTTTGGACTCTGCGCTCTACAATTTTCATCCTTTTTGTAAAATGGATGATAATTTGAGTCTGTCTTGACTGCCGGTTTTGCATTGCTAATATTGGTGGGAGGAGGAGTTTTGCCCAAGTTCTCTTAAAATATGAGAATTTCAGTCCAAAATAAGTGAATTTTTAATTGCAATCCTGGCAGCCCTGGGTGGGTTTTGTGTGTAGCATCTGTTCCTTCCTCCATGCTCCTCCTGCAGTTTCTGATTTGCATCCCTTTTCCTTTCAAGCTTTTTCTTGGACTGGGGCTGCCCCTTGACTCCCATTCCTGCCACCCAGCAGCCCAGCAACCCTGACCCAGCTCTGCCTGCTGCCCCAGGCAGAATCAGCAGCCAGTGCACCACTGTTTCCTTTACAGATGCTATTTTCCAGGGGCTCTTAACCAAGTTATGCACATTTGTTTGGCCTTGGAACCTGGCATCCTGGACTGGGTCTCGGCCCTTGCACAGCCTCATGGTTGTGTGTGAAATCTCATTACTGTCATTCCGGCCATTTTCCTGGTTGAGAAACTAGGCCGTGGATGCATTTAAATGCCATTTATTTGCTGTGTTTGCATTGCAGGGGCAGCAACTATTAAAGAAACAGCCTCTTCTCTGATCCTGCCCACCTTATTTGTGATCAAACACAGAATGTGCTGGTGGCATCAGGAAGCCTAAAAATGTATGGTTTTCCCAGGCTCGTTAGCTTTACCAAGCAACGTGGTCTGACATTTAAAATTAATCTACACGATAAAGTTATTAACGTTCAACTGTTAGCACTGGAATATCCACAGTGGCCTCTCTTCCCACACTAGGGTTTGTTTGATAAGGATTCTCAGGCAGTGTCAGAGCTGTAGCAACACAGTCGTACCTGTTCTTTATTACTTCGGAGACTGGGCCTCGTCTTGGGAGATCTCCAGGCGCTCTGTAGGAGTGCTCTGGTTTCTCCAGGTGAGAGCTGGGAGACCCAGGAGCCAGCTCTCGCAAATGCCAAATAGGCATCTTCTATCCAGAGAGGCAATGGAGACCCAGAGAGAGGCCAACTGGGTTTTTAATAGCTGCTGGGGGACCATTGTTCAGGGGCTCGAGGGGAGTCACAGGTTACCTTGGTTGGTAGGCATGAACTCACACTCACCCACATATTTCAGTGTCTAGGTAGGTGAGCTATTGCACACTGTGGCTATTGACCATCAGCTGGCCAATGTCTACCCACAGTGATGGAGGAAAGACAGGTTTACCTGGCTCTGCCTGTCCACAGCATGGCTTCATGTACACACATGTTAGCTTCTGGGTGACTTATTTATTTATTTTTCACAGTTTCCTTAGCTGCGCAGAAGTCTGTAAGTCTGATTCGGTCCCATTGTTTATTTATTGATTTTTAAAATGAATTCTTATTGGAGTATAGTTGCTATAGAATGTTATGTTAATTTCTACTGTATAGCAAAGTCAACCAGCCATACACACACACACACACATATAAATATATCCCCTCCCTTTTGGACTTCCTTCCCATAAGAGTGACTTCTTACTGATGGAGTCATAAGACAGACTTAGGGAGGATGTTCACTAACTTCGCTGGCAGGCAAGATGGTCCAGGCAGGAAGGCATTCCAGAAGGTGGAACAGCATGAAAAAAGACATGGTGGCAAAACAGTAGGGGAAATAAATAGCAAGGAAATGATTTAGCTAAGCCCTGGATATCTGGGAGTAACTACAGGATGCGGGTGGAGAGTTTTGCAAGAACCTCTTCACGGAGAACCTTACCAGTATAAGATGGTAGCATCTTTGCTGCACTCAGAGTAGGCAGAGGTCCTGGCCACAACTGCACTTTTTGAGGATTAATGTGATGGATTGGGGGATGGATGGAGGGGGCACTGGAACCAGATAAGAACCGGGTGACATTCTTGCCTTGAGCTTTCTCCTTTCTTAGTCTTTGAACTGCTCTGCCTGCTGTTTTCCCCCTTCTATCACTCAGACTCCTTGTTCCCTTCACCTGTTTAGCCTGCCCTTTATGAATTAGCCTTCTCCAGGATTCCGCCCTGTGATTGAAGTGAAGTGAAGTGAAAGTCGTTCAGTTGTGTCCTACTCTTTGCGACCCCATGGACTGTCCATGGAATTCTCCAGGCCAGAATACTTGAGTGGGTAGCCTTTCCCTTTTCCAGGGGATCTTTCCAACCCAGGTGTCAAACCCAGGTCTCCCGCATTGCAGGCGAGATGATCTTTACCAGCTGAGCCACAAGGGAAGCCTGCCCTCTGATTAATCATGTTCTTATTCTGCACACTCTCCCTGGCAATCTCATCCACTTTCACAGCCACAATGACCATCTGTGTGCTGTTGACATGCAGCACACTATCTCCTGCCCAGACTTTGCTCTGAGTGCACCAGTTTTGGTACCCAGCTGTGCATTTACCTGGCCCACCGTCTTGTGGAACCTTGCTGACAGGGATGCAGGATCCACACCTATAAGCCACCCTGAAGGAATCAGTATTTTGCTTTATGACAAACCTACTCTGGTTTTAGAAGATGCCTCATCTTTGCTCCTCTTGTGATGTACACAGCATGCATGAATTTCCTCCTTATTTGTGGATCCTTAGACTTGATAACATTGCTTGCATTTCTACCACCATCCCTCTGTTCATCCCTCATCTCTCCCTTACATGCTATCCTTTCTTTTATCTCTGCCTCCTTTCTTTTATCTCTGCCTGGAGACATCATTTGCCTTTGCTGCTCTGGTGACACCTGTAGCTTTTTGGTGTTGGGAGATGTGTGTCCAGAGCCAGGAATCCCAGAGGAAGGTAGAGGTGGTGAGTGGTCCAGATATCTCACACCAACCCACTCCCAAGATCCTTTCTGGGAGCAGAATTCACGAAGTGCTAGGTGTTGTATCAATATTCCAAAGATGGTGTCTCCCTTACAGCAGAATCGAGGTGGGCTCCTGAAGATCTGGAGCTGAGTCCTTGTCATCTTAACTGAGTCCAGAGCCCGAGCAGTGGTCCTCTCTCAGGGCAGATCCAGTGAATACGTCTTCTTTTCCTCCCATCTTTCCTTCCTCCTCCCACTACAAACCCACATCATTATTGTGGGATGAATATCATTTACCAGTTTCAAAATGAAGGTTCAGGGAGACTTGGAAGTCTCTGTATTTTTGCAGTTGGTGACTGTCTGCCTGTGTGTTGGTATGTGAGCACGTTTGTGTGTGTGCATGTGTGTGTCCGTCTGTGTGTGTTTCTACATAGGGTAGAAAAGAGGCATTTTAGGGATGAGAGGAGCAAAGCCGCCCTGGACCACAGCAATCTTCACCCTCCAGTTTGTCTTTCTCCTTCAGACACATCCCAGCCCTCAACTTGGGTCTGCATTTCTGGTCTGTGATCCTGACTCAGCTGTAAGTGCTGGGCTGCCATGGGGAACAAGGTTGCTTTGGGAGGGAGCAGACACTTTTTCTCTCCCTTCCCACCAAGTCTGTCTTTGTTTACAAATATGCTTTGCTTCTGAGTGGTGACAGGCTGTAAGCTTTCTCCAGGCGAGGAGAAGTGATTTCCTTGACCCTCCTCCTTCCCTCAGTACTGAGCCATATAAATGGCAACCCCTCCCCCTTAAAAAAAAAAAGCAATCGCATATGAGAAAACATTCCTATCCATTTTTATGCTACTCTGGAAAATGTTCAATCAAAATAGCTTTAAGGCTTTAATACTTAAGGCCTAAGATTTTCTTATAGGGCTGTGACTGAAGAGTGAAAAATCCCATTTTGTATAAAGATAAAATTATTCATGTTATTATATAAAATATATAACACTCAAGAGATATATTTATGTATGTACCTACATAGAAACACACAAAAAGGCAGCGAGATCCAGAATCTACATTTCGTCAGCCATCAGTGGGCTCCATGAGGGTCTCTGGCGTGTGACTTGGAGAAAGCCTGGGTTTCTATTTTAGACACTATCACCAATCTGGTGATGGGTACAATTCTGAAGTCTCCATGCTTGTTTATTTATTTAGGTGGTTATGGCTGGCTGGGGAATATGGGAAACCTTGTGAATCCATGCATTCGTAACCTGACATGAGGATGTGTTAATTAGTTATTTAATATGGCTCCAGTTCTTTCCCAAGGAAAAAAAAATACACAAACACAACAAGTAATTGCTATTAATCTTAATTATTATAATAACTTTCCTATAAACAATAACTCTCTGGCTACCCTGTCACGTGTTTATTTCATTACTGACAAGAGAGATCTTTAAACTCTCATGATAAATTAACGCTTTTACCGTTAGCTTCAGTGTGTTGACCATGGGGAAAAAAATGATTGCTCAGTTTACAAAGCTGTGGAAAAAATGTTTCTGCTCCAACTCTCTCCATTCTGGATTTCTTGTCTTAGTATAATTCTTGATTTTTTCATTGCCTTTTCTCCAGTCCTCTTCCCAATTTTGATTTTCTCTGTTTAAATGACTTTTGTTTCCTCCTTGCCCAGCGTGAACGCATGTGTCTGTTTTGTAACGATGTTTACAAGAATCCTCAAAGGATTTAGTGACTGGTCTCAATGATACAAGTACCTGTGTTGTTGAAGGATTCTTTTTTTTTTTTTTTTTTCTGCCTCTGGCCACAGTAGGTCATGCTTAGCCTTGGCTAAAATAACTAGGCAGATGTGTTTATCTGGCATCTCCAGATTTATTGTGAGCAAACAGAGAGGTTAAGATACTTGCCCTGAGACACCCAGTGAATGAGTTATAGAAACAAGACTAGAATGTACCTATGAGTGTGTTGCTGAATGCTGAATCCAAAAATATCACCATGACAACCTGTAGACAAGCAAAGTGGAGTTTATTGCCTACCATATGAGAGACTCAGCTTGATGGAGTCTAGTTGCGTCTCACTGGGGCAAGAGCAAAGTTGGAATGTTTACTGAGAATTTCAAGTCTGGTTTAAGGTGGATCTTTCAATTCGCAAGCTTGGTGAGAAGCAGGTAAGAATCATGATTTGGTGGTTTAGGATTGATGAACACACCAAGCTGAGGAGTTTGAGAGACAAGTTCAAAGGGTCTTGGGAGATAAACTGCCATTTGATGCTTGCTGTTCAAGAGTTGAATCTTTCAGAAAGTTCCTGGTTTGAACAACTTTTACCTGCCTGAGCAAAATTCTCCTGGAGAAGTGAAGTCATGTTAATGGGGATGGAATCATGTAGATGGTTTGATTCTTAGCATGCATGCATCTAGTTATTTATGCAGTAGTTAGTTTTTATTCATCTTTAGATGTTTATGGGTTTTGTACTTGCATCACCATAGACTACAGTAGGTTTCATAATAGCTGTCAGCATAGCAGTGCACTCCCCTTACCCACCTGAAAGATACCAAACACTTTGAAACAGAAACAAATTTCAGCCCCTCTTGACCTTGAACTGTAAAGTCAAATTTGACTTTCACAGAAATACTTCTGTGTGTGAATGAAAGCTGGAGTTACCCAAGCTGAAACTATTTCTTGAGATCCTGTCTCTGGACTTTGAGAAACTCACAAGGGATGCTTGTACTGAAGCATCTTGTGTGTGAGTATTTCCAACTTTTGAACCAGTGTGCCCTGGTACCTTAGAAAGGGAATTATGGACCCTTATAGGTGAGTAGGGGCTTCCCTCGTCACTCAGTGGTAAAAGAATCTCTCTGCAATGCAGGAGATGTGGGTTTGATGCCTGGGTCAGGAAGATCTCCTGGAGGAGGGCATGGCAGCCCCCTCCAGTATTCTTGCTTGGAGGATTCCATGGACAGAGAAACCTGGTGGGCTACAGTCCATGGGATCGCAAAGAGTTGGACACGACTGAATCAACTGAGCACGCAGACATGCATAGGTGAGTAGCGAGAGTATTGAGCAGCGCACAAAATGAACTTCTGTAACAACCCACTCAGAATGGAATGTTGAGCTGAATGGAATGGTGACAAAGCGTAGAGGCAATAGAATAGATGATAGACTACATTGAAGAATGATAGCATCAGGACTCTTCTGTGCCACAGGGCTATCACATTTTCACTGCAAACTGCAAGTGCTTTGCCTCCTTTACATGGAAAAGAGGAAGTAAATCGATCTACTTAGGCAGTGACACAGTGCCAAAGTGAGTAGAGTGAAAATTTGTACAGAATGTAGTCCCTTCAAGTGCACTGGCAAAAATTCTAACATTTGAAAGTGTGCCATAAATGGAGAAGTTAGAGAATACTGCTTTAAATAGTCTGCTAATATATTAGTTAGGCTAACTCTAGCTCTTGACATATACTGTTAAAATGTCAAAGGCTTAACACAAGAAAGGCGATTTCCTCCCTCCTCTAACAGTCTACGTTGAATGCTCCTGGTTGGCAGGTGATGTTTCTCCAAACGGTGCTTCAGGGATCCAGATATTTTCCATCTTTAGACTCCACCGTGGTCTAAGATCTCAGAGTCTTTGCTTCCAGCTCCAGAAAAGGAAAGAAGAGTGAAGGGGAAACCTGCCCCCAGCTTGAAAGTGATATACCTCTCTTCTATGCACATTCTTTGGGAAGGATGGGAACACATCTAAATGCAAGGCAGGAGCTGAGAAATGCAGCCCCTGACTCCACAGCAGCCTCCCAGAGAGGTCCACATACCGGGGGATGGGAGGGGAGAGAGGGGGTATGGGGGAGGCGGGTGGGGGTGGGGGTGGGCAGTATGAGTAGCTGTCATTGCCACTGGCTGTGCCTGGATCCAAAAGCCTGTGCACAGCCTTATTCTCACATTTCAACTGTTCTCACTGGTCCCCAAAGTTAAATCCATGCACCCGGCTCAAATTCCTGGAATTTAAACCTTCGGGAGTGTATATGGCTTATTGTGACCTAAACAAAAAGACATGCCATCTGCCCCCTGCTTCTACCTACCCTTGTGCGGGGTGGGGCAGCATGATAACCTCTCCCATTCACAAGAGGGAGGAATGGAAGACACAGCAGACACTGATCCATGGTGAGAACTCCTGCCCAGCTGTGGGGAGGTCCCTTGATGAGCCCCAGTTCTGCTCCCTCGGAGGAACTCTTATCTGCTCTTCCCACGGTTGCTAGCTCCATTCCCTGGAAGGTATTTCCCTGTCTATCATCCTTTATCTGAACACATCTGAAGTGGACACTCAGAGAGTGTTCCCTCCTTGCTTGCTTCTTCCTGGTGCAAGATGAAGGGGCTTGAGGATTGTTTATTAAACACAAGCCTTTTGTAAAAGTCCAGGATTACATTGGTAGTTTCTTTGACAATACAGTCTTATCAAAAACTTGATAGACTTCTGACTGATTTGCTTTTTACAGTTGCATGTGTCAACTCTGTAACTTCACCCAAAACTCTTTTTTAGATATAATTATTAAGCCATTCTTATTAATTTTCTTAGTTTTCTTCATCCATCAGTCTCTCAGCATTATGGCAGCTATCTTGAGACCATCTCAATCAATAGGCTTGGGTGGGAATCCTTAATTTACTCTTTGCTACAGGATTGAGTCCTCCTGCTTAATTGAGAAATGTTAACGGGTTTAGCAGCCCAATGAATTTTCCAGTCTTCTCTTTTACACTTTGAGGGTATAGCAGGTGGGCCTATTATCTAGCTTCTCTGTATTCCCTTTCACTTTTTACTTGTAAACCAGCCAATATTTCTCCTGAGTGCATATCTTTTTGTTATACCTTGTAAAATGCAGGGAGGAATGACCAACACATAGTAACGTGCTTTCTCTTTCCAGCCATTTCTTCTAAGCCATAGCTTAGTAGGCACTTGGTCTGCTTCCCAAGAAATGGCAGGTGACAATTTTGAATGTTTTGCCATTGCATATCATGGGTCTTCATATTTCATCTTTCCAGCCTCTGATCTGTACAGCTTTACCATCTGCTGCCCCACCATTAAGAGGATGACACATACAGCACTTTATATTTCTTTGTTTTTGCGGCACGCTTGTTCTGCTGTCTGACTCAGTGCCAGCTCAGTTGGCTTTCTCCATGACCACTCCCCGACCACTCTGGACCACACTCATCTCTCCCTCCCATGACTTCTCTATCTGAACCCATGTTTCTGGGCTCACTGTGATTTTTCAAATGCTCTTGGCATTTTTATGATGAGTTTCATTTGATTATCAGCCACAAATTATGGGTAATTTTTCAATTGATTTTTGCTGCTTACAAAGTGTGTCGTTAATTAACACTATAGCCAAGCTATTGCATTCTGAAAATAAGGGTGGACAAAGACTCTGAATGTGAGTGGTTCACGACTGCCCAATTCTGACTGGTTGAATTTCCAAGGAGATTGATTAATTTTAACATCAGTCAGAGAGACACATTCATAAAGGGAGAGGTTATAGCAACCATTCTTCTAGTGAAATCAAGGGGGTACATTATCTTTGTTAAGTAAGACACAATAATATTAATTTTTTTCTAGGTAAATTATTGAGCATGTCCACCTCAAGAGATAGAATGCCACTGAACATAAAATGTTGATATGGGGTGGTTTTTGTGGACCTCCTTTGGTTAATTACATTTATCGAAGGTTTTGATGTTTTGATATATGTCACCAGGCTGTGCCTTAGCTCCCTCAAAACTTATCCCTCTTGTAACCGAATGTCACTTCCCTTTGCTCAGCCTTTTTCCTTTTCTCACCGCACAGACTCTGGCAACCAGGACTCTGCTTTCTGCTTCTGTGGGTTCACTTTTCAGTGTTCTTACTTTATAGTCAAGCCAGTGAAAGGTTGTTGCTGAAACATGAATGATGCCAGGATTCTTGGCCTCCAGAGGAGAAGAATTCAATCTGGGGCCAGTGACAAGCCTTGATTGCTCAGAGTTTTTGTGTAATAAAGTTTTATTAAAGTATAAAAGAGATGGAGAAAGCTTCTGACATAGACATCAGAAGGGGGCAGAAAGAGTGCCCCCCTGCTAGTCTTTAGCTACTAGCAGTCTGCTAATTAGGAAAGGAAATGTCTCAAAACTGAGAGAATGGCACCAGGCCCCTCACCCCCAACATGCATTGAGATAACATTGGCACCCGGTGAGTCATCCTGGGCCATAAAACAATTGCCATGAATCTTGAAGAAAGGCAGATTTCCAAACAAATATATAGTTTCATTAACATAGATTAGGAGGATAATGTAAGAGTATAACATACTGTCAAGTCTGTTCTGAGCCTTTAGGCAGAACCCACTTGAAGACAGAGTCTAGGGTAAATACATAGTACATTAACATAGAATAAGACAAACTTTTCCATGAGAAAAATGCATTGGTTAGCTGGAGGTTTGAGAAAAGTTAAGTTCAGGTGGAATCAGGTGTCATTATGACAACACAGAATTTTAAGAGAAAACTCTTTTTAAATTTGTATAGAGAAGGGGAAAAAATCTAACACTTGTTTCCTCTTGCCTCTTAAGAGAGAGATAAAAAATGTCTGACACTTGCAGCCTATTTCCTCCCTTTGGAGACCCCTAGCCTTCCCTCTCACCAGGAGGGTGTTCAGGGAAGTCTAGCTTTATGGCAGTACTTCATACGCTTTTGGAGACCTACTCGATTTAGCCAGCCAATGTCCAGAGTCAGCTGAGATGGAATTTTTGTTGGTAACTAAAATTATGGAAAAAAACGCCCAGTTGTGGATGTGACTGCTGATGGAACTAAAGTCCAATGCTGTAAAGAACAGTATTGCGTAGGACTCTGGAATGTCAGGTCCGTGAATCAAGGTAAGTCGGAAGTGGTCAAATAGGAGATGGCAAGAGTGAATATCAACATCTTAGGAATCAGGGAACTAAAATGGACTGGAATAGGTGAATTTAACTCAGATGGCCATTATATCTACTACTGTGGGCAGGAATTCCTTAGAAGAAATGGAGCAGCCTTCATGGTCCACAAAAGAGTCCGAAATGCAGTACTTGGATGCAATCGCAAAAATGACAGAATGATCTCTGTTTGTGTCCGAGGCAAACCATTCAATATGACAGTAATCCAAGTCTATGCCCCAACCAATACTGCTGAAGAAGCTGAAGTTGAATGGTTCTATGAAGATCTACAAGACCTTCTAGAACTAACACTCAGAAAAAGATGTCCTTTTCATTTGATTCATTATATGGAAGCAAAAGTAGGAAGTCAAGAGATACCTGGAGTAACAGGCAAATTTGGCCTTGGAGTACAAAATGAAGCAGGGCAAAGGCTAACAGAGTTTTGCCAAGAAAATGCACTGGTCATAGCAAACACCCTCTTCCAACAACACAAGAGAAGACTCTACACATGGACATCACCAGATGGTCAACACCGAAATCATATTGCTTATATTCTTTGCAGCCAAAGATGGAGAAGCTCTATACAGTCAGCAAAAACAAGACGGGGAGCTGACTGTGGCTAAGATCATGAACTCCTTATTGCCTAATTCAGACTGAAATTGAAGAAAGTAGGGAAAGCTGCTAGACCATTCAGGTATGACCTAAATCATATCCCTTACAATTATACAGTGGAAGTGAGAAATAGATTTAAGGGACTAGATCTGATAGACAGAGTGCCTGAAGAACTATGGACAGAGGTTCATGACATTGTACAGGAGACAGGGATCAAGACCAGCCCCAAGAAAAAGAAATGCAAAAAGGCAAAATGTCTGAGGAGGCCTTACAAATAGCTGTGAAAAGACAAGAAGTGAAAGGCAAAGGAGAAAAGGAAAGATATACCCATTTGAATGCACAGTTCCAGAGAATAGCAAGGAGAGATAAGAAAGCCTTCCTCAGTGATCAGTGCAAAGAAATAGAGGAAAACAGTAGAATGGGAAATACTAGAGATCTCTTCAAGAAAATTAGAGATACTAAGGGAAAATTTCATGCAAAGATGGGCACAATAAAGGACAGAAATGGTATGGACCTAACAGAAGGTGAACGTATTAAGAAGAGGTAGCAAGAATACACAGAAGAACTGTACACAAAAGATCTTCATGACCCAGGTAATCACGATGGTGTGATCACTCACCTAGAGCCAGACATCCTGGAATGTGAAGTCACGTGGGCCTTAGGAAGCATCACTACTAACAAAGCTAGTGGAGGTGATGGAATCCCTGTTGAGCTATTTCAAATCCTAAAAGATGATGCTGTGAAAGTGCTGCACTCAGTATGCCAGCAAATTTGGAAAACTCAGCAGTGGCCACAGGACTGGAAAAGGTCACTTTTCATTCCAATCCCAAAGAAAGGCAATGCCAAAGACTGTTCCAACTACTGCACAATTGCACTCATCTCACAAGTTAGCAAAGTAATGCTCAAAATTCTCTAAGCCAGGCTTCAACAGTATGTGAACCATGAACTGCCAGATGTTCAAGCTGGATTTAGAAAAGGCAGAGGAACCAGAGATCAAATTGCCAACATCCGATGGATCATCGAAAAAGCAGGAGAATTCCAGAAAAACATCTGCTTCTGCTTTCTTGACTATGCCAAAGCCTTTGACTGTGTGGATCACAACAAATGGTGGAAAATTGTTAAAGAGATGGGAATGTCAGACCACCTGACCTGCCTCTTGAGAAATCTGTATGCAGGTCAAGAAGCAACAGTTAGAACTGGACATGGAACAACAGCCTGGTTCCAAATAGGAAAAGGAGTACGTCAAGGCTGTATATTGTCACCCTCCTTATTTAACTTATATTTAGAATAAATCATGCAAAATGCCAGGCTGGATGAAGCACAAGTTGGAGTCAAGATTGCCAGGAAAAATTTCAATAACCTCAGATATGCAGATGACACCACCCTTATGGCAGCAAGTGAAGAAGAACTAAATAGCCTTGGATGAAAGTGAAAGAAAAGAGTGAAAAAGCTGGCTTAAAACTCAATACTTAGAAAACTAAGGTTATGGCATATGGCCGCATCACTTCATTGCAAATAGATGGGGAAACAATGGAAAGAGTGAGAAACTTTCAAAAGCAGAGACATTACTTTGTTAACACAGCTCTGTCTAGTCAAAGCTATGGTTTTTCCAGCAGTCATGTATGGATGTGAGAGTTTGACTATAAAGAAAGCTGAGCGCTGAAGAATTGATGGTTTTGAACTGTGGTGTTGGAGAAGACTCTTGAGAGTCCCTTGGACTGCAAGGAGATCCAACCAGTCCATCCTAAAGGAAATCAGTCCTGAATATTCATTGGAAGGACTGATGCTGAAGCTGAAACTCCAATACTTTGGCCATCTGATATGTAGAACTGACTCATTTGAAAAGACCCTGATGCTGGGAAAGTTTGAACGTGGGAGGAGAAGGGGACAACAGATGGCTGGATGGCATTGCCAACTCGATGGACATGAGTTTGAGTGAACTCTGAGAGTTGGTGATGAACAGGGAATCCTGATGTGCTGCAGTACTTAGGGTCACAAAGAGACATGACTGAGAGACTGAACTGAAGTGAACATTATGGAAAGATGGGAAAGTCTGTATTGGTCAGGATAGGCTGTGCTATGCTATGGTGACGACCAGCCCTCAACTATCAGTGACTTGACCTAAAACAGGTTTATTTTTCTGTCATGTCAGTTTCTGATGTGGGTTGAGAGGCAATGACTGAAGCATCCAGACTTCTTCCATCTTCCCATGTTGCCATTTTCAATCCATGGCCTCCATGGTTGCCAGGGAAGGGGATGAGACAGTGTGCATAATTATTCAGGATTTTTGAAGTCAAGTCTGAAAGTCCAATATATAACATCTGCCCCAACCCACACTGCCTGGCCCCAATGCGATTGCAAGGAGGTCTGGGATGTATAGTTTTCCCATGGGTTTAGGAAGGAGAAATGAGATTAATGAGCATTTAGCCAATTTCTTCTTTGGAATCATGATGGTTTTCCCTTTTCATGTGATGTGGGGGGAGAGGGGCAAGGTAGAGGGAACAGAAAGAGGGGAGAGTTTGTGTCAAAAGTGCAGTCCACTGCCTGTGGGAGTAATTGGATGCTGAGTGTGATGAAGAGGGAGGAAGTTTTTTGTGCCAAGCTCCTGGGAAGAAGGGAGAGGACTGTTTTTTCCTGGAGTGGAAAGGAGATCAAAATGTCTCTTGTATATAAATCCTTGCTTATGTCTCTCCTCTGACCCCATCTCTATTTTCTTCACATTGTGAGAAATTGGGGTTTCACACACTGACATTTTGAGCCTGCCAAATGGTGTTCTCAAGGCTGTGAGAATGTAAAGATAGGTTCTAAGGGTTTGCTGGGCTTGCTTTACCTGCAACATGTGTAAGGTTAAGATTTGCCCCTTCTTTTGGGTAAATTAGTGTTGCCGTGCACTATCCAAACTCCATTTTGTTTTTTTTTTAGAAGGTTCAATCACAGTGTTAGGCCATCCTTGCTGAGCTTGTGTTTTCTCATATCATTGCACTATTGAATCAGCACTCACTGATAAAGTCCTCCTATGATTGAGGATAGAAAAACCTTTTCTTCTTGATACTATGAATTAATGGTTAATAAAAGGCATCCTTGTTTATTTTCCAAAGTGAGTGCATTATGGCTACTTGTATGGAGCACTCTGCGATGAAAAACGGGGCTATTTGGTTATCAGTTGGTAACCTTGAGTCTTTCTGGTAACTGAAAAGATATTTGGCTAATAAACACATGAAAAGATGTTCCACAGGGCTAATCATCCAGGAAATGCAAATCCAAACCACACCATATAGGGAGTTCCCTAGCTGTCCAGTGGTTATGACTCAGTGCTTTCACTACAGTGGCCCAGGTCACTGGTTGGGGAACTAAGATTTCATTTACCATGATGTGGCAAAAAAAAAACCAAACTCCAAAGCCAACCAACCAAACAAAAAACAAAACCACAGTGAGATATCATGTCAGACACACCAGGGTACCTGTTATAAAAACAAGTGTTGGTGAGGGTGTGAAGAATTGGTACCCTTGTGCACTACTGGTGGAAATTAAAACGGTATCTACAATGGAGGGCTTCCCAGGTGGCACTAGTGGTAAAGAACCCACCTGCCAATGCAGGAGACGTAAGAGACGTGGGTTTGATCCCTGGGTCGGGAAGATCCCCTGGAGGAGGAGATGGCAACCCACTCCAGTATTCTTGCCTGGAGAATCCCATGGACAGAGGAGCCTGGGTCGCGAAGAGTTTGACACGACTGAAGTGACTTAGCACACTAGATAGAGGAGCAGTCTGAAATGTGGTTCACCACCGACGAACTTTGAAGACATTATGCTAAGTGAAATAAGCCAATCACAAAAGGAGAAATACGCTATGATTTCTAGTAATGTGAGATATCTAGAGTTATCAGATTAATAGAGACAGAAAGTAGGATGGTGGTTGCCAGGGGCTGGGGGAGGAGGAAATGGGGAGTTTGTGTTAACTGAGTACAGGGTTTCAGTTTGACAAGATGAAAATTTTTCAGGAGATAGATGGACTGCATGGTGATGACTCCACAGCAGTGTAAAATGTACTTAATGCCATTGAACTATATACTTAAAAATAGTCATACTTGGACATTTTATGTTTTATGTATTTTACCACAATTAAATAATTGTACTTGTTTTCCATCATCTAACATTTATGGAGCCAGAGGGAAGTAGGTTCTGGGTGACCATGGCCCTGAGTGAAGACCTAGTGCAACTGTAATCTGTTTTTAGTTGGCACCCACATATCAAGATACCAGACTATAAACAGGGCTCAGGTTTGTTCTGCTTCCATCAGCAGGTCATAAGGGATGGATGTGGGCTGACGGAGAGGTGCCCATGCAACAGTAGTGGGTGACAGGATTTGAGCTCATGCAGCTTATTTGGGCCCTATATCTCTGCTTGTGCCCTGTCCCAAATGTACCACTTTGATCTTATGATGGATTGCTGCTGGGCTCACCTGATCTTGTGACTTGATGAGTCTGACAAGAACCAGTCTATGGTGAGTGGTTCTGCCCACATAGTCTTCTGATGCTTCAGGATCAGATTTTGTCACTGCCAGGGCCCAGTATTCTACCAGAAGCTCCTTTTTTTGAGTGGTGTATAGTTCTCCACTGTAGATGAGGGTGGCCTTGCTCCAGAACTCCAGGCACTACACTGGAATTTCCCTGTTGGAGTGTGTGTTAACATCCCGTGGTATCTTTTCCCTCCTCTATAACAATCAAGATATATGAAAGTACCTATCAGAACAAAGAGGTAAAAGACATGGGAGTGCTGTCTCTTGACATCAGGACTGGTGGATCAGCAGAGATGGAGAAGGAGATTTCTATCACTCTTTTAAGTGTTTGTTCTATAGTGAGTTTTATATAGACCATGTGCATGTATTATTTGGATACAAACAAGCATAATTAAAAATATTGTAATCACTTTTCCCTATGATCTAGACATTCACTTATTCATGCATTCAGGTCCAGCCTTTATTCCTTTGTTCAGTCATTCAGTAAATATTTCTTCAGCTCTTTCCTCCTCTGAGGCAAAAATTGGGCTGGGGCTGGGGAATGGGGGGAAGGCAAAGGATTGTCATCTCTTGCCTTCATAGAGGTTGAGGCTTAACTGCAGAACAGACAACCCAGGATGCTCAGTGCTGAGAATGGAGCAAGCAGCTCTGGGAAGTTTTCCCTTGGTGCCTTCTGGAAGATTACCACATCCTCAGTCTTCATTCAGTTCTGTTCAGTTCAGTCACTCAGTTGTGTCCAACTGTTTGTGACCCCATGGACTGCAGCACACCAGGCCTCCCTGTCCATCACCAACTCCTGGAGTTTACTCAAACTCATGTCTGTCACATCAGTAATGCCATCCAACCATCTCATCCTCTGTTGTCCCCTTCTCCTCCCACCTTCAATCTTTCCCAGCATATGGGTCTTTCCCAATGAGTCAGTTCTTCGAATCAGGTGGCCAAAGTATTGGAGTTTCAGCTTCAGCATCAGTCCTTCCAATGAATATTCAGGACTGATTTCCTTTAGGATGGACTGGTTGGATGTCCTTGCAGTCCAAGGGACTCTCAAGAGTCTTCTCCAGCACTACAGTTCAAAAGCATCAATGCTTCAGCGCTCAGCTTTCTTTATAGTCCAACTCTCACATCCATACATGACTACTGGAAAAACCATAGCTTTGACTAGACAGACCTTTGTTGTCAAAGTAATGTCTCTGCTTTTTAATATGCTATCTAGGTTGGTCATAACTTTTCTTCCCAGGAGCAAGTGTCTTTTAATTTCATGGCTGCCATCACCATCTGCAGTGATTTTGGAGCCCCCCAAAATAAAGTCTTTCACTGTTTCCATTGTTTCTCCATCTATTTGCCATGAAGTGATGGGACGAGAAGCCATGAGCTTAGTTTTCTGAATGTTAAGTTTTAAGCCAACTTTTTTCACTCTCCTTTTTCACTTTCATCAAGAGGCTCTTTAGTCCTTCTTCACTTTCTGCCATAAGGATGATGTCATCTGCATATCTGAGGTTATTGATATTTCTTCTGGCAATCTTGATTCCAGCTTGTGCTTTCTCCAGCCCAGCATTTCTCATGAGGTGCTCTGCATATATACAGCCTCGATGTACTCCTTTTCCTATTTGGAACCAGTCTGTTGTTCCATTTCCAGTTCTAACTGTTTCTGACCTGCATACAGATTTCTTAGGAGGAAGGTCAGGTGGTCTGATATTCCCATCTCTTTCAGAATTTTCCACCGTTTGTTGTGATCCAGACAATCAAAGGCTTTGGCATAGCCAATAAGGCAGCAGTAGATGTTTTTCTGAAACTCTCTTGCTTTTTTGATGATCCAACAGATGTTGGCAATTTGATCTCTGGTTCCTCTGCCTTTTCTAAATCCAACTTGAACATCTGGAAGTACACATTTCATGTACTATTGAAGCCTGGCTTGGAGAATTTTGAGCTTTAGTTTGCTAGCATGTGACATGAGTGTGATTGTGTGGTAGTTTGAGCATTCTTTGACATTGCCTATTTTTGGGACTGGAATGAAAACTGATCTTTTCCAGTCCTGTGGCCACTGCTGAGTTTTCCTTGCTGGCATATTGAGTGCAGCACTTTCACAGCATCATCTTTCAGGATTTGAAATAGCTCAACTGGAATTCCATCACCTCCACTAGCTTTGTTCATAGTGATGCTTCTTAAGACCCACTTGACATTCTTTACTCCAAGGCCAAATTTGCCTGTTACCCCAGGTGTTGCTTGACTTCCTACTTTTGCATCCCAGTCCCCTATAATGAAAAGGAAATCTTTTTTAGGTGTTAGTTCTAGAAGGTCTTGTAGGTCTTCACAGAACCATTCAACTTTAGCTTCTTCAGCATTACTGGTCAGAGCATAGACTTGGATTACTGTAATATTGAATGGTTTGTCTTGGAAACAGACAGAGATCATTCCATCTTTTTTGAGATTGCCTTCAAGTACTGCATTTCAGAGTCTTTTGTTGACTATGATGGTTACTCCATTTCTTATAAGGGATTCTTGGCCACAGTAGTAGATATGGTCAGCTGAGTTAAATCCACCCATTGCAGTCCATTTTAGTTCCCTGATTTCTAAAATGTTGACGTTCACTCTTGCCATCTCATGTTTGACCACTTCCAATTTGTCTTGATTCATGGACCTAACATTCCAGAGTCCTATGCAATACTGGTCTTTACAGCATCAGACTTGACATTCATCACCAGTCACATCCACAACTTGGTGTTATTGTTGCTCTGGGTCTGTCTCTTCATTGTTTCTGGAGTTATTTCTCCACTGATCTCCAGTAGCATATTGGGCACCTACTGACCTGGGGAGTTCATCTTTCAGTGTCATATGTTTTTGCCTTTTCATACAGTTCCTGGGGTTCTCAAGGCAAGAGTACTGAAGTGGTTTGCCATGCCCTTCTCCAGTGGACCATGTTTTTCCAGAACTCTCCACCATGATCCATCCATCTTGAGTGACCCTACATGGCATGGCTCATAGTTTCATTGAGTTAGACAAGACTGTGGTCCATGTGATCAGATTGGTTAGTTTTCTGTGATTGTGGTTTTCAGTCTATCTGCTCTCCATGGAAAAGGATAAGAGGCTTATGGAAGCTTCCTGGTGGGAGAGAGGGACTGAGGGGGAAACTGGGTCTGATGGGCAGGGCCATGCTAGGTAAATCTTTAATCCAATTTTCTGTTGATGGTTGGGGCTGTGTTCCCTCCTTCTTATTTACCTGGGGCCAACTATGGTTGAGGTAATGAAGATAATGGCTACCTCCTTCAAAAGGTCCCATGCACGCACTGCTACATTCAGTGCTCCCAACCCTGCAGCAGGCCACCGCCAGCACACGCCTCTGCTGGAGACTCCTGGACACTCACAGGCAAGTCTGGGTCAGTCTCTTGTGGGGTCAGTGCTCTTTTCTCCTGGGTCCTGGTGTGCACAAGGTTCTGTTTATGCCCTCCAAGAATCTGTATCTCCAGTCCTGTGTAAGTTCTGGTGGCTCTATGGTGGGGTTAATGGTGACCTCCTCCAAGAGGGCTTATACCATACCCAAGTCTGCTGCACCCAGAGCCCCTGCTCCTGCATCAGTCCACTGCTGACCCACACCTCTGCAGGAGACACTCAAACACATTTCTATCTCAGTCTCTGTGGGGTCTTTGGCTCCTGGAGCGCAAAACATTTGTTTGAGCCCTCTGAGCATCTCGGTGGGTATGGAGTTTGATTCTAAACACGATTTTGCCCCTCCTACCGTCTTGCTGGGGCTTCTCGTTTGCCCTTGGACGTGGGATATCTCCTCACAATCGCTCCAGTGCCACACAGCCACCACTCCAGCTCCAATGTTCATTCAGGCCAACTTAAATATGAAATCCTGTGGTTGGAGGGTCCAGGTATCCTCCTGGGTTGGTGTCCTAGGAATGTGAGCTGGCAGAACTGATTTGGGAGTGACTCTGGGACACTGTCTGGACCTTTCCTGACAGTTGTAATCTCCTGCTCCCTGTCTGAGCCAGGTGTGGGGAAAAGTCCAGGTAGAAGAGAGAGAACAGATGAGCCAAGAAGGAAGGGGTGTGCTGAGAGGGAGAATGGGAGGGATACAGATGTCACTAAATAGAGGCCACCACTGAGAGGGAAAAAAGGGACTTTTGTTTAGACATTGTTTTCACATACCATTGAAGTGGTTCCTTCATTTTTATTTTCCATCTTGATGGAAATTTTGTTATTTTTACACTGTCACAGAACAAATGAAACTGTGACTTAGAGATTGCAATGTATATAGCTGTTTTGATGTACTTTTGACAGTTCTATCACATTTCTGACAGGCACCATTTTTTTTTTCTCCCCTAGGATGTCAGGAGTGGGGAGACAGTCTCCCCAGATGTTCTGCTTTTGCTCGGTGTTATGTCCTGGTGTGAAGCCTTGCTGGGGCTCAGGGAGGCTTCTGAGAAGCCAGCCTCAGACGTTGGGGAACCCCAAGAGCTAGGGCTGGGCTTCTAGGAAGGGATGATGGGAGAGTGAGTTGGAGGCAGAGATGGGTTCTCAGGGCCATGGGGTGGTCAGCATCAGCCTCTTAGTTGAAATCCAAGTCTGACTCTGCAAAGTCACAGTAATCGTGGGAGGAAAGGGATGGGAAGAGCAGGCAGCAGGAGTGGCAGGCTCTGCGTGGTGATGTGAGATGAGCAAGTGGGTAGTGGCAGTGAGGTCAGGGGGCAGCGCTCTCTGAGGAGTAGTTCATTGAATCTCAAGAGCTGGAACCTTGACTGTCTGCACAGAGGTGTCCTGAATATCCTTAGGCCTGGCTTCCCTTGTTTCCTGTGGGGTAAGCAAGTGTGAGGCCTGAAGCGAGAGGCTGGTGCAGGAGGGGATGGTTTTCAGGCAGAAGAGCTTACCTGTTGAATGAATGAGTGTATGAGTGAAGGGACCGAAGTCAAGCGCTAACACTTCTCTAGAGAAAAAATCATCCAGTTTGATCTACACTGGTTTTGCATCTCATGTTCTGCATTTTAAATCCTTGAGTAGCCTCTCGATCTGTGAGTTGATCATTGAAGCTCTGAGATATCTTTCTAAATGCCAGAATCAAATAGGTTTTCAAAGATGCCTGGAGGGAGAGTTCACCATCAATTGTTGCCCAAAGTGTTCAACCCAGAAGAAACCCAAGCTTGGACCAGTTCCTCCTATGAGGTCTTTAGGAAGAATGGGGGGCACTTGGTGAGAAATGGCTCCAGGTCTAAAGACTCATTTCTGTTGTCCATGGTGTGAAGAAAACTTTAGTTATCTGTCCTATACAGACAGGCTGTATGTCTGGCTCATACAGAGTGGCCATACTGTGGCTTGTGCAAGTCATGTTGCTGCTGCTAAGTCGCTTCAGTCGTGTCCGACTCTGTGCGACCCCATAGATGGCAGCCCACCAGGCTCCACCATCCCTGGGATTCTCCAGGCAAGAACACTGGAGCGGGTTGCCATTTCCTTCTCCAATGCGTGAAAGTGAAAAGTGAAAGTGAAGTCGCTCAGTCCTGTCCGACTCTTTGCGACCCCATGGACTGCAGCCTACTAGGCTCCTCCGTCCATGGGATTTTCCAGGCAAGAGTACTGGAGTGGGGTGCCAGTGCCTTCTCCGGCAAGTCATGTTACCCACTGCAATTTTCTGGTAGGGTCGATTTATATCCACATAAGACATATACTGGCCACCCGTTAAGTATCAAGCACTGTGCTTAAGGTTCTACAGGGTTTACACAGGCAGTCAATTCAGGACATGGGCTAAGACCCCCTCTTCTCCTAAGAGGAGATGTGGAGGAGTGATGGAGCATCTCACTCTAGAGCCAGACGACTTGGCTTCAAGTCCTGGCTCTGACTCGTGCTGGCCATCTGTCCCTGAGAGAGTTACTTATGTCCTCTGTGCCTTGTTTTCCTCAATGCAAAGAGTCATTTTCCTACCATATGGGGCTTTAATTTTTAAAAACTTTTAATTGAAATATAACATACATACAAAAAATTGCATAAGTGTATGGCAGATTGAATTTTCATGGAGCAAAGATACTCATAAAAGCAGCATCAAGTTCAAGAAATTGAATGTCACCCACACCTGGAAACCTTACTCGTGCTTCCTTAGAGCAGGAGAGGATAACCATCGATCTGACTTCTGACTCCACAGGTTGGTGAGTTGTGCCTGTTTGTGAACTTTGGATAGATTGAATCATACAACAGGTGGTATTTTGTGCTGTTTCCTTTTCTTAATATGTTTCTGAGACTCCTTCATGGTATTGTGTGTCATTGTACTTATTCATCCCCATTCAGTTTGGGTGGAGTGGGTTCTGGTACAGTAGTGCTGTGATTGTACACATCTTTGGCACACATATTCACAATTTCTATTTTTAAGAGTAATTTTATTTATTTATTTTTGGCTGCGCTGGGTCTTTGTTGCTGCATGGACTTTTCTCTAGTTGTGGCTAGCAGGGGCAACTCTTCATGGTGGTGCACGGGCTTCTCATTGTGGTGGCTTCTCTTGTGGCAGAGCACAGACTCAATAGTTGTGATGCATGGACTTAGCTGCTTTGCACATATGAACCTCCCCAGATCAAGGATGGAACCCATGTCTCCTGCATTGGCAGGTGGATTCTTTACCACTGAGCCACCAGGGAAGCTCACAATTTCTGTACCTAAGAATGGAATGGCTGGACCATGCTGCTGCTGCTGCTAAGTCGCTTCAGTCGTGTCCGACTCTGTGCGACCCCGTAGACGGCAGCCCACCAGGCTCCACCGTCCCTGGGATTCTCCAGGCAAGAACATTGGAGTGGGTTGCCATTTCCTTCTTCAATGCATGAAAGTGAAAAGTGAAAGTGAAGTCACTCAGTCATGTCCGACTCTTTGCGACCCCATGGACTGCAGTCTACCAGGCTCCTCCGTCCATGGGATTTTCCAGGAAAGAGGACTGGAGTGGGTTGCCATTGCCTTCTCCGGGCTTGACCATGAGGTGTATGTATATTCACCATTGGTAGACCCTATTTAGCAGCTTGGCACAGTGGCTGTACAACCAGGAGTAATGGGGATTTTCAGCTGTCCTATGTCCACATCCACACTCATGATTTTCACAGTAGGTCTTCTGGTGGGTACATAGTGGTGCTGCACTAGGGGTACATTTTACACAATTATATATGTCAATGTATGAAAGGCCCTTGGTGTTGGTGCAGAGTGAGCAGGAGCCATCATGGACCCAAGCTCGTTAGGTGTCGTGAGGTTAAGGTTGTCCCCGAGGAGTCATGGTGCACATTTCCTGATTCCCTTCTTCCATAATGAGCTGTGGTGTCTTTGGTTTGAGGTTGTCAGTGATGGGAGCTGAGCTTCTCAGAATTGAGTGATCGAGGAGTCTGGGATCCCCAGTGACTGAGTGATAAGACAGACACTTTGCTCTCTAGAGTTTCTTAATATTGGTGCCCCCACCCCCCCACCCTGGGGAGATTTTGTTCCTGACTACCTACCTGGTTCCAGCTAAGAGCTGGGCAGGGGAGTTCTGGAGAGGGTATTGATGTTGTCGTTCAGTTGCTCAGTTGTGTCTAACTCTTTGTGATCCCATGAACTGCAGCACACCAGGCCTCCCTGTTCCTCACCATCTCCTGGAGTTTGCCGAAGTTCATGTCCATTGAATTGGTGATGCCGTCCAACCATCTCATCCTCTGCTGCCCTCTTCTCCTTTTGCCTTCAATCTTTCCAGCATCAGGATCTTTTCTAATGAGTCGGCTCTTCTAGTCAGGTGGCCAAAGTATTGACGCTTCAGCTTCAGCATCAGTCCTTCCAATGGATATCCAGGACTGATTTCCTTTAGGATTGACTGGTTTGATCTCCTTGCTGTTCAAGGGACTCTCAAGAGTCTTTTCTAGCACCACAATTTGAAAACATCAATTCTTTGGTGTTCAGCCTTCATTATGGTCCCATTTTCACATCCGTACATGACTACTGAAGAGGATGTATGTTAGGATTTAAAGTTTTTTCCTGCCGAGTTGCTTCAAGCTCGAGTCAGCATGAAGCATTGGATGTTGAGGAGGTTTCTCTCCTTAGCATCGTGCACCCTAAAGGGGTCTTCTGCCACATAGAGACCAGAATTGAGAGAGACCAGGGTGAGGACACTGGGTTTCTATAGAGAGGGTCACCCTTGAGAACCAAAATGGCAGCTTGCTTCCTTGAAGGTCCTTCTTCCTCAGATGTTAAAGGCATCCTTCATCTCTGCATGCAGCCAGTGGCCAAGGCTGGTTTCTATTTCCTTCTAATTCCTTACATCCATTCTCACTGCCTCTGCCTTGGATCAGGCCAAGATGGCCTTGTGCTTGGACTCTTGGGACAGCCTCCGGCTGCTTCTGGAGAGCTCTTGCCAAGAGAACTGACTGTATCAGGCTGCTGGGGTGCTATAACAAATCTGTACCACAGACTTGGGGGCTTTACCAACAGAAATCAATTTTCTCACAGTTCTGGAGCTTGGGAGTCCCAGATTAAGGGCTTGGCAGGGTTGGTTTTTTCTAAGGTCTCTTGTCTTGGCTGGCAGATGGCTGCCCCTCACTATGTCCTCACCTGGTCCTCCCCCTGCACCTGTCTGTCCTAATCTCCTCTTCTTATCACAACATCAGTCCTGTTAGATGCTGGCCCACTCATGTGACTTCATTTTACCTTAAGTACCTCTTTAAAGTTTATTTCCAAATACAGTCACATTCTGAGATCTTAGTGACTAGGACTTCAACATGCAAATGTTAGAGGTGGGGGACAAGTTCAGCCCATAACACATACTGTTTCTGATTTGACACATGCAGGTCATGTGTCTCCAAATAAGACTTTTATTTGGCTTTTTTTTTGCCTTTGTGCACATTGTTCTTCCATCTTATGTTTCTCCCCTTAATCTTCTCAGTGTCTCCAAAACCTCCAGCTCAGTCCTCACCTCCACCAGGAAGACTTCGGTCCTCACAAACCACTCTCCTTGCACTCCTAACATGCTTTCCATTTAGCCCACTCGACTGAACACTGAATCCCAATGTTCTCCTTTTCTCTGTTGTTTCAGAGTGTTGTGTGTCTCTTCCACTTGACTATGTGCTCTTTAAGGATGAAACTCATGTTTTTCATTCACCTTTGCATCTATTTCGTGCCAGGCAGGCAGCTGGTGATAAATAATGTTGTCTCTGGATTAAAAACTGCCTTCCATGTGCCCTGTGAGGAGTTCCTTAAATGCTAAATAAAATCTTTCTTCAGCGGGGATGGGGGTATGCTGTCATCTGGAACAGCTTCAGGAGCCTGTAGCAAAGGCACTTCCACTTTAAGAGGCAATGAATTCAGGAACCTGGGAAAGGTTTAAACATGAGTCTTAAATTATTTGCTCAGCTTTGATTTTTATTTTACAAGATGCTGGGGCAGTGCTGGGAGCTATTTGCAGAAGGGGTGCGTAAGAGAGATGAAGAGAGACGGAGTGGATTTACCTAGATGTTACCTCATAGAAAAATATGTGTGTGCTGGGTAGGGTCTTCTCTGATTCCGAGGTGTGAGGAAGTCCAGGTTCTACTCTGGGTTCACTGGAGGGTGATTTGATTTCTGGTTCCTGTGTTTTTGTCCCTCTGCCGGGGATGCACTGAGCTGAGCCACTGTTAAGAATGGCCCCTGCGAGGAGGCAAAGGAAGATCGGCTATTTATAGGCTGGAGTCAGGTACGACCCACCTTTTCAGCCTATAATTTACAGCATATGATGAGAAAATGAACTTCTGTTGCTGCAAAAATGTGAAAGGACAGGAGACCGATTTTTCAGCAGCTTGGAGCTTACTTATGTGCTTAGGGAAAGTCTGTGAAAATGGCCACTTTGCTTTGCCATAAGTCTCTTTCCTTGGTCCATAGGCATCAATACAAAGGGTGCCCCTTGTCCTGTCTCTCTCAGGGACTGTGGGCATATTCACAGATGTGTGGGTGGTGGAGGGAGGGATGTTCTCTATCGGGAAGGAGATAAAAGAGGGACAGGAAGAGATGAGCAGGGATATGGGTTTTATGATTTAAGACAGTGGTCTGACTTTATGAAGCAATATGTACAAACATCTAAGAAGTGACCTCACTGGGAATTGGCTTAGATTGATCTCTTGACTGTGATCTTGGCTATTGTTTGGGCTAGAGCTCCTGGCCTGAGTCAGAGCCCTTGAGGAAGCTTGGAGATTGATGATAACTTTCCATCCCTCAACAGACTGTATTTCTGGAGCTCTCTAGAGAATGTGCAAAGTTCAGTGTGTACTTCACCAAGTAATACACTTTTATCAAATGTCTGTTAGGGGCTAGGCCCCGAGCTAGGTGGAGAGGTGATAGGATGTACCTGGTCCCTGCTCTGAATTTAGAAGGAGACTGTCACCCTTCTAGGCCTCCCAGCCTTCATCTACCACCATGCCCTGGCATTCACCAGGGTTCTCACCAAGGATCCCTGTGGGCTGTGCCCACATCCAAGCTGGCTCCTGCACTAAACCCTTGCCTTCTAAATTCACATTTCTGACATAAACCCATGGTGTGAAGTAAGATTGTCAGGGAGATTGTGTGGAGTGGAATGAGAAGAGATGAGGACAGAACCTTGGGAAAATCAACAGATGAAGTCAAACACATAAAGAAAACAGCAAATAAGCAGAAGGAGAAACGAGAATCTAGTGTTGTGGAAGGATGGTTATCAGTTTCGAAGAGAGTGTAACCAATGGTTTTAAAAGCAGAAGCATAAGGAGTTGGTAATTGGGAGGCTGAAGGGTACTCTTGGGGCCACTGTTTCAGAGGAGGGCTGGGAGAAGAGGCACTTGGTTGAAGAATGGATGGGAAGTATGGGAAGTGAGGAAATGTAGACAGAGAATATCTTGAGAGCTCTCTGTAGATGTTCATTAGATCAGGTATTTAATTCAGATCTATATTCATATCTATATGTTTGCTAATTTTTGCTCCCCTTAATGCATTAATTATTGAGACAGGTGCTAACATCTCCCATTGTGATTGCTGATTTGTCAGTTTCACATGCCAATTCTGTCAATCTTTGCTTTGTATATTTTGCAGTTATATTCTTAGGTATGTCCAGTGTTAGTATTGAGATATCTTCCGGGGAAATTTTTTTAAATCAACGGTTAGTGAACATCTTTGTCTGTAATAATGCTTCTCCCCTAAACTCCATTTTGTCCTGCTTCTTTTGATTAGTATTTGTCTGGTGTATCTTTTCTCTATCTTTTTACAGGCAGTAACTGTCTTTTGTTTTAAGCATGTTTCTTGCAAACAGCATGTAACTAGATTTAGTTTTTCTATCCAGTCTGACAATCAGAGTTTTAATGGCTAAGCTTATCATTTAACTTCTTATTATTACTTATTTATTTGGATTTACTCTATTGTTTTTCTTTGTGATAATTTTTTTCTCTTCTTTCCTATGTTCTTTGGATAGACAGAATTTTCTTTATTCTTATCCCTTCTACTCATTTGAAAGTTATATATCCATTTCTCACTTTTAATGGTCACTTTAACAATGATTTTATGTATACTTTACCTAATAAAGTTAATTAATGGCTCTATCATCCTCTGAAGAAATACAAAGAATTTAAAAAGTTTTAATTCTGATCATAACCTACCATGTTACATTTCTTTTGTTCACTATTTGCAACTTGATTTTTATGATCCCCAAGTTAACTATGATTTTTTATCATTTATATTGATATTTTTTAGGTTATACACAAGCTTATTCACTTCTTGCTCAACATTTCTTTTTACATCTTGCTCCTCTAGTTTCCATTTCCATCTTCCTAATTTTCATCCTTTATAAATGGAGAAGGAAAATTATTCTCTCAGCAAAAGTCTGTTAAAGGTAAATACTTTCAGTCTTTATTTTTATTCTTCAGTGATAACTTAGCAGGGTATAAAAATCATAAGTGGAACATTACTTTTTTCTTAGGTCTTTGAAAATAATATTCTATTGTCTTCTGTCTTCTATTGGAATTATTAATATATTTACTGATATTATCTGCAGATAATATAAACTTTTCATCTGTCACTGTCTCATGACAGTATAAACTGACCCCCAAATGCTATTTTTATTAACCCTCCAAGAGCATTACCCTTAGTTTTACATGCTTGAACAAATTTCTTGTCTCAGTGAATTATGATGGAGTTCCACTGAATTAGTAAAACATAGTTTACTTACATAATTTTAAATAAGATAAATAAAAGTTAAGATTATCACATTTTACTCTTACGTCCTATATAGGTCATTTTGTGAATACCACGTGGCTTTAAAAATGGAGTGTACACAGAAGCATCAATTTTAAGAAGCTTGCTATCACTTTAAATGCTTGCCTGTAAAGAAAAGTCTGAGGAGGGGTGAGTTTGCATAGATTTGATATTCTTAACATAAGAGATAGGCTTGACATTTTGTGATCTGTGAAGAAAGACCTAGAAGAGAGGGGAATCTGAATATATAAATGGAGATGGGAACATTGTGAACAGAGATTGTAGAGAGCTTGACAAAGGAGCAGAACTTCTTTTCCTCTGGGATGGGGATTCTGTGTTTTCAGCCTTGGATTCTTCATATCTTTCATCGGAAGGCAAAGTTCACTCAAGCTATTTCCAATCTCCCCACTCTGACCTTGGCCCTGATCATGTTCTTCAATAACTTCCTGTTGCCTAATGAAAAATTTCCAAACTTCCAAAAGGGCACTCAGAGTCCTCTGAGACTAAGACTTTTCTTAAATTAGACCATGTCCTAAATGATCTTACTTCTCACTCCTCCTTTTCACGTACACTGCCTAGTGAAATCCATCTACTTGCTGTTTTCTGAATATGCCT
This sequence comes from Okapia johnstoni, assembly GCA_024291935.2. Classification (NCBI taxonomy): domain Eukaryota; kingdom Metazoa; phylum Chordata; class Mammalia; order Artiodactyla; family Giraffidae; genus Okapia; species Okapia johnstoni. Next base: position 64,347,506 of record CM044306.1, on the reverse strand, counting down.
TGCATTTTCTCATCTTCCCCTTTTTTGGTCCTCTCTCCCTGGCAGGCTAGTTTCTTCCCATTTTCTCATATATCCATATGTCTCTCTTTCAAAGTCCAACACACATTTCTTCTCTTCTCTGATTCCTTTTTCTTGTTTCCTTCAACCAGGAGGAATCGCCTTCCTCTATGGCCCCATAGAGCCATGGGACCTTATAGTGGTTACCTTGTATTCTGTTATTGAAAACAAGTTCCTTCTCTCAGACTAAGAACTTCTGAAGGCAGAGACCATGTCTGATTCACCTCTGTGACTCTCAGTGTACCTCATGCACTAGTGATACCCCACATGGTCATGAACAAACGTGAAAGAGATTTTCATCTACATCGATATAAAAATGGTCAAGAATTATGAGAATTGTCTCTGCTACCTGGTTGCCCCAGAGGAGGCAGAGGGGTCACATATTGTAGAGTGTCTGTGAATCCTAGGGTGGGAGTGGGCCCTGTGCTGGGTGGTCACAGAACTTATTTTGAAAACTTAGGAAGCTGAGAAGGAGTGAGAGACTTAGTTGGGAAAACAATCCTGTAGCTTCACTGCAAAAGATAGAAGCTCCTAACTTTGGTTACCAAGATGACTTGGCCTGGGAGTAAGACCTGACCCACGATTTCGGCCATGGTCCTTCTCTGGGATATCTACAAACACCAGGAAAGAAGAAATGGACTAGAAGATCTCTGAGTGATGTTCTACTCCAGCAATCTCTGGAGTCTTTCCAGACAGGACCTTGTCTCTCATCTCCCTTTCCTCTCATTACTTGATCCATTGATTGTGTTTGTCACCTCTTGGGTATTCAGAGAGGATCAGATCAGTCTGTCCACTTGGTCCCAATGAAGAAAGACCAAGAGGCTGGACATTCATGGATCTATAATCAGTTTCTAAAGTTTCTCTAACTTTTCCAAAGGAGTAACACAAAGGAGTGGAAACTTGAGATTGTTCCAGAATCTGACAAAGATAAGGAGGTATCTCTGCAGTGAAGGCAAGAGTCTGTGCTGTCTGGGGCCTCGTTAAACCCAGGGATGCTTTGTCATCTACCTGTAATCCAAAACTGACAGCCAAGCAGGAAATTTCTAGGAACTTTATGAGATCTGATACAGAGTAAGGACTATAAGAAGGTGTCCCATTAATAGAGAACAAAATAACTTCCACACTTCTCTTTCCAGGGCTCAGCATGGCCTAGCTATTCAAGGGGCATTGTCAACCATCAAAGATACTTCACACTCTTGACAACCACATGGCATAGGGTAGGTCCTCGAGAAACATTTGTGCCTTGGTTGGCTGATAACAGCAACCTTCCTGAATTCTATCCTTCTCATGAGCCACACTGGAGAAGGCAATGGCACCCCACTCCAGTCCTCTTGCCTGGAAAATCCCATGGACGGAGGAGCCTGGAGGGTTGCAGTCTATGGGGTCGCTAAGAGTCATACATGACTGAGTGACTTCACTTTCACTTTTCACTTTTTTTTTCATGCATTGGAGAAGGAAATGGCAACCCACCAGTGTTCTTGCCTGGAGAATCCCAGGGACGGGGGAGCCTGGTGGGCTGCCATCTATGGGGTCGCACAGAGTCGGACACGACTGAGGTGACTTAGCAGCATGAGCTACACCCAGGGAAGGGGGCAGTAAATTTACCTGTATGTGCCCACCACATTCTAGGACCCATGCTAAGGGCTTGATGTACCCAGTGTTCAATACAGGAAGGTTCACACTGACCCTCCTCCCTGGGAGTTCTTGATGAGAATGGCAGCATGAAATACACTAAGCTTCTCGCCACACAAATTAAAGGCTTTGTTCTAAGAACAGCATAGGCCGTTGCCTCCAAGAGCAACTTCCAGCAGACTCTGTGCCCAGAGTCTGCATGCAGAGCAAACTGCCCACAGGAGGCAGAGGCATTGGTCAGGAAAATTTCATATGATTAGTGGGGTGGAGTCAGACCCTCAGCAGCTTGGCACCCTGGCAGGCCTGCCAAGCAGCCACCCCTTGGTTGAGAGCAAGGCTATACACAGTGTTTGTTTTCTTCTCTCTCTCTCTTTTTTTTTTTCTGAATTGCAAAATGTGGCTGAATGGTGGCCAGAGTGGGGAAGAGCAGTCTGGGACTTGAATTCTCCAATGCTTCAGCACATTATGGATTCTGAGGGCAGGAATGGCCAGCCAGCCAGTTTTGGGGACCCACTATGGCCAGTAGGGGGACAATCTCTTATTAAACCCCCTCCAATGTGCTGGAGCAAACCCTGCACTGTTTTTTTTGTCCATGTACTAAGACAGTGCCTTCCCTGGAGGGTGCCCTGAGTCTAGCGGGGGAGCTGGAGGCATGCAGGGAACTGAGGCAGAATGTGAACAGTGTAGTGCAGTGTGTTTCAGCCTTTTCAACATATGTCTCCTGTGGAGAAACATATAAATCTTGAAAATTCCTCTAAAGTTTGTGTTTCAAAAGCAATAGAGTAGGGTTTTTTTTTTTTTCGTTTCCAAATATGAAATTATAATATTGAATATATTTAAAAAACTACACATGTCCTCCCTGAGATGTTTTTCAAAAAATTTTTTATTGAGGTATAACATGCATATATAGTGTAGCACATGAATTTTTACATACATATGCATTGGTATGAATACCACCCAGACAGACATAGTTGTTTCCAGCACTTCAAGAAGCTCCCTCAGGCCCCTTCCATGTCGGTCCCTCCACCCCACTCACCCAGAAGTCACCACTCCTTTCACTTTTATCAGTGTAGATTAGCTTTGCTTGTTCTTGAACTTCATATAAATGAGTCCTACAATTGGGATTCGTATCTGGCTGCTTTGCTTATATTCCATGTTGGTGCATATGGCAGTGGCTTATTCTTGTTTATTGTTGGATAGTAGTCCATCATGTGACCCCCACATGGTTTATGTGTCCCTTCTCCTTGTTTGAGAATCTCTGGTGTCATACAACAAGGGCTACCCTTGGAGCCAGATAGACTTTGAAAGTCACAACTTCCTTTCTTGATTTTCACGTGACCCAGAGCAAGTCAGTTCTCCCGGAGCCTGGGTTTCCTCACTTGCAGAATGGGGGGAGGGGGTCATAGCACTTATCTCGTGGTGTGAGGGTAAGAGCCAGCATGGGGAAAGACCCTGGCACGGTGACAGGCATGTGGGGACATTCAGTGGGTAGCGGTGATGATTACGAAAGGACGTAAGTGTCACGTGTTTGTTGCTATGTGTGGACGGAAGCTGAAGAGCTCCCTTCCTGTTCTTGACATCAAGGAGGTCTTTAGCCAGGCTCACAGAGTGGGTTGCACTGTAGAGGTGCCCTTGGAAGCATTGTGTGAGCAAAGACACAGAGGGCTGGAAATGCAGGGTGTGTTAGAGGGACATCCCCAAGGAGAATACAAAGAGGTGAAGCTGTGGGACCTTCATGCCAGAGAGGGTTTCATGGGAGTTAAGAAGAGCACAAGACTGTGTTCGGGGCTGAATGAGAACCCTGCTGGATTGAGCTACTGGAGCTCCCAGGTGGAGAGACTCCATGCTAGAGAGTTCTGGAAAACCATCTGCAAGCACGTAGGGCTGGAGCTGGCCCTAGACTGATGGTGCAGAAGAGGACGGATTGCAGCATGAACAAGGAAAGTCATGGAAGTGGGAATGCATGAGCTGATTGAGGGATGACAAAATCTGACCCCTGATTCCCAGCTCTGCTTCCACTGCTGTTCTGGCTGGTATGTTTGGATGTTTCGAGCACTCACTATGTGGCAGGCACTGTGTTAAGAGGAACACGGATATTCTCATTTAATCTCCATACATTAAATGAAGTAGATCCAATTCTTTCTTCTATGTACAGATGAAGAGATGTAGGGTCAGGGATGTTAACTAGTGAGGCTGAGGTTCTACAGCCATTTCCTCTGGGGTTAACTTTTCCTTTTGGAAGCTTGAAGATCTAACACATTGTCTCACATGCCCTGGACAGCTGAGCTCATGTCTCTGGTGGTGGCTGTTTATTCCTTTTCAGTGTCTTGAAACTGGGCATCCTTGTATTTAGGTGGACAGTTGGTTCCAATTCTGTTGCCCTAAAGGGTTGTAGTTGTGGCATTGGGGTGCCCCTGAGATATATGTGATCAATTTCCCTCTTCTTGGGAGAGATGGAAGCTGAGTCTTTATTTTTCTGTCCTGGTCAGTCTGGTTTGACTTGAGGAAAGAAATTTGGAAAGGGTGTGTTATGGCCTGAATTGTATCCCCTTCCAGATTCATGTGTTCAAGCCCCAACCCTCAGAACCTCAGAATGTATCTGTACTTGGAGAATTTCAAGAAGCCGTGAAATTAAAATGAGGTCATTAGGGCGGGCCCTGATCCCGTGTGACCGGTATAAGAAGAGACACGTAAAGGGAAGACTGGGTGAATATACAGGGAGAAAATGACCATCTACCCGCCAAGCAGAGAGGCCTTGGAAGAAACCAAACTTGCTGATACCTTAAACTCAGATGTTCAGAATTCATGACTGTGAGAAAACAAATTTCTGTTGTTTAAGCCACTCAGTGTGTGGGACATTGTTATGGCAGCCCTAACTGACTGACCCAGGGTGTCATTCAAGTCATCTGAAGCTTGAGTATAAATGGAGTAATATATTTTTTATCAATAGAGCAGGATTTCTTTTAAAAATCTCTGCTGTGACAACGTTACAGGGAGTATTCAGCAGGAAGTGCCAGCAGGAAGCACTAGAACAGCCCCTGTCTCATCCTTTGCAATGAGATGTTTCTAGACTCCAGGGGAAGCCAGAGAGCTCACGGAGGAGGAGATCTATCACAGAGATATATACCCCAGGACAGTCATAAATGTCTCAGCTCATGATGCGTCTGGGTGAGTTACAGAACCAATAGTTTTGATCAAGTGCCCAGCTCTACTCGATTAGCAGAAGGATAATGAGAATTGAACAGTAAGGGGGAGGGTAGGAGGGAAGAAAGCAGGGTGCCCTGGTGTGATGAGGGGGGGCGTCTGAGGAGGCCACTCTCCACTTCCTGGGTGGGGCCTGACTTCTGCAGCATTGGGGTGTCCTGGAAACACCTCAACACTCATCACCAGTCTCTCTGGTGAGGCTTCTCCCTTCTGAGGCACAGTCTCCTGTACCCTTCCTAGCACCTCCTCCCAGGTGCCCTGAGGACAGAGGCAGCAAAGTGAATGCTCCCATCTCAGGTGAAGCAGCTGGAGCTGGAAGTAGGCAGGGGAGTGGGAAAGTGAAGCCGGAAGTAGGGATTGGAAGCCCCCTGATTTGGGTGGAGGACAGCCGAGGGGTAAGGACTTGGCCAAGGTCAATCTCTGGTTCCCAGCGGGCATTCTGGCTGTGGTGTGGGGGTCCTGGCCTTGGTGCTTTATTTTTTTCTCTCTTTTTCCCCTTCTCACCCCCCCCCCTTTCTTTTCTTCTGTCCTTGTTTCATCATTTCTCTGTTTCCTCCTCTTTCTCTTCCTCTCTAGTCTCTTTCTTATAAAAACCCCTTCCCTTTCCTCTTTCTTTTCTCCCTTTTTTCTCTCGCCCTTTCATTCGTTTCTTCTCCTAATTTTTCTCCATAGCATTAATAATTACTGACTTCTTTAAACTAACCTATATTAGGGTCTGGCATTCAACACACACTGGGTACCCGGGGACATACTGAAAAAGAAGAGGCGATGCTCACAGAGCTGAGAGTGGAACACTGATGATTAAATGAGTAATTGTTACAAGACAAAGGTCCAGTGAATAACTCTCCTTTTTCTCACCCAATTTCTGGGCCAACTGAGAAATAAGATGAAAGGTTAAGGCAGATGGGAAAGCAAAATAATACTGAAATTCATGGGGAAATTGCTGTTGGCAAATGGAGGTCATCTCTTCAGGCATGTGGGCTGCCTGATACTGAGTTACAGAGTTTGCCCAGCATGGCCTCCAGGCAGAAGCAGCCTGGGTCAGGGTCAGGGCATCCAGCTGAAGTCCACTCTGGTAGGAGCAGCGGGCAGGGGATGTGCTTCTGAGAGGCAGGGGGAGGTGGAGGGCTGGGTTCCCCAGGCTCAGGGTCCTTTTCTCCTTCCTCTTTAGAGGAATCAGTGTAAACTCAGCATCATGAGTGAAGGGTGGGAAGAGAGGCTGGGGCTGTGATGCTGGTGCAAGCACACCTCATATGGAGGAAGAGATCAGGAGTTGGGAAGAAGTTCCTCCCCTGTCCACCTCTCCTCTGCACTGTCATTCACAGGAGGGGTGTGTGTGTATATGTGTGTGTGTGAGACATTGCACACAAAAGGAACCTAACCCAGTATAGGGCAGTGGAAGGCATCACCTCATGTAGGAAGTAACATTTAATCTGAGACTTAAAGGATTGCTACTTCCTTTGATGTGATAAAGTGCCAAATGGAATCAAGAACAAATTAAACAAATTTACTTCTCTCCTTCCTTCTCTAAGCTTCTTTTTTTTTTTTAATAATATAAAACTCCTGGGAAGTGTTTCATTCAGTTATTCTGTCAACAAATATATATTAAATGCCTATTCAATGCAAGCCACTTTACCAGGCAGGAGAATTAGGAAGATTAATCGGATGGGGCTTCAGCCTTCCAGGAGGATTCGGATCGGATGCCGACTAAGACATCCTCATAGACAGCGGACATGCATGTCGGGGTCTGGGATGTTTGTTACTTGTTGTTGAAACAAAGTAAGAGCTCTAATTGAGCTACATGAGGGTTTTATGGGGTTCACGTGGAGAAGAAACTTACTGTAAGGAGGAAGAGGTGATATTTGAGCCAAGCCTTGAATAGAGCATAGGATAGAAACAGATGGTGCCCTAAGCCTTCCAAGTGAAAGAAATAGCCATCAATAAAGGCACAGGGCAGGTAATCAAAGGACAGATGTTTGCAGGGATCAGCAAATAGTCCAGTGTGTCCTATATAATATTTGAGGGTAAAGATGCTGGAAACCACCATATGACCCAGCAATCCCACTCCTAGGCACATACCCTGAGGAAACCAAAATTGAAAAAGACACATGTATCCCATTGTTCATTGTAGCACTATTTACAATAGCTAGAACATGGAATCAACCTGGATGTCCATTGACAGATGAATGGATAAAGAAGTTGTGGTATGTATACACAATGGAATATTACTCAGCCATAAAAGGAATGCATTTGAGTCAGTTCTAATGAGGTGGATGAATCTTGAGTCTATTATACAGAGTGAAGTGAGTCAGAAAGAGAAAGATAAATATCGTATTCTAGTGCATATATATGGAATCTAGAAAAGTGGTACTGAATAATTTATTTACAGGGCAGCAGTGGAGAAACAGACATAGAGAATAGACTTATGGACATGGGGAGAGGGGAGAAGAGGGTGAGATGTATGGAGAGAGTAACATGGAAACTTACATTACCATATGTAAAATAAATAGCCAACAGGAATATGTTATATGTTTCAGGAAACTCAAACAGGGGCTCTGTATCAACCTAGAGGGGGTGGGATAGGAAGAGAGATGGGAAGGAGGTTCAAAAGGGAGGGGATATATCTATACCTATGGCTGATTGATGTTGAGATTTGACAGAAAACAACAAAATTCTGTAAAGCCATTATCCTTCAATTAAAAAAAATAATTTAAAAAAAGATGCTGGAAAAATCAACTTTGATGAAGAAGTGGGATCCAGACTCCTGATGGTTAGTGTGAGGGTCTGTCCACACTTTGATCAACCAAGTGCTGATGGGAGTTGCTGAGCAGATATTTAAAATAGATTAACCAACAAAGATCTATTGTATAGCACAGAGAATGCTGCTCAATACACTGTAACAACCTAAATGGGAAAAGAATTTGAAAAAGGATACATGTATGTGTATAAGGGAATCACTTTGCTGTACACCTGAAACTAACGTGACATTGCTAATCAACTATGCTCCAACATAAAATAAAAATGTTTAAAAAAGAAAAAAAAAAAACAATGTTGTTAAGCAGGTGTTATGTCCTGGGCATTTTAGAATTATCACTGCCTGGGTTGCCGGGCGCAGAGCTTGGAGATAGTAGAAGTACTGGGTGTGTGCATACTAAGTCACTTCAGTCATGTGCAGCTGTTTGCGACTCCTATGGCTTGTAGCCCTCCAGGGTCCTCTGCCCATGGGGTTCTCCAGGCAAGACTACTGGAATGGTTTGCCATGGTGTGTCCTGGGTATTTTAGAATAATCACTGTCTGAGTTTCAGGGCACAGAGCTTGTAGACAGTAGAAATATTGGGTAGCTTTGGACTAGTCCATGGTAGAAGTTATGATTATCAGCATTGGAAGCAAGAGTAGATAAGTGGGTAGATTCCAGGGGTCACTCCAGCAGTGCTCTAAGTCCTGTGAACACAGGAAGAAAAGTCAGGGGACCGCTTACTCATGATGGAATCTGATCAAGGTAGATGCAGAGGAAGCTCATGGCTATGGAAAGCAGGCCCCAGGGGGACAGAGGTGTGAGGTTCCCAAGGGTAGGATCTCAGGCTACGTCCTGTGTGATTGCAGAATGGAAGAGTTGGTGAGAGATGAAGAGACTGGAGCAGGTGGGCTGGTGCTCAGTGAGACCAGTGGGTCTTGTAGGAACATGAGGGCTTAGAAGCCTGCTCTGTTGGGCCTTGTCTCATCATATAAAAATTAGGTTCTACCATCGAACTTACTATTACCAGTGAGGGGAGGAAAAGAGGGGGGAAAGAGATAGTTAGAGAGTTTGGGATGATGTACACACAGCTAGATTTAAAATGGATAGCCAACAAGGACTTACTGTATAGCACATGGAACTCTGCTCAATGTTATGTGGCAACCTGGATGGGAGGGGAGTTTGGGGGAGGATGGATACGTGTATATGTATGGCTGAGTCCCTTCTCTGTCCACCTGAAACTATTACAACATTGTTAGTTGACTACACTCCAAGATAAAATACAGAGTTTGAATTAAAAAAAAAATCGGTTCTACCAAAAGCAGAATCAATAAGAAAAGTAAAACCCAGAGAGACAGACTTAAAGACAAACTCATAACCCTGAAGAAGCCAGATCAGAGCAGCATTAGGAGCCCCTGGAAGCAGGTCTCTCCTGCAAGTTGTCCCCTCCTGAGGTGCCAGCATTCCGCTCTTACCGCTTGGACTTCACGACTTTCTTGTTCTCAGAAAGAGAAAGGAGCTTATTAAGTGAAGTGGCTGCCAAGTGTATTTTAAGATGAACAAAGCCTAGATCATTTTTTTCCCTTGCCACATACCATAATAATTGTATGAAGGGCAGGTTTATTTAGTTTGCATTATGATTTTTTTCCCTAAGCTTAATTACAGTGTTAAAAAGGCAACTGCAATTGAAAGAAACAAGCTCCATGGTCATGGAGACCAGCATGACCATTTGGGGTTTGAAACACAGTTTCTTTGTGCAGGGAATTAATTGTATGAGAAACTTTGGGGCTTATGTAAAACACATTTTTATGAAAATAAACTTGAACAGTCATTAAAATGAATAGTTTTTAAATAAGACTTTGAGTCTTTTAAATAAGACTCAAACTGCATGGTGGTGCCAAGGAATTTTAGATGCCTTCTTTATTGGCCTTGTTTTGGGTTCAACTCTGCATTTTCTAAGACAATATCAGGGCCATGGAGGTAAGTCTTAGCTTATAATTGAGAGTCAGATGCATAATTCCAGTGATAGATTATTAGAGGAAATAAAGGAATAAAAAGCTTGAATTGTATTTAGGTCTAAATAACTTCATGAATAAGTAATTCTATGTTGAAGAACCCAACAAGTTAGCAGGAAGCATTGCCTGGTAGTTTGGCCTCAGACCAAGGAACCAATTAATAGAACTCAGCCTCCCAACTTTGGGACACTCCCTGGGCAACTTATAAATCAGAAATGTGAGATGATCCCCACTTTCTCATCTGCCAACACTGAATAGGAGCATCTCTGGCTTAGAGATCTGTGTACTTCAGGGGTACATTCAGAGCTGAGCTCTCAGCCTGGCTATGCTACTCTGAAACCTGAGTAGCTTAAACAAGGCACTTCCCTGGGGTTCATCAGAGGTGAGGAAAGCAGCTGTGGACTTGCAGGGGTGGCCTGTACAGCTGTGTTCAGAAATGTTGGAGAGGGTCAGGATTTGATACCTGTGTGCTCAGTATTCTCTCCTTTCCTGATTTCTTCTTGGGAAGGTGGGGCTGGTGCAAGTGAGGCTCAGCTGTGTGGGCTCCACTCCTGTTCCAGGGCAGATGGGAAAGTGACATCCTTTTTAATTGGTGGGAACTTGAGCTCATGGTCCCCAGTCCTTGGAAGAATGCCTCACTGCTTTCCACACCCCCCACCACCCACACACACATGGTCCCTACTCCACCAAATCACTAGCATTTTTCCTCTCCTTAAAGGCACATTTTCCTCCCCGCATTGAGATCCTTGTAGTTATTTAGACAAAACCTTCCATAAGAAGAAAGAAGGGAGGCTCTTGGAGTTGTAGACAGAATGGATGAGAAGAGTGTTCCTCCTCTGGTTTTATATTGAGGTACATAATTTAACGGATGGCCCATTGGCTTTAGTTCCAGAGCACATCATGAGACCATTTTGTATTGCCCACAGGGCTGTTGTGAGTTCTCAGTGAGACGATAATTCATCTTGTAGAGCAGGACCCTTCCCTACCCACTTCCCTGGTTCCCTGCTTCTGGTTCTTACTGGGATCAACCAGAGAGACCCGGTGGCACTCAGAGACCTCCAGAATGGTGGCAATTTGTGTAGTGAAGTGAGAGCACCCGGGTGGTAGCTGTCAGGCAGCAGAGAGCTCTTAGGGTGGTGGTGATGTCTCTCCTATAACCTCCAGGTGCCAGTCTGAGCTGCTGGAAGGAGGTCTTCACTTATGCAAGAGGGACTGGAAGCACTCTTACCACTGTCGGCCTCTGGCCACATTCTTCCTACAGTTTGATTCCATCTCCCCACTGTGGTGTAGACTGTGGTGTGATGGCCTGACACATTCATCTCATGGCACCTACAACTGGGCCCCTTGGAAAAGTAGAGCTGCTTAGGTGACTCTCTCCTATTCTTAGGTGTGGGGCCAACCCCCCATCCCCACATCAACTGCCTGAGAGTGAGAGCCAGGGGAAGGGACCCAGGGAAAGACAGGGAATGCGGTAGGTGCTTGGGAAGACATCCAGTGATTTTTTTTTCCTTGATGGAAACACATTTGGACCTAGGAGGTCTGAGGTGCCTTTTGGGCTGGCCCCCCAAAAGCATGACTGGAGACATGAAAGCTTGACATGACCCTTCTTTTTCAGCAGCATGGCTCAGTGAACCCATTCAAACCCATTAAGATTTTCAGAATGACAGGAGGAGAAAATCCTTCCAGTGAACACTCTTCGGATACTGTGACCGAACACCATTTCGCTGGACCTGCACCATTTTCTCATTTTGAAAATCCCATCAATTGCAATCCCTTCCTCGAGGCTGAGCATCTGGCTTTTAACTTTCCTATTTTTTTTTTTTTGACACAAAAGCCTATAGCAAAGGCGTGTAGATATATGAATTACATACCTGTTAGTAACACCATGTTGCCCCGTGTTTAAGAAGTAATGTGGAAAGCGTTTTCAATTTTTTCTGGGTTTGTAAATCTACAGAGATAATTATCCTTCAAAAGAGTGGGAGCAGCCACCAGAGTCAGAAAACTTGGCTTGCAGACCTGGACTCTGCTCCTAACTAGTCTTGTGATCCTTGTTTGTAGGATTTTCAAGTGAAATTGTGCATGTGTGTGTGTGTGAAAGATGTCTTAAGCAAACTGTTTTTCTGTGGGAGCACAATTGAATTTAAAAAAATCTAAATTAAGCTCATCTTCTCCAGGAGCACATCTGTTGCACAGAATGGGGCCCATTCCATCAATATAGCTGCCTGCAGAGCTATGAAGTCATCCCCATCTAATTCCTGAAACCAAAAATGAGGGTAACAGGCCAGTATTAAATATTAAAGTTTTTCACATTTTGCTGCTCTCTTCCAGAGGACACAAAGAACACGGACATGTTTTCCGGAGCTCAGGTGGATAGCTAATGGACTGGAGAAGCTTTCAACTCAACTGGAGCGATACATAAAGGGAAAACTTAATTACAGTTAGGATTCAGTGGGTTAACTGGATAAACAAGTAGCCTCTCTATTTCGAAGTATCTAAGATACTATTGATTGTAAGATGCACCATTATTTTATGTACCTCTGAGGAGAAAAAGTGCTGCCAAATTAAACTATGGCCACATTGCTTGATGACTTAGAATTGTAATTTTATACTTGTTGAAAGAGCTCTTTAAGGCTTAAGTGTGTACAGCAAAAGGAAAATATAAGCAGAATGCATTGGCTGCAGTATTCCTAACCTGACTCAGAAGATGGGTGCTTCCGAATGACTCTCCGACTTAGGGTTGCTGCTGTCCGTGGTTCCCCATGCCGCCCTCCCTCACACTGAGAGCAGTGATGATGAGCTTTTCTATCCCAGAGCACTACCTTATTGATCTGATGTTTTCTAACCCAGACGTCTATTTATGAGTTATAGAGCTAGTGCTCCCTTCATCTTAGCAGAGGTAAGAATCCAGGGGTCCTTAAGTGGTTTGTTGACTGATAGGCTAAGCTTTGCAATTATGTGAACACGGCCACCGGAACAGCAGCTGAGTATGCTCATGTGACAATGCCACCATCTCCACCTTGTTCAGCAGTAATTATAAGATGCCACCACCAACATCATGAGGGCTGCCTGGCAAGTTCTTTCTTCTTCCTTCCTGCTGAATCTCAGCCTTTATTTGTAGGACAGCCTCCAGTATACAACTCACCCAATACAATGAGTGGATGAGGATGCCCGATATCATACATGGCCATGCCCTGTGAGTTCATTCCATGGAAATGAGAAGTCAAAGAGAGGGTGAAGCATAGATTCTTGCCATTGAGGACCCATTGGTAATATGTAGTTCAAGGAATGATCTAGCTTGACTAGCTCCTGCTTCTGAAGCCTTAGCCAATCCTCTTTCTATCTAACATGGTACCTTGTGCTAGTCTATGTCACAACACGTCTTTGTATCTGCTGTGACCCCTTTGAGAGCAGCACCTGTACCTATTCCTCTTTGTAACCCAGTGCCCAGAGCAGTGCCTAGGTCTCAGTAGACTTTGGCTGAACATTTGTCAAAAGACTGAAGATGGAGAGGGTGGGACAGGCAAGATCAGCCAGGTTTAGAGATGATGGAGTTTTCCTGTTTGACCTGAAGTGGAGGCTATGGGACAGGGAGCAGTGGGAAGTCGGAGCATGAGCGAGGGGCTGATGCCAGGGCATGGGGTACCACCAGGAGGAAGCTTACTGGGCAGCACAGAACCCAACAAAGGCTATTCAAAGACAATTTCAGAGCACCTATGTGTACTGCATATTGAGTCATAGATGACAATTTATGTGGCAAAATGAATTGATCAGTATTACCCATGTAGCTGATAAGATTACCCAAATAGAGAAACTGCTACACCTGTTCAAGGAGGCTATTTTTAATAATAACATTTATTTATTCATTCAAAGATTCTAAAGACTAATACAGTGACTATGGACCAGGCGCTGAGGACATGTGGATGAAGTGAATTGAACGTCGCTTGTCGTGTCTGACTCTTTGAGATCTCATGGGCTATACAGTCCAAGGAATTCTCTAGGCCAGAATACTGGAGTGGGTAACCTTTCCCCTTTCCAGGGAATCTTTCCAACCTAGGGATCAAACCCAGGTCTCCCGCATCACAGGCAGATTCATTATTTACTGAGCCACAAGGGATTGGGCAGCCTATCCCTTGTCAAGAGGATTTTCCCGACCCCGGAATTGAACCGGGATCTCTGAATTGTGGGCGGATTCTTTACCAACTGAGCTGTGAGGGAAGCCCCACATGTGGATGAATAATGAATAATTAGTCTTTGGGTAGATAAACATGTAAAGGCTTGTGTAAGATAGAAGAGTGTTTCGGATTCACTGTACTTTATTCAGAGTGCTGTGGGGGCACGAGTGAGTGTTCATCTCTCCATGGGTGGATCAAAGAAAATTCCTCAGGGCCAAGATGATTCTTAAAATATTTACAGCCAAGACAGAGATAATTGTCCTCTATAGAAGTATTTCATGCAGAAGACTGGTATCCCTTAAAAAAGGGTTCTTTGGTTAATTAAGTTTAGAAAATGGTTCATACTCTATTCACATCTTGGAATTCATGGTGTGCATTAGCATATTAAAGTTCCTTCAAGATCAGTAGTAGACACAAATAAACGAACAAGCAACAAACAGAATGCCAACTTATTTGTTTAAATCCACCATTTTTCTAAAGTTAGTTGGCCATTGAACCTTTCTGTGGCAGAATATCTTTTAATATCTTAACACCTATTAATATCTCCTACTTCTTACTATCTTCACAGTATAGCTTAGAAAACAACTCATGCTTGATTTGGGTGGGAGCTTTTTTGAAAACTGTGAGCATTGGATATTCTTTCTAATAATGTGAGTTTCTGCCCAAAGTTCTCATGAAGAACTGATATTTTTTGTTGCATGTGAGTGAATACATGTGTTCATAAGCATGATTTGTGTCTTTCGGTATCCAAAATTCTCTTCATAAAGGCCAAAAGAACGTATACCATCTGCCTCAAATGCCATATAACTTGAGTGAGAATGACTACTGTATTGGTATCAACTGTTGTTGCACCCCAAATGATGTTTATGAAATAACTTAAATACTGGAAAAATGCATATACTTGGGACGCTGTCCTTCTTGAGAACTTATGCTGAGTAGATTAAGAGCTTCTAAGACATTCTGGCTAGCTGCAATGCTTTATTAGGCTTTACTTTGGTATGTACTTTTTGGTATCTATGCAGAAATCACTTGTCAAATTACCTGGAGATTTTTTCGTCTCCATGGTTGAATATTGTAATGCTTGAAATAAAGTGGACCCCTATGTTATACTGCAAAAGTTCAGTTTTAACTGAGCAATAAACATAAATGTTCACTAATAAACTCATTCTGAAGATTCTATTGTGCCCAGATGCTTTGAAGTGGATTTGGCTTTTTGATGATCAGTAAGTATTCTGCATTGGGACACACCAGTCCAACTTGTCTATAAAGTAAAGTCTCATTTCCCTAACCCATGTTTCCAGTTTAACCAGAAATATATTCTGATTAATAGATTCATACGCAGTGTTCAATTCTATTGATTGATTGATTGGCTGAGCGCACTAAAATATGGACAGGGTCATCTGTAGTCTTCCAAATGCCCAGTCTGCTTCTTTTACTCCATGAAGAGATTGTATTGCAGAGTTTAGCAAAGCATTGCAGCCCATGACCAGGAAAATATCACAAGTGATTACTCTGTGATTGAGATGTGGCTTTAGGACTGACACTATTTCCTTTGTGTGCATTTGGGTAAAGAGAAGTTTTTTGAGAACTATTTAAGTGAATTTGGCAAATGAATGAATGCATGCCTGCATGCCAGGTCATGGCAAGCGACATTCAGACTTAAGCTTCTTATACATCAGAAGGTAGATCTGTGGATTTCTGAGGCAGGACAGCACCCTCCCCTTGATGTACACACTCATCATAAAACTGATCAGAGATATTCAGTGAGTCCTTAGGATAGCTAGACCTGAAAACATTTCCTTTCCCCTTCCTTCCAAAGTGTGTTCTCCTGGACAGCCCTCCACCCAAGCCCTGACTGCCTAGGAAAAGTGCCAGGAGGGAGGAGTCGGTGAGCAAGGCTTGAAAGGCATCTAAGGGTAATGAGAAAAACATGTCTCACTGCGCACACGGCTCCTTCTGCCTTGGCTTTGCCTGTGTAAGCTTGTGGGAGCGGCTGAAAAGCACATTCTTTAAAATCCTGGCCCTTAAAAGGAATGCATGTTGGGCTGAAATGTCAGCTTGGCTCTGCTTGGACTGCAGGACAGTTCTTTCATTGCTGACTTTTTGACATGGTAAAACCCAGACCCTTCCTTGCACTTGGGAGATGGTTCATAGAACTGATGCAATTTCAAGCCCTCACTCCGTCCAACTGTATTGGATTTTTATCACAATACAAAGATTTTACAAATTGCATTTCTATCCTTCCTCTTTGGCTTCCTCCCCCTCATTCAGAGCCATGTCTTATCCGGAACCAGCCGCATTTGATGTCCAAGTAAGCCTTTGCTCTGGACCTTGGGGTCAGGCAAGTCACATCCATTTCTCTCCACTGTTTAAAAAGCCGGCCTGAGCCTGCACCTCACTTGCCCACAGCAGGTTGGGTCAGACTGTGGGTGGCCAGAGCATGAGCTCACCCCCTTGTCTCACTGCCCAGCTCACATCTCATCTTGCTGAACTGTCACTTGCTTAGTTAAATCTGAGTTCCTGAAACATCATTCTTCAGCTATTTTCATCTTGGGAGATTTGAAGCACTTCTTCAAATGTATTCCAATTCTGTTTGGAAATTCAGCTTTACTGACTTCTGACCTTATACGAGGTTCCCTTAGTTTAATTGCCTGCTGTTACTTTAGAATTGACCAGACATTACTGCTTCCTTTTCCTTGCATGTGGAAACATAGACTGAGACTCTTACAGACAAGGGGCTTCATATTGCCTTTGCTCATCCCTGCCCTGGATTTCCATAGACAGACTATATGCCTCTGAGCAAGGAAGTGCATTGATCCATTAGGTGAGTTTCTCCAAGAAAAGGCTGGTCCAACATTTTCATAGAGAGACATTCATTAGATAACTGCCTTATGGAAGATACTCAAAAGTGGTCTGCCAAGACCACTGCCCATAAAGTGGAGCCTAGATTTAGACAAAAGTTTCATTTGTTCATTCATTTTTTGGGTGTCCTATGTCCTAGCACTGCAGTAGAAAGTAAGTGGGTAATAAAAACAGATAGTCTACCTTTTAGGGGTTTAGACTGAAGGTGAAATAAAATGTGCATATTCACAGCAAAGTTATTTCCCAACAGGATTTAACTGTGAGTTATCACAAGCAAAGTGTCTGGGTTCATGAGAAGGAGGAGGAAGTATGGCTGGGAATGAGACAAACACGATATACAATGTATCCTGGGCACTAACTAGGTAAAGCTTCTGCAGAGCCCAAGATAGACAGAGAAAGGTGTCTCCAGCTTTAAGAAACTTAAAGTCAATTGAAGGGGAGGAGGTGCATGCAGGGCACTGTGAATCCTGAGACTGTGAGCTGTGGCTGGCTGGCACTGTCCAATTAGCCCCAGTCATCTGTTCCTCCCACATCATGGTGGGCAAATGACCCCTGGAAATGATGATACTTCCAGAAAGATTTGCATCTCCATTTCCAGCCACACCTAGCTGGAACAACCAGGAAAAACTGAGAATCACCTTAGCTTTGGAGACCATTTTCCATCCTTGTATCTGTTTCTCCACACCAGATTCTAGCCATTTCCATTTTCCAGGTTCCTAAGTGACTTTGATTTTTCAATATAGTTACAAGTGTCTTAGGCTTTACATTTAATGAAATGGCTTTTAAATAAGTGCAGAGACACTAGAGAAAAGGGCATGGCAGATTTTCACCTTATCTCCCTAGCCATTAACCATGGGTCCTTCCTTGCCTGATCGCTGGAGTACTGCTGGGGGCACAGGGAGGCACTGTCTGTAGCAAGAGGGGACAAGACTTTAGGAATCTGCATTTTGAGTGTGACTTTCTTTAGTTTGTTTATTGTTGTTGTTGAAATATAGTTGATTTATAATGTGTTAATTTCTGCTATACAGCAAAGTGATTTCAGGTATACATATAAATTTTTTTTCATATTCCTTTCTGTTATGGTTTATTACAGAATACTGAATACAGTTCCTTGTGCTATACAGTAGGACCTTGCTGTTTATCCAGTCTATATATAAACATTTGCATCTTCTAATCCCAAACTCCCAATCCATCCCTTCCCCACCCCCACCTGCCCCCTTTGAATTTCTTTAGTTTTCAGTAGGAATAGCTGTGTCCCTGTCACAGAGGGCTTCCCTTATAGCACAGTTGGTAAAGAATCTACCTGCAGTGAAGGAGACCCGGGTTTGATCCCTGGGTCGGGAAGATTCCCTGGAGAAGGGAATGGCAACCCACTCCAGTATTTTTGCCTGGAGAATCCCATGAACAGAGGAGCCTGGCAGGCTACCGTCCATGGGATCTCAAAGAGTCAGACATGACTTAGCGACTAAACCACTACCACCTGTCACAGAAGTGAGCTGTCATATTTTCGGTTCTCCCCATGAATGGTTTTGCTGTGGGAAATTGCCAGGTGGAAGGGATGTGGGTGCTATTCTCCTGTACATGTCCTTTGAAAGTCCTCATGTCTTATCTTTTTACCATGCCTTACTCCTGTATGTCTGTGTACACGCTTAGATACACACCCAGACACATTTTGTCCAGAAGCACATAATTTGAGTAGTGTGATGGCCATTTTGCAAAATCAGGTCTGTAAAGTCAATGCAGTGTTGTGGCAAAGCCCTGGCTGGGAGATTGGGAGGCTTCAGTTCTGGTCCTGGTTTTTATCCTGGTGTGGCTCTGATCAAGTGCTTTTCCCTTTTGCCTCTTATATTTCTCAACTGTACTATTAGGTGTTCAACAGTACAATCTTCAGGGGCTTTCTATGATCCTAAGGATCTTTCTCCCTATCTTATTGGCCTCTCCTGATATGGCAAGGGTTAGCTGTTGACAGAGACAAGATCTCTGGTCCTTCTGAGTCTAGAGTGGGAGCAGAAATGGAAGTGTCAATATGGTAAGTTGTCTCTTGTAGGGGGTGTTGGAGCCAAAGCTGCCATTTAAGTCTAAATGTGTTGTCTGTCAGTTAGCTCCAAGGAAACCATGGCAGTACCTTGTGGGGCTGGGGCATGGGAGAGGGACACTAAGGAGGCAGGGCCACTATAGTGTCCACACCTGCAGGGATCTTTAATTATTTCTAGGCTCAATTTGCACATGTGGGCTGATTTCGTTCAGGATGGAAAATGGGGTGAGTCCTGACTTTTCACATTCCTTGCTAGAAATGAGGAAATCTGCCATTTTCCTTTAATGAGCAGTATGTTTTCCTTCCTCAGTGAAATGCCGAGTGTTCCAGAATGAATCATTTAAAACACACTTAAACCAGATCCAGAAGATTTTCAAGTAGAATTGGAATGCAATAGTTTCTCCATAGACTGTACTTGAGGGCCAGGATTGCTCAAGGGTAAAGACAGTTGAGACTTACATTATAATCCATGAAACCCAGAAGAGTTGGACTTACTAAGAACCTCAAAGGGATGTGAATAAATCTTTCGTTCTTAAGTTCAAGAGTAAAAAAAAAGGTCACCCAAATCAATAGCCTCATCATAATAGCAGAAGAGACACTGGGAAAGTTGTGACTTCTGAGAGGAAAACATGTCTCAGCCCTTGTGCCCTCTGGTTCCATGATCCATGTAACTCTTTCTGGTAACTGATTTGGAGCTTGCAGTATAACTTTTCTGTCCTAATCATGAGTTTTTCCATCCATCAGTTCATCCATCTACCCCTCCATCTATCCCTCTATCCATCCATCCATCCATCCATCTATCCATCCATTTATCCCATTCATCCATCCATCCATTTATTCCATCCATCCATCTACCCCTTCCATCAAGTAGCCAACATACCCTGAACACTTATTCCATGCCATGTGCTAATCTAGGTGGAATTTCATTGGAAGGGCTGACGTTGAAGCTGAAACTCCAATTCTTTGGCCACCTCATGCGAAGAGTTGACTCATTGGAAAAGACCCTAATGCTGGGTAGGATTGGGGGCAGGAGGAGAAGGGAACGACAGAGGATGAGATGGTTGGATGGCATCACTGACTTGATGGACATGGGTTTGGGTAGACTCTGGGAGTTGGTGATGGACAGGGAGGCCTAGCGTGCTGCAGTTCATGGGGTCACAAAGAGTCAGACACGACTGAGCGACTGAACTGAATCTAGGTGGTGGTGATATAATGGACACTTACTGGTTTCCTCCTTAGGATTTAATACCCTCATTTCTTCTGCCAAAAAGAAATTTTCACGGAAGTAGTTTAAAAGGGATTGCCCATCTCCAAGTATAGGTATAACTCAGATTAACTGGATCAGTGAACCACACTGACACCACACCATCCTCTCAGCAGCTAGTCACAGTGATTAATTTGATGAGGGTTCCTCGACCTTATATGGTTATCGAAGGTCATCAGGAGTCAACCCAAGAACTGTTGCTTGAGATATCACTTATATGGACCTCTCTCTTCCTCAGTATAAGAACCTGGAAGCACATGAAGAGAGTGTGAGTAGCCATCTGGTAATGATCATGGAGAGCCTGCTGATGCTAGAGCCAAGGCCAAAAAACTTTAGCTGAGCTTTTGAGAGTTAGAGCTCTGGACCTGGTCACATCCCTTGAGCCTTTGAATCAAATTTTGCCTGAAGCCACACCTAATTCAGTTATGGGGGCCAATAAATCCCTTTTAATGTTCAAGCCAGTCTGAGATGAGTTCTGTTACTTACAACTAAAAGCATCCTAACAGATGCAGAAGCAGGCAGCGGTCCCCAGCCTTTTTGGCACTAGGGACCAGTTCCATGGAAGATAATTTTTCCGCAGATGGGGGAAGGGGGATGATTTAAGGAAGATTCAAACACATTACATTTACTGTGCACTTTCCTTCCAATTTTTTGCTGCCACTGATCTGACAGGAGGTGCCATTCTGTGGCCTGGATGTTGGGGACCCCTGATTGTAGAGGTTAAGAGCTCAGATTCTGAAATAAAAAAAAAGCTTGAACCAGCTGCTTTGGTTTGAACCTCAATTTTACCACCCAGTAGCTTCAATAGTCTCATCATGCCTCATTTTCTTTATCAGTAAAGTGCATATAATATTTCTTCTTCTCAAGATTGTTACAAGAATCAAGTTAGAATGTAAAAGCACTTAAAATGGTGCTTGGCACATAGTAAATGCCACATAATGTCCAAAAAACAAGAAGAGTAAATGAAGTAGTGAAAAATACTTGGTGTCCATTATAGAGAAGTTTAGTTTCCCTTCTGGGTGCCACCTCTGTGGAGAGGTGGAACCTGAAGATAGTAACTTCTCAGTAAAGAATTCTCAGCATTTATTACAAAGAGTTTTTGAGCAAAATGCAAAACTTCTCCACCAATCAGAACCATCAATTAGCTTTATAACTGTGTACATGAGTAGTACACAGTTATACTGAGTACTAACAAATAGTATCACTTCCATCAAGAGTGGCAGCTATTAAGCTTACTTGTAACAGTAGTACAGTAAGTTTGTCACACCACTTTTATGTGTCTTCTAGTTGTTCTGATATTATTTGCATACAACAGCCTATTTCTCTCTCTCGTGTTGACCCATTGTATCAATATCCCTATGTGATGAAGACATGATATATGTGTGTCATGGCCATGCCATGGTAAGTTATCTAACTAGTGTTAGTTTCTCAATCATGTCTGAGTCTTTGCTGACTTCATGGACTGCAGCCCTCCAGGCTCCTCTGTCCATGTACAGGCAAGAATACTGGAGTAGGTAGCAATGCCCTTCTCCAGGGGATCTTCCTAACCCAAGCATTGAACCTGAGTCTTCTGCATTGTAGGCAGATTCTTTACCGTCTGAGCCACCAGGGGAGCCCCAGGTTGTCTATAAAGACAGTGCAAAAAATGTCATCTGTCACTATGACATGGTGTCCATGACATAATAATTGGTAGACTTGTGTGTCACCATAATAGATGGTACCTGTCATATGACATGAAATACCTGTTTGTCAAGATGTCATTATAGTCTTTTTCCATCATGATGTCAGTGAATGTCGGTTATAGTGACCTGGCATACCTGTTATATATATAGGCTTATCATATAGAGAGCCACCGTCTTGTGGCTCAGACAGAAAAGCATCTGCCTACAATGCGGGAGGCCTGGGTTCGATCCTTGGGTCGGGAAGATCCCCTGGAGAAGGAAATGGCAATCCACTCTAGTTCTTGCCTGGAAAATCCCACGGACAGAGGAGCCTGGTAGGCTAAAGTCCATGGGGTCACAAAGAGTCGGACACGACTGAGCGACTTCACTTTTTATCATATATAGAAAGGAGTACCTCCCCTTCTCACTGCCTATAACCAGTGAATCACCAATTCCTATGGCATCACTTCCTAAATGTCTTTTAGCCTGACCCCTCTTTTCCATCCCCACTGCTTCTGTTACAGCTATGGTTCTGAACTCCCTGATTCCTAGTTAATCCATTCTCAGCTCTACATCAGACAAATCACTCTGACACAGATTGATAATGTCAGCCATTTTCCTAAGATCTAAATAGGTAAATGTACTTCATATTTTCCAAATACAATAAATTCTCATACTCTCATTCTAGGTTCTCCAGGATTTGGTTCCAACCAATTTTTCCCTAGGTTTTTGTTGTTGTTCAGTTGCTCAGTCATGTTCAACTCTTTTTGACCCCATGGACTGCAGCATGCCAGGCTTCCCTGTTCTTCATCATCTCCCAGAACTTGCTCAAACTCATGTTCATTGAGTCAGTGATGCCTTCTAACCATCTCATCTCCTGTGTCCCCTTCTCCTCCTGCCTTCAATCTTTTCCAGCATCAGGGTCTTTTCTCATGAGTTGGCTTTTCCCATCATGTGGCCAAAGCACTGGAACTTCAGCTTCAGCCTCAATCCTTCTAATGAATATTCAGGATTGATTTCCTTTAGGATTGACTGGTTTGATCTCCTTGCAGTCCAAGGGACTCTCAAGAGTCTTTTCCAGCACCACAGTTCAAAAGCATCAATTCTTCTGTGCTGTTTAATTTAAGATGTCCAATGTGATGATTTGATACATGTGTATCTTGCAAAGTGATTACCACAGAAAGGTTTATTAACACATCTATCACTTTACATAGTAATTGTTTTTGTTTGTTTGTTTGTAATTTTGTGGTGAGAACATTGCTACTTTGTTAGCAACTTTCAAGTATACAACACAGTATTGTTGTCTATAGTTGTCATTAAGTTATCCAGAGTTATCATTTGATTCCAGGAACTTATTTATATTATAATTGGAAATTTGTACCCTATGACTAATATTTCCCCATTTTTTCCCCACCTTACAGCCTATGGTAACCAACAGTCTATTTTCTAATTTTATGAGTTTGGTTTTTTTAAGATTTCACAATTAAGTGAGATTATCCAGTACTTATCTTTCTTTATCTGCCTTACTTCGCTTATCTTCATGCCCTCAAGGTCCATCCACGTTGTTACAAGTGGTAGAATTTCCTACTTTTTTGTTATTGAATAATATTCCATTGTATACACACACACACACACACACACTCTGCATTTTCTTTATTCAATCATGCAATTTTTTTTTTTTTAGCAATCTTCATAATGTTTTCTGTAGCTGTTGTAGCAATTTACATTCCCATCGAAAAGGCATAAAGGTTTCCTTTTCTCAGTATCCTTGCCAGGACCTATTCTCTCCTGTCTTTTTGAGAATAGTCATTTTCACAGCTGTGAGGTGATTAATATCTCATTGTGGTTTTGCTTTGCATTTCCCAGATGATTAGTGTTATTGAGTACCTCTTCATGTGTCTGTTGGTCATTTGTAAGTCTTCTTTGAAAAAATATTTATCAGATCCTTTGCCCATTTTTAAATTGGATTACTTTTTTTTTTCCTATTGAGTTGCATGATATCAACCCCTTATCAGATAAATGATTTGCAAATATGTTGTCCCATTTCATAGACTGACTTTTCATTTTGTTGATTATTTCTTTTACTATGCAGAAGATTTTTAGTATGATGTGGTTCCACTTGTTTATTTTTGCTTTTGTTGCTTGTGCTTCGGTGTCATATCCAAAAAGGTAATTGCCAAGATTAATGCCAAGGAGCTTTCGGCTTATGTTTTACAGATTTTTTGAGTCTTACATTTAATTTTTAAATCTCTGTTGAGTTAATGTTTTAAGTAAAGTAAGATAGGGAGCCACTTTTCTTCTTGTGCTTGTGAAAATCTAGTTTTCCCAGCACCATTTATTGAAGAGACTGTCTTTTCTTCACTGAGTATTCTTGGTTTCCTCATCAAATAGTAGTTAGCTATATTTGTATGAGTTTGTTTCTGGGCTGTTTATTTTGTTCCATTGTTCTGTGTGTTTGTTAGTATGTCAGTATCATACCATCTTGATTAATATGGGTTTTTATTATACATAGTTTGAAATAAGGAGATATGATACCTCCAGCTTTCTTCTTTCATAGGATTGCTTTGGCTATTCAGGCTATTTTGTGACTCCATGTGAATTTTGGGATTTTTTTTTTTTCTATTTCTGTGAAAAATGCTTTTGGAGTTTTGATAGTGATTGCATTGAATCTATAGTTGGCTTGGGGTAGTGTGGACATTTTAATAATTTTAATTCTTACAATCCATGAACACAGAATATCCTTCCATTGGTTTGTGTTTTATTCAGTTTCTTTCATTAATGTTTTACAGTTTTCAATGTACAGATTTTTAACCTCCTTGGATGAACTTATTCTTAAGTATTTTATTGTTTATTATGGTATCATAAATGACATTATTTTCTTTATTTCAGTTTCACATGGTTTGCTGTTAGTATGTAGAAACACAACTGATTATTTTATGTTGATTTTCTATTCTGCAACTTTACTGAATTTATTATTAGTTCTAATAGTTTTTTAATAGAATCGTTTAGTCTTTTCTATATATATAATATAGAAATATATTTATATATGTTATATATATATGTTCTATATGTGACATATATATATGTACACACACATGTCATCTGCAAACAGAGATAAATTTAATCCTTCCTTTCCTATTTGGATGTTTTTTATTTATTTTTCTTGCCTGATTACTCTGGCTAGGACTTCAAATACTATTGTGAATAGTACTGGTGAGAGTGGACGCCCTTGTCTTGTTCTTGATCTTAGAGAAAAAGTTTTCAGCCTTTATTATGTTGAAATATGCTCCTTTTTATACCCAATTTGTTGGGAGTTTTCATCATGAAAGAATAATGAATTTCATTAGATGCTTTTTCTGCATTTGTTGAGATGATCATGACTTTTCTTTTATTCTGTTAATGTGGTGTAGCCCATTTATTGATTTGTATATGCTGAAGCATTCTTGCATCCCAGTGATAAACCCCATCTGATCATGATGTGTGATCCTTTTAATGTGCTGTTGAATTTAGTTTGCTAGTGTTTTGTTGAGAGTTTTTGCATCTGTATTCATCAGGGATTTGGCTAATGTAATGTCCTTATCTGGCTTTGTTATCAGGGTAATGATGGGCTTATGAAATGAGTTTTTGGAGTGTTCCTATCTCTTCAGTTTTTTTTTTTTTTTTTGGAAAGAGTTTGAGAAGGACTGGCATTAATTTTCTTTTAGTATCTCTCTACTGTTCTCTACTACCTGCTTCTGGCCCAGACCTGGTATATAATGGGGGTAGGGGTGGTAAAATAAATGGTTTGACATGTAAGCTTATCGCTTTCTTAATAAATTAGAGGAAACTTGGTGGATGTATTATTTATTGCCGACCTTCATGTCCAAATTGGTGTCATAATCTGAACATTTATGAATATATTAGCTACTTGGAAATGGGCACATTTCTGCGTATTTACCTTGATGTGTATGTACTAATAGCAGCAAGAACCATTAGTGGATTCATTACTTTTGAATCCAACTTGCACTTCTACTGCTAAGGTTAATTATTGATTTGTTTTATTCTGTGATTAAAGCCATTAGCCACTATTAGCAAATGATGATGTTTATGCATGTTTGAATATCAGCTGGGCTGCATTTCATAGCAGGGGCCCGAGCTAAATTAGTATTCTTTGGAACTGACATCTGGAATGGTGATACATAGACTTGCTGAAGGTAACCAATGATTTTTCCTTGCAATAGAAGGGTAAACAGTGCCTGATTGTCCTTGCTAATTATTTTTCCTGAGTGCAGTCACTGACCGGAATTTAGTTTCAGTTGAATTTGGCCTCTGTCATTTCTGATTTTGAATAATCAGAATTCTGAGCAGTACTTTGAGAGAAAAGCTAAGACGTGTCCTGGCTATACTGCCTGAAGACTCTGCTTTTTAACTTTCCTTTATCTAGGAAGTGGAATGGGCTCATTCACTCCTTGAAACAGTTGGGAATGGAATTTGCAGATCAGTTTGGCTTCACTTGGAATCTGCTTCTGCCAATAAGAGGGAGACACTGGCTAGAGTGCTGAGTCAGTCACATGATCCTAACTGGAGGAGGATTGGCCTGAATATACTGGCACCAGTGGAACCAAGTGGCCTGAACTCTCATGTATCCAACTGCAAGGGAGGGTGGGAAATGTAGCCTGGCAGCTCTGTCTGGCAAAAGAAGAGAAATAGTTTGGAAAAAAACTAGCCAATGTCTGCTGAAATCCCTTTTGCTTCTTTCTAGTAGATGAAATCAGCCCATACTAAGAGGATTTTCACACCTGGGGCACTTTGTCAGCTCATCATCTCTTTACTTGGCATCTCAAGGAAGCTGACCTTCAAGCACATCCTTTCCTGAATAATCTTCAGCTGTCTCTAGGCAAAGGCTGAGAAATAGCTTGAGAGCAGAGGCAGCCACGAACCTGAATTCCTTGGGGTACATGGTAAACACCTACTGAGTGATGACTAGCTGACTGAA
This sequence comes from Okapia johnstoni, assembly GCA_024291935.2. Lineage (NCBI taxonomy): Eukaryota > Metazoa > Chordata > Mammalia > Artiodactyla > Giraffidae > Okapia > Okapia johnstoni. The sequence goes on along the minus strand of CM044306.1, from coordinate 64,320,895 downwards.
TGATTTTAGGTGAACCTAAGGTTCTTGTCATCTGACTTTGACGTACATTCATTTTAGAAGACTTGTCTCTTTACCCTTTGCACAAGCCTTCCTGATTGTTATCTACAGTTCATCTTTCCCAGAGAGATGGTTCAATTAAGACAACTCAAAATGAGTCCATGATTCAAAGGTACAGCTGACTGCACTCTGATTAACTTCCTATTCATCAGTCACAGAGATATATGATGGGAATTACCAGGGCAGGCGGGAGAGAGGGCAGGCAGGCTAGTAGGGAAGGGAGATAGAAGAAGCTGGAAGATCAGGGTTTGGGGGTGCAAAAAAATGAGAAAAGTCCTAAGGGGGGGGGTGTTCCCAAGAGGAGGAGAAGCCTGGAAGATAGCAGGAGATAGCACACAGTCTTCTAGGAAATGTAATTTGATGTCTGAGTATTAGTGAGTCTGACTCTAAAGTTAATTTGAACTTTCTTATGATGTGAAAGGGAAAATAAATGTTAGATGCTAGAAAAGGCTGATAACTCAATGGCTCAACTGAAGGAATTTTTGACTTCTTGCATTCCAACCTGCCCTCAGCCACGTGATCCCAGTGCTTTCTTGAAAGCATGAATGGTGGTGCTTCTTATCCAGAGAGGCAGCTGTTCCCTCTGTTAGGAATTAGAATTGTAGCAAAGGTATCACATCCACCCATGGTTTCATTACCAAAGATATGCTGAAAACAACCCCATGGCCAAGCCCAGAATCCTTACCGGATGCTAGATCCCTATGTCTCAATATCTACTAAACATCTAACCTGAACAGCTAATGAGCAGCTCCAGCAGAACATGGGAAAAACTGAGCTCTTCTTCTTTCCTGGGTTGCTTCTCCCACAATGGTTTCTGGGTCAGGGGACCACAATCCACACTGTCCACACAGTCTCCAGAAATGTGGGCATCCTCTGGGACCCCCTCTTCTCTCTCAACTGTTACATTCAGTTGTCCAGCAGCTCTTTTAAGGTTGCTCTCTTGATCTTTCTCCAATCTTGCTACCACTGTGCTAGTTCAGGCTACTGGGATGTTTGACTTGGATTATGTTACCCACTTCCTAACTGAGCTCCTTACCTCCAGTCTTGCCCAACCCCATTCCTATGACGCAGTGACCTTTCCATAGTGAAATTTGCTTAAACTTTTGCTTCCCATTGTCTTCAGCACAGAGACTGATCTTGAATCATTGTCTTACTGCTAGAGACTTCTCCATCCTCATCTCTGGCCAGTCTTGCTTTCACTCTCCCTTCTAGCCACATGGATGCTTAAACCTCAGAAGACAGCCTGTGCTTATCTCCCCACCTCTACAGTTTCCTCTGCCTGAAGCCCTTTATCTGGCCTACTCCCATTTCCGACTCATTTCTTGGGAGGCAGGGTAGGCTTGGCTTCCTGACCTTCCAACCCGGGATCCCTCTTCTCAGCCTTTGTGACACTCTATGCTTTCTCCTGTGTGGAATTACCATAGTGTGCTGCATTGATATATTTCCTATTCAGTTTTCACTACCCAACTACTCCAGGCTACCATGACTTCTCTCACCTGGACTGTTGCCACACCTGGCATCATACACCTAACCTGAGATAGATTCCTCACTCCTAGACCTAGCCTGCTCCAATTTAACCTCCAGAGAATTATTTCTGAAGCACAGATACAAATTAGATCATGTCTCAACTTAAAACACTTTAGGCTGTTTCCCCTTGCCTTTAGGATAAATTAAAAAATCATTCTGAACAACTTTTTCATGATCCCATACCCATTTACCCCTCCAATCTCATTTCCCTCACTCCATTTCCATTTACTCTGAGCTACAGTGGTTACTCTGAGCTACAGTTTCCCAGGTGGCACAATGGTAAAGAATCGACTTGCCAGTGCAGGAGACACAAGAGGCATGGGTTCGAACCCTTAGTCGCAAGATTCCTCAGGAGGAGGACATGGAAACCCACTCCAGTATTCTTGCCTGGAGGATCCTCATGGACAGAGGAGCCTGGCAGGGTTGCATGGGGTTGCAAAGAGTCAGACACAGAATATTTAAGGATTAGTCTTAACAATATTGTCTTTGAGCTTGTGTTTTGTAAGTGAAGTCCAGCGGAACAACGGAGATGCACGGGGGGTCCCACACCCACACCACATCCCCAGGACAGGTTCTTAGCTGCTCACTCCTCTGCCTTGACTAGCAATCTCGGCCACCCTCTGCTCCCAGAAGGGACCTGGGCAAGGGTGTGGCACTGAGTCACAGAGCAGGACCTGTGATGGACTGCACTTGCCCTAGGAGTATCTCTAAGGCAGGCTCATGCCACTAAGATGCAGGTCTTCTCCCATACAAAGTTTTGGCTTGAGGCCTTCCACTAGCTTTGCTGAACTTCTAGAAGGATGCTTCAGTCTAGAGAGATGGAGAGAGTAAGGAAGAAGGGAACAGCTTTCCCTGCTTTCAGAACAAGTGGCCCTGTGTTTCCTGTATTTTCATGTTGCAATGAGCCCTGCAAACTGTATTTTGCTGAAGACAAACTGTATGCCTGGCTCTGATAGGTGCTCAGGTTTGGTTCGGTCTTGCTCTTCTTCAGTATCTCTCAAATCCACCCACATCTCTTCCTTTCAGCTTCCATGACCTTCATCCAGGACCACATTTCTTCTTTGGACAATTTCCACAGTCCCTTGTTGGTCCTTGAATCCTAGGTGCCTAGAAGAGGGTTTTCATAGAGCAGGACCTCAGTAGATATTAAAATATGATGAATAAATGAAGGAATTAAATAAATATGAAAAACAGTCTTTAACATAGCATGCCATCAGTTCTGCAGGTTAGAGTGCTTTCGTAAAGTGCCTTCCAGGAATGAATGTGAATGTGTTAGTCGCTCAGTCGTGTTCGACTCTTTGTGTCCCCAGGGACCATAGCCTGCTAGGCTCCTCTGTCCATGAAATTCTCCAGGCAAGAATACTGGAGTGTATAGCCATTCCTTTCTCCAGGGAACCTTCCTGACCCAGGGATCGAACCCAGGTCTCCTGTACTGCAGGCAGATTGTTTGCTGTCTGAGCCACCAAGGAAGCCTGCCTTCCTGGGATATCATTGATAATAGCCCTGGGAATTATTCAATTAGTTCTGCAGTCTGGACTCTGCCAGAAGCTGGTCAGAGCCTGAGGTTGATCTTCTGTGTGAACAGGTTCTGCCTCGCCCTTCGCCTTCAGGGAGCCCAACTTCAGGGAGCAGGTACACAGCAGGGGAACTATAGAGCCTTCACTGTAAGCTGTTTCTGAGGCATTGGAATGACCAAGGGGCAGTGTTTATTTCCAGAAATGAAAATCCATTAGGTCTTCAAAGAATATTTCATGCCATAGCTAGATAATAACAGTTCTGCTGAAAGAGAAAGTGCTAGGGCCCAATAACTTGTACATGATAGGGAGGGAGTGTTGGGAGTGTGGTGCTAAGTTTTGGTTTTACTTCTCTGCCTCTGTTTACCCAGTGGGACATTTTGCCTGTGGGACTCTAGGAGATTGGCCGTAGCATATGAGAAAATTGCTCCTGAAGAAGTTGCACAAGGTTTCCCGTGTTCTGGCTGGTTTAGTCTCTGCCACTCTGGCTTCACTAATCCTTTAGTGCAGACTCAAGGGCCCACTGGGCTGAATCTGCTTTCCTTTAAAAGACACATCACCTAATCTCTGTTGCCATCTATACAGTCACAGAATTTATGCCCACCCATCACTGCATGGGTCACATCCTCAAATGCTTCAGTGGTTCTTACCATTGGGCTATAGTCAAGAAATTCATCGCCATGATGCACATAACAGTACACAACGATGCTGGCACATTCTGCTGATAAAGTGCCCAGAAGTACATTTAGTGGCCTTCGTAATAACTTTGGACTCTTATGGGAGCAGGTTTACTTTTCTGTGGTTCATGCAGCTCAGAAGAAGGCAAGCTATATCTGGCAAGTGTTGTCTTGACAGGTGTCATGGCTATGGAGGGCAAGTATTGTCAGTGTACAGAAGGCCTTTCAATGGTGTGTGGTTCCCTTAGTGACTCATGGTGAGAGGACTGAGATCTCAATGGCTGCAGCAGTCCTAAACCAATGAGAGATAAAGGCATCAGCTTTTCTCCATCCACTTCCTTTATTGACAGGAGATAGAGTTCAGATGCTATAGATAACTTGGAAGTTCTTTCCAAAGTCTTTATGGAATCCACCACTGTATTCACCTGAAGGTCATACTTCGTGAAGGCTGCTTCTAACCAGTGACTAAGCATAGCACGGGTACCAAGGCAGAACCATTTCAACGAGATGCAGGATGGCCCCAGCCGGTGAATTTGGCTTGAGTATTTATTTATTTATTTTTTTGGCTGAGACGTGTGGCATGCAGGATCTTAGTTCCCTGACCAGGGATCGAACCTTTGTCTGCTGCATTGAGAGTGCAGAGTCTTAACCACTGGACCACTATGGAGGTCCCTGGCTTGAGTATTTGCAGTGGCATTGCAGAATCTGTCTTGAAACTGTGCTGCAGTTCAAGGTGCTTCCCCCCAAGTCCTCCTTCCTTCCCTCTCTCCTTTCAGAAATGTCAGCTCTGCACCATAATATGAAGATGCTCCCTCCATTCCCCTTTTCATTCTCTAACCAATCTCTTGAATGTCTACTCCTGTTTTGATGTCCCCTTCTCAGGGACCTAAATGAATGCAGTCCCTTCCCCAATCTATCCATACGCAGGAGTAAGTAAACTTGCAATCTTTGTGTTTTATGATAATGGAACCAAGAGATGTTGGTGTGAGAGATCAAGCCATTCTATTCAAGAGGTGAAGGAACAATAATTGGAGAAGGGAGACTGGGAAGGGGTCTAGGGTTTGGGCATATTTGAAAATTTTAGAAACTGACACTGCATCACATGCAGGGCCCAGAGAAAGGAGGGTACAGAAGCTTCAACAGCAATGGTGGAGGTTTCATGCCCAGCCTGCATTCAGTGACATTATAGGAAGGAGTCACTCTGAGCCCACAATGGTGGTGGTGGCTGAGAATAGTAAAGTCCAGATTCATAGTCAGAAATCAAAACATTCTCCATTTTCCAATAAAAATATAACAAATCAAATTTGTGGAATGCATCTAAAATAGTGCTTGGGACTTTATAACACCAAGCGCCTATATTAGAAAGATGAAAGGTCTCACATGGATAATGTAAACCAAGAATTGTCAAATTATGGCAGGTGGGCAAAACTGACATGTTTATTCTCTTACGTATCATCTATGGCTTCTTTCATGCAATAACAGTAGAATTGATAGGTTGCAAGAGAGGTCATATGAGTCTCAAAAACCTAAATAATTATTCTCTGAGTCTTTATGAAAAAATTTTGCTGGCCATTGATCTAAGCTTCCACTTAAGAAACTGAAAAAGAACAGATGAAACATAAAGTAAACATAAGAAAGGAAATAATAGAGGAGAAATCAATGAACAAGAAAAAATAAAAACAATGAGAAGAATCAATGAAACTAATATATGGTGCCTTGAGAAGATCAGTAAAATTGATAACCCACGTCATACAGAGTAGGAAATAAAAACAAACTGCCAATATCAGACATAGGAGAGGAAATATCACCGAAGATCCTAAAAGCATGAAAATATAATACAGAAATATTATGAACAATTTTATGACTGCAAGTTTGATAATTTAGATAAAATGGATAGGCTCTTCAAAAGACACAAACTACTAAAGTTTATTCTAAAAGAAATAGATAACCTGAAAATCCCTATGTCTATTAAAGAAATTGAATTCATAGTGAAAGAAATTCTCCCAAATAAACTCTAGGTTCAAATGACTTCACTAGTGACTTCTAGAAATACTTAAAAAAAATGATACCAATTCTGCACACTCTTCTAGAAAATCGGAGAATGAAATTTAAAAAACCAACTCATTCTATGCAGCCAGAATTACTCTGATACAGAAATGAGGGCTAGGTATTACAAGAAAAATATTGACAGACCAGTGTTCTTTATAAAAAATAGATGAAAAAATTTGAGTTTTAGCTAATTACATTTAACACCACAAAAAAAGAATCATGACCAAAAAGACTAAACTCCCAAGTGCAAGACTGGTTCACCATTTGAAAAACCATATCAACAGGCTAAAAAAAACCTTCTTGCTCACCTCGGTTGATGCAGCAAAAGCATGTGATATTTGTGATAAAAAGTTACAGCAAACTATAAATAGAATTAGATTTTCTTAACCTAATAGAGTGCACCTAAGAATAACCTCTAACAAATAGTGTTCTTAATCCTGAAAGGATGAATGCTTTCCACCTAGGATCAGAAAGAAAGCAAGAATGTCTGCTTTGCCCAGTTTTATTCCACATTGCAAGGGTGGAGCTAGCAACTGCATTAATGCAAGAAAAAGTTAAAAAACACCCAAACTGAAAATAAGTGTACTTTATTTTCAGGTGACACGATCATCCTGTCGTGTAAAATATTTGTAAGGAATTTGTAAGAAATTCCAAGGAATTTGCAGAACAAAAAACCATAGGAACTAATTAGTGAACTTGGCAAAGCTGCAGAGTTTGATTGATGATTGACACAAAAATCAGTTTTGTATACTCTATACATTGGTATATACAACAATAGCAACCAGAGAATGAAATTTAAAAAACAACTGTGTTAAAAATAGGTAAATGTGAAATACATTGGGACAAATTTGACAATACGTGTATAGGCTGTACTCTGAAAACTAAAGAGCTTTGTTGAAAGCATTAAAGGTAACTGAAGATGTTATGTTTGTGGATGTAAAACTACAATAATGTCAAGAAGTCAGTTCTCTCCAAATTGATGCATAGATTTCAATTAAATCCTAGCAGTCTTCTTTTTCTGTAAATTTATAAACAGATTATTAAGTTTATATGGGAATGTATAGGATCTAGAATAACCAAAACAACTTTGAAAGAAAGGACAAGAATTTGATTTCAAAGCTTTGAAGTGACAGTAATGAAGGAAATGTAATATTGACGTACATATGTGTATGTAGTTTAATGGAACAGAATAGAGACTGAAAATATAGATGCATCTTTATTTGACCTATTCATTTTCTAAAAAGCTCAATGAAATTTAATGTTGAAATGACTTTTTCAACCAGTTTTGTTGGAGCAATCACAATATGCAGAAAAATGGATCTTGACCCTTAACTTAGTTGCTCAATGGTGTCCGACTTTTTTCAATGCCATGGACTGTAGCCTGCCATGCTCCTCTGTCCATGGGATTTTCTAGGCAAGAATACAGGAGTGGGTAGCTATTCCCTTCTCCAGGGGAGTTTCCTGACCCAGGGACCAAAACTGGGTCTCCTGCATTGCAGGCATATTCTTTACCATCTGAGCCAACAAGGAAGACACTTAGCTTACATCATATTCAAAAATTAACTTGAAATGGATCATAGACCTAAGTGCAAGAGTTAACTACAAAACTTTTAGGTGAAAACATAGGAGAAAATCTTAGTGCATTTGGGCTTGGCAAAGATTTTATAAATCTTTTTGTCCAAAAAAGAACAAACTATCAACGTAAAAGTTCAATAATGAAAAACCACCAAAACTAAAAACTTTTATTCTTCAAAATAAAAGGCAAGCCATAGACTGTAAGAAGATATTTGCATAGCATGTATCTTACAAAGGGCTTTTATGAAGAATGTATAAAACCCTCTCCCATTCAATTGTAAAAAGGTAAATGACCCATTTTAAGAAAGGGGCAAAATTTTGCATGTAGTCTTCACCAAAGATGATATATGGATGACAAATAAATACGTGAAAAGATGCTTAACATCACTGGTCATTAGGAAAATGCAAGTAGAACCACATGACAATCACAACACACAGAACAATGGCTAAAGATAGAAAGACTGACTGCTAATTGTCACCAAAGATGTGGAGCAACTGGAATTCTCATAAACTGCTAGTACAATCACTTGCAAAAAATTAGCCATTTTTTATTAAGTGTACAACTATTATGCAACCCAGTCATTCTATTTGTAGGTATTTTCTCAAGAGAAATGAAAGCATATATCCACACAGACTTATAAGGAAAGTCTCCAGAAGCTTTATGTGTTATAACTCAAGCCTAGAAACAAGCCAAATGTCCTTTGTGTAGTTGCTAAGTTGTGTCTGACTCTTTGTAACCCCATGGGCTGTAGCCTTCCAGTCTCCCCTGTCCATGGGATTCTCCAGGCAAGAATACTGGAGTGGGTTGCCATTTCCTCCTTCAGGAAATGTCCATTACCACGTGAATAACTGAATTGTTGTATATCCACATAGTAGAATATAATCAGTAATAGAAAGGAATAAACTACTGATACATGTAAAAATATCAATGAACCTCAAAATAATTTTCCAGAGCAAAAGAATCAAGATAGAATGGATACTATTCTATTTGTTCTCATGTATATCAACTCCTAGAAAATTTATAGTGCTGCTGCTGCTGCTGCTAAGTCGCTTCAGTCGTGTCCGACTCTGTGCGACCCCATAGATGGCAGCCCACCAGGCTCCCCTGTCCCTGGGATTCTCCAGGCAAAAACACTGGAGTGGGTTGCCATTTCCTTCTCCAATGCATGAAAGTGAAAAGTGAAAGTGAAGTCACTCAGTCGTGTCCGACTCTTAGTGACCCCATGGTCTACAGCCTGCCAGGATCCTCCCTCCGTGGGATTTTCCAGGCAAGAGTACTGGAGTGGGGTGCCATTGCCTTCTCCAAATTTATAGTGATAGGGGATCAATAGATACCTTGAGATAGGGAGAGGATGAGGCAACCTGGATTACAAAAGAATATGAAGAAACTTTTGGGGATGATAGATATATTCATTATATTGATTTTGGTAATTGTTTCCCATGTGTACACATTTGTCAAAAGTTATAAAATTGTACACATTAAATACATCCTGCTTACTGTACCTTGGTTATACCATAAAAGAAATGTAAAGAAAGAAAGTTACTATTGGCAAACTGAAAACAAAATATCTGAGCCAAAATTGATAAAATTAAAGAGTGAAATAGACAAATCAACAGTTATAAATTGAGATTTTAATATCCATAACTTAGTCATTGATAGTACAAAGAGACAATCAGTAAGTGCATAGGATGCTTGAACAACATCATTCAAATTAAGCTATTTGATGGTCATAGAAAAATACTTTCATCTTCTTTGAGAACACATAGAATATTCACTAAGACAGACAGGATTCTGGACCATAAAACAAAATTTTGTTTTGTTTTCAGTAAATTTCAGTAATTCAGTAAAATTTTTTTGTTTTCAGTTCAATTCAGTTGCTCAGTCATGTCCAACTCTTTGACCCTATGGACTGAAGCATGCCAGGCCTCCCTGTCCATCGCCAACTCCTGGAGCTTACTCAGACTCATGTCCATTGAGTCAGTGATGCCATCCAACCATCTCATCCTCTGTCGTCCCCTTCTCCTCCTGCCTTCAATCTTTCCCAGCATCAGGGTCTTTCCAAATGGGTCAGTTCTTCGCATCAGGTGGCCAAAGTATTGGAGTTTCAGCTTCAACATTAGTCCTTCCAATGAATATTCAAGACCAATTTCCTTTAGGATGAACTGGTTGTATCTCCTTGCAGTCCAAGGGACTCTCAAGAGTCTTCTTCAATACCATAGTTCAAACGCATCAGTTCTTTGGTGCTCAGCTTTCTTTATACTCCAACTCTCACATCCATACATGACTACTGGAAAACCATAGCTTTGACTAGATGGACCTTTGTTGGCAACATAATGTCTCTGCTTTTTAAGATGCTGTTTAGGTTGGTCATAACTTTTCTTCCTTGTTTTCAGTAAATTTCAGGAAAAATTCAAAGGATTGAAAGTAAATATATAGAAAATCCCCTATTTTTTGGAAATAAAACTGCATTTATAAATGACCAAGGAATCAAAAGAGAAATCACAAGAAAAATAAGCAAGTATATCAAACAAAATCACCAAGGAAATAAAACCTAACAAAATAGAATGCAAAGAGTTGGACATGACTTGGCGACTGAACACACACACATTAGAAAAGAAGAAATGTTTGAAATCAATTATATAAGCTTCCATCTAAAGAAACCAGAAAATGAAGACTAAATTTAAATCAAACTTTGAAGAAGGAACATAAAAAAGATAAAAGCAGAAATCAACCAAACAAAAAACAAATAATAAAGACTATGCAAAGAGCTAAAACCCAGCAAGTATATAAGAGAAAATTGCAATATCCTTGTATACAAGGAGACAAAAATCATCAGCAAGTTATCAGTGAATCAAAGCTAACGGTACTAAAAAGAGCCAGTTGTGCTTTATTTAGAGAATGCAAAGTTTCTTTAACATTAGAAAATTAACCAATATTGGTCACGATGTCGTCAGAGTAAAAGAACTCCGCAGGATCATCTCAATGATGCAGAGAATTAACAGCACCCATTTCATCATAAAAACCACTGAAAAATAGAAATTAAAGAGCATTTTGTCAGCATGATAAAAGAAATCTTTGTAAAACCTATAGCAAACATTCTACACAAAACTTTAGACATTATACAGTGAAACATTAAATATTTACTTACCTCCAGAAACCAAGTTAAGGATATCTACCCTTAACATTTTAAGTCTACATTATGCCAGAGGTTCTAGCCTGTACAATAAAATAAGAAAACAATAGAAAATTTGGAAAGGAAGAAGTAAAACTTTCTTTTCACATGGCATGATAATATATGTTGACAATCCTAAGAAATCTACTGGAAAAAAAAGCCCTACTAGGGCAAATAAGTGAATTTAGAAGTTTTGCAGATCAATATTTAATAGGCAGAAATTAGTTGTACTTGTGTATTTTAGCAACAAACAGTGAAAAATGAAGTGGGATGAAAATATCATTTACATAAAATTAAATTAAAAGCATAAAATACATGAGAATATATTTAATATCAGATGTCCTAGCTCTTTGACTACTATAAAATATGAAACAGAAATTAAGGAAGGCCTAATAAATGGAGAGATATGCCATGTTAATACATTGAAAGGCTCAGTATTATTAAGATATTCATGCTTACTATATTGGCCTGTAGTTTCATCATAAACCCAATCAAAATTACACTAACATTTTTTTTTAAGGAGGTGGAGAAGCTGATTCTAAAAAACTGTAAGCAAATGCTAAGGGCTTCCCTGGTGGCTCGGACAGTTAAGAATCTGCTTTCAATGCAGAAGCCCCGGGTTAGATCCCTGTATTAGGAAGATCCCCTGGAGAAGGAAATGGCTACCCACTCCAGTATTCTTGTCTGGAGAATTGCATGGATAGAGGAGACTGGCAGGCTACAGTCCTTGGGGTTACAAAGAGTTGGACATGACTGAGAGACTAACACAAGGATCTAAACTAGTCAAAACTTTATGAAAAAAAAGAAGAAAGTTGAAAGACATCTACTTGATTTTAAGACTTATTATAAGGGTATAGTAATCAAAACTATGTGTTAATTCTTTAGGGTAGACAAATGGATTGGTGGTATAGATTTGAAAATCTCAAATCTACACAAATACAGTCAACTTATTTTCAACAATAATGACGGTATGATTTAATGGGGAGAGAAAATATTTTTAATAAACAATATTGGGACAATTAGATATCTATATATTTAAAAAACTCCATAAATTTTAAATTCTAATTTATACTATGCACAAAAATTCTTCAGGATCTGTATGTACCTAAATATACAAGGTAAAACTATCGAGCTTCTAGAAGAAAATGCTGGAGAATATCTTCTTGACCAGTAAGCAAAATTTGTTTAAAGGATATTAAAAATCACTGCCTCTAAGAGAGAAAAAATTGATAAATTGGACTTTACGAATGTGAAAAAACATTTGCTCTTCAAAAGGCACTCTTCAGAAAGTTCAAAGTCAAAATGTAAGCTTGGTGAAAATATCTGCAAAAACAATTTTGAACAGACTCTTTCCAAAGAAACCTATATGAAATGCTAATGACACATTTTGAAAAGCTTAGCATCAGAGTAATCGGATAAGCATTCATTAAAACCACAAAGAGATACCACCTTACACCCACTTAGATGGTTAAAATGAAAAGTCTAACAATGTTGGAGGGAATGTAGAACATCTGGCACTCGACAGTAAAATGATATGTCACTTTCAAAGCTGTTAGGCCATTTATTATAGAGTTATTTATTCAACTGCATTATATCTCAGCTAATCCATTACTAGGTATTTACACATGAGGAATGACAATACTCTATCCAAAAATGTGTATAGTGGCTTTGGTTTTTTAAAAAATAATTTATTTATTATTTATTTGTTTGGGTCTGTTGCTATATGTGGGCTTTCTCTAGTTGCAGTGAATGGGGGCTACTCTACATTGTGATGCTTGGGCTTCTCATTTTAGTGGCTTCTCTTGTTGCAGAGAACAAACTCTAGGCACAGGGGTTTCAGTAGTTGTGACACTCAACTCAGTAGTTGTGGCGTGGGGGATTAGCTGCTCTGAGGCTCTGGAATCTTCCTGGTCCAGGGGTTGAACCAATGTCCCTTGCATTGGCAGGCGGATTCTTAACCACTGTGACACCAGGGAAGTCCAGTATAGTGGCTTTGTTTATAATAGGCAAAAACTGGAGACAACTCGAATATCTATCAACAGGAGAATGTAGAAGCGCATCATGGTATATATGTGTGTGTGTGTATGTGTCTTAGTTGCTCAGTTGTGTCCGACTCTTTGCGACCCTATGGACCGTAGCCCGCCAGGCTCCTCTACCTATGGAATTCTCCAGGCAAGAATACTGGAGTGGGTTGCCATTCCCTTCTCCAGGGGATCTTCCCAACCCAAGGATTGAACCTGGGTCTCCTGCATTGCAGGCAGAGTTTTATCATCTGAACCACCAGAGAAGCCCACACCATGGAATAGTCATGGAATATTACTCGACAATAAAGTGTAAACTATTCATATATGCAACAACATGGATGAATCTTAAAAAGATGTGAGTGAAAGAAACCAAATACATATGACTCCACTTACATAAAGTTCTAGAACAGGCGATGGAAATCAGAATGGTGGTTGCCTCTGGGGTCTGGAGAATTAGTTGGCTGAGAGAGACCTGAGGGAACTTTCTGGGGGTGGTGTGAAGTGAAGTGAAAGTTGCTCAGTCATGTCTGACTCTTTGCAATCCCTTGGACTATACAGTCCACGGAATTCTCTAGGCCAGAATATTGGAGTGGGTAGCTGTTCACTTCTCCAGGCCATCTTCCCAATCCAGGGATCGAACAGGGGTCTCCTGCATTGCAGGCGGATTCCTTACCAGCTGAGCTACCAGCGGGTGGAGGAAATGTTAAACTTTTTTCTTTTTGATTGGAGTAGTGATTATGTGGGCTTACACATTTGTCAAAATTGGTCAAATTTTACAATTAGAATGTATGCATTTCATTACATGTAAATTACGCTTCAATTAACAACAGAGTATGGGAGAAAAAAATGAGATAAAAGTGCTTCTCCCTGTCTCCTTTGACTGCTTTTCCCTTCAGAGATATCCACTGTTAACCATATGCATCACATTATTTATTTCCTTTATAGTACTTCTCCAATTTGTAACATATGTATGCGTGTGTATATGTAAAGATATGTATATATAAAATTGTTTAGCTTCCATTTAACTGTAGAGATTCACTGCTTAGTAGAGGCCTTTTTTTTACCACAACTTCTCCATTCATTCTTATATGAGTAGATTTTGTCATCAAATTTTTTCTCCTAGGGGATTACTGGGTGCTGTATTTCCTGAGTTCTTATGAATCTGTGAATGTCTGTCTGACACCTTTACACTTGAACACCATTTTGTTGGGCCTACAATTTTTGGATCGCACTTTTTTCCTTCAGAAGCTCACATATGCTGTTCCCTTTTTCCCCTGTATTTTAATGTTGCTATATAGAAACACGAGGCTAGCCTTATTTATCAGCCTTTTAAGTAGAAAAAAAAATTTATTTCCTCTTTTCAGATAGCTGCCTAATGAATTTTCTCAATTTTTTTTTTTTAATGTTCAGTAATTTACCAGCATTGATTTTGGTAGTACTCATTCTCTCTCAAATTTCCTACAACATGGTCTACTTGGAATGTGCTTTTAATTATGGAGATTTAGTTCTTCCTTCATGTAAGGGAAAGTTTCCCCCCACCCGTTATATCTTTCATTTATTTTATGCCACTATGTTGTGTCTCTACTTCAAGGATACCAATTGTCCTTTGTTTATTGTCATCACTAGAAGATGTCTATTATCTTGCAATTATTTTAATGCATTTATCCAAAGTACCCAGGCGCCAGCTCTCTGCCTGTCTCTCTAGTATGAGCTCTAAGGCCTCTGATAGGAGGCCTTGCAGACCAGAATGATCTGTAGAAGCATCAGATCCTGCTTGGGCATCACCATATCTGTGGCAGGACCTCTGCCCCCGCTCCCAGGAACCAGCTCAGTCTCTGCTTCCCAGCAGCAATACACTCTGGGTTTGGCCAGGTTTTCCTTTGTCCCTTAGCCCTTCATTTCAGCTCCTCTTTCTTGTAGGATCTGTCCTCTTTCATGCCAACTCATATCTCAGAAAAGGATCTGGTATGCTTGCTGGGAAAAATCCCATGGACAGAGGAGGCTGGCAGGCTACAGTCCATGGGTCACAAAGAGTTGGACACAACTGAGCGACTGAGCACATTAACCACCAAGCCCCCCTTTCCCCAAGCTGCACTTCTAGTTTCTTAGGTCCCAAACTTCGACCTCAGACCAAGCTGTGGGGAGTTGAGGGGTTTTCCTGGACCCACTGACTGCACCCATGTGTTGGCTGGATGGTCAAACTTGCTCATCGTCCCAATTCCTCGCAGTCTATTTGTCTTGCATCTCCAATCTCAGCCCCTGTGGCCCTGATTCCTGGGAAGCACCTGTCCTTGTATTCCAAGGTGGGAGCCTCCAGGAGTGCTGCTCTGTTCCCTATCTGTCCATGCACCTTGGCACCTGCTCTGAAGGGTGCCTGGTTCCTCGCTCATCAGGGTGTTTCCTTTTAGGCGGCTAATGCTCTGTGGAAGAGTCCTCTCACTTGCAAATGAGCTGTAAGTTTCCAGTTTATTGGAAACACCTAATATTTGTACAAAACTTGATAAAGTGTTGTGTTGAGAGAGGAAACACCCTCTGACAGAGAGCTTTTCTGTTAAGGTGTAATTGCTTTTATCACCTTTATGGAAAAAGTGCTCGTTAGGTTGGTTACTTGCAATATACTTTTCCTCCTTCCATTTATTTTAAGGATCCTTGAGATTTTGAAATGGCAATTATTAGTGCCAGTGTTGGTTTTATGCACCCAAAGGTAGTAGGATGGGTGGGCTTGGAAAGTCATATTTTCTTCCCTCCTCAGGTCGAAGTACCCTCTCTTGAATGAACTTTCAGTTGTCAGGGGGATGGAAAGGAGGAAGGGATAGTTAGGGAGTTTGAGATGGTCATGTGCACACTGCTGTATTTAAAATGGATAACAAACAAGGGCCTACTGTATAGCATAGGGAACTCGGCTCAGTGTTATGTGCCAGCCTGGATGGGAGGGGAGTTTGCAAGAGAATGGATACATGTGTATGTATGGCTGAGGCCCTTTGCTATGCACCTGAATTATCACAACATTGTTTAATCAGCTATAATTAGTTAGTATTAGTCACTCAGTTATCTCCAACTTTTGGTGACCCTATGGACTGTAGCCCACCAGGCTACTCCACCCATGGAATTCTCCAGGCAAGAATACTGGAGTGTGTTGCCATTCTTTTCTCCAGGGGATTGTCCCGACCTAGGGATCAAACCCGGGTCTCCTGCATTGCAGGCAGATTTCTTACTGTCTGACCCACAGGGGAAGCCCTTAATTGGCTATACGCCAATATAGAATTAGAAGATTTTTTTTTTTTAAAGAAGTGACCTCTATTGCAGGGAGGCTTCTTCTGTCCTTCCAGCCTCAGTCACTGGTCTCTTATGCTCACAGCAAACTTTTTTCTCTCTGATTACACCCAGCCCCATTGGCTTCATCAGGAAGTGAGCTATTTGCTTGCCTATCTCTTCATCCACTTATCTGGTGGTATTCTTACTGGCACCCAGAATTATGTGGGGCCCAGGGAAGGCCCCGATGTTTAATAAATAATGGCTTCCTAATCATCAGGTAGAATAAAGCCCTTTTGAAATGCCTGGGGTGCCATAGACTGGTTGCTGCAACCCAATTCCTCCTTTTCTCCCTTCAGAAATAATGCTTTGTTTCTGACCAGTGGTTTTAAAACATAAAATATCAGTCAGTGTGGTCAGTCAGCCAGTCTGACCTTCAGACTGAATATTTCCTCATTTATATGGTTGACTTGTTTGAAGCACAATACAAAAGGGAATGGAATGATGATTTTTAAGTCAGGTTCTACTGACCCCAATTTAAATAATTCTTTCAGCCCATTGGATGACGGAACCTGGATATTAAGTGTCACTCAAAGGTAACTTGCAAAGCAGATAGATTACTATTGCTGGTAAACAATAACTCTTCATTCTTAAGCTGTGTCACTTTTAAATTCTTAACTCTGATGTCATAGCAATGTATCCCATTGAATAATAATTGTATTTCTCATAGGACGTTACCAATTTTTTGTCTGACCTTTAAGAGGAACGGCTTTTTAATTTTAACCAAAATATTTCCTTTTGAACTTTAAGGAAGAGCTTCTCTTAAGACCTTGACAAAGAGACATCTCTACTTGAGCCAAAGGTTGTTCACTATTTACTAGAGTGGACTTCATCTTGGGTATTAATGAAGTAGGGACTAATGGGAACAAATTGATCTCTTCATAATTTGTCAAGTGAAGTACGGCTAGCTGAAAATTTCATTATCAGCACTGTTCTAGGGAAACTTAAAAAAAAAAAGTTAGTTAGAGTCAGTTTCATAAAGTTCCCTTTCAGGGTGAGGAGGATTCTTGGTTGTCATTCATTGAAGAATCTGCTGTAGATTCTATGAAGCCGTAGCAAATAAAAAAGTGATTTGTGAAGTTACTGTCAACTCCCTTTGAAATGAGGAAGAACCTCATTTCATTTTCTGAAACTGAAATATGATTTAAGGAGCAGCATTAAGAATTTCTGCTCTAGCCATTAAAACTATGATGTAGCCTCCCATTTATCGACATTGAGAGATATTCACATTATGTTAGTGTAAAAAAGTGGGTTACAGAAAAGGATATACAGTATGATCTGATTTTTGTTTTAAAAAAGTTTATGTATTTGGATGGGAAAACTCTGGAAAGACATGCTTGCATAATCACAATAAGAGATAAATAAGGAAAAGGATAAACACACCAACAAAAGTGAGTGAAACACATCAACTTGTAATTCATGGAAAAGAAACACAAATACACAAAGATAAGTGAATATTTTGTACTCCCTTTGTAATCACAGACACGTAATTTAAAATAATAATGAAATACCTTTATTTTTGGTGATCAGTTTGGCAAAAATGTTTAGAATAAAGGAATACCCAGTGTTCACAAGGGAGAAGGCAAAAGGCATGCCTGTACTTTCCTGATGGTGGTTTACTTTAGCACAGATTTTTTAAAAAGCTTTGTTTACAACTTTATTGAGGCCTAATTAACACGGAAAACTGCACATAGCACACTGTGCATAGCATACATAAGATGTACTCTATTTACAGTGTCTGATTAGAAAACATTTGATGTACGTATATACTCAAGAAACTATCACAACTGTCAAGATAATGAATGTACCCGTCACCCTCCAAAGTGTCCTCCTGCCCTTTGGAATTCTTTCCTCCTGCTCCTCCATGTCCTACCCCATCCCAGGCATCCACTGAGCTGCTCTCTGTCATTGTAGGTTGCATTTTCTAGAATTTTATACAAGTGGAGCCATACCCTGTGTACCCTCTTTTTTTGTTCTGGCTTCTTTCATTCAACATGATTATTTTGAGATTCATCCATGTTATTGCATGTGCCTATAATTAATTCCTTTTTATAGCCGAGTGGCATTCCATTACATGATATTATCACAATTTTTAAAAAACTTTGCATGCTAGTTCTGTTTTTATCCCGATTTATAAAAATAGGAAACAGTTTGTGTGTGTGTACTCAGTTGTGTCTGACTCTTTGCAACTCCATGGACTGTCCTCTACCCCTCAGATTTCCCAGGCAAGAATACTAGGGTGGGTTGCCATTTCTTCCTCTTGGAGGATCTTCCCGATTCAGTGATGGAACCCATGTCTCTTATGTCTCCTGCGTCGATAGGTGTATGTTTTTTACCACTGCACCACCTGGGAAGCGTCCCTGATGGCTCAGTGGTAAAGAATTCGCCTGCAATGCAGGAGATGCAGGTTTGATCCCTGAATTGGGAAGATCCCCTGGAGGAGGAAATGGCAACCCTCTCCAGTATTCTCACCTGGAAAACGCCATGGACGGAGGAGCCTAGTGGGCTACAGTCCACGGGATCGCAAGAGTCGGACACTACTTATTGACTAAACTGAAACCACCATAGATAAACAGGAAACAGAATTTGGAGAGCCCAATTCACCCAAAGTAACTCAGATAATAAATGATGGAGATAAAATTTGAACCTGGGCACATTTACTCTAGCATTCCACATTCCTAATCACAAACTTAAATAAATTATTTGCATGATTTGGAAATATCTTAAAATCTTCTCAATAGGGAAGTGAGTTAACAATTTCACATTTTTGTAATAAAATTTATGCAAGCACTTAAAAGTGCTCATGTAGAAGAAAATTTGAAAAAGATTTTAAGGAATCATAATAAAATGACACTGGTTATCCCCAGTGTTATGAAATTGCGGTTAACCTTAATTTTCTTCTTGGTTTTCCTTCATCAGAATTCTCAGATTTCTTGCTTTTGCTCATAAAGAAATATAAATAAATAAATAAAAAGGACTGCAGTCCCAGATGCTTGCATGTACATTAGCCATGAAAGTGGAAGTGTTAGTCACTCAGTCATGTCCGACTCTGCTGCCCTGTGGACTGTAGCCCACCAGGCTCCTCTGTCTATGGAATTCTCCAGGCAAGAATCCTGGAGTGGGTTACCATTTCCTTTTCCAGGGGATCTTCCAGACCCAGGGATCAAACCCAGGTCTCCCTGTATTGCAGGCAGATTATTTACCATCTGAGTCACCAAGGAAGGCCACATTAGCCATGAATGACTTCTAAAATTGGACGTTTGGCTTACATTTCTGATGTTTGTAGCTTTCTTTCTCTTTCCCATTCTCATCTTTTCCATCTTTCCAGTTTGATTCTGTCCTTTGTGGTCCAATTTATGTTCAAAGTCTCCTGGGATAATCTTTCCTGGTTATATCTACCACCACTTTTCTGCAGCACATACCTGTATGGATAGGAGTTTAAACCAGTCTAATGATGGTCTTTGAGTGTTGTGTCTCTCTTCCCAGTCTGATTATGAACTTCTTGAGGGCAGTGCTAGACTCTCTGTGATCCTATTCCCCTCTCTCTGGCCCAGGGCCATGGTGAGCACACCATGATGATAGCACACCCTCATTTGAGCATGGGACCACAGGGTAAGCTTCCTTGGCTGCTGGCTCAGTCAGCCCTTTAGCACACTCTCTGTGGTCGTGGTGGTGATAGTGCAGGAGGTCTGATAACCTCTTTACAGGGAAGGGTTCTGAAGCCTGGACTGGGCAAGCAAATAGTGGTGGCTTTAGACCAAGGCAATAGTTTCAGTCCCATGGCCACTCATCCACTTTGTCTTTTTGGAACTCAGCAAGGAAGAGAGCCCACACTCATTCTCCCTCTTTCTCCAGGAACTTTAGCCTCCTGGCTTTTTCATCCCTGGGCTTCCTTGTTGGCTCAGTGATAAAGAATCTGCCTGTAAGTGCAGGAAACATGGTTCAATCCCTGGGTCAGGAAGATCCCCTGGAGGAGGAAATGGCAACCAACTCTAGAATTCTTGCCTGGGAAAGCCCATGGACAGAGGAACCTGGGGGGCTACAGTCCATGGGGTCACAAGAGAGTCGGACACAACTTAGCAACTAAACAACAACTCTTGTAACTGCCAACACCCATGCTCAGAAAGCACCTATCTCCTTATTTTTGACTCATCCTGCTCTTTCCATTTCTTACCACCCTCTGTGTGTCCTGTGCTTTGCTTAGTCCCTCAGTTGTGTCTGACTCTTTGTGACCACCTTCTTTGTGGAGTCAACTCTGCTCTGTCTCTGTGCAGCCCATCTGGCTCTCAAGACTTCGCTTCATTGTTCCTCTACTTCCCAGATTCAAGTTCTGCTCCTTCTTGGGGGCTTAACTCAAGTTCCTACTTCTTCCAACAAACCTTCGTGATAACTCCTACCCCATCAGTCTTTTCCCCTCCAGGGAACTTGTTTGGGGGTTATTATGTTTGGTTGTCACTTTGTCATGACTCTGCTTCCTTCTCTTATTTTCTCATGGTCAGGCAGCACATGTCTAAGCCTGTGAATGACTTGAGGTCAGGAGTGTTTCTGTGATGCTCCTCATGATGCACCTGGTAATTGATAAACGGCCTGAATTTTCAAGGTGTTGTGGAATCTCTTTAGTTATAGCATCTCCTGATACTGGGCTGTTAGTTCAGATGAGAAATATGGTAACTCTAGTTATGAGGTAGAGAATAAGGCATTCAGGGGTTAGCATAGATAGTACTTAGAGTTCATGGCTACTGGGGAATGGAGGAGGGGAGATTCGAGAATTATCCAAGTTTTGGCTTAAGCATCTAGAATGCTAGTGAGGCCATTCATTGAGTCAAGAATACAAGAAGAGGAGTGCATGTGTGTTTAGCATAAGTGTGTGTGTTTATGTGTGTGCCATGTTATTTATGTGTTGTGTAGAGGGTATTGTGGAAATTATGCATTCCATTTTTGATATATTAAACTGGAGACATGTGTAGCTGCAAAACTCCCTTGGGCCAGAAGTCTTGGACAGACAGTTGCTCCTCAGAGATTCCAGCTTCTTCCGTGAGTTATCCAGGAGCAGAAAGAGAGCCAGGGCAACGAGCAAGCCAAAGTCTTAGTAATGCTGAGAGTCAAGTCAGGAAAATCAATGCATCATGCGTTCTCTGGCTTCTCTCTGAATCCCCATGCAAGTCACCTTTGACAAGTTGGTCATGGGCTGCTGGCCTCTGATATATAAAAGGAATGGCTTTTTCCTTGGGACAATCAGCCATATTAGTTTTAATATTATTAAAAGGTGACATATACTGGGAAAATTTGAGTTCTTATATGCACCATAAAAACATGCCCAAGAACCTTTTATTCTGGTATGTTCTATCTTGGATGAAATACAGTACTTTTAATGAAGAGTTAGTTGAGTTACCATTTTTTGTGTGTGTGTCTAGTGATTGAAATTCAAACAACTCAGCAATCATTCCTGTCACCTCCATTTAATTTCATATTGCGCAA
Organism: Okapia johnstoni; assembly: GCA_024291935.2. Classification (NCBI taxonomy): domain Eukaryota; kingdom Metazoa; phylum Chordata; class Mammalia; order Artiodactyla; family Giraffidae; genus Okapia; species Okapia johnstoni. The sequence continues at coordinate 64,299,509 of CM044306.1, read as the reverse complement.
GACAATGTTATCTGGAGGCAAGGCAAATACATAATTCAAGTTCAAATTTAACAGGGAATAGAGATTTGAAGATGTGAGGGACATTGCCACAGTTTGCACTACAGCAGTTCAAGTTTCTTGTGAGCTAGGGCCAGCCATGTCTGGGGGCAGGGGGATAGGACACGGGGGTTCATCCGGATGGCATTCTGGGGGGATTCTGCACCATGCCATGATATCATAGGCACAGTCCAAGGAACTGGGTTTGAGTCTCTGAATTAAAAATGAACTCTCTCTGCTCTCCCTCTTGGATTCCTCTTGGCACCCTGTAAATCACCACCCTGAAAATTTTTAGCCCTGTGGGCAAAAAGCTCCTGAGATAGGGGACTGTTATCTTCAGCCATCCTCACAATGCCTTGAAGCCAAAAGCCAAAGGCACAAAGGCATTTATGTCAATCTGCTCTAGATGACCATACAGCTATGAACAAGGAAGACAATGAGCCCCAGGGAACCATACTCTGGTTAAGTTTCTCTGGGGTGTGGTCCAGTTGGTAGAGAGAGAAGGCTTGACCCTGGAGGGTTGCTAACCTTCCCTTGGCTAGAGCCTTATTGGTGTCATACAGTATGACGTAGTCACTGCTTTTCAGTTATGTGTGTCCAGACACCAGGTGGCCACGTCCTTGGAGGCGAAGACACTAACCACGTGAACCTGTTGTGTAGGAGGAGGCAGATCATGTGTTTGCAGTGAGAATTCCTAGATGGTGACTGGAATGCTTCAGCTCATTACTCAGGGCAGTCCCATCTCTGGATAACGTTTCTGGAAGGATATCACCCCAAACTTCTATGTGACCAGGGAATTAGAGCCAAGGGGGAGACTTCATGTGGGCCCTGATGGGATCCGATGAGCCACTCTCAGCTCACAGAGGAGACCACCTCCCTGGTGGCGAAATGTTCAAGCCCCAGATGCTAGGCCTCCCTCTCAGGCGCTGCTGGACACACAGCCTGATCTTTGAGCTGTCATTCCATAGCCCTGGCTCCCTGAGGCTACACCCAGTCAAGTCAGTGATCTACAGCATCTTAGTCTCCATCTAACAGATAGGATCTTGGCTTCCTTTTGTGGCTGGCTTAGCTCTTTCTTGGCAAACTGACTCAGTTTTATATCCAGAAGCTCTCTTTATTTACAAATTTAGGGATAATCTAAACTTTACCCCTCCTGGATCATACAAATCAAGACCATTATGACATGCAAACTGTGGAAACTTGGAGAAAATACAAAATGGATAATAACACCATGAAAAGGGCATATACAATATTATGTGACCTCCTCTTATGGCTGTAAAAAATGTGTTTGTGGATAAGGAGGGCTGGGGATTATGGAGAAATGTAAACTATATGATTAGATAATGGAATTTTGGTGTCATAATTTCCCCTGACATTATAAATATGTTTTCATCACCGATGAAAAAAAAAATGCCTTGACTTTATATCCATGAGCTCCAACCAGCCCTGAGGGAGCAGTCAGTCCAGCTGGGTGAGAAGAGGCTGGAACTAGCTTCTGGCCAGAGCAGACCTCTGCTTGGATTCCAGCCTTGGTGATCAGAATCATCACTTTCTGCCTAAACACACACCCTGCCTTGCCCAGACCCCACTGGGAGTGTTGCAGGGTTCTTGGGAACTTGGTTTGCAGACTCCAGCACTGGGAATTTTGATGGATCTGAGGTCAGTGCCTTGCCCAGAGGTCAGGTGATTTCTATTTCTGACAGATTCCCATGCTTGAGCTCCTCAAATGGGAGATCATGATAAGGAAGTAGGCTTTCAGCTCTCAGCTCCAAAAGGAAAATATATATAATTCACTGAGCCCCATGTCTCTTTTTATGGACCCTTCTGTCATTCAACACTCTCTGCCTTTTCCATTCCTCTCTCCCTTATACAAAGAAATCTTTTGTTTGTTTACTCGATCGAGTGAGATAATAGCAGTGAAAGTGTTTTGTAAAATGCAGAGCGATGCACAATATAGAGGGTTCCTCGTGGTTATATTGCCAGCATCTATTTTGAAGTATCTAACAAAGGCATTAATTTATAAAAGAGTTAGCACCGTAGAATTCTAATATATGTCTGCTCATCAAGAGAGGTGGGAAGTGAGCTGGGCAAAGCAAAAAAGAGACTCAGTGTTGAAAGATCACTTTGGCACATTAGAGCTTTGAGCGTGTATCGATTACATGGGTGACTGGCATTGGGGTGGGTGTGTAAGACCTGTGGGGAGGTGTCCGGAGAGCAGTACTATAGCATAAAGGTCTCTTAAACACTCATGCCTTCATGTCCTTCTGTGTCAAGTGAGGGGGTTGCCTGGGTGATCTCCAAAGGCTCTTCTAGGCATAATGTTTGTGACTCAAGAAAACTTAGTTGAAGTATTTGGTTCCCCTGGTGTGATTTCATCATGGTGAGACATGGTAAGTCACATGTTGCCTTTGTATAATAACCACAACTACAGCTTCCCTCGTAGCTCAGTTGGTAAAGAATCTGCCTGCAACTCAGGAGACCCAGGTTCGATCCCTGGGTTGGGAAGATCCTCTGGAGAGGGAAACGGCAACTCACTCCAGTATTTTTACCTGGAGAATCCCATGGACAAAGGAGCCTGGTAGGTTACAGCCCATGGGGTCACAAGAGTCGGACACAACTTAGCTACTAAACTACCACCAGAGTTGAGAATCCAAAGGAAGTATTGGGTGGTGAGGTGTCTGAGATTTATGGTTTCTTTTTTTTTTTTTTTTTTTGGAAAAAATAATGCCATATTTATTTTATGCACTATATATAAAAATAAGTTCACAGCTAGAATGAGGATTAATGAGCAGAAGAGAAAAATGATACAGGTGATTCAAGATACCACAGGTAAATGGTTGAGGGTAGGAGAGACTGGGGCTTCCCTTGTGGCTCAGCTGGTAAAGAATCTGCTTGCAATGCAGAAGACCTGGGTTTGATCCCTGGGCTGGGAAGATCCCCTGGAGAAGGGAAAGGCTACCCACTCCTGTATTCGGGCCTGAAGAATTCCATGGACTGTATAGTCCATGGGATCGCAAAGAGTCGGACTCAACTGAGCGACTTTCATTTTCAAAGGAGATTGAGAGTAGTGGAGTCTTTCTGAGCCAGGTTGTGGTTTCTTTTTTGTTGGGAGGTCTGGTTTGCAACAGACAGTTACAAAGGTGCACCCAGGGCCAGTACCCACAGCATACAGAGAATTTCATATTCACGCCTGGTGGGCAGGTGGCGAGATATCACAGCATGAGAGATGGAAGAGGTGGAATACAAGAACCCGATGTGGTGGGCACAGTCAGAGCCCAGGTTTTTGCTAGGAGAAAGTTTGGCCTCTCAGGATGCATCTGTGGCCTCAACCCATAAAGTGATCACAGAAATCTAATTCTACTATTTTTCATGGGTCTGAGCATATAATGTCTCCTCACATAAAAGATGTCCTAGACATACACACCGAGGAAACCAGAATTGAAAGAGATGCGTGTACCCCAATGTTCATCGCAGCACTGTTTACAATAGCCAGGACGTGGAAGCAACCTAGATGTCCATCGGCAGACGAATGGATAAGGAAGCTGTGGTACATATACACAATGGAATATTACTCAGCCATTAAAAAAAAATACATTTGAAACGGTTCTATTGAGATGGATGAAACTGGAGCCCATTATACAGAGTGAAGTGAGCCAGAAAGAAAAGCACCAATACAGTATACTAATGCATGTATATGGAATTTAAAAGATGGTAATGGTAACCCTATATGTGAGACAGAATAAGAGACACAGATGCATAGAACAGTCCTGTGGACTCTGAGGGAGAAGGTGAGGGTGGGAAGTTCTGGGACAATAACATTGAAACATGTATATTTTCATATGTGAAGCGGAACACCATTCCATGTTTTATGCATGGGACGGATGCTCAGGGATGGAGCGTTGGGATGACACAGAGGGATGGGAGGGGGAGGGAGGTGGGAGGAAGGTTCGGGAGGGGGAGCACATGTGAACCCATGGCTGATTCGTGTCAATGTATGGCAAAAACTACTACAATATTGTAAAGTAATTAGCCCCCAACTAAAATAAAATAAAAAAAAGATGTCCTAGAGGAGAAAACCCAGGATGAGGTATTTTATTTTTATGCATTGTGGGTCTTCTGCTGAAGAAAGCTGAGGAAGTTATGGGGTTGGTTAAACTTAAATTGTGGTTAGGAATTACCCACAGATCAGAGCATTAACTGATGATTCTAATTACCCTGTGTCCTGCTGGATGGAGCTTCGATGGATATGAGTGATACGTTTCATCGCATGTCGTTCTAAGGCCATGTCTGTGCCTTATATTTAATGTTATGTAGAATAAAATTATATACAAGCTGGTTCCATCTGTCTACAAAATGTTAGGTAATGTAAGTTGGCATGTATATGTGTATACACGAATATTTATGGTAAGTGCAAATACAATGAAATTTGGGAGAAAAAAAAAAAAACAACTTCAAACACAAAGAAGGTTGAAGGTCTTATTTAAGCTTTATAGCAGGTTTACAAATTTCACTGTGTCCCTCTTAACAGCAGTCCCTGACTCCTGGAGGATTGGATCATTGCCTGAAGCTACATATGCCCTGCCCCAGGCTCACATTTGCATATGGCACTGGAAGGGCCAATTGTGGCTGGAGCTAGATGGTCTGAACAAGGCTCATCTTCCAGAAAGTGAGCTTGACTGGAGGCACCAACATCATGTCTAGACCCCAAATCTCAGCTCTGTTATTGTTTGCTGGCAATATTGCCGTAACAGAAAAGATCAGTTCCATTCACAGATTATTGGTTGAGAACCTGCAGTTAAGAGCACATATAGAGGATTTGAAACAAATGCCAGCTGTAGCCCTTGACCTAAGGACTTTATTGTTTCTGAATTCTGAAGGTTGCTGGAGGTTGCACAGTTTCAGTAAGCAGACTCAGTTGAGAGATAAGTGCAGCTGATGAGTATTAGAGGAGGAAGGGGAGAGAAAGAGTGGGGAACAGATGACCAGGAAGCCCAGACCTGTCTGCAGGGAGGCTAGGGGCATCCATCATCATTTTGAGAACTTTCCTAAAGTGGAATATTGAGAATCCAAAATAGAGGAAGAAGCAAAAATGATGCAGGAGTACAAAAGTATGTCTAGCAAAATAGTTTAAAAATGTTTGCAGTTCAGTTCATTTCTAGATTTGAATCTGATTATCCTCTGGGATATGGCTGGACCATGGTGATCATGGAAGTCTGGTCTTGAGCCACTGAAGAATGTTCAGCCAAAGAGCCTCAAACTGACACCCAAAGCTTCTGTTTCTTCTGAGTGGCTTCTGGGAAAGATCCATATCAGGAGATTGTATCGTACAAAAAGATCTCTTTTCTTTTGTTGTTACCCTTTCTAAATAGCCTTGGCAACCCAGACTAAAGACCATAAGCGTTAACAAAATGCCAGGAAAAAGTAAAAAGAAACATAAAATTCAAACATTTACCAAGCACCTACTGTGCCGGGTACCATGTGTGATATGATTCACTCCTTATAATTAGGTATGTGGCATGTATGAGGTATGTTTTATTATCCCTGTTTTATAGATTAGTCATTAATTAGGACAGCAGCCAAAATGAAAAGCACAGTTGAACAGGTTGAGAGCTGAACTGTCAAACATGACGCCCTGGTTAATGGCGGGTTATTTATGGTTATTACCTGGCTGGTGGATCTTCGATAAACTCTGCATTGACTTTGGCTCAGAAAAAAAAAAAAAAAAAAACCTTAGGTGAAAACAAATTTATCTGAAATAAACATCACAATATTATGTTTTAAATCTCATGTATAAAAATTCAAATATAGAGTACACATATAATTTTCCCCTTCTTTTTAGGTCTCTTTGATTTTAAAACTGCTGTAACAATCACAGTCAATTTTAAAGTGTTGATGATAACAATACCGTCCTGAATTTTTATAGAGACTTTTTCTTGCAAGGACCTTGAAGTGCTAAAAATGTTGTCATCCATATAGGCAAACCTCGGGAATATCTAATTTAGCAAATGTCAGTGATAAATTCTTCTGGTGCCATTCTCCATGTCTTTGAATATATTAGAACGCCCTGGAAATAAGAATGTTTATTCTCTAGCAATTGACTGCTGGTAATTAGTGCAGAAAGCAGGATCTGCAGGAGCTGGAGAGCGGGCATGAGGTGGCCTGGGCTCCTTGGGGATGTGGTCAGGGTCAGGCCTGAGACCCCTGTTCTCTTGTCCTCCACTGCCTGGGTGCTGACAACCAGTTCCTCACTCATGCGCACATCAGTACTGTCACGTCCTAGGGCTTCCCCCCTGCTCATCTCACAGATCTGAAGCCTTCCTGTTCTTTAAGTGAACCTAGATCATGTTCCCCCACAAACCTTCTCCTATCCCCTGCTGGTTGCTAGCCCCCAGTGATGATAAGAACCGAATTTTACTTTGGAAATAGGGATTTATTTCTGTATCTGAGGGTGGATCTGTTAAGTCCCAGGCCAGCCAGGATCTAAAGGCAGAGACATGTCGGGATTACCTCTGAGGTTGGACTTAATTGCCCAAATCCTTGGGAACCTTAGGAGAGAGGGGACAGGGCTCATCTCCAGGAAGCTGGCTGGGCCCTGCTTTGATGTGTAGGGAGAGGGGTTGCTGGGAGTCCAGTAAACCCCAGACCGCGGAGACAGTGACAGATGTGCTTGGTATGGATGACTGCTTGCACAGCAATGGGAGGCTGAGTGATGTCTGACACCCATGATGAGCTCCTACTCAGCCCTCTATTCATAATTCCTGGAGGGAGGACCTGCTTGCACTGTGTGAAGGCCTCTGATCTGGAGTGTCTTATCCAGGAGGAGCTTGGACCCATCACGAGAGTCATGGCTGAAAGGCATGGAAGGGTGGGGATCTGGTGCTGTGAAATTCCAGTGCATTAGGAAATCTGTTTGATTTAGTATTCAAGAGAGGACACCTTGGATGTTAATGATTATGTTAGGGGAAGCACACTGACTGAAACCGCCCACCCTGGCCAGGCACCATAGTAACCACTTGTATGAGTTGTTTTATGACAGGAGGTCCTGGTAAGGAATACGGAAGTAATAAGCTACCACCAACTGGAAGAGTTCGGGAAAGGTCAAACGGAGACACCACATGTCCAACCACCTCCCAGAATCCTTTTCACTGGCATCCATCTTGGCTGAACAAGGCATGAACCACCAGGAAGGACTCTGAGTCAGAATGATTGGCTAAAGACAACCTGGAAACTAGTCCCATCACCATAAAACCTGAGATTGCAAGTCATGTGGCAGGGCAGTTCTCCTGGCTTCCCTTACTCTACTGCTCTCCACCCAGGCACCCTTTCCCAATAAAATCTCTTGCTTTGTCATCACGTGTGTCTCCTCGGACAATTCATTTCCAAGTGGTAGACAAGAGCCCAGTTTTGGGCCCTGAAGGGGTCCCCATTCCTGCAACAATTATGCTGCAACCAGAGGTGTAACCTTGGACTGTCCTGGGCAAACTAGGTGGGTGGCTCCCTGACCCAGAAGCTACCTAGCGTGTTGCCATCCACGGCCTCTCTCTAGGTCCTGTGTACTGGGTCGCTGTGGGTGTCAATATCACACTGCGCATTGGAACTTGCAAGAGGGACCTGGAATGGTTGATGGATGCAGATACAGCCGTGCGGTCACACCCATAGCCCCACCTTAGTGATGAGGGAGCCCCCTTGGTGACACCCCACAGCTCTCCTTCAGAGGGGCCTGTTTCCTGGACGTGCGGGAGAGTGCTGTCTGTTCTAGGGGCTCGGGCCAGGCACCTTCCAAGACATTGGCCCCATACACGGACCAGAGACCCTTGGAGCCCTGCTGACATGTGGACCTGAACATCTAAACTCATACATGCTACAGAGGGTCTCTCCTGCTGTCCACTTGCTTGGCCCACAAAATTGTCTGGGGGTCTAAAAGCGGCAAGCTGTCTTTTCTTCCAGGGGGAGGAGGGGGGCTGCCTTTACACTCTTGTCCTTTTTCCCCTGAATTCCAGCAACATGTAGGGCCTTCATGTCCCCAGAGTCATTTTCCAAATGAACAAATTGTGTTTTCTTCTTCGTTGAACCTGATATTTGAGCCAATCTGTGCAGGCAATTTCCTCCTCTTTGTTTTGCTGACCCTGAGCACCCCTGGCCCCACCGTAATTATCCGACTGCTCCCGCCTCTGGGAGCACGGCTCCTGTTCAACAACGGTAAGAATTTCGCTGCATGTGAAAAGAAAAAGGCCCTGATTCCAGGGTCTTGTCTCCCTTTTAGATGTTGGTTGTTTACAGAGTCTTCATTTCAGTGGTGAGTTGGCATTTCTGAGATCATTTGGGAAGCCATGGCCTGAGCTCTCTCCCCCAAAAGAGAGCCAGAAGGCTCTCTAGGGGTGTGTGTGGGGACAGCAGAGACTGCCCCCCCTTCCCCCAATGTATTTACATCAAGACAATGTGGAGTCCCTGTCCTGTGGTTGGGGAGGGGACAGAGGAATTATCATCTTGGACAGCCCATCTCTTCCTGGGAGAAAGGAAAAGATGTGATGGAGTAGAAAGGGCCCAGGAATAGGAGATACTCTCTCGACCTGTTAATCTCACCTTTTGCTCAGGATCAAACACCTTTTGAGCAGTCTTTCTGTTTTCTATCCATCCATCTGTCCATCTGTCATCTCTCTCTCTTCCACCAAGCATAAAGCATTTATAAAGCACTTAGGTTATTAGTGGTTGTTTGGGGCTGAATCGTTTCCTCCACACAACTCACAGGTGGACGTTTTAACCCTTTTAGCTCAGATGGGGCTGTCTTTGGAGACAGGGCCTTTAAAGGAGTAATTAAGGCAAAGTGGGGTCATATGGGTGGCCTTTAATCCAATCCTTATAAGAAGAGGAGATCAGGACAGAGACAAGCAAAGAGGGAGACCCATGCAAGATGGTCACCTGCTAGCCAACGAGAGAGGCCACAGATTGAAATCAAACCTATTCAAACACCTTGATCTTGGACTTCCAGACTCCAGAACTGTGTAAAAATATACTTCTGTTGTTTAGGCAGCCCCATCTGTGGTATTTTGTTCCAGCAGTGCTCACTGACTATTACTGTGTCTCTTCCAGGTAGAGGAGACCCAGTGATGCACAGTGTCCTCAAGCTGCTCAGAGCCTAGCGGGGGATGTGGAACCCTGAAGGAGCACAGGAAGAAGGTAGGTGGGCAGCTCCTTTGCATCATCTATCAGAGTGGTGGCCACAGGCTGGATACAGCAGGATGGTGTGGCCAGGGACTGAGCACTGTCCTGATGGCTTCCTGAGGCCAATTAGAGTAATGTAAGGTAGCACATCCCCAAGGACATGCTTAGGGGGCTAAGTTACTGAAACAAAGTTGATTATGGTTGTGTGACCCGAGTTTATACTCACAAGTGCATGAAGCTGGGGCACATTGGTTGTATGAATACTGGTTCACATTTTTGACATCAATCACCAAGTGTTTATTAAGTAAAGAACCTTATGCTTGCTTGGAATGGGCTGACTCTGCTGTGGGAGACAGAAGGAAGAAACTGGGGCCTGGTCTTTTTTTTTTTTTTTTATAGATAATCTTTTTTTAGAGTTTTCAAAAAATTAATTTTTTGGCTGTACTGAGTCTTTGTTGCTGCTTGTGGGCTTTTCTCTAATTGTGGTGAGCAGGGGCTGTTCTTCATTGTGGTGAGCAGGCTTCTTATTGCGGTGGCTTCTCTTGTTGCCGAGCATAGGCACTAGGCTCACAGGCTTCAGTAGTTGTGGCATGTGGACTCAGTAGCTGTGTCTCACGGGCCTAATTCCTCTGAGACATATGGGATCTTCCCAGACCAGGGATAGAACCCGTGTCCCCTGCATTGGTCAGTGTACTCCTAATCATTGGACCACCAGGGAAGTCCCCTGGGGCCTGTTCTTAGAAGACCTGGTTCTGCCCTTGGGGACACTACCAGTCATGACACAGGAGACTCATCCATGAGAGGGTGGGAGGAATGTTCTGGAAGGTGTGTAAGTGCCCAAGTAAGCAGTTCATACCATGGCCACCCTATAAGGTCAGAGCCAAGGAAGATCAATGTGGACGAGAGCAGTTCATTTAAGTAGCAATTAGTTATAATTAATCAATTATGTAATTGAGTAGCACTTAATTATTTACTGCCTTGTTCAGTTTTCCAACTGCTCACAAGCGTCAGCTTTGTTTCCCCAGCTGGAGCAGAACCTCCCCAAGAACAGGGACAGGCTGCTTCACTGGTGTCAGATGGGGCTGGGTTCAGATTCTCACATCTAAGGACAGTGATCTCAGGAACTTGGAAGCATGGGACCTTCAAAACAATTGCAGGACAGTGAGGAAAAAAATGCAGCTTAGGTGGGTGTGCGGTTTTTCAACTTAACATGAACAGAAGGAGTGCCATGGGAATGAATGGTGACAAGTAACACCCATGACAAGTCTCCAGTGTCTGAAGGGATGTCCTCACAGCTTCCCTGACATGAGGATACAGGTCCCACTGATGCTTCCTGAAGAGTCCTAGGCTGACCCTCTGAGCTGACACCCAGCAGGTCCATCTGGTGCTCTGAGAGTCAGTGGCTAGAGAAGGTCATACAAGCTCAGGTGGAGGACTTGAGCGGATTTCATCTCACGGGCTTCTGTTGCTCTGTGTTATTCATTGGGAGCTACCTCTTGGAAGCCAGATAGAAAATCAAGAGGAATGCAGTGAATAGCTTCTTGAAAATAAGTGTTGGTGTCCCAGGATTTCAGGCTTATGGGAGGCACTGCTAAGCCCCAGCCATATGGCAGCCAAATGAGTCTGAAGTTCCTTAAAGGACAGATTCCTACAGTTAATGCTTAATGGAATCCTAAACTTGTATGGGAGTCCAAACAGGCTGACCTCCTGAATTCCAGGTTTCCCCAGCTGGCTCAGGTCTGGCTCATTTGCAGAGAACAATGGCACCTCCTCTCCCTCCTCGGGGTCAGTGGGTGTTATTACCTGTATTCACAAATGGGGCAGAACACCCTGAGACTTGCAGACTGATTGCTTTCATTAACTTTAATTGGATTCTTTCGCACTTGGAAAGAGAAGTGTAACCAGGGTTTAATTGGAAGAGCATCTCAGACCCTGGGTGATACAGGATTGTAAACATTAAAAGTGCTACAGCTGCGTTAGTGGGAAATATTGAAGTCACTTACGTTGTTTGTAAGGATAGTTCACAGACTTAGGGATGTTAGGAAGCTCTGGGCATGTCAAATTTAAAGATTATTTTTGCGCTTGTGTAGAAAAAAAGTAATGTGAAATCAGATGTGTGCAAGTGTAGTTATTATATATATACACACAATATTTTTTCAGATTATTTTCCGTTATATTACTACATGATATTAAATATAGTTCTCTATATTATATAGTAAACCCTTGATGCTTATCTATTTTATGTAGTTTTTAATCTATTAATTTCATACTCCTAATTTATCTCTCCTGCCCTCCCCTTCCCTTTTGGTAACCTTAAGTTTATTTTCTATCTCTGCACGTCTGTTTCTGTTTTGTATATAGATTCATTTGCATTATTTTGTAGATTCCACATTATGAGCTATATCATAAAATATCTGTCTTTCTCTGTTTGACTTACTTCACTTGGTATGATATTCTCTAGGCCCATCCATGTAGTTGCAGATGGCGTTACTTCATTCTTTTTTATGGCTGAGTAATATTCCATTGTATATGTTTACCACATTTTTTTTAAAAATAAATTTATTTATTTCAGTTGGGGGCTAATTACTTTACAATATTGTAGTGGTTTTTGCCATACATTGACATGAATCAGCCATGGGTTTACATGTGTTCCCCATCCTGAACCCCCCTCCCACCTCCCTGCCCATCCCATCCCTCTGGGTCATCCCATTGCCCCAGCCCTGAGCATTTGTCTCATGCATCGAACCTGGAATGGTGTTCTCTTTCACATATGATAATATACATGTTTCAATGCTATTCTCTCAGAACGTCCCACCCTCACCTTCTCCCTCAGAGTCCATAAGACTGTTCTATGCATCTGTGTCTCTTATTCTGTCTCGCATATAGGGTTATCATTACCATCTTTCAAATTCCATATATATGCATTAGTATACTGTATTGGTGTTTTTCTTTCTGGCTTACTTTACTCTGTATAATGGGCTCCAGTTTCATCCATCTCAATAGAACTGACTCAAATGTATTCTTTTTAATGGCTGAGTAATATTCCATTGTGTATATGTACCACAGCTTCCTTATCCATTTGTCTGCTGATGGGCATCTAGGCTGCTTCCATGTCCTGGCTATTGTAAACGGTGCTGTGATGAACATTGGGGTACACGCGTCTCTTTCAATTCTGGTTTCCTTGGTGTGTATGCCCAGCAGTGGGATTGCTGGGTCATATGGCAGTTCTATTCCCAGTTTTTTAAGGAATCTCCACACTGTTCTCCATAGTGGCTGTACTAGTTTGCATTCCCACAACAGTGTAAGAGGGTTCCCTTTTCTCCACACCCTCTCCAGCATTTATTGCTTGTAGACTTTTGGATAGCAGCCATTCTGACTGGTGTGAAATGGTACCTCATTGTGGCTTTGATTTGCATTTCTCTAATAATGAGTGATGTTGAGCATCTTTTCATGTGTTTGTTAGCCATCTGTATGTCTTCTTTGGAGAAATGTCTGTTTAGTTCTTTGGCCCATTTTTTGATTGGGTCGTTTATTTTTCTGGAATTCAGCTGCAGGAGTTGCTTGTATATTTTGAGATTAATTGTTTGTCTGTTGCTTCGTTTGCTATTATTTTCTCCCATTCTGAAGGCTGTCTTTTCACCTTGCTCATAGTTTATTTTGTTGTGCAAAAGCTTTTAATTTTAATTAGGTCCCATTTGTTTATTTTTGCTTTATTTCCAATATTCTGGGAGGTGGGTCATGGAGGATCCTGCTGTGATTTATGTCGGAGAGTGTTTTGCCTATGTTTTCCTCTAGGAGTTTTATAGTTTCTAGTCTTACATTTAGATCTTTTTTTTTTTTTTCTTTTAATTTCTTTTATTTATTTATTTATTTATTTATTATTTATTTATTTTTTTATTTTAGTTGGAGGCTAATTACTTTACAATATTGTAGTAGTTTTTGCCATACATCGACATGAATCAGCCATGGATTCACATGTGCTCCCCCTCCCAAACCCTCCTCCCACCTCCCTCCCCCTCCCATCCCTCAGTGTCATCCCAATGCTCCATCCCTGAGCATCCGTCCCATGCATAGAACATGGAATGGTGTTCCGCTTCACATATGACAATATACATGTTTCAATGTTATTGTCCCAGAACGTCCAACCCTCACCTTCTCCCTCAGAGTCCACAGGACTGTTCTATGCATCTGTGTCTCTTATTCTGTCTCACATATAGGGTTACCATTACCATCTTTCAAATTCCATATACATGCATTAGTATACTGTATTGGTGCTTTTCTTTCTGGCTCACTTCACTCTGTATAATGGGCTCCAGTTTCATCCATCTCAATAGAACGGATTCAAATGTATTCTTTTTAATGGCTGAGTAATATTCCATTGTGTATATGTACCACAGCTTCCTTATCCATTCGTCTGCCGATGGACATCTAGGTTGCTTCCATGTCCTGGCTATTGTAAACAGTGCTGCGATGAACATTGGGGTACACGCGTCTCTTTCAATTCTGGTTTCCTCGGTGTATATGCCTAGCAGTGGGATTGCTGGGTCATATGGCAGTTCTATTCCCAGTTTTTTAAGGAATCTCCACACTGTTCTCCATAGTGGCTGTACTAGTTTGCGTTCCCACCAACAGTGTAAGAGGGTTCCCTTTTCTCCACACCCTCTCCAGCATTTATTGCTTGTAGACTTTTGGATAGCGGCCATTCTGACTGGTGTGTAATGGTACCTCACTGTGGTTTTGATTTGCATTTCTCTAATAATGAGTGATGTTGAGCATCTTTTCATGTGTTTGTTAGCCATCTGTATGTCTTCTTTGGAGAAATGTCTGTTTAGTTCTTTTTGGCCCATTTTTTGATTGGGTCGTTTATTTTTCTGGAATTCAGCTGCAGGAGTTGCTTGTATATTTTTGAGATTAATTGTTTGTCTGTTGCTTCTGGAGTTTTATGGTTTCTGGTCTTACATTTAGATCTTTAATCCATTTTGAGTTTATTTTTGTGTATGGTGTTAGGAAGTGTTCTAGTTTCATTCTTTTACAAGTGGTTGACCAGTTTTCCCAGCACCACTTGTTAAAGAGATTGTCTTTTCTCCATTGTATACTTTTGCCTCCTTTGTCGAAGATAAGGTGCCCATAGGTGCGTGGGTTTATCTCTGGGCTTTCTATTTTGTTCCATTGATCTATATTTCTATCTTTGTGCCAGTACCACACTGTCTTGATGACTGTGGCTTTGTAGTAGAGCTTGATGTCAGGCAGGTTGATTCCTCCAGTTCCATTCTTCTTTCTCAAGATTGCTTTGGCTATTCGAGGTTTCTTATACTTCCATACAAATTGTGAAATGATTTGTTCTAGTTCTGTGAAAAATATCATTGGTAGTTTGATAGGGATTGCATTGAATCTGTAGATTGCTTTGGGTAGTATACTCATTTTCACTATATTAATTCTTCCAATCCATGAACACGGTATATTTCTCCATCTGTTTGTGTCCTCTTTGATTTCTTTCATCAGTGTTTTATAGTTTTCTATATATAAGTCTTTTGTTTCTTTAGGTAGAAATATTCCTAAGTATTTTATTCTTTTTGTGGCAATGGTGAATGGTATTGTTTCCTTAATTTCTCTTTCTGTTTTCTCATTATTGGTGTATAGGAATGCAAGGGATTTCTGTGTGTTAATTTTGTATCCTGCAACATTACTATATTCATTGATTAGCTCTAGTAGTTTTCTGGTAGAATCTTTAGGGTTTTCTATGTAGAGGATCATGTCATCTGCAAACAGTGAGAGTTTTACTTCTTCTTTTCCTATCTGTATTCCTTTTATTTCTTTTTCCGCTCTGATTGCTGTGGCCAAAACTTCCAAAACTATGTTGAATAGTAGTGGTGAAAGTGGGCATCCTTGCCTTTTTCCTGACTTTAGGGGAAATGCTTTCAGTTTTTCACCATTGAGGATAATGTTTGCTGTGGGTTTGTCATATATAGCTTTTATTATGTTGAGGTATGTTCCTTCTATTCCTGCTTTCTGGAGAGTTTTTATCATAAATGGATGTTGAATTTTGTCAAAGGCTTTTTCTGCATCTATTGAGATAATCATATTGTTCTTATCTTTCAATTTGTTAATGTGGTGAATTACATTGATTGATTTGCGGATGTTAAAGAAACCTTGCATTCCTGGGATAAAGCCCACTTGGTCATGATGTATGATCTTTTTAATATGATGTTGGATTCTGTTTGCTAGAATTTTATTAAGGATTTTTGCATCTATGTTCATCAGTGATATTGGCCTGTAGTTTTCTTTTTTTGTGACATCTTTGTCTGGTTTTGGAATTAGGGTGATGGTGGCCTCATAGAATGAGTTTGGAAGTTTACCATCTTCTGCAATTCTCTGGAAGAGTTTGAGTAGGATAGGTGTTAGCTCTTCTCTAAATTTTTGGTAGAATTCCGCTGTGAAGCCGTTTGGTCCTGGGCTTTTGTTTGCTGGAAGATTTCTGATTACAGTTTCGATTTCCGTGCTTGTGATGGGTCTGTTAAGATCTTCTATTTCTTCCTGGTTCAATTTTGGAAAGTTATACTTTTCTAAGAATTTGTCCATTTCTTCCAAGTTGTCCATTTTATTGGCATATAGCTGTTGGTAGTAGTCTCTTATGATCCTTTGTATTTCTGTGTAGTCTGTTGTGATCTCTCCATTTTCATTTCTAATTTTGTTGATCTGATTCTTCTCCCTTTGTTTCTTGATGAGTCTGGCTAATGGCTTGTCAATTTTGTTTATCTTCTCGAAAAACCAACTTTTAGTTTTGTTGATTTTTGCTATGGTCTCTTTTGTTTCTTTTGCATTTATTTCTGCCCTAATTTTTAAGATTTCTTTCCTTCTACTAACCCTGGGGTTCTTCATTTCTTCCTTCTCTAGTTGCTTTAGGTGTAGAGTTAGTTTATTTATTTGAGTTTTTTCTTGTTTCTTGAGGTACGCCTGTATTGCTATGAACCTTCCCCTTAGCATTGCTTTTACAGTGTCCCATAGGTTTTGGGTTGTTGTGTTTTCATTTTCATTCGTTTCTATGCATATTTTGATTTCTTTTTTGATTTCTTCTGTGATTTGTTGGTTATTCAGAAGCGTGTTGTTTAGCCTCCATATGTTGGAATTTTTAATAGTTTTTTTTTTCCTGTAATTGAGGTCTAATCTTACTGCATTGTGGTCAGAGAAGATGGCTGGGATGATTTCAATTTTTTTGAATTTACCAAGGCTAGATTTATGGCCCAGGATGTGATCTATCCTGGAGAAAGTTCCATGTGCACTTGAGAAAAAGGTGAAATTGCTTGTTTTGGGGTGGAAAGTCCTGAAAATATCGATTAAATCTAATTTGTCTATAGTATCATTTAAAGTTTGTGTTTCCTTGTTAATTTTCTGTTTTGTTGATCTATCCATAGGTGTGAGTGGAGTGTTAAAGTCTCCCACTATTATTGTGTTATTGTTAACTTCCCCTTTCATACTTGTTAGTATTTGCCTTATATATTGTGGTGCTCCTATGTTGGGTGCATATATATTTATAATTGTTACATCTTCTTCTTGGATTGACCCTTTGATCATTATGTAGTGTCCTTCTTTGTCCCTTTTCACAGCCTTTATTTTAAAGTCTATTTTATCTGAAATGAGTATTGCGACTCCTGCTTTCTTTTGGTCTCCATTTGCATGAAATATATTTTTCCATCCCTTCACTTTCAGTCTGTATGTGTCCCTAGTTTTGAGGTGGGTCTCTTGTAGACAGCATATGTAGGGGTCTTGTTTTTGTATCCACTCAGCCACTCTTTGTCTTTTGGTTGGGGCATTCAACCCATTTACATTTAAGGTAATTATTGATAAGTATGGTCCCGTTGCCATTTACTTTGTAGTTTTAAGTTCGTGTTTAAAACATCCTTTCTGTGTTTCCTGTTTAGAGAAGATCCTTTAGCATTTGTTGGAGAGCTGGTTTGGTGGTGCTGAATTCCCTCAGTTCTTGCTTGTCTGTAAAGCTTTTGAATTCTCCTTCATATCTGAATGAGATCCTTGCCGGGTACAGTAATCTGGGTTGTAGATTTTTCTCTTTCATTACTTTAAGTATGTCCTGCCATTCCCTTCTAGCCTGAAGAGTTTCTATTGAAAGATCAGCTGTTATCCTTATGGGGATCCCCTTGTGTGTTATTTGTTGTTTTTCCCTTGCTGCTTTTAATATTTGTTCTTTGTGTTTGATCTTTGTTAATTTGATTAATATGTGTCTTGGGGTGTTTCGCCTTGGGTTTATCCTGTTTGGGACTCTCTGGGTTTCTTGGACTTCTGTGACTATTTCCTTCCTCATTTTAGGGAAATTTTCAACTATTATCTCCTCGAGTATCTTTTCATGGCCTTTCCTTTTATCTTCTTCTTCTGGGACTCCTATGATTCGAATGTTGGGGCGTTTCATATTGTCCCAGAGGTCCCTGAGGTTTTCCTCATTTCTTTTGATTCTTTTTTCTTTTTTCCTCTCTGCTTCGTTTATTTCCACCATTCTATCTTCTACCTCACTTATCCTATCTTCTGCCTCTGTTATTCTACTGTTGGTTCCCTCCAGCGTGTCTTTTATCTCCTTTATTTCATTATTCAAAATATATTGACTCCTTTTTATTTCTTCTAGGTCCTTGGTAAACATTTCTTGCATCTTCTCAATCCTTGTCTCCAGGCTATTTATCTGTAACTCCATTTTATTTTCAATATTTTGGATCATTTTTACTATCATTATTCTAAATTCTTTTTCAGATAGATTCCCTATCTCCTCCTCTTTTGTTTGGTTTGGTGGGCATTTCTCATTTTCCTTTACTTGTTGAGTATTTCTCTGCCTTTTCATCTTGTTTAGATTGCTGTGTTAGGCGTGGCCTTTCTGTATTCTGGTAGTTTGAAGTTCCTCTTTATTGTGGAGGTTCCTCACTGTGGGTGGGGTTGGATGGGTGGCTTGTCAAGGTTTCCTGGTTGGAGGAGCTTGTGTCGGTGTTCTGGTGGGTGGAGCTGGATTTCTTCTCTTTAGAGTGCAATGGAGTGTCCAATATTGAGTTTTGAGATGTCTATGGATTTGGTGTGCCTCTGGGCAGCCTGTATATTGATGCTCAGGGCTATGTTCCTGCGTTGCTGGAGAGTTTGCGTGGTATGTCTTGCTCTGGAACTTATTGGCTCTTGGGTGGAGCTTGGTTTCAGTGTATATGTGGAGGCTTTTGGAAGATCTCTTATTAATTAATGTTTCCTCTGGCTTTCAGTCTTATTCTTGCATTAGCCTCAAGACTACTCCATCCATACAGCATCAATAATAAAACTTTTAGGTTAATGGTGAAAAGATTCTCCACAGTGAGGGATACCCAGAGAGGTTCACTGAGTTACATGGAGAGGTGAAGGGGAGGGAGGTTGAGGTGACCAGGAGGAGAGGAGGGGGACTCAAACGTGGGGAGAGCAGTCTATCCAGTAAGCACTTCCCTCTGTGCTTTCCACAGTCTGGAGCCCTCAGAGAGGTTCACAGAGATACATAGAGAGGGGGGAGGAAGGCAGTAGAGGTGAGGATGAGTAGAAAGGGAGGAATCAAGAGGGGAGAGAGAGATCTGGGCCGTATTCTGTTCCCGAAGTGTTCTCCGGTACCCAGAACACCCTCAGAGATTCACAGAATTGGGTTGAGAAGAGAAGGAGGAGGGTGGGAGATAGAGGTTCCCTGGGGGAGAAGAAAGAGCGTCAATAGAGGGAGAGAGTAATCAGGCCAGTAATCACACTCTTGAGTAAAAATGGGTACTAAAGATTGTATTCTTAAATGCACAAAATTGATATCAAATATGTAAAACAAAAATTAAAAATCTGGAGTAGAGGTTAGACTCTTATAAATCATACAATATAAAAAAAAGAAAAAAAGAAAACAGTATAAAAAGAAAAAAAAGACAGTAAAACAGTATAACAGTAAAAAAAAAAAAAAAAACAGGAAAAAACAGTAAAAAAAATAATAAAATAAAAAAAAAAAAAAGAAAACGCAAAAAGTATAAGATATATATGTACGCAGTTTGTTTTAAAAATAGGGTTTTTTTTTTTTTTTTCAAGGTAGTAGTGGGTTATGAAAATGAAAATTAAAGGTGTAATAGAGGTCTTAAAGAAAAAAGAAAGAAAAAAAAATAAAAAATAATAAATAAAAAATATAAAATAAATGATAATAGTAAAAATATATATCCCGGACTTTCTCTGGAGCAGTTGTGAGCCGTGTGGGGTCTCTTCAGTTTCAGATAAATCCTTGTTCCTGCTTATACTTTTCAAGATCTATAGGCCCCTTTCAATGCAGTCCGTGTTAACTACAGGGATTTTAATCTGTTGGCCTGTCCCTTCCAACGCGCTTCCCTCTGTTTATTTGGCTTTTGTTTGGAGGTCTCTTCAGTGTCTAATTTCCGCCCTGCCACAAAGGGGCGGAGGTGGTCTCTTTAGGTTCACTTGCTCAGTCCTGCTGTGGGGAGAGAGGACCACTGCAACCAATATCACTGGCGTGTGTGTGGAGAGCTTACAGTGTCTCGGCCACACTGGGTTCACCCCCGCTCACGGCGTGTGTGCTTTCCCCGTCTACCCCGCTCAGGCTTCAGGTTACTCTGCCGGGGGGTGGGCCCAGATATGCGCGCACTTCCCAGGTTTAAACTGCTCAGGTTCAGGTTCCCGGGTACTCCACAAAGGCGCAGACTCGGTTGGGCCGGCGGTTTGCGCCGTTTCCGGTCGGAGCAGCTCAGGCAGCCGGGAGTTTGGTGAGCGCACACTCCCCTGTTGGGGCGAGCGCTTATCACCTCCCTGGTCCCCGGGTTTACGGGCGCGCTTCCCTGGTACTCCACCGAGGCCAGACTCCCGGTTTGGTCCCCGGAGCAGCTCAGGCAGCGGGAGTTTGGTGAGCGCTCACTCCCCTGTTTGGGCGGTGCGGCTTATCACCTCCCTGGTCCCCGCCTCGGTTCCGGGCGCGCTACCCGGGTACTCCACAAAGGCGCAGACTCGGTTGGGCCGGCGGTTTTGCGCCGTTCCCGGTCGGAGCAGCTCAGGCAGCCGGGAGTTTGGCGAGCGCACTCTCCCCTGTCGGGGCGGTGCGGCTTATCACCTCCCTGGTCCCCGCCTCGGTTCGCGGGTGCGCTTCCCGGGTACTCCACAAAGGCGCAGACTCGGTTGGGCCGGCGGTTTGCGCCGTTCCCGGTCGGAGCAGCTCAGGCAGCCAGGAGTTTGGCGAGCGCACGGCCCAGGTGCAGCTTATCACCTCCCTGGTCCCCGCCTCGGTTTACGGTTTTCGGGCGCGCCCGGCTCCGGCTCCTGTGTGCTTTGTGTCAGTTCTGGGGAGCTGGTCTCTGGCTGCGACCCTCCCGGCGGCTGTAGACCCTCCGGGATCTCAGGCTGTCTTTGCTTAGAAACTGGGAGCCTGTTTGCAGTTTGGTAGGGGGTGCCCTCTCTGAAGCCGAGTTCGCCCCTTTCCGGCTCTGGCTGGTCCCGCCTGCCCGCTGTGTCCGACGGGGGATGGGGCGGTCCGCAGCCGGCTAGCTCTTCCCCTGTATCGCTCAGTCCTTTGTTCTGTGAGTGGGCCGGCAGTGCCTTAGCTTTGGGTTTTTCGCAGGGTAGTTCTCTCTCTCTGGCTGTCCCACAGTTTAGGTTACTATCTCACGTTAGCGGCCCGGTCCTTACCCTAAGCAGTGCCACCCGCTCCTCTCCGCCCAGCCCCCACTTGCTGGTGGCGGATGCGGGCGTCTGGGGTTCTTTACTGGAAGTTGCCTTTAGGCATGTAATCAGTGGGTTTTATTTATTGATTCTCCCGGTTATGTTGCCCTCCGAGATTCGAAATCTTCCCCCAAACCCGCCGGTGAGAAGGTTTCCTGGTGCTTAGAAATTTCTCCTCTTTTACGACTCCCTCCCCAGGACGGGTCTCCGTCCCTAACTCTTTTGTCTCTCTTTTTATCTTTTATAATTTCTCCTACCTCCTTCTGAAGATAATGCGCTGACTTGATTAATGTCTGATGTCCTCTGCCAGCATTCAGAAGTAGTCTTGTGAACTTTGCTCAGCTTTCAGATGTTCTTTCGATAAGTTTGTGGGGGAGAGAGTGATCTCTCCGTCCTATTCCTCCGCCATCTTAGCCCCGCCTCACATTTAGATCTTTAATCCATTTTGAGTTTATTTTTGTGTATGGTGTTAGAAAGTGTTCCAGTTTCATTCTTTTACAAGTGGTTGACCAGTTTTCCCAGCACCACTTGTTAAAGAGATTGTCTTTTCTCCACTGTATATTCTTGCCTCCTTTGTTGAAGATAAGTGTCCATAGGTGTGTGGATTTATCTCTGGGCTTTCTATTCTGTTCCATTGATCTATATTTCTATCTTTGTGCCAGTACCATACTGTCTTGATGACTGTGGCTTTGTAGTAGAGCCTGAAGTCAGGCAGATTGATTCCTCCAGTTCCATTCTTCTTTCTCAAGATTGCTTTGGCTGTTCTAGGTTTCTTATATTTCCATACAAATTGTGAGATGATTTGTTCTAGTTCTGTGAAAAATACTGTTAGTAGCTTGATAGGGATTGCATTGAATCTATAGATTGCTTTGGGTAGTATACTCATTTTCACTATATTAATTCTTCCAATCCATGAACACGGTATATGTCTTCATCTGTTTGTGTCCTCTTTGATTTCTTTCATCAGTGTTTTATAGTTTTCTATATATAAGTCTTTTGTTTCCTTAGGTAGATATATTCCTAAGTATTTTATTCTTTTTGTTGCAATGGTGAATGGTATTGTTTCCTTAATTTCTCTTTCTGTTTTCTCATTATTGGTGTGTAGGAATGCAAGGGATTTCTGTGTGTTAATTTTATATCCTGCAACTTTACTATATTCATTGATTAGCTCTAGTAATTTTCTGGTAGAATCTTTAGGGTTTTCTATGTGGAGGATCATGTCATCTGCAAACAGTGAGAGTTTTACTTCTTCTTTTCCTATGTGTATTCCTTTTATTTCTTTTCCCGCTCTGATTGCTGTGGCCAAAACTTCCAAAACTATATTGAATAGTAGTGGTGAAAGTGGGCATCCTTGCCTTGTTCCTGACTTTAGGGGAAATGCTTTCAATTTTTCACCATTGAGGATAATGTTTGCTGTGGGTTTGTCATATATAGCTTTTATTATGTTGAGGTATGTTCCTTCTGTTCCTACTTTCTGGAGGGTTTTTATCATAAATGGATGTTGAATTTTGTCAAAGGCTTTTTCTGCATCTATTGAGATAATCATATATTTTTTACCTTTCAATTTGTTAATGTGGTGTATTACATTGATTGATTTGCAGATGTTAAAGAAACCTTGCATTCCTGGGATAAAGCCCACTTGGTCATGATGTATGATCTTTTTAATATGATGTTGGATTCTGTTTTAGAATTTTATTAAGGATTTTTGCATCTATGTTCATCAGTGATATTGGCCTGTAGTTTTCTTTTTTTGTGACATCTTTGTCTGGTTTTGGAATTAGGGTGATGGTGGCCTCATAGAATGAGTTTGGAAGTTTACCATCTTCTGCAATTCTCTGGAAGAGTTTGAGTAGGATAGGTGTTAGCTCTTCTCTAAATTTTTGGTAGAATTCCGCTGTGAAGCCGTTTGGTCCTGGGCTTTTGTTTGCTGGAAGATTTCTGATTACAGTTTCGATTTCCGTGCTCGTGATGGGTCTGTTAAGATCTTCTATTTCTTCCTGGTTCGGTTTTGGAAAGTTATACTTGTTTACCACATTTTAAACCAATCAGTTGTTGATGAGCATTTGGGTTGTTTACATGTTGAGATGATCTTTTTAAGAAGCTTTTTGGGACCCTGGTGTTTAATAAACATCTGTTGAACAGAGAATGCATGGCTTGATTGGTAACCCTAGGATTTGCTCACCTCTCCATTAGCACTGTGTTACTTAGCATCCACTGCTGGCCTTAAGGAGGTGGGTGCTGAAGAGGTTAGGCCAATATTGGCTGGTAGCCTGCCCTGCGAGAGCCCAGAGAGTCCCATAAAATGAATTAGTGCCCGAGTCACTGCCTTAGCCCTCTGTTCCTTTCTCAAATGCCTCGTCCTGAGCATTGGGCCTGGCACTGAGAAGGCATCTGTCAGTGACATTTGCCTCCCACCCTTTGTCTGCATTCTGTATTCTTTTCTAGACTTTCTTTTTTTAGGACCTGTACCCAGGTTCTTTCCTCACTCTGGGGTGACAATGACTGTCTTTTACTGAGTGTCTGAAGTGTCAGGCAGAAGTGCTAACAGTGGCATTGCTGAGCCCTGTGAGGATGTGATGGGGTCACTAAATCATTCCATGTATTACCTCCTTACTGCTTCCTGGTCTAGGAGGTTCTGAGCCTCCTGCACACTCTGGATTGTATGTATATTTTTTAATTCTGAACTTTTGTGGATTAGATTTTTAAAGAAATGTCTCTAGCACATTTTTCCACATTCCCCTCCAGGAGTCCACTTTCATCTCCTTGCTCTCTGGTGGCTCCCCCACTGACCAGGGATGGCTGCTGCTGCTGCTGCTAAGTCACCTCAGTTGTGTCTGACTCTGTGTGACCGCATAGATGGCAGCCCACCAGGCTCTGCCATCCCTGGGATTCTCCAGGCAAGAACACTGGAGTGGGTTGCCATTTCCTTCTCCAATGCATGAAAGTGAAAACTGAAAGTGAAGTCACTCAGTCGTGTCCGACTCTTCGTGACCCCATGGACTGCAGCCTACCAGGCTCCTCTGTCCATGGGATTTTCCAGGCAAGAGTACTGGAGTGGGTTTCCATTGCCTTCTCCACAGGAATGGCTAGCTTGCAGCAAGAGGGCTTGACACTCACCTTGCTGAGCAGTGATGAGCTTTCCTTCTGGAGGCCAGTGCTCCTTAAGGGTGAAGCACACACACAGGTCCCTGGTGAGGAATCCGCTTCCCCCTAAAGACTGTTCTGTCTGATTTTAAAAATAGCCTTTCCTAATTCACATGAAGAGGTACAACATCCTCTCTGAAATTTTGGAAAAGGAGTAAACTGTTTTATCAGAACTCAGAATGGCTGCTCAGAGAGCAGATCCTAGATAAGAAGGGAGGTCTGGCTTCCTGGAATTAGGGGAGAGTTGGTAACTGACTCTCAGCCAGGTCCTGTGGACACAGAGGCTGGCTCTCTCTAGGCCATTTCAGACTCAAGAATGAAAGCATGTGTACACATGCCTTGATGGGTACCAGCATCCAGGCTTGATTCCTGGTCCTGTTTGGGGATGTTTGGATATCATTATGTTTGGGGATGGAGGACTTTCAATGTGATCATTCATCTGCAATGTTCCAAAGGAAGGTAAGGAGCCAAGTGTGGCTGGTGAGCATATGACCTGTGGTTGGTCCAAACTGAGACATGCTATGTGTGAAATATACACACCAGATTTCTAAGACTTAGTTTACAGAAAGAGTGGGAAATGTCACTTGAATAATTTTTTATGTTGATTGCATGTTGAGATTATCATATTTTAAATATATTGGGTTAAACAAAACATACTATTTTTTTAAGTTATTTTTTTGATTACACCCTGTGGCATATGAGATCTCTGTTCCCCAACCAGGGATTGAACATGTGCCCCCTGCAGTGAAAGCATGGAGTCCTAACCAAGGGTCCACCAAGGAAGTCCCTAACAAAACATACTATTGAAATTAATTTCCCCTGTTTCATGTAACTTTTTAAAATGTGCATGCTAATTCACTTCAGTCCTGTCAGACTCTTTGCAACCCTATGAACTGTAGCCTGCCAGGCTCCTCCAGGCAAGAATACTGGAGTGGGTTGCCATGCCCTCCTCTAGAGGATCTTCCCAACCCAGGGATTGAACCCATGTCTCTTACATCTCCTACATTGGCAGGTGGGTTCTTTACCACTAGCACCACTTGGGAAGCCCCTTTTCAGTGTGGCTACTAGAAAATTTAAAATTGTATGTGGTTTGCATTCTTCTCCTATTGGTCAGTGCTGGTTTATGTCCTCTAAGAACAGTGAGGGTGATGGGACACAGGGATGACCTTGAACTGGCATCATATCTGAGGAACTGGATGGGGCCAGAGCCCTTGCAGGCAAGCTGCATATTTTGGGGGAATAAGTATCTTTTGGTAACTTGTCCTAAAAACAACTGAGGTGAGATCTCCCTTGGAATCTAAATCCCCTTTTAAAATCTTGGGCTAGTAAGTATGAAGATGACATTTTCAGGCAGAATTGGACCTTCTTTAGACCCTGTTCAGGCAGAGAATCAAGCTGAGTTGATCTGCCGGCTTGGGGCTTCATTATTTTGACTAGTTGCCAAGTTGAGTTTCTCTGGTTTCACAGAAATTCCCAAAGCAGTTCTTCAACTCCAACTAGACAAAGACCACAAAATGATTAATTGAGGATACTCGCACTATGGAATAGAACTAGGTAGATTTTACAAGCCAGTTAACCTAAACCTGAGCACATCCAAGTAATGATATTCGCTGTACACTTTGGGGCCTGATTTTACAACAGCTTCCAGTTTCTTTTTGGGATAGGATTGATGACTCTTGGAAACATCTGACGGGGGGAAATCTCTCCCTTAGGGTTCCAGCTTGTTCTTTGTCTTTTACTGCCATGGTTTTATTCTCCATGTTTTGTGCTTGTCTGTGCCAGAAAAGTCATTTTAAACTTCTTGGTGTCAACAAATATGATTTTAGGGATATATATATATATATATTTAATTTAAATGTTTGAGTTAGATATTTTATTATTATATATTTTGTTATATTATATATAATAGTTAATATATTTTAGTGTATTTGAATTAAATATTTCATTATTACATTGTTTACTCTATAAACCTGTTAGTTATAATTATACACAATTCTTTGTGTATTTATCCTAATGATACATTGTTTTTTTAAAAAAAAATTATTTAAAGAAAATTGTGGCTGCATTACACAGCTTGTGGGATCTTAGTTCCCTGACCAGGGATTGAACTCAGGCCATGGCAGTAAAAGTGCTGAGTCCTAACCCCTGAACCACCAGGGAACTCCCTACATTGGTTTTAATGAGGAAAATTAGAAGCAGTTTAAATGTTCATCAGTAAAGGAATGTTAAAAAATGCATTACCAATTCTATGGAATACATCATATAACCATTAAAAAGTAATTAAAAATTTGTGCATTTACATTGCATGTAATTACCAGTAGGCTTCATATTATTTCAGTCAGCATGTACTTTCTCCTCTCTTTCACCTGTTTAATGTTTATAATTTTTTACTTGAAGTTTTTCTTTTTTTAATAAAAAAAAAGTATACATGATATATATTTAAAAATACATGATGTTTACATATACGTTGTGAAATAATTTCTATAGTCAAGCTCATTAACATATTCATCATCTCACAGTTACCTTTTTGTGTGGGTGTGATGAGAACACATGATCTACTCTCCCAGCAAATTTCAAGCATACAGTACAGTATTAACTATAGTCACTGTGTTATACATTTGATCTCTAGAACTTATTCATCCTACAAAACTGAACCTTTATATTGCTTGAGCAGTATCTCCCCATTTCCCCCAACTGCTACCCTTGCCTCTGGTAACCACTATTCCACTCTCTGCTTCTGTGAATTATAATGCAGTATGTTTCTTTCTGTGTCTGGCTTTTTTCACTTAGCATAGTGTCCTCCAGGATTGCATATTCTCACAAATGACAGAATTTTCTCCTTTTTTTTGAGAGTGAATGTGTGTGTCTGTGTGCAAGTGTATACATGTATGTGTGTATATATATACACATATAAACATGTGTATATATGTGTGTGTGTGTATATATATATATATATATATAATGGATGCAATTTTTTTTTTACTCATCTGTTGATGGATACTTGGGCTGTTCCTTATCTTGGATATTGTGAATAATGCTGCAGTGGACATGGGGATGCAAATGTCTCTTTGAGATACTGATTTCATTTCCTTTGGATAGATACCCAAAAGTGGAACTTATAGTAGTTCTATTTTTAATTTTTGAGGAACCTCCATATTATTTTCCATAATGATTGTACCAATTTACATTTCTGCCAACAGTGCACAAGGATTCTCTTTTGTCCACTTCATTGCCAACATCTTTTGTTTTTCTGATAACGCCATCCCAACAGGTGTGATGTGATTTCTCAATATTATTTTTATTTGCATTTTCCTGATAATTAGTGATGTTGAGCATCTTTTTATGTATTTATTGTCTGTTTGTAAGTCTTCTGAGAAATGTATATTCAGATCCTTTGCCCATTTTTCAGTTGGGTTAAAATATATGAATTTTGGATATTAATCCTGTGATATTGTGATTTATAAGAGACATATGTGTGATCATTCAGGTTACCAAAATATATTTTTCATATATATTTGATCTTCTTCCACTGTTCCTATCTCAGGGCTCCCAAAGCCTTTGGAATTTTCTAAATGTTGAGAGTGATAAAGATATCTTTTGTTGTATTAATGAGGTGACTTTTGGAAAAGCACGTAAGG
The DNA here is from genome assembly GCA_024291935.2 of Okapia johnstoni. Taxonomy (NCBI): domain Eukaryota; kingdom Metazoa; phylum Chordata; class Mammalia; order Artiodactyla; family Giraffidae; genus Okapia; species Okapia johnstoni. Next base: position 64,271,835 of record CM044306.1, on the reverse strand, counting down.
ATGAGGGCTGGTTGCCAAGTTGAGTTTGTGATCGGAGGGTTGGAAATTTCAGCCCTCACCCCCTGACCTCCTGGAAAGAAGAGGACCCGGAGGTTGAATAAACTGCCTTTGGCCAATGATATAAGCAGTCATGACTGTGGAATGAAGCCTCAATAAAACCCAAGAGAACAGGGTCCAGAGACCTTCCAGGTTAGCTAACATGTGGAGATTTGGGGAGAGTGGCTCACCCTTTCCCCATAATTTGCCCTAGGCATCTCTTTCAGATGGCAGTTCCTGAATTGCATCCTTTTATAATAAAATGTTAATCTAGCAAGTAAAATGTTTCTCTGACTTCTGAGGTGCTCTAGCAAGTTAATTGAATCCGAGGAGGGAGTTTTAGGAACCTCTGATTTACAGCGAGTTGGTCAGAAGTATAGTTGTAACAACTTTGACTTTCAACTGGTGTCTGAAGTCCAAGTGAGACAACCCCACTTGTTTGTTTTGCTTTTGTTGCTTGTGCGTTTGGTGTCACATTAAAAAAAAAAATAGATCATGGGCAAGACTCACGTCAAGGAGCTTTTTCCTTTTGTTTTCTTCTAGGAGTTTTTTAGTTTCAGGTCATACATTTAAGTATTTAAGCCCTGTATATGGTGTAAGATAAGAGTCCAGTTTCATTTGCTTGCATGTGAACATTCGGTCTTCTCCAAATTATTTATTAAAAAATCTATTCTTTTCCTATTGTTTATTTTTTGATGCCTTTGTTGAAGATTAGTTGACTGTATGTGTAGGCGTTTATTTCTAGGCTCTAAATCCTGTTTCATTGTCCTGTGTGTCTGTTTTTATGCTGGTACTATACTATTTTGATTACTATAGTTAATTTGAAATCAGTGATACAGTCAACTTTGTTCCTCTTTCTTAAGACTGCTTTGGCTATTCAGAGTCTTTTTTTGGTTCTTAATGAATTTTAGGATTGCTTTTGCCCAGGGATCGAGACCAGACCTCCCACATTCAGGCAGATTCTTTACTGTCTGAGCCACCAGGGAAGCTTCTATCTTTGCAAAAATACTACAGTTTTGATAGTGACTGCATTGAATTTGCCAATTATATTAGTCCTGAGTTTTTCATTTTTGGGAGATTCTAAAATACTGATTAAATCTCCTTATCTGTTGTTGGTTTGTTCAGGCTTTCTGCTTTTTCTTGATTTAGTTTGATAGGTTATCTGTTTCCAGATATTTATCCCTTTCTTGTAGGTTATCCAACTTGATGCATAACTGTTCTTATAGTGTTTTATGATCCTTTTTACTACTGAGGCAGCTTTTGTAACGTCTCCTCTTTCATTTCTGATTTTCTTTGTCTTCTTTTTTTCTAATTAATTTTAATTGGAGTATAGTCGGTTTACAATGTTGTGGTATTTTCAGGCATACAGCAAAGTGAATCAGTTACACATATATATACATCCACTCTTTTTAGAGGGTACTATGTAGTGTTTTGCAGAGTTCTCTGTACTATACAATTGTTGTTGCTGTTCAGCAGCTAAGTTGTGTCTGATTCTTGTGACCTCATTGACTGTAGCACATCAGGCTTCTCTGTCCTCCACGATCTCCTGGAGTTTGCTCAAATTCATGTCCATTGAGTCAGTGATGCTATCTAACCATCTCATCCTCTGCTGCTGCCTTCTCCTCCTGCCCTCAATCTTTCCCCACATCAGGGGCCTTTCCAGTGAGTCAGCTCTTTGCATCAGGTAGCTAAAGTATTAGAATTTCAGCTTCAGCAACAGTCCTTCCAATGAATATTCAGGGTTGATTTCCTTTAGGATGGACTTGTCTGATCTCCTTGCAGTCCAAGGGACTCTCAAGAGTTTTCTCCAGGACCAGTGCTATTTAATAGGTTCTTATTAGTTATCTATTTTGCTTACAGTAGTGTGTATATGTCAATCTCAATCTCCCAATTTATTCCCCCTTTCCCCTTTGGGGCTTCCCTGGTAGCTCAGCTGGTAAAGGATCTGCCTGCAATTCAGGAGACCCTGGTTCCATTCCTGGGTTGGTAAGATCCTCTGGAGGAGGTCATGGCAATCCACTTTAGTATTCTTGCCTGGAGAATTCCCACGGATGAAGGAACATGGTGGGCTATAGTCCGTGGGGACACAAAGAGGGACTCAACACAGCAGATCCCCCTTGGTAACTGTAAGTTTGTTTTCTATATCTGTGACTCTATTTCTATTTTGTAAATAGGTTCATGTGTAACACTATTTTTTTTTAGATTCCACATTTAAGCAATATCATATGTTTGTCTTTGACTTACTTCACTCAGTATGAGTCTGCTTTCTTTTTTCTCAGTCTAGCTAAGGGTTTTCAATTTTGTTTTATTTTTTCAAAAAATGAAATCAGTTTTCTTTATTTTTTCCCTATTTTTTCTCTGTTTTTCTATTTGATTTATTTCTGCTCTAATTTGTATTATTTCCTTCCTTCTTTCTAATTTTTTTTTTTTTTTGCACTTAGTAGTTCTTCTTTTTCCAGTTCCTTGAGGTATAAAGTTAAATCGTTTATTTAAAACCTTTTCCTTTTTTTAGATGCATTTTTTTGGTATAAAACTTCCTTAGTACTTCTTTTACTACTGCCATTAGTTTTGGTATGTTATTTCTTTTTGTCTTTATTTATCTCAAGATGTTTAAAAAATTACCTTTGATTTCCTCTTTGACTCAATGGTTATTTAAGAGTGTGTTTCTGTGTATTTATGAATTTTCCCATTTTCTTGCTGTTATTGATTTCTAGTTTTATTCCATTGGGGTCTGAAAAGGTTGGACTTATTCAGTCTTCTTAAACTTGTTGACTTGTTTCATGACTTAACTTATAATTTAGCTTGGAGAATGTTTTGAATGCACTGGGGAAGAATGTGTATTCTGCTATTGGGTGGAAAGTTCTTAATATATCTTTTAGGTTCACTCGGTCTATACTGCCGTTCAAGTCAACTGCTTTTATTTTATTTTTTTTTTTTTACTGATTTTCTGTCTGGATGTTCTATCTTTTATTGCAAGTAGATATACATGTCTCCTGCTACTATTGTATTGCTGTCAATTTTTCCCTTTAGATCTGTCAGTATGTGTTTTAATATTTAGGTGCTCTGATGCTGGATGTGTATACATTTGTAATTGTTTGATCTTCCTGTTGAATTGACCCTTTTATCATTAATGACCTTCTTCGTTTCTAGACAGTTTTTGACTTAAAGTCTATTTGTTTTCCTGGCATAGGTAAACCCATCCCTGCTTTCTTTTGGTTACCATTTGCACAGAGTACGTTTTCCATCCCTTCGCTTTTAGCCTATATATGTCCTTAAGTCTAAAGCGGGGCATTTATGGACAACAAACTATTAGACTTGCTCTTTTATCCATTCAGCCACTCTAAACCTTTTGATTAGGGAGTTTAATCCATTTATGTGTAAGATAATTATTTAGATGAGGATTAAACTATGGCTATTTCATTAATAATTTCCTGTTTTGCCCTTGTTTTTTTCCATTTTTCTTCCCTTGATGTTATCCTTTGTTATGTGATGATATCAGGGTTATATTTAGACTCTGTCATTATTGGCTGCCTTTGGTTAGCTCTAGAGACACTAGTCCCTGTTCAGGTGGCACTAGCCGAGTTTCCTTTTTTCCAGTAAGTGATCAGTAAAATGCCTACCATAGTGTCTGCTCTATAAGTTAGAAGTGACTTTTGACCCTCTAATTTGCTGAATCTCTTGTTTTGCTGCAGCAGAAACAAAAGTTGTGTAGTTGACCTTGAATTATTTTGGGAGGAGAGTAACTTCCATGTTGGGTGGATTTGAAAAGTTATCTTTCATGGCACAGAAATTATTGACCCAAATACCCTTCCTGCCTCCTGGGTGGATGAGACAGGCAGTTGTCACCAAGGTATGTTTGAGGGTAATTCTGACAACCTTCCTATGAAGACTATCTTTGCCATTGGTTTTCTGTAAGTATCCCAGAGTCCCACAATATAGGCATTGTTTTAGGTAGAGTTGTGCTTGATAGGTCTAAGCTATAGGAAGTCATGAACGCCTTAGTGTGAGTTAGGTTATTGTGTTCTTTTCTCCTTCCAAGGCAACCTTCAGGTGTGTGTGTGTGTGTGTGTGTGTGTGTGTGTGTGTGTGTGTGCGCGCGCGCGCGCACGCCCGCGCATGCGTGCTTAGTTGCTTAGTAGTGTCCGCCTCTTTGTGACCCCACGGACTGTAGCCTGCCAGGCTCCTTTGTCCATGGAATTTTCCAGGCAAGCATACTGGAGCAGGTTGCCATTTCCTACTCCAAGGGATCTTCCCAATCCAGGGACTGAACCCACATCTCCTGCATCTCCTGCATTGGCAGGCAGATTCTTTACCACTGAGCCACCTGGAAAGCCCATGCCTTTAGGAGACTAAATGCTAAATATTAGTAGATAAGAGAACCCTCAATATATAATTAAAAATTAAATAGGCATCAGCAGTTAACCATGAAGCAAATATTTAATATAAGAAAGTGTAGGAAAACTCTTATTTCCAACCAAATGATTATTTGGATGATTTTCAAAGTATTTCAAATATCAAATTTGTTTGAACATATATTTTGGTGCTTCTATTTTGTCAGTGCCTTGAATTTGGCTTAGACTGGCTAATAGATGTTTTATCAGGGCTGTGAGGTGTGAAATGGGAGGGGGTTCAAGGGAGAGAAATGTTCAGAGGAGACAGTGAGAATTTCACTGATGGTCCCAATGTGGAGTCACTGGCCTTGAATTTTAGAACTCTGGGGCTGGGCTTCTGTCCCTGCACAGATAGGGGTCAGGGGAGGCAAATCCCTTGATCTAAGTTTCTATTTCTATGTTGTGTTTTGTGACCTACATTAGAGTACCTGTTACTGATATAGTGCTCATAAAGAGGGAAAATTCTCATAGTTTACCATAACAATACACTTATTTTAGTGTGAGGAGAAAGAATACAATCTGCACAGAGCTGGTGATAGAGTCCCCTCTGAAATCCAGAGGTCCTCCTCTAGAAACATTTCCCAGAGCCCCTCCCAGTCTGTTGTGGGTACAAAGAAAGTGTATCCCAAGATACTCTTTGTACAGTGCCTGCCATATGGTGGAGACAGTATGGTTTTGCTGATCAAATGAATGATTTTATCCATGATGGTCTCAAGCCATACAGCATCCTTCTCAGTCACACATTGGAACTACCAAACCTTTTAATATTAGGTTAAATCTCTTGAAATGATGGTAGAGACTAAACATTTACTTATCTGTTAGATTTTTAGAGTAGCATTCTTCCTTCTAAAACCTCAGGGTACATTCGAATAAAATTACGAATAATTAAAATCTTTTAAAAAACCTTTAGCAAAAAATGATATTTTATGGTTAGTAAAGCTAGAATATAGGCATGATTATAATGCTATATAATCATGTATGTAATTATTACATAAATAATATGTAATCATCCTAATAAACCATGTAATTTCAGCCACTTCTTCGCATGAAGCTTCTCTATTTATAGCCCTGATGTGGTTGGCAGGGGGGAAAAGATAGATTTAGGAGAGGCTTGGGGATTAAGCACAGTGTGTAACTTGGAAGGGCCTGTGGTTTACTAATTTAAGAGAATCTTTGTTTGAACTGAATAAGGAAAACTAGCTTTGGTCTCGGGGGACCCTTAAGGGAACCACCTGGACCAAGTGAGCTGGTCCTTCTCCAGCCCCCTCCCAGCTACCCTGCTTCCCACTTGGGTGCTCACCCTATGATCCACTGTCCACTCTAACCATACACAGGAATGCCCTTCCTCCTCTTGGTCTTTTCATATCCAGCTTAGGTCCCTGGAGACCCATTGCTTTCTGCCCCATGCTCTCCTATCCCCACAGTGCCAGTCACTGAGCCAAGAAAGCCAGTCACATATTCTGGTCATCTCTGACCCTTTGCAAATTGTCTGTGGATGCCATTCTTGCTCCTGTTTAACTTGAACTCCCCCAAGGCCAGGACAGGGGATGGGCTCTCCTCTTTTCTGTATCTCAGCCATCCCCTTGTCTGTCCTAGGTCAAAGAGGGCCTGCTAGGCTAAGCAAGGCAGTAGCCATCATCTTGGGATGAAAACACACCTACTTCAGACAAATTACAAGTTCCTTTGAGCAGTGGTTCTCCCACTTGAGAGTCCATTACAATCATCTGCAGGGCTAGTTAAACACTGCCTTCTCCACCTTCCTCCTCTCCCCTCCCACCAGGATTTCTGATTCGGTGGTCTTCCATCATTTGCACTATCAAATTTGTAGTTGATCACAAGTTTCTAGGTGATGCTGGTGAGGGCACTGTACTTTGGTTTAAGGAAAGATCATATGGGCCTGTCATGGTTTTGAGACTGATGGCTTCCAACATGAAAATGATAGTTATCTCCTATAGCTGTAAGTGCTTTACAAAATGTTTTCTCGTGAATTCTTTCATAACCTTCCCAGGCAGGGGACTGGATTGATGTTGTTCCATTTCTAATCATAGAGAGGTTGAGTGATGTGCTCAAGGCCTCCTGCTGACAAGTGGGAACCTGGGGTTTGAGCCCCAGCCTCTTCCCTACACACACCAGTGCCTCCAAGCACTTTCTCTTTGGATGGAATTTGTTCTGTTGGTTTGAATCTTCAAGGAACTCTTCATCCATTGATGCAGATGATGGAACAAAATGTTCGCTAGCTTCCAGAAGGGCTGATTGCTCCACTAGTTCTGCAATCCCTCATTCCAGGCTCTTTCTTTGATCGATAAAGCATACTCTTCTCACATGGGAAATGGAATCGGGCAATCATCTGCAAGGTGAAACATCCTGAAGTTTGGGTCTGTCTCTGGGGCAGTTAGTAGCAGCTGTGATGTCAGGAAAGAAAAGAGGCCTACTGAGTTTTGCTGTTGCTCACTGCCGCTTGACCAGTGACATCTCCCTGACCTCAGGTTCAGGAAGACCAATGGCTGTCACTCAAATCAGTCCCATGAATCAAGCAGCAGCAGGTTTGTCCTTTAAATCTATACAGCCTGTGCCCTCATCCAGGAAGGAGAAGTCACTGCCATCTCCATGGGCCTTAGGTCATGGTGGGTACCTGGGAATAGATGAATTACAAGATCACTGTTCATCACAATCCAAACTTCACTTTCTGTCCTCAGATAAAACCTCTTTCTTCCTAAGTACTGTTCGTAAAATCTGTATCCATTTTAGTAGAGAGATAATGTATTTATGACAGATTTCTCTTTTCTGTTAGAACAGAAATGCCATATCTAGGCAGATTGTTGCCTAGGGATTCCTCCTTATAGCTTTTCCATTGTATCTTCCCCGACTTTTCCATGGAACATTGTGAGGTGCCCAGGAAGCCTCTAGGGTTGTGGTCAGCTGCCTAAGTCTTCAGCTCCTGGAGCGACACTCAGAAGAAACAGCTGAGATTTTTATGTTTTATTTTATGGTTCTACTTTGTCTTATTTGGAAAACACCGCTAGTGAAAAGAAGAATGTCTCAGAGACAACTGTATTTTCAACAATGATTCTTATAGCACAGAAAAATCTAATCAGCAGCTTCTGTGTGAAGAGAGCTTAGGTTGAAAATAATTTGAAAAGCAGGAGCCCAGCCTGAGCCTTCTGCTTTGGAGGGGACGTGTGCATTGTTTCCTGGGCATTGATCATTTTTGAGGGCTCGGTGGTTTTAATTGTCACGGTCACACTGTCCCGTCTTGCCTTTCATGGTGCGATGGATGCTGAGCTGTGCTGGCTTCGATGATGTCTCTTTTAGGGCTTGTTTATCCTTGGGCCTCTGCAGGGAGCTGATGATCCTTTCACGGGATGCGCATGCCTCCAGGACCATGGCACAGGATGGACAATCGATGACCTTGTGGTCACTGCTGTCCTGCAGAGGGTGAGACTGGGGTTATTCACAGCTTGGTAATTGGCCCCGATGCTGAGATCTTCATCCTGAGCAAATGCAGGCATCAGGGGGGAAGTTACAGATCAATGCAGGGGCGCTGAATATACAGGCCCCAGAAAAAATACCAAAATCAAAAATGGATTTCTGTTTAGTGTGCATTGTATATCCTGGTCTGGTTATGAATAATTTAGCCTTCCCCAGGCTGAATAGACTATATTTAGCAAGACTATTTTGCTTATAATACGTCCTATCCTTTTATGAAGAAGCATAAAGCTTAGGAGAAGTGCTCAGAATTAGGGGTGACTTCATTTGGTAGGAGCAGACATGTGGAGGTATCTTCACTTGCAGCCCCCAGCTTACCGTTTATACCTGGTCTAGCCAAGGGCAGAGGGCTCTGGGCATGTGAAGCTGGCAATGGCCTCAGGAATGTATCCCCAGATTAAGCAGGAGACAGGGCTACTCTGCCTGTGTCATTGGTGGCTCCCAGCTGGGTCCATCTGTCCAAGAGTGGAGACATGGCAAGAGTTGTGCGGTGCCAAGAGGTTTTCCTTTCTTTCTGTGTTGTTACTTTCCCAGCAGGAATAGGATGGATTCTCAAGTGAGACAATCAGATGGGACTTTAACAGACTCTATGCAAAGGTGGTGGAAGGATGAAGGGGACTCACAGGGGATAATGCAGATTCCCAGGGCAGGAACAGCAGGGCTCCTTACCTCTCCCAGGCCTGAAAAAGCAAGGGTGGGGAGTGGTTCCTCACCCTTGGAAAGGGAGGGCTGTGTGACTGCTGTCTAGTGGGAGTTCAGGCTTTTGTTGGTAGTGACTCCACAGGGAGGGTGCCAGAGGATAAACACCAGAACTGCATTCTCCTCCATTCTCTCATCTTCTGTGGGTGTTCCCTCACTGATCAAACCCAATAGAAAGCTAGAAGTGAGGCAGTCCCTCTTATAATCCACGTAGGTCAGCCTCCCAGGGAGAGGAGAATGGAGAGTGAATCTGGAGGTGCCAATGGAAGATCTCAGGGGCCTCATAACACCTCTCGTAATGATGCTCCTGTTGTGGGTCACACTGCACTGTTTCTATCAGGTACTTGTGTGTGTGTGTGTGTGTGTGTGTGTGTGTGTCTGTGCGCGCACGCACACGCATGCGCACACTCTGCTGCTCAGTTGTGTCTCTTTGCTACCCCATGGACTATAGCCAGCCAGGCTCCTCTGTCCGTGGAATTTTCCACACAAGAATACAGAGTGGGTTGTCATTTCCTCCTCCAGGGGATCTTCCCAAGCCAGGGATGGAAAATATCTTCAGTGTCTCCTGCATTGGCAGGCAGACTCTTTACCACTGTACCACCTGGGAAGATACCTATTCGTTTGCAAATATCTAGTCTTGAGAATGTGATGGCTTTGCCATTAGTAAAAGGTCTGGTTGTTTTTGTTGTTCAGTCCAGTGAGCCTTTATACGATGACCTAACCAACGTCTCTCTACAACCCCAAACTTGAACCTTCTGAGAGATCCCAAGTGAGAATCCTTCAGAAAAGCCCTTCCCAAATCCTGACCCATGGCTTGCTTGCTATCTTTTCTTCAGTCATGTCTGACTCTTTGCAATCCTATGAGCTTTAGCCTGCCAGGCTCCTCTGTCCATGGGATTCCCAGGCAAGAATAATGGAGTGGGTTGCCACTTCCTACTCTAGGGGATCTTCCCGACCCAGGGAATGAATCCACGTCTCTTGTGTCTCCTGCATTGGCAGGCAGGTTCTTTACCACTAGCGCCACCTGGGAAGTCCTGTCCTGACCCATGGAATGGTAAGTAAAATAAAATGGTTATTTTAAGCCTTTAATTTTTTTTTGGAGGGGGTGGTTTTATTTTGCAGCAATATCACTAAAACATCTTATATACATCCTGGCAGTATTTCCTTGTAAGTTATTTCCATTTGCAGAGTTGAAATTCAGCAGTGAAGTAAAATTTTGGGTAATGAGAGAAAGACATTTGAGGTTTAAAGTAATAAGCTTAACTTTGGCCAAGAGTCTGGCTCCTTCAGTAGGTCCTGTGTTTCACAAGCTCTTTCCTTCCTCTGGTTATGAACCCATAGATTGTTTTAACGTCCAGGCAAGATGGAAGCCACTTATCTTTCTGTAGCCCCGTGCTCTCATCTGAAAACAGAGGTGCACATACTTCCTTGAGTTCCTGTGAGGTAACTCCAAGAAATCATCTTGCATATTGCCTGCCATATAATTGTGTAGTGATTTATAGAACATGAATCTGAGAACACACTCATTCAACAGACGTCATTTATTAAAAAATTAATTTGTGAAACTTTATGGTAGGTGCCAGGATTCAGGGAATTCTTGGGAGCAGAGATTGTGTATGCAGGTGTATCTCTTGATTAGTTTATATCTAGTTTCTATACATACAAGGTCTCTTCTGAGAAAGAGGGTAACCGGTCATGGTGTGGAGGAGGAAATTTTATTCGTGAACTGAAGCTTCATCTGATCTCCCGCTGCCAGGAGCACAGGGCACAGAAGGGCCCAGGAGTCCCACATAAGGAAAAGTTTAACATTGAGCATAGTGACCAGGAACCTGGGGATGTGGGGTCAGATTGCTAGGGCCCAAATCCAAGATTTTCCACATATTAGCTAATGAGATAATGATTGTTATAGCCACTCACCTCATGTGATTATTGTGAGTCTTCAAGCTGAGTGTCAGGCTCATTCTAGTATTTAGTCTGAATTGCCCAGCTCTGCTGATAATAATGATACTGTTATATTATCATTGTCATTACACTTAACATTGAAAACTCAGCCTAGACATACACAGGCAAGCTCTGGGGCTTGGCTGTTGAGGTCTTGAATAGGGGGCATAGGCATTTTGTCCTGTAGACATAGGGGAATTTCCAGCTGAGGAATGACAGGATCAAGTCCCTTCTCCCTCCCTCTTTCCTGCTCTCTCTGCCCTTGCTTTCTCATTTCCTCTTCTCTCTCCTCCTTTAAAATGATGACAGTATGTTCAAGTTGTGCAAATCACAGGAATGGATTAGAAACAGGAGAATAAATGTGCTTAGCAGACCCAGGAAATCTCCAGGGGACTGGAATTGATTACCCAGCATGTAACATACAAAACCATCATTTTTCTGCACATGGTGAACAATAGGAGTGAAGTAACCTCCTATTCCAATCCCCCTAATCTGATGGGGTTTTCTCAGTGATGTTACGGAGTCATAGAGGTGACAGGCACAAACTGGGCCACCTCCCAGTGGACTTTTTCCCTGGAAGGGTTGGTGGCAGAGGAAGATCAGACTCTTTCCAGTGTGTGCACTTACCTGGTTTAATCTGGAGATACCAGAGGACAGAGGAGCATGGCATGCTATAGTCCATGGGGCCACAAAGAATTGGATGTGATTTAGCAACTGAACAACCACAATTGCCTGTCTTGGGAGATGCTGGGACCTTGGGAAGCTGTATGAGTGAAAAGATTGATGCTTTATATCAAAGGCTTATAAAATATATCCTGTTGCCTTTCCCCATGTGAGGAAGGACCTTTTGACGTGGGCTCTGGGTAAACCCCACATGTTCCCATCCTTGTAGTGGTCCTGGTACTGGAATTAGCTGGTTTCATTAGAACCAAATTTACTTCAATTACTTGGAGAACCTTGACTGTAGGATGAGTGCAGGTTAGAGAATGTCTTGCAAGCTCTGAGCTTCAGGATTTTGCTTTACAGCCCATTTTAGTTTCAGTTGAGATCGGACATGAGAACTTGGCTTTCATGAGTTCAAGTCACTGTGGGGAATGGAGTCACCATTTTGGTTAAATTGTTTATCTATCTGGAAGAGTAAGATTCTGATTTTCACTTGCTGCTTATCTTTTTTCATCCTGAATGTTGAGGTTTATTTGAATAAAGAGATGAAGGCAATATAAACTGTTAGCCTATATGATGTCTTCATATATATTAGAGAAAAGTACCCTTTCATGGCATATGTAGCACTTTAAAACTCATGGCTGAGGAGCAAGTATGGCCCATTTTTAAGCCCATGATTATCTCTCAATCAGGGAGAATTTGTGCAGTGCCCAACTTGTACATCCAGATGTGGCGGCCCTGATTGAAGGAAATATACATAATAATAGGGTGACCCAGTGCTTCAGAAGAATGCCTTAGCCTGGGCATCCTTTCTGATTTAGTAATTTATGGTTAGTGATTTAGAGCTCCTGAGTTAGTAGGTCTGAGGTAGGGGCCCAAGAAATTGGATTTCTAATAAGTTCCTAAGTGATGATGCCCTTGGTTTGGGTACCATATCGTGGTACCCAGATTTTCCCTCTTCCAGGCACTAATTACCTGAATTGTTCATCAAAACCAAAGATGCTTTCTTATTTAGCAGTGTAGGTTGGTTCCAAATAGTTGGCATCACTGGAACTTTCTGGAAGAGGGTCCTTCTAGCTCTTTTCTCAGCAATTCCCTGTCTTCTACAGGCCCACTGATAAATTTGGTGGGTCTGCAGCTTCTGAACCTGCTCAGCCATCAGCATCAGAGTGGGGCTGAACCATTTCTCCTTTTCTAAACCCCTCATAGCCTTCATAATTCTCCCCTAGAATATTTTTTTTCTTGGACTCAGATGTTGCCTGCTTGATTTTAATCTAGAGACTTATTTTTTATAGTCTGTGGAAAATACGTTCTGCTGTTTTTTTGGTTACCTAAGTGTGAAAAACAAAACAAAACTTAGTGTACTAGGAAATTATGCAGAGAGAGTTTAATGCTTAGACAATTTAAAGTATGTGTGCTCATACACACGTATGCACATATGATGACACAGGCTTTTTCAGAGAAAAAGTGAATAATGAGTGAATGGGCTGTCTGGGCATTTACAGCAGAGCCAGTGAAATGTAGCCTTGCAGGAGTTTGGTTTTCAGTCTTACGGTGCTCCCTCTGGGTCATCAAAAAGTGAGACTGGGACCCTCATTTTCAGAGCTGTTGGGAGTGTCAAGCTCTTTGGTGGTCTTGGCAATGGGTTTGGCCTGCTTTGAGATGTGGATGGCTTTCCCACTGATACCTTGCGGGACCACAGGACATTTTTTAAAAGGTTGAGCACCAAGTCACCACATCTCATTAGTGGCAGCAGTTGCTTCATCTGTGAGAATAACTGTCCTTCTTAGTTTCTCAATTTGTCACCTGTGTAATGATTTATTACCTTCCAAAGCTCCAGTAATTGTATAATGATGCAAAAATAATGACAAGCCATTCTGATAAACTTTATTACCTGTAGCATCTTATATGGAAACTGGATTCCAGAATGCTCGATAGGATTACAGAGCACACCCACAGGGTGACAGCTAGCAGGGAGGGTGCCTTCTCAGGCCTGAGAGGAACAGAGAAAAAGAAACAGGACTCAAACTTCCTGAACAGAGGCTGGCAAGAATTGGGCTGGGGTGAGTTGATTCCATTTAGGGCACATGTCAAATGGATCTACGTTCATTTTGATCCCAAGAATGTAGTGTTCACTTGACTATTTTAAATTGGGAAAATAGAATTGGCTCTTAAAAAAATCTTCAATGAAATATATAGTCAAAGGAATGTATATAAATGGTGTGCAGTTGAACTCCTGTTTTTATCTTTAACCCTCACTTTTGGGGCTTCTCCTTTTAATCAAATGACTAAGCTTTCAGCTTTCACATGGGCTCAGACATGCCTTCTCTTGAGCTGAGTTGTAAGGCACTACACAATATTCCAGTGCTAAGGGCAAAAGGGACTCAAGAAGGCTGACTTACGGAGTAACTTTCAGATTTGCTTCTCATTTTGGAACAATATCTAAAGTTAAAATATCTTTCATGTGGAATTGAGAACTGAGATACAAAATCGTGATCAAGTGTGGTTGATAAGAGAGTTCTTTTAGTAAATGGAACTTAACTAATTTGGGTCTGTGGTTGGAGGGTGAGGTCTTCAATTATTTTCCTGAACCAAAGAGTAATGAGGCCCCCTGTATAGCTGACTGTAGAGGCAAAGATAATGGATAAGGGTCCTGTGTTGTCTTCCATCTTCTTCTGATGACCAGCCAGTGACCCCAGGCAATGCCTGTTTCTTTGATGATGGATTCTCTTGGGATTGTATCAGTGGACTTGCACCAGGTCTGGGTCCTGAATATTGGGCCTTAAAAGTGAGGAAAAGTCAGGGTTATATCAAAGAACATATGTTGCCCGTGCTACCTATGTTCACTTTTCTCATCTTCACTGGTTTATGGTTGGATTATGTTTCCTAGTCTCTCTTGCAGTTAGATGGGAACGTTTGACTTGTTCTGGCCAATAGCATGTAGGCATTTCCAAGATTATAAAAGTATAAAGTCTGGTTATAAAATCTCCATATGTGAGCCTCATTTGTCTCCCTCCATCACCTGCTACCAGAGAAGGCCAATGATGGAAGAACAGTAGATAGAAGTAGCTTTGGAAGGTTGGGTTACTTCTTGAAGGAGACCCTCCTAAGATCCCACTGGATTGTGATATGAATGAAAAACAAATCATTTTTTGTGTTAATACATTGAAATTTCACTGCTGCTTGAGTCATATTTCCAGATTTTGAGCTCCCCCTACCCCTCTTTCCCGTAGTACTTTCACTTCATCTTCTAGACTTCCAATTTCCACCAAACTGTCATCTCACCCAGAGGTCCCCTTTGGAAAAGATCTGATAAACTCACTCAGGGAACTTGTAAAATAAAATTAAAAAAGAAAAAGATCTGGAGTGTGGCCTTTATTAGAGATATCTGCCACTTCGTGTGTGTGCGTGTGCATGTATGTGTGTGTGTTAGTCTCTCAGTCATGTCCAACTCTTTGCAACCCCATGGACTGTAGCCTGCCAGGCTCCTCTGCCCATGGAATTCTCCAGGCAAGAATACTGGAGTGGGTTGCTACTTCCTTCTCCAGGGGATCTCCCTGACTCAGGGATCAACCCACATTGTGGACAGATTCTTTACTGTCTGAGCCACCAGGGAAGCCCACCTCTTTGTAGGAACTCCTAAATATTGATGAGCCCATGACCCAGAGACTCATCATGCTAATAATGGGATTTCAGATGCTATGACAGGAGTGTAGAGGAGATTCTGGAGGAAGGCAGTTTAGTGATGGACACCTGAGAAATGACTGCCACCTCCTTTCCAATCTTAGCCCAGGTCCACCAGTGATCACCTCCTCAGAAGCTCCTAATCAGGTAGCATAATGATAAAGAGGACAGATTCTGAAGCCAACCTACTTGGGTTTGAATCTCAGCTCCATGGCAGAGGGGGCTTGCTGACTTAGGTTTGTGTTTCCCTCTCATAGTGTAGAATGGTGATCAGAAGTGGCTGCCCACAATATATTTCCATCTTTACTTGCCTCCAGGTGGGTCCATGTGTCTGAGCTTGGATCCTAGAAGGTGGATAGAAGTGATATATGACCCTTGTTGATGATATATGACCCATGTTGATGGGCATGGCCCATCAACAACCCCACCCATGACTCTCCATGTCTACCATCCCCCATCTGCTGACTGGAGGTGGAAGTTCAGAGAAACACTGAATGTTACATGGTGAGGATGGCAAGTGTCACCTCTGTCAGTAGGGTCCTGAATGCCGCTGTGGGGCTGACCATCCACTTCTCCCACCAGTGAGACTTTCCATTTACTTGCCTGTGTGCTCAGTCACCAAGTCGTGTCTCTGCGATCCCACAGACTGTAGCCCACCAGGCTCCTCTGTTCGTGGGATTTCCCAGGCAAGAATACTGGAGTAGGTTGCCATTTCCTTCTCCAGACTTCCCATGAGTGAGATACAAGTTTTTAATATATCAAGGCTGTAAGATTTCAAGGTTTATTGATGACAGCAGCTAGCATTACTTAGTGAAGATAATCACTTTTTAACTGTAAAATCTTAGGAAATCATTTAACCCATTCTGACATCAGTTTCTTCATCTACAAATTAGGAGAGAATAAAACTTATTATCTCATAGGGTTGTAATAATGGATAAACAAGATCAATCCACATAAAGCACTTCGGACAATATCTGGCCCATAGAACATTCTTGCTAAGCTTATCTATTCTTACTGTTAATTACAATAAGTAATTGCCATCTGCCTGAACTCTGTTATGAGAGAAAGACTTTTTGCTTCAAAACAGTTTCCCCTCCTGACTTATGGAGACTAGCTGGGACCGAGCTATTAAGGTAAAGCTTTTGTGTAACCTGGCTCATAGAAAATCCAGGTGAGCGGAGGGACTGGAACTGCATGATTGTTTCATGCAGCCCTAGCTGTCCACAGGCTTGAGCCTTGCCCTGGCAGTGGGCACAGGAGGTATTCCCACTATACAAATGTCTGATGGTCAGGCCATGCCAGCCAGGGCCCTGGGTGGACCAGTGGCCTCCATGGGGGAGGATCTGGGCAGTGTTTCCGCAGAGGCCAGGCAGCAGCTTCCCCGAATTCTTCACCTTCCAGCACAGAGACAGCAGGGATTTGGTCCTTGCCAAGCTCATTCCTAAAATCAAAGGAGTGAAACATCCTGCCACCTCTTAAACAACCCTCGTTCCTATGGAGCTCAGCTGTTTCCCTGCCTGTAAGACCAAGTGGCCATTTTTTACTTTAGTGGTTGAGCCGGGATGGGAGGACTTCACTTGGACTTTACATCATGCCCCACTTTTACTCACTGCCAAGCTTCTGTTGGGATGTGTCAGGCACACTGGGGCGTTTGTAGCAGTCCTCGTGGTATTACTGAGCAGAGAGATGCACTTGGGGAAGCCTTCGCTACTTCAACATTTCAGCTCCATCTGTACGGGCTGGGGATTTACTGAGGTCAGCAACGGTCGGATGATCAATAAAGCATTTCAGAGAAAACTCCATTTTTTGCCTCCAGCAAATTCCCAGTGTTACTTTGCCTTTGTAAACAACATCTTAAGTGATGCTGATTGTAAATCATCTCCAATGCACCTTTACATCCCTCATGCCATTTGCTCTCCCTAATAATAATATTTTTTTTTTTTTTTTTTTTATGGGAGGCAAGACGGGTTCTTTGTGCCAGAGAAAGCCCGGAGGATTCAGGTGACTGGATGAAGGTTGCCGTGAGTTGGGTGGACACAGATGGATCCCAGTCTCTCAGCTCTGACCTGGGATGTTTGCCCCTGACTGGCATGGTCTCAGCGCCTCAGTTAACTCAGGTCTTGAAGGTGTACCTGACCTGGCTCCCGGCCTCCTGCTCAGCTGATGAGTGCTAACCAGTGGGTGGGTTGCAGGCAACCACAGGTTGTTTAACCTTGTCAGAGATAAAGGCTCTCTCCACCTGCTGTCTGGGCAGGCTGGCGGGTGATCACATGTTCCTCTGGACCTAATTACCTGAGAAGAAAAGAACATTTCTTGGAAATTCCTTGAATTCCCCTCTAAGCAGCCTGCCGGCAGATGTACAATGAGGCTGGGTCTTACCCCAGGAGGGGAAAATCCAAGTGCCGATGGATGGTCTGATGAAGCATGACCTGATGCTGATGGGGTGGGGCCAGAATATGGGCTCTCTCATGAATCCAGAGAGCAGCTCTCTCATGAATCCAGAGAGAAGCACCTTCCAACCTGTATAGTTTGTGTGGTGATGTTAGGGCACCTACAGATGGGCCGATGGACGAGGGCAGCTGGAGGGCATTGCTCCACCCCTGGGCCAAATGTCTAGTGTGAAACTGAATGGAAGAACACGTTGCATCCTCATGTGCATCCTCAGAACTGGCCTGAAGGATGTGGGGTGCTGCCCTAGGGTCCTAGTACACAACCTATTAGAAGGTGCTGGTGGGGAAGGGCTGTATCTTGGGGTGGCAGAGCTGGGGCCCACTTTTGTGCCTGAATGGCTCTGTCCCTTATCCCAAGCTACCAAGTCCCCTTCTGGAGTAAACAGAGGGGTCTTGTTTAGCAGCACATACATATTCTGGCTTCCCTAGTGGCTCAGATGGTAAAGAATCTGCCTGCACTGTGGGAGACCAAGGTTCATTCCCTGGGTTGGGAAGATCCCCTAGAGGAGGGTGTGGCAACCCACTCCAGAGTTCCCATTCTTGCCTGGGAAATCCCATGGGCAGAGGAGCCTGGCAGGCTACAGTCCATGGGGTTGCAAAGAGTCAGACACGACTGAGAGTAACACTTCCCAGGTTCTGGAGTAGATCTGAAGCAAGCAGAGAAGGGCTGCTGCAGACCTTCTGGGGGTGAGAGGGCAGATGTGGAAGGCAGCCAGCGAGGGGCCTCTTGACTTAACCTGATCTAGGATTAAGGGTCCGCTCTGATGTCAGTTAGGCCTCAGTGTGCCACAGTCAGCTTCTGGGCTGGTGAGGGCCAGTTGTTCAATTTTCAGGAATTTGGTGAATTGATTGAGATCTTCCTGATAGTTTCCAATTGGCTATGGTGGGAATTTTTACATTGAGAAAACTGACCATACTCCACCCAGGTGTGAAACACTCACCAGTGCATCACTCCACAGGGCGCCCCAGAAAGTGTGTTCTCTTTGCCCTATGCTGACATGCCCAGACTGTACTGTGACTTACACGTTTCCTATCAGTGACTTCCAGGCAACCTCTCTCCAGCTTTGGCATGACCTAAGGGTCTCTCTTCTCTCTGCTCTGACAGGTGTGCATCAGGCAGCCACGGTGCACCCTGCAGAGTAGGAACTCTCTGTGCCACCAGCCAGGAGAGAGCTGGTCAACCTTCAGATGACGGCTACGATTCCTCTCGGTGCTGCTTGTCAGACAAACGTGCCGAGCTGCTCTGACCTCCAGCTCTTCTTGTTCTTTCCTCCATCCAGGCCCTGAAGCTGATCACTGCCATCTGCTCCTTCCTCCTCCTTGCTCTCAGGGTGGACCCTCTGCTGGGCCAGCATACGCTGCCAAGGAGTCCACTGGGCCATGTCAGGAACCAGCACTGGATGCATCTGGGGATCTTTTCTTTTTACTTTAAGGAATCAGCTGATCAAAGGAATGACCCCTAATGGAATGCCATTCTCTTTGGTGAGCATCACACCAGCTTCCATTTCTTGGTGCTATGTGCCAGGACCTGTGATGCACCTCTAATGATCTCAGGTGCTTTTCACAATGGCCCCTCAAAACTGGCAAGGCTGCTAGCTCCAGGGCACCAACAAGGAAGGGCAATGCAGCCACGCACCTTGTAGGTGGCAAGAGAGGGATCCAAACACAGGTGGGCTTGGTTGCAAAGCCCTGGTTCATAACAGCAATCTTGCACTGTCCGTCTGTCCCTGGGACAGGCAAGGGGTTTCCATGATGGCCAGGAGTGAAGCACCTGCAGGGTGCGGAAGCCTTTAGTAGCCAGTGCAGTGGTAGCACTGGCATAGAGCTTTCAGAGGGGGTTCACTGTGTTTGCAAACAGACATTGAATAGGAAAAATATTGGGTTGGTCAGTAAGTTCATTTGATGTGGTGGAAAAACCCGAATGAAGTTTTTGGCCAACCCAATATTATTGTCTAGCTATATTGGTTGCTTTTTGTATTAATTGACTAGAGCTGCTGTAACAAAATACTGCAAACTGGGTCGCTTTAACAATACAGATTTATTGTTTCATGGTTCCAGAGGCTCAAAGTCCAAGATTGAGTAGTCAGTGGGGTGTGTACCCTCCTTAGTGATGTGAGGCAGATTCTGTTCCAGGCTTCTGTCCTAGCCTCTGGTGGCTTGTGGCCATCTTTGGTCTTCCTTGGCTTGTAAAAGTATCACCCAGATCACTGTCTTCACCTTTATATAGCATTCTCCCTCTGGGCTTCCCTGGAGGTGCTAATGGTAAAGAACCTGCCTGCCAATGCAGGAGATGTACGAGACATGGGTTCAATCCCTGGGTTGGGAAGATGCCCTGAGGAGGGCATGGCAACCCACTCCAGTATCCTTGCCTAGAGAATCCCATGGACAGAGAAGCCTGGTGGGCTATAGTCCATCAGGTCGCAAAGAGTTGGACGTGACTGAAGTGACTTAGCATGCACACACACACACTCCCTGTGGACATTTTTTTGGTGTCCAACTCCCTCTTTTTTATAAGGACACCAGTCATATTGGATTAGGACTCACCTGGATTACCTCACCTCAGCTAACTATAACTTCATTAATCCTGCTTCCAAATAAGGTCACATTTTGCTGTGGTAGGGTGATGGGTGTTCAGAATTCAGCTTATGAATTTTGTAGGGGTATAAGATTCAACCCATAACCAAATGTGTTCATACTAGCTTTTAAACTGAGAAAAGCTGTCTAAGGGAGATCTCTGTTGTTTCTATTTCTTGCTGTAAGATTTTCTTCCATATTGCAACTTCTGGTCCAGATGAAGTGGACATGTGCTCATTCCTCTGAACTGACTTGTCTCCTAATCGTCATTGAAAGCAACTCCCTAGCTACTGGGTACATCATCCTCCATTCCTAAGGGCTTCCCCAGGACTTGTCCTTTGGATGGGGTGAAACCACAGGCAGGGGCTGTGCTTTTCCTTTCCTAGTGATCTGAGCTGCTTCCCATCCAGATCCCAGAGTTTTCTTCTCTAGTGGGATTTATTTTGACTAGAATGTTCTGAATCTTCTGTACTCTGCAGGTGGAACACCCAGCATGGATGAAATGCTTTGACTAGTTCTGGCCAAACTAGTGCTGCTGCTGATTGGGCTAGTAGAAGCTTTACTCTAAGTAATGTGGTCCCCTATTTGGAATAAATGTTCTTCCCAGACTTAGGTAGGATGTGACTACTGAGAGAGAGGAAGATAAGCTTTGTTGGGAGAATTGAGGCTGCCTATTCCCAAGTGGATGGGCTACAAGATGGGTGGGAGAGGGAGGAGATATGGAGGAAGGGGCTTAGCCCTCAGTGCTGCTCCCCTTGAGTGTGTCCTCACCATGTTCTCTTTCTGGGACACACGCTTTAGGTCCTGGAGGACCCTCCAGAATCTCCCCCACCCAGCAGCAGAGGCTGTGCTCTTTTCAGTTACGGGCTGAAAGTCTTAGGTGATTCCCCAAACTCAGTCCAAGACCCAAATATTTCTCCTGAGCTCTCAGACTCTGTTTCCATTTGATCTCATCATTTATTCACCATTTTTTCATTCCACAAAGGAAAAGACTGGCTGAAATGGGGGTAGAGTGGAGGAGGGGAGAGTGCTCTGGGCATAGAGACAAATGGCCAAAAGGTCAAAGGTGATAGAAAATGTGGCCTGTGCCTAAAATGAAAGAAGGTGGCTCTGGCTGGAGGGGAGGGTGAAGGGGAGTAAGTGTAAGAGAACAAATGGAGAAATAGTTGGCACTCACATCAGGAAAGTTTCCACGTGGAAGACTGGATTATCCTGAGAGCAGTGAATGGTCTTAAATATGAGAGCGTGAAAATTAATAAACAAAAACCTCAATCGGAATAGAGTTGGGAGGCCAGAAGGGGGAGCTCTCATGCCCTTTGAGGATGGCAGAGCCCAACAGGAAGAGGAGAGTTCCTGGCAAGGAAGGGCTCAGCCAATGAGAGACTGTCACAGGGCAGCCAATGAAAAGCTTCAGACTCTCCATTCCTCCAATGGGTGCTTGTTAACTGCAGGCCTCCCAACATTTTTTACCCCTCTATAGAAGCATTCTCCACTCCCTGTTGCGTGAGAATTGCACATGGCTCACCATGGCTGTAGTCCCCCAAATGCAGTTCTTTACTGATCCTGAGTAAACCCATTTTTGCTGGAGAAATCACTGGCAGTCTATTTGTTTAAGGTCAACAAGAGTGACATGAAAGATTACTCTGGAAGGATGTGGAAAATGATTTGGATAGAGGTGAGATTAGAGTCAAAAGACAATTTAAGGGGCTATTAGAATAATGCAAATATTCACTCACTCACGAGTTCCTAAGTGTCCTCCCTGGGTCTGTAGGGAGTAGGTGGAATGAGCAAGGAGTGCAGCGCCTTCGTAACTTCTGCTGACAGCTGGCGAAGGCTGTTCTCTGTTCTCTTCACTGGGATGAAGCAGCTCCTGGGCTGGCATGCTCTGGGCTGAGCCCTTTGCTTTTTTTTTTCTTTTTTCCTCATTCTGAAAAAATACTGGGAGAGCAGGAGGCTGTCAGCTGCGTTTCCTGCTTCACAAGGAGAGCTTTGTTTGAAGAAGTTTCAGAGTGCAAAAGTCAGATTGAATACAATGGAGACACAAAATGAAATTGCTCTTTACAAGAAATACAGGTGCAATAAAATGGAGATACACTTGTTTTAACACTGCACATGTCCTGAGGATTTCTAAAGGCTACTGAGTAGGTTAAGCAAAAGTGCAGTTAGGAAAGGAAAGGGGGAAGGCTGGTCAGAGAGGGTAGTGGGAGAGTGTGTGTACGTGTGTGGGAAGCATGGATTGGACAGACTTGGTGGAAGTGCTTTGAGCACCAATTAAAAGCCCCTCATGTCACAGAAGCTACACTGGAGCAAGGACCACGGTCTCGTCCCTGCCCAATTCTCTCTCTCCACCAGCAATTCTCTCCTCTGTACCCCGTTTTTTGGCATTGCCTCTGTGCAGAGAGTATGAGCTTCTCCCCACTGATACTGCACATGTGCTCTGGATCAGAGACCATGGAGAGAGAGGGGTGTGAAACGGAACACTCCATATACTCCCTCTGCCAAAGGAGAGAATCACTCCCTGAAAAAAGACTCTCTAATACAGGTCTAGGTTACTTTCTATGACTTAGAATTTGGTATTTTATACACGGGCTTCCCGGGTGGTGCTAGTGTTAAAGAACCTGCCTGCCAATGCAGGAGATGTAAGAGACGCAAGTTTCATCTCTGGGTCAGGAAGATCCGCCAGAGGAAGGCACAGAAACCAACTCCAGTATTCTTGCCCGGAGAGTCCCATGGACAGAGGAGCCTGGCAGACTATGGTTCATAGGGTCGCAAAGAGTTGGACAAGTCTGAAGTGTCTTATATATTGTATAGTCACCCTGCTTGTTTAACTTTTATGAAGAGTACATCATGAGAAACGCTGGGCTGGATGAAGCACAAGCTGGAATCAAGATTGCCAGGAGAAATATCAATAACCTCAGATATGTGCGTGATACCACCCTTATGGCAGAAAGTGAAGAAGAACTAAAGAACCTCTTGATAAAAGTGAAAGAGGGGAGTGAAAAAGTTGGCTTAAAGCTCAACATTCAAAAAACTAAGATCATGGCATCCGGTCCCATCACTTCATGACAAATAGATGAGGAAACAGTGGAAACAGTGGCTGACTTCATTTTTCTGGGCTCCAAAATCACTGCAGATGGTGATGACAGCCATGAAATAAAAAGATGCTTATTCCTTGGAAGGAAAGTTATGACCAACCTAGACAGCAAATTAAAAAGCAGAGACATTACTTTGACAACAAAGGTCCATCTAGTCAAAGCTATGATTTTTCCAGTGGTCATGTATGAATGTGAGAGTTGGACTATAAAGAAAGCTGAGTGCCGAAGAATTGATGCTTTTGAACTGTAGTGTTGGAGAAGACTCTTGAGAGTCCCTTGGACTGCAAGGAGATCCAACCAGTCCATCCTAAAGGAGATCAGTCCTGAGTGTTCATTGGAAGGACTGATGTTGAAGCTGAAACTCCAATACTTTGGTCACCTGATGCAAAGAACTGACTCATCTGAGAAGACTCTGATGCTGGGAAATATTGAAGGCAGGAGGAGAAGGGGACGACAGAGAATGAAATGGTTGGATGGCATCACTGACTCAATGGAGATGAGTTTGAGTAAACTCTGGGAGTTGGTGATGGACAGGGAGGCCTGGCATGCTCTGGTCCTTGGGGTCTCAAAGAGTCGGACACGACTGAGCGACTGAACTGAACTAGGTTGGTCATAACTTTTCTTCCAAGGAGCAAGTGTCTTTTAATTTCATGGCTGCAGTTACCATCTGCAGTGATCAGTCATCAGCTACTTATTGAGTGCCTACTATATTTCTGCACTGCTGTAGGGGCTAAGCTTGCAGTCAAGACTGGAACTGCAGACTGGCAGTTTGTGTTTTGTTTGACTTGACTAGTGTTATTCATTCATGGCTGGATGCCTTTAGATGGAGCAAGCGCTTGCCAGTGAGTTGTAGCTGTCCTACGCCTAGTTGTTGTTTTACTTGCAATTCGTGTGAAAAGAAGAGATCCCCACACATGAAAGGCTCGTGTCCCTTCAATTCAAGGTGTGAATCAACGTTTTGGGCAGAGAGAGTCTGAGACCGCAGGCACCTGAGAGAGCGGAGCTGCAGGGAGCAGCTGGGAGGCTTTGAGGCATCGTGCTTGCTCTCTGAAGTCAAAATGGTTAAAGTGCCATTGAAGTTTTTTTTTTCTGCTTAACACAGCTTCTACTTGCAAAAGTTTCAGACTTTGGTCCCTAGACAAGTTGGAGTTTAGAGGAAACAAGTGATTGGAATGACTAAAGAGGATGCTTTCATATTGTATTTCCAATGTTAGGTCCAAAATGAGATGAGGCAGGGGTGGAGCCCACTTCCTCAGTCTGGACACCCTCTTCTGAGCTGACTTCATCCTTCCTCTGATTCATTCTCAGCATTAGCCTGCACTGAGCTTAGGATGCAGCCTGCATTTTGAGTAGTTAACTGGGTCTTACGCTTCCTGCTCCTGAGTGCTGCTATCCTTTTAGTCACTTAGTCATTCATTCAACTGACTCCTGAGCACCTCGCATACATTAGGCACTGTCTTGGATCCTGAGGTGCAGCAATGAACAGTGCCGACACTGATTCTTGCACATGTGGTATTTACATTCTGGTGTGTGTAGGGGGAAGGGGAAATGGACAGTAATATGAATCAGTAAATTACATGGTATTTTAGGAGATAAAATGCTATGGGGAGTGGGACAGGACAGCCATTGATTGAGGCACATGGGAGAATGATGCCATGTTAAACAGAGTGGTCAGAGAAGACCACTGAGAAAGTGACAGTAGATTCAGGACCTGAAAGAAAGGAACAGTAATGTGGCTGTCAAGGGGAAGAATATTCTTCTTCAATGCAAAGGCCCCGAGGCAGAAACAGGCCATCTGTGTCAGAGGAACGGGGAGTCGGCCAGGGGGGTGGAGATAGGCCAGGAGAGCAGCTGGGGGTGGAATGTGGAAGGCCTGGTAGGTGACCGTGGGGACTAACATTCACTCTAATGAGGACAAGAGTCATTGCAGGGGTTTACGTAGTATCATGATCCACTTACCTTTTATTAGGATCATTCTGATAGACTGTAGGAAGCAAGGGTGAGAGCAGGGGTTCACTTCAGAGGCTGCTGCAGTGGCTCAGGTAAGAGGCAATAATGGCTTGGACCAGAGTGGGGCAGTGGTCATGGTGAGAAGTGCCTGGATTGTGGATCTATCCACATCCTGAAGGTGGAGGGGGCATGTATCTTCTGGTCACTGTGGTCTCACTGAAGGGTGGGTAGATTGGGAATTTATTCTCCCTACTCTGTGCTAAGCAGTGTCCTATGTGCTTCACATATAGCATCATTTCATTAATTCCCTGCCATCCTGATGAGGTCGATGGGGTTTGCCCTATTGTAAGGAAGACGTTGGAGCCTGAAGATGTGACTAACTGGTCCACAACGCATATAAAGGGCTGAAGTGGGTGTCCCGTTGGCAATGACCTCCTCTCCCTCCCCCAAACTGAAGAAGGCTTGGTAATTTCCAGTTCTAGTGAATGGTGTTGGTGCTCTGCCTGATTGAGGTCAGCATTAGCTGTGACTCAGCTAGGAGTGTCTGAAAGATGGAGCCTTCAGGGAGCCCTGGAAGTCTCCTGGTATGTCCACATGTCAAGTGGTTCTGCAGATGGTGTGGGTGGGGGGGGGGGGGGGGGATGGGTGGTGACTTGGGGATTGCCCTGGTGCTTATCTTCACTTCCCGCAGGACTCGGGCTGGGCCCGCCCTCTGCAGCTGTGTCCTGAGCAACCTTCTCTTGCCCGGTTGTAGTATTGGCTGGCCCTTGAACTTCACTTTTTAACCAAAGCCTGGACCAAGTAAAACCCAATTCTACCCTTTGTAAGTTAAGTCCGAAAGAAATAGAAGCCCAGTTTGGACCCAAATCTAAATTTGTGCACACAATAGGAAATTGAATGGATTTTTCTGTTGACCCAGAAATTGTTGACCAAGGCTGAAACAAAGGATAAAGTTTTTGCTAAGAGAGAACCAACAACATCTGGGATCAACTTTAATACTGCTGCCATCAGCTCTAGGCTGGGAATCTCCTCACTTTGAGAAGAAAGGAAACCATAGCTAAGGTCATTGTCACATCTGGGTCACTGTGAGAAGTGAATCTCTCACCTTCCACATGATCCGCAAGTCCAACGAGGGGGAAGTCAAGAGAATTCTTGATTTCTTGAGTTGAAAGAGGGGGTTCTTACAAGAAGAAGATGAAGCCCATATTCTAACTCCAGATTACACATCTGCTTGGATTGCCTGATACCTGGAAAAGCAGGAGAAGAGAATATGAAGGAGAGAGAGCAGCATGAACACAGAGCCAAACAGGGACTAACTAGCCTGCTTGTGTGTACTTGGTATTACAAGGAGAGTGTGAGTTCTTCCTGAGTCTAGAGACAGGGTGGAGAGGGCTGGGTTGACCACACTCTGCCTGTCGTGCCTGTTGCCTGATGTGTGGTGGCCAACAGCAGCAGGAACTGTAGAAACTGTTGTGTGTAGTGGTATAGTGTCTCAGTCCATAAGTGCTGCTATAACAAAATCATGATGGACTGGGCAGCTTAAACAACAAACATTTATTTCTCTCAGTTCTGGAGCCTGGGAAATCCAAGATCAAGTCCTCCAGCAGGTTTGGCATCTGCTGAAGAGCCATAGATGCTATTTTCTTCTTGTGGCCTCATGTGATAGCAAGGATGAAGGAGATTTGGGGGGGGGTCTTTTATAAAGCACTAATTCCATTCATGAGGGCTCCATCCTATGACAGAATCACCTCCCAATGGCTTATCTCCTAATACCTTCCCATTAGGGGTTGGGTTTCAACATACAGAATTTAAGGGGGGATACAGACATTCAGTCCTTAGCACATATGAGAGATAAGAGCTAGAATTGAGAAGTGTTCAGGGGAGGGGGTAACCTCAAAGAAGTCCAGGTGTAGGGTTCTGGTTTCACCAGCAGAGTGAAGTAGTGATGCTTACATTCTTTGTCTACTCTCTTCCCATTCCAGCACCAGATAGCCAGACCTTGAAGGGCTGGGAGGACAAAGGGGCCAGAGCTCCCCATTGTGAGCAGTCAAAGTCCCTGACAGCCTTGCTTGTAAGGAGAGGAGCAGATGAGATTAAATTTGACACGGAAGTTTTAAACATACCTGACTTTTAATAACCAATAATGATCAGAAGGTCATGAAATTTGAGGAGGGTGTTGTTAAGGGAAGGGAATAGAAGATTGGATGAGATATGATCAAAGGCAGTGAATGGAGAAAAACTCACATTTATATCTAATCATGTTGAGATTGCTCGATAAATGAGTTGCACACACTTAAAAATCTCATCACAGTAGAAGTAACATCCGAACACCAGCAGTTATTCAAACACACCCCTACAACGACCTATGTGGCAGCCATGCCTGGATTCCCTCATCTGGGCGGGCTACGTGGAACCCCTGGAGTTCCTCTGGCCAAAGTGAAGAACTGAACACCACCCACGTCACAGAAACAAGCGCAGAAGCTCTTTAAAAACATTTAGTGAACACCAATTGATTGCATGAATAATTAAAGTATACACAACAAGGAGGAAACAAAAGGAAGTCTCTACTAAACATCTTGCAATTGAGGAAACCCCAAAGAGGCAGCAGGCAGCCACCATCTGAGACAAGCCTCATCCACACCGAGAATGTTCTTGGCCAACTTTTCCCAATCGTGAATTTTATGGACTATTTGGAACAATGACAGTCACTGGGACTGCCTGAATTCTTAATCCTCCTGAGTCAGGGAGCATTCCCAACAGCTGAGAACTCACTAATAAAGGGCATCCTTGTGAATAAACCTTCCTGTATAAGCACTAAGGACTTTTTCCTGCAGATGGAAAACCCATTCATAATTCCCCCAATTCCTTCCTTCCATACAGAATATCTGCCTTCTTCATGGCATATGTTGTATTTTGGCCAAAACATATATATTTTTACACAGCTGTAATCATAGTGCAGATGGAACTTGGGTCTGTTCTTTAACTGTAAGCAGAGACTTCCAACTATTCCTCTTCAAAGCTATAGAATATTTTATTGTCACTGCATGGGCACATTGGACGGTTCTTATATGCTTATTAGTATTTTTAAGGTCTTATATGCTCCTGCATATGAACAGCTTCATACAGATTGTTTTGTCCTCTTGAATCATGGTCTGGAGAGGTCTTCCTAGAGGTGGGCTTTGGAATCAGACTGAGTGGCTGTTGTTTCCCGTGGTGATGTTTTCCTGTGGGTGGTCCTGTTTAACTGGGGTGCTCCCTGGAGATGTGAGCAGGTTGACCCACGAGGGACACCTCAAAGCAGAGCCACGCTGCAACAGGAGAAGGAAATGTTAGAATGTTTGCAGACAACCTGTGGACCAGGATAAGGAGCATTGAAGGGACTGAGTTCACTTTTTGTGCCTCATTCATCTCGTCTGACAAACAGTAAGTAGGCTCTCAAGAGTCTAACCTTATACCCATGATTATTATGGCTAAATTCTTGAGAGCCTACTTACTATTTGTCACTGTAAACCCTAATGGCCCCAGGTTTGATAGTACCCAAGTCATTTATTCACCTTAAATCTAGTTTAAGAAGTGGTCCCTGTGCCTAAACTTGGATGGCTAGGTCTCATGGGGAGAAAACGTGAACACATAACCATGACTCAGACAAAGCTTCGTTTCTTCCTCTCGACATTCTCTGAGTGCTGCTCTATGGTGAAAACCCTTCTCCTCATCATCAGTCACATATGAACACTGACTCTGAGCCAAGCACTGTCTACATTTCACCATCTCATTCACCTTCACATCAATCCTAGCTGTCTGTTCCTAATTAAACAGATGGAAACCCAGGCATAGGAAGTGACTGTATTGGGCCATGAAGGTGGAGAGTTGACTAAGACAGAGATTCCAGCACTCAGGGGCTCACTCTATGTGTGTGAGTGTGTTTGTGCATGTGTGTGTGATATGATGGTGCATAGATTGGACAAACCTTGTAGTGGCACCAAAAGCTCAGAAGGGGACACCTACCCCATGCTTGATGTGGCACATGGTGAGAGAGAGGAGGAATTGGAGATAAACAGGAGATTGTTGTTGTTCAGTCACTAAGTCGTGTCCAACTCTTTGAAACCCTATGGACTGTAGCATGCCAGGCTTACCTGTCCTTCACTATCTGCCAGAGTTTGCTCAAATTCATGTTCATTGAATCAGTGATGCTGTCAATCTATCTCATCCTCTGTCACCCCCTTCTCCTTCTGCCTTCAATCTTTCCCAGCATCAGAGTCTTTTTCAATGAGTTGGCTCTTTGAATCAGGTGGCGAAAGTATTGGAGCTTCAGCATCTGTCCTTCCAATGAATATTCAGGGTTGATATTTTTTAGGATTTACTGGTTTGATCTCCTTGCAGTCCAAGGGACTCTCAAGAGTCTTCTCCAACACCACAGTTGAAAAGAACCAGTTCTTCTGTGCTCAGCCTACTTTATGGTCCAACTCTCACATGCATACATGACTACTGGAAAAACCACAGCTTTGACTATATGGACCTTTGTCAGCAAAATGATGTCTTTGCTTTTTTAATATTCTCTCTAGGTTTGTCATAGCTTTCCTTTCAAGGAGCAAGCGTCTTTTAATTTCATGGCTTCAGTCACTATCCACGGTGATTCTGGAGCCCAAGAAAAGAAAATCTGTCACTACATCTACTTGTTCCCCTTCTATTTGCCACGAAGTGATGGGACCAGATGCCATGATCTTTGTTTTTTGAATGTTGAGTTTTAAGCCAGCTTTTTCTCTCTCCTCTTTTACCCTCATCAAGAGGCTCTTTAGTTCCTCTTCACTTTCTGCCATTAGCGTGGTATCAAATGCATATCTGAGGTTGCTGATATTTCTCCTGGCAACCTTGATTCCAGCTTGTGTTTCATACAGCCCAGCATTTCACATGATGTACTCTGCATATGAGTTAAATAAGTAGGGTGACAATATACAGCCTTGATGTACTCCTTTTCCAATTTTGAACCAGGCCATTGTTCCATGTTCAGTTCTAACTGTCGCTTCTTGACCCACCTACAGGTTTCTCAGAAGACTGGTAAGGTGATCTGGTATTCCTGTCTCTTTAAGAATTTTCCACAGTTTGTTGTCATCCACACAGTTGAAGGCTTTAGCATAGTCAATGAAGCAGAAATAGACGTTTTTCTGGAATTCTCTAGCTTTTTTTATGAGCCAACAGATGTTGGCAATTTGATCTCTGGTTTGTCTACCTTTTCTAAACCTAGCTTGTACATCTGAAATTTCCCAGTTCTCATACTGCTGAAGCCTAGCTTGAAGGATTTTGAGCGTAACCTGACGAGAGTCTGAAATGACCACAATTGTCCTATAGTTTGCACATTCTTTGGCATTGCCCTACTTTGCGATTGGAATGAAAACTGACCTTTTCCAGTCCTGTGGCCACTGCTGAGTTTTCCAAATATGCTGACATATTGAGTGCAGCACTTTCACAGCATCATCTTTTAGGATTTGAAGTAGCTCAGCTGGAATTTCATCATCTCCACTATCTTTGTTTGTAGTAATGTTTCCTAAGTTCCGTTTGATTTTATACTCCAGGATGTCTTGCTGTAGGTGAGTGACTACACCATCGTGGTTATCTGGATCATCAAGATCTCTTTGTTGTAGAGTTCTTCTGTGTATTCTTGCTACCTTTCCTTAATCCTTTCTGCCTCTGTGATTTCCTTATTGTTTCTGTCCTTTACCATGCCCATCCTTGCGTGAAACGTTCCCTTGGTATCTCATTGTCTTGAACAGATCTCTGGTGTTTCCCACTCTGCTGTTTTCCTCTACTTCTTTACGTTGTTCATTGAAGAATGCCCCATCTTTCCTTGCTATTCTCTGGAACTCTGCATTAAATTGGGTCTATCTTTCCCTTTCTCTCTTGCTTCTTGCTTCTCTTCCTTCCTCAGCTATTTGTAAAGCCTTCTCAGACAACCACTTTGCCTTCTTGCATTTCTTTTTCTTGGGGATGGTTTCGGTCATTACCTCCTGTACAATGTTATAAACCTTGGTCCATAGTTCTTCAGGCACTGTGTCTACTTCTTCTTCAGGCGTATCTAGTCCCCTAAATCTTTTCATTGTATATCTTTACTGTATAATCATAAGGGATTTGATTTAGGTCATACCTGAATGGCCTAGTGGTTTTCCCTACTTTTTTCAATTTAAGTCTGAACTTGGCAATAAGGAGTTCATGATCTGAGCCACAGTCAGCTCATGGTCTTGTTTTTGCTGACAGTATGGAGTTTCTCCATCTTCGGCTGCAAAGAACATAATCAATCAGATTGATTCATCTGATTTTGGTATTGACCATCTGGTGATGTCTGTATGTAGAGTTGTCTCTTGTGTTGTTGGGAAAGGGTGTTTGCTATGACCAATGTGTTCTCTTGACAAAAACTCTGTTAGCCTTTGCTCTGCTTCATTTTGTACTCCAAGGCCAAACTTGCCTGTTACTCCAGGTATCTCCTGACTTCCTAGTTTTGCATTCCAGTCCATTATGATGAAAAGAACATCATTTTTTGGTGTTAGTTCTAGAAGGTCTTGTAGGTCTTCATTCTGTAGTTAAAGAAGGAAAAGATTTACTCAGAAAAGATTAAATTATAATATAAGGCTTGTTAAGGTCGGCACAAAATGTGAGACCCTGATAACATGTTGGAATTGTCAATGTCAGCCTGAGGGGCCAAAATATCATTGAGACAGTAGAGAGCATGGCAGGAGCCACCCCTGAATTGGGGGGATGAGCATGTGGGTGGAGAAGGATGCTGGGCCTGTCTTCTCCATGATGGCTGAGCCCAGGCCTCTGAGGTGGTCAGCAATGGCTCAGACATACTGCCAGAACATTCCAGCTTTCAGAGAAGGTATGGAAATGTCTCTTGTTTACTTCAATAAACACTTATTTCTTGTTTTTTGATGCTGAAGGTTATGCTGTATTTCCTTAATCCTAAGATACTATGTTATGGACAAAATGGTGTGCCCCCAATCCATATGTGAAAGCTCTAAGCCCCAGGGTGACTATCTTTGGAGATAGGACCTTTGAAGGGGTAATGAAGGTTAAATGAGGTCATGGAGGGGTGGGCCCTCATCCAACGTGACTGGTGTCTTTGTAAGAAGGGGAAGAGTGACCAAGAATCTAAGGGTGCAAGAGAAAAGGCCATGAAAGGATGCAGTGAGAAGGCACCATCAACAAGCTGAGCAGAGAGGCCTCAGAAGAAAGCAAACTTGCTCACACCTTGATCTTAAAATCCTGGCTTCCAGAACTATGAGAAAATAAATTTCTGTTGTTTAAGCCACCAGGTCTGTGGTATTTTTGTTATGGCAACTGAGCCCGTGAATGCAACTAACTTAAGACACACCATCAATTTAATAGCACTTTTGGTGGGGAGAGAAAAAGAAACACTTCATTACATGTGTATATCAAATGCAAGGGTGCATCCAAATTTCAAAAATGTCAAAATGTGAGAAATTGTGCATAATTCCCAGATTTGTAACTAGTGGAGCAAAGGATGAAAACATATTTACCATTTTTATGATTCTTGAGACACTGTGTGAAAAACTTGGGGTAATGCTATTATTACTCCCTTTCCTTAACTGGACACTCAATTCCAGATCTGATGTGACCAGAAGATGTAAAATAAAATTATGATTTCTCTCTCCAGGATACAATAAACAAGTTAATGCAGTAGAAACACAGGGGTATTTTTATCATTTTGTGTTTGTTTTGATTTTAAGCTTGCAGGTAATGGCTATCTTTCAGAAACAGAAGTGGTGTGATGTGTAAGGGGCAGTTCCGTTTTCTGGGAACGTGTGATGGCACTGCAGTGCAGGTCTGGGTGAGGTGTGGGTCTGGGCTGTATCATTCAGCCCATTGTACAGGAGCCCCACTGTCCCTGCCAGGTCAGGACCCCATGGGGACAGAGGGCATCTCATCTTTGATCCTCATCAGGGCTGGCTTGAGTAATGCAAGACTCCAACATTTAGGACCTAAGAGCTTGCAATCTGAGCATCTTGGCCACACCTATATCATGGTTTACACTGCCTCTAGCTCCAGGAAATCAGGCAGAAGAGTGTGCAGAAGTCTGGCTTAGGAAAGGCTTTCCTCTCTGTGGGTGGGGACCATGCGTTTTGCTTCTCCTCCTGAGACTTTTTCCCATAGGGGGTCCTTCATGTTGTGTCACTCCCTCACTCAGGACAACATAATGATTTTTTAATTAAAAATTTTTGAGTGGGGGGCACTGCATTTGGTCTTTGTTGCTATGAGCGTGCTTTCTCTAGTTGTGGCGAGTGGGAGCTACTCTTCCTTGTGGTGTGAGGGCTTCTCATTGTGGTGGCTTCTCTTGCTGCAGAGCACAGGCTCTAGATTCACAGGCTCAGTAGTTGTGGCACCTGGACTTAGCTGCTCTGCGGCATGTGGAATCTTCCCAGACAAGGGATGGAACCTGTGTCCCTGGCATTGGCAGGTGGGTTCTTAATCACTGAACCATGAAGGGAAGTTAAACATAATGTTTTTAAAAGAATTACCATGTGTTGGATTTCTGGATCCATCACGGTTTTAAGACAATGAGCTACAAGGTAGGAGTTGATGTTTTATTTGGACTGTGCTTTGGTTTAACCTTGTTCTTGGTACAATATCTTTCATATAGATCCATATGTCACATATATTGCTGTTGCATTGTTTTCATATAACCATATTTGGCACCCCACTTGACAGCGTCAACATTCACAGTGGTTCCTCAATGCACTGACAGTATCAGCCCTTAAAATGTTTTCACAATACTTCCATGTAAGCACATTTGACAGGATCAGCAGTTGAAATGTTTCACAAAACTGTGTATTCATGGTTTCGAATACCAGCAGCTACTGTGTTCACAATAGCCCTGTGTAATGACTGCTCATTCAGCACACTCTTTCTTTTCTTTTTTTGAGAATTTATGAAACACCAGGCTCTGTGATAGGCATTTGCTGACATTGGTTACAAAGATGATTGAGATTTAACTGACACTTTCGTAAAAAACTTTTAGTTTACCAAAAATCAATTAACATTTAACCAGCATTTTTTGAGCACTTGGGTGCGTTTATGCACACTCAGTCTCAGTCATGTCCAACTCTGCGACACCCTGAGGTATAGCTAGCCAGTCTCCTCTATCCATGAGATTTCTCAGGCACGAATACTGGAGTGGGTTGCCATTTCCTTTTCTGGGGGATCTTCCCAACCTAGGGATTGAACCTGCATCTCTTACATCTCCTGCATTGCTAGATGGGTTCTTTACCACTAGTGCCACCTGGGAAGCCCAACTGAGCACTTACTAGCTATCATGCGTTGATCCAGCGGTTTTTATACAGCACTCACTTAGTCCTTCCAACCACCTTATTCATGAGGTAGCTCACATAAATTCCATTTTACAGATGAGGAAACTGAGGAACTAAATGGATAAACCGTTTGCCTGAGAGCCCTCAGCTAAGAAGAGGCAGGACGGTGATTTGAATCCAAGCAGTTTTACCCTGGGGCTCTCATGCCGTCTCTCCTTGCTGTGGTTACATCACAATTATCACAAAAGCTCGTTAACTAATAGTGTGGGCAAAGTGTTTTGAGAGCAAGACAAATGGGCCATCCACTGCCTCATGATGCTTCAGAAGGCTTCAGGAGAGGAAATTATTTGAAGAAACTTCAGTGTTTTTGTAGAAGTTGGGTCAATGGAGAAGCTGGGAAAAAGCAAGAATATGTGTAAATTCTAGGAGGCACTTACAAGCTAATAATGGTTTGGGAACCAGGCCAAGTTTAGGTAGGGGAGCTGGAAGGTGTGTGAAATAGAGGCAAGATTGGGAAGGACTTTGAATGTAACCTCTTATGTTCAGTTCCTGAGGGTGTGTGTATTAAACTAACAAAAGACAGATTAATAGAGGAAAAGGCAAATCATTTTTATTAATATTTATATGCATAGAAGTTCATAGAAAGATGCTAAACTCAAAGAAGTGGTTAGACTTAGATGCTTATATACCATTTTAGTGACAGAAAGAGGGCTTGGGCTTCAAGGAACAATAAATTGTGGGGAAGTAACTAGGAAATACAGGAGGCGACTCATGGAAGATAAGGATTATTATAGTGAGGTCTGTTTATGCAAACTCATCTTAGTGTTGACTTTTCGTCTCCAGCGATAAGAGTTTCTCTTCCCTTCCTGGTACCGAGGAAAACACCTCACAAAAGGAAATGTATGCCCTGTTTTTAGGCAGATAAGGGGAGGCCAGAGAACCCTCCCTACATCTGTTGATTCTCAGCTGCCTTACATTCACAATAATCCTTATTCCAAAGTGGCATATTTGGGGGTAGCGTGTTCTGATCCCCTTCAAAAGCCACTTTCGAGAATTTGGGCTTTATTTTATCTGATGAGAGGTTTCAAGCCTTAAGCAACATGTTCATATCTGCATGCTTGAGAACTCCTTCTGGCTGCAGTGTGGGGAGGGATTGAGAAGAGGAGACCCCCAGAAGCAGAGAGACCTGTCCCCATCTGGGTTCCAGCCCTGCGGGGAAGAGAAAGAAGGCTGCATTGGGATTCCTTCCCTTCTTTACATCTCCCTGAAGGAAAGCTGGGATTTCAATTTTTATCCTCCTGTGCGGCTGCTGTTCGGAGGCCGCGCATCTGTGCAGGACTTATCGCAGTGGCTTGCCAAGACGCAGAACCCCAGGGAGCCTCTTGAGTTCTACAAAGCCCACCTGGGGAGCCAGCACACATCGATCGCCTCAAACCTCTTAAAGGATCTTAGCAGAGGCTGCACAGCACAAGTGCCTCTGCCCCACGCACCATGGCTGGGTCCTCGGCTGGTCTGTCTTTCTCAGCGCTGGCTGCTAGCCACATCCTTCATCCCTTTCTTTGCACACATTGAACTTCAGAGATCAGCTGCTCCTAGGTGACAGGCAAAGGGGGCTTCATCTTTCTAGTTCATTTTAGAAACACCCACATGAACCAGGGGAGGAGGAAGGAGGGCATCCCCTTATCTTCCTCTCTCAGCACAGACAGGCAGAGAACGCCTCCCTGCTCACACCTGTGCAGCCCGGGAAGCCAGCCAGCCCTTCCCCATCCCCCTCTTCCTGCTCAGGGCCTCTCCTCCCTCCTCCCTTGGTTCCTGGGAGACTAACAGCCCTGTTCAGATCTCCTTGGGGCAGTGGCTCCTTTCCCTGAGAGCCTTTCTTTCCAGACCTGGTATCATGGCTTAATGATGTTCCTCCAATAACAGGAAGGTAATTGATTGTTAAGTGAAAATATAAATTGTAATTGAATCCGTCACATTTCAGTTTTTCATTATCGTGTGACAAGTCTCTTAGAGCATTTGCAAGGACTGCAGGGATGGGGGAGGGGTAGAGAGTGAGAAGAGGACCAGTGTCCTGTGTTCCCATATCCCCCGTGGCAGGTGTGCCTCACTGAATCTCTTGCACATGCGAGAGTGTCCGTGGGTGTGCCTGCACCTCTGTACAAGGTCTAATGAAGCTGCTTTAAATGAGGTGAAATGCTTCCAGGCCCTTGGCTGGAATACGTAGGCTTGGTTCAAGCTACAGCTTTGTATTTCTGGTTTCCTAGCGCATGTTTGGATTCTAACAAGCTCACACAGTCACAGGTATGCCGGACATGTTCACTGTTTTGATCTCATTTATTAGGAAGGAGGAAGTGTAGCATGGTGGTTAAGAAGTGGGTTTGTGAACCAAGTTGCTTGGATTAGTCTAGCCATTCTTCCACTTAGTGCATAGCCTTGGGTAAGTTACTAACTGATCTGTGTCTCTGTTTTCTCATCTGTAATATAAGGATCATAAGAAATATTTCTGCTTAGGGTTATTGTGAGGATTAGACAGGGTTAATTTAAGTAAAGCACTTAAAAAACACCTGCTATGAAAAAGAAGGAGAGAATATATGTATGTATATGTATATTGTTGTTGTTTAGTCCCTAAGTCATGTATGACTCTGTGATCCCATTGACTGTAGCCCTCCAGACTCCTTTGTCCCTAGGATTTCCCAGGCAGGAAGACTGGAGTGGGTTGCCATTTCCTCGTCCAGGGGTCTTCCCAACCCAGGGATCGAACCCGCCTCTCCTGCGTCTACTGCACTGGCAGGTGGATTCTTTACCACTGTGCCACCACGGAAGCCTATACATACATATATATGTTCAACTGAATCACATTGCTGTACAACTGAAACTAACTTGATATTGTAAGTCAACTGGACTTCAAAAAAGAGGAAAAAATATACATGGTAAAAACTCAGTAATCATTAAAAATTACTAGTATTATTCTGTTTCTGAAACATCTGTGTTTGTATGAGCCTTGCTACCTAAAATATAGAGACGGGGGCCAAGCTCCTGTGCTCCTGGTTTATTGGGAAGCAGGGAGCGTTAATCCCAAGTCAAGAGTGAGGGGTGAAGAGGAGTGAGGCAGGGAAGGGAGGGGAGAAAATGCCAGGGGGCCTTTTGTGGGGACTCCAGTTTGCCCCATCTTCACAAAAACAGATTTCTCCAGGGGACCACATGGAATGACTACACTTGCAAATAGTCCAGTGGGGGGTTGGAGATTGGGGTTGGGGGCAGGAGGAAGGGAGGTACTTCATTTATGGATTCTTCCTAGCTCCTATCTCCAATTGCTTCAGGTTCACCCCAAAGCCAATGCCATAGGGCATTGTGTCCCTGGAATTTCTGGGCCAGGTTATGCAGCCCCTCCTGGCAGCTGCGGGGAATCAGGGCCTGTGTGTTCTCCTTATTCTAGGGCTGGGTGCTGGAGCTCTGGAGGCTTCTGTCCTGGGCAGTGAACAGGAGGCTGTACCAACTCCCATTCCCTACCACCCCCACCCCAGCAGGTGTTTAGGATGCTGGGGAAATGGTGGCCAAATTTCCCCGCTGATCACATAGCTGAGGCCTGGGGGATACGTGCCACGGAGTGTCACTCAGGTCAACTCATACCCTCCTATGACCTTGTTTTGTTTTAAAATCTCATGTGAGGAAGCAATGCCCTGACTTTTTCCCTGAAAGGGAAGGTGCTGTCTGACTCCTTCAGGGACTGGAAACCCTATAAAGACAATAGCTACCCTGAGAATCTGATCTTATTCCCATCTAGTGCTGAAGGATCTACCACACACAGAGGCTCAATAGATGCTGTGTAATATCCCTCCATATTTTCATCCATTCATATTTTGTTGATATTTACATAAAATAAAACGCATAGATCCTAGAAGTTCAATTTGATGAATTTTGACAATTGTATGGGCTTCTCAGGTGATGCTAGTGGTAAAGAATCTGCAGGCCAATGCAAGAGACACAGGTTCGATCCCTGGGTCAGGAAGATCCCCTGGAGGAGGAAATGACAACCCACTCCAGTATTCTTGCCTGGGAAGTCGCATAAACACAGGAGCCTGGTGGGCTACAGTCCATAGTGTTACAAAGAGTCACACAAGACTAAGCAACTGAGCATGCACAATAGTTGTATACACTTGTGTAATTGCCACTGAAACAACATGTAAAACATCTCTATGTTTCCAGAAACTTCCCTCATTCAAAGTAATTCCTATTATCCTATTTTGAAGTTCACTTATCCTCTTTTCTACTTTGTCCAGTTTGCTTTAACCCTGTCAAATGAATTATTCACTTCTGATATTGTATTTCTTATTTATAGCATTTCCATTTTGTTCTCTTTTGTAATTTCCAACTCTCTAATAAAATCCCTCATCTTTTCACACATACTGCCTTTAGCATATTTATCATAGACATTTTTTTTCCCTCTGCAAGTTCCCTGTATGAAAAATTCAATGTTTGGACCTTCTCTTATTCTGATTCCATTGCTCTTTTTCTCTTTTGACCATGTGTCACATTTTCTTGTTTCTTTGTGTGTTTCCTTTCTTTTTTTTTTTACTGTGTGCCACGTCAGATGTATGAAAAGGACTAACGTGGGAGAAGTAAATACACTTTACCTCTAGAAATGAGAAAGCCCCCATCTTCTGTCAAGCTGGTAATTCGGAAGGATGAGTGAATCCAGTATGTTGAGCTGGGCCTGAGCTCTGTGGCGGCTTGCGTTAGATTCAGTTCACTTCTAGCTTTAAATATTCGGAGTGTTTGCTCAAGACTGCCCCTTCAGCAGGGCCTGGGATCTGAACAGAGGTGAGATTAAAGAGATCTTTAAGCTTTATAGCTTCCTGGACAATGGAAGGCTCTGTTCTAATAGCCCACCTGCCAGATTTTTTCTGGAGACTTCTCTGTTTTCTTCAGTGCTGCTTTACCACTCTCCCCCCGCATCCCTGCGTACCCTCACCTCAGCAGGTGTTTGGGATGCTTGGGAAATGGTGGCCAAGGTTCTGCACCAGGTAGGTGAGGCCTAGGGGATATGTGGGACCCACTTTCACTCAGATCAACTCATACCCTCTTATGACCTTGTTTTGTTTTAAAATCTCACATGAGGAAACAATGCCCTGACTCCTTCCCTGATTTTCTGTTCCTCGGGAAGC
Organism: Okapia johnstoni; assembly: GCA_024291935.2. Lineage (NCBI taxonomy): Eukaryota > Metazoa > Chordata > Mammalia > Artiodactyla > Giraffidae > Okapia > Okapia johnstoni. The sequence continues at coordinate 64,232,384 of CM044306.1, read as the reverse complement.
TTCTCTCCATCTTGTTCCCCTGCTCCCAGCCTTTGGAGGGCTCTTCCAGTGCACTCAGCACAGACCTTCAGAGCCTTGAAGGGTTGGCTCCTGCTCCTCTGCCTGCCTGAGTCCCATACTTCAGGTGCTGCACCCGGGCACCTTCTATGAGCCATGGGATCTCAGGGAGTTTTTCTCAGCTCTCTTGCAGTGGGTCCCTGTCTTGCACTTTGTGGGAGGGAAGTTCTCCATCAGGTCTCTGCCCTGCCCCCAGCCTTTAATATACCACGCCCGTAGTGAAGGGCTACGGGAAAGATAGGGGCAGGGGTGCTGAGTTGTTCTCTGGAAGTATTACCATGGGCTTTCTATCTCACCAGCTCACACAGACCGTGGGAGATTTATGAACTGTTCGACTGGTTTCTCCGTGCCTTTGTCTCTATTGAATTCCTCCTTTCCCACCTCTCCACCAAGGATGCCAGGAGCTCTGAGTCTCTACTCTCCAAGGAAGGGCTCATTGCTTTCTGGAATTTAATTCATTTAGGCTTATTGATATCGTCAGCTCTCTGATGAGTTTAAAAGCTATAATTTTACAGCTTATCTGGCTTCTTCTAAGGGTAACATGGAAGCGACACTCCCTTGTGACTTTCTGCTTTCGAAAGCAAACATCCATGTTTTATAGCTCTGCTCTCTGCAAGTCTTCACTGGGGGCAACAGCAAGTTTCATATCTGGCAGCCAAAGATTATTAGACTCCAACCAATGGCTGTTTTGTTCTTCTGACATCCAAAGACCCATCCATTTAGATGCAGACATCGACACTCTTAAATAAAGCTTTTCACTTTTCCAGGTCACTGCCCCTAACATTTGGAAAGCAATATCGAGAAGCAATATTAATCTGAATGGGCTGATTTCGGTTAGGGGGGTTTAATAAAGTAAATATTTTCTCTGTGATTTTGAGCAGTGGTTCCAGCCTTCTGCAGCACAATAGCAATCAGAGCCTTCCCCCTCCTACGCCCACCCCCCCACTCCCGCCCTCTGCCAGATCTAGGCCTGCTGCCGGGGGGCAGAGGAGGAGTCTCCCAAGGTAGACAAGCCATCCAGTTCCTCCTCTGCTTTCATTTTTCCTGTGATCAGGGAGGACTGCTCTGAATGATCCCTAGTATTCACCACCTACTGGACATAAAAACACCTTCTGCTCTGTCCAGGGTCTAATTTCTTCCAGAGGCTCAATCTGCCTTTGCTTTGGGTCTAGGGCTCTCCTCCTCCTCCTGGTACGTTGACATCCCAGAGCATCCCTTGGAAGGAATGCTGAGAAATCACTAGAGGCTAACAAGGAACCTTGGAAGGCAAAAGGACTCAGTCAATTGGGAGGAGGTGGTGAGTGTGTACTTTGTCAAAAATCACAGAGTACTGCAGTTGTTGTAAATCCCTGGGCTCCAGCAGGTGGAAACACTGTAGGCATGGTTACAGTGCCAGAGCTAATGAGCCATTTTTTCCAAGCATGGTAATAATAAGTTTAATTAATGAAGATGGTTCTCCACGCTCACAGTCGACCATACAACCTGATGCACTTGGGAGCGTGTGCGTATAGGGGCAGGCAGGCTGGAGAGGCCCCTCTTTATACTTTCCTGCTCCATCAAGTGTCAAGGTCACTCTTTGTGACTTGGGTTTGGCCCATAATGATGGAGCAGGGAAAGTTAACTCCAAGGCATGTTTCTGGTGAAGGATAGAAACACTTTCTTTAGTAAGATATCTAAACAGATCTATCAGAGCTTGAAGTGGCACATTTCTCATAACTTTATCATCAAATTATAAGAAAATAATTGTTCTAGAACTGTTTGTGCAATATGATGAAGATCCTGGTGATATAGAGTGTGGACCCCGACTCCTAGGTCAGTGTTACCACTAGATGTGGTGGTGGTCAGTGTTATTATCATACAAAGCAGCTTTGTAGATTTCAATCTCCTTCCATCGACTTTTTGAGAGTTCTTGAGGAAACCATTAAGCAAGTTTCTATTTTCACAGCTCTAGTCTGCAGAGTCATATAGGATATTGCCCCTGGGCGTCTAATATGCGATTCAGATTTGACAACTTCAGTTACAGGACTCTTGATTTTTTTGTAAATCTCATGCCTCAATCCTCCTCATCCACCTCTTTTAAAGCCACAAATCTCAGCACCATCTTTGACGTTCTCTTTTTAAAATTCTCTATATTCAAATCATTGCAAATCCTCTTGCTTTTACCTATAACACATATCTATCTATATTGTGAATGTATGTGTGTATATACATGTGCGTGTGTGCATGCACATATGTGTATTTGCATGTATCTATGCATGTGTGTATATACATGTATGTTGTTTCTCTTCCACCTTCCCAGCTAGCATGTGAGCTGCAGGACCAAATATCTTGACTATCACTTTTGTATCCTTTGTGCTTAGTACACTCTGAATACCCAAATGAACCCTGAAAGAAAACATCTGAAATTTCGGTCAGAAATTAAGTATCTTCCACACTGAGAGGGTGCCAAACTCCAGAGAGGCAGGATTATTTATCGAATTTCACTGGAGAAACAAATTCTTGGTAAAAACACATACTGGGGAGATGCCTGGTAATGATAAAAATGATGGGTTCAATGTTCTTTAGAACAAGGTTGCCCACTGATGGCCTGAGGTCCTGATCTGGCCAGCGTAATATTATAAAATTTTTGAATTAGTTGACAACATAAAATGAAATCAATTTTCAGTGTGTCTTGAAAGTCTGGGTTGTCTGTCGAGGTAGAACTTGCATTCCTGTTCATCAAGGCACTGATGAGACTGGGACTGTGAAGTGTCTGCCCTTGAAACAGGATGCATGCTGTCCATGGCCACAGAAGTTTCTTTCTCAGCCCATTTCCCTTATTTGCACCACCTGCCTGGCCTGTGTAGACCTCTGAGTTTGAGGCCTTGTCCACTCTGAATTTCTACAAACTATCCTTCTGAGCAGGCATGCGGTGAGGACACTTCCCTAGCATCCTTCACTTATCACCAGCCTGGGACTGGCCTCCAGCCCTTAATGGACACAAGGAGATTTAAGGGCCAGTGCCCGGTCCCCATTTGGACCTGGTCATGTCATCCCACCACCCAGCATCTTCCTTCTTCTCTGGCTGTTTCCCAGACATTTTCATAAAGGCTTGGTGAAGACAGGCTGAGTGCTCATGTCAATCAGAGACTCCACTCCTTTGGAAATGACTCAGAATTCGAGTCCTGCTGGAATTTGGACTGTAGGGTCATCCCCCTAAAGACCATCTGTTGACTGGAAGAAGACCTGATCTGAGTGTCATGCCCTTCTTGTCACCCACGATGGGAATGTGTTCTCTTTCACTTCATCTTGAACAACACAGCACTCCTGTTAGTCAGAAGATTCTTTGGAGTCCAGTCCTTCTTCTTCCTCACGCTTGTACTGAGGAAGCTGTGGTCCTTCCAGGAAAAGAAAGAGCCTGCCTGGGTGAGAATCAGGGTGTCAGTCATCCCATGTTCTTGTTCCCTCGTACATGTGGCCAATTTCCTGGAGAGTTTTATATTTTTCAAGGGTGGCAGGAGGTCAGGCTTCTGTGAGAAATTACTCCCTTAGATGAAGTTGTGAATCAGAATTTCTCTTAATATTTACACAACCAGGCAGCATCAGCGTGGAGTCCAGGAGATTTCCCCTGGGTTAGAAATGCCTAATCATTTTGTTATGTTGGTGGGTTATTTTTAAGTCACAGAAGAAATATCAATAGACAGCACCACACTAGCACATGTATGGCATAAACCTCTGACTCAGACCTCTGCATTCCTCACGGTGATCACATCCCAGCAGTCTTCCCACTTATCCTATTGTTGTTTTAGGACATTCCAATGATCAATAGGTTTAACTCCTGTCTCAGAGGGAGGCCCCAGTAATGAACAAAAGGCACTGGCTACAAAAGATGCCACTTTCCATGATCACAGGTAATTTGCTAGTTTTCTCAGAAGACAAGCTCAAGACAGTTTCACAAAATGTCTGCTTTCAGAATCACTAGCCATTGATTAAATTTTTCTTTGGGAGAATTTTGCTTAAAAGAAATAGCTGGGTGAATAAGGGTGTTGTCCACAGGGTGATCGCAGGATAGCACGGCCTGAGTCTACTTGAGTTGGTCTCACTGCCAGCTCTTTGGAAGGCAGAGCTGAGTGGGGACACTTTACCTGTCCTGGGTGTCCAGTTTCTGTGACAGCTGTGTGTTTTACCACTGAGGTTCATCCTTTACGTTGATGTCTATTAGTGAATTCATAAATACAGCCTCAAGAATGCTACCTGTCCCTTAGCTCTTGAACCATCATTACCATCCAGAATGATAAATCCTTTGTAGGAGTCACCTTGGTTCATCAGAGGAAAAGAAAATACTGATGTGCTTTCAAATGGTAGAAAAGTAGAGAGAGTTAGAGGGTTTTTCTTTTTCTTTTTTTTTTAAATATAGCTGAATAGGATTTTAAGAAAGCAGAATTATAATGTGGAATGAAAAGAAAGCGAGAGGTTGGGTCAGAAACTGGGTTATCAGTATAATGCAGAAAGGGAAAATAAATGCTAATAGACTGCACACATGCCCTTTCTGCTAGATTAGAGACCAGGAGGGCGCTTGCTGAAAGCTGCCCATTGTGCGGCCGAACAGAACACAGGGTCTAGGCTATTATCCCCTCCTTGGCCCCTTGTGCCACACAGATGGAGGCTCTTTGCTCTCTTATCGGGGCCGTGCATTCAGTCTCTGTAGCCTGATCTCTCCCTCAGTCTTCTGCTCTTACAGAATGGATTGATCTGCTGAAAGAGAGGGGCTAGAAGAGGGGCCAACTCTGGAGGAAAAGGGGAGCACGTGATAACAGCTCGGGAGACCAGGTGCGAGTGAGGGTGGGCGAGAGGGAGAGCTGGCCCCCTGGTGCCGTGCAGGGTCAGTAGCCTAGCTCTCTCTCTGCCCTGGATGTAGCCGCCTGGAAAATGGCCTCGTGCCCTGGTGCTCAGGGGTGCCTACGCTCCCAGCTGTTGAACAAGCAGCCTGATTCCCTCCCCCAGGGATGCTGAGCCTCTGGGCTGGCCTCGATGCGATGCCTGCCTTCACCGCTCTGTCCCAGGAGACCCAGAGCTCTGCCCTGAAGCTGGCTGACCGGAGCTGCCAATTCAGCAGAGGTGAGCAGGGGCCAACGACAGGGGGCTGATGGAACTGGTTCCTTCCAAGGGCGCCTACCTGGGAGGATGAAGGGGTCAGCCTCAGGGCTAAATCCAGGGCCAGGCTGGACCTGGCCCCAGCCTCCCCTCCTCACTCGCACAAAAGCCTGAGACTGCCTTCACATCCATATTCTCCTGCTCACCAGCTAGGGGGCCTCGGGAAATCTACTTAGCTTCTCTGCGCTGTCTTTTTTTCATCTACAAAATGGTACCTAACTGAGAGTGTTACTGAGAAGATGAAGAGAGCTAATTTGTGGAAAGGGCTTGGTCTGATGAGTGTTTTAGAACAGCACCTGACACAGTTAGCTGTTATTACTACCACCACCATTAATATTGTCCTTTTATACAGTATTACAATTTTATACAGCCTGATGCTGGGAAAGATTGAGGGCAGGAGAAGAGGGCATCAGAGGATGAGATGGCTAGATGGCATCACTGACGCAATGGACATGAACTTGGGCAAACTTCAGGAGATGGTGAGGGACAGAGGGGCCTGGTGAGCTCCAGTGCATGGGGTTGCAAAGAGTTAGACATGACTGAGCGACTGAACAACAACAGTATCATTAATACTACCCATCTTTATTATCAGTGTCTCTACTAACATTGCATAGTATTATTAGTCTAACATTCACCTGCTATAGTTTATAATATGTGTGTACCTATTTATATATGGCATCATTTGTAGAATTTTTGGTGAGTTACTTAGTGTCTCTGAGCCTCATTTTCTGTTCTGCGGAGTGAGGTTAACAAGTGGCATTGTTGGAAGGATAATGAGATAATGAATATAAATTACCCAGTATGGAGGCTGACACACTGAAGAAGCTCAGTAAATGGGAACTAGTGTTATTTTAACTCACCTACGTGAATGTGTTGTGTGGACCTGCCTGCGTGCTCTTTGCATCCAGGTAGTTAGGTTTCGGTCTGTTTGTGTTTTATGAGCATTTGGAGGATGGCACATGTGTCTGTGGGCAGGTGCCTGAGGGCTGGTCAGGTAGGCTTAATTGGCCAGGTCCTGTTCATGGCTCCCATGAACTTTTGAGCACAGCTTCTGTCTCTCTTGGAACAATTGAGCTGCCTGGTGTACTGTGAAGCCCGGAAATGCAGCTCCGGTTGAGCTAAGAGGCTTGAGTTAATCCTGACTTTCCTGGCTGTGCTGGATGAAGCTCAGAACCCCCCCAGCTCTGCTACAGGTTGGTGGCATGATTTCTACGTTTTATGCATCTCTGGTCTCTCTTTTCTGTACTTTCCTTAACTCTGTGGACCCCAGAGACTCCATTTCTTCCATTCCTCTAGAATAGAAGAATATGCCCCCAGGAAAGAGTGAATGAATGGTGTGTTCCCCGGGGAATCTCCTATCAATGACGTGTCCGGTCCTCAGAGCATCTCTGTGCTCTCCCTTTGTGGTGGAAGCTGAATGTGAACCTAGAGGCAAGGGTCTGATCCAGCAGGCCAGGCCAGAGAGAGGAAGAGGTTGGCAAGAACCAAGGAAAGCAGCAGGAGAGAAGGACTCAGGATCCTCTTCTTTGCTGTGGTTCATGTGTCCTTATCTGAGTGAGGACTGGAGGAAACCACAGAGGGGAAGGGGGAGCTTCCCCAGGTCTGGCTGCTGTCCCCTTAATAATTAAGACAGTGGTGCCTTACCCCTGCAGGGGACAGAGGTAAAGGGTCCTTTCTTGGTTATGCACATGCCTGTGTATAACCCTGGGGAACACCATTCGCATTCCTAGTCATCCTAAGTTTATAGCACCATTATGACTAGTTTTCCAGCAGATGGCCATAAAGTGTCTTGAGAAAGCAAGGTCTCTTTCTTCCTTTGTAATGTGTGCAAGATCACCATGTTGGTTACTAAAGGGTCTGTGATTCTCCATCTCTTCTGCTGCCTCCATCTGTTCTCCAACCCTCCGTGTGTCCCCCTTCCAGGTCCCCAGCCACAGCATTTTTCCTCCTCCCTCCTCCCCTACTCTTGATTTTACCCGTGAGATTTTCACTTAGTAATTGCAGGAATCAGGTAAAAATTAACAGCCAGGGGGTGCGTACACAGCTCAAAGGAGCTATAATATGTGCCCATCTCAATTTTCCTCCTGAGTTAGGTGAGCTGAGCCCCTTCCTTGATAGCTTTCACTAGCAACCCTCTCTTTTTGTTTCCTGGAGCCAGCGCTGCTTCCTGCCTATCCAGTCTTGATTGTCAGATATTCCTGGAGTTGAAGGACCTTAGTCTCCTCTCCCACATCTTCCTTATGTAGTACAGCAGTTCTTACCCTTGACAGCAGAGGAGAGGGTGGCCCTCTTAATGTGTAAGTCCTCTTGCTGGGCTGGTGGATCCAAACGTGTTGGAGGAGATTGGCTGATACCAAGAGAAAGCACCAGTTCTTTCTCTTTAGGACTTTGCCACTCATCTAGACTTTGTGCTTAGTCGCTCAGTCGTGTCCTACTCTTTACAACCCCATAGACTGCAGCCTGCCAGGATCCTCTGTCCATGGAGATTCTCCCGGGAAGAATACTGGAGTGGGTTGCCATGCCCTCCTCCAGGAGATCCTCCCAACCCAGGGATCAAACCCAAGTCTCCTGCATTGCAGGTGGATTCTTTACCATCTAGGCCATCAGGGAAGCCCCACCTAGACTCTACCCTACTGGTTCAAGGTAGTTCTTACTTAGTTAACAAGTTCAGTTCAGTTTAGTCGCTCAGTCGTGTCCGACTCTTTGCGACCCCATGAATTGCAGCACACCAGGCCTCCCTGTCCATCACCAACTCCCAGAGTTTACCCAAACTTATGTCCATCGAGTTGGTGATGCCATCCAGCCATCTCATCCTCGGTTGTCCCCTTCTCCTCCTGCCCCCAATCCTTCCCAGCATCAGGGTCTTTTCCAATGAGTCAGCTCTTTGCATCAGGTGGCCAAAGTATTGGAGTTTCAGCTTCAACATCAGTCCTTCCAATGAACACCCAGGACTGATCTCCTTTAAGATGGACTGACTGGATCTTCTTTCAGTCCAAGGGACTCTCGAGAGTCTTCTCCAACACCACAGTTCAAAAGCATCAATTCTTCGGCGCTCAGCTTTCTTAATAGTCCAACTCTCACATCCATACATGACTACTGGAAAAACCATAGCCTCCTAGATGGACTTTATTGACAAAGTAATGTCTCTGCATTTAATATTCTATCTAGGCTGGTCATAACTTTCCTTCCAAGAAGTAAGTGTCTTTTAATTTCATGGCTGCAGTCACCATTCTGCAGTGATTTTGGGGCCCCCAAAAATAAAGTCTGACACTGTTTCCACTATTTCCCCATCTATTTCCCATGAAGTGATGGGACCAGATGCCATGATCTTAGTTTTCTGAATGTTGAGCTTTGAGCCAACTTTTTCACTCTCCTCTCTCACTTTCATCATGAGGCTCTTTAGTTCCTCTTCACTTTCTGCCATAGGGTGGTGTCATCTGCTTATCTGAGGTTATTGGTATTTCTCCCAGCAATCTTGATTCCATCTTGTGCTTCATCCAGCCCAGCGTTTCTCATGATGTACTCTGCATGTAAGTTAAATAAGCAGGGTGACAATATACAGCCTTGATATACTCCTTTTCCTATTTGGAACCAGTCTGTTGTTCCATGTCCAGTTCTAACTGTTGCTTCCTGACCTGCATACAGGTTTCTCAAGAGGCAGGTCAGGTGGCCTGGTATTCCCATCTCTTTCAGAATTTTCCACAGTTTATTGTGATCCACACATTCAAAGGCTTTGGCATAGTCAATAAAGCAGAAATAGATGTTTTTCTGGAACTCTCTTGCTTTTTCGATGATCCATCGGATGTTGGCAATTTGATCTCTGGTTCCTCTGCCTTTTCTAAAACCAGCTTGAACATCTGGAAGTTGACAGTTCACATCTTAGTTAACAAAGCCATGCCCCAAACAGGAAATATTTTTAGAATGGGCATCTTGAGTGCTGAGGGCAGTTGCTCCTGGGCACTACTAGGCCCTGTATATAGTTCCTTTAGCCTCCAATGTAGAAAGTCATATTTTGGAAAGATCTTGTACTTGGAAGTAGACAGAGTTTGAGTCCCAGTACTGCTACTTTCTACTCTTCCACCTTTGGTAGTGATGTAAATTTTGAACCTCAACTTTTTACTCTGTAAAATGGAGTAATAGTAGTTACATTGCTTACCGAGTTGGATTTTTCTTTTGGACACTAAAGCTGGATTAAAGCATGAGAAAGACTTTTGAGGGTTGTGAAAATATTAGGTGAAAGATATTTACCTCCACGGCAGGACTCCTGAAACTATCCCTTCCCCTCATCTCAGGCAGTAACACCGTTGTGAGGCCCAGCACTTTTGGACTAATGTCTCTGCCAAGGATAGATCAACATTAGTTACATTTGGGCATTCATTTCAGCACCCTTCTTTATTTCTCCAACATTTGGTGGTTAGCCCCTACTAAACATCAAACTTTTTATGAAGAAACAGGGTCAGTATGCAAAAAATGAAGTCCACTGGAGAAACCCACCCATCAGTTGGGGCTGGCTGGACCAATGTGTGACCAGTGAAAAGATGAATTCAGTCTAAGGTTTTAGCATCTGTGCTTAATGTCATACTACTGCATCTGACAATTATGCCCTTTAGGTCCCCCCTTCCCAGAACCAGCTAATTCTCACAGGCCAGGGCTCTGATGGGGGCATGAGATTTGTGTGTTGCAGCCTCTGGCTGTCCTTCTCAGCTTTCCACTCCAGTCGGGTTCCCAGGCCATGAATCTACAGATGTTCCTTTCTCAGACCAGAGTCCAACCCCGATGAAGCTGGACATCTCTTCTTGCTGTGTGGGGCTCTGCATGGAGGCTGCTTCCAAAGGATGGAGTCCCTTCTCTGCTGAGAGGAGCCAGTGGCCAGAGCCCTTCATATGATGGCCTCACATGGGGGCAATTCAAGGATCTGCCCGAATCATTCTTCCCTCTGATTTTCCACATGGTCTGCTACTGCTGCTGCTAAGTCGCTTCAGTCGTGTCCGACTCTGTGCGACCCCATAGACGGCAGCCCACCAGGCTCCCCCATCCCTGGGATTCTCCAGGCAAGAACACTGGAGTGGGTTGCCATTTCCTTCTCCAATGCATGAAAGTGAAAAGTGAAAGTGAAGTTGCTCAGTCGTGTCCGACTCCTAGCGACCCCATGGACTGCAGCCTACAAGGCTTCTCTGTCCATGGGATTTTCTAGGCAAGAGTACTGGAGTGGGTTGCCATTGCTTTCTCCACATGGTCACTTGCCATAAAAAACTGACTCTGAGAAAAGAAATTCCTCAGCATTTTGAATACTTTGATACATAGGTGAAACAAATCAGTGTGAATTTTCCCTACACTCTCAACACTTTGTTTCTGAATAATAATAAAAAAAAAATCCCTGAAGCAAATACTATTTTGAGACTAATTTCTGGAGTCTCCTAGCAGGGAAATCACTCTTTTACTTGCTGTGATGTTCTTTTTAGTCTTAAAAAGAAAAGACTTAGGGGAAGATGATGGCTTTTATATTTTAAACACTGAGCAGGTGTCTCGAGAAGGAAGCCCTGAAAGCTTTGGTGGCTGCAGGGGACAGAGCAGGGGGAGACAGGAAGAGGGACCAGATGGAGATTTGGGCTGGAAATTAGAATACTCCAATTCAGCAGTTCCCAACCAGCCTTGCTATAGAACCATTTGAGAAGGATTTTTTAAACAACTATTTGGGAAGTTTTTTTTTTTTTTCTTTTTAAAGAACCAGTTCCCACAGCCTTCCCTAGGTAATTTTGATTTAGATTGTCTGGCATAGGGTCCAAGAATCATGATTAAAGACCCATTCTACACCTAGGGATCAGAATTACCATAGGAGAATTGGGGAAAAATTATTTTTAAAAGCTGCCCACAGTGGTTCAGATGGAGGCAGGTCCCAGTGCTCAGACATTTTCAAAAACAGCTGACCATTTCCAAATGCTGCATCATATTTGGGGGGCTCCCTGTGATAAAGCACACTGGCACTCACTGGGGGCCTCCAGCAGGCATATGTGCAGGTGTGACAGGGAGCTTCTTGCTCAAGGGTGGGAGGGGACTGACTGTGTGATCTCAAAGCCCACCTCTGACTTCGGATCAGCACTGTGTCCCCCAGAGCTGTCTGCCTAACATAAAGCCATGTTCAGATTCATGTCCAATGTGAATGGAAGACATGGTTGGAAAGAAAGAGGCCATGGTGGAGTTGGTAGTGGTGGTAGGGGCTTCTTCAACCCATGAGAGCCCCTCTTATGTTCATCTCTATAAACTCTGGGAATAAACTGTAGATGTCTTTGCTTTGACAGTGTTGTTTCACATAATCTTCCTGCATCAAGCACTTTGCACATCCCTCTCTGTGTATCCATTTTGCCCTCCATGAAGGCTCATTTCCCAGTCTATCTTCAGTGAAGCTTCCTTTTGCAACCATATCAAGTGTGGAGCTGGGTGGTGGAAAGAGTCAGAGGGAAATTAGCAGGCATCTCTGCATAGCTGAGCCTGAGGACAGTATTGGCCCCAGGATGTGGTAGCTGGTCTTTGCCTGGGGTTTTGGATTTAGGCTAGGAGCTGGTGGTAATGGGACCTCTGGAAGCCCCCACATGTATCCTCGTCCCTGCTGGCCTTGTGTAGAGTGTTCAGCTCTGATGATGACTAGCATGTCCCTGGGAGTGACCAAGGCTCCACCAGCATTAGGAGATGGGGTGGGAGGGGATGTTAATTTTTCCTTAGGGGTTGTATGTCATGAAAACAAACAACCAAACAAACCTTAAATCCAAAGAGTTAAGGTTGGGTCAGAGTTCTGTTCATTTTCAGTCATATGCCAGAGATCTTGGAGAAGTCAATGTTTTTGATCGTTGGCCTTCTTAGCTGTAATATTTGAGTACTAATGCATAATCAGGTTGTCAAGAAGGATTAAGTGAGATTATGTCTGGTGCTGTGTAAATTATAAATGTTATATAAATGTGAAGAGCTGTTATTGTTATCTAAAACTCTAGTCTTGTGCGGATTACAAAAAGCTCGCATCTGAGTCAAAAGGATTTTGTACAATTTTTAGACCTTTATTTTTTAATTAATTTTTTATTGGAGTATAGTTGATTTGCCATGTTGTGTTCATTTCTGCTATACAGCACAGTCAACCAGTTATACATACACACACACACACACACACACACACACACACATCCACTCTTTTTTTAGATTCTGTTCCCATTAGGTCATTACAAAGTATTGAATAGAGTTCCCTGTGCTATATACAGTAAGTAGGTTCTTATTAATTATCTATTTTATATGTAATTGTGTGTATATGTCAGTCTCAACCTCCCAATTTATCCCCCTCACCCAGACCTTTAATTTTTAGGAAAAAAGCATTTTTCTGTTCTCCCAATGTGAGTCACATTTATGGGACCCTTATTATGGGGTTTGGTACTGGAGAGACCAAGAGGAACTAGATCAGGTTTATGCCTTTGTACAGCTCATAGTATAATGAGTTCATTAAAAAAGGACTAAATTATCCTAAATTGCAATGCTTAGTATTACAGAGAGGAATGCCTAGGTTCAGAGATTGGGCAGACAAGGAAGTGATGAGGATGCAGGCAGAAAGAGCTTCTTAATAAAACTGGTATTTGGGTCTTGAAGGAATTCTCCAGGAAAATATGCATGAATGAAGTGTTTAGTCATTTAACATTATATCTGGCATGTTCTAAATGACACTTTGTAGATGCTCTGGGTCATTCAGTTATATTCCTGAGAAAAGTGTTGGCTGGACTGAAACTCTGAATTCTGTCTCCATTACTGTAGGAGCAGCAAAGTTCTGTGTTCTGTTCTTTCAGTCTCAGCTGGGTGGGTTCTTGTCTGTCTCACATGTGTGTTGTCCAGGGGACAGCCAGAGATTTAGACAGAATTTACAAGCAGAATATAGGGCTCCCCCACCTGGGCTTATTCCCTTTTAGATTACTCCCTCTGTTTCTCAACAACTGTAGGCGCCATGAATTCTGTCCTCTGCCTCTGCAAGCTGGTAAGACAGTTGGATTTCTATCAAGTTTTAGCTGTTCACTTGCTGCTGACTGAAGTCTGCCTTTAGGTTAAAAAAAAAATGTGAAAATGGAGAATTAACTGAGTGCCATTTCTTTCTTCTGATTGTGGTCTCCTATCTAGTTTCATCTTGTTTTTGACACTTTCATATAGCTGTTTTAAAAATATTCTCCACTGTTTATAGTTGTTATCTGCAGAAGGGCTGCTCTAATAGGAGATACCTGGTCATCACACTTAACAAGCAAGCTCTTTAATTAGAGGGACAGGAATACAACATAGGGAGAAGCCAGAGAATGACTCCAGAAACATGATATGGGCAAGTACATCATTCACTCTCATAATTATTTATCCAGCAAAAAATTTTTGAGCATGCATTGTGGGCAGAGCTCTTCCCCTGGCATAGGATAACATAATGTTGTCTGTAGATACACATTCTATAGTCATGGAAACACACTGCATAGTCATTCAAGCTAAGAGAGATTATTTAGAATAAATTGATTCAAGAAGAGATCTGAAAACAGCTCCCCAACCCCCACCCCAGAATTAGGCTTTTCAAAGGAGAGATAAAAATTGTCTACATTTTTGCTTTCCTGTATGATCTTCACTAGTCCAGATGGCTATTGACCACTTGAATTGTGATTAATCTGAAATGAAATGTGCCTTAAGCATAAAATGCACATCAGATCTCATAAACTTAATATGAAAAAATGTAAAATATCTCATTAATACTTTTCCATAATGTGCTCCTTTGGATATATTTGATTACATAGATGAAAATATAATTACTTTCACCTGTTTCTTTTTACTTTTTGATGTGTACGTTTCTGACACAACCTGGGTGTCCCACACATTTAACTCAATTCTGACACTATCTGGATATCGGCAGATCCCACAGGTCAAAGGCTCAGTCCCACAAGACTGACCCCAGTTCAGATGCTAACCACAAGGCCAGGTTGTCACTTGTGCTTTTGACCAACCATCTGTAGATTGGAGGTTTCCATCACCCCCTTTTTAGAGTCAGTTAATTTACTGGACATGGAACAACAGACTGGTTTCAAATAGGAAAAAGAGTACGTCAATGCTGTATATTGTCACCCTGCTTATTTAACTTATATGCAGAGTACATCATGAGAAACACTGGGCTGGAAGAAACACAAGCTGGAATCAAGATCGCCAGGAGAAATATCAATAACCTCAGATATGCAGATGACACCACCCTTATGGCAGAAAGCAAAGAAGAACTAAAGAGCCTCTTGATGAAAGTGAAAGAGGAGAGTGAAAAAGTTGGCTTAAAGCTCAACATTCAGAAAACTAAGATCATGGCATCTGGTCCCATCACTTCATGGGAAATAGATGGGGAAATAGTGGAAACAGTGTCAGACTTTATTTTTTTGGGCTTCAAAATCACTGCTGATGGTGATTGCAACCATGAAATTAAAAGACGCTTACTCCTTGGAAGGAAGGTTATGACCAACCTAGATAGCATATTGAAAAGCAGAGACACTACTCTGCCAACAAAGGTCCATCTAGTCAAGGCTATGGTTTTTCCAGTGGTCATGTATGGATGTGAGAGTTGGATGGTGAAGAACACTGAGGGCCAAAGAATTGATGCTTTTGAACTGTGGTGTTGGAGAAGACTCTTGAGAGTCCCTTGGACTGCAAGCAGATCCAACCAGTCCATCCTAAAGGAGATCAGTCCTGGGTGTTCATTGGAAGGACTGATGTTGAAGCTGAAACTCCAATACTTTGGCCACCTCATGCGAAGAGTTGACTCATTGGAAAAGACCCTGATGCTGAAAAGGATTGGGCAGGAGGAGAAGGGGACAACAGAGGATGAGATGGCTGGATGGCATCACTAACTCTTTGGACATAAGTTTGGGTAAACTCTGGGAGTTGGTGATGGACAGGGAGGCCTGGCGTGCTGCGATTCATGGGGTTGCAAAGAGTCAGACACTACTGAGCAACTGAACTGAACTGAACTGAACTGAATTTGCTACAGTGACTCACAAAACAGAGAAACATTTTACTTAATAGATTACCAGATTATTATAAAATGGTATAACTTAGGAATAGCCAAGTGGAAGAGACTCATAGAGCAAAGTATGTAGGAAGTGGTGGGGAGCGTCCATGTTCTCCCAGAATCTCTATATGTTCACCAACCGGATGCTCTCTAAACCCTGTCCTTTTGGGTTTTTGTGAATGCTTCATTACATGGGAAGGATTGATTAAATCATTGGCCACTGGCCATAAATTCCATCTCCAAGCCTTCTCTCCTCTGGAGAGGTCTGGGGGTGGGAAGGAAGGTTCCAACCCTCCAATAACACAGCTGGTTCCCCTGGCAACTAACCACCTTGGTTCTTTCCAGAGGTCACTTCTTTAGCATAAACTCAGGTGTGGTTGAAAGGGGTCTGTTATGAAAATCAAGTCACCTTTATTGCTCTCATCACATGAAATTCCAAGGGTTTTAGGAGCTTTGTGTTAGAAATGAGAGGAAGATGAGAGGAAATAATTCTTGTAAATCACAATACCACAATGTACTTATTGAAAAATGTAAAATTACTTATAATAGGTCACATTATTTTTCTACTGGACAAAAGCAATCTAGACCAATGGTCAGTAAACATTTTCTTTAAAGGGTCAGCTAATGAATGTTGTAGGACATGTAGGTCACAGGGTCTCTGTTGCAGCTACACAACTCTGCTGTTTTAGTGCAAACACAGCATCAATAATACATATATGGATGAGTGTGAAAATGTTACAATAAAACTTTATTTATAGACACTGATATTTAAAGGTCATATAATTTTAATGTATCCAAAACATTATTATTTCACTATTTCTCCCTCATCATTTAAATATATAAAAACCATTTTTAGTTTGCAGAACCTACAAAAACATATGGCAGGCTGAATTTGGTTGTGTACCATTGTTTGTCAAACCATGGTCTAGAACATCATTTTGAAGGACCTGAAAAACAACTGGTTTTGAAAAATATCCTGTTTAATAAAACACTTGGTAGGCTGATCTATTGTTTCCAGTTCTTCCTGACTTCCTGCATTATAATTCCACATTCACACCTTTTCCCATATGACTTAGCAGAATCAGTTAGTAGGATGGAAAAAGTATTTTCTCATCTCATTGACCATGGGCTTCACCATAAGACTTGTACTGTGTAGTGGGATATAGGTAGGAGTGGTAAATTTCAGGTTGAAGCTTCAGAGGAATTGTGAGTTTACACCTACATTCTTGAAATTTCTGTCATGAAACAAGCTTCCTCTGGGTAGCTGTTGCCATTTCAGCCTGGTTCCCAGACTAACCACTGTGGAATAGACCAGAGAACAAACTTGAATTGAGGTACACCAACCCCAGCCTGAATTTCAGCTTGAAGTAGAGCCACCTAGTCAAGATCAGTATAGATCAGCAAATTCACAGAGGACTCACAAGTCTGAGAAAGGTAAATGTTCCCTCTGTGTGTTACAAATGTTTTGTAAATGCTCATTACACAGCATTTGCTGACCACTACAAATTCTATTTTCATTTCATTTCCATCGAATCTCACTTTATATCTACACATTCTGTCCTTATCAGCAAAATCTGGGCAGATTTCTGCTCATCAAAAGAGGCACCATGGCCACTGCATTTGTGTTGCACTTGCTTCTAGGATTTCTCAGCTTAAGGTATTGTTTATTTCATGCTGACAATGGGGGAAAGACAGCCAGTTAATCTAGCTGCAATTGAATTTAGAAATTACTCAAATCTAATTTTACTTACTTCTTCATTCGCAAGTTACTCTTTCTGCTTTCTTTCATTTGTGTGTGTTTTAAATCATCTCCCACTGTTTATTTTTAATTTCTACTTTATTTTAATTATTTAATAGGTGGCATCTGTGCAGTGCCTGTCATTCATCGAGCAGTTTGTGTTCTGCTTATGGAATCACAAAAATATTTAAGCTGCTGCTTCAATGGTGTCACCATCACTCAGACTTTAGACTATAGGACTCTTCTTTCCCTGTTTGGAAGAACAGAGTTCTCGGAGGTGACCAGGGTTCTTTGAAAAGCTAGCACCCAAACTATACCTGATCCCAGGGAATGGCAAGTAAGGAGGTTTCCCCTCTTTCTCTGCTGCTTTTGAGAAAATACATGTTTTCTTAAACGTCACCAGGTAATGTGACATAGGTGCTTCCCAGGTGGTGCAGTGGTAAAGAATGCACCTGCCAATGCAGAAGACACAGGAGACGTGGGCTTGACCCCTGGGTCAGGAAGATCCCCGGAGGAGGAAATGGTAACCCATTCCGGTGTTCTTGTCTGGGTAAGCCTGTGGAGAGAGGAACCTTGTGGGCTATAGCCCATAAGGTCACCAAAAGTCAGACATGACTGAGCAACTGAGCACATTGAGCATGCAGTGAGACCTGGATGACATTGCATGAAGATTACAGTGGCCATCTGCACCCCAGTGAGAACCAGCGTGTGAGGTTATTCGTTGGTCGCTAGCACTGTCAAAATGAAATGTGACCATGGATGTGGGCAGATTGAGCATCTGGGGAAAGAGTATGATGCCTGGGAAACAGTGGTATGGGCATATTTAGTTGGTTTGCAAAGGAAAGGAACACACAAAGGGGAATGTAGGGAGCTGTTTGGTGCTCTGGAAGGTTCCCTGGAGTCAAACAGTGGGGTTTCCAGACAGACCAGAGCAGTCTGCCCTAGAACAGATTGCAGCTGGGCTGGGGAGACGACACACGGGAAGCAGCAGGAACAAGATAGAGGGACTCCTGCCTGGGTTCCCAGCCTCCCCTCTGGGCCCTGAACCATCTGTTCTGTTCTCCAAGAGCAGCCGGTAGGAACACTATAAGGCTTACATCAGACTATGACTTTCCTCAAAACTTTTCCACAGCTTCCTATTGAATCAAAAGTGGTGCTGACATGCTTACCACCCTTGATCAAACACTGTCTAGTCCTTGACGTTATTTCCTCCCCACCTTCTTCTTGCCGATGGTTCCAGCAGCACAGGCCTTGGTTCTGTTCATCTAACGCATCTTCCACCTCAGTGTTGGCATTGTGTGCTCCCCCACCCCCATGGAAACTTCTTTCAGACAGTAACATAGATAATTTCTTCACTTTATTTAAGTCTCTGCCCAAATGTCACCTCCTCTGACTTGCTTTTATCTCCTGAAAAATACATCCTCTGTCATCATCTATCCCTTGATACCACTTTATTTTTCTCCATAGCACTTATCACTACATTATCTTATACATATAGTTATGATTTCTTGTTAGTTTATCTCCCTCATTAGAACATAGACTCTCTGAAAGGGTGGTAACTTCACTTGTTTTGTTTTCTGCTGTACACCCAGTTTTAAGAACCGTGCCTGCTGTACTGTTGTTGTTTAGTCACGAAGTCGTGTCCAAGAATACTGGAGTGGGTTGCCATTTCCTTCTCCAGGGGATATTCCCAACTCAAGGGATCAAACCTGCATCTCCTGCATTGCAGGCAGATTCTTTACGACTGAACCACCAAGAAGACCTCTGATGTATTATTCAGTTCAGCTCAGTCGCTCAGTCGTGTCCGACTCTTTGCGATCCCATGAATTGTAGCATGCCAGGCCTCCCTGTCCATCTAGACATTACCAAATAGAGTGTTGAATGAATGAATGAATAGCCTCGGTGTCTGGTTATAAGGCTACGTGCAATGTGTTGGGGGTACTTAGCTTGCTGAAATTTCATCCAGTCGGTTGAGCATTTGTACTAAGTAGGTGCTAGAAAGGTAGAGAGATAGATAAATAATTGATAGAATCAGTGTACTGGTACCCTGTACTGATAATGGACAGAAGTGGTGTGAAGGAAAGAATGAAAGAATCCATCTTAATAAGTTCTTTCCATTATTACACAAGGAAATAGACCATAACCCACATGGATTGATCTCAACTTTTTCAAAGATGTTGCCACAGTGAGCTAGGGAGAGGAAATGTATTCTCTGCCTCTTCAAGGATTTAAGTAGGACCAGTATGGGGGGCTTGTTAGAGTTTATTGGAAATAGTTTTGTTTTTTAAGTCAGAGTTAGATGAACTCTGATGAACCTGCAGGTCCCTCTACAGTTCTCTGCCATATCTAGTCCCTCATTTTCATCTGAAAGCAGCACAGTTTGAACTCACATTGCTCCTTGTTCTTTATATATATATATACTCTTTATCTTGTATTATTTATGCCAATACACACAGGGTCTCCAAACAGCGAAATCAGATGTTGGCTTACCTATAGGGCTGGTGGTCGTGGTGGGTGGTTTAGTCGCTAAGTTGTGTCCGACTCCTGAGACCCCATGGACTGTAGCCCGCCAGGCTCCTCTGTCCATGGGATTTTCCAGGCAAGAATACTGGAGTGGATTGCCATTTCCTTCTCCAGGGGATCTTCTGGACTCTGAACTGGTGGTAAATGCTTCTTGGCTGGGTTGGACTTTATTCTTTTTTAGAATTATTACTTGTTTATTTATTTTTGGCTGTGCTGGGTCTGTACTACAGCACACAGGCTCTTCATTGCTGCATACAGGCTTTCTCTAGTTGTGACAAGAGGGGGTTACTCTCTAGTTGTGATTCACGGGCTTTTCATTGCAGTGGCTTCTGTTGCTGCAGAGCTGGGCTCTAGAGTGTGGGTTCAGTAGTTGTGGCTTAGTTACCCTGCAGCATGTGGGATCTTAGTTCCTGGACCAGGTTTAGAACCTGTGTCCCCTGCATTGGCAGGCAGATTCTTAACTCCTAGGCCACCAGGGAAGTCCCTGGACTTTATTCTTGAAGAAGTGATTGCTTTTAGCTGGTATAGTCAGGGAGGGCTTCCTGGAGGAGACAAGACTTAACTAACATTGACAAAGAGATTAACTTGGAAAGAGAGGAAAGGAGTGAATTTAAGTGCAATAGCACCAGCCAAAGGACCTGAACCCTGGAAGTGGCAATAACTCCCTCCTAACTTCCCTGCAATTAAAGAAATCCTCTCTCTAAGGTCTCATTATATGTAAGAAGGGGGGAAATTGACAGCAGCTCCCCTCTACTTGGGCTTCCCTGGTGGCTCAGTGGTAAAGAGGTTGCAGGAGACTTGGGTTTGATCCTTGGGTCAGGAAGATCCCCTGGAGAAGGAAATGACAACCCATTCCAGTATTCTTGCCTGGGAAATCCCATGGACAGAGGAACCTGGTGGGTTACAGTCCATAGGGTTGCAAAAGAGTTGGTCATGACTTAGCGACTAAACAACAACAACCCCTCTACTTGGCACTGAGTGTCTTGTAAACTCTCTCGCTTCACAGGGACAGTCACTCAGGTTCCAGCCCACACTTCTGGGAATACACTTCAAGTAAACACTAATTCCTGCCCACAGTTCAGTCTCCTGCCAAAACCCTGCATCTGTCGACCCCTCCCAACTTCCTGCCCCAAGGTGTAAAAAGGGAGAGAAGGACCTGAAACTGACAAATTGTCATAAATTTGAATCATAGCAGGGCTTATTTAGCTATGTAACCAATGTAGGCTAATAACATGGAGTCTTAGAAATGTAATTGCGGTAAATGGAAGCAAATTCTGAAACAAATGTAAAAAAAAACCTCACCAACCCCCAAAATTCAAATTTCTTTTTTGTCTACTTATTGCATCAGTTAACTATATTTTGGGCTGAAGATGTATACTTACTACACATCTTCTACAGGGCAGAAAATAAAATGATCTCCTTTTACAGGAGATAGTATTGATAAAGGAGCTTGTGACTCAGAGGACGGTATTTCCTGGCACAAATAGGTAGCTGCAGCTTTTAGATGATCAAGGTCAACTTAGTCTAAGACTTTCCAAAAGCTTGCACTTTAAATAACATATATATTTATAATTGAACCTTAATCATTTAATCCTAAGACCTATAAAAATAGAGAATGAGTATTGGCTCTTGCTCCCTAAAAGTTATAGACTTTAGACTTATTGAAGGAACTAAAATTACAAAATTATCTCATCTCAGGAAAAAAAAAAATCCTTTATACCATTCTTGTCCTTTCGAGGTAAACTGTGTAATCAGCTGGCTTGTCAGGCTGTTTAACGAGGTAAAGAATATTAAAATATTTGTCTTGGCTTCTGCATCTTGTCAGTGCTGTAAAAATCAGAGAATAGAGCCTGTCAGTCATCTGGTTGGCTGTTTGGATGAAGGAGTTTGATGGAGGCAACAGTCTGTAACTAAACAAGATGTCTGCAAAATTTAGGCTCCCTGGTGACCTGATGGTATTTCCCAGAGTAGATTCAGGAACTGAATCAAAGGTAGCTTCCTCCACCGGGCAGGTGGGTGGACTAATTAAGTTTCTGGGCTCCTTTGAGATGTCATCACCAGTCTCTTCCATTTCAAGGCTATTAAGGGGTGAAAACCCACCCTGGGGCTGCCATTATCATGGGGTCCATGCCGAGAATCTCTTTGTTTTCTTGCTCCAGTTGTGTTGTCAAATGCTGGGGTTTCTGAGCAAGCTACCTTTGAGGAATACTTCTCTCCTCTTGTCTTTCCTGACTCTGAAGAAGTTATGAACTGAAGGAAGAGTAAGAATGGGCTCCAAACACATCACGGGGAACAGCTAAGTTGGAGGTCATACTTACAGTTCTGTTAGCTAAGTGGACTTGTTAATTCTAAGCCCCAGAACAGAACAGGCCCACCAACTCAGCTCAGGTAGCACTCAACAGAATGAAGCTTTTCATCAGGAAAGGCCTGACCAGTCTAGAGTTTTGGGAGAACTCCTGTCCCTGCTGGACTGGCTGGTTCCCACCAGTAGTGAAGTTAGAGTTTGAGTGAGCATCTTTACTTACTTTTCTCCAACTCACCAGTCAAATGAATGATGCTTTGGAAGAGGGGGACAGATCCAAGTCTGTCAAGAGAGTTCTCTGTCAGTAGAGTTCTCTCCACTTGAAAGGAAACTTCAGGAATGGAGGAAAAGCTTTCTCTCCCTTGAAAGTCGACTTGTGTAGGAATGCTCCCCTGGCCGGCAGGACAAGTTCTCAACCATGTCTGCTCAAGTGTAGTCCATCACTTCTGCTCTGCAACTTCCCTAATTCTTAATGCAGACACAGTTGTTCCAGCTTTAACCTACTGTGTTAAAGATTAGTGCCCATGCACCAAACCCAAATAGAAGGATGTCTGGCAGTAAGGCGGCTCTTAGACCTTCTCTCTGCTGTGTTTCCCCAGGCTTCTGTCCCACGGTGGACTGGCATTATCTCCCATTTATGGGAAGGCCATCCGTGTTCTCCAGGACCTCCTGTAATTCTCTCTCCTGAACTGTAATTCACACTGCATGCCATCGCTGGACTAATTTTCTGAAAACACTACTCTTACTGAGTCACTCAAACTCTCTGAGTCTCCATTTCCTCATTGGTAAAATGGATATGTTTATGTTTTCCCTGCTTGTCTACCTTGTGTTGTTGATGAAAGGCCAAACAAGCCCATGGATGGAAAAATGCTCTGTAAACGGAAAGCTTTTCGTGTATATGCGGATGTATATACAGCCCATCTTAGGGACCCTCACTTCTTTCTGTTGTCTATTACATCACGTTTGCACTATTGGGTTTGGTGTTCAAGGTTTTCACAATTAGGCACGTTCCAAACCTCCCCACCCGACTGAGCGACTGAACTGAAACCTCCCCACCCCTTGTTACCCTACAAGCCTGGTTCTTTTTCCCTTCCCCACCCATCCCTCTGGGAAGCTTTCCTGATGGCTACTACTCTCAGGATTCTCCTTCTCATCTGAGCTCTTACAGATTCTGTAGTCAACATCAATACATTTCAACCACGGCTGCATGTTAGAAACACCCAGAGAGCTGTGTGATGATACTGTTGAAATAGAACACCCAGACAGTTGACATAGAATCTTTGAGGGTGAGGCCAGGAAAACTACTTTCTGAACTCTCTCCGATGACTCTAATGTACAGCCCAGGTAAAGAGCCCCTCTTTATACTGTGTATTCAGCATTGAATTGTTTTGGTCACATGAGTGAATCTTTCCCCTCTAATTGCTCTGTGAATTTCTTACAGTTCAAAGGCCCTACCCCCTCTCCTACTTCTTTCTGTTGTACCTTATGTCTCTCCTGGACACATCTGGGCTCTGTGGATTATCCTTACCAGACTTGCTTCAAGACACATTCATCTACCCCTCTTCTTGTGCCCCGGATCTGAACTCAGCAAGCTTTAGTAAATACTATGCGGCAAGCTGTAGATTGAGTCCGGTCTGTGCTCACCAGTGAAATTTGGGTTTATTCTGTATGCTTGAGGTGGTGTGGTGGACTGGTGAGACACAATTAACAAGAAATCTATTTGTGTGTGGGACCTATCAGTGTCTTGGGAGAGGGTTCATTTTTTGAGGTGGGGATGTCAGGAATCAACGGAAGTGAACAATTAGAACCAAACATCCAGAACTAACCTGAGGAGGCACTGGGCGGTGAGGGTCGGGGGGAGAATTTCTGTGTAAAACAATTCACTGGTGGACATATGTGTTTAGGGCTTGGGTGATTAAGATAAATGTCATTCATATATAAACTACCCTGTATAAAATAGATAGCTCGTGGGAAGTTGCTATATAACACAGGGAGCTCATCCTGGTGCTCTGTGATGACCTAGAGTGGTGAAATAATAATATATATGTATTACACATATGCTGATTCATGTTACTGTATGGCAGAAACCAACACAATATTGTAAAGCAATCATCTTCCAATTAAAAATAGAGTAAAAAAAAGATAAACGTGATTTAGCAATGACACTGTAGTTCACACTTCATTAAATAGTACACACTGGGCTTCCTTCATGCGCTGCCCTCAACTGTTTCCTTCTTTGCCAACAAAAATCTCTGTGGGGGGTTGTCAAATCCTTCTGGGGATCTGGTGGTTCTAACTGTGGAAAAGAACTAGCAGCACTTAGAGCTCAAGGATGGAATTCCTACTTGCAACAGACACAGTCCCAGTTACATTTGTTTCTCATGCATGCATGCATCTAGACAGACCCTGCATATCCATGACTATACATCTACCCGTGTACGCCCCTTCCTGTGTTGGGATTGTTGTAGTAATGGTCATTCTTGCAGCCTGATCAACTCTGGGAAGCTTGCAGTTTAGCTGCAGCTTTAATGGAATGCTTACATTTCATTTCTGTTGTTCTTTTGTATGTTGGAGTTTGATACAAATTCCAAGCGTTATTTACCAGGTCTTTGGCTTCCCAGGGTCTATCTGAATCTCTCCCATGCTTAGTTGCTCTTCAGAGCACATAAGGTCTCTATGGGCTGTAATGAGTGAGTTTGCTTCAGGACACATCTATTCTTTGGTACCTGTTTCCTAAGATGCCTTGCTCAGGTTTGTGAAAAAGCAAACACACAAAAGCAAAACACCAATCTTGATAGTATTGTTCTGTTGGTGCTAAACACTGAGTATTTTCTCACAGATACAGACTTCAGGCTTCATTGTACTTCATTTCCAGCCTTACCTTCTACCCTTTAAATCTCGCTTCTAATCAGTCATTTGGCATAAACTCAATAGTTGGCTTGACTTGCCGGCTCATTGTTAACAGTGACTAAGGCACCTTATAATGTCAGTTGCACCTGTTACAAATGTCTTAGCTCAATTCATACTTGGATGATTTTGTATCTATGGAATGCCTGATGTTTTAGTACTACAGGTCAGTGCAACATAAGAGTATTTTTGCATTTGTGGGATGCTTTTCAAAACTGGCATTTATTTCAGTAGTTTCTCATCCCTCTCTCAGGGTCAGTGGGCACATCTGTGGAGACTGCACCCCTTGTCTCCTGGTGCTGGAGGAAATTAGTGAAGACACCTGGTTTCTTCTTGTTCAGTACAGAGAGAGAGAGGCACGAGGGTTGTGGGCTCAGCGGAGAGCATCTGAAACTCATGGCGATGTTTCAGCAAGTGTGCTGGGAGGACATATGCTTGCAGTTAGTTTTCCAGGGTTGGGAATGGAGCCAGAAGTACTTTATTTCATTCATTCCTTTGTTTAACATGATTTAAGTTGCTTTTGTGTGTCATTCCTTGTTTGGAGACCTGTGGGGGTAGGGAAGACAGATTTTTTTAAAACATCCCTGCTATTAAGTCTGGGACACACCCACACCTCAGAGTAAAATAGTGACATGAGAGAGGAGCCCACAGCCCCAGATGCTCATTAGGCTGGGGCAGGGGGCTGTCAGTCTGAAAAACTGATCCCTGGTTACAGCTATGGTAGAGTCTTCAGTTCATGATAGAGCCTTCATTCACAAGGCTAACTGGTCTACCTGAGAGCTGAAATCTGCTCAAAAGAAAAGAGCTACTCCTGGCTTAAGCTGAACGGAATGGAGAAAATGGGGGCCCATCTGTTTTGCATCAGTGTTACAATATCCAGACATGCCTTTTCAAATGCCTTTTGAATGTTTTCCTGGAGTTTCTGGGGGTTTGGCTCCAAAAGAGATGCATTTGCTGCAAATAAACATTCTTTTCAGAAATAAAAGCAATACATCTGTGTACTCAGTGTCCAATGACTCCAGCCCTTGGAGGGATCTAGAAGAGGCCCCAGCTCTACCCAGAATTGTGCCCAGCAGGGATACTAACAGGTGGGGAGGTGTCAGGAAGGAGAGACTTACTCAGAGGACTGAATTGAAATCTATTATTGATTATTGATTCATGAGGGCTTCCCTGGTGGCTCAGCCATGAAGAATGTGTCTGCAATGCAGGAGCTGCAGGAGATGTGGGTTCGATCACTGGGTTGGGAAGATCCCTTGAAGGAGGAGATGGCAAACCACTCTAGTATTCTTGCTTGGAGAATCCCATGGACAGGGGAACCTGGTGGGCTACAGTCCATAGGGTCACAGAGTTGGACACAACTGAAGCGACTCAGTACTCAGCACCCATTGATTCATAAAGACATGTTTGTCTGGTGTGAGGGGCAATGGTCTCTCACTGAACCTCAGCTCAGGTTGAGTCACACCAGGTGATCAGGCAAAAGTAACTTCAGTTTGGGGCCTTTTCCACTGGCTCTCATACTCTCCCAGAGGGAGGAGGATATTTGAAAAATAGGAAAGAAAAGAAACCAATTGTATGGACTGTGTTTTTGATGGATCCATATGTTGTGGAAGAGGAAGAGAAGAACCTCCCCTTCCCCAAATGGAGGTGGATCTCGAAGGGGTACCTGGTTTGTGATCCTTTATTCATGCTCATAATCTGTTTGGCTCTATCTTTGGGAAATTACTTCTATTCAGTGCACTTAATTGCTTAAATTGCCGTGGGTTTTCTGCATTTAAAAAATCTGGTAAGAAATATGTGGAAAGATGACAGTAAAATGTGTATCAGGTGAAAATAATCCTCATGGATCCCCCAGACCCAGGTTCATCCTTGTAAATACTGAATCTAATGGCCCAGGAAATAGCTGAGAGGCTGTTAATTTTTTGCTTATCCACGAACAGAAAATAAAAGAAATAATCACAGTGATAAATTTTTGAACACCTTCGTCAGGCACTCAGGATTTGACATCAAATTCAAAAGACAAAGACAAAAAAATCTGTGTTTCTGTTCCTGTCGACTCTGAGTCCAAGGGCCTAATCTCTGTGACCACTTACAGTGCTCATTGAAGCCCATCCAGCTAAGTTAGGGGAAAGTTCCAGAAAGATTGCCCCTCACCTCCCTTCCTGCCTTGAGGAGAATCCTGTAATACCTTTAATTTTATTTATGGCTGAAACAGAGGTGTTCTGAGGACCTCATTCCAGCAAGTCAGCAAAATTGGCACTGACCCTCAAACCTGAGAATGTTGGAGCTGCGTAATAGAGAAGTGACTGCAGCAGCTTCCAAGGAGGCCTTTGAATCTTGGCTCTGCTCCCCACTTGGGGCTCTTGGCTGTTTCTAACTGTGCATCCAAGGGCATGTTCCCTTTTTTATTTACACTTGGCTTTCCTTGATCCTGCTGACCTCTTTGCAGACAACATCTGTATTGCTTGTTACAACAAATCAGAACAGTGACCTGCTCAGTCATTCGCAAAGTTTTATCAGTTGCCTGTGGTGGATGCATCACTGCAGAAGGGGCTTAAAGCAAATGCTCTGAGCTCAGGTGTCCAGCCTCCCTTAGCCTTGGCGTCACCTGGAACAGGGGGTCCAAAAACCTATAGGCCAAATGCTTGTAATTCTGTTCCCACCTAATTGGTTGTTAATGAAGCCCCCTTGACCTTTGGAGAAGTTCTGCCTCTGAGGGGCATTTGGAAATGAATGAAGGGCCCCTGTTTGATCCAGTGACGTGGACAGAAGGGGGAGCATGGATCCTATACCTGAGTCATTGTCCCATGTGTCCCATTGTCCCATGTCCTAAGTGAATTGTAAATATCTCAATGAATGTTGATGTAGATAAAAAACCTTTTGATAATTAGTTGCGCCTAGATCTTAGCTGTTCTCCATATGATACAATATTTTGTGCATAACTCTGATCTGTACTGACTTTCCCAGGGACTATATCTCCTATGTAAATTGAGAAAATGTTGTACTTTATGACGTTCAAAAATTACCAGGAACTGTTCCCATCCTTCCCATCATGGGAAAATCATTATCACCAATGGCAACGCCTCTCATGGTATTAGAATTGCCCTAGCACACCTGTAAGCAATCTGTGCTCCAAGCTCTCTCATTCCCAGTGAGTCTATGTAAAGACACAAGCATCTGGCCATTTCACTGTCTTCTAGTTAGTCATCCTCTTGAGCATTTACAGACTGAAAGAAGTGCTATTTTGTACATTCTTTCCTATATATTTCTCCACGACATTCTAGTTAGTGCGTTATATGAGTGTTTGCCTTTGCATGTTTCTGGAGAAGGAAATGACAACCCAGTTTCTTGCCTGGAAAATTGCAAGGACAGAGAAGTCTAGTGGATTACAGTCCATGGGTGGCAAAGATAGACACGACTGAGCAACTGAGCACTGTGCATGTTTTAAATTGCTGCTGCTTTTTTTTTTTTTGCAAAAATTCTTCTTATTAGCTTTAATGCAATTTCACTGTGATATGTCTAGGTACAGACTTATTAGGTTGGCCATAAAGTTGATTCTTTGGGATTGGAATGAAAACTGACCTTTTCCAGTCCTGTGGCCACTGCTGAGTTTTCCATATTTGCTGGTATTTTGAGTGCAGTACTTTAACAGCATCATCTTTTAGGATTTGAAATAGCTCAGCTAGAATTCCATCACCTCCACTAGAGAAACTACTGAACAATTGCACTCATTTCACATGCTAGCAAAGTGATGCTCAAAATTCTCCAAGCGAGGCTTCAACAGTACGTGAACGAAGAACTTTCAGATGTTAAAGCTGGATTTAGAAAAGACAGAGGAACCAGAGATCACATTGCCAACATCCACTGGATCATAGAAAAAGCAAGAGAGTTCCAGAAAAACATCTTCTTTTGCTACACTGACTACGCTAAAGCCTAAGTCTTTGACATGTGGCTCACAACAAACTTGGAAAATTCTTAAAGTGATAGGAATACCAGACCACCTCACCTGCCTCCTGAGAAACCTGTATGCAGGTGAAGAAACAACAGTTCAAACCAGACATGGAACAGCCGACTGGTTCCAAATTGGGACAGGAGTACGTCAAGGCTATGTATTATTACCCTGCTCATTTAACTTATATGCATAGTACATCATGCAAAATGCTAGGCTGGATGAAGCACAAGTTGGAAGCAAGATTGAGGGGAGAAATATCAACAACCTCAGATATGCAGATGACACCACCCTTATGGTAGAAAGTGAAGAGGAACTAAAGAGCCTCTTGATGAAGGTGAAAGAGGAGAGTGAAAAAGCTGGCTTAAAAGTCAACATTCAGAAAACTAAGGTCATGGTATTTGGTCCCATCACTTCATGGCAAATAGATGGGGAAACAATGGAAACAGTGGCAGACTTTATTTTCTTGTGCTTCAAAATCACTGCAGATGGTGACTGCAGCCATGAAATTAAAAGACACTTGCTCCTTGGAAGAAAAGCTATGACCAATCTAGACAGCATATTAAAAAAGAGAGACATTACTTTTCCAACAAAGGTCCATAGAGTCAAGCCATAGTTTTTCCAGTAGTCATGTATGAATGTGAGAGTTTGACCATAAAGGAGGCTGAGAGCCAAAGAATTGCTGCTTGGACATGAGTTTGAACAGGTTCCAAGAGATAGTGAATGACAGGGAGGCCTGGCGTGCTGCAGTCTGTGGGGTCTCAAAGAGTCAGACACAACTGACGGACTGAAAAACAACAAATAAAGTTCGTTTGGGTTTCTCCATAAAGGTGTTATGAAGAAACCCGAATGAACATTTTGGCTAACCCAATATTTTTATTTTTCCCCTCCTGATTAAGTGGAGGGCAGGGAAACTTTATTCTCAAGATTTCTGTCTTTCTCTAATTCTGGAAAATTCTCAGCTTTCAAATATTGTTGCTGAGCCATTCCCTCCATCTTTTCTTCTGGAAGAATCATTTAACCCATGTGTGTGCCTCTTACTTTGTCTTTCCTAACGGATCTTCCCTACTCCTTTTTCTCTCTGCACAGCCTTGAGATAACCTCTCAGCACCATCTTCTCCTTCAGTCACTTGCTTTTGTCTGTTTCAGGCTGGATTTTATCTCATTTATTGCTTTAAAAATTCATTTATATCCATTACTGTAAATTTTCATTTTTAAAACTTCTCACCCATTCATTTTCACATCTTTTTCTCATTTCATTTTTGCCTTTTACTATAGATTTTGGCTTATTTAAAGGGTGTTATTCTTTCATTAATCCACCTAAACATAGTTGTTGTCTTGCTTCAACAAAGGGGTATAGGTCATTTTTTTTTGTCTCAATGGCTCCTTAAGTTTGTTTTCTTCTCTAGTATTATATTTCTTTACCTAGTTGGGATATTTAAAAAAAATTATTTATTTGTTTTAATTGAAGGATAATCAGTTTACAATGTTGTGATAGTTTTTGCCATATATAAATATGAATCGGCCATAGGTATACATGTGTCTCCTCCATCCTGAACCCCCTCCCAACTCCCTCCCCAAGATTTATAGCTTCCTTTTGAGAGGAGATCTTATTCATTCTTTGTTATTCTCTCTGTTTTCTCCTGCTAATGCTCACTCCTGTCCGAGTGGTTATGTGGTTACCATCCCCAAAGCCTAATCTCTTATCCTGAACAGATCCTGTAAGGGTAATATTTATTTCCAGCCCAGTTGTACAATCAGGGAAATTATTAGCCTTATTCCTAATCTAGTGGCTATCTTGCTTAGTTTCTGATCTTGCATGTGTATTACTATGCCTCGGGTAACATTTGGGAGCAGTTCATTTGTGCCTTCTTTCTCAAGTGATGAGCCTGTGTGTTGCAGGGAATGTGGTACGGGGATGTTGCAGGGAATGTGGGGGGCAGTCTACCCTTTAGCTTTAAATGTGAGTCTGCTTCTAGCTCCCTGTTGTCCCAGAGGCACTGAACTCCTGGTTACCATTGCCTTAGTCTGGGTCTGTGACTTCAAAACTGTTTGTTTTGGAATTGCTGTTGTTTCTCATCCATGAAGACATTTACTTGTTTCTGAGCCCAGTGCTGTTTTTGTGTTGTTTTAAGTAGATCACTGCTGCATGTTTGACATTACCAGGGTTGTATTGTCAAGTGTGAACTTGCTGAGCTATTTTGATTGAAAGTTTCTTCCTTCCATTAAACAGAAATCACATGCCAGTAGGATACTTCTGAACTTCTAGAAGCTGCTGGCATATATTCTCAGGTCAGAGCTTCAGGAATGTTTATCTTCAGCCCTCTCTGAATAGCAGAGTCCCATAGGCATGACTAAGTCAGACCTTGCCTGTCTCTCCATGCAGGAGACTTTCCAAGGTGAGCTGATGCCTATGGATGCCTCTCAGTGCATTTCACACATGTAAAAATCTTCTCTGGTATATTTCCCTCTCTTGCTGGAGCACAAAGGGCATACTTGACACATGTAGTCTTAGTTTCAGAAGGAAACTCAGAGATGTCTAAATCCAGCCTCCCTTCCCACGCGGGTATACACATTAGTGATTCTTGGAAAGGCAATTGGATTTTTCAAAACCCACTGAATGGTTGCCCAAGGCAATCTTTATAGATCCTAGGAGCAATATGACCCTTGCTGACATCTGCACAGAGATAGAAAGTTTTCTTACTATCAAGTCCAAATTGACCTCCTTGTAACTGACACCATAATGACACAAATGATACTTCTGACATGATAGCTGTTCAGACATGGGAAGACATTCAGTTTTATGCTCTGAGTTTTCTCTTCTCGGGGCTAACTCCTCCTATTTGCTATAGCACTCTTGCCTGTAACACAGATATCTCATTATTCCACGGCCACCTCTTGATAAGTGTTGTGTGTTTTCTTGTCCATTTATTTGGACTAGAGCTCTTATGCAAAGGAACCGGCAACTCTATAATTTTCAAAAGATACAAGAGGAGGGTCTAGTTTGGTTTCTTGGTCCCCAGCTTCCGTCAGCTGTGAACAGGATACAGTTGGCTCCGTGGCTGACTTCATGGTCTAATTGGATGCTGTGATTACATTTACTTACAGCATGGGTAATGCAGCCCAGGCTTCCCCCAGGTCTGTGTCCAGAAGCCTAAGTTTCTGCCTTGGGATGGTAAACAATGCAAGGCAGATCTGCTATCCTGCTTTTGCCTCTGTTGTAGCCTGGGAATAGTTACTTGCAAACCGCTTCTGTAGACAGGGTAATGGCGTATTGATTGCTGAACAGGTGGTAGGGGTGCAGCTTGATTTTTAGATATAATTCCGTTTTCTGCCTTTTGGCTTGTTGCTGGAAGGTGTTTCATGCAATAATCTTTGTGTGGGGTAATTTTTATTTCAGTGCTTGCAGTAGTTTTGACTTTCATTTCCTCCTCCTCCCCCCTCTTTTTCCTCCTTCCCCTTCTTCTTCTTCTTCCTCTGGAACAGACTGACATGGTACATTGGGGCCATGTGAGAATTAGGTAAAGAAAAGCTAGTCTGAATTGCCAAACTGAGACTCTGGAAAAAAATAGATTCTCATTCAGCTGAACTAAGTGAACCTGTGTACTGAATGTTTTAGGGAAATGATTTCCAAAGAGTGCTTCATGGAATGCTGTAACTTTGTGGAATGCTCTGGGGATAAAGGGCTCCATGATCATATATTTGAGTGTGATATATATATAATGTGCCTCCCTCTTGGGGAGAACTTTTCATCTGATCATGTGGCAGACTGTGAGACTTTCAGCAGTAAAGCAGTCTTTTCAACTTGCTTTAATGTAACATCGACCATCCTTATTTGTTCATGGAACTGCACGTAAAGAAAACCATACCCATTAACATCCTGGAGAATTGGCTTTCCATTTGACACACAATAGGAAGTGCTTTTGCTAAGCAATGTGGCGCCTCATGAATATGCTTCTTGCTTTCACTCACAAATGTACCAGATCCTATTATGTGCCTCTGCTGTCCAAGAGACATTTTCTTGCCTCTCATTGGGGAATTAATTTGAGAATTTATCCCACAGGGAATATCACCAGCCCCATAGCAGTGTGGTCCCCGAGTGAGATGGCATTGCAGTTTGTTTCAGGAGATGGTGAAGAACAGGAAGGAAAGATACCATCAAGATGAGGTCGAGTTAATCATCATGCTGTCTTATAGAGGTTTTGAGTGAAAATTTATGAAAATGGCTAATGTGGGTCACTAGAAAAGAGCATATGAGCCAGAAGCAGGCAGTTCATCAAAGACAAGGAAAAAGGAATTCAGGACTAAAAGACATGTGGAAAGCAAATATGCTCATGTCTTGGCTGATGCATGAGGGAGATTTCTGGCAGAGATGGAGAACTTAGAGGACAATTAATGAAGGGCACTCAGTCCAAACGGCAGAGTTTGAAATAGACGTGAGTGATGTTAGGGACACCCATAAAGATCTCCAGGGAAGAAATAGGATGCAAATAATTTTCATGGACCAATACGCATTTGTCCGTTGTCAGATATATTTGAGATGATTCCTGGCCTGAGTCCCTTGGGCTGCAAGGAGATCAAACTGGTCAATCCTAAAGGAAATCAACCCTGAATATTCATTGGAAGAACTGATGCTGAAGCTCCAATACTTTGGCCACCTGATGCGAAGAGCTGACTTATGGGGAAAGACTGGGAAATGTTGAGGCCAGGAGGAAAAAGGGGCAACAGAGGATGAGACGGTTGAATAGCATCACTGACTCAATGGACATGAATTTGAGCAAACTCTGGGAGACAGTGAAAGATAGGGAAGCCTGGTGTGCTGCAGTCTGTGGAGTCGCAAAGAGTTGGACATGACTTGAACAACAAAAACCTGGCCCGAGTGGAGGCTGCAGGGGGGAGGGTGGGGGTAGTCTGAGAGAGGAACTTGACGATTATGAGATGTAGATAGAAGAATCCAGTTCAACTTGGCTGCTAGGATTGTGGTGACTGAGATCCAGGTGTTTCTGAAAGGTATACTTCTACTTGGGTCTCATAAAAATTGGTTTCCCCTACCTCTTAGAAGCAACACTGTAGTTGTCAATGAAGTTCTTAGCTGGAGACTACCCAATGGCCATCCAGTCATTAGGAGATAAAAAATATCGATCATTATGTGTCTACTGTTCGTTGGAACCAGCAGGCCTCCTGCTAATATCTTTATCTACTTCAGGCTGTCAGCCTATTGACTTTTTTTTTTTTTTTTAAAGAACCAGTTGTTTGGAGTATGGTGAAGAAGGAATTATTTTTAACCAAATGATGGGAAATTTGATCGTAAACCATCTGTAGAAGAACATGGAAAACTTGTGTTGATTCTTTCCCTGTCGAGTCAAGTGGCAGGGGTTGGGAGGTCTGTCCTCTGTTTATGTTATGATCCTTCACTTGAGAAAAACCTCAAACACAAAGGAAGTAAGAATAAAGAAGCAAGGTCCAGCAAGTAACCCAAAACTGCCCACATGATCTCCCTGACCTTTGCTTACTCATCTGGGCAAGAAGTTAGTTGGCACTGGACTTCCGACTTTACTTGTTTGACTCAGGCTATGTGCTGGGCTCTTTCTAGGCTTCCTCTCCTTGGGTCATGGATGGAGGACTCTCTCAGAGCAGTAAAGTGGGGCACGTCTAAGTCTCTCCTCATTTGTATCTTCTCTTTCAGGCATCATCATCCTTCATTCTCTGATGTACTGAGTCTTGAAAACTATTGCTTCATATATGTCGCTAGTTTTTCCTCGGTTTCAGGTAGGAGGATAAAGAGTCAGACACAACTTAGTGACTGAGCAATAACAGGTGGATAAATCTGGTTCCTCTTCCTCCATCTTGGGCAAAGCGGAAATCCCACATTGTTGTTTTAATGTGGATTCTGTAGGGTTCATGCTGGATTCAAAGTGTTATCCTTTCAAGAGAGTTTCTGTTGTGGACTGGAGGAATGAAAACATCAATGCTATGGGACATGTACTACATATTTCTCTTCAGAAAGATTCAGCCCATGTACTAGAACCTCACAGATACTTGTATGTGATGGTGGAACCCACTCTCCAGAAAGAGAAGGTGATTTGTGCAATGGAGTTTTTGTTATATTGTATTTAGTCTCCATTCCACTAATATCTTTATGTAAGTGAGACTAAATGTAGGGCCATGGAATCCTCCATTTTACACTTATCAAATAAATAATGCTATACTAAAGGCAAAGAAATTGGAGAGATGAAAGGACATCATCCCATGCTTAAAGAATCACATAGTCTGTCTTAGACTCTGGAGGGTTCTCGAGAGTAGAACCCTGCCTTAAGGTAAGTGAAATCTCTATCTTCTTCATTTTATAAATTCTGCCGACACTGAATGTTAAGTAACTTATCCAGGGTCATGTGAAAAGTAACCTTAGTTCTCTCCCCGTAATAGACAGCGGCATTTGCGATGATTCTTTCTGTAGTGCTCCTCTCTTGCTCTTCACTGACTCTGGGGTGGTTTCCTACCCCTTGCCCCCACCCGCAGCTCTGCTAGCCTCCTCCCTAGCTGGTAGCATGTCTTCTAAATCCTCTCAGCATGTTATGCCTCTCTGTATGCTAAGTTGCTTCAGTTGTGTCTGACTCTTTGAGACCCTGTGGACTGTAGTCCCTCAGGCTCCTCTGTCCATGAGATTTTCCAGGCAAAAATACCGAATACTGGAGTGGGTTGCCATGCCCTCCTTCAGGGGATCTTCTGGACCCAGATATCAAACCCACATCTCCTGTGACTCCTGCAGTGCAGGCAGATTCCTTACCACTTAGCCATTGGGGAAGCCTCTCTAGACGGAGGCAAACCATACTTCCCTCTGAAGTTTCTCTTGGGAAGCTTTAATGCTACACAATTAACAATTTCCCTGTTCATTTTCTGTCCTCTTGTGGTCCTGGCCTCTGACGGTGGATGGATGGCTGTATCATAACACTCCCTCCACATCATTTGTCACATCCTGGCACCGTGACAACAGCTTCTCTGTTTCTAGAAGGCCTGCAACTAGAATGTCAGGCAGGGAAACTAAATAACTTTTCACCCTTAGGACATACTTCCTTCTTCAGAGGGCTGCAGGCCACTGGGAGCTGGTGTGAGGCCATTGAGCTGCTGAAGCATGGAGCATTTCTACTAGCCTGGAAAGTGACTGTGAAGACTTTATTCTGACTGTGCCAGGTCCTAGAAAATTGATTTGAAAAAATGACCAGGAAGCTTTGCGGACAATGGGATCTTTCTTCTTTTCTAAAGCAATGAGCTACAGTCCTCTGGCATCTTTCAGAGAGGTGTTGTCTGCTAATAGGGAATTAGGTCTAACCAAGAGCAACTATAATTAACAGGGCAAAGGGAATAAATACTGAGGATAAAAATAACAAGATTAAGAGCCAACTTTTTTTTTTATAGGGGTCACTGTAAGTCAGGGACATTCTAAGTTCTTTAGATATATTAACTTCTTGAACAATCTTTTAAAGTATATATTATTATTATACCTGTGGTACTGGTGGGGGTTTTCCAGATGGCGCTAGTGGAAAAGAACCCACCTGCCAATGCAGGAGGTTTAAGAGACGCAGGTTCAATCCCTGGGTAGGGAAGATCCCCTGGAGAAGGGCATGGCAACCTATTCCAGTATTCTTGTCTGGAAAATCCCATGGACAGAGTAACCTGAAGGGCTAAAGTCCATAGGGTTGCAAAGAGTCAGACATGACTGAACAACTTAGCACATGCATGCATGGTACTGGTGAGAGAAGTTAAGTAACTTACTGCAAGTCACTTAGATAGCCAGTCGTGGAGCTTGGATTTAAACCCTAACATTCTGACTCAAGTCTGTTCTCTGAATCTCATTGCTATTCAGCCTCTGATTGTGAAATTCCTCTTCTTCATCAAATCACAACGTTGAGAGACATGAGATGAGAAGAGTGTGGAGATCAATACACAATAAAGAGGAGAAATATCTTTGTCCCCAGAATGAAATGGATGCTCAGTAGGTGGTACAGATTTGGTCCTATGGAAATTTCTGTGGACTTCTCTACTTTTTTCAGTCTCCTTTGATTTATATTCATTGCATAACCAATTCTGAGAGCCAGTGAAATTGTGAGCAGAAGAAATACGGACCAAGGTGGTTAAATAATCGTGTGATTTCCTATGTTCCCTTTCCACCATCTGCTAGCTTGTGGACAACCTTGAAAGGCAATCTGAAGCTCACGATAAGTGAGAAGCAAAAGGGATGAGCAGCCTGGGTCCCTGAATCACTATGTGGAGGAGAGTGGATTGAAAGCACTACCAAGCTCCACAGAACTTGAAGTGGGTTAGAGATAAAATTACACTGTGTTGTTAAGTTGTTGAGATTTCGGGGATCATTTGTTACTGCAGCAAAGATGAAGCTATCTGATCAATACATAGGCTTGCATGTCTCAGCTTGTCCTGTGGCCTTTTCTGCTCACTGGCTCTTTCCCTTGGGAAAAAGAAGACTGTTCAGGTTTTGAGAGATGTTGCCTGAGCAGATGGAAGGAGCCATTTCTGCTGGGTGAAGTACAGTCTTTTTCCAGCCTCAGTATCCCCCTCCATAGGAGACAGACATACGAGGATAGGTGAGGGAAGAATGTTAGTTTTTTACTGTATAAATTAAGTGAGGGATGTTGTGTTTTCTCTAAGGTTCTTGAACCTCTCTAAGTCTGTGATTTATAGTCACGTATGGAGATGTTAAACAAAGCTTTTTTGGTTGCTTGAAATTTCAGCTGATGCCCAAAGTCTGAGAAAAATATCTGCCAGGTGCACTCATATTTTAACCTGGTAGCCTAGCCCATCTGTAAAATATTTGAAAAGGAATTGATCCCATACTGTACTGTCAGCATTAGTTCATCAGCCTCTTCCAGGGTATAAAGGAAAAGAGGTGGAAGGTAGGAGGTGAGGATTAAGGATCTCTTTGGGGAAAGTTGTTGACACATGGTGATGGGTTCCTCCCACACCCCAAGTCAGAAGGAGAAGTGGAATCTCTCTCGTCAAGGGGGCTGCTTAGAAGCCTTACTTGTGTTCTCTGGCTTTTAGTGGACACAGAGACTGGACTCTGTTGGTCAGCTTGCAGCAGAAAGGGAAGAATCAGAACTGCCCTGGGAATAGCCTGCCCTTCTGGGCTGTAGCCAGGCTTATTTAGGATGTCCACCTCTTGTAGAGTGGAGGATGCTCTGAGGAAGATAGTGGCTCAGGGTTCAGCTGCCCATGAGACCCTCTGGAGAGATGAGGGGTTTGAGTGGGGGACTGCAAGTTACCATGGACTGAGTGAGGGCTGTGGGCCACAGGAAGCATCATTTTTGCAAGAAAATGAAAGATGGGGGTTCTTGTTAAAGCACCCCATAAAGAAAATAATTAATGTTGGATGACATTCCCGGTGTTCCAAGAGCGCTAGTGCTGCATTGTATCTACACCATTCCAGAAGGCCCTCCCCCTACTCAGCCCTGGGAAGCCACAAGTCAGAGTTTGTGGAGTGGCGAGGAGCGAGCAGAAGAACAGGATACAGGGTCTGCTTCAAGATCTCCTGGAGAAGGAAATGGCAACCCACTCCAGTATTCTTGTCTGGAAGATCCCATGGACGGAGGAGCCTGGAAGGCTTCAGTCCATGGGGTTGCAAAGAGTCGGACAAGGCTGAGCGACTTCACTTTCTTTCTTTCTGCTTCTTTCCTCAGGCCTCCATGACTGTGATGGGCCTGGCCAGCAAAATCGTAAATTAGAGGAGATTTTTACAGTTTTAATATTACACAACCCTGGGCTTATATTTATTTATTGGAGTCTGGGCTTCTCCAGTGACTAAGCAGTTAAGAATGCACCTGCAGTGCAGGAGATGCAGGACACGTGGGTTTGATCGCTGGGTCAGGAAGATCCTCTGGAGGAGGAAATGGCAACCCACTCCAGTATTCTTGCCTGGGAAATTCCACGGCAGAGGAGCCTGGTGGGCTACAGTCCATGGGGTCTCAAAGAGTCGGGCACAACTGAATAACTAAGCAACAACAATGATAATTGCTTTACAATGTTGCATTAGTTTCTGCTGTACATCAACATGAATCAGTTGTATGTATACACATATCCCCTTGAGCCTCCCTCCTGCCCACCCCCTCCCAACCCCACCCCTTTAAGTCATCATAGAGCACTGAGTTGAGCTCCCTAGCACTGGGAGCTTTCTAATGTGATTTTTATCTGAGAGTTAACAAAAAACATTATGAGACTGTTGGATATTCTTTTAGGAGCAGGGAGTCATGATCCCATAGCACAGGTTGAAAAGTGACAAAAAAATTCAATTCCTGTGGCTTGGGACCTATTGAGTCTGGTTCATTCAGTGAATCAGTCACACGTGTATATTGTCTCACTTCCGAAAATATATCCATCCACCAGATTATCAATTTGATACCTACCTGTCTATCACTTGGTTGAGTGCATGTGATCGCTATATAACCTATTTGTACTCAGACATTATTTATGTGCTATTTCCTCCCCCAAGATCCAGGGGATACCCTTGTGAAGTCTCTGGATGTCTGGAGAAGGGAGAGTATCGTCTTTCTGCACTCCCCATTCCTAGCAAGTCTTTCCCATCGTCTTGTATGAGAATTAATTCTATCCTTAGTCCTACTGTGCGTGGTTTATGTCTCTGTGGTCATAGTTCCTAGGTCATGTCATTAGTGATGGTTTTGTCTCTCTTACTAGTCTATGAGTTCTCAGAATACAGAGAGACATGGCTCCCTCATTTCTATATCATCGCTAGAACTATATGGGTGCTCACTAAATATCTGTTAAGTGGAATTAAATTGCAGATGATCACTTGTGGGGGAATTGTAAATAAAGAATGTACAATCTAGCATGTCAAAAATGTATTTTAAAGAAAGGTTGAGCTTGGGCCCTAGCAGATGTTAAATTCTACTGAAATATTTCATGACCTGTGTGGATCCATAGAAAATCCAGGTGTTCTATTCTCTTAATTCACCACTGAGACTGTGTGAACCTAGAGGGGTAGATGTGTGCATCCTGATTAGAAAAGAATGGGAAAGTTGGTGATCTGGTTAATATCCTCCATAATCACTCTTTTGCTAGGTAAAGAAAAACATGAACTGATTGGAGGACATGAACTGATTAGAGGCCAGGTTGAGGAAGGTAGGCCTGGTGTTATACAATTCTAGGTCAAAGAGGGCCCCTAATATTATTCCCTGGTGGCTCAGATGGTAAAAATCTGCCTGCAATGTGGAAGTCCTGGGTTCGATCCCTGGGTTGGGAAGATCCCCTGGAGAAGGGCATGACAACCCACTCCAGTATTCTTGCCTGGAGGATCCCCATGGACAGAGGAGCCTGGTGGGCTGTAGTCCATGGGGTCACAAAGAGTCAGACACTACTGGGCAACTAAGCATACATACATACAATATTATTCCAAAGAAGAGAGTCATGAATTCTCCCAAGGCCTGGGGCTGTGATAACTCAAACACACAAATATGGTAGCTCAGTAATGAGTCAGGGAATGGCTTTGAGCAAAGCAGTATTTAGGGTGACCTACTTGTCAAGGGGGGCACTTCCCTGGTGGTTCAGTGGTAAAGAATCCACCTACAATGCAAGAGACATGGGTTTGATCCCTGGGTCTGGAAGATCCCCTGGAGGAGGGCATGGCAACCCACTCTAGTGTTTTGCCTGGAAAATCCCAGGAACAGAGGAGCCTGGCGGGCTAAGGTCTGTGTGGTCACAAAGATTTGGACACGACTGAAGCCACTGAGCACACACACACTTGTCAAGGAGCCTGGTGGGCAACAGTCCCTGGGGTTGCAAAGAGTTGGATATGACTGTGCACAGTTGCTCAGTCATGTCCGATTCTTTATGACTGCATGGACTGTAGCCTGCCAGGCTCTTCTGTCCATGGAATTGTCTAGGCAAGAATCCTGGACCAGGTTGCCATTTCCTAGTCTAGGGGATCTTCCCCACCCAGAGATCGAACCCACATATCTTATGTCTCCTGAATTGGCAGGCAGATTCTTTACCACTATTGCCACCTGGGAAGCCCTATCAAGGACAGTATTTCCCCTTTTATTAAGGGGTAGAGAGTAGGCATGCTAAGCAAATCCCTCATTAAATATGAAAGGGGTAATAGGTACAAAGACAACAGCATTCATAGCTGCTTTTGCACCCAGTTGTGCTTGGCACAATGCTTGGGGGTGGGCAGGGCATTGAAGGCAGAGTAGCTGGCAATCTGCCAGGGTACATGGCTTTAGCTTTAACAGGGTCAGGCTCTGCTGTTTTGCTTGCTAGCTGCTCCTGATCATTTTTTCTCTTCTGCCTTTTATTTTTCCCCCAGACCTTTTGGTACCCAATGATTTTTGATTAATTTATTTACCATCGTTGGGTGATTGATGCTGTTTGGTGCTGGTACTTTGTAACTTTCCAATTCTTCTAGTTGTCAATGTGACAGCCCCCTGATGATTAATTAGACCCTGTCCCTTGCTCTTTTCATTCTCCCTGTGCGCCAAGGTTCTTGGCTTTCAGCAAATATAAATATTTCTAAATGCAGATTTAATGATTGAGAACACCCAACAAAATCCAGAAAGATCTATGGTACTTTCACTCTCCTTTACTTTCCCACTGAAATGTAATCCATTGTGTTTTTTCTCTCCCTGCTTTACTTCAGATTTTGAGAATCCACTTGACTTTTGGAATCTCCTAAGCTATTTTCCTGTTCTTCTGGCATCTCCATCTATGCATGGTTCTAGTCTCACTTTTTCATCTTTTGTTGTCTCCTTGGTTTATGTGAACTCAATTTCCTCTACATAATGTGTAAGTTTGGGATGGTAGTGAGAAGAGGAATAGGTATTTATTATGTCCTTTCTATTTTTTTGTACAATGAGAGATGCTTTTCTTATAAAACATTTATCAAGTGCTTACTATGTGCCAGAAACCCCTCCTAGGACATGCATGTAAGGTAGTCATCTTTATCTCTATTTTATAGACAATAAATTGAGGCTTTGGGAGAAAAATGAATATGAGTTAAGTCATACAGCTAGGAAATGGCAGAACAGGGATTTGAAGCCAACCTTTCTGACTTTGTCAACCTGTGTGATTTTCCATGACATCATCCTGAAGGAGATCAAGGATGGATGAAGGAGCTCCTAGAGCCTCAGAATCCAGATGGGATCATAAACTTTCTCTATACAGGTGGTTCTCAAAACTTAGACAATTAGATTCATGCTTGATGAACTACCTAAAAGTCACTTTGGATGCTTATTTAAATATAAATTCCTGGGTCTTCCAACAGTTGTTTAAAGAAGTCTGGATGGGCCTAATGCTGTGTGTATTTAAAACACTGTCTCAGTCAGTTCAGTTCATTCACTCAATAATGTCAGACTGTTTTTGACCCCATGGACTGCAGCATGCCAGGCTTCCCTGTCCATCACTAACTCCTGAAGCTTTCTCAAACTCATGTCCATCGAGTCGATGATGCCATTCAACCATCTCATCCTCTGTTGTCCCCTTTTCCTCCTGCTTTCAATCTTTCTCAGCATCAGGGTCTTTTCCAATGAGTCAGTTCTTCACATCAGGTGGCCAAAGGATTGGCATTTCAGCTTCAGCATCAGTCCTTCCAATGAACATTCAGGACTGATCTCCTTTAGGATGGACTGGTTGGATCTCCTTGCAGTCCAAGGGACTCTCAAGAGTCTTCTCCAACACCACAGTTCAAAAGCATCAATTCTTCAGCGCTCAGCTTTCTTTATAGTCCAACTCTCACATCCATACATGACCACTGGAAAAATCATAGCCTTGACTAGACAGTTCTTTGTTGGCAAAGTAATTTCTCTGCTTTTTAATTTGTTGTCTAGGTTGGTCATAACTTTTC
Organism: Okapia johnstoni; assembly: GCA_024291935.2. NCBI lineage: Eukaryota > Metazoa > Chordata > Mammalia > Artiodactyla > Giraffidae > Okapia > Okapia johnstoni. The sequence goes on along the minus strand of CM044306.1, from coordinate 64,189,872 downwards.
TTCCAAGGAGCAAGCGTCTTTTAATTTCATGGCTGCAGTCACCATCTGCAGTGATTTTGGAGCCCCCCAAAATAAAGTCTGTCACTGTTTCCATTGTTTCTCCATCTATTTGCCATGAAATGACAGGACCAGATGTCATGATCTTAGTTTTCTGAATGTTGAGTTTTAAGCCAACTTTTTCACTCTTCTCTTTCATTTTCATCAAGAGGTTCTTTAGTTCTTCTTCACTTTCTGCCATAAGGTTGGTGTCATCTGCATATCTGAGGTTATTGATATTTCTCCTGGCAATCTGCCTACATTGTTCTAATTCCCAGCCAGGTTAATGAACCAGTGCCTTCTGCCAACTTTTACCTAGTGCAGGACTTAACTTGACATCATTGAGAGATGACTGTCCAGCCTCTTGGAGAGGGAGCTTCACCCATGTAGCAGCTTCCACAAGTGAGCAGCCCTTGATACTATGGGAAAATTCTTCCCTACATCAATCTGTCATCCATTCCTTTGTCACCACTGTCTGTGATCCTTACAATATAAATGATAGACAGTGTTTATTAAGTGCTCAATGCATGCCAGAGACTTGCTAAATGCTTTAGATCTATTTTGCCACTCAAGTGCCACCACCACTCTCTGAGGCTGGCGTTATTATTATTCTTCCCACAGAAGAGGTGATGTCATTCTGGGGATACAAACAATATGTTGATTTTATATCTTCTATATCATCTCTCCCGATATTTGTAGATAACATCCTCCCCAATCTGTATTTTCATAATTGAATATGATGAAAAATTCAACTGGGTACTGACATTTTCCAAGGCAAGGTGCTAACAAGGCAAAGATAAAGATGGTCCTTCTCCTTAAGGCTCTGTCATTCAGTGGAGGAGACCCATGTGCATTTAGACTAGAATGTAGTTTTGTGTGTGAGTTTTGCCTCTTTCAGTGGACTGAGTGTTCTTGGGGGCAGAGCCTGTTCATTCTCCAGTTTTCTTTTGAACAGTCAGAGGGATGTGTTGTGATGGGGAATCAGTAAGACACATCATTATGAATTGATTGAAACTTTTTTGGTCTCCATGTTTCCCCGGGTGAGTCGAGTGATTGAGTAGAGAGAAAGGTAGGAGGCTCTCCTGGATTCCTAGAGTATATATTTTTGAGATGCTTCATGAATTTCTTGGGAGTCCACATATCTGAGATGTGGAGAATGTCTCCCTGGGAGACAGTAGTTGTGATGGTTAATCTTTTAACTTACTGGGCTAAGGGATTGCCCAGAGAACTAGTGAAATGTTATTTCTGAGTCTATCTGTGAGGATGTTTGCAGAAGAGATTAGTGTTTGAATCAGTTGACTTCGTGAAGAAGACCCTCCCTTACCATTGCATCCATTCAATGCCCTGGGGGTGTGAATGGGAAAAAAAGTGGAATATGGGCATTTTGCTGTTTCATCTTCAGCTGGGACATCTGTCTTCTCTTACTTTCGGATATCAGAGCTCCTGGTTCTCTGGCCTTCAGATCCTGGGAGTTACACCGATGGCCCCTCTTCCATTTCCTTTGCCCCCTCCCCCTTTTTCGGGCCATTGAACTTGAATTATTTCACTGGGTTTCTTGGTTCTCCAGTGTGCAAACAGTACATCACAGCATATCTCAGTTTCCACAATCACATGAGCCAATTCCCATAAAACTCCTCTTACAGATCCATATGTATCCTATTGGGTCTATTTCTCTGGAGAACTTGAATACAATAGTTGCCTACAGTCCTAACCCAGAAGACAAAAACACAGGATTTATAACCAAGAACATGCAGACATCCTGTCCACCTGGTTGACTTTCTCCATGATCTTAGATCTATCCTTACTGTATGCCTTGACTTCTTTCCCATCTGCTAAATGGGAATACCAAATCCTTATTAGTTCTTAAGAGTATGTAGAAGGAAAGTATTGAATACTAGTTATTATTAATGTACTTCAAACTTCTTGGTGACAGTAGCTGCATAAATATAGATCTTTCTTGTTTTAAGCAAGTGATGCTAAACAAAATCAAGAAATATTAAATTATGAATTACAGAGGAGATAAATTTAAATGGAGGGGTAGTTATTAATTTTTAAAAAATTTGCAGAAAGAAACATTTATCATGTAAAGTGAGACATCATCTGACTAAATTAGAGAATTTACCAATATGAAATCACGGAGAACAAGAGCTGGCATACTGTCAATGGGTAATAAATATTTAATCAATGGATAAATAAAGTTTTGATCTTCAGTTCTTTCCAAGCTGATCATGAAAATTACAAAGTTTAAGATAAAATCAGTTCAGAAAACCCTATTCCTTAACCTTCACTGACTTGACTTCTCCTTAGGGGCTTTCTGCATCTTTAAGTCTGGTGAGAGAAAGATATCAGCTCTGTAGAAGCACTGGGATTCACATTTCAAGTTATGAGATGGCAGTCAATGGCTGCAAGTACATAGAGACACAGAGATGCAGCGGTCCCCTCTTCTCGCCTTTTGCAGTTTCCCCGCACAGCCTGGCACCTGCGTTGGCATTTGCTGTCTGAGTCTGGCTGCTGACCAGAGTCTCACCCTCACACAGACCTCAGGTATCTGGGCCTCCCTCCCCGGCTGTGAATCATCAGAGGTGCTGAGTCTTTGCCTGCTTTGAGTTACTGGCAGAGGTGTTGTTTTTTCCTAAAAGTGGAGGGAGAGAGTTGCTAAGAAACACATTAACATGCTGACGACACAACAATCTCAGAGAGCCTGGTCCTCCAACGTTTGACTCTAATCAGGAAATCATTTTTAGAAGGATTTGTCGGTGTAAGAAAACAAGCTCCCGAACTAAATTAGGATCTGGATTATTTTTTCCTTCTCTCCCAATCTGCCTCACAAGGCAGATTGGTGAGCCCTCGCGGTTCTATGTGTGGCGAAATTTGTTTCTGTTGCGCATTTTAATTCAGAGCTCCGGAAGGTGAAGGTGTCTGTGTTTCTAAGGACTGCATTTTTCGGAGCAGCTCCCTTGGAGGTGTGGGGCTCGCCTCTCCTTTCCTCAAACCAGTTGGCTTTCTTGCCAAGGCGGCCCAGGTTTCAGGATTCTTTAATCTGATTGTCTTTTTCTTTTTTTTTCCCCTGCCAGTAATGAATGCACTGCGTGTCTCTGGGAAATTAAGGTAATCCATTATACTGTTGTCTTCCTATCTTTGCAGCACGGATAATAGTATTTAACCCACCTTTGCAATATACTGAGTGGCCTGTCAGGGTCTCTTCTTTAGAAGGACAACTTGAAAACATTTTAATAAATGCTCCTTAACTATATGCTTTAAAAATACATGGGGCCAAATGGCAAACAACTCAGTAATAACTAGTTCAGCAATGCAGACTGGCCATTCATCATTCTCTCTGCAATTTCTACTTCTCTCCTCTTTCTCTTTCCACATCCTTCCATTTCTCCAGGGACACTCTGTCTCTCTTCGGGGTTAGAATCTGGAAAGAACCTAGAGGTTTGGTAGTTATGGTCCCTGCTGCCCATGAAAACCCAACTGCTTCTTCAGTTGGGAAAGCAGTTGAGTTTCATGCTCTGCGAGGCTCTCAGTGAATTCTGCGCTGAAGGACAGAAGTGGGTGCCCTACTTGGTGATGTCACAGAAAGATTGGGTTTACCTGGATGCAGGTCCTCTGTTACATGCCTGTGGTTTCATTTCCAGTGCAGGTAATGACCTAATCTAATAACACTTGTCATGTCCTGTGTGTGTCAAGCAGACATTCCATGGGTTGGAGAAGTGCCCATCAGACTGCAGTGTGAGCCTGTATTAGGGACCAGAAGAAAACATCAAGGACTGAGTCCTTATGTGTTTGCAGGGCTGGCCCCTTGAAGGGACATGGCAGTTAGTTGTCCCAGAGGGGAGAAGACTCTTGAGAGTCCCTTGGACTGCAAGGAGATCCAACCAGTCCATCCTAAAGGAAATCAGTCCTGAATATTCATTGGAAGGACTGATGCTGAAGCTGAAACTCCAATCCTTTGGCCACCTGATGTGAAGAACTGACTCATTGGAAAAGACCCTGATGCTGGGAAAGATTGAAGAAAGGAGGAGAAGGGGGTGACAGAGGACGAGATGATTGGATGGCATCACTGACACAATGGACATGAGTTTGAGTAGGCTCTGGGAGTTGGTGATGGCCAGGGAAGCCTGGCGTGCTGCAGTCCATGGGGTCATAAAGAGTCGGACACGACTGAGTGACTGAACTGAACTGAAGTGAACTGATGTGCACTCAGAGTACTCAGTATTCAACCATTAGAGTTTATTCCTTTGCGGTTCAGGGCTCTATGGAAATTTTCAGAAACATGATGGTGTTGGCTTGAGAAGGCTATTCCTCCCGTGTTTCTGTGGATCCTGCATGCTCCTCTTGATTGAAGAGTTCTGTGTTGATAAACACCCTCAATCCTCCTGAGCTAGAGACTTCCTGGATAAAAAGACCTTATCTATAAGAAGACTCCAGGACCAAGTGAGTATCGGGGTTAATCTTAATGTCCTGGTTTCTCCACCTCGTAAGAGACATAGTTTAGACATGGTTTAGATGAGTTGAGATGAAAAAGTGTGTAATATAGGAGCCACATGGGCAAGATCACCCAACAGATCAAGCCTAATCTTCCCAGGAAACACCATCCTTGTTTTCTTATGCTCTGAGCTCCTGGAATACATGCTACAGAGAATCCACGAGCCACTGAATTCTATAACTTAGCTACCTATCTGGTCAATGAGTACTTCCCTCATCTGCGTGGTGAGATTAGGAGACTACATTTTGAATTTCTCAATTGTGGATTGTGTGTGTGTGTGTGTGTGTGTGTGTGTGTGTGTGTATTTAAGCAACAGAAACCCTGCTCCCCCACCCTCAGCAAATGTTATTTGGTTGGCCAAAAAGTTCATTCAGTTTAGCTTATAAAAGATCCTGAATGAACTTTTTGACCAACCTAATATCCTCTATGGAATCCCGAAATATTAAGCAGATACAAGTGAGCATGGATGTGAGGGAGCAGAATTCTCCTTGTCTCTATATCTTCCATGTTGAGCCCTCCCCTCCATGGCTTCCAGGCACTTCTGTGGAATTCCAGGGCTAAATCAACAAGCATGTTGACAGAAGAGGTCCCTGAAGTTCCAGAGAAGTTGCAGTTTGAACCAGGCACATAGGAAATGTTCAGGAAATACATCAGATTCATTAAAATTGAGGCTGAGAGATGGAAGAGTTAAATTAAAGCAGCCAGAGAGGCACTGTGGTCATGAGATTCTGTCCTCCATGAACAGGAAGAGGACTTTCACTGTCCCTTCAATTTTTCCTGCTTTTAGGAGCCCCTTGCTTCTTTCTGGGTCCTCACTGCTATTTACACAGAGAGACTGGGGTTGGGATGAGCCCACAGGAAGGGGTGTTCCTTCTGTGCTAGTGCAGGAATGGATGTGGCATCGATCTATCTGCAATTCTAAGCTCAATGTGTTTCCCTTAAATTTTTAGAAAAACCAAAGGTACTTTGCAAGTGCAATAGAGCTTCCAATTAGGCGTTTAAGCTCCCCATTTCTATTTCCCTAAAGACTTGACTTGCTCTCTTGCTTTATGAAATGAAAATAGCTTTATTTGGGCATGAGGATGCAGCTGATTGCATGCTTAATATGCTTTTTGCAACTAGCTCCTGCCTGTGTCTGGCATGTGCAATGGGCAGAATAATACATTTGCATGCTTATTTCTCCTAAGTATACTGGACCATTTGTTCCAGTCCCATACCTGTGCTAACCAAAGGTCTGGGTAGAAGTGCCTGGAAGGCTGGTGTTTACTCCCCCAGAAGTAAACGTGTCCTTGAAGGGCAGACACTGGCCCCAGGGCCCTGTGTGTGGGGAGGATGGATCCATCCCACAGAGGGGATGGATAGGTGGACTTATCAAGTGTTGAGAGGTGGAAAGCAGAGAAGGGCCTGGTGTAAATCCTGTAAAAGAGTTGGATCAGAGATATGGAGGACAAAGAAAAAGCCCTGGAATGACATCAGCTAAGTTGTAAGAAGGAAATAGCAAGAGTGAAGAATCCATTTCTGTGAAGGTATAAGGTTAAGGGCTAAATAATTCTTTCTTCACTGGGGAAATAGAACTGAAAATAAAATATATATCCCCTTCCAAATTTATCTGACTACTGGGCTGAGTTAGACCCCCCAGATTCTAGAAAGCCAAAGGTCATCTTGTCTTTGGCTTTCTGGGTTTCAGCAAACATTGAATCAACTACAGCCCTGAGTGTTGTTCAGCTATCTACGCGGCACTTTGGAAAACCACTTCAGAAGATGTTGGGGTTCTCTTCTCTGCCCAAGTCTTGCCCTTCCTTAGAGATTTCCCCAAGCACAGAAGGCTTCTGAGGCCATTCTGGCTTGTGCTGTGTTCCTGTTATTGTTTTCAACCTGTATGGAGGCTCTGTGCACCCAAGGTCTTGTGCTCTTCTTTCCTGGCCCCCAAGGAGAACACCTGGGCATAGGCCATTGTTCTCAGAAGGCTTGTCAATTTACAGGCAGGAAGTGAAAGTGTGGTTTAGGGAAAGCCAGAGCTAGTGCAGCCCTTTTCGGTCATTCCTCTGGTAGCAGCAAGCTGAGAATGCCCTGTTGCGAATGCCTGGGAGCCAGCAAGCTTTTCACATGACTTTTTTTTTTTTTTTTTGATGTGGACCATTTTTAAAGTCTTTCCTGAATTTGTTACAATATTGCTTCTGTTTTATGCTTTGGTTTTTTGGCCATAAGGCATGTGGGATCTTAGCTCCCCCACCAGGGATCAGACCACCCCCCTCCCCCCGCATTAGAAGGCAAAATCTTAATCACTGGACTGCCAGGAAAGTCCCTTCAGATGGCTTTTTAAATGCAGAGCCCTCCGTGGAGAAGACCACAGCAAGGCTCTGCTGTCTGGGGTGCTCTGTCGAGTGGAGAGTCATCTGTCTCAGTGTGATCTGTGGCTGCCCTTGGCTTTCTTGTCTAAGGTGCCCTTGATTAGACCTGAGATTATAGAGGTACCTGCCCATTGCCATGAGGCAGCCATGGCTAAAAAATAAACAAAGGGAAGGCGATCTCACATGGCTTCTTATTTCAGGGAACACTCTGGGCCTCCCTTAAAGCTCATCTCCTGCTCAGCAGTGTTGCCTGGCCCGCTGATGGGAAGGCCTGCTTTCCAAGTCTGAAGGAGACCCTGAGGTCATTGCGTCCATTCCCCTGCCTTCAGGCAGGATTAGAGATAAGCTGCCCTGCCAGAGGATAATCTCTTCTACTTGTAAAAGCTTCCAGAGCAGGCCCCAGTCTCTCCCCAGACCATTCATTGCAACTTTTAACAACCTTCACCATAAGGAAATTCTCCCCCTTAGCTATCCTAAATCCCTTATACTGGGGATTAAGTTTCTCTCCTTATTCTATCCTCAGTAGCCACTGCCAAGACTCAGCCTGCACTGCCTAAAAACTCTTCTGATACCTGAAGATTGTATTAAATCCCGCCTGCCTGTCTTCCCCCAGTGAATAATCCCAGCTTCTTTTACTCCCAGGCCCTGCTGCCCGGTCTGCTTATCACCTCCGAGGCTGCCCTCTGATCCCTTGCTAAGTGCCAGGCTCCCTGAAGAAGAGCCCGGAACCAGGACTTGGAGTCCAATAAGTTCTGACCCATCTTACTTCCAATGAGAGTCTTTCTTGAACCTGTGGTGTTAATGTTACCTTCCTGTTCATGTACCCCAGTGGAGCTTGCATGCTGGTGATGGTCTCACTCAAGGGCTTATGGCCATCTTTCAGCCTACCTGTGTACCAGATCATTTTTCTCTACTCCCTTGGATGTTAAGGGCAAAATATATCACACCTGGGGTTCCCCGGTAGCTCAGCAGTAAAGAATCTGCCTGGAGGGTACAGGGATTCGATCTCTGAGTTGGGAAGATCCCCTGGAGGAGGACATGGCGACCCACTCCAGCATTTTTGCCTGGAGAATCCCCATGAAAAGGAGAGTCTTGTGGGCTACTGTCCACAGGGTCACAAAGAGTTGGACACGACTGAAGCGACAGTATGCACACACACATATGTTCAACATGGGCATCACTGCATCATTTTACTTGCACCAAAACTGACCACTACTGGAAGCAAGGAGAAAGGAGAATGCAGATGATCCTCAGTGCCTGTGGCTTTTCTGGTGTATCAGACAGAAACAAGTAGCCTGTATCCGCAGAGAAGGCCGTTGGTTGGATGCGGGTCCTCACACCAATCTGATGATGACCAGCTCTCTAGGTCTGCTTGCTTTCCTTTCTTTCCTTTTCTGTGTTCAACCTGACCTCTGTTACCTTTTCACAGGTGCCATTGTGTTCCTGGGGCCTGATCTCCCCCACCCCCCGGTGATGCAGCATGCTTCACCCTACAACTGCCCCTCCCCAGGCCATCTCCTATTTCCTGTTCGCAGCAGGTCTCAAAGCTATGGTTTTTCCAGTAGTCATGTATGGATGTGAGAGTTGGATTATAAAGAAAGCTGAGCATCGAAGAATTGATGCTTTTGAACTATAGTGTTGGAGAAGACTCTTGAGAGTCCCTTGGACTACAAGGAGATCCAATCAGTCCATCCTAAAGGAAATCAATCCTGAATATCCACTGGAAGGACTGATGCTGAAGCTGCAACTCCAATCCTGTGGCCACCTGATGCGAGGAGCTGACTCATTTGAAAAGACCCTGTTGCTGGGAAAGATTGAAGGTGGGAGGAGAAGGAGACAACAGAGGATGAGATGGTTGGATGGCATCACCGACTCAATGAACATGAGTTTGAATAAGCTCCAGGAGTTGGTGATGGCCAAGGAAGCCTGGCGTGCTGCAGTCCATGGGGTTGCAAAGAGTCGGAGACGACTGAGCGACTGAACTGAACTGAACTGAAGGTGGTCCCAGGGGTCTGCACAGCCTAAACATGCTGTCTCTGCACTGGGTGTGAACAAAGGTGGGTAAGACGGCCGCTTTCCTCAAGGAGAGTGAAGAGGAGACAAGGACCTGAGACACAGGTGTGGTGAATTGCTAACAGCACAAAGGACTTGACCTGCTGTGTATCCACAATAGGAGAGAAGGGGTCAAAGACAACCCTCAAAAAAGGGTCTAATGAAGTAGGAAGGTGCTCAGTGCACAGGACATCAGGCTGGGGCAGAGAAGGCTTCCTGGGGGAGAGGGGTGTTGGAGGTGAGCTGGGTGAGGAACAAGCCAAGAGTAGAGGCAAATAGGAAGCACTCGACTGGCTCCTGGCTTCTGCTTTGCTCCCCGCCACCACAGTTTTTTCAGTTCTTTGCATCTCTAGTTTCCAAGAGGGCTTCTCTGGTGGCACAGATGATTAAGAATCTACCTGCATTATAAGAGACCTGTGTTCAATCTCTGGGTTGGGAAGATCCCCTGAGAAGGGAACAGCTACTCACTCCAGCATTCTGACCTGGAGAATCCCATGGACAGAGGGGCCTGAAGGGCTACAGTCCATGGGGTCACAAAGAGTTGGACATAACTGAGTGACTAACACTAGTTTCCAGGAGAGAGAACCCTCTTCTTTTCAGTCCATTCAGTTCAGTTCAGTTCAGTCGCTCAGTCATCTCCAACTCTTTGCGACCCCACGGACTGCAGCATGCCAGGCCTCCCTGTCCATCACCAATCCCGGAGTCCACCCAAACCCATGTCCATCGAGTCGATGATGCCATCTAACCATCTCATCCTCTGTTGTCCCCTTCTTCTCCTCCCCTCAATCTTTCCCAGCATCAAGGTCTTTCCAAATGAGTCAGCTCTTCACATCAGGTGGCCAAAGTATTGGAGTTTCAGCTTCAACATTAGTCCTTCCAATGAACACCCAGGACTGATCTCCTTTAGGATGGACTGGTTGGATCTCCTTGCAGTCCAAGGGACTCTCAAGAATCTTCTCCAACACCACAGTTCAAAAGCATCAATTCTTTGGCACTCAGCTTTCTTCACAGTCCAACTCTCACATCCATACATGACCACTGGAAAAACCATAGCCTTGACTAGATGGACTTTTGTTGGCAAAGTAATGTCTCTGCTTTTTAATATGCTGTCTAGGTTGGTCATAACTTTTCTTCCAAAGAGTAAGTGTCTTTTAATTTCATTGCTGCAATCACCATCTGCAGTTATTTTGGAGCCCAGAAAAATAAAGTCAGCCACTGTTTCCACTGTTTCCCCATCTATGTGCCATGAAGTGGTGGGACCAGATGCCATGATCTTAGTTTTCTGAATGTTGAACTTTAAGCCAACTTCTTCACTCTCCTCTTTCACTTTCATCAAGAGGCTCTTTAGTTCTTCTTCACTTTTTGCCATAAGGTTGGTGTCATCTGCATATCTGAGGTTATTGATATTTCTCCCAGCAATCTTGATTCCAGCTTGTGTTTCCTCCAGCCCAGTGTTTCTCATGATGTACTCTGCATATAAGTTAAATAAGCAGGGTGACAATATACAGCCTTGACTTACTCCTTTTTCTATTTGGAACCAGTCTGTTGTTCCATGTCCAGTTCTAACTGTTGCTTCCTGACCTGCATACAGGTTTCTCAAGAGACAGGTCAGGTGGTCTTGGTATGCCCATCTCTTTCAGAATTTTCCACAGTTTATTGTGATCCACACAGTCAAAGGCTTTGGCATAGTCAATAAAGCAGCAGTAGATGTTTTTCTGGAACTCTCTTGCTTTTTCGATGATCCAGCAGATGTTGGCAATTTGATCTCTGGTTCCTCTGCCTTTTCTAAAACCAACTTGAACATCTGAAAGTTCACGGTTCATGTATTGCTGAAGCCTGGCTAGGAGAATTTTGAGCATTACTTTACTAGCGTGTGAGATGAGTGCAATTGTGCGGTAGTTTGAGCATTCTTTGACATTGCCTTTCTTTGGGATTGGGATGAAAACTGACCTTTTCCAGTCCTGTGGCCACTGCTGAGTTTTCCAAATTTGCTGGCATATCAAGTGCAGCACATTCACAGCATCATCTTTCAGGATTTGAAACAGCTCCCCTGGAATTCCATCACCTCCACTAGCTTTGTTAGTAGTGATGCTTCCTAAGGCCCACTTGACTTCACATTCCAGGATGTCTGGCTCTAGGTGAGTGATCACATCATCGTGACTATCTGGGTTGTGAAGATCTTTTTTGTACAGTTCTTCTGTGTATTCTTGCCACCTCTTCTTAATATCTTCTGCTTCTGTTAGGTCCCTACCATTGCTGTCCTTTATTGAGCCCATCTTTGCATGAAATGTGCCCTTGGTATCTCTAACTTTCTTGAAGAGATCTCTAGCCTTTCCCATTCTGTTGTTTTCCTCTATTTCTTTTCATTGATCGCTGTGGAAGGCTTTCTTATCTCTCTTTGCTATTCTTTGGAACTCTGCATCCAAATGGGTATATCTTTCCTTTTCTCCTTTGCTTTTCATTTTCCTTCTTTTCACAACTATTTGTAAGTCCTCCTCATACAGCCATTTTTCTCTTTTGAATTTCTTTTTCTTGGGGCTGGTCTTGATCCCTGTCTCCTGTACAATGTCACGAACCTCTGTCCATAGTTCATCAGGCACTCTGTCTATCAGATCTAGTCCCTTAAATCTATTTCTCACTTCCACTGTATAGTCAAAAGGGACTTGATTTAGGTCATACCTGAATGGTCTAGTGGTTTTCTCCACTTTCTTCAATTTCAGTCTGAATTTGACAATAAGGAGTTCATGATCCGAGCTACAGTCAGCTCCCGGTCTTGTTCAGTCCATTAGTAAATGAAAAACAAATTAATGAGCATCTACTATATACAGTGGCAGATTGGTGGCCGTGACTTGGTTCAGGGGTGTGGAATTCTAATTTACTTGTCCCTGGGCTAGAGGGACAGGACCAGGACTGGTCAGGGCTCCTGGGCCCTGGGCACCTCTAAGTTCTGAGCAATGCTGCTGCTTTCCCACATAGTGCTGTGCAGTATTTTCACTGTCTTAATCGTTCTCTGTGTGGTTGGAAGACCTGTCCTAGGCCATGGGGTGCAGAGATAAAGCAGGCAAGGTCCTATTCAAGTGAGGCAGGGTAGGCAGGATTCTAAGTTAGTTCCCAAATTCCGGTGCCCTGGTGTTCCTGCCATGTGGAATACCCTCCCTTGGAGTGTGGACATGGACCATGAATGTGATGGGGCTGTCATTCCCTGGACTAGGTTATGTTATAGGGCAGAGTTGATAGTCAGCTGACTCAGTGAGCCCTTCATGGGGACTGGGCTTTTCCTGATGGGAGACATTTGTAGTGTGAGGAGGTCTCAATGTGAGGAAGACTGTTTCTGGCTTTGAAGTTGGAGGGGCCCAGTGCAAGGAATGTGGGCAGCCTTCAGGAGCTCAGAGCTTGGCTTGTGGCCAGCAAGGAAATGAAACCCGTAAGCCTACAACTGAAGGACCTGAATCCTGACACAACCACCCAAGCCTGGAAAAGGACCCCAAGCTCTTGATGAGAACACAGCCCGGCAGACACCTCTATTTTAGCCTTGGGAGACCCTGGGCAGAGAATTCAGTCGGTCTGTGCCTAGACTTTAGACCCACAGGGCTGTGAGCTAATACATGGTGGGGGGGAATGATTTATGCTTTTAAGACTATGGTAATTTGTAGAAGATGAATATGCATCAATAGAAGCAGCAGTAGAAGATGAATAGATGGGGGAATACAGAAAAAAATGTGTCCAGGAAAATATTCAAATAGTGGTAAATGTTGTTCTATGACAAACCTAGATAGCATATTAAAAAGCAGAGACATCACTTTGCTGACAAAGGTCCCATATAATCAGTTCAGTTCAATCACTTAGCTGTGTCCGACTCTTTGCGACCCCATGGACTACAGCACGCCAGACTTCCCTGTCCATCACCAACTCCCAGAGCTTACTCAAACTCATGTCCATTGAGTTGGTAGGTGATGCCATCCAGTCATCTCATCCTCTGTCTTCCTCTTCTCCTCCCGCCTTCAATCTTTCCCAGCATAAGGGTCTTTTCAAATGAGTCAGTTCTTGTCATCAGTATACGCATCTGTGCTCTATATAGTTAAAGCTATGGTTTTTCCAGTAGTCATGTATGGAAGTGAGAGTTGGACTGTAAAGAAAGCTGACCACCAAAGAATTGATCCTTTTGAACTGTGGTGTTTGCGAAGCCTCTTGAGAGTCCCTAAGACTGCAGCGAGATCAAACCAGTCAATCCTAAAGGAAATCAATCCTGAATATTCACTGGAAGAACTGACGCTGAAGCTGAGGCTCTAATACTTTGGCCACCTGATGTGAAGGGCTGACTTATTGGGACACTGGGAAAGATTGAAGGCACAAGGAGAAGGGAGTGGCTGAGGATGAGATGGTTGGATGGCATCACCAACTCAATGAACATGAATTTGAGCGAACTCCAGGAGACAGTGGAGGACAGAGGAGCTTGGCGTGCTGCACTCCATGGGGTCTCAAAGAGTTGGACACAACTTAGCGACTAAACAACAACAAAGATTATGCAGAAGAATAACCTCTAGATGTGTAATGGAGAGGGGACCCTGTAGTTACTTTGGGAGGGGGAGTCAAGGGAGCATCTGTTTGCTGAGGTGGTGTTTAAGGTGAATGTCATCGAGGACCCAGTTTGCTGGAGATCGGGGGCCCGAGCATTTCAGTAGGAGGGAACAGCTAGGTAAAGGCCCTGTGACTGCAATAGGCCTGGTGTTTTCAGGTGCAGCAAAAAGCAGGTTCTTGTGGCTGGACACAGTCTACAGTGAGAGATACCAAATCATGCAGGGCTTTCCATGGATGAACATGGAATTTGGATTTTATTTTCAACATGAGGGAAGCCAAGGAGGATTTGAAGCAGCGAGTGTCACATCTGCACAGTCTGATTTAATATTTATAAAAGCTCACTCCAGATCCTGGCTGGAGCTTGGATTTCTCTGGAAGCTGGGGTGGGTGTGTTCGTTCAGGGAGGCTGTAAGCAGGACTGGATTGTTCTGGCGAGCACGCTGGGACCTGGGGCCAGGAGTGCAGAGGAGATTCGAGAGGTGTTGATTGGACTTTTTCTCTTTCCTTTTCCTCCCTTCCTTCCTTCTAATTTTCTGGTTTCTTCTTCTTCTTTTTTTTAAAACCCATTCCTGTTCTTCTTCCTTCTCTCTTGATGAATTTGCACACCTTTCTCTAGCTCTGGCCCCACGGGACCAGAATGGAAAACCCATTCATCCTCCTGCTGGGGACCAAGCACATGGAATGTGTGTCTGGAATCTGGGTAAACAGAAGACAGAGAAGTGGGAACAGTCTCCAGGGCCCCCCTGGAACGGTCCTCGCTCTAAGACTGGTGTCTGTGTTCGTCACCCCCGGCGAGGCCAGTACCTGGGCATGGAGAGTCCTGGCCCTGCATTGTTGACAGTTAACCTGTTGTACCCAGTTCATCCTTCCCTTCGAGGCACCTGAGTGTGGAAATCATACTTTCTGTCTCTGTGCTACTGGCGCCCACCCCATTCCACCTGTACATGGCAGGTACTTGGTGAAGGCTTGGGGACAGATGATGGGAATTTGGTTCTCAAACTAGTGTTGATGGAACTGACTCTAGACAGAAACTACCATGTATCATTGTGGTCATTCATTTATCCCATCATTTATCCCATACATATTTATTAAGTGACTACTGTATGCCCTGCCTGGGCCTAGAAGCTGTGGATACTGTATCAAACAGACTGAGAGTAGCTTTTATGTAAGGAACTTATTCTTAAAGGGGAGATAGTTTTTTTTTTTTTTTTAAGTATAAAAATAGTGAATTAAAAACAAAATGGAGGTAAGTGCTATAAAGGAAATAAACAAGAAAACTAAATGCTTGAGCCTGGAGACTCCCAGAAGGACTAAGTCCAGGTTCTGAAGGTATAATTTAATGAATGGACAAATGCACAAATCAATAATTTCCCTGCCCCTGGATTTGCTATATTCTGCTCAATTTCTCTTCTCTGAGTCTGTTTCTCCTGGGAGGAGATCTGTGAAGGAGGGCAGATATTTAGGAAAAGGTTTAAAGGGAGAGTGGCAAGCTCCAGTCTGCCTCTTAGGGCAATGGCTGCAGTAGGTAGGGTAGATGGGCCATGTGAAGGACAGAGGCTCTTCCATTGTCAGAGGGTGTGATAGGAGGGGGTCAGTTAGGAAATAGGGAAAGGAGATGGACTTAGGGGACATGGAGATAGGTCATGAAAGATTACTGGTTAAGGGAGAAGGAAGTTAAAGGCCAAGGTCCAGGACCACATACAGGTTTCTGGTTTGGACAATGATTTGTTCAACTAACTGACTTTATTGAAATGAGACATTAGTGATAAGGAGCAAGAGAAGGGGCAGGCGGGGCGGGGAGGTGAGCTCTGAGAAGTTTAGACATGCTTTGTTTGAGGCTCTTGTCCACTAGGAACTTGTCACACCTATGGCCAACCAGGCAGGAGAGCTGGGCTGGAGATGTGGGTGTGGAGTTATCATTTCTCACCCAGACACTGGAAGCTGGGAAGTGAAGGGACCCAGGGAAGAGCAGGGCTTCAAGTGGGAGAGGAGCTGGTGATGGAAGACGTTGGATATTCAGGAGAAGGTTTAACTCAGGGAACGGTGTCTTGGCTGGTAAGGCGGGAAGGGGTGGGCCTGGAGCGCAGGTGATCCTGTGGTGGGAGGGCCTGGCTGCCACCCAGGGGCCCCCGCTAAGTGTGCAGACGTGGGGGGAAGGGGAGGCACGCATCTGATGCTTCTATTTTCACTGCAGGTAGGAGGGGAGGTAATCTGTTGCTTATGACTCTTCCCATTTTTTTTTTTTTTAAGAAGTGCAACTGCAGCTCAGTAAATGCTCACGGGAAAGGGCTGCAGAGCGAGAAGGGTTGAAGGTCTGGGGGAGAAGAGGAAGCAGTGGATCGGGGGTATGTGAGGAGCAGGATGCCTCTTCTAACCTTTCAGGAAGAAAGAGCAGGTAGAGAAGCAGGTGTGTGTGTGTGTGTGCACTGTGTGTTGTGTGTCTGCTATATGTGCATTATGTGTTGTGTGTGTTATGTGTTGTCTGTGTCGTGTGTGTGTGGAAACCAGATGTTCCGTACTTCACACTTTGCTGCCTCCTGCATTTCCTGTGAAGTTGGAGGCAAGCTCGTGTGAGAAGGAGGAAGAAGGTGGGGAAAATGTGGGTGAGTGGGAGATGCTTGAAGGAGCCCCGAGGAGAGGGAAGGGGCGAGCTGGCCAGGAGCCTCTCCAGTGGCCTTGGGGAGTCTCTGTGCACAGGCCACAGCACCAAGGGGACACCTCCAGACCACACCACGTGGCCAGCTTGGGCCTGTAATTTGAGGTTCTTCCAAATCTAAAACTGAGCAGGCTGGGCAGATCAGAGCTGTCTCCTCCAGGGCACCTGCTTCCTTCTCAGCCTCCCAGAAGGGAGGGAGGGAGGAGAGGTGGCCATGGCAGAGGGCAGCCCGAGTTACGGCTTTCCTGGGTGAAAGGTTGGGAGGAGCCCACCCTGGAGTTTTTAAGATAAGCACATGCAAATCTTTCTGCCTCCATTTCTGTATTGCCTGCCTCACCACCTGCCCCTGCCTCCTCCCCAAGTCTGTTCCATAAATAATTAATGACTGTGACAGCGGGTTCTGTTCCTATAACTGAAGACACCTTTTGGCAGCTCTGAAACTTTTCAAGCTGAACTGCTCACCTTATGTCTAAAACTGTGGCTCTAGACAGTTTACTGCTGAGCGTCTTTGTGTTGTGATGGGCGCCGTTAATGTCACAGCCATAAGCCTGAACTGGCTGCTGAAGTGAGAGTCTGGTGACACGAAGTTCTGGGGACCAGCGATGGCGGGAAGGGGGTCAGGTGGGAGGAATTTGAAGGCGTGTTAGGGGCCAGATTCAATTCAAAGTACTCCATTGTGTGTTGTAGAAATACAATGTCTTAGGTTACATTCCTCAAAGCAGAGCCTGTAATGGGGATTCTTGAGAAAGTGGTTTATGGATGAGAGGCTCTCAGGGGCAGGGACTGAGAGAAGGAGGATGGAGCAAGGAGAGAGGCCAAAGAAGAATGTGGCCTCAGGTGCACATACAATGACCTCTGCAGGGTTCACTGAACCCCAGTGCTGGTCTTGTCTTGCCTGCCCTTTCCCGGGCAGTGGCAGGGGGCACTAGCTCTGATTCCTTGTGATTTTCCCACTTAGACCAAGGTAAGTCTGAGAAGTCGCTATACCATGTTGTGCTAAGTCACTCAGTTGGGTTGGACTCTTTGCGACCCTTTGGGCTGTAGCCTGCCATCTCTTCTGTCCATGGGATGCTCCAGGCAAGAATGTTGGAGTGGGTTGTCACCAGTGGTTCTGTTACTATGTCCATTACTTCATGTACTGAAGTCATTCATTCATTCATTTACTCATTCATTCAACAAATATATATTACAGCTCTTCCCTCTACTCTTATATTGTTGACTATCTCAGGACATTTTTGTTTTAAATGCTGCACTAGTCACTGAGAGCCAAAGAATTTTGTGCTCTCAGATGTGCCAAGAAACCTCTCTTTTGTCTTTGAGTTTCTGTTGGCTGTAGCTCATCAGTTTATTCTCAGCATCTGTACCCCATCTAAGTAAGTTTAAATGTCACATGGGGTGGAAAAGGAAGAGAAAGGAAGAGCATTGTCACCTCAGGAAGAGGGAGAAAGAAGGACAGGGTGAAGAGGGGAGAAGCCAGGGCCCTGGGTTGGCTTCGAAGTCCTTCCAGCTGTCACTCATGGACCACCTTCAGGATTGGAATAGATAAAGAAGAGACAGGCTTTGTGGAAGGATCCCACCAGTCTACCATGGATGATGGAGAGTTCAGGTGCTGGTCCAAGGCCACCCTGGAAGCTTGTTGCTGTGGAAGTGCCTTCTCAATGCAGGGTGGCTGAGGCTTTATGAACCTATCAGTGTACTTTTTCTGATGTCATAGAGAGGCTGTCCATTTGTCATACACTTCCCCATGTGGTCCTGGAACCCCAGTCTGTAAAATCAAAGCTTCTGATCACTTGATCCCAAAGGCCCTTTTCGGAGCAGAGAGCCTCTATCTCAATGATTCCTGGTGCAAATGGTGAAAAACAATTAATCCAGGCTGAGGGGATGTGTCTACTGGCATGTCAACTTGGATAGAAGGACAATGGCATGCTGCTCGGCTTTTGGAGGCATTGAAATGAGGTTGAGGAGACCCATCACTGTGTTGGAATCAAGACTTACTAAACTTGAAAGGCTGAATAAATGGACCAAAACCCAGAAGATAAAGTACCACATTTTTGAAATTAAAAACTAGCACTTGTACAAATATAGATGAGAGAAACCTGGTCAATGAGCAGTTCAAGTGAAAATACTTCAGAGTTTTAGTTCAGGATATATTTATGAGTTCAATAAATATTAATTGGATACCAGGCACTGATCCAGGAGCTGGGGACACAGCAGCAAACAAGATGACATCATCCTCATATGGCTTACATTCTGGTATTAAAATGTAATGCACAATACACAATATGAGGTATAAATAATTAGGTTATATAATACAGGCTGGCAAAGGATGGTGAGAGGAAAGGATAAAGCTGAGCAATGGGAAATAGAATGATGGAGTGCTGTTTCAAATGAGGGGCAAGGAAGACTTCTACAAGGAGGCAACACTTGGCCTGTTAGCTGTTTGACACAGTTGCTAAAAAGCTCCTGAAATCCCTGGTTCTATGACTAATTATTCCCACTAATTAGAGTGACCTGCTTGGATACCTCTGCCTACTTACGATCCTGTGACTTCCTCCAGCCTCAGCATCAGCCCTTCAGGTCAGTCCAGGGTTTTTAGAAAATCACCAAGCCAGCCTGCCTGACCTTGGCTTCTTTTTGGTTAATCTGGATCTCCTGGGCTCTTGTGAGCCATCACCCATGGCAGGACATCCCACCACCAACCATTTCCAATGCCGCCATCCAGGATCTGTGATTAATGCTACAGACACTTGGGACTAACTGGACTCCCCTGCTCCCTCTAGCCTGAATGTGGGGCCACCCATGGTGCCCAGATAACCGACAACCCTGATTTATTCACCCTGAGCTCTCCCAGTCCCTTCACCCTTTCAAAGTGCTCTATTGGCACTAGCTCCAGAAGAAGATGCAAAGGGAACATTTTCTGTTATTGATGTTCATCTTCCTAAGTTTGCATCTTGTGTGGCATCAATGCTAATTTTTCTAGATGGGGGAAAAAGTTTTCTCCCAAACTTCTTGCAATTTTATTAATAATATAGCAAGTAAGGCCACGTATTCTGATGGCTTAGCTGGTCCCAGAGAGGCCACCCAAGCCTCGGAGCTCCCTCATTCTCCCTCCCGCCGACTCAGCCTCTCTCTTAGGTGGGTTGCCGAGGCACCAAGAGCAGAGGGCAGGGGGAATTATGCATGAACAGAGAGATGAGAGACTGACCTTCTGTGTTTAAAGGTTAAAATGATTTCTTGGGAAATGGAACAAAGTCACTAAGCAGAAGCTGTTCTGAATTTTTCCTGCAGAAATTAGACTCTGTGAGTCTCTTCACAGGCTCTATTTGGGAGAACGTATACACACACATTTAACAACTCAGTCAGGTTCAACTTAAATTCGTTGAACATCTACTGTGTTCTTAGTCCTGGGATGACTTAGGCTAATGGGGACATGAGGAAGAAAAAAAAGAAAAGCTTTAGTGACCTATAGGTCAAACAATAGGAACATGCAACGAGCACTTAAACGGAATACGATAGTTATGCCAGGGATTTTGTGAAAAGCCAACAAGATCAGAGCCCATTGTGGAGTCTGCCCCACTTCCACAGCCATGGTGCTGGTGGTGAGGCAACAACCTTCAGGATGAATGAAGTTCATGGGCATCAGGAGGTCTTAGCCAGAGGGCTGAACTGAAACCGGGGAGTGGCTTGAAACATAAAAGACAAACATGAACTGAGTACATTGTCTGTGTCCAGCACTATGAGGGGCACTTGAAGATAAATACAAGTCAGATGCTACTTCAAAAATATAATCCCAATAAAGACGGAGAACTTTTCTGTCTTGTCCTCTGCTCTATTCCCAGAACTAGAGCAGTGTCTGGTATTTAGTACAAGAGGTGTCTTTACCCCTTTGCTGGACACAGCCATAATGGCTTTCACTACTGACGCCACATGCTGTCCCCACCCTTAGCAGGTTGAATTCAGTGCTGTGCATTCTCATTCATGCTGCTGGCCTCACATTCAGAATCTGGCTTGCATTCCTCTGACTGGGGAAGCTGGGGTGACCTCAGGCAACATGGACCGTAGCTGCAAGGGAAGTTGGGAACGGAGCATTTGGTTTGTATTCTCTTCTCAAAAAACCAATGAGATGAGGGATTTGTGAAACCTTGGGAGGGCATCCCAAGGTGTTAGGTGGTATAGAAGAAAGATAGATGATGGTTACAATAATATAGGTGGTCCTAGTGTGCCAGGGATAAAATTATAGATGTGGTAAGAGCAGATAGATCTTTGTATGTCTTGTTTTAAAGTCTGGACCCCTATCCATAGACAGTTGGGAGCCCCTAGTCGGTTTTAGGCAGGGGAGTGACAGAGTCAGATTTGTATTTTATTTTATTTTATTTTTTTAATAAATTTATTCATTTTAGTTGGGGGCTAATTACTTTACAATATTGTAGTGGTTTTTGCCATACATTGACATGAATCAGCCATGGGTTTACATGTGTTCCCCATCCTGAACCCCCCTCCCACCTCCCTCGCCATCCCATCCCTCTGGGTCATCCCATTGCCCCAGCCCTGAGCATTTGTCTCACGCATCGAACCTGGAATGGTGTTCTGTTTCACATATGATAATATACATGTTTCAATGCTATTCTCTCAGAACGTCCCACCCTCACCTTCTCCGATTTGTATTTTAGATTGATAACCCTGAAGGCAGAGTGGGGAGGTTGGTGGGAAAGATTAGGGCTGGAAGTAGGATGACTAGAGTTAGAGAGGAGGGGATTTGGGGGGAGAGGGGAGAGGGAGGGGAAAGTGGAAATGGCAGGAGAGACAGAAAGAAAGAGTGAACCTGAGAGGGCAGGTTCTTAGAGAGGAGATCTTGAGCATTGGCAGCTGCAGTCCTGAATGATGGGAGTAGGGGGAAGGTCAGAGTTCTCCCACAGGCAAGAAGGCACAGCAGGAGGTGTTTGTAGGTATGGGTGATGTGATTTAGGAAGTTGGGGGAGTTCATGCCTGAGGGGTTCACGTTGTCTAAATTCTTTCAGCCCCAGGCTAGCCTGCCTACATCCTTTATATGGATCATCTCTCTCTTTCCCTCAGCAGGTAGCTCAGGATTCAGCAAACTTTTCCCTTAAAGGGCCAGATAGTCATTATTTTTGGCATTGTGGGCCATGCGGTCTCTGCCTAGACTCTAGAACTATGGCGCAAAAGTAACCGTAAACAGTCCATCCATGGAGAGGCGAGGCTGTGTGCCAATAAACTCTATTTACTAAAACTGTCGGGCCATAGTTTGCAGACCCCTGAGCTACCTGATTCCTACTCAGCCTGACCCTCTATAAATGCTCTCATTGCCCTTTGTTCTTTTCCTTCAGAGCTTGCATCTCAGTTCTAATGAATCACTCGTCCAAAATGTGCTTAGCACTGACTCCAGTGTTGGGGTTATAGCAGGGGCTGTGCCCGTCTTGTCTTCACAGCTCCCAGAGCTGACAGATATGTCACCCAGAATGCATCTCAGGCTCACAGTGTGCATTGTTCTCACTGCTTTGTATTCATCAGTTTGCTCAAACTGCCCAGGGATTGCCCAGTAGGTAGACACTCCTCTTATCCTCCTTGACAGATAAGGAAACTGAGACTCAGAAAGGCTAACTAATGTGCTTGAAATCATACAACTGGAAAGTAAGGGGATCCAACTTTGGACTCAGTTGGGCTCTGTAACCACAACACCATTGATAAGTTGCTGGTGAAAAGTGAACCAAGTAAATAAGAAGTTTGGGTCCTCCTCTGGTAGAAAAGAGGGCAGGGTGAGGTAGGGCTTCCTAAGGAGGAGGATGGAAACCTGGCATTATCACTGTGGGAGAGGAAGTGGGAGGTGACTGTGGGTGGGAAGTGGCTTTGTCCTGTGGCCTAGGTGAGGAGAAAGGACTTACATGGATGCTTCTACAAGCTATGGGCTTTCTTCTTGATGGAAGCAGCAGCGCATGGCAGGGAGGCGCTGCTGAGGTCTGGGTTGATGCAAGTTGTGGGTTTACCAACAGGTATCTTATTCTCAGGTACTGCAAGTGGTAAAGACTCCACCTGCCGTTACAGGCGGTGCAAGAGACATGATTTTGATTCCTGGGTCAGGAAGATCTCTGGAGGAGGAAATGGCAACCCACTCCAGTATTTCTTGCCTGGAAAATTCCATGGACAGAGGAGCCTGGCCAGCTATAGTCCACAGAGTTGCAAAGACTGAGCACACATGCACAAATCTTGGGTCCAAGCAGCAGCAATTGCTACCTGGATCAGATCACCTTTTGGTTCTGGTTTTGGCACTTACCTTATAACACAGACACATTGCCTAATGGAGTTGAGTCTTAATTTTATGTTTAATAATTTTGCATCTGAGAACCTTGCTCAACTCATTTATTAACTAAGAGTTCACAGAATATGTTGAATTTTCTAGATAATCACATAAAATGTCTTCAAATCATTAACATTTTATTTGTTGTGTTTCTGTTGTTCATTTTGTATTCTTTCTTTTGACTTATTTCACTCTCCAGAAATGCCAGTAAATTTAAATGCAAATAGTGAGCAAGCATCCTGTCAGTAGTTTAAATATTTGCCAAATCATCTCCTGTTCCTTTTTGTACACAATATTTTGAAGATTAATGATTTCACATTTTTCGTGGAAGATTTGTGTCACTGATTTGGTAACAGTAAGAGCAAATGCACCTGAAGGTGCTGGCCTGTAATATTAATCAGAGCTCAGCAGACTGGCCCTACTTTTCCCTCTGAGAACTTTTTGTGCATGAGTCTCCCTGAGGGCAAGGATGCTCAGGCCACGCCTTAGGAAGCTATACCTCCTCCTGCCTCACCGTGGTCTGTACCCCTCTCTTTATGGCCCGAGCAAATGTTCTCAGCTCCAACCAGGCAGCACCGGTGCAGACTACTTGCTGCCAACCATGTGCTCTGGACCCATTTTGATGTGGTATTGAGGTGTTTGTCAGAAAAAAGACACAATTCTTGCCTCCGCTGAAAGTGGGAAGGGTGGGCACCTTCCCCTGTGTGTTGTGTATAAATATGCATCTGAATGTGTGTACCTGGTGCTCAGATTACAACCTCCAGTTCCTTGTGGTGGAGATAAGTTTCTCTCACGATGTGATTAATAACTAAAAATAAAAAGGTGACTCTAGAGCCATGTGGGTTAGTCCTGAGAGAGTAGAGATCATGGTGTGTAGCAAACCCAAACAGGTTGCAAAAAGCTGAAAGGACATTCATATCTAATAAGATGGATTTTAGCAGAGATGAAATCAAAGCAAATTCTTTTTTTAAAACATTGATATAATGAATTGGGCAAGTCCGTAGTAGAAGAGGCTGAATAACGGGTACCAGGATGAAGAAACCCTGGAGGTTTGGTTGACTGAGCTCATTATGGGTGAAAGACTCCAGGGTTGAGCTGGCCCTTAGCCCCCTCCCTGACCCCTGAGTGGACTGCTTCCTATTTTACTATCATCAGCAAATAGTAATTGAATACATAGTGTGTGATATTTGCAGAAGGTATTAGTGAAATATGAAATTTAATCTTCTACTTTCATATATTTTAATTCTTTCACTCATCCTAAAACTATTATTGATAACCTACATTGTATTAAAATACAAAGGTGATTAAAATATAGTTCTTAAAGGATCTACAGTTTATTTGGGAAGAGAGAATCAGTACACAGGGTAAAATGTCTAAAATATAGGGATATGTGATAAGTATATGTTGGGATACAAATTCATGAGGTCTGCACGTTCAAAGTCATTACCCTTCCCCAAGAACACCAAAGAAAATCATAGTCTCTACTTCAATCCTCCTCCTCCATAATGAAGACCACTATAGAAGTAGCTTGGGGATAGCAAGGACAATGATGAAAGAGTTTAATAAATATAACTATAAACTATGCTTTTGGAGACTCTCTCACCTGTTTTGAGAAATATGAGTAGAGAATGAAATTCCTTTTTAATTACTTTGGGTGGTTCAAATTTTACTTCTTGAAATCAACCCCACCCTGAAATAGAACCTCTGGTTTAGGGGATTGGAGATCATGCTGAACATGTAATGTCATGGTAGCCTTCATGATGGAAATGAACTGGGACCTGATTTCCAGGGTTGAGTACGAAAAGCCAGGCAGACAGAAGATTAAAGGGAGGCCATTGCATGGAGAAGGCCTAGGGGGTGGTGTGGAGAAAACTATAGTAAGGTGCTGAGGAGGGAAAGCTCAGGGCATCTCCAGAGGTCAGTAGAGAGGCCTGTGTAAAGGAGAGTTTGGGGATTTTGCCCCAATCATCTACTTCTTTGGGAGCTGTCCTTCATCCACCAAAGCTTTGTCCTGTATTTCCTACATATCAGAGTTAGACAGGGAAGGCAGTGATGGTGTGTCCCTTCCTATTTCCTGAGCAGTGTTACCCCTTCTGACAGCAGTCTTACTGCTCTCTCTTTAAGTCTTTCCAACTGCAGGACTGGTATAAGTATCCTTGCACCTTATTTTTACTCATAGGAGCCTTCATGTCTCATATTTAGGGCTATTTTCTAAATGACAAAGACAGAATTCAGAATCACATAAGTGCATAAAATATTTATAATGAACCTGAGAGGTTAGTTTAATCACATACATCTCTTTCCTCTTGTGTATTAATTAATCCTGATAAATCCCCCTACCTTTTTTTCCCTCCTGCTACATCTAAATTGCTCAGAAAAGATGTGTTTGTGGAAGACAAGCTGGAGGAGGTGTTTCAGGATCATCTTAAAAGAACAAGCCCTAAATATTTTAGATGGAGTCACGAGTGTAGCAGATCCATCATCCTAATACGACTAGGTTGACTTCAAGGGAAACACCCATTTTTACGTACTTGAAAACTACCCTGAACTCACTCTGGTCTCTGAGATCTTCTCTATTATTACTGAAGACCTGCAGGATGAGTTGGGTTTCAATCCATCAAAATGAAACCCTAAGTTCTACCATCATTACCTGCTAAGTCATAAACAAATTGTCTAGATATTTTATGCTGAGGATGAGGAAAGACTAGGAAGAGGTGTCAGGAATTATGATTCCCTCTGCAACAACTGCAACTGCAATAAATCTTCCTTTGTAGTTAGACAGTGGCTTTTACTCTTAAGATGAAGAAAACCAATGCCAACACAATCTGTCCAACCATGGAGATGAGCTGCTGCAGATGAATCTTAAAGATCTTCACTCTGTATTTTCTTCTCATTTAGATTCATCAAATTTCCCACAAACCCAAGAGTAGCTTTTGATTTGGTTTCCTTACTCTGGTGATTTAACTCTTGTTCAAAATGAAACATTAGTTCTGACATCCATTTCCAGGAAAAAACAACAACAACAACAATCTGATTTGAGAGGCAATGCCTTAGTCTGTTTGGGCTGCTATAACAAAATACTTTTTTGTCGGGCTTCCCTTGTGGCTCAGCTGGTAAAGAATCCACCTGCAATGCAGGAGACCTGGGTTCGACCCCTGGGTTAGGAAGATCCCCTGGAGAAGGGAACAGCTACCCACTCGAGTATTCTGGCCTGGAGAATTCCATGGACTGAATGAATTCCATGGGGTCACAAAGAGTTGGATACAACTGAGCAACTTTCACAACAAAATACCGCAGATCGATAATCTTATTAACAGCAGAAATTTGTGTCTCACAATTCTGGAGGATGTGAAGTCCAGGATGGAGGCACCAAGGTGGTTGCATTTGGTTAGGGATCTCTTCCTGATTCATAGTGGACACCTTCTCCCTGTGTCCTCACATGGAGGAAGGAGCAAGGATCTCTCTGGAGCCTTTTATAAGGTGCTAATCCCATTCATGAGTGCACCACCCTCATGACTTAAGAACCTCCCAAAGACTCTATCTCTTAACATGATCATCTTTTGGGGTTAGGATTTCAGTGTATGAATTTGGGGTGGGAGAGGGACATAAACATTCAGACCATAGGAGGCAAATAATAGTGATAGGGAGATCTTGGAAGAAAAAACACTAACATCATCTGTAGTTTGAGATTTTTCCAAGTATGGTGAAAGAGATCTGGGGGTCTGGGTATACATGGTGTGCATGAAGAAGGACATCTGTTTCAGTACAGCTAGAGAGGCATTGCAGGCAGTGTATGACTGGAGAAGCTGGGGCCAGAGCACTGAGGGCATTTTATGTCAGTAGCTCTCAAGACAGGCTGCTCATGAAAATCTTCTGGGGAGATTAAAAAATACCTTTGCCATCAAGTCCCATATCGGAATGATGTATTTTTAATAATTTATGTCTTAGAGTGTATTAATTCAGTTAGATCACTTGCCTCCCAAACTCTAGTTGAGACTACTGAATAAATAGAGGTTTTGTTTGGGGGAGTTAATTAACCTTGGAGCATGGATTAATTAATTAATTAAAAAACCATGTGTGTGTGATTTTTCTATTCAGGGTGTTAGAATGAAGAGATAAGGAAGTCCTTGTCCTACACTTTGAAGAACTCATCCACCAGTGGGGGGATATATACGAATAAACATATTTTATAATACTATTCTCTGGGCACAGAGAACTCTGCTTCTTTTCAGCACATAGTCTTTTATACTCACACTTTTGGCTCTTACGGTGATCCTTTGGCACCAACCATCACTCTTGAAGTCTTGAAGGGCTGTGTTCTGGTGAGGCATGGGTAGAGTGAGGGGATAAAAGGTCTTTCTACATGGGGAGCACAGAGGCAGATATGTCATGTTCCAAAGGGGTGATAAAGCCAAGTCACGGAACTTGATAGAGTTTGACAGCCCAGATCCATATCAAAGACAGTGGAAGAGGGTTGAGAACTATGGTATAGGAACAATTGGAACTGGTTGGCTGGAGGGGACCTGGAGATGTTCTGGAAGGAATACTTTTTTATGGCTTCTCCTAACAGCTGACATGGGCTTGGCAAGTACATTTAAAGGTCTGAACTAGAAGCAATACTAATTGCCATATGCATTACATTGTCTCTCTGGGAAAATGCATTCTGTATTAAGAAAGGAAGTAAGGTAGAAACCAAAGATGTTTCAATTTATATAAAAATACTGGCATTATTGATGCTTTTCCTTTGCTTCACCAAGTAAATGGAATGACAGAGTAGCAACGTGATATGATTACTTGACTTCCCTGCTTGTAGGCAATGAAAGGAGAACTCATTATTTCAACTACCATTGGAAATATTTCAAGAATATGTTAATCTACTTTCTTGCCTTGGTAATAGAGTGTAGTGGAAATAACAGAATATTTGTTTCCCTGAACCTCAACAACCTCACATTTTGATGTTTTAATCACGCATTTCTTTGTGTTATATAAAATAATTATATCACATAAGAATCTTATCTCCCTGTTATGTTCTGAATGTTTCTACCCCCTCCCCCCTAATTTATATATTGAAATCTTAACCCCCAGGATAATTGCATTAGGAGGTGAATACTTTGGGAGGTGATTAGATCACAAGGGGGAGTCCTCACAGTTGGAATTATGTGAGCACACAGCAAAATAGTATAATTTGTGCACAGCAAATCTACTGGTGCAATGGTCTTGGACTTCCCAGCCCCTGGAACTATAAATAATAAATGCTGGTTGTTTATCAAGCCATTCAGTTCATGCTATTTTTCTTATAGTACCCTGAATGGACTAAGACACTCTCCAGAGTCTATGAATTCCTAAGGGAATAGAACATATTTCCTAAATCTTCATCTTCCCTACAAAACCTGGCCACTTGGCTTGGACATTATTCTATGAAGAGCTGTGATTAGAACTGGACTGATCAAGATACTCTAGTCCTTTGGGAGTTGCTATGGTCCAAAAGTCTGTATTCCTCCAGAATTCATGTTGAAATGCTAGCCCCAAAGGTGATCATATTAGAATGTGGGGCCTTTAGGGAGATGGTTAAGCCATGAGGGTGGAGTCCTCATGAATGGAATCAGTGCCCTTATAAAAGAGATACTAGAGAGCTCCCTGGTCCCTTTCACATTGTGAGGCCACAAAAAGCCTGCAGCCCAGAAGATGGCCCTCATCTGATCATACTGGCAGCATGATCCTTGACTTCCAGCCTTCAGAACTGTGAGAAGTAAATTTCTGTTTATAAGCTTCCCTGTCTGTGATACTTCCTTATAGCAGTTCAAACAGACTAAGATAGCCGTTTCAGTTTCCTGTTGAGTGAGGTGCTATGGATACTTGCTTTTGTGCTAAGTTGCTTCAGTTGTGTCTGACTCTTTGCAACCCCATGGACTGTAGCCCACAAGGCTTCTCTGTCCATGGGATTCTCCAGGCAAGAATACTGGAGTGGGTTGCCATTTCCTTCTCCAGGGGATCTTCCCAATCCAGGGATCGAACCCTCATCTCTTATATCTCCTGCATTGGCAGGTGGGTTCTTTACCACTAGTGCCACCTGGGATAAGGGATGCATATCAGTGAAAGGGGCTTCCCAGGTGGCGCTTGTGGTAAAGAACATGCCTGCCAATACAGGAGATGTAAGAGATGTGGGATCAATTTCTGGGTCTGGAAGATCCCCTGGAGGAGAGCATGGCAGCCCCCTCCAGTATTCTTGCCTGGAGAATCCCCATGGACAGATGAGCCTGGTGGGCTATGGTCTGTAGGGTCACAAATAGTTGGACACGACTGAATTGACTTAGCGTGCATGTATACATCAGTGAAACAGGGTGGAGCTAGGGGGTTAAGAGTAGAAATTGCAACACATAAAAAGTAGAAGTTCTCTGTCAAGACATTAGGACAGCCTCTTAAAAGTAACTTTATTAGCTGATTATTAATAAATGTGTGTTTTCTCCCATTGGAATCCTAGTCTCTGAGATCTGAGGAGACAGGAGCACCTGAGGGCTCCTTTATTTGATAGGTGCATATTATTGGTGACCCTTGGAGCCCAGACATCATGCAGTCATGACCCACCTGGGTGCCTGCTTCTTATCTGAACAGAGGTTCACCTTCTTCAACTCCCTCATGGCTTGAGCACTCCTGCTGGCAAAGGCTGGATTTTGCAGCTAAGTCTAGACTTGGGAATCTGCAGGGAGGAAGATTTCTTGTGGAAAAAACATTTTTTAAATGTAAACCCAGTATTTTGGCAAAGAGTTCTTTTTCTGCTGAAGGAAGGCAGGGCTAGTGCACTGACGTCCACCGTGTAATGGTTTTAAATCGAATCCGTACCACAGGCCATGTTGTGCAGGGCACAGGAAATGCAAACTGTGTGTGGATTCACACACACACTCACACAGCAGATGCACTATTTTTTATCTCCAGAGTGTGGTTGAGTTATTGCTGGGGTATAAGCAAGAGTCACCCTGTGGTCTGGCCCTCACTAATTTGTATGTCTTTCCTCGAAGGAAGGCTTTAGCTGTTCAATTTAGTTTTGTTTACTTAAAGTGTTGTGTTTGAACTTTGCTGCATGCCTGGAGGCTAGAGGGACAAGGGGAAGTGTGTGCATTCTAACTAAATCCCAAAGCACATCACATCAATTCAGACATGGACAGTCAGGACCATCTTTTACTTCTGGAAGCAAGTAGGGGTGGAAAAGAAAGTTCTTTCCACCCTGAAATGATGGAAAAGGGGAAAAAAAAAGTTTGCAAGTGAAAATTTATACAACAAAATCTTGTATCCAAAAATATAGCAAAACTTCTAGAAGAACATTATGAGCAAATTTCCTATTTCATTGGTTCCATTTCAAATTATTGTGTGTCCCTAGTTGCCTGCTAGTTTCAGTTCTTGTTAACTCAAGAATATGCTCTCATTCCTTCTGATTTAAGTAATATTAATTGAGGCTTTCAATTACATCGAATGGAAATTTATTGTGGTAAAAGGAGAGGAGTCATCTAGAGAATCTGTTTATTAGGAACATTCGAAAGGGTTCACTTTTCTGTCTCAACAGCAGTGCTTATAGAACAACCTTCCAGATTAATAAAAAAAAGATTAGCTCTCTCCCAAAATATTTCAAACAGCTTATAGTTTATGAGAGTACAGTTTACTCTGCAAAGAGATTGTCTAATGATCGGAGTTCAAGGGAAGAAAAGTTAAAATACAAAGAAAACTAGGTTATGGGGTTTCCATAATGTAGAAAATATGGGAAAAATTAAATCCAGTTTTTGAGAGGTCAAGGAAATCAACATCATTATCATAACAAAAGCAACCAATAATCAAATATCTTATGTTTTATCAGTTTGGTACAATGATATCAACAATATTCCCTTGCTGCTGAGAAACAGTGTGATCACTTTGGGAAGCTTTATTAACCCTTTAAGTGTGGTTATTTCATTGAGTGAAGAGGGCAAAGGGTTCATTGGACAACAGAGGTGAGGTAGAAATGATGTTTCTTCCCATAATGAACAGATGTCTCACTTCTCATTGAGTTAATCAATTCTAATATTATTAAGCACAAGCCCAGTAAATCTGCCCGTATATTTTTCTGATACAAATACAATATACCTACCACTGCTCAATATCCTTCATATGTGAAGTAATAAAACTGATTCAATATGAAATCTTGTACTTTACATGTAAATTGGATTGCTATGGGCCATTAGACTCTTTACATAAACAATATATTTTGTTTAAAAGAAAACTGTGCTCACTTCAACATTCTGAAAGTTCATAATGGGGAAAACCACATTAGCAGAGTAAATGGTGTCGGGAAGGAATCTGGCATGGCCAACAGAGGCATAAAGGAGAAAAGAACCTTAACTTCTAGTAAAATAACTTTTGTCCCATAGGTGGTTTTAAGAAAATGGTTGCCAACAGGTGAGAGCTCACTAATGTCAGGTGTAATTAAAAACCTTAATTCTGGATTGATTTCCTGAAGCATTCACAATGTACCATGCCCAGAGGCTGAGGCAGAGAAGCCTAACCAAGGAAGCAAATTACTTGCCTTTCCGAGAAGACAGCCATTTCCTCAGAAAGGTGATGACATATTGAGGCCAAGCCTGGCAATATAATATGATGTCACAGGATCCATTTTTGATATTAGATAATAGCCTTCATTCTGGAAGGTCAGTATCTCATTCCTTGGCTTATTTATCTGCATTATGTATGAAAGCTGCACACCAGAATTCGTAGACAAACCTTACCCAAGTGTACTGCAATATTTGCATTTTGGCCTCCTTTGCAACACTGATCCTTGTGCTCTGCCACAGCTGTCAGAGTAATGGCTTTTTCCCCTCTTTTTATCTGGGTTGGCTTTATTCCCAGATTCCAAATGAAAGAGACAGCATTTTACTTGACCACCCCATTCCAACCGTTAAATACTGTGCCTTCAGGCTCTGATGCTCTAATGGTCGATTAAAGTTGATAACAGTCTGTCCAATTTCCATTTTTTAACATTCAGCTTGCTGAAATTGTAATATTGTGAAAATCTGAAGTCTACAGGACCTGCCTGAGAATCTGTTTGGACGTCAACATATAATAATAAACAAGGGGAAAAAAGTAATGCCAACAGCCCTCAACATCTACAGAGGTTGTGTTAGCTACATAAGATAGCCAGGTTTGTATAGATTAGAAGTCGCCAATCTATCATACGGGAAGTAGAATCGAGATGCTCATGGGGTCATTCACAGCTACGAGGGCAAATATCCTCAAAAACTCTCTAAACCAATGAAGAGCCTATGCATTCTCTTCCCTACCTGCCTTACCAAGAGCTCAGTCTTTATTTGGTCTTATTAACACTCTTTCTTGTTTGGCAGACACAGAAATTACAGCTCCTGGACTTCATTGTTAGAGATGTTGTTGTGGGATGAAGGGTCATGAGGGTACAAATCTAATTGAAATATTTTCAAAAATCTGATTTCTCAGGGGATCAGAATAAAATAGTTTGAAATAAGCTCTTTTGAAACCAACAGTGGTCTTTGTTGAGCCTTAGAAAAACAAAACTAAAACCAGGGATTCTGAGATGGATTTGTAGACCAGTAGAACTCAGAGATAAGCAGTTTGGTCTCGGTCTTCTAAGTGATGGAAAAAAATAACACTTTCACCGTGAATCATACTCCCTGTGTTTGTAATAGCAGCCTCTACCCAGTCCCTTCCATTGTACTAGTCAGCTTGCTTTTCTTAGCCACGCTTGGGATCCTTTCTCTGATTGTGGATGATCTCCCAGAGTTCTCATCTTTGAGTCTAGGCTCATTTTTTCCAATCAATTGCTCAACTCTTGGATACTTTTTTCATGTTGGAGAAGCGATTGCCTATTTTCTGAGTATTTGCTGCTAAGTGCAGATGAATCCCTCAGATTCTGAGAAATTTATCACTGTTGATAAACATGACATTTCTGGGAATGCGGCTTCAATCTCCTTTTTCCTAGGCAGGCTGAAATGATGACCAAAGAACCCAAAAGGGCCAAATATTTAGTTTTCCATGTTATGACCACATCACAGAGCCTGTGCTTACTTTTTCAGACAATTTTTTCTTCTGAAAACATGGATATTATTGCTTATTCATAAAAAAGACTCTAACACTATCAAACTATTTGAACTCTATCTCTTGTCCACTTCATTTTTGTCACAGGGGGGTCTTTGCATCAAGGAAAGAGGGTATTCATGTTTGCTCATATGCAATGAGATAAAAGAAGAGGATGCAGAAATTTGGGCTTCCCAAGTGGCGCTAGTGGTGAAGAGCCTGCCTACCAATGCAGGAAACATAAGAGATGCGAGTTCGATCCCTGGGTCTGGAAGATTCCCTGGAGGAGGCCATGGCAACCCAGTCCAGTATTCTTGCCTGGAGAATCCGATCGACAGAAGAGCTTGGTGGGCTACAATCCACAGGGTCGCAAAGAGTTGGACACAGCTGAAGTGACTTAGCACAAACTCAGACATGCAGAAATTTAACATCAGAAACTGATGTGACTCCAGAAGATTTTTTGGACTGTGGTGGCATGAAGTCTGCCCCCTGGCATATAAGCACTGATGATATTTGTCTTTACTGTTGTTTTTCTTCATATTAATGAAAATCTTGGTGCTAATGTTTACTGCTGAAATGCTTCTGAACTCTGGGAAGCCCAGGCTTCCAACAATGAGTGTGAATCAAAGGGGAGACATACTCCATCTTCTGGAAGTGTCTTCACTTCCCAGAATTAGCTATTGATATTTGCCGGGTAGAAGCTTGAGGTCACAAACTTTCTGCCTCAAAAATCCATTTGTTTACATATTTTCTCTACTCTCATCAATTTTCTTTTTTTCTTTAATATTTATTTATGTATTTGACTGTGCTAGTCTTAGTTGTGGCACATGGGATCTTTACTCATGGCACGCGGGATCTTTTTTCAGTTGTGGCAGCAGGATCTTAGTTGCAGCATGTGGGTTCTTAGTTGTGGCTTGTGGGATCTAGTTCCCTGACCAGGGATCTAACTCGGGACCCCTGCATTGGGAGCACGGAATCTTAGTCACTGGCCCACTAAGGAAGTCCCTCATCAATCTACCTTTTGGAGACCCATGAAAAATCTAGCACATTAGATGATGATGATAACAATAGCAATAATAATACTAGTAGCAACAAATACTTATATAGCATGTGCCAGATAGTTTTCAAGCACATCACAAGGATTAATTTATTTAACCCTTATGAGAACTTTGTGAGTTAGGTACTATTATCGTCCTCGTTAAACAGATGAAAGAACTGAGGCACAGGTTGGTTTGCCCAGGGTCGTATAGCTAATAAGTGGTCAGGTGAGATCTGAACCCAGGAATCTGACTTGAGAGTCTTTTGCTTAATTTATGCTATGGGTGACCATGTTAATTTGCTTGGGTTGTCATAACAGAATACAAGTTGCATGGCTCATTAGGCAATAGAAATTTATTTTTTTAGGCTAGAATTCCAACATCAAGGTGTGGGTAGGTTTGGTGTCTTCTGAAGCCTCTCTCCTTGGCCTGCAGAATGCCTCCTTCTTGCTGTGTTCTCACCTGGTCCTTCCTCAGTGTGTATTCACCCCTATTTTCTCTTCGTGTGTCCAGATCTCCTCTTTTTATGATAACATCAGTCAGATTGGATTAGGGCCCACACTAATGGCCTCCTCATTTTAGCTTAACCACCTCTTTAAAGGCCTTATGTCCAGTTTGGGCCATCACAGTGGACTTCTGAAGATATGTTTTCCTGGTCTTTGTGTTTGCTGCCTTGCTTCATTGCTGGGTATCTCTTTTTCTCCTGTCTCTACCTAGCACACTACTCTGCTTACTTTTCCAGACTTTCTATCCACAGAGGCTTGCAGACTTAGTTCTACCTGACAACCAGATTCAATCTCATTTAGAAGCCCATTTCTATCAATATGATCTGTGATGACTGCAATGAGGTGTTGCCAAGAATCTGCCATTGGGGTTACTGAGTGATGCTTGGGTCTTCTGTCCCATTTCTGTTGGGTGTGCTTGGCTGTGAGGTTTTAATCATTGGTTTTCTGATCATCCCTCCACCTTCCTTGTAGGATGTGAGCTCTGGCTTCAGTATCAGCTTTGTGTTCTGCTACTTCACAAAGTTCAAAATTCCTTGGTGTAGACTCAGCTCTGAAGTGCCTTCTATGGTTCTTTAAGGTGATGCTTGATAATGCAAAGTGAGTGGGAAAGAGAAATTACAATCAGAGGTTAGAGGAAAATAGAAAATAATCAGAATCATAATGAGAAGAAAGCAAGAAGTAAAAAAGTCTCTTATGTAATGTGTCTTCTGGATGGGATAATTTGTAGGAAAGTGTTTGAAAAGCCTTCCGTGCTCTCCAGTGGGAGGTGGCATTATTATTATAATTGTTGCATTTGTTTTTATTATTCTCACTTCAGGATTCTGGTTTCTGTCAAAGGTGAACATGTAAGTCAGTAGGTGGATTGTAAACCCAGAAGGCTGGGGTGCTGTTGAACCACCAAGGACGGGCAAGTTGTCTTCTTAGAGCTTTTGCCTGTCCTGTGGGCATTCTGACAATCGAGGGAACATTCAGTCCCTCTTCTTGAAGGAGCAACTGAAAGATGAAGGGAAAGATCTGTCCGTGCTATAAACAGGGAAGGGGAAGGGCCAATTCCCAAATCAAGGCCATGCGAGATTAGTTCAAAGTGCGGGGGAAAAGTATAGGCCACCAAAACACAGAACAATTCCAGCCTGCAAAGGGGTCAGAGAGAATCAGAAACACTCTTGCAAATATAGCAGAGAAGGAGGTGAGGCGAGAGAAAAAATAGGACAAGTCATAAGTGCGAAAGGGGATTGAAGCTAGTAATGACTCAAAAATGGCTGAGCTGCCAAATCTATTTAAAAATCCTCTTAAAAACAGAAGCAGAGAAGAAAAGGAACATGGACAGGAGTGGCACAGGGATGACCTTGAAGAATAATTAAGCCAAAACCAAGTGAGGGGCTATTTTGTAGCTCAGAACGCAGAGAAATCAGTGTGGGGTGGCAGGGTTCCTAAGGCATTAAGGGAGCTTGCACTCTCTAAGCTAATTAGTTCACACACTTACAGCTATTCTGGGGAAAAGTAATAGGGATCTAAGGATACTTGGAGGAGAAGGGAGTATAAAAGGTGGTTTCAATCTTAAACCGAGACAGAAACCTTATGGAAATGCAGTTCAATAGAGCTGATGTCAACACGCAATGGGGGATGTGAAGGAGGGACCCCAGCATCCAGAGGGTAATGGGATCCTTGGCAAGAACCATGATTGATTTTTTTCAAGAACAAAGCAGGCCCAACAATTGATTTTTTTTTCTTATGAGCTGGAATTGGCCAAATTTTAAAAGATAGCATAAATCTTTGAACTTTACTTACACATTTGGCACCAGGGTTCACATCATTTATTTCAAAGCTGGGTTACCTTGGCTCTATGGGCCCTTGTCACATGAATTAAGAGTGGCCAGAAGACCAAACCAGAGGAGGAGACAGACAGCAGTTTATCCTGCTCATGGTAAGGTGGGGAGTAAATCCTTAGTGTTAATGAAACCTTCAGGTGGTTCCTCAACTGGGGGATTCTGATGATTCCCTCAGAAGGTGAAGTCTTGAACAATAAGTTGAGAAAATTGTAAGATGAGTTTTGGCTGAGGGCAAAAACTACTATCTTAGCAATGTAAGTGGGCTTGGAGAGTTCTTGCTGTGGATGGATGACTGAACTACATGAATTCTCATGTTCCTTTTACATTGAGTATTTTAGAATTCTAGAAAGAGGGGCTATTATAATTAAAAAAAAATTTTAATGGAATATAGTTGATGTACAATGTTGTGTTGGTTTCAGGTGTACAGCAAAACAAACCATAAATTTACATCTGTAACTCTATTTCTATTTTATATTAGATAAGTTCATTTGTACCCCTTTTTATAGATTCCACATATAAATGGTATATGATATTTGTCTTTCTCTGCCTGACTTTTTTCACTCAGTATGGCAATCTCTAAGTCCACAACCTATAACTCACCTGAGTTCCTCTATTGTTATTCCTAATTTGAGTCTGACTCTATTTTTGGTAGAGTCTATACTGTGAAAATGCAGAGTAGGGCAAAATGTTAGGTATATAGAGTCTAAAAGGAATATATAATCTAGTGTTTTATGATTTAATTCAGAAATCCTTATGGGCAAAGATACATGAAGTCTGTGAGATTCTGAATGAGTAGTATGAAAAAGTAATCAACAATGATAAGATGAAAGACAGGCTGATAGATCGAATAGAAGATCCTGGCTCATGCCACACAGGAGGCCAAAAAATAAAGATACAACTAAACTCCTACCAGAAGGTCCTGGCTTGTGATTATCCTGAAAGTCTCCCTCCTTGTATGATTCAATACCTTGAAGCCTTCAGGGCAGGGTCTTTTCCATTGTGTAGGTGAGAATATTAAAACACAAGTCAAAAGGGACTCTCAATTTTAAATCCTATATTTGAAGAGCTTGGAAGTCATCACTGCCATTCTTACAAAAAGAAAAAAGCTGAGCAAAGTGAAAGCCAGCAACTTGTTCTTAGACCAGCAGAGAATGATGATGTGGAGCAAACCAGCACTTTGAAATCTAGAGAGACAGGTAAATATAGAAAAGTCACACTGAAATATTCTTATCTGGAGAACAAAAGTAAATTTTATTTTTTACATTTCTTACTCTTAATTCATCTAAAAGATAACTGTTGAGGTAATCATAGTAATAATTTACTTGTATAGTGTAATTGTATGATTTGGTTTATGGATAAGTGAAATGACTAACAGAAATGTCATAAGGGACTGGGAAGAGGAATTGGGAAAACTCTATTATAAGGTACTTTTGCTAAATGTGAAACAGTATGTTTTTACTTGAAGTTAGGCCTAGATTAATTTAAAATATATATTTCAAACTCTAGGGCAATCACTAATTTTTTTTTAAAGAATAATTGATATGCTAAGAGAGGAGAGAAAATGGATTCTTGTAATTAAAACCAGAGATAGCATGAAATAGATGGGGAAAAGAAACAAGTGTAGTGAATAGAAATAGCTACAAATATAATAAATATTAATCCAACTATATCAGTAATCCCTTTAATGAAAATGGTCCAAATACACCAATTAAAAGACAGAAATTGTAAGAGTGAATAAAGAATAAGAACCAGCTATATTTTGTCTACAAGAAAACCACTTTAAATGTAATGTTTTAGATATTTTAAAAGTAAAGAAATGGCAAAAGATATATTATGCTAACATTAATCAAAAGAAAGCTGGACTTACTATATTAATTTCAGACAAAACAGACTTCAGGACAAGGCAAATTATTAGGAATAAAGAAATTATATAATAATATTAGGGTCATAATTATATATTAACATAGGAGTCAATTATCCAAGGATAGGCTTCCCACTCCAATATTCTGGCCTAGAGAATTCTTGGATTGTGTAGTCCATGAGGTCACAAAGAGTCAGACATGGCTAAGCGACTTTCACTTCACAATTATCCAAGAAGACATAACAATCCTTAATGTATGTGTAACTAGCACATCACAGCCAGCCCAGGTCTGCTTGGTGGTAGCTTTGGATACACCTGTCTGGATTCCACCAGGGGCATTTAGTAAGCTTGGAATCACAGCAAGATTCTTCTCCCAGACCCAGAGCCCTGTCCAGGCTGCAGGCAAAGACACTTGGGATAGGAACACCTAGCTCTGGGTCGGGTCTTGTACACCCCCAAATTTTAGACTCAACGGACATGAGTTTGAGTCAACTCTGGGAGCTGGTTATGGACAGGGAGGCCTGGCATGGTCCATGGGATCGCAACGAGTCAGACATAACTGAGCAACTGAACTGAACTGAAATTTTAAAAGTCCCTGCAGTCTGACACAGCCCCTAAAATTTGGGGGTATAAAAGGGCTTCCTTGATGGCTCAGTGGTAAAGAATCTGCCTGCTAATCCAGGAAATGTTAGTTCGATTCCTGGGTTGGAAAGGTCCTCTGGGGAAGAAAATGGCAACTGTCTCTTGTATTCTTGCCTGGGAAATCCCATAGACAGAAGAGCCTGGTGAGCTACAGCCCATGGGGTTGCAAAAGAGTCAAACATGACTTAACCAATAAACAAGAAACTAACAAAAGAGTGCCAAAATACATGAGACAAAACTGACAGAACTACAAGGAGAAATGGAAAAATCCATGCTATGGTTGCAGATCTTAATACCTTTTTCAGTCATTAAGAGATAAGTAGTTTCAGAATCAGACATGATATACTTGATCTAAGCAGCATTATCGATCAACTTGATCTACTTTACATTTTGTACACTATTCCATCCCATGACAACAGGATATACATTTTTCTCAAGTTCACATGGAATAGTGACCAAAATACACTACATTCTGGGCCATAAAACACATCTTAACAAATTAAAAATAATAGAAATCATATTAAGTATACTCTCAGACCATAAATTAACTGGAAATCAGTAACAAAAAGATAACTGGAAGATACTCAAATATTTGGAAATTAAGCACAACACTTCTAAATAATACATGAATAAAAGAAAAAATCTCAAGAGAAATTAAACATTATTTTGGACTAAATGAAAATGAAACATCAAAATTTGTGGAATGCAGTGAAAGTGCAGTGCTTAGAATGAAATTAATGTGTTTAATGCGTATGATAGGAAAAAAAAGAAATATCTTAATTCAGTAACCTAGCTTCCACCTTAGGAAACTAGAGAAAGAAGTACAATTTAAGCCCAAAGCAAGTCAAAAGATAATACAAATCAGAGCAAATATCAATGAAGCTGAAAATAAAGTAATAGGGAAAGTCAATAAGACCAAAATCTCATTCTTTGAAAATAAAAATAAAATTGATAAACATTTAGTCAGGCTAACCAAGGAAAAAAGAGAGAAGACACAAAACTTTCCAGATAAAGAAAGAATGTCACCACTGTCAGCGGACATTATAAAGATAATAAAGGAATGCCGTGTATAACTTGATGCTCAAAAAATTGATAACTTAGATTTATGGATCACTTTCTTGAAACACATGACCTGCCAAACCCTCCCAAGGATAAATAGGTTATATGAATAGCCTATATGAATCTCTTTAATGTATGTTAAAGAGGTAAAATCAATAATTAATAACCTTTCAAAAGGAGAAAGCATCAATCCCAGATAGTTCACTGGTTGATTATGCTTTGTATTTACAGAAGAAATGATACTACTTTTCAACAATCTCCTCCAGAAAAAGAGAAGCAGACAGACTACTTCCTGATTCATTCTATGAGGCCAGCATTAACCTGATAAAAACATCAGATAGATATTATAATAAGGGAAAACTACATCGACACAGAAGCAAAAGTTTTCAACAAAATATTAATTAATGGAGTCAAACAGGATATCAAAAGTATTACACAGCACAATCAAATAGGATTTATCCCAGGTATGCAAGGCTAGTTCAACATCAGAAAATCTATCAGTATAATCCACCACATTAACATGTAAAAAAGAAAAGTCATATGATAATAGAAATTGGTACAGAGAAGGCATTTGACAAAATCCAGCACCAATTCATGATAAAAACTCTCAGGAAACTGGGATTAGAGGGGAAGTTCCTTCGTTTTGTAAAGAACACCTACAGAAAATCTCCAGTTGACTTTACGTTTAGTGGTGAGGAACTTACTTCTTAAGATCGGGAACAAGTCTCGGATGCTCTCTTCTGTCACTCCTATTCACCATCACACTAGAGGCCCAGCTAATGCAAAAAAATAATAAAAACAATTATACAGATTGGGCAGGAAGAAATAAAATTGTCTTTATAATTTGTAGATTTGTTAATAATGGCCATTCTGACTGGTGTGAGATGATACCTCATTGCAGTCTTGATTTGCATTTCTCTAGTAATTAGCAATATTGAGCATCTTTTCATGTTGGCCATCTGTATGTTTTCTTTGAAGAAATAAATGTCTATTTAGGTCTTCTGCTCATTTTTTGATTTTTTTTTTTTTTTGCTTTTTCATATTAAGTTGAATGAGCTATTTGTATATTTTGAAAAGTAATCCCTCGTTGATAGCATCATTTGCAAATATTTTCTCCCTAGACTGTAGATTGTCTTTTTATTTTGTTCATGGTTTCCTTTGCTGTGCAAAAGCTTTGAAGTTTAGTTAGGTTCCATTTATTTATCTTTGTTTTTCTTTCCATTAGTCAAGGAGGTGGCCAAAAAAATATTGCTGTGATTTACGTCAGAGTGTTCTGCCTATGTTTTTCTCTAGTAGGTTTATCGTATCTGGTCTTACATTTGGGTCTTCAACCCTTTTTAAGTTTATTTTTGTGTATGATGTTATGAAGTGTTCTAATGTCATTCTTTTACATGTAGCTGTCCAGTTTTTCCAGCACAACTTATTGAAGAGGCTGTCTTTTTTCCATTGTGTATTCTTGCCTCCTTTACCATAGATTAATTGACCATAAGTATATATACTTATTTCTGGGCTTTCTATCTCATTTCATTCATGTAATATGTCTGTTTTTGTGCCACTACCATACTGATTTTATTACTATAGCTTTGTAGTATAGTCTGAAGTCAGGGAGCATGATTCCTCCAGTTCCATTCTTCTTTCTCATGAGTGTTTTGGCTCTTTGGGTATTAGGGGTCTTCTGTGCTTCCATACAAATTTAAAAAATTGTTTTGCTCTATTTCTGTGAAAAATACTACTGGTAGTTTGATATGGATTTCAGTGAATGTATATATTGACTTGAGTAGTGTAGTCACTTTAACAATATTAATTCTTCCAGTCCAAAAACATAGTATATTTTTCCATCTATGTCATCTTCAATTTCTTTCACCAGCATCTTATAGTTTTTGGAGTATGGGTCTTTTGCCTCCTTAGGTAGATTTATTCTTGGGCATTTTATTCTTTTGATACATGGCAAATGGGATTGTTTCCTTAATTTCTCTTTCTGATGTTTCAATGTGAGTATATAGAAATGCTGGAGAGGGTGTGGAGAAAAAGAGACCCTCTTACACTATTGATGGGAATGGAAATTGGTGCAGCCACTATGGAGTACAGTTTTGAGGTTCCTGAAAAACTAAAAATAAAGTTACCATATGATCCTGCAATCCCATTCCTGGAAATATATCCAGAGAAAACTCTAATTCAATACGATACATGCATTCCAGTGTTTATTGAAGCACTATTTACAATAGCCAAGACTTGGAAGCAACCTAAATGTCCATAGACAGATGAATGGATAAAGAAAATATGGTATATACACAGACACACACAGACACACACACACACATATATGTATATGTATATACAATGGACTATTACCTAACAATAAAAAAGAATGGAATAATACCATTTACAGCAACATGGATGGACACAGAGATTATCATATTAAGTGAAGTAAGTCAGACTGAGAAAGACAAATATATAATATTGATATTACTTATATGTGGAATCTGAAAAAAGATATGAGTGATCTTATTTACAAAGCAGAAATGGACTCACAGTCATAGAAAATAAACATAGTTACCAAGAGGTATAGCTGGTGGTCATTGGGGGATAAATTAGTAGTTTGTAATTAATGTATACACACTACTATATGTAAAATAGGTAAATGACAAGAACCTACTATATAGCATAGGAAACTATAGTCAATATCTTATGGTAACCTATAATGGAAAAAGTAATCTGAAACAGTATATATATATGTGTGTGTGTGTGTGTATAATGAATACTTTGCTGTACACTTGAAACTAATAAGACATTGTAAATTAACTATACTTCTGTTTTTGAAAACACCCATATAACACAAAAAATAATAAAAAAAAAAAACATTTTTTTTTTGTTTACAGATGACATGATTGTCTAAAGCCCCAAAGAATTGAGAAACAAACAACTCTCAAGGAACTAATTAGTGAACATAGCAAGGTCATAGGACACAAGCTTAATATTCAAAAGTCAAATGTTTTCCTATATACCAGTAATAAGCAATTGAAATTAAAAGAATTACAATGGCACCAGAGGCCGAAATGCTTAGGTATAAATTTAACAAATATATACAAGATTGTTCTATTTTGTTTGGGTAAACTATACATATGTGGAAACTTTTACTTTCCAGTTTGAATTGTTTTAAATTTTTTTAACAGAGTACTTTCTAATTTCATTGTTAACTAAATCATAGTTAACTCATAGATACTAATTTTATAGTTAACATGTAAAATTTCTGTGTCTACTGTGTTCTATTTTGTTTGGGCAAATAATTCAAAAATGAGGTCATGGTGAGATTTTTCCCGTTCTTTCCAACTGGGCATTGAATGTGAATATGTATGTGGAGCTTGGAAAGGAGAAATTAGCTAGAAAAGATGGAAAGCAAGGGAGAAGAAAAGACATCTTTCT
Source organism: Okapia johnstoni (assembly GCA_024291935.2). Lineage (NCBI taxonomy): Eukaryota > Metazoa > Chordata > Mammalia > Artiodactyla > Giraffidae > Okapia > Okapia johnstoni. Next base: position 64,146,969 of record CM044306.1, on the reverse strand, counting down.
TCTTATGTGTCTCCAGGTCCTCCTAGATGTCTTAGGAGGGGCACAGGGGTGTCCTGGGTCATAAGATGTTTCCTGCGGACAGAACTATTCTGGAAACACATTAGAAGCAGTGGTCAGAGCCTTAAGGTGCAGCAGGTCTTTAAAACCTGGTTTCTAAACCTTTTAGAGGTCTGAGCCTATACAATTTTCCAGGGTCTGATTGTGGATAGGGAAGCTGTGCATCTTTATAAAGATCCCTCTACCTCCCGATTCAGTCTCGTAATCTTCTGCATTCAGCAAAGTCAGTGTGAAGTGAGAAGAGAAATGTACAGAGAGCACCAATCCATCATGACCATTTTCAATACCTGGCCCTGATGAAAACCAATTCTATTTTCCTAGTTTTCCTGTTCACAAGGTGTTGCATACCATCACAGACATATCATAGTTTAGAAAGCAAATTACAAGCCATTTTAAGGAACTTAAAAATTAGTGTAAGAAGGAGGAGTTTGATATGCAAGAATGAACACTGTGATGATGCTGATGCATGGCAGTTGCCTTGACCAATGTCATATATGAAGTCTGTATCCTGGGATTTCTATGTATTTTGAGGTTGAAGAAAACAAGGTTCTGTTCTTTAAGTCATAGCACAGGCATTAGTGTGGGGCCTGTGCTGAGGTTAGGGCTGGAGAGAGGTCTGGGGCAGGGTTTGGAGAAAGAACAGGGAACATGAAAAATTGGAGACTGGCTTCCTGCTGCCCTTGAAGAAGCTAAGATTAAGGAGGCAAGGCGGAACATTTGAACAATGTTAAAAGCATTATTTCAGCAGAAATCAAATAACACATCAATATTAGGAATTCCTTGAAGGGTGCAGGAGCTTGTGTGGGAGTAGAGAGAAGCAAAGAGGATGTAGTCAGAAGATTTCATGCTTGCAGAGGGCTGTCCAGGAGCATCTTTCAATGGTGATGGCAGGCTGTCCTCAATTCACTATCTGGAGGCTCTGTGTAACAAGGTCATATTCCCAAATGCTCTGCTTTTGGATTCCAGCCAGATGAGGCCTCATTCATTGCTCAGAATTTATGGGACACCCTGTTTAGAAGTCCTTTGGCTTAGTGACATTTCCCTATAATACGACACTCTGTGACTATACAGATACGTGCAGCCCACTGCCAGGAACCCCAGGGGGAATCTGGCGGTTCTCATGTTGACCCCATATAGGATTGAAAAAGAGCACCTCTCTTTCCACGTGATGCAAAGAGCTGACTCATTGGAAAAGACCCTGATGCTGGGAAAGGCTGAGGGAAAGAGGAGAAAGGGGTGACAGAAGATGAGATGGTTGGATAGCATCACTGACTCAATGGACCTGAGTTTGAGCAAAGTCAGGGAGATAGTGAAGGATAGGGAGGCCTAGTGTGCTGCAGTTCATGGGGTCACAAAGGGTTGGACAGGACTTAGCCACTGAACAGCAACTCTCCCTGGAAAATATTGGTTCTCATCCTTCCAGTGCTCGTACCTTGGTCAAGATAATATAGTTGATATTTTTGATTCTCGTCATTTCTGAGGGGAGTAATTGTGTTTTCAGTGTCCTCTGAAGAACATCTTGGATTGCTCTGAAAAAGCACTATCTGAGCCCAGGTGTCCATCACATCTGTGGATGTGAGTAAGGGCAGCCTGGGTGAGTCAGATGCCTCCCGTCACCCAGTGAATCACCTGGAAACCTTATTAGGAACTTTCCAATGACAAGCTCAAATATGTTTACTTGACATCACTAGGTTCTTTTGACTCTAGCTCGCTCATCTCAGAAAGTAGGAGGGTGATGCTAGTGTTGCCAGCTGTTGTTGTTTGTCTGCTCTGGGGATCTCTTGGCCATGGAAGTGTTGATCCTTAACTGATACATTTTGATAGTGTCAAGTTCAGAATGGAAAGGAGCTTAGTAGTATCTAAAACATTCTGCAATCTCAAGTTAGAAGCAGCTCCTTTTCTCTCCTAAAATTTTATATAAGAACCTACTGTTTACCCTGGCACTGTTACTCTGTGCCAGGCACAATGCTTTAGACCAAGCATTACATCTCTCCTCTAATTCTTTCATTTAGCTCTCACATTAAATGAGCCCCCATTCCCAGGTGGCGCTAGTGGTAAAGTATCTGCCTGCCAATGCAGGAAATTCAGGAGATGCAGGTTTGATCCTTGGATTGGGAAGATCCCCTGGAGGAGGGCATGGCAACTCCTGTATTCTTTCCTGGAAAATCCCATGGACAGAGGAGCCTGGCAGGCTACAGTCGCAAAGAGTCAGACACAACTTAGCACTCATCTTACAGGTGAGGAAACTGAGGGGATGCTTTAAGAATGCTTTCTTAGTTAACTCAGTTAACATCCCATCACTAGACTGTGTCAGAACAGTGGAAACACCAAGTTCACCTCCCTTTGCCACTTTTCTTATTTTTAAAATTAATTAATATTTTTTTGTTGTGCTGGGTCTTTGTTGCTGTGTGTGGGCTTTCCAGTTGCAGTGTGCAGGGGGTTACTCTTCATTGTGGTGGTTGGGCTTCTCACTGCAGTGACTTCACTTTTTTTGCAAACCAAAGGCTCTAGGGCACTTGCGCTTCAATAGTTGCAGCACTTGGGCTCAGTAGTTGTGGTTCACGGAATGGAGAGCACAGACTCAGTAGTTGTGGTGCACGGGCTTTAGTTGCTCTGTGGATGTGGGGTAAACCTGTATCCCTTGCATTAGCAGGCGGATTCTTATCCGCTATACCCCAGGGAAGTCCCACTTTGTTGCCTTTTAGAAGTCCTCATGCAGTGTGGATTCATCTGAAAGCACTAAACTCAGGTTTGTTAACCTCAAGGAAGATGTGCTAGGTATGGGGAGCAGACTGTTTAAATCACTATTGAAGATGTGAGGACTAGGGGAGAAGTTTTGATTCACTATTCACCTCTCCTTCAATGAATAACACACAGATTTCACCAAATTTACCCAGTGCCCACAGCCACTGTAAAACATTTGTTGTGTTCAATTTCCCTTTTTATCTGTTGGTCTAATTCATCTGTAAGCCCATCTTCAACCATTCTTTCTTTTTCAAATTGTTTTCTTGTTATCTGCCTCCAAACTGATTATCTTACATTATTTAGCTATTTCTGAACAAAATTATACTGGGAATTAAATTTTTTCCTGCTCCATGACATCAATAAAGATAAACTATATTCAGTACCAAACACAAGGAAGAGATATCTTTGTTATTATTTCTTTACTAAGACCTACAGTTTTGCACTTATCTAGTTTGGGAGAGTCAAGTTCAGCCCCATGCCAGCCTTTGTCATGTGTCTGTCTCAACCTTAGTTTTGATCTCTGGAAATAAGTGACAGTTATGAATCATATGTGTCCAACCACCTCCAGGCTGTTGTGAAGACAAATGAAGTTAGTCATATGCTCCAAAGAACTTGGAATATATATGAATATATATATATATATATATATATTCATTGGTATATATATGAATATATATATATATATATATATTCATTGGTATATATACAGATGAAAGGTTGTATTATGAAGAGTTGTGGCACTGACCTTTCTCTTGTGGTCCCTGTCTTCTGCCCTGGCCCAAATATGCCCTCTCCTACTCATACTCAGTCTCAGATGTGTTATCATGTCTCTCTGAAGATCCCACTGAAACACCCTGTGTACACTTGTTGTTGTTCAGTGACTCAGTCATGTCTGACTCTGTGGCCCTATGGACTGCAGCACGCCAGGCTTCCCTGTCCTGCACCATCTCTTGGAGCTTGCTCAAACTCATATCCATTGAGTCAGTGATGCCATCCAACCATCTCATCCTCTGTCATCGCCTTCTCCTCCTGCCTTCAAACTTTCTCAGCATCAGGGTCTTTTCCATTGAGTCAGCGCTTCACATCAGGTGGCCAAAGTATTGGAGCTTCAGCTTCAGCATCAGTCCTTCCAATGAATATTCAGAATTGATTTCTTTTAGGATTGACTGCTTTGAATTCCTTGCAGTCCAACAGACTTTCAAGAGTCTTCTCCAACACCACATTTCAAAAGCATCAGTTCTTCAGTGTTCAGTCTTCTTTATGGTCCAACTCTCATATCTATACATGACTAGTAGAAAAAACTACAGTTTTGACTATACAGACCTTTATCTCAGTTTGTTTCCAAGGCAAACCATTCAATATCACACTAATCCAAGTCTATGCCCCAACCACAAATGCCAAAGAAGCTGAAGTTGAATGGTTCTATGAAGACCTACAAAATCTTCTAAAATTAATACTCAAAAAAGATGTCCTTTTCATTATAGGGGGACTAGAATGCAAAAATAGGAAGTCGAGAGATACCTGGAGTAACAGGCAAGTTTGACCTTGGAGTACAAAATGAAGCAGGGCAAAGGCTAACAGAGTTTTGGCAAGAGAACACACTGGTCATAGCAAATACCTTCTTCCAACAACACAAGAGATGACTCTACACATGGACATCACCAGGTGGTCAATAGCAAAATCAGATTGATTATATTCTTTGCAGCTGAAGAAGGAGAAACTCTATATAGTCAGCAAAAACAAGACCAGGAGCTGACTGTGGCTCAGATCATCAACTCATTGCAAAATTCAGACTGAAGTTGAGGGAAGTAGGGAAAACCACTAGACCATTCAGTTCTGACCTAAATCAAATTCCTTACAATTATACAGTGGAAGTGACAAACAGATTAAAGGGATTAGATCTGATAGACAAAGTGCCTGAAGAACTATCGATGGAGGTTTGTAACTTTGTACAGGGAGGTGGTTATCAAAACCATCCCCAAGAAAAAGAAAAGCAAAAAGGCAAAATGGTTGTCTGAGGAGGCCTTACAAATAGTTGAGAAAAGAAGAGAAGCGAAAGGCAAAGGAGAGAAGTAAAGATATACCCATCTGAATACAGTGTTCCAAAGAATAGCAAGGGGAGACAAGAAAGCCTTCCTAAATGAACAATGCAAAGAAATAGAGGAAAATGATAGAATGGGAAAGACTAGCGATCTCTTCAAGAAAATTAGAGATACCAAGGGAACATTTCATGAAAAGATGGGCACAATAAAGGACAGAAATGGTATGGACCTAACAGAAGCAGAAGATATTAAGAAGAGGTGGCAGGAATACACTGTGTACACTAGGGCTGCCATAACAAAGTACACCAACTGTGTGGCTTCAATGGCAGAAGTTTATGTCCTCACAGTTCTTGAGGCTGAAAGTCCAAGATGAAGATGTTGTCAGGGTTGATTCCTGTGAAGGCCTCACTTTTTTGGCTGATAGATGGCCATCTTCTCCTGTGTCGTCATGGTTTGCCCTTTGTGTGTGCATCCTAGGTTTTTCCTCCTATAAAGACATCATTGCATTAGGGCCTGATCTAATGATTTCATTTAACCTTAATTTTTCTCTTTAAATACTGTATTTCTCAGTACATTCACATTGGGAAGTACTGGGAGTTAGAAATTCAACATATGACTTTTGGGGTGACAAAATTCAGCCGATAGCACCTTATTACTTTTTCCCCATTTCTGTCCTTCTAAGAAGCCTTTTGTGTGTTTTCACAGAATCTTGTATATTTTCCCTATCACAGCACTTATCACTGCTTCAATTTCTTATTTACTTGTTTATATTTCACATTAGGCTCATAAATCTGAGTAGAACTCTGCTTTGTTCTCCCTGTATTTTCAGTTCCTGGAGCAAATAGATTTCTAATTAATCCTTGAATATTTGTTGAATGATTAAGTTCTTGTTACCACCTCTAACTATATGAAATTAGACTGAATATTTATTCTGTATTTATGATGTCTCAGATAGTATATGTGTCTTATTTCACGTAAAAATTACAAGAGCCCCATGAGGTAGATACTCTTATACTATTAACATCCCTGTTTTATAGCTGAGGACTTAGAGGCACAGAAAGGTCAAGAAATTTACCTAAGGTCAAAGAGCAAGTCATATTGATGAAGATGGAATTTTAACCCAGGAAATATAACTTCAGAGCCTTCATGGTTGAATACAATACTGTTTCTTGGTAGAACAACAATGTGTTTTACAGTTACACCAGCTGCTGACTTGTCCAAGTTGATCCCAATTCTCTCCCTAATTCATGTCCTAAACTAAGGTTTTTTTTAATGATTGTCTTAGGAGTGATAAAATGGAGGTAGAAGGAAGGGAGTGGAGCAATCAGCATGTTTGGGGCACAACTTGGGGGTTGTGTTTGGAACCAAGTTAGTGGGAAGAGAAACAATGAAGGAGCTGTAGGAGAAGCAGTCTAGATGAGAGTGAATTCACTACAATCTTCATCATCCATCTTATCTTAGAGGTGAACAACTTGCATAGTCTTTACAGTCTTCAAAACACTCTCCCTTTTATCATCCCATGTGATTTTCAAAACATAAACTGAGAAGGTATTATTATCTGTGTTTTATTGGTAAGGAAACCAATTGAGAGTGGTGAAGTACATTGGCCAACATTGGCAAGCTAGTCATTGGAGATCCATAAGATTAAATTCTAAGCCTTCTGCCCTTCTCTTCCTGGGATTGAGCTTAATATGGGAAAGAAGTAAAGAAAGAATTTCAGGGTGAACACCATCAATCCAGAGGAGAGAAGAGAAAGAGTGTCCTGAAAAGGAGACTGAATTGGATTGCTAGGAAACATTGAAGGAGAACTAAGAAGTTGTTGGTGACAGAAGTCAACAGACCAGGGAGCCTCAAGAGTTGAACTCATCAAGGGAGCTGACTTACATGATGGCTTGATGCATGTGAATGTGCAGAAGTTGGCAATCAGGAGATCTCTGAGCATGTTCTAGAGCCTGTTCTCAGTGTTACAGTGTGGTCAGGTCTCAGTTGTTGTCCAAGTGAACTCCTCTCTCTGAATGTAGTTTGTATTTTTTTCTCTAGAATTTCCATTAGTTGAATAACACCAAATTGCTAGATACCTTTTTATTTGCTTTTGTTTGTTTGAATTCTCTTTGCCTGAAGACATATGTCTTTGATCTTTCTTCAGAATGAGTCCTCTGTAGCAGATTTGTTTGCAACTCCGAAGTACATGTTTGCTCTGGCTTCCCCCTTCACATACCCAGGTCCCCTTTGTTGTGATGCAAACAAGACTATTATTTTAAAACCACTATCTATGAGATTTGGCATCTTAATTTTCATCTTGACTTTCTTTCCTTTCCTTCCATGGGCTAGAATTAAAAATTAGATATGTTTTAGAAATATGTCTAGAATTAGAAATGACATTTTCTTCCTTGTACCTTGAGGGTTCCTCAGCTTTCCTTCCTCCCTCCAATCTGTTTGCTGACTCTCTAAATTGCTGTGCTGTGGTGGCTTCTCTATGAGATAGCCAACTTCTAATGAGGATGTGATGTGTTTAACTGGTGTTGCAAGTCAGCAATGAGGTCATTGAATCCAAGACAGGTGAACATAATGTTATTTGTTTAACTTCTAATAATTCTTAAGGACTCTCTATTCTTCCTGCTAGAATTAAGCCTCACTACTAAGTTTTGTTATTTACCAGGATAAGAGCACACTAGCTTGAGGAAGATACACTATTCTGGTTGCAGATAATTTTGGGGAGGATCATGGGGTGAAACAGTGCTTGGTCTGGATGCTTTTCTATACCTTAGCAGAACATCTTGTGACCAGAAACCTAGACATTTAATTTTCATGCTGGATGCCATTCCCTTTTTGACAAAGTGCTTCAGCCCAGCATTGAGGTACAGAGACTTGAGTATTCATTGCTGCCTCACCTCCCTCCCTCGATGTGGAGAACTTGGGTACTGTCTGTCTTGTATCTAAATTACACGTGATGAATTTGTCTTTGGATGAGCAGTGTGACCCTTCTCCAAATATAATCAGCTCCTTCCTGCCTCTGAGGCTTTGATAATTGCTTATTCTCAAGTTCTCATCCCCATTTTTCCTGCCTGTGCATATTCTGCCTGCTCCTTAAATTTGATTCAGGTGCTATCTCTTCTCAGAAGCCTTCCATGATATGAAAGTGAACAGTTCTCCTCTGTATTCTAATAGCTCTTGTTGTCTCTAGACATGACCTAATGTACATTACTAATTTATTTTCTGCGTGTTTAATCTTTGCCACTAGATTCTAAGCTCTCCAAGGCCAATGACTTTGCCCTTTTCAATCTTTGTATGACCAGCATCTTTCTAGCACAGAGATTTGTTTATAGTAGGTGTGAAATAAATGTGTGATATTGGTTGATTTATGAGCATGCTCTCTAACACAAGACATATGGAGTTCATTGGCTTGGTGCTTGAGTGTCAGCACCCCCACTACCACCCCTCTCTCCAAGTTATCCTCTTGGCCTGGTCCAGCTGAAGCTGTGGAAAGTAGATAAATCACTCAGCTCCTAGGTCAGACAGCTCAGAGACAAATGAACACAGCAGGTTGTTGCCACTATAATGATGCAGTGGCTGTGCTGTTTGCCAGCTTCTGGACAACAATAGATTGCCTTCCTTCCCTTAACTTTAATTCCGTTTCTCATAAGCCTGAAATTGCACTTGCTATTTTCCAACTTTTTCCCCCCACCCTGCCCTAGTTCATGTCAGTGCTCCTTAACTAACATTTTTATGGCTTGAAAATCAATTCTGTACCAGATATAAAAACATACTCTGTCTCCAGCCTTTGTTCTCAGTACCAGCTTCAGCACCCTGCGTTAGCTCAGTGCTGTGGCTTCAGTCCTACTTGATGGTTTTTAGTCTCTGATTCTTTTTATTTGAACTGTGGTTAGATCTGTGTTGATGTTTATGAAATAAATTTTCTCGTGTTCCCTTTTCATCCGTTTATTCCCAGATAATAGAATCTTTGGAATTATGGAACTGAAAAGATAACTGGTTTGAACAATTCTTGTTAATTGAAAGCCTCACATATTCTCTCCAGTTCAACCTGACATTTTGAAAAAGAGGAAAGACTTGTGGGCTAAAGCAGAGGATTTGGAAAAGCCTTTAATGATTTTCAATGGCCAGGTTCAGAGTAGTATTCAAGATCCCTTACAACTCAGATTCAGATTACTTTGTTTTTGCTTTATGCCAACTATGCGGGTCTTTCAAGTCAGCACCATGGACGGGGGGTGGGGGGGGGGTGGATTAGCTCAGGGAATGTTTGGAGCAAAACTCACTCTGGGGAAGTATAGTAGAGCACAAAGGGACCACTTTTAATTCTTAGGGATGACTTTATTTAAAGACACGTGCACTGTGAGTTCAGGAACTTCATAAAGGACATGTTTGCTGCCCTAAACAATCATCCAAAGTAAAATAATCAGTTAAAAAAAACACACAAAACACAGACCGTGTTCTTTGGAATCAAAATATCAAAACTTGAATTCTAACTTTTTAAATATTTACTAAGTGTATGACTTTGGGCTGATACCCTCTCTGCGAACCAGTTTCTTTTTGTGTAGATTTGGGAATCTACTACCCTTAGAAACTCCTTTTTGTCATTGCTACTAGCATAGCCCTTGGTATCTTTCTGCAATCCCTTCACTACCTTGTCTGCTACTGAATGTGGGTAGATCACAGTATAACCCAGTGTTCATCCACGGCACTCACCTGACACAGTCCAGCCTTGATGCACTGGACACAACACAGACACTTCTTTCTCTACCAGACACTGTGTGGCAGCCTAAGGCACAGAGGCCTTTCTGGGCAAGCTATACAGAGCTGGGCCTACTAGCTCTTTTGTTTGCATACACCAAATTTGAGACGGGCTATCATTAACCAAATGGAGAGCAGCTGTGCTTACTGAGAAAGTGCTTCCTCAGATTTGTGGACATGCTAGAAATTCCACAGCCAGAATGTCTGGCTCAAGAGGCCTCAGGAATGTGTGAAAATGCCTTAGTTAATGTTCCAGAAGAACCCCTTTCTCTCTGGCCTAATCTCTCCTGGGCTGATCTGGTGATGAATTCTTAAATTTCCCAATTAGATGATTATGCATTTGGGATGAGTAGGATTTTTCTCTGTTAAAAGGCAAATTCCAATAGCAGGATCTCACATTAAGCAGTTCCCAGACAGTGACACCTCCTTTAGTGTGAATGAGGGGCTGGCAACTTCCTCTAGAACTTAAACACAGAGCTGGAAAGAGACCATATGAGGGAGAAAAACGTCCAGAATACAAATCCCCTCACCTGGAGGCTACCAGAATGGGGAGTCGCTCACAGATGGAAGGCAGAGTTGCCAAAGACCATGTATGCACACCTCCAAGTTGTGTCCAGAGTTGCCGCTGGCTGAAGCTAGATTCATTTTTATTTGTTCTTGCAATATGATCAAACTTATGATTTGACACCTCTTCCACCTTTTATCTTTCTCTCCCCAGCGCTCTACATTTTTTATCTCTTCTACTTTTTGTCTCCATTCTCACTGGCCCAGGATCCAAGTTGCCACCAGTATCTTACAGTGCATATTACCTTCTGTGCATGCGTGCTAAGCTGCTTCAGTTGTGTCTGACTCTTTGCAACCCTGTGGACTGTAGCCTGCCAGCCTCCTCTGTCCATGGCATTCTCTAGACAAAAATACTGGAATGGGTTGCTATGCCCTCCTCCAGGGGATCTTACTGACCCAGGGATCGAATTCATGTCTCTTAGTCTCCTGCATTGACAGGTGGGTTCTTTACCACCAGTACCACCCCCAAAATGATTTGTGGTGACACAATTTCTGGAATGGTGGTATAAGATGCTCCATGGACCCTCTCCATTCAGAGTCTCTGGAAATTGTCTTCAGGGTATACAGGAAATGAAATATTTACTCAAGATAGTTTACTGAATCTCAATGAGAGCATTAACGGTGTGAAACATTTGTGCCACAATTCATGTCCCTCCCTTCTCACTCTCCCAGCTTCCCTAACACCCACTCCAGGCAAAAATGCAACCAGGACCACAGGTCTCCCTTTTCACTCAGTTCCCTGATAAGGACTGTGATGTCTCTTAGGGAAGGACAGGCCATCAGCACATCTCACCCTACCAGCACATCTCACCCTACCTGCACGTCTCACCCTACCAGCACTCCCATCTCTATGTTTCAGAGGCTTTATTCCTGGCAAGAATAACTGAGAGGTATGGGGCTTTCTTCCTCTACCTAGTGCCCACTTATAAGGTGTAAAATATATTTCAGGCATGGAAGGCCAGAGATAGAGGGACCCAGTCACCTCACCCTAGCTTGATTATAAGGCAAAGGCTCCTTTCCAGGAAATGCAAGCTGCAAAGACGAGGCTGCTGCCCTAGCCCATGATACTGTTAAAGGTCAAGGATCAGGGGTGTGACTCTGAGAGAAGTAGGTCATTGTCCCTGCTCCCAGCTATGGAGCAATGGTACAGATTTGCTGCTCAAGAGGAGAGGTAGGCCATAAGAATTAGAGCTCTAAAGCTATCCTGAGAAAACTGACTTTATTTGTACCATGGTATGAGGAAGTTCAAATCCAGGAGTATTCTTCAAACCAATGGACATTATAGTGACAAGCAATTAAGAGGAAATTGGTAGCACTATGGGACCAACAAGCTAAACCATATAGAAATTAGATCATATAGAAATTTACCAGAGACAACTATAGAAAGAGATTGCTAACAAGAACCCTCCTGGGATTAAAACAAACCTCCAAGACTGTCCTCAAAGATTACCCCTGCAAAGGGACCTGCATTTAATTGCAACAGACTGTGGAGCAATTTATGCCCCAGGGCATTGTGAAAATAGTAGAATAATCAGTCAGCAATTAGTAGAGGCTAATAGCTGGGCACAGTATCAATGGAGGCAGACAACAGAGAGATCAGCAAAAGAGACAAAAAGATCACTAATAAAATCACTGCCATCCCAGAGTGACAATATGCATGCCCAAGGCTGAACACTCTGAGCAGGGATATCAGAGGCTGCTTTCTTAGGAAGAAATAAGCTACAAAATAATCCAGCCAGCTCATCAAACAAATAGCAACAACAACAAACCCCAGGGGAGGAGATCAGCATGCAAAAGTACATTATCTAAAATGTCCAGTTTTCAATAATTATGAGACATGCAAAGAAATAGAAGGTGACCCAGATGGGAAAAAAGCAGGCCACAGGAACTCAGCCAAGGATCAAATGTCAGATTTAGCAGACAGAGACTTTAAAGTAATTATAGGCATTGTTGTTGTTAAGTCGCTAAATCATGTCCAACTCTTTGCCACCCCATGGACTGTAGTCCACCAGGCTCCTCTGTCGATGGGATTTCCCAGGCAAGAATACTGGAGGGAGTTGCCATTTCCTTTCCAGGGGATCTTCCTGACCCAAGGATTGAACCTGTGTCTTTTGAATTGGCAAGCAGATTCTTTACCACTGAGCCACCAGGGAAGCCCCAACTATTGGCATACATCAGAGATATTGCAGGTTTGGTTCCAAGCAACTTCAATAAATCATATATAACAACAAACTCACTAAGTTTTTGGTTTCACAATGTGTATATAAGCTATGTTTACACTATACTATAGTCTGTTAAGTGTGAAATAGCATTATGTCTAAAAAGCATACATATCTTAATTTAAAAATATTTTATTGCTAAAAAATGCCAAAACAACTATAGTAATTACATCAAAGGTCACTGATCACAGATAAGATCACTATAATAAATATAACAATAATTTAAAAGTTATTAATATTAATAATGGAAAATATTGTGAGAATTACCAAAATGTGACAGAGATATGAAGTAAGCAAATCCTGTCAAGAAATGGTGCTGATGAACTTGATTAATGCAGGGTTGATACAAGCCTTCTATTTGTAAAAAGTGCAGTCTGCCAGTATTATGAATCTATTCAAAGAACTACAGGAAACTGCACTTTAAAAAGTAAAGGGAGGAAGGGAAGTATAATCACTATGTCTAATAAAATAGAGAATAATAATGAAGATAGAAATGATAAAGAACAAGATGGAAATTATGAAGGTGAAAAGTACAATAACCAAAATTAAAATTTTACTAGAGGGGCTTACCTATAGGTTTAATTTGGGAGAAGAAAGAATCAGTGAACTTAATGGTACAATTAGAAACTATGCAATCTGAATAACAGAAAAAATGAAGAAAAATGAACAGACTCAGAGAAGTATGGGCTACATATGTGTAATGAGAATACCATAAGGAGAAGATAAAGGAGGGCAAAAAATGTATTTGAAGAAATTATGGCTGAAAGCTTTCTGCATTTGATGAAAGCCATTCATTTACACAACCAGGAAGCTCAACAAATTCCAAATGATGACCATAAACAGATTTATGCCCAGACATACCACTTTAAAAGAGCTGTAAGCAGCAAGAGAATGTGACTCATAATATATAAAGAGACCTCAATAGTATTGTGAACTAATTTTTATTGAAAACAATAGAGCCCAGAAGGCAGTGGGTTGACATACTCAAAGTCCTGGATAAACAACAACAACAAAGAAAACCAAACTTGTCAAATCAAGATTCATATATCCAGCACAACAATCTTTTTAAAATGAAGATAAAATAAAAACATTCCCATATAACCAAATCTGAGAGCTTTTGTTGCTGGCAGGTCTGCAAGAAATACTAAAGGAAATTCTCAGGATTAGAAAAAAAATGACTCCAAGCAGTAATTTGAAACCATATTAAAAAAAGAAAAAGTAAAATATAATTATGTTATTATAAAAGATAGTATAAAAGCGTATTCTTTTTTCTTCTCAACTGATTTAAAAATTAATTTATTGAGCAATATATGTGTACAACTTCTAATGACGTTTTGTATAGAGCTTGAAGTCAGGCAGGTTGATTCCTCCAGTTTTCTTCTTTCTCAAGATTTGCTTTGGCTAAAAATACAAATTGCTATTTTTTAGAAAAATATCAAGGTAAGTTTGATAGGGATTGCATTGAGGAGATGTGTGGGAGAAAACTGGAGCTGTATTGGAACAAAGAAACCTAAGACAGATGACACACATAGTCCTGTGGACTCTGAGGGAGAACTTGAAATTTTATAACAAAATGAACCAGAAATGGCAAATAATTCATGATATGGCAAAAACTACTACAATATTGTAAAGTAATTAGCCCCCAACTAAAATAAAAATAAATAAATACAAACAAAAATAAAATAAAATATAAAAGACTTCTCTGGTAGACTATAAATCTTTATTGAGCAATATGTGTACAATTCTATCGTTTGGGATTTTAACAAAGAGAAATGCTATTTTTTGACAACACAAGTACCAGGAGATGTGTGGGAGAAAACTGTATTGGAACAAAGAAATGACACTAGTTGGTAACTTGAATTTTTACAGGAACAAAGAACCAGAAATGGCAAATAAGATAGTAAATATAACAAACTCTACAAATAAATATTAATTCTCCTCTATTCTCTAAACTTCTTTAACAGATATCAAATTATATAAAATCATACCATGAGAGTATATTTTGAGGTTTGTAGCTTATCTACATATAATACATATACCAGTAACAGCACAACAGGGGAGAAGAAGGTATAAGTCTATATAGGAGTAACATTGCTATGTCACAGTGTAATTAAATTGGTGAAAATCTGAAATGGATTTATCCTTCTTGTTGTTCAGTCGCTCAGTCATGTCCAATTCTTTGCGACCCTGTGGACCACAGCACACCAGACTTCCCTGTCCTTCACCATCTCCCAGAGTTTAATCAAACTCATATCCATTGAGTCAGTGATGCTATCCAACCATCTCATCCTCTGTCAACCCCTTCTCCTGCCTTCAATCTTTCCCAGGATCAAGTTTTTTCCTATTTAATAAAAAAGCCAACAGAAGGAAGGAAACAAGATTAGAGCTAAATTAATGAAATATAGAAAATGATAGAGACTATAAAAAAAGCAAAAGTTGTTTCTTTGAAAATACCAACAAAATTGACAAATCTTTAGCTAAACCAACCAAGACAAAAATAATGACTTAAATGACAAAAATCACTCTAATTCACAGAATTATAGAGGTCCTGGTCAATGAAGTAACACATACACAAAAAGACACACACACAAACACACACACACGATTAAAAATGATGATACAAGACTGGTACTATCTTCTTATAAAAACCATCAAAATCAACAAACTGTTAGAACCAGTAGGAGAGTTCAGTTATGAAACACGATGATGTAAAAATATATAGTGTCTTTCTACATCAGAAGTAACAAAATTGAAGACATAACTGAGTATAAAATGCCATTCACAATATCAAGAAAATCCTGCAGGATATATAAGGATCAATCTAATGAAGAATGTATAAAATACAAGTAGAAAATATTATATTAAAGAACATTTAAGACTTTAAAAAAGAAAAAAAGTGCTGTGTTTATGAGTAGGACATTCATGACAATAACTCTCCCCGAATTAATCTAGGAATATGTTATATGGCACTCTCCCTAGAAAGTTCAAGGAAGAGCTGATGTTCACAGACCTGGCCTCACTCCTGTGAGCTCCACACCATGTTCAGAAGGATGGTAAAGAGAGAAGAGTTGAGGAAGACAGATATTTTCTGATAGACATCTTTCTGATCTCTCAGTGTGTAGAGGGCCCAGAGGAGTGTACTGAGTACCAGAAATGGTGACAGTGAGTGACAGCTGTCACCAGTAGGGAGAGTTGGAGGCCACCCCCAGGGTTTGGACACAACTCTGTCAGTGACTCCTGTCTGACAGCAGGTGACTTATTGAATGATGCTGAATGATGTATATTGCCCTGTACACAGTGAGGATACTAATCCCTACCCCACCCTCCTCACAGAGTTGTCTTGAGGATCTATTAAAATGATGCAAGGGCTCCTTGAAAAAATGTAAGAACATTGTGTGACATTTGAGATGACATTCCAGTTGTCTTGCTAAGACACACAAAGTGACACTGAGATTCTGATCATCAGAAATGTCCAGATTTCTCATCCCTTGGGTCACTCCTCAGCACCACAGGGGAAGACCTTGGTAAGGCTGGGGCTAAATTGGAATCAGTGCCCAATTTAATAATTTTAGTAACTTACAAGCCCACACTTAATCTCCAGTTTAGCGATACACCTACAGTTTGCCTCTCTGAGCACAACAGATGTGGCTGCTGTCTGTCTGTTCTCTATTAAGCCCAGCTCCATTAAGTGTGAGAAACATGCAGAAAACTTGCCTGTGTAGCCAGTTTGGTGCTTCATTAGAAGAAGGTGAACATGAAAGGATTCATCCCCACCAGGAACTTAGGATCCTAATTTTAAAGGGGTATCTCCAGCCAGTAGCTCTGAGAATGGGGAAGCCCTATCTATGATTCAACCTGAACACCTGACAGTTCTCAAAAACAAGTAGAACCTCAGTTCAGTTCAGTCGCTCAGTCATGTCTGACTCTTTGCGACCCAATGGACTGCAGCACGCCAGGGTTTCCTGTTCATCACCATCTCCTGGAGCTTGCTCAAACACATGTCCATCGAGTCAGTGATGCCATCCAACCATCTCATCCTCTGTCGTCCCCTTCTCCTCCTTCCTTCAATCTTTCTCAGCATCAGGGTCTTTTCTTTGGAAAAGCAGAACCTCTCTTATGATCAAGTGAAATCAGTGCAATGAAATAATTTCTTTGTGATCTTACCTTACCTCTATAGGTTGGGACTCTTAGGGGAGAAGAAAGAAGAAGCTGCAGTCTGATGTATCAGTCTGATTATTTTCATTTGTTAAGTAAATATTTATTGAATACCTACTATTTTTAAAATCTTTAAAATGATTTAATTTGTTGAATCGCAGCCTCCATATCACTAAAAATTCAAGGACATGAATGGACCTAGAGACTGTCATTCAGAGTGAACTAAGTCAGAAAAACAAGTTTTGTTATTAACACATACATGTGGAATCTAAGAAAAAATGGTGTAGATGATCTTGTTTGAAAAACAGAAGTAGAGACACAGGTGGAGAGAACAAACATATGAGCACCAAGGAGGGGAAGGGAGAGTAGGATGAATTGGGAGATTGGGATTGATATATATACACACTGTTGATACTATGGATAAAATGGATAACTAATGAGAACCTACTGTATAGCTCAGGGAACTCTACTCAGTGCTCCCTGGTGACCTAAATGGGAATGGAATCCAAAGCAGGGGATATGTGTATAACATATAGCTGATTCATTTTGCTGTACGGTAGAAAGTAACACAACATTGTAAAACAACTATTGTTCAGTCACTAAGTCATGTCCAACTCTTTGCGACACCATGGACTGCAGCATGCTAGATTTCTCTGTCCTTCACTATTTCCTGGAGTTTGCTTAAACTCACATCCATTAAGTCAGCATTTTAGTTCCTCTTCGCATTCTTCCATTAGGGTGGTATCATGTGCGTATCTGAAGTTGTTGTTATTTCTCCAGCAACTCTTCTCCAATAAATTTTTTTTTACAGTCAGGGGAGAAAGTCCAACCTCCTACTCATTTAGATCAAGCTGCCTTAGGAGCAGGGGATGATCTCAAGTCATGTCTCAGATGCACTAGTTGGCTCTTTCTTATAGTCATGCCGGCTTCACCTTCCTTAGGAAGTGTAGTAAGAGTCAGTTACCCAGTGTATTGCATACATGTCCCACACCCACAGACCAGCAGCCTGGAGTGGCTTTGTATTATCTGGAGGGGATGAGGAGTCTTGCCTACTGCAGATGAAGCCGGTTTATTGTACAGCGACAGAACTGTGGGAGTGCTCGCCGTGGTTGCTGTGACTTAGCTTGGAAAGAGTAATCTGACCCCTTCAGTGGGAATGCAGGACTTTCTCTGGCTTGGAGGTCCCCAGAGCTTATTTAAGGAGCCTCTTTACCCACCTCTCAGACTGTTTTGAAGGAAATCTTGTAAATCACATTTCCTCTATATAAATATCTCAGTGTGTTCCTCTAAAAGAGAAAGCATAGCCCCTTCAATAAACAAAATAAACCCTGTGCTCATCCATCCAGACCTGGAGGGAGATGAACCGTGTGACAGGCAAGGTCAGATTTAGGTGATATTGGCTCTCTTTGGGAGGGTCCAGAACCTGCTAGCCTCTTGAGTTCTCGACCTAGAAACTTAAGCTTGGAATGGAATAGAAAATGACGGCACGTGTACGAGCCCCTGTGCTGTGAGGGTCCCTCCCCAGTGAGGGCAAGATGGTCCTTTGACAGTTAGCCATGTTCCCAGCTAGGCAGTATTAACTGGGTCATTTAGCTCCAAGCAGACTTAAGTTACTAACTGGAGAGGAGGGAAAGAGAAATTAGGAGGTTTAATTAGGAGGTTTAGTGTGGTCAAGGGAAAAGAGATGGGTTTGCATTTAAGACATGCTTTCATTGTCTGCATAGGGCAGGGTGGGCACAATAGCCCTGGAACACCGTGCCATTGGCACCGATGAGCAGGTATGCATCTCTATTTCAGAACCACACTCAGGGGACAGAGCCTGGCTGGACTGCTGTTCTGAGGCTGTAGTGTATCCTGAATGGGATGGTTAAGTATATGTGTCAACTTGATTAGCTTAAGGGGTGCTTAGGTAGCTGGTAAAATGTTGTTTCTGGGTTTGTTTGTGAGAATGTTTCTGGAAGAGACTAGCATTAGATTCTGTGGATGAAGTAAAGAAGATCCACACACACTCACTCACCAATCCAATCTGTTGGGGACCCAAATAGAATAAAAAAGGAAAGGGATGGTGAATTCTCTCCCCCACCTCCTTTTTTCTTTTGAGCTGGGACTTCTATCTTCTCCAACCCTCCGACACTGGAGCTCCTGGCCCTCAGGCCTTTGGCCTTGAACTCATAATGACACTGAATTTCCTAATTTTCCATCTTATGGAAGGCAGATGGTTGGGCTTCTCCACCTCTATGACCACCTTATCCAGTCCCCACCATCAGTCTCCTCTGATAGATTTCTCTATATAAATCCTACTGGTTCTGTTTCTCTGGAGAACCCTGACCGTTATACTGAATCCTGAATCCCTGTCTTCTCTCTCATTTTGTCCTTGGGGTCAAGGTCAGCAGTAAGGAGAAAGAGGCTGATTGTGCCCATCTCTAGACTTCTCTTACTAAGCGAGGATGGGGTATATTAACAAGAGCTCATTCATGCTCTTTTTTTCTAGTGTGTACTCACAACAAGCTCATGTGTGAACTCTTTTCATTCCTATTTCACAGTGAGTGTGCTGGTGAAGCAGCAGGCTAGGGGAGCTGGGGTCTCAGGGTTGGAAGTGTAACCTAAGGACAAGCCACTGAAGCTGCCGCCCCTTTGTAGGTTTCATGATTTCAGAAGTGTCTTTCTTGCTCTGATCCTTGGGTTTCAACTATGACAGCCCTCTAATGAGACCATTAGGCAGCCCTGTTTCAAACTAAACCTTTTGAGGCTACTAAGCAGGGCCAGCTCCATCATAAATCCATGCCTGGGAAAAGGGGATGTGTCATGCTACTAATTATGAGATTCAAGTCCTACTGGGTGGAGAGACCCCAGGGCCTCCATGGCTCTAGTTTTATGTGTAAGCTGGGACCTCAGTCATTGCAGCTCTCATGTGGGAATAAAAACTACCACCATATCCTAGACCTAGAGGGAATTTGCTTTTGGGAAGTTCTCCAAGCCAAATAGAGGGGAAAAAAGCACATAGAGATAGAAGTCAGAAAAAATCCATTTGAGTCTCAGATCTACCACTGGTTAACTTTGGGACTCTCAATTTCTCAACTGGGGACAGGGACAATAGTAGCTATATTTAGAAGGTTGTCGTGTAGTCAAATTAGATCATGTAATCTTTGAGATCATAATATGTTTTATTGCTTATGTTGTTGCATTGTTATTGAAAAAGTCATTGGATTTATATGTCAAATGTGTCAGTGGTCTGCCTCTCTCAGTAGAATGATCATACTACATCCAGGGACTAGAAAAGGAATATCCCACTCCTGCCCTTTATTGGCTGTCATCTTAATGAAGAGTACTGCTCCTTCTTCCCTCCTGCTCTTAAAAATATATATATAAAGAATCTTCCTGATAATTAGTTCCAGAAACACCAATGCTAAATTCATTCTAATTTTGATTTCCTGGCTTCAACCCAATTCCTCCTGAGTGGGCTGGCTGCAGTTTTTCTTTCCTTGGCTTTCTTTTCCCTGAGGACACAGAATATTTGCAAGGCACAACATTTTCCTTTAAAAAGATTTCCCCTAAAATCCAAATGTTATTAATGGATCTTCAGTCCCTCCTGGAAGACACTGACCCAGTTTGAAACCCCACACAGTCATGTAATGGCCTTCGACTTCTCCTCTCTGCTCTTTCTGTTCCTCTTGGATATGCAGGATGTATTCAGAAAGTCACATTACAGTATTTAGTAGTAGAGTTTGACACTGTATTGTTTTATATTTTCTTGCCAACTTGATGATGGATTAGAAGGAACTGAAGCTCATTTATGAAATTCTCAAGTCTTGCATAGTAAATAAACTTTCTTAAAAATAGGGCTCACTTATTCCTGTAGGCATCAACCATTTTTTTAGGGTTTACAATGTGCCAAGTCATTGCTAGACACTGTAGAGAATACAAAAGCAAGAAATTCATGTTCCTGGTCTCAAGGAGCTCATATCTAGGATGGGGGTAGGTAAATGAGTCGAAAGATAGATAGAAAAATGTGAGAAGATGAAGGAAGGAGTCAGGGGTTTTGCCTGGAAGGATGGAGATAGCTTCTGGGCTTGGCTCACTTCTCACTGCTCCATATCCTGCGTGGGCTCTGTTTCCACACCTCTGATGCTGGCAGTTCTTACAGACCTCATTTCTGAGGCTGCTGGCCTGTGCACATGTCATCTGAAGGTGGGCTTACATTCTGACATCATACTTCTCATTTGCACTTTCCCTGTCACAGGAATTGTGTCTTATATCCTTTGGATATCAGTACTGAGGAATTCTGGGCTTCCCTAGGGGCTCAGTGGCAAAGAACCTGCTTGCAGTACAGGAGACCCAGGTTTGAGCCTTGGGTTGGGAAGATCCCCTGGAGGATACATCATAGGCAACCCACTCCAGTATTCTTGCCTGGAGAAGCCCATGGACAGAGGAACCTGGAGGGCTATGGTCCATAGAGTCTCAAAGAGCTGGGCAAAACTGAAGTGACCGAGCACCAGACATGCACTGAGGGCTTCTAAAGTATTTCCAGGAAGGATTGTCAGTGAGAAGGGAGGCAGATGGTGACTGGATCTACCCCATCTCACCTCCCTCTGTCTCCATCTCTCCCTTCCCTCCAGCTGGCGAGGTTGCATGAGCCAGGGTCTCAGAGTCCCGCTGGTGCTGGAAGTTGCCTGAGGAAGTGTGAGGACCCAGATCCAATGGGTCATTACACCCAAGTTCTCCCTAAACCCCTAATGTGAGGTGTTTAATGTGAGCTCATCTCTGTGGTTGACCAAATGGAACCACCCTGGAGGTGGGGCAGGGGTGGGAGAGTGGAGACCTTGTAGGGCTGGCAGTGTTGCTGGGGGACCAAAAATTACCAGGACAAAATGTTACATGTTCAGCCCTGTGCTGGGTCTTGCTGGAATCTGTGGGTAGGGTCGAGGTGGGTTGTGACCTTGCAGGAGCCTTAGGTGTACAGGTTCAGTGTGTGCTCAAGAGGATCAGAGGGTGACAAGGCTAAAGGTGCTCAGATGTTGAAGCTCTCTAGTCTTCAGTGGTCAGAGAAGATTCTGGAAAGCAGGTGAGGCAGACAGGTGAAGTTGAGGCTCAAAGTGTCTGAGGGATTTTGGTGAGGGTGGGAGGGGACTGCATGATGGCATCTTTGTATTGCTGGATTCCTAAAGGTTAAGATAAGAGGTGGTGCTTTGTAATATTAACTGATGGATTCATTCATTTTCAGTTGAGTCTAAGACTGGTGTGAATTCTGAAAAAGATTCCTTTTCATTCCACTGCTTTGCCTTCTTGTTGGATTTCTTTTCTTTGCCCTACACAGAGAGATGTTAGACTCTCCCTATGTTTCATTAATTTTATTAAAGCATTCTAGAGATAATCCTTCTTAATGATTCTCCTCAGCAAATGGTTTATCTCGCCAAATGTTGGATGTAGTATATTCTGAACAAATGCTTGAAACTGCCACCTTGTATATGTGAATCTCCATCTAGAGTCCAACCCATACCTTTTGCTGATTTCCAGACCTCTGTATCCGTTCACTTGCTGAGTTTCCACCTGGATATCCTGTGGAGACTTCAAAGTTAGCATTTCTAAAGCTTTCTGTTGTATTTGTCAACCCCCACCCCCAACACAGGCTCAGCCTAGACCTTCTTCCTCAAAACCACTACAGCCAAAACACTGGGGCCATCCCTGACCCCCTCACACTTTCCAAGAGACGGTTGTCTCAGTTCTACACTTGTGGCTGCTAGATCACTCTTTATCCCACCCCTTCTCCTCATCCATCCCTGCAGCTTTAGCCACGATCCCTTGACATAGGGCTTAGATTATTCAGTAGAGCATGAATTGCTCTGAAGTACAAATATGACCAAACAGTCCCTTGCTTGACACCCACCTGCAGGTTTGTCTGCAAGTGAAACCCAACTTCTTACTGTGGTTTATTTTCCCCTCCATCCTCCCCAGTCTCACTTCCTGTGCCCTCAAAAACTCCTCATGATATTGACTTCACCCGCATCCATGTCTTTGCATGTACCCCTAAGTATGCTAGCTGTGGTATCTTTTCCTGATTTCTACATCTGGAAAAGTCAGCATCTAGGCCTCACATCCTCTCTTTATTGAAGCCTTCTTTAACTGCTCCAGGTCATCCTCCACGTGGGTTTTTGTGCCACATGGGGTTACTACATTTTATTATCACTGTATTTAAATTTGTATTATGATGATCTGTCAGACTGAAAGGGAAGAGATTACTGTCTTATCCATCATGTACACTTCACTGCCTAACTGAATGCTCTAAGTGTTTGTTAATGGTTAAAATAGAAAAAGATCTTAGATCTTAAAGAGTCTCTCCTAGTTTAATTCCTCTTAAATTCATTTATTTACTCATTCATTCATTCGCTCCTTGCGCAAACATTTACTGAGTACCTACTACGTGGGAACTCGCTCTCTCTCTCTAGGCAACAAAGCCTTGATTAAACAGACATGAAAGAGAAACAGCTGCCAATCTTTACTCCAGGAAGCTCTGCTCCATGGGCCTTTGTTTAAGGATCCTGGAGCTTCAGTTTTCTTTCGTCAGCTTTTTCCTTAATGGCCAAACTCATGGTGGCAGTGACAATGGATTCTGCTTTAGTATTAAAAATTTATTCAATAAATAATGGATTAGAACCTCTGTTTAATAATTATTAATGCACTGCAATTTCAGTTGCTCAAACCTCAAGATGTTTTAAGCATAACTAATTGAAAACACAGTTAACAGCAACTTGCTGAAATAAATCTGGAAGGCAAAATACCCTTGAAAGCCTCAGATGATGAGAACAAAAAATCCAAAAGTAGCCCCCTCCTCACGCTGACCCGAGATGCAGGGTTCATGCCAGGCTCCAGCAGAGACTCTGGCAGCAGATGGTGGCACCTGGCCGGGCTCAGGATATGAACGTTGGCTTAATGGCAACTTTTCTGTAGCTACTGAATCTTCAGGTGACCACTTCATTATGCCTGGAGGCAGGGGGGATTTGCCTGACCAGTATGCTGGACACCGACACTAGCGTCATTTGGGCCCTTACAGGCTAAATTCAATGACCTGGTTACATGCAAACTCAGCAAAACAGAAGCCAGTCCCTGAGGTCTGGCAGTGCCTGAGGTGGGACTTTGCCTCAAGTAAAGTCACAGGATAAGTGAGGGGCAGAACTGTGGCTGGGGAACCTGGGCTGCCAGCATCAATGCTCCCAACATCCCACCCAGCCCTAATGCCTCCTGTGTTCTTTCTGAGGCTAGTTCTGCTTGTCCCGACTCAGCACAAATGGTGCATCAGGGTCTTTGGATCAAGGGCCAAAGACAAGGGTTCCTTGACTTTCTTGTTTCAGCAGAAGTCAGCAAGGAAAGGAAATGCATGAGGCATTTATAGGATGAGCCCTAACTGACCATTGGATGCTCTTTTCCTAGAAAGGCACTGAAGGAAGACATTGGCCTTTGGGCTGAGCTTACTATGAGTGAGGGCTTCCCTGATGGCTCAGTGGTAAAGAACCCGCCTGCAGTGCAGGAGACTCAGGTTCTATCTCTTGGTCAGGAAAATCTCCTGGATAAGGAAATGGCAACCCACTCCAGTATTCTTGCCTGGGAAATCCCATGGACAGAGGAGCGTGGTGGGCTACATTTCTTGGGGTCGCAAAAGAGTGGGACATAACTTAGCAACTAAACAATAACAACAAAATAGTATGAACAAGCATGGTTTTTTTCCTTCACTTTTCATCTTCTTATACCTGTTCCTACTTTGCTTTCTACCCCAGAGATTCTGGGCCTGGACACCCGGGTCTCCCAGCTTTCATCAGTCCTTCACAGGTTGTTTTTTTTTGTTTTGTGTTTTGTTTGTTTGGTTTTGGTTTTTGGTGAGTATTCAATGAGACATTGTAAGGGAATTAATCAACAGGATTGGCCAGTGGCATGCTCTCAACATATGGTAATTCCACTCCAACCTAGTTCACTATTCCTTCGTGGTTAACTCATTCTCAAGATTCTGAACACTGCTGTGGGCATGCTTTCAACAGAACACTATGGTTACTGAGCATGTGGATGTTATTCCTGGCGAACACAAAATTAAAGGTGGTGTGACTCAGGGTTGTACAACCTTGCTTGACCCCGGCCTTGTATGGACTCAAATTTTCTGTCCACTGGAATTGCATGGAGCTAGTCAGTGAAGACAGATATGGCTGGAAAGCCTTGCAAATCTCTATCACCCTCTCTGGTTGAGGGAGGTGGCCCTCAGGCGTTAGCTGTGCCTGTATTCTGTACCAGCTGAGCTGATGAACAGAGCCAGCTGTTCTCTAGAAGGACAAGGCGAGAGTCTTGGAGTGTTTTTCTTGAGCGAACTTTTAAATCCACTTCTGTTGTTGTTTGTTTTTGTTTCTGTTTTTGCTTTAAGGACTTAATCTATGGTGCTCCATCATGCAACCAAAGCAATCCAAGTTTAATCTCTAAGCATTCATCTCCCAAGTTCAGATTTTCCTTCCATCTTCTCAGCTGGTGCATTCCCCAACTTCTGAATTTCTAAAAATACCCAGAGTGGTTCCCTCTACAAAACACCAGCACCCTGCCAGCTGTTAAATAAATAAACTCAAAACAAAAATGCCGCAGTTGTGAAAGAAGATATATTTAATTAAATAAAAAGGAGAAGCAAGTGCTATTACAAGAACATAAAACTGTAAGGCATAAGATAAAAACTAAATTACTACAAGGCGGCTCGATCCAATCTAATCCTTAAAGATAAAGATGAAACCAGAAAATTGCATGTATTGAGAAATCAACATAAGCCCTGAGCAAATATTAACTAGAGATCTATAAAATGGTTGATAATAAACAACCCTATGAACATTAGGATTAGGGAAGGAAATGGAAATGGAACCACATTGGCGTGTGGGGGACTTGAGTTCATCTCTCCATTCTGCTTGGAGCAGCCTTGGTGGAATGAGCTTGTTAGAGTGACTTTTCCATTAACTAATTTCAGTAAATCTGAGAGAAAAGATTGAATGGCATAGAGGTACCCGGGCAAATTTTCTATCATCTTGAAAGGCACAGAGATGGATGTGATATCATCTTACCAGGCTATAAAATGGAGCTTGCAGATAAAATGTTTGCCTTTTACCGTGGGTTTCTAACTCAGCTATTGACATGACTTTAACAATGTGTTTAAGCATGAAGAATGGTCCAATTACATGTTAAGCAGCCTTTTTTTAATAGTTCTAATAAAGGTTCATTTAGACTTTTATACTGACAGCTCAGTTCTTTGGAAGAGTATTTTTCAAGCTGCCTGCTAAAAAACGACATTTCCTGGCTGAGTAAAAAAAAAAAAAAATGAAGCCTGCTATTAGCTAGAAAACGTTGCTCCAGCTTTCAGAGACGTCATTGGTGTAGAGGACTGGTCCTCTGGTGGAGGAGTCAGCAGCGACAGCTGGAAAAATCAAGCTAATTCACAGGTGAAGATGCCCTCTTTGTCACAGCTTCAGGCTCTGGGATAAAGACTCTCCTTTGAGAGCATTCATGCACTTCCCGCCCCACACAGTGAGCTTCAGAATACAATCTGAATGGGAAACCAGCTCCGAGAGTGAGAGGGATGACTCTGACAGGCAGGGAACGCAGTCCTCCACCAGATCAAGGTCTGGGGACAGCTCGGTCCTTTGGAGGGAACTGGAAGGCCCTTTGGGGACAGAGTTAGTGTTCTTAGGCCCCTGGGGATGTACGTAACCTGGGGGCTCTTAGAAACGATTTTTTTTTTTCCTTCTAGTGAGACTCCAACTAATGTGTTCCTGATAGAAAAAGAGATACCTGTGTGCTCTTAGGTCTGGAAAAAAGTCTCCACAATTTCCTGTAGTCAGAATCTACCTTGAAGTCTTGTCATTAACTTAGTGTAAGTCTTTTTGGGGTCTCAGACTCTTAAAAAGGACTTGTATTCATGGACAGGGGCTGCCATAAGAAAGCAGCACAGACTGGGGAGTGTTAGCAACAGAATTTCCTCACAGTTATGGAGGCTGGAAGTCCAAGATCCAGGCATCAGCTGGCTTGGTTTCTTCTGAGACCTCTCTCCTTGGTTTCCCCATGGCCGTCTTCTCCCTGTGGCTTCAGGTGGTCTTCCCTCTGTGTGTGTCTGTGTCCAAATTCCCTCTTCTTGTAAGACCACCAGTCATATTGGATTAGGGCCCACCCTAATGACTTCTCTTGCAATGTAGGAGACCTGGATTCGATCCCTGTGTTTGGAAGATCCCCTGGAGAAGGAAATGGCAACCCACTCCAATATGCTTGCCTGAGCAATCCCATGGACAGAGGAGCCTGACAGGCTACAGTCCATGGGGTCACAAAGGGTCAAACCCTACTTAGCGGCTGAATCTCCACCTTGGCCATAACTCTTATTGAGTGTTAACTAGATGTAACATGGGCTTCTGGGAAGCCTACAGTCGAGTTGTGAGGATAAACTATGTCCATGTGAAAATATGAGTTCCTACATACATCTAAATGCTTTGCCACCAGTCTGTTGCCTATCTGGGCAGGCTCTTAGAGGAGGGATTGTTCCACATGTGCTGGAAAGAGGCTGGATCCATGGAGAGTAGGGACTTGAGCAAAGCCTTACAGGACGAGGATGTTTGTAGGGGTGGGGCCTTGGTAGAGGTAATGCCTCGGGGGCAGACGCAGTATATATTACGATGAGTGGTGAAAGGGCAGTGATACATGAGGCCTGACTGCAGGGTTCGCAATGGGGAGGGTGTTGGAGATGCTGCATGATAGAACATGACACTTTGGAGGCACTGGGTGGAAATGTGAGTGAGTGGTGGGGAGTGGTGATGGTGGTTTAGTTGCTAAGTCATGTCTGACTCTTGTGACACCCTGGACTGTAGCCTGCCAGGCTCCTCTGTCCATGGGATTCTCCAGACAAGAATACTGGAGTGGGTTGCCAGTTCCTTCTCCAGGGGATCTTCCTGACCCAGGAATTGAACCTGAGTCTCCAGCATTGCAGGCAGATTCTTTGCTGACTGAGCTACGAGGGAAGCCCGAGTGGTGGGTGGGTGGACAGTTATCACCTGATTACTGGGTCATGTTCCCCTGAACTCTTTCTCCTCCCACTTGTACTTTGCTATGATAAATAAGCCAAAGAGCCACTGAGAAGCTACCGAAGACATCTTTCAGAGCTGATAAGTACTAAGTAGACAAAGGTAGGGATGGGGGTCGTTGAGTAGAGATCAAGGAAGAGGAGGCCAAAGGGAAAGAAGCAGTTGCTTTACTTTAATAGTAAAAGAATGAAAAAGTAGATTAGATGTGGGTGATTTCTTGCTGGACTCAAAGGCTCCTTAAACCATTCCTATCTCTTCAATTGGCTCTTGTTCAAACTGCATGCCCACATTCCTAACCTACCTTAAGGAGTCCTATTTTCCAAGTTGTTAATTGTTTTCTTGCATTCTTAGAGATTTTCAAGTTTCTCCTAATCCCTCTCAAATCCTGTGCATTTCAGAGGTAACCCGGAGAGGCTCAGAGTGCCCTGCAGATGCTGATAAATCTCCAAATACTTCATCTAGTGAAGGAGCTTTTCCATCATTCGCCCCTGCATTTAATTCACTTAATTCCTGTGTATGTGCGTGTTGACACCCCATGTGCAGGGGGCAGGAACTGATGGAACACAATGCGAATAAAACTCCAATCTTCACTTCACAGAAAGATGAGTAAGCTATGCGGGAATTTCTACTAAGTGTGCTATAAGATCAGACATGGATTAGCAGAGGAGAAATGAAACGTAACTATGGTTTATGTAGAATATCAGCCTACCTAACTGGCAAGCGTTTAAAAAAGTCACCCCTTATGGGGAAAATAATAGTGACATAAAATCATGTCAATAAGGCTATGTTATTCACAATAAGTTATAAAATTTGAACCAAAAAGGAAATCCCAAAATTGAACATCTAGGTCAAAAATCATAGTGAGTCAGGGACTTTTGTAGAAATTGTTCTGCCTGATTGTTTCCTGAGCTGTAACTTTATGTCAAAGGCGATTTTCCATTGTTTGAATTTGCCAGTCTCCACCCCTGTCTCTGCCCAGAGCCCAGAAGACCCTGCAGAGGGTGTTCAGGAAGCTTGGACCCAGGGGAGTCAGCCCCGGTGTGGGAGTCACCAGAGTTAGTCTGATTAGCCGTCCTGAGCTGTGCCAGTGAAAACTCCCACCCCCATCCTGACTGCTTCTTCACTTGATGTGCTGAGGGCCTGGTTGGGAGCTGTCAGGACATCACAGTGTTGCTTGGCAAAGAGGAGGGGTCAGAATAGAGGGAGACTCAGGTGTTCCCATGCATCCTCCAAGTCTGGGGTACAGAGAAGGCAAAATTGTGGTTAAAAGTAACCATGAGCTTCTGTAAAACACTGGCATGGGAAGTAGTGAGTTTCCAGGGGAGGAGCCAGGAGTCAGGAAATGCTCAGTGGGTCCTCTGAAGACTAGGAGGACCAGGAGGTCAGTGCCCTCTGGGGTCAGCTAGCTTCGCGCACTCAGTACAATGGCTCTGGGGCCATGGTCAGCCTTTGCAGGCAGGAGCAGTTCATCACCTTGATGGGCAGGTAACAGGATTGAGGAGTATGAGCCAATACTCTATGGGTCCTCTGAAGAATGGGAGGACCAGAAGGTCAGTGCCCTCTGGGGTCAGCTAGCACGGCACACTCAATACAGTGGCTCTGGGGCCATGGTCAGACTTGGCAGGCAGGAACAGTTCATCACCTTGATGGGCAGATAAGGGAATTGAGGAGTGTGAGCCAGCCCTGTCCTGGAGGCTGCTGAGCTCAGCGGCAGAGGGGAGGTGGAGGCTTCAAGTAGCAGTTGGCGCCCCCCTTGGTCTTTCCACCTTCTGCCCAATGTGCCGAGGTTGGCCTAGGCCCTTCGATTCTGCTGTGTGCCTGGGGAGGCTGCTGTGTGTGTGGCAGGTGGCAGGGGAAGATGGGCAGGACTTGGAATAAGAGAGCATATGTGACAGTCCTGGAAACCTGACCACTTCTCACCCATTTTCAGTATAAGGGAGGCTATCATTTTCCTCCTGATTCTGCCCTGTGCTCCGGAAGGCCTGTTGCATCCACATCAGTGATGAGAACACAAAGGTTGAAATGGGTATAATTGAGTTGTATTCATCTCCTAGAGCTGTCCTAACAAAGAATCACAAACTGTACAATTAAAACAGCAGAAACATGTTGCCTCCCAATTCTGGAGGCTAGAAGTCCAAGATCAAGGTGTTGGCAGGGCTAGCTCCTTTCACAGGCTGTGAGGGAGAGTCTGCTACTTGAGTATCTCCAGCATTTCCTAGTATGCTGTTATCTTTGTTGTTCCTGGGCTTGTAGCTGCATCACCCAGATCTCTGACTCTTCACTTGCTGTTCCCCCAGGGTGCACAACATTTGTCCCTGTGTCCACATTTCTTGTTTTCATAAGGATACAGTCATATTGGAATAGGCCCACCCTAGTGACCTCATCTTGACTTAATCATCTGCAGATTCGTTCCCAAGAAGGTCACATTCACAGGTATTGGGGTTTAGAACTTAAGCATCTTTCTGAGAAGACAGAAGTCAACCCATAGTAGGGGGCAAGGGTGCCCCCTAGACTATAAGATATTGTGTTGCCCAATAAGTTTGTTTGGGTTTTCCTAATGTAATAACGATAAAACCCAAATGAACTTTTTGGTCAACCCCAAATCTGGGGATGATATGAGTTTTAGGAATGGGCTAGGGGGCAGCCCTGTAGCATGTGGGCTGGGTGGGTCACTCAGGGCTTGTCCTTAGTTGTAAAATCAGAATTTCCAGATGCTGTGTCACCAAGTTGGTGTAAGGATGATAATGGGTCTAAAGACCCCTCGACATTTGGAAATCATGCACTTGTCAGTTGTTATGGCAATAATGTGCCACCCATATGTTTCCTATCTGAAGATGGTGGTTCTATTCTTAGTCCCCTTGTTTGCTCAGCTGTAAAAGGGGTTGAATAAATAGTTCATTCAGTGGGTCTTGTAATCCTGCAGCATGGCAGTTATGAAAAGGGTGGCAACGCACATGTTGGCTCCAGGCCATGTCTGGAACGAGGGATGGGGTTAAGATCAACAAGACATAGAAGCCTCAGGGGATTTGGTTAGTCTATGAGGAAAGGGAGGTGGCACAGAATAGAGGGGTTCAGACTGGGCAGAGAGCAGCAGAAGGAAGTCAGGAGATAAGCTTGCCTTCAGCTGTATTCCAGACAATGCCTGGTGTGCTGCAGTTCATGGGGTTGCAAAGAGTTGGACACAACAGCAACCAAACAACATATGATGCTGGATTCTGATACCAACTAGTTCTGGTGTGTGGGCTTTTTCCCCACACCAAACAAATCTCTGACACCGGCTGGGTGTCCTACAATTCAACTCAACTCTGACACTGTGGAGGCTTCATCATGTAGGCATGATTTATCATTCATTCCATTTTCATTCTTTCTCCCTTCTCAAGAGAATGGGGGTTGCAGTTAAAAATCACAAATTTCTAATCATGGCTGGCTGTTTCTGGTGACCAGTCCTCATCTAAGGGCCCACCCAGCATTCCCTCGTTAGAATAGAAGATGCTCCTGTTAGTCAGTTACAAGGGTTTTAGGAGCCCCATGTTGGAAACAGAGTCAATTACCCAGTTACAAGAGTTTCAGGGGCCCTGTGTTGGGAAACGTGGTCAATAACCTGTATTAGAACAAGAGATACTCCTGAAGTTCTTATTTCTTGGGAAATGCCAAGGGTTTCAGGAGCTCTATGCCAGGAACTGGGGGCATGGACCAATATAGATCTTCTATTATGTTGTACATGCTATTTTACAGCCATGGTGCATGCCATCGTCCTGTCCTTGGGTCACATTGGCTGTGATCTCTGAGATCCCTCCCAGAATGGGGGGAAGGTATGTGCCTTGCTTCTGGAAAGTCCCATGACTTCAGCTGCTCAGCCTCTGAGGCTTCCTGTATTAGCTCTGTTTACTAAGTGTGGATTCCTTTCTTTTTTGCTCTGTTATTTATAAATAAACATCACTAATCTACTAGCCTAAAGAAAGGAAATGACTCCTTGGAGGCGATAGGATGTCTGGCCCCTCCTTCATGACCTTGATGGTCAACTCATTGCAGGTGTTGGATCAGTGCCCCTCTGACCTTGCTCATCCCTCCGTGGCACGGGGGGCCTTGCTGGTGGGCCAGGGTTTGCATTTGTGCACCACCTCGGATCTCTCCCCTGACCTCCAGTCCTCTTCTTGGTCTTCCCATCCTCATCGGTGTTCCTGGACTGACTCTTCACTTCCTAAAGGCTGTAAGCCCATACCTGTCACCGCACCCTGAAAGGGGAGGCAGCCGGTTCACAAAGAAAGCTATGGCTGGTGATTTTTCCTTTTCCTCTTGCTCAGTTTTGAAGCTGAAAAAAAAAAATCACAGCATACTTCAAACTTGAGCAGTGGCTGTGAATGTATTCACTCTTGAATTCATCTGTGAGGTTATTATACGCAGCTTTGATGTTACAGCAAGACTACCTGGGTCGTTTTGTTCCAATTACTCAGTGCAGAGGAGGAGGACTTGACGCCGCACAAAGGCGCCGACTTTGATGTTGTGTAGAGGCTGCCCTTCCCTGGGCTGATGCATCAGGAGCGGTTCTGGGCAGCTGGGGTGCGTCCACGTGGTGGGGCCCTCACTTGGAGCGGGGTGGCTGGGTGCTCTGGGCCCCGAGGAGCTGTGGCGGGGAGGCCGGAAGAGTGGGGCCTATCGAGCACTTTTCCCATCGCATCACCGAGGGCTTGGAAATAACCTCATTTTCCTCAATTAGAAAGATGGAGAAGGTAATGGCTGTACTTTGCTCTGTTCAGATGTCTTTCATCTCTGCATCGCAAAGTGCTCTGAAAGCATGATTAAGGAAGCTTCCCAATTCCCCAGCTGGGCAGACGCCCCACCGCCAGCTTCTGTCAAGGCTAAATGGTTGAGGCCAGCTCTCTGGGTGAGTTCAGGGTAATGGGAGATCCTGCTGACCCCAACGCAGGACAGGGACAGACACTAGAAGCCCTGCTTGGATGGGGGCTGGGAGGGAGCTCCGGGCCACCTGGTGGGGCGAGGTGGATTCCTGGGCAGAGAGGCAGGGGTCTCAGACCAGCCCCAGTAGTCCTACTGGTCTACTGTCAAAGTGGGGACCAGTTACCATCCCCATCTGGGTCTTAGAGTCAGAGCCTGCAAAGCAGGGATGGAAATCTGATGATGTGTCAGGTTCTGCACCCCCTCCCCGACTCTGCTGTTCTGTGTGACAATGGATCTGACATTCTGGACTCCCCAGGCCAACCTCGTATCTCTCCTTGATGTACCTTCTCAGAAGAACCCAGGCTGCTCCCTGGTCCTTGTGGGATGCCCACACCTCCTATCTCCCAAAAGCTCTCTTTGTGGCCCATATGGTTTGTCCCCACATCACTACCTCCATTCCCGGGCCCAGGTTCACACGCATCTTCTACATACACCACTTGGTCTGATGACTCCCTATTTAGACCACGCGGGGCCAGCGGGGCCTGAATTCCATGCATTGCATTCCAGGTGTGCTGTTAACCCTTGCCTTTTCCCTCTGCCTTTTCTCCTAACACAAGTACCTGCTCCTTCCACTTATTTTTATTTTTTGCCAGACTGGATTGCTTGCCTCTGTCCCTTCAAGCAGGACTCCTTCCTCCAGGACCTTCCAGCTCCTGCCAAGGCTTTGGTTGTTTGCTCAGGCATCAGCAATCCAGCTGCCTGTGCTTTTAGGGCTTTTGTCACCTGCTTTTAGATTGTTCACCTCCGTGCTCCCAATATTCCCACCTCCTCTGTGGTAATTCCTGTTCCCTTACCGTTTAGCTGCCCTGTGTGCCACGGGCTATGAACAAAACTCACGGAGCTACTAAAATGTAGGTGTGACAAGGAGGCTGAGGGGCTCCCATGTGTGTCTGCATGGATAGTGGAGCCTCTCATCTGGGCGCGTAGCTGCCCTTTTAACGCCTTTCTTTTCTCAGCTGTGCTCCAAATGGCTGAGGTCGTAGGACACTTGAGTTCTGGATGAAGACACGTAATGTAAGTGCAGAAACAGGTGGTCCATACAGGGTGAGACTCCAGAGAAAAGAGGGTGGTGGACAGTCCATCTCCTTCTACTTGAAGAGGATTAAAAAAGCACGAAGAAAGAAACTCACCTATTCTTTGTGATTGCTGATTAATGTATGCTTCTACATGTGACATCTTAAAAAAAAATTATGATACCTACCACACACAATATGTTTCCCACCAGTATTTTGTAAATCCCAAGGGTTTCCCAGGTGAGAAAGTTGACAAGGGCAAATCACGGCCTTGGAGGATGGCTTATTAATCAGAAGATTCTTATTCGT
Organism: Okapia johnstoni; assembly: GCA_024291935.2. NCBI lineage: Eukaryota > Metazoa > Chordata > Mammalia > Artiodactyla > Giraffidae > Okapia > Okapia johnstoni. Next base: position 64,113,079 of record CM044306.1, on the reverse strand, counting down.
GCTCTCGTTGTTCTTGCCCACCCGTGGAAGGACTCTGTCGGGGAGAGGGGCTCACCCTTGACTCTTGGGAGCTAGGGCTTGGTGCTGTCAGGTTGGAAAGCTGCCTGGGTGCCCCAGTCGATGGGTTTCTCTGACCAGTCACAAGAGCAATTCTGGGGAAAAGCTATATTTTGTAGTAGAGGTTTTCAAGTGTAAAAAGCCCAGTAAAACTTAATTCTATCCTTTTTCTGGAACAAACAAAAAGAAAACTACTGAAGTGGAAAATTCAGAATGGGAAATATAGGGTAGTCATTAGGTCAGAGTTTCAAACAGGAGAAAGAATTCCTGTGAGTGTTCCATGCGTTTTCACGGAGGGCAGGGGGACCACCCATCTGTTGGGCAACGGACTCAGGTCTCACAGGCTGTTCTGACATGAGTGATAGGCTTCTCATGGACTCTTTTCATGAACTTCTCTTTTGTTTGGCCTCATTGCCAGTCCTGACTTCATTTCAGCACCCCCTGGCCCCACCCCAAGCTGCTCACAGCCAAGTTCACTGCTGCTGCCCACACGGGCTCAGCCCTGGGGGAATCCCTTCCTAGTCTGTGAGCAGCTGCAGGGCCCCTCCTGCGGCTTTCCAGGACCCAGGGCCTAGTCACCCTGCTCTCTTCTCTTGTCTCTCTGCTCCTGGGTCTCCTGTGCTGCCGTCAAACTTGGGCCACATGTTTCTTGGGGACATGTGGGACAGCCTTGGGGCACCTCTGTGAGACAAGACTGCATCCTGACTCCTGAGTTTCACCTTCACAACCTGCTTCCTTATCCAGTTTCATTAGGCTTCAAGGATCATCCTGCCTGCCCCTTTATGGTGACCAGAATCCTTGGTTGAGGTGCTACACCATCAAGCCATCTGTGACAGTATGCAAGATAGGCAGGGTGGGGAGTGAGACATGAGAAAGTGAAAGTGAATGTTGCTTAGTTCTGTCCCATTCTTTGTGACTGCATAGACTATGGCCTGCCAGAGAATTCTGTCCATGGAATCCTCTAGGCAAGGATACTGGAACAGTTGCCATTTCCTTCTCCAGGGATCTTCCCGACTCAGGGCTCGAACCTGCGTCTCCTGCACTGCAGCTGGATTCTTTATCATCTGAACCACCAGGGAGAGGCGACACTAAATCCCATGCCCAGAAAGGGCTGCAGGGTCCCATTTGGAAACAATCACCAAAGGAACGTTTTCAGAAGTTACATTAACAGGAGAAGACAGTGAATTTTCTTTGCTATCTCTTTAGGTTATTTGTTTCATGGTTTTGATTTGCATCTCATGGCAATGTGCAGAGGTCCATCATTTCACGAGTACCTTGGCCTCTCTCACCTGTTCCCTGTTAAGATTATCACTGGCAGAAGTGGCCAACTGATCACCAAGGATATGGCACAGAGCTGTTACTGGGAGGAGCTGCCCAGTGAGGGCGACATTCACCATCCTTGTGTTTGATAGTGATGTGATGAGCTGTTGCCAATAGGAATGTTAGCGGAGTTACTGCATGTCATGTCTGGACCAAGGAAGTTCAAAAGTCCTCCCCACTTGTCAGCTAATTGGAGAAACCTTTGAAGGACTTAGAGTGGGCAGAGCCACAATATAGACTGAGCCTGGGTCACTGAGGTGCTTGACAAGAAGCACTGGAATTGGACTGTGTCATGAACAGGAAGTACATTTTCATTGTGTTCACCTGTGAGAACTCTCGAGAATTTAACTAGTATAATAGCTAATGTTACTAGAACTAATGCACATTGATCTTGTCAACTCTAAGTCTTTTTGGTTGAACCAAGCCTGGGCCACCCTGTCCTGGTCTGCAGTGATCTCCCTAGTTCCTCTCTTCATTGAGGAGCTCAGGAGGTGTCGTGGTTGAGTGGAAAGGTTTTATAGAAGGAATTCTGTGAGGAGACAAACAGGATAAGAGCTGGATTGGGGTAGTTATTGAAGGAATTTCTTCTCTGGGTCCTGTGAGAATATTTTTTTTTAGTGATTTCTGGGTCTCTGAAATTATGAAAGTAATGGAGTCATGAATATAATTACCTCTATTCTGTAATTACCCGGCAAATATCATATGAATACATAGGGGGTTTGAGTCAGCAGATCTGGCAGCTGCAGAGTTTGATTATGATGATTTAGCTGTTGGGAAATGCCAGGGATTAATTTCAGTCATCAGTGTAGGAACAACAAGGAAAAATGGCCCCAAATTAGGGAAGAACACATGCAGTCCGCATGGTGAGAGCGCTTGGTGACTGGGGGAGGGGGTCAATTAGTGGAAGGAGCCCCCCCTCGGAGGAGGCCCCCCCCTCCAGAGCTGCTCCTGCAGGACCAGGGCATGCTGCCGATTTGTTTGCACTCTGCTATTTCCCCAGGTCATTGCTCTTTGAGCATTTCACACGTGCAGTCTCGGAAGGTAACAGATGTGTTTGCTTGAGCTCTCTGGCTTTTTCAGTGAGTGTTGTTCCTTTCCAGTGTAGCCACCATACCCCAGGAGGTGAGGTCACAGAGCAACTCTCATTTTACAGATGCCAGCCCAGGTCCTCAAGGAACCAGTCTCTCAATGTGGCCCAGTGAGTGGCATTTTCTAGGTTAGAACCCAGGTCCCCTCACCCTCCTTCTAATCTTGTACTGGCTTTGAGGGAGGAACGTACCTCCGATTATAATGTTTTCCCAATGGAAAAAGGTGATTTCTTTTCTGATTGCTTTTTCAAATGGTTCCCAGGGTAGCTTTGTAAAGAGTGTGGGTATTGGTGTGCAAGTCAGATCCTGGTGTCCCAGGAAGGAGTGGAAAAGAGCCTCTGCAAGCTTGAAGTCTCCTGAAAGGATCTGAGTTTCCCTGTGCTCTTTGCTGTGTTGTGTATCATAGCTGTGTTGCATATCGTAGCTGTTTTTCGTGTCCTTTCCTAACGGGGGCCACGTCTCCTCATTGTTATTACACTGATGACTGAAACGAATCCCTGGTGGTTATTAGCAGCTAGACGATCAGAATCAACCTCCACAGTTTGGTTCTACTTATGAGGCTCCCATGGTCTCTCCACTGGACGAAGCCCACCCATCACCATTGGAGTGGAGAGAGTTGTTATATCTGGGTGAGGCTAGCTCTGTCTTGAGAATTTTCTGTGAATCTGATTTGCTCTTTGCTTTTGTTGGGGACTCAGTGCTCTCTATTTACTGTCCCCCACATTTCCTTCAGGTTGAGTTGTTCAGCTCCAAGTTCATTTGCCTGGGAGAAGAGGCTTGAATGAGGGATGATCGGGGCTGTTGGGACTGGGGCTGTGCTGTGGGGCTTCAGGCATCCCACACTTTGCCTGAGAGATGTGGGCTGCTGTTTTGAGGGTAGGAAGTATGAGTAAGACAGGGTTGGAGGGCTAGTTCGGCAGTGGCTCTCAGTGGGGAGAGGTAGGAACCCTAGGATTCTTGTTCACAGGGACAGCAACACCAGGGCCCTGGAGCAAAGCTGCTGTGGGCAGTGGTAATGTCTAACATAAACCTTCTAGATTGTGGAGGTGTCTACACCAGATGCAGTCCCAGACGGTCATCTGCACTTGCCAACATGCAAAAACTGGTCTCATATCTCTACCCAAAACACAGGCTGGCTACACATCCTTTCTCTGGGCATTATCAGCAACCTGAAGGATAATATCCTTGAAGATCAGAATTCAGACCTAACTACTAATTCCAAGCTCTTTTCCTGGTGGAGATTTGGACTCTCACAATAAACTGTTAACACAGACTCCAAACTAGATCTCAACAACTTCTACTACATTACCTAACACTAAAGTCTAGGTCGAAGCTCTGCCCTGCCTGAACCTAACTTCACTTGAGGCAAAGTTCTCCTCCTAACATACAGACTGATCCTAACCCTTACCTTCTGGCTCAGACAGTAAAGAATCCACCTGCAATACAGGAGACCCAGGTTCAGTCCCTGGGTCAAGAAGATTGCCTGGAGAAGGGCATGGCTACCCACTCCAGTATTCTTGCCTGGAGAATTTCATGGACAGAGGAGCCCAACAGGCTAGTGTCCATGGGGTCAAAAGAGTCAGACAGGATTGAGCGACTAACACTCTCACTTTCACTTCAACCCTTACCTTGGTCTAGACATTGCCTATAACTAAATCTTGCCACTGTAGGTTCAAATACTAATTTTAAAACTAACCCAGTGAGAAAATAAGTGGTTGTAAGGTCTGGCTCTTCTGAGCTGGAATTTGGTGCTTTCATCTGTCACTTGCAGAGGAGAAAAATTTTCCTCTACCCTCTTCTATTTTCTGGCTATGTCTGTGAAAAAAACAAAAACAAAAACCCAAAACCTGGCAACAGGCAGATTAGCAGGAGAAAAACTGTGCAAATGTATTTGATGTTAAAAGTTTTATGTTGCATAGGAGGGCTTCATAGAAAGAAAACTCCCAAAGCAAAAGCTAGGCTCGAAGGCTTTTAAACCATTTGGGGAAAAGAGGATAAATTTAAAGAGAAGTGATAAGACAAAGGAAGGGGATTTTGAGATTTGAGGGTGAGCAAATTGTAGGCAGGAAAATATATGGGGAAACTGGTCCGTGTAGTCAAAGCTATGGTTTTCCCAATAGTCATGTATGGATGTGAGAGTTGGACCATAAAGAAGGCTGAGTGCCAATGAATTGATGCTTGAACTGTAGTGTTGGAGAAGACTCTCTAGAGTCCCTTGGACTGCAAGGAGATCAAACCAGTCAATCCTAAAGTAAATCAACCCTGAATATTCTTTGGAAAGACTGATGCTGAAGCTGAAGCTCCAATACTTTGGCCACCTGATGGGAAGAGCTGACTCATTAGAAAGACCCTGATGCTGGGAAAGATTGAAAGTGGGAGGAGAATGTGATAACAGAGGACAAGATGGTTGGTTGGCATCACCAATTGAATGGACATGAGTTTGAGCAAGCTCCAGAGATGGTGAAGGATAGGGAAGCCTGGTGTGCTGTAGTCCATGGGGTAGAAAAGAGTCAGACACCACTGAGCGACTGAAAATCAAAAGATGGTAGTTAAAGACAGGTTAGTAAGATGTGGGCAGACTTGTAGACTATTTTTCGTGACATCTCATCACTGGTGGTAAGACTGTTATTCCTTTCCTGGTATAGGAAGTGGATTGGGGAGAACACCTTCCCAGGGGGAAGTTAGGATCTAATTTCAGGTAGACACAGGTATGGTAAAGGGCTCATCTTGTGTCCACTTTTTCTCAGTTGCTTTTAGCTCAAAATAATCCTTATGTCAGAGTGATTATTTTGGGGTGTCATATTCTGTATTCCTACACATCCTTCCCCCACTTACCCTTCCATTCGTACATCTATTGCTCTGGGCATCTCTAATATGATGACCTCTATCCTCCAGGCAGGGTTTTGAGCCTTGAATTTTGAACTTGTGTCATTGCTTTTTGATTCCCCAGGTGAAAGATTTGCTGACTTGATTGATGATAGACTAGTCCTGGGTAATGTATTAGTTGAGATCGTTAGGTTAAGGTACCACCCCTTCCAAACTCTATTTGCATTAAGAATCTCTGTTATGAAGCCTCAGGCTTTGAGGGTGGAGAGAAAAATTTTAAACGTGTGGTGGTGAAGGTGGAACAAGGCGTAGTTTTTGGTTTGGGCTCCTCATGTCTCTTTGTCTCCCTTCTCTAAACTGTGAAGTCAGATACAGTAAAGATTAAGTGAGCTAATACATGAAAGGACTTCTCAGGTGGCTCAGTGGTAAAGAATCTGCCTGGCAATGAAAGAGACACAGAAGACATGGGTTCGATCCTTAGGTCAAGAAGATCCCCTGGAGTAGGAAATGGGAACACACTCCAGTATTCTTGCCTGGAAAACCCCATGGATAGAGGAGCCTGGTGAGCTACAGTCCATGGGATTGCAAAGAGTCAGGCACGACTGAACACATAAGAGATGTATGAAAAGTGCCTAGAACACTCAGTAGATGTTCATTGTTATCATCATCATCACAATTCTATTTCTCAGTAACTGAATAGATCTGAAATCATTTACATTTTCACAAAAATAACTTAAAATCACAAACCCATTTTTTGGCAGTCTTCTCAGCAAAAACTACCATTGGAAATACAAATATTTTCAGTAAAGAGAACCTCTCCGAAGGCTGACACAGGAAACTGTTCTGTTGAGCAGAGAGATCAGTGGAAGATGATAAAAAAAAGGTACATGTGTGTGAAGCAGAAAGCATCTCTTAACATGTTTTAACGTGGCACAAGGAAAGAAGAAAACCTTCGCAGTTATTATATCCTTGCTCCACTATCTACCAGTTAGGAGTAACTCATTCATTCATTCCTTCATTGATTCATTCCCTCCTGTGTCTCCATCACTAACCAGAGGAGGCATCGTTCAGTCCTCACAGGGCTATCAATCTAGTGACATGGGTAGTAAGCATGAGAGCAAGTGTATATGCAATTATAATTTAAGATAAAATTATAATTTTGAAATGAAAAATGGGGTATAGAGAGATGGTGACATAAGAGAGTTCTCAGTTTGGTGGGGTTCAAGGAAGGGAATTCTGGGGCTGAAAGATGAGTAGGGGTTACTCACTCAAAGAATAAAGCTCTTAACTGCAGGGGAATTTGGCCTTATTTCACAGCATTGTTGGTGGTAACTGTGTGTGACTTTGTCACCAGTGAAAATTGCAGCTATTTTATCATGTTGAAATGATGGCAGTTACTAGACCCATTGCTGGATCTTGTTAGTTAATGCCTTGCTAAAGAAGAACATGTATTACTACTACATCACAAGTGAATTTTTTAGAGATTTTTGTTTTAAACAGCTTTTAAACTGAGCAGAAGCTAGATTTTTCATAAACCTTCTACACCCCCTCCTTATACACACAGCTTCCCCCACTATCAAAATCCCTCACCAGAGTGGTATGTCACAGATGAGTTTTTATATTTCAAAATATTATTTTATGAGTTTTTAAAATAATATATCAATATATGTTGATATAATTGGCTCCCTTGGTAATCCTTTGTGTTTTATTTTATACACTGACAAACATCCCGAGCTGGGGCCCAGAGGCTTTCCCAGGCTGCCAAAGCAGTCAAGAGCATGAAAGGGTTAATGTAGCAGAATGCAGCAGGAGCAGCCTGCAGAAGCTCTGAGATGGGAAGGGAAGGGAGGCACCACCAGTGTAGCAGGAGTGGAGTCAGCCAGGAAGAGGATGGCAAGATGACAAGATCAAAGGGCCTTGAGGGTCACATTGAAGCATTTGCTTTTCTCTTATGGACAATGGGAACCAATTGGAAAGTTTTAAACATACATCACCTTCATGATTTGACTTACATTAAAACATTACGAGGATACCACCACCACTACCACCACCACCAATAACTTCCTCATTGTTGCAAGTGAGCAAAGGAATATTGGGTTGGTAGAGATAAAACAGGGAGATTTGCACCTTGGAGGAGGGTGGTGGCAATTGAAACGTAGAAAAGGGAGTTGAGATATTTGAAGGTGAAATTGGAAGCTTGCAGCAATGAATTGGATGTGGGGGGTGAGAGAAAGAGAAGTGTCAGGGATGATCCTGTGGCCTCTGACTTAAGTCATCATTGGTGCACGATGATGATAAAGAAGAGAAGGGCCAAGTGGAATTTTCAACATGTCAATTGAGGTGACTACACAGCATCCAAATGGATGTGTCAAGTACGTGATTGGATAAATGAGTCTGGAGCTTGAGTGAGATCTGTGTCGGAGATACGAATTTGAGATGCCAGCATACAGATGTCATCGGAAATCACAGAGATGAATGAGGCTGCCTTAGGCAAGAGTGAAATGAGACAGGGACCCAGAATGGCTCTGTGAACTTCAAAATTTAGAGACAGTGTAACACTGGATTGTCATAGTGATCCTACAAAGACCTAGCATTCATGGAGAGCTTACAGTGGGCTAGGCATTGTTCTAAACATGCTGCATGGATTCATTTCTTTATTTCCACCATAACCCTATGAAGTTGACTGAGATGTCCAAGGTCACAGTTAGTCCTTGGAAGAGTTTAGGGAGGAACCCAGCAATCGGGCATCAGAACTTTTCCCTTAACCCATGTAGAGCCTGAGACAGAGTAGTCAGAGATATCAGGAGATAGCAGGAAAACGAGCAGCATGAGGCCTAGAAACTAAGAGCAGAATGTTTCCAGGTGGAGTGGTCAGCCTGGATGTATGCTGCTTAGGTCCAACAAGATGAGCTCCAAAGAGTAGCCATCGGGTATGGCAACACAGGGGTCATAGGCAACATCGGAAAAGGCAGTTTTGGTGGATTGGCAGGAAGCTAGGAGGGGACACTAGTTGGCATGGCTCAGGGAGAAAAAGAGTTGAGGCTGTCAAGATGGCATTGCCCTTAACTGTCCCCTGAGGATAGAGTATTTGCAGGTAGTTACAGGGTGTGGAGAGAGAGTGTGTATAAAGCACACACCATCATGCTTAGCACACAATAGGCATGTGATAAATGTTAACAATTTTACTACTTGTCTGCATAAATCTTGAGATCATAAAGGTCTGCAGTATAGGTGACAGAGGAGCAGGAATATAAATGCATGACATTTGGTCAACCAGCATATATATGCACAGGCACCAGGACACATCAGTGAGAGTTCAGGATGAAGACTACCCCGGGGTGAACTGCCAGGCTGGTACTAGATGAAAGGCATACCTATGAAAAGGTAATGAATGAGGCTGTCTATGACATACCATACCCAGCGAGTGTGCACATAGGGAGAGTCGAAGGAGTTCAGAGGAGAGATCTGTGGGCTTGGATAGGATGATGTGTTTGCCTGGAGATGAGAGTCTCTGTGGCCAGCATCTCTGTTTTTGCATGAGGAATTAGGGTCTCAGGCAGAGACAACTGTGGCTTTGCCTTGAGCTTCAGTAGGTGTCAGGCAAAGCTATCAGTCACACTTTGCCAAAAAAGGGCCGTCTATTTTAAAGCTATGATTTTTCCAGTACTCATGTACAGATGTGAGCATTGGACCATAAAGAAGGCTGAATGCCAAATAATTGATGCTTTCGAATTGTGGTGCTGGAAAAGACTCTTGAGAGTCCCTTGGACTGCAAGATAAAACCAGTCTATCCTAAAGGAAATCAACCCTGAATATTCACAGGAAGGACTGATACTAAAGCTGAAGCTCCAGTACTTTGGCCACCTGATGCAAATAGCTAACTCATTAGAAAAGACCCTGATGCTGGGAAAGATTGAAGATAAAAGGCAAAACGGGCAGCAGAGGATGAGACGATTAGACAGCATCACCAAATCAATGGACATGAATTTGAGCAAACTTTGGGAGATAGTGAAGGACAGGGAAGCCTGGTGTGCTGCAGTCCATGGGGTCACAAAGAGTAGGAAATGACTTAGCAACTGAGCAACAACAATCGGTCACACATGCATGGCATGTACCACTTCATATTTAGAAGCACCTCTCTCTTTCTAAGGCTGAAGCCATTTGCACTTGGAACTAAATGTATCTCATTTCTCCTCCTCACCAGCCTCCCATCCTGCTGCAACCAACAGCTGGGCATGAAGGGAGAAACCACAGGACCATGGTGTGACCAAAGACAGCGTTGGGAAACTCCCACAGAAGTGACTTAGAGTTCAGTTAGAACACAGGGTGTGGATGTGGGTTCTTCCTGGAGTTCCTCAAAGCAGCTCCTCAAATCCGCCCCTAGAGGGGCAGGCAGTGAAAGCAAGCCTCCTTCGTGTGGGTCCTTGAACTGCTCTGCTTCCTAAGAAAGGTGGATCTAGCCTTCTGCCTTCAGGGAGGCCATAGGCATTTTCTTTGCCCTTAGGCTGTGTGACTGATGACTGAGAAAAGCTGGGCTTCTTTTTATTCTGCAGATTTTTGGGGACACCTGACCTATGCCCTTAGCAGGCATCCTGGGAGGGGGCAGGTAATGGCAGGGAAGGGCCAAGTAGGTCATGGTGGGTGGGCTGCCTGACAGAGCTGCTGGTGTCTCTGGGGTTGAAGGGTGGGTCACGTGATACACAGTCACTCAGACCTCCTGGCCACAAGCCTTTGGACTAATCTGGGGTGCTGTATGGCTTTCTATATCACTTGGAATTCACCCTGGTTTATCTGACATTAGCACATTGCTCTCCAGTAAGGCGTCTTTTTCACACAATTTGTATAAAACTGTCGGCAAATGTGTGGAGTGCCCTTGGTAATTCCTGCAGAATCTCCATGTACTGGGTGGAATCTTTGAAAGCATTAAGTGAGCTAAGCCTGGGGAAGACTGAGCAGGAACTTGCAGATTTGCAAGAATGTCTACTGTGTGGAATTAATGGGAAATAGTTCTCTCTTCCCCCCCCCCCCCCACCCCCCTCCCCCCCCACCACCTCTGCTTACTATTCCATCTTTTCCTAGCTTGCCTAATCCCTGTCATCTCTCAAGGCCTGGATTAAGTTCTGCATCTTCTAGAAAGCCTTCCTGGATCTTTTTTTTTTTTTTTTTTGGCTGTGTTCTTTTTTATTGGGGCCAAATTTATATAACATAAAATTAAACATTATTGGCATTTAATAGATTCACAGTGTTGTGCAATTGTCACCGCTATTTAGTTTCAAAACATTTTTATCACCCCTCCCCCAAATGAAGCTCTGTATTCTTTGAGCAGTTACTTTCCACTACCTCTCAGTCTGGGGCTTCCCAGTTAGCACTGCCAATGCAGGAGCCTAAGAGACATGAGTTCCATCCCTGGGTTGGGAAGAGCCCCTGGAGGACGGCATGGCAACCCACTCCAGTATTCTTGCCTGGAGAATTCCATGGACAGAGGAACTCAGAAGGCTACAGTCCATAGGGTCACCATGAGTCAGACACGACTGAAGCAACTTAACACGCATACCCTCTCAGTCTGGCAACCAGCAATCTGCTTTCTCTCTCTATGGATTCACTTATTCTTGCTATTTCATATCAACAGAATCATGCAATGTATATGCCTGTTTTTTTTCGATTCAATTCACTTCAATTGCTCAGTTGTGTCCGACTCTTTACGGCCCTATGGACTGCAGCACACCAGGCTTCCCTGCCCATCACCAACTCCCGGAGCTTACTCAAACTCATGTCCATCGAGATGGTGATGCCATCCAACCATCTTGTCCTCTGTCACCTCCTTCTCCTCCTGCCTTCAGTCTTTCCCACCATCAGGGCTTTTTTCTAATGAGTCAGCTCTTCGCATCAGGTGGCCAAAGTATTGGAGCTTCAGCTTCAGCATCAGTCCTTCCAATGGATATTCAGGACTGATTTCCTGTAGGATTTGGATTTCCTTTAGGTTGGATCTCCTTGCAGTCCAAGGGACTCTCAAGAGTGTTCTCCAACACCACAGTTCAAAAGCATAAATTTTTTGGTGCTCAGCTTTCTTTATAGTCCAACTTGCACATCCATACATGACTACTGGAAAAACCGTAGCTTTGAGTAGATGAACCTTTGTTGGCAAAGTAACATCTCTGCTTTTTAATATGCTGTCTAGGTTGATCATAACTTTTCTTCCAAGGAGTAAGCATCTTTTAATTTCATGGCTGCAGTCACCATCTGCAGTGATTTTGGAGCCCCCCAAAATAAAGTCTGTCACTGTTTCCATTGTTTCTCCATCTGTTTGCCATGAAGTGATGGGATCAGATGCCATGATCTTTCAATTAGCATGATGTTTTCTCAGTTCATGTATGTTACATGTATTGGCACTTTATTCCTTTTTTATGGTTGAATAACCTTCCCTTATATGTACCTATTGCAATTCATTTATCTACTGGGGCATTTGGATTATTTCTCACTTTTGACTATTGTTAACAGTGCCGCCATGAACACATCTGCTCAAATATTTGTTTCAGTAAATTTTTTTTTAATCTTCTTTTGGGTGTAAGAGTAGGAGTAGAACTCCTGGGTTGTATGGTTTTATGTTTAGCTTTTTGAGGAACCAGTAAATCATTTTCCCCCAACAGTTGAACTGTTTTGCATTCCCACTAGCAAAACTCAATCGTTTTATCTCATAGGAACTCTTCTACAAAGGAAATTTTTGTATGTTTTATCTGTGTTAGATGCCTTCTGAGTTCTCTATTTTTGTCTCTACATCATTTTTTAACTTAACTCTAAGCTCTTTCACCTCAAGGATGTATCTTCATTATTTATTTATTTGTCAACTCATGGATTCAATTAGTAGTTAGCATTATAGTTTAGTACTAAGAATCCTGGCTCTGGAATCAAACGACCAGGGTTCGAGTCCTGGATCTGCCAGTTGTTATTTAATAGATGTACAATTTAGGGCAAGTTATTTTACCTCTCTGTATCTTCGTTATTTTCATTTGTAAAATGGGAGTGATGATAGTTGTATTAGTTTCATGTTGTTGCTGTGGCAATTACCACATTCTTTGTGGCTTAACATTGCACACATGTGTCATCTTAGAGTTCTGGAGATCAGGAATCTGAAATGGGTCTCACTGGTTAACATCCAGTGTGGCAGGGCTACATTCCTTCTGGAGGCTTTAGGAGAGTCTGTTTCCTTACTGTCTCTGGCTGCTGGGGGTACCTTCATTCCTTGGTTCATGATCCCTTTCATCTTTATTATCTTCCATCTTCTGTACCACTCTGACCTCTGTTTCTATCATCTCGTCTCCTCTGACTCTGACCCTCCGGCCTCCCTCCTTTAAGAACCCTTGTATGATGTTAGGCCCATCCAGATAATCCAGAATTATCTCCTAATTCTGAGATCTTTAACTTTATCACATCTGCCAAGTCCCTTTTGCCATAAATGGTAGCATATTCATAGATTCCAGGGTTTATGTTGTGGACAGTTTAGGTAAGATTCAGTCACAAAACCATACTACCTCATTAGATTATTTTGAAAATACAATGAGATATTTCACAGAAAGCACTGGTTGGCACTCAAAGATATTAGATATTGCTGTTGTTCCTACCAGCAATGCCTGTGTCTATGGTTAGATTTAGTACCTAGAACAGAGTGACTGCCCTGTGGACATCTGGGGACTGTACGTGTCTGACTCCTAAAGTCTCAGTGGTGTTGCCTCCTAAGAATGAACTGCCTTTTCTCAATAGGAATAGAGTCACTCATCAAACTCTTACTAGAGTCCCCTCTGGGGTTCCACTTTGTTCAGACCCACCTCTTTGGGAATCTGAATCCTAAAACTGCAGTCTATCACAGGGGTCTTAATTGTTTCTGAATTACAGAATCAAAAGTTCTGGGTCACGAAAGACACACCTGATAAAATACTGTCACCCAAAATATACAAAGAACTCTTACAATTCAGCAATAAGAAAACTTCCAGCCCAATTTGAGAATGGGCCAAAGGCTTTAACAGACACTTCACCAGAGAAGATGTATAGATGGCAAATAAACATAAGAAAAGATGCTATTTCATAGGGTGTGAGGGAAATGCAAATTAAAACAACAATGAGGGGACTTCCATGGTGGTCCACCGGTTAAGACTCCGAGCTTCCACTGCAGAGGGCATGGGTTCAGTCCCTGGTCAGGGAACTAGAATCCAGCATGCCTTGCAGACAAAAAAAAAAAAAAAAAAAAACCAAACAGCATCAAAACAACAATGAGATACCACTACATATCTATTAGAAAAGCCAAAATCCAGAACACTGACCATCCCAATACTGTAGAGAATGCAGAGCAACAGTAGCTCTCATTCATTGTTGATGGGAATGCAAAACGGCAGGGCTACTTTGGAAGACTTTGATGGTTTCTTATAAAACTAAACACTCTTATCATAGACTCTAGCAGTTACATTCCTTGTTCTTTACCCAAAGTAGTTGAAAACGTTATGTCCTACAGAAACCTGCGCATGGATGTTTATAGCAGCTTTGTTCACAATTGCCAAAAACTTGGAAGCAATCACCATGTCCTTCTATAGATGAGTGGATAAATAAACTGGTACATTCAGATAATTGAATATTATTCAGCACTAAAAATAAATGAGGTGTCAAGTCACAGAAAGATATGGGAAAATCTAAAATACATATTACTAAGTCAAAGAAGCCAGTGTAAAAACACTACATGCTATATGATTCCAATTATATGACTTTCTGGAAAAGGTAAAACTATGAAGAGGGTAAAAAGATCAGTGGTTGCCAGGAGTGGGTGGGGAAGGGGATGAACAGGCAGAGCCCAGAAGATTTTTAGGATAGTGAAAAGACTCTCTATGATACTGTAATAGTGGATACATGTCCTTACACATTTGTTCAAATCTGTAGAATGTACAACACCAAAAGTGAACCCTAATGTAAATTTTGTTGTTGTTGTTCAGTTGACCAGTTGTGTCTGACTGTTTGTGACCCCATGGACTGCAGCATGCCAGGCTTCCCTGTCCCTCACTATCTCCTGGAGTTTGCCAAGTTCATGTTCATTGCATTGGTGATGCCATCCAGCCATCTCGTTCTCTGACACCTTCTTCTCTTGCCCTCAGTCTCTCCCAGCATCAGGGACTTTTCCAATGAGTCTGCTTGCATCAGATGGTCAAAATACTGGAGCTTAAATTTTAGATGATGATATATCATGTAGGTTCATCGACTGTAACAAATATACCACTCTGTTGGGGGTGCTAGTAGTGGAGGGTCTGTGCATGTATGGGGATAGTGGGACATGGGAAGTCTCTGTACCTTCCTCTCAATTTTGCTCTGAACCTAAAATTACTCTTAAAAAAATCTTGAAAAAATGTTCTGGGTCCCTGGAAAATCATAGTGAGTCTCAGGAACCCAAGGTTGGGAGATAACTACACATGAAGGGAAGCAAATCTGGAACTTGTATAGAACTATGAAAACTTCCAAATCGCTGTATGTGATGGATTTTTTTTTTAAAATAGGGGTATAGTTACTTTACAATGCTGTGTTGGTTTCTGCTGTACAATGAAGTGAATCAGCTATATGTATACATATATCCCCTTCCTCTTGGACCCCCATCTCACCCCTCTAGGTCATCACAGAGCACATAGCTGAGCTCCCTGTGCTATACTGCAGGTTCCCACTAGCTGTCTGTTTGACATATGGTAGTGTATACACACAGAGAAGGCAATGGCACCCCACTCCAGTACTCTTGCCTGGAAAATCCCATGGACAGAGGAGCCTGGTAGGCTGCAGTCCATGGGGTCGCGAAGAGTCGGATACGACTGAGCGATTCACTTTCACTTTTCACTTTCATGCATTGGAGAAGGAAATGGCAACCCACTCCAGTGTTCTTGCCTGGAGAATCCCAGGGACAGGGAAGCCTGGTGGGCTGCTGTCTATGGGGTCGCACAGTGTCGGACACGACTGAAGCGACTTAGCAGCAGCAGCAGTGTATACATGATGGACTTTTAATCCCAAAGAAGATTCTATTTGTAAGAGATTGTCCACCAGGAAACAGTAGAATAAGGATCCCTAGGACCCTCTCCTCTTGTCGGCTTCAGGAGATGGGCTCAAAGACAAAGAAAAAATGGGGACAAGAGCCTTACAGAAAATGTGACACCCATGTGTAGTCACTTAGTCCCTTGGGGAGAGGGAGACTTCGCTATTGATGTTGTCAGGCAGACTTGCTCATAACTGCATACACTGTAGCAGCCACAGTTGGGAGATGTGAAGCTGCTCTCAGAGCATGTGGCAGGGCCAGAGATTCCTTCCCAGTGTGCAATTTATGGACCTATGAGTGAGGTCCCTGGGTGAGGCAACTCTAGGTAGGGCTGGGAGGCAGGGGGCTTGGCCCCAGCAAAGAAACTTGAATTCCTTAATTTTCCCCTCTTGGCCCTGGTCACCCCATCTGAAAAAGGTGGGTGGATTGAAGATCTTGTGCAAATCCTAGCGGCAATCAACAGCAGTGATTCTATAATTATATAAAGAGTTATGCCACAGCACTTTTTAATAAATACTTCTCGGATGATTCATGTGAAGATCATCTGAACTAAGTGTAACTCTTGAATTTTGACTCAGTCCGTGGAGATGTCTGGGTCATGTCCTCCCACTTATGTTTGTTTATATTAACACTTAGAGGAACTCTTGGGGCTCCCGAGTTCTGCCTCTTATCCACATTCTAGTTTTGCTGTGACCAGCTGACCCCCCGGGGCCTTAAGAGGCTCCAAAGTTCCTAGGATGGAGGAGAAAGATGTATGCACTGATGATTATGGGATATTTCCCAAGCAACAGAGAAGTAAAGTGTTTTACTGGTCACTGTGGTTGCAGAAAAAGAGGACCAGTGGCTCACACCCCTGAGACTGAAGGAGGATTTAAATAGCTTCCCTGCTGGGACCACGAAGGACATGACCTTGGAAACCAGAGATGACTCCAGAGTGCATGACCTATAGGGAAGAGTCAACCTTTTGGATGGTTTCTGGGATCCCTGAACTTTGAGGGGAACATGAAGGGTCTAGGGTGAAATGGATCGTCCTAATAGCTGGGATAATATTCTACTGCAAGAAGAAAAAAAAAGAATCAAGCCACATGGGTAAGAGAGGAAGTGGCCCCTTGGGGCCCAGGGTGGGGATCAGGGAGAAATCAGAAGGATGGAGGAACAGAGGAGGGGCTACATGAGCAGAGTTCTGGGGTTAAGTCCAGACTCTGTGTATTTGGGCTGCTACAACCACCGGAGTGTTTCTGGGGTGTGGAATGACGGGGAGGCAGTAACATGATGGGCTGAGGCTGGAGAGCTGGGCAGTGGCAGAACAGGGAAGCCCTTGTGGACCAGGCAAGGTGTTTGAACTTGACCCTTTGAGGGTGTGGGGATGGCGAGTCTTGCAGGGTATCAGGCGGGGACATGCCACGGTTCATCGAAGGTTCATTGCCCTTGTTCCCTGTCGGCAGGTGCACACGCTCTGTCTCCTTATTTCCACAGCAGCCGCAGGCTTTTCACTCGAGGAATTGTCACTTCAAGCCGAGAACAAGCAGAACAACAAATTCTCAAGGGAAATCTGTGCTTTGCCCAAAGTGTTGCTTGCAGAGTGGGAGGAAAGAAACTTGACATCGAGATATTTGGGACTTTGGGGACAAACAGTGTATTCCGCATGTTGCTGCAGGGCATCTGGGCGTCCTCTTGTTGCTTAATTACATTCTGCGTGTTTTTGTGGAAAATGCCGAGGTCACAGCAAGTCCAAGGCTGCACAACTCCAACCAACTCTGAGGATGCTATACCCCCTCCCTAGATAGTAACTCTCAGAAGCAAAGTAGACTCCATTGCAGTCTAACCAAGGGCTGCAGGAAAACAAAGAGAATAAAGGGGGAAAAAGAAACCCCTCTTGCTTAGTCTTGCTGGACACAGTTGGTGTGGCTACAACAGAATCTGTAGAGGTGGCCAGAGTCCCACGTGTCCAAGTGTGTCCTGATCAGTGACTGGGAGGGAGGTAGCACTGAGTTGTTATCAGGCACCTCTGTTTCAGTCCATTTGTCCGCTGATGAGTTGTGTGACTTCGAGCAAGTCTCATTCCTTTTCTTGGCCTCAGTGTTGCTGTCGGAGGAATGAGACATTGAGCCGACATTCTCTTTTTGCTCTAAAATGCCGTATATAATCTCTGGAAGTGTTTTCCTTGAAGTCTGAGTCCTTCCGCTCATTTCACCTTAAATACTTTGTGATGGTGCTTATTATTTATAACCAGCTATTTCCAAAGAGGATTTGAGTCAGCTTACCATATGAGATGTGGTCAAGATGGAGTCATTAAAAGGCAATTAATGATCAAATGTCATTTGATAGGTGGCGGTGATAGGGTGAAAACTACACCAGAAACCTGGGATGAAAATAGCTTTTTCAGGGAAGTACCAAAGGAGAGTTTTGAGTTGCCTGGCTGCCTGAGAGAAGGAGAGCCCCATCCAATACTCAGAAGGAGCCCTTCATGATTGGGGAGTGGGTGTTTGCTGGCACCTACATAAGAGGTGCAGCGAGCATTTAAAAATACCAATCACCAACAACACTTATATAAAGATGCAAGATACGGAAGTTACTCTACTTGTGGCTTTATTTTTGCTCTCATAGAGTCCTCTCTCCTTTGGCAGAAATGAACAGCTGTGTCTCACAAACTGATGAAGGTTGATAGAACTAAAGTCTGCGTTGAGCATTTTCTAGAAGGTGGGAGAAGTAAGCAGGGTCTCCTCTCTGTAAGGGTGGATGTAAAGCATGTGCCTTCTTTCCGGAAGTGCTGACCCCCCAGCTTTGGGGCACCCACACTGTGTGTGAGCTTGGAGACTCTTCTGGTCCAGCTTGCCTAACTGATGCCTCAAAGCCTGAAGATAGACACTCCTCTTCCCCCTCTAAGCGGCTCCCTTACCAGCCCCTCCAGGGAGCCAGCGCCAGGCTTCTGAACCACTCTTCTCTCCCACTGACCTAGAGAAAACTTTCTGTGGGTTTTGAGAGTCTGCCTTTCCTCTCCTGAAGCAAGCTGAGAAAATGTCACCTACTGAGTGGATCTTCTGCACAGCAACCTGTTGAAACCAGAGAAAACAAAAACTTAGCTTGAAAATGAGCAAGTTTTATGTTCTGCGATGGCTGCATCAGAAGCCCGCATCTACTGCCTGAACTCTGGCAGAGAGAGAAAGCCAGCCTTCAATCGCCTGTGATTCTGACTCTGCATAAATTTTGGGAGCTGCCCTGGGAACTGAGGGGCCTGGGAGCAGCTCTGTTTCCACTGCACGTGCAGGTGGCTGACATTAAGGGTAATATAAGATACTTGGGCACTTGGACACCAGCAGAATTTAACTCATAGCTTGGTGGAAGCATTATGCCTGTGTATGTGTTTAACTTCTGGCTGGAAATAATGATAAATGAGGAGCTCAGAACATCAGCTGTATATCCATTTTTAATACTGTGAGACTTTTAAAGATGCAAGGGTTCGCTTCAGTCTAATCAGCTGTACACAGGATGGAGGTTCAACTGAGAGGCTTGGTGATCCCACACGCAGCATAAAAATCGGTGAGGCTGGAGCCCTGGGCAGTTTCTAACTAGTAAAGCCCTAGAACACGAATCTCGTTAACGCCTCCCTTGCTATTCCTCCTAATCTCCTCCTGTTTACTGAAGTCTTCCACTCCCATCCTTAAAGCACTAATTCCCTTTCTGTCTATACTAATCCTGATTCACATTCTTATCTTCATTCCTCTTTGAAATTTCTCTTGAATCCTCAAACCAGCAGTTAACTATAGGATTGTAATCAGGGCAGCTCAAGGCTGGTGGAACCTTAAAAAACACTTCACCTTCACTCTTCTTCAAGGGAAAGGATTCCTTAGAAAGTATCTCTCACTGGTGGCCCTCCACTTCTGCTTGAACACTTCTGGAGATGGAATACTCACTACCTTGTGTACTGTGTACCACTCAGGAGCTTGTGCTCTGGGACTAAATGAATTGGGTTTGAAATCTACTCTGCTGCTTACTCATTGGTTGGTTTTTTTTTTTTTTTTGTCAGTTTTCACAACCTCTCTGACGGCCTTCATCCAAAAATGGAGTTACTCAGAGTATCTAGTTAGGGCTTCCCTAATAGCTCAGTTGGGAAGGAATTTGCCTGCAATGCAGGAGACCCCAGTTCAATTCCTGGGTTGGGAAGATCCACTGGAGAAGGGATAGCCTACCCAGTCCAGTATTCTTGGGCTTCCTTTGTGGCTCAGCTGATAAAGAATCTGCCTGCGATGCGGGAGACTTGGGTTTGATCCCTGGGTTGGGAAGATCCCTGGAGAAGGGAAAGGTTACCCACTCCAGTATTCTGGCCTGGAGAATGCCATGGACTGTAAAGTCCATGGGGTTGCAAAGAGCTGGACATGACTGATAAACTTTCACTTTCACTTTCAGGGTTGTTGGCCTAGCCTTGGGTTTTGACCAAGATTGTGCCTTTTAGAGGCTAGCATTTATAAAAGTTTCTTTCAGAGAAATTGTGTCTTTTCACTTTTAAAAGAAGTCAAGGTTTAGAGTTACCTAAATTGTGAAATAAAACCCACGTACCTGGCTCAGTGATAAAGAATCTGCTTGCCAACACAGGAGATGAGGGTTTGATCCCTGAGTCAGGAAGATCCCCTGGAGAAGAGAATGGCAAACCTGCTCCAGTATTCAGGCCTGGAGAATCCCATGGACCATGAGCCTCGTGGGCTACAGTCCGTGGGGTCACAAAAAGTCAGATGGAACTGAGCAACTAACACTTTCACTTTTGTCACTTCACCAGACTGGCCATCTGAGGGTGGAGGCTTGGGTCTAAGTTCTACTGATGACCAGTTGTATGATGCTGTCTGAGTTTCTGGACCTGTGTTTTCCCCACTGTCACATGGGTGTATTGACCCGAATGGCCACGGAGGTCCCTTCTACCCTAGAGTTCTGTGGTTTGAGTGGCCCATTAGTGTTCATGGTGAACTGACACAAATTCTAAGTGTGAGGCTAAGATAGTGGTGGGGGGAAAGGGGTTTCTGAGTGAAGAGGCTTATGTTATTCGGCTGCCCTCAGATCACACCATCTGGGTTGCAGGAAATGGACAGCAGTTTTCATGGTTCTGAAAGAACCCTTTCTTCCTCTAACATCCTGTTTATTAGCTACAGTGCTGTATTTTGAAGGCCCTAAAAGCCCCATAAAGCAATGATTTGGGGTGAGGCAGCTGAGGAACGCAGTGACTTTAAGAGCGTATTTGTAGTATTTCATAAAAATAAATCAACTTTTACCTTTTATGGGAACAAACATTTTCAAGTGGAAGAATTGTGATTTTCCCCCTCCTCTACTCTAATTCTTAGAAAAGTGCTGCAAAAATGGTACCCAGTAGAGTCCTTTGTGCATTCCTGCCTCTTGGCTTTACTGTTGAAGTCTTTGTAGGATGGTTTTACTTTTGTTAAGTGACAGTGTTTAAATGTTGATCCATGTCAACAGAACACCGAAGCCATCAATGCATAATTGCATTAATATTAATTCTCATTTCAATGAGAAAACTGCTTTGTAATCACTTGTTATTTAACCTCGACTGGAACCTTTCCAGGTAAAAAGAGGACCAGTTGGCAGATCTGAGCCATTGTGCTGTCTCTCCATGTAGGGAAAGAACAGGAGAGAATGGCAAGCCTCTCCATCACACAATGTAGTACTGGGCACACATCAAGATTTTTGTGAAAAAAAGGGAGATTGGTGCTTTTTGCTGGATGTAAGAATGTAGACCTAAGCCAACTCAGGGGGAAATGTAGAGAAGTTATTTGTTGAGTGTAGTTAGGAGATCCTGACTCAAGACAGGTGAACCCTGGGGTGACTCGCATTTCGATGCACTTCCTGATGCAGTGAGGTGTGTGGCAAAGTTTGCTGGAGAAAGTCACTTCGTCTTGGGGTTGGGAACAAGGTGTCTTCCCATGGGGGAAGCATCCCTTGCAGATCCATACAGTGATTGAGGAGGGAATGAGGACCACAGCCTGAGGTCTCCCAGTTGGTGCCGGAAAACTGCTGTTTTGCACATCTCACCATAGGAACATGGCTAGCTGGTCCCTCCCTCCTGAGGTGGGGAATTGAGTACTGTGGAAATCTGGGTACAGCAGGGAGCTTATAGGAAAGAGTGTTCCTCATCCAGAATCTCAAAGCCTGACCTGTTCCTTGAGGTGGTGAGACATTTAGGCTGTATCTGTATTTCACTTCATTCCTTTGTGATTAAGTTGCCAATGGTGTCACCTTGACTCTGATCAAGGAGATCTCCTGACGTGCTTTTCTGCCAGGAGAAGCCCCAGGAGCTCAGACTGACTCAAAAGCAGCATAGGTCAAGGCCTCTGTTGTTGGAGCACCTGGTGAGCCTGGGTCAGCATCCTAAATTCCAGGCAAGTGACTGCTGACTCAGCCTGCCTCTCCTTGCAGCTTGGAGAATAATTGAAGCATCCTGGAAACTTCTGGAAAATATTCTGATCTTGGAAAATTGACTTTGTACAAATGTGAGATCTTTTAGTAAGTGAAGCATCACAATCATGGTGGTGTGAACTTTTAACAGGATTTCCTTTTTCTTGTGTCTATAACTCAAGATGGGGCTTAGTTGAAAATGCTTTTGCATGTGGAGGGGAACTGGGGTGGACCATGACTTTATGAGACCAGGCTCCTTGGGGAACAAGTGGGAACTGGGTTTCAGAACTCTTCCCTGAGTTTGAGTTGGGGTAACTATGTCATTTCTATAGAGGTCAGGAATTGATTATTCTTCCACTGCTCTGCTTCCCATGTGTTTTCTTTCTGAGGGGACAAGACAGAGCCCAGGTCTCTACCTCTGCCTCCCTCCCATCTTCCCATATAGCTCCCCATTCATCAGAGTCTTTGTGGTCCTTACTTGTTCACTGGTAAGTGTCTATTCCTTTCTGGAAGCAACCAGCTTTCTTTGGCCATCAGGGGCTTCCTGGGTGGCACTAGTGGTAAAGAACCCTCCTGCCAATGCAGGAGACATAAGAGACCAGGGTTTGATCTCTGGGTTGGGAAGATCCCCTGGAGGAGGGCATGGAAACCCTCTCCAGTATTCTTGCCTGGAGAATCTCACAGGCAGAGGAGCCTAGCAGGATATAGTTCATAGGGTCTCATACAGTTGGACACGACTGAAGCAACTTCACTCGCACGCACGTATAGCTACGCCCTTCACCTCCCATCACTATCACTGTCTCTGTTGTTTGCATGCCGAATCTTTAGACAGGAGACCTGAGAGGGTAGGATGATGTTTGGGGCTTCAGAGGATCTATCTTTCCACAAGCCAAAGCTGAGTTGGCATCCAAGAACCTTCCTCTTGAGGGACCTGGTGCTTGCTCCTTGCTGCCCTCTGGGAAGATGGGCCAAGATGCTATTGACAGCATCCTCTCAGGGGTCTCTGGAAAAGAGCAAGCAAAGCCACTCTCCACCATGCTGAGTACAACTGGCTATCCAGCAGGCATTCCCTGAGGGGCCAACATGTGCCAGGCCTTGGGCTTCATGGCCATGAACCCACCATGCTCCCTACTTTCAGGTTCTCAGCCTCTTTAACAAGACAGGATACCCACAGGGAAAACTGCCTTATCTAAGACCTAGGATTAGCATCTGCCACAATTACTTCACAGCAAGGCATCCATACCTGTTTTGATGAATAATTAAATGAAAGAAGTGCCAAATGGCTACTAGGAAGGAATTTCTAGGAGGAAAAGTGCTCTGAGATCTGGGGAAGTCAACAGAAAATGTTTGGCGATTGGGTAGCCCTGCAAGACCTGCAGGGGATGAGCAGACGGAGAAGAGCGGGAGGGCTTTCCTGGCCAGAGAGGACTGACCCCAAAGCTGGGAGGAACAGGGAAGAACAGAAAGGGAGCTGGAAATATATGTATAGAAATATATATACATATTTCTTTTAGAAACTTCTTTAGTTTTTTTCCTCATTTTACTCTTTTCAACCCATTTTTGCTACTACCCCCCCCACCACCATATTCTCTGATTTCCTCTTTGATATTGCATTTTTTAAAAAACAGGCTGGGGAAGTACTGTATTTTAAAGCCTCTCTTGCCTGCCAAGCTGTGCTCCCAAGTCCTCTAAGCTCCACATGCAGCCAGAATAACTTGAGGATGAAGCTCATTAATAATGTGCATGAGAAATCACATCTCTCCAGGAGGCCAAGAGAGGGGGAGACTCTGCCCCTGTCATTGAGCTTTCAGAAATCGAGCTCACAAATAGGACACCCTGTCCCCACCGCCTGAAGGGCTGGGGCTGTCCACACGGGTGTCCTGGGGGGACATTTCTTGGGTGAAATTTCTCCATCCAAATGGGGCCTCAACCGTAAGAGCTTGGTCTCCCTAAGCTTCGTTGCTTTCTGGCCCAGCATCTTCATAGATATTTCCAGTTGGAGGAGGGGGATTTCCAATGGCATGTCACTAAGCATAAGTACACCCATTAGTTATAATTAAACAGGCTGCTGCAGTGACGACAAATAAATTTAGCACCAAAAGGACTGTGTGGATATTCAGAGCCAGAATGGTGGCCTTCAGACTACAAATCCACCAGGCTTTCCAGCTCTGGAGGGGGCTCTGGGGATGGGTGCCTTCTCCTGGGTAGATGGCCTCACATTCTCAAAGGGCAATGCTTCCTGAGAGCAGCTGTATCTCGAGTCTGTTTCAGACAACATCCTCAAGCCCTGGGACCCTGGCAGCATCTCCTTACTTTTTCTAATATTTGTGAGCCATTTCCCCCTCTCCCCCCCGTCCCCCGCTTCTTTCTGAATGCATTTCATCATCCATCTCTGACTTCTTTCTAGGAGGTGAAGAGGCCTGCTGTTCACAGTAGAATTTCCCTGTGATCGGCCACCATCAGCGCCCACACTCCTGCAGGATCCCAAAGAAGAGCCCACGTGGACGCCTCAGCCCTTAAGCTGGACCACTTTTGGTGAACTCACCAGACAGCCATCATCAGGTGAGGCTAAATCCCATTTTGTGTGCTTGTAGTGAATATATTATATCATGGATACCCACCTGGCTATTTGCTTTTATGTTTCAGAAGGCTGTGTTGTTATGCCTTTGATATCCCCTAGGCTCCACAGAGGCAGTGTTTCACTAGGCTTCTTGAAATATGGACACAAAATTTGGGGGATGGGGGAGAGTGTCAAAACCTTAACACAGAATAAATTGGGAGAGGAATGATGGATGACAGGAAAGTTCCCTGGGCAGACGGCAGGGAATCAAAAGGAAAGACTGTTATTTGTAATAATATGAGTCAATACAGAATGAGTGTGACTGTGTGTTAGTTGTTGTGCTGGTCCTTTGCATGAGGGCAGCGTGGGGAGACAGTTGAGAGCGTGACCATCATCATTCGGTGCTTGATGGCCTGGCTTTGAAGCTTAGCTTTGCTGCTAACTTAGCAGGCTGACCTTAAGCAAGTAGCTTACCTTTCCTGTGCCTTAGATCCTGCATCTGTAAAATGGGGGCTAATAGTATTGCCTCCTTCCTAGGATTGCTGTGACAACTAAGTGACACGATTTATGTGAAGTGTACAGAATAGGATCTGTATCTTGTGAAGGTTAGTGAGTTTTGTCACCTCAGTATGTCCCCATCTCTAGGCATCATTATCTTCGCAATTTTGCTAGAATCATACACCCATGTATTTACTTGATATTTAAAGACTATGTAAAAATTTTTAAAATTATTAATGTAACATTGAAAAGTGTGAAAAGCATAAATGCATAAATGCATAAATCATCACAAAATGTCAAGAAGCAGAACAGGGTAAGGACCTCGGACACTCTTCTCATGCTCCCTGACTGCTTCACCAGAGGTGCCCTATTCTGACTCTCACACTCTTTCGTTTGGTTTGCTGATTACACGTATGGAATCACAGGGTGTCCTTGTGTTTGTGTGTGTCTGATTTTTTTTTATTTATTAATTTTTTTAATTAGTTTACTTATCTATTTTTTAACTTTACAATATTGTATTTGTTTTGCCATACACTGACATGAGTCCACCATGGGTGTACATGTTTTCCCCTTCCAGAACCTCCCTCCCTTGGCTGTGCCATGTCTTTGTTGCTATAGGCTTTTTCTAATTGCAGCAAGCGGGTGCTACTCTCTAGTTGCTCTGCATGGGCTTGTCATTACAGCAGCTTCTCTGGTTGCAGCCACAGGCTCTTGACCTTGGGCTCAGTAGTTGTGGCACATGGGCTTAGTTGCCTTGAGGCGTGTGGAATTTTCCTGGACCAGGGATCGAGCCTGTGTCCCCTGAGCTGGCAAGCATACTCTCAACCAATGGACCACCAGGGAAGCCCTGTGTCTGTCTGATTTCTATAATTCAGTGTGGTATTTGAGAGCATGGCTCTGTGGTTGCGTACAACTGGGGATCTTTCATTTTCCTTACTGTGTAGGATCCCATTGCATGATTACAGCACCATTATGTATTTATTCTGCTGTTATTATTTATTTATTCTGCTGTTCATGAACCTCTTCTGTTGTTTCCCATTTCTATTACAAATAATAGTAGTATTAACATCTCTGTACATACTTATTAAAGCACCTGTGTGCTGAACATATATTTAGGAGTATAATTGCTGGGTTATGCACTGTGACATTCAGCTGCAAGAGATAATATCAAATTGGCTTTCCAATGGTTGTGCCATTTCATCTGTTTTGTAATCTTTTTATTGATTTGTAGAAATTATATATTCTGTATATAAGCTCATTTGTCCCTTTGTCAGTAACATGTATTGCAAATACCTTTCGTGATCTGTGTAGACTTAAATGTTAGGTTTATCTTAAGAGAAAAGCTTAAGGTTTATCTTAAGTATCTTTGTGAAATTGAATTTTATATTATTTTTTACTGAAATATATATGTATATTAGATCAAAGTTTGCCCCTGCTCCAACTAAAATAATTTCCTCTACTCCTGATGGTATGCCTTATCACTCTTTAGGAAACATCGATTATTTCATTTAGTCCTCACAAAGAACCTATTTGGTAAGTACCATGGTAACCCCTGTCTTCTAGGTTTGGCATTGGAGACAGAGAGGTGTCAAATTTACCCTAAGACACAGCTGACATGAGGACCAAGTGTAGCTGCTTGCAGAGCTCATATTGTTTCTATCATGTCACTGGTCAGCAAGCTATTTTATCATCTCTTATACACCCTGAATCCTCGAGAGACCCACTGCATTCCCACAGAGTCCTGAGTGCAGTGAGGCCCTCAGCAAACATTTGGGGGTAAGTGAATTGATGGATGGATAGATTAATACATGGATGAATGAGTTGGTAGATGGGTGAATGGATGAATGGAAGGATGGATGATGTCAAGAATCAGTGTTTTCACAAAGTCTCCCTTCCCAGGGAGGAGTCCATTCTCAGGCAAGGCCCTGCAGTCACCCCACAGCAGCCCTGCCGTGGCTTTTCTCTCCTCAATGGCCTTCGAGGGGAGAGATAAGAACAGAACTGGAGCTGAGGTGAGGGTGTGGCAGTCCCAGCCTTGCCTTTGCTGGGGAGAAGTGTGATTGTATCTTTATCAATGCAGGGGCCCTTTTAGGAACTCTTGCTCACAGAGGAAGCAGACACTCATGGTCTGCCTGTTCTGATGGGTTGTTATACCAGCTCTGTCTACATATCCAGACTTGGGATGTGGGCTCTCCTCTGGGGTGCCTTTCAATGCCATGCATGGGGGACCATTCTCTGTGCTGTATCTAGGAAGATAATGGGCAGATTCAAGAATTGGTTCCTGTGTCCTTGAGACCCGTTGCATTTGATCTTGTTTCACTCACGCTTTCATTTGCACAGCAGAATTTGCCCTTGTTCACTTGAACATTTTCTAGCTCTGTCCCAGGAGCTGATCTTGGTGTTTCTGTAGAAAGGATGGTAAATTGGATTCTGTCTAAAGAGCACAGATGAGGATCCCACAGGGAGAGCTCTGCTAGAGATTGGGATGGGGTGATTATGAGCGTCACTGTTCCTGGCTTGAACTCTCTCTTGAGGCATTGGTTGAAACTTTGTTCATACTAAGTAGCCACCAGAACCTTTTCCCATTCTGAGGGCTGGTGATTTGCTGTTCTGGACTCTTTCTGAGCACTTGCCTGGGAAAGTGCTTGTTTTATTTAATAAATTGTGTTGATTTATTGCCTTTATTGAACTGCTGCAGCCCTCTGTATTATCAGAGGTGATGGCCTTCTTAGGAAAACATGGAGGGTCTCTTCATTAGCACCCATTTTTCTATGAGGCTTTGCAGGGTGAAATACCGCAATGCACAGTGTTCATTCTGGTGATATATTGAGCACCATCAGGGTGAACAATGGCTTCCGTATAAATCAGGTGGAAGGAAGGAATCGAGGCCATTTGCTACAGGCTTGCAGGAGTTTTGTGATGAAACGAGCAGGCTACTTTTCTTTCCTTCGGTGATGACAAGCTCCTCTCTTAATTTTCCACAAGGGAGTAGCAGCCGGCGGAAGGAGCTCTTTGGGGAGAAGCACACCTCCACAGTCAGATCAGTCTATGATGTTTCAGCACATCCCATTTAAGGATTGTGCTGTGAAAGCAGGTGAATCACTTGGCACGGTTGTGCCTGCGCTTCTTGTCTGTGTTAGTTGGTGCCCTGACCCTCACAGTGCCAACAAGCTTTCTTTGTATCCCTCTGCTTCTTGCCCCAGATCCAGCTCAGTCTGAGACTGGCTCTGAGGCTTCCTGCGTGCATCAGACCCCGGGTTTCAGGGAGAAGCCCAGATGAGCCTGAGAGAGATGTCAAGAACCTCAGGGGGCAGTGATGCTTGACATTCCCATCGCTTTCTTAGGACCTGCCTTAGGCTTCTATCTTCTTCCGGGAGAAACCTCATAGAGTCTGGTACCTGCTTTCACCTCCTTACAGAGGATGCTGTGGGCTTAGGAGCACCACCCCCGGAGCTTTAGATCCTGACAACTGTAGATCCTTCTGTCTTTCTCATGGATGTGTCTGTCAAGCACTCAGAGTTCTGTGAATCTTTTCCACATCTGGCTAGAAGCACTTACTGCTCCTTGTACATTTACAGAGGAGAACACACTTCCACTCCAGGGGAACTCAGGCCAGCACCCGTGGGGATCAGAGACAGTTCTGGGTTTGAATCTAGCCAAGCTGTGTGACCTTGGGCAGATTACTTAGTTTCTCTGGGTTTCGGGCCCCTTATTTGCATGAAGGGGATAATAATGCCAAACTCAAAAGATTATTGCAAGGGCTAAATGAGCCCATGTTTGCCAAGTGCTTAGCAGTGTCTGACACATCATGCCTGTTCAAACAATGTCAGGTATAATTATTAGCAAAATTTTCATAAATGCACATTAAGCAGGCCGTACTTATAGCTGTTGCCAGCTATGTGCCCTGTTAACTGTAGGCTCTAAGAGTAAAATGGTAAGTGAAACTGAGATGCCCCTGCCTGCAAGGAACTTCAGTTCAGTTCAGTCACTTAATCATGTCCGACTCTTTGTGACCCCATGGACTGCAGCATGCCAGGCCTCCCTGTCCATCACCAATTCCCCGAGTTTACACAGACACATGTCCATTGAGTCAGTGATGCCATCCAATCATCTCATCCTCTGTCGTCCCCTTCTCCTCCCACCTTCAATCTTTCTCAGCATCAGGGTCTTTTCAAATGAGTCAGTTCTTTGCAGCAGGTGGCCAAAGTACTGGAGTTTCAGCATCAGCATCAGTCCTTCCAAGGAATATTCCAATGAAAGCAAGGAACTTAGTGCTCAGCAGATGAGACTGGAAGTGAAACAGATAATTAAAATACAGCATGAGAAGTAATATGGGTGGTGGTGGTATCACTGATCATTGTTCAGTCACTCAATCATGTCTGCTTTGTGACATAGACATGACATAGACACCATATCTGCTTTGTGATACCATAGATGCCAGGCCTCCCTGTCCTTCACCATCTCCGGAGCTTGCTCAAACTCATGTCCATTGATTCAGTGGTGCCAGCCAACCATCTCATCCTTTGTCGTTCCCTTATTCTTATGCCCACAGTCTTTCCCAGCATTGGGGTCTTTTCCAATAGTCTGCTCTTCACATCAGGTGGCCAAAGTAATGGAGCTTCAGCTTCAGCATCAGTCCTTCCAATGAATATTCAGGGTTTATTTCCTTTAGGATTGACTGGCTTGATCTCCTTGCAGTCCAAGGGACTCTCAAGAGTCTTCTCCAACACCACAATTTGAAAGCATCAGTTCTTCAGTGTTCAGCCTTCTTTATGGTACAACTCTTACATCCGTAGGTGACTACTGGAAAAACCATAGCTTTGACTATACGGACTTTTGTAGGCAAAGGGATGTCTCTGCTTTTTAATACACTGTCTAGGTATCACTAATCATAGGATGCGTATATAGGAGGGACCTCTAATCCAGTCTAAGATCTGGGTACTGGCCCTCCCCAGGCTGAGCCAAACCTCCAGAAGCTGACCAGGACAGGACAGGCTAAGAAGTAAAGGCAGTGTTGGAAGCCTCCTGTTTCTAGCTGAGCAATTAGTGGTAAAATCTTCACACCCCCCTAACTCTGGCCAACCAGAAAAACCTTCCACTCCCATGATGTCCCTCTGCCCTTAAAAAATTGATCAGCCTGATTTCCCTTAGTGATTGTTTGTCATCTTTCTTCCCTGCTAGAATGGGCGCCCCCTACAGGCAGGGCTCAGGGCTGTCAGTTACATCCATAGCACTCAGCATGCTGCTGCTGCTAAGTTGCTTCAGTCGAGTCCTACTCTATGCGACCCCAGAGACGGCCGCCCACCAGGCTCCCCCGTCCCTGGGACTCTCCAGGCAAGAGTACTGGAGTGGGTTGCCATTGCCTTCTCCAAGGCATGAAAGTGAAAAGTGAAAGTGAAGTCGCTCAGTCGTGTCCGACTCCTAGCGACCCCATGGACTGCAGCCTACCAGGCTTCTCCATCCATGGGATTTTCCAGGCAAGAGGACTGGAGTGGGTTGCCATTGCCTTCTCCAGCATTTGGCCACCTGATGTGGAGAAGGAAATGGCAGCCCACTCCAGTGTTCTTGCCTGGAGAATCTCAGGGACAGGGGAGCCTGGTGGGCTACCCTCTATGGGGTCGCACAGAGTCAGGCACAACTGAAGCGACTTAGCAGCAGCAGCCACCTGATGTAAAGATCCGACTCATTGGAAAAGCAGAGAAGGCAATGGCAACCCAATCCAGTACTCTTGCCTGGAAAATCCCATGGATAGAGGAGCCTGGTAGGCAGTCCATGAGGTCGCTAAGAGTCGGACACGACTGAGCGACTTCACTTTCACTTTTCACTTTCATGCATTGGAGAAGGAAATGGCAACCCACTCCAGTGTATTTACCTGGAGAATCCCAGGGACGGGGGAGCCTGGTGGGCTGCCCTCTCTGGGGTCGCACAGAGTCAGACACGACCGAAGCGACTTAGCAGCAGCAGCGGCATTGGAAAAGACCCTGATGCTGGGAAAGACTGAAGGCAGGAGGAGAAGGAACGACAGAGGATGAGATGGTTGGATGGCATCACCGACTCAATGGACATGAGTTTGAGCAAGCTCTGGGAGATAGTGAAGGACAGGGAAGCCTGGCGTGCTGCAGTCCATGGGGTTGCAAAGAGTCAGACTTAGCAACTGAATTGAACTGAACTGAACTGATAGTAATACATTAAGTGAGATGGAGCAGACACTGAGATTTGCCACACTTTGCTTTTCAGAAACGCCCAGTTAAAACTGCTGGGGGCGACCAGCAGAGTCAGTTCTGTATGCCTCCCTTCCTCTTCTCTCCTCCTCACAAGCTGGGGCCTGGCTCACAGTGGGGAGGTTCTGGGCCCCACCGACCACCAGGCTTGGAGCTGAGCAAAAGTAGGAGCCCGCAGCCCCCTCCCGAAGCTGGTTTCGGCCCCTTTGCTCCTGCAGGGGGCTCCTGGCTGTTCAAGGCTGCTGTACTTCGTATCTGATAATCGATGCTGCCCTTATCTTGGGAGGAAATGCTGCCCAGTGATATCACACACTGAATCGATTAAAAGCAGAACTTTGAACTTGTCTGTTTGGAGAGGTCCCTGTAGAGTGAATCACTCAGTCCTCCTTTAATGCGGTCCAGATGCCTGCCAGAGACCTCATCTGCAACTCAGGAGCAGCTCCGTGGCAGGGCCAGAATACCTTGCATTTTCACAGGTTGCCTGGGGCCAGAGCCATAGTTTATCTACAATGACGTCAGGTCACCTTCTTCAACCTACCCACCCCCCCTTCAATTTTTGGTTTTGACTCACTTCAAAGAGAAAGACTTCCACATTTTCTCAGCTTTTTCTGTTTTAACTGTGTTTTAATCCAATGCTTTACCCTCACTGTACCTTCTTTGTAGAAAAAAATCCCCAACAGATGGATATTTGTATCCATTGCAATCTTCCCAGCCCTCCGCTACGTGGGAGGCAGAGGTATGTGAGCTGGTCTCGTAACTCAAAAATGAGGCTAGGAAAAAGAGGAGTTCAGTAAGTATGTGATCAAGGTTGGGTTTGTGCTGTGGACGCCTGGAGATTTAAGAGTCCTGAGGGAGACATGTGGCCTAGAAAGTCTAGGGAAGACTTCTATCAAGGAAGTGGGACTGGCATTGGGTCTTGAAGTAGGAAGGAAGGATTTGAAGCTAGGGTAGGGATGATTTGAAGAGCACTGTGGATGGGTAGCTTGATAAAGCTCAGAGCTGATGATGAGTAAGTAAGCCCAAGGAGAAGGAGCAGGCACTGCCAGAGGTATAGGTGGGCAGGCTGGCTAAATGCGATGGTCGGAGAGCAGAGTATGCTGAGTGTGATGGTTCATTTATGTGTCATCCTGGCTAAGCTACGGTGCCTGATTATTTGGTCAAACACCACTGGAGATGCTGCTGTCAAGATATTTTTTTAGATGCTATTTCAGTCAGTAGATTTTGGGTAAAGCAGATTACTGTCCATAAAGTGGGTGACCCTCACCCAATCAGCTGAAGCTTTAAGCACAAAGACCAAAGTTTTCAGAAGGGATTCTCCTCAAGACTATCACACTGACAACCTGCCAGTGTTTCCAGCCTGCTGCCCTGCAGAATTCAGACTCAAGACTGAAGCACCCACTCTTAATTACCAGCCTACCAGGCTGCCTTACAAATTTCAGACTTGCCAACCTCCCTTCCCCAGTCCCATGAGCCAGTTGCTTAAAATAAATCTTTCCCTCTGTATATCCACTTAGATCCTTTTGTTTCTCTGGAGCACCCTGGCTACCACCCCGATCAGAGCCAGGCTTGGCGGAGTGATTGTAGTCCAAGGGAAGTTTTAGAGAGCCAGGCTCCATTTGCCGGGTATTTGAGGACTAGATACTGAGTCAGATTCTGCAACCAGGTTCCTTGGCCACGAGACTCTGCCCAGAGGGGCTCACACAAAGGGAATCCCAGGGACTCTAAATTGGACCTTCCATGCAGAAATGTGACAAGGATTCTGGGTGGAGCCTGGCTCACTCCCAGTTTTTTCACTTTTTGCACGGAGTTGGTTTTAATTGACAAGAAGTCCCTCTACCAGTGGACGTTTTCTTGTTAAAACCGACACTCTTGCATTCTGTTGTGCAGCAAAAAGATTGCTTTTTTCTGGCAAGCAGGCCTTGGGTTTTTCTAAGCTAGCTGGTGAGAAGCCTCCCTCCTGAAGGCCACTGTGCAGTGAGTCCCCGCAGAAACATGCCCGCGCTGTCAGGTGCAGAGAGAAATGTCTTTAGTAAGAGTAGGTCACGGAATGAGACTTCCCCATTGCAGTGTGGATGGGCAGGGGGGTTTTCCACAAGGACAAGTCTTAAGAATCTCTGTAAAAATGCATGACTCCATCTGTCTCTTCTCTCTTCTTTGGCTTCAGATGAGCTGAGCCATTTAAAAATTCCCCAATGAGAGACCCTAGACACCAGAAGAAGTGATGAACAGATTTTCAATTTGGCCTCAATTTGCATGAATTTTTTTTTTTTTTTTGGCAGTGGAATTCATTGTCTGAACTAGAGGTTGGAAATGGGGAGTCGGTCTTCCCCAGAAGAGGCAGATTCTTGATTGGTCTGGACAGACTGCTGATGCTCTGGACAAGCTTTAACCTCAGTTTCTGGAAAGGAGGAAGGTGTGGCAAAGGGGGAGGTGGAGAGGAAACTGATGATCTGAGCTGCCCAGGGGGCCAAGGAAGGAAGGACTGCATGCCCTGGAGGAGCCAGAACCACCCAGTAACTTCCACCAGTAACCTCCAGGGGGCGACTCCTTTTCCGTGGGGTGGACTGATACCTTTTGATGAAGGGCTGCCTTGTGATTTCTCATGACTACAGGCTATTGGGGACCTTAGATAAAGTCTGGGGCTCTGCTGCCTTGGGAAATAGAAGGTGGCACTTCAGGAGGAGCTGCACAATTTCTACTGAGGAGGAGTTCAGAGAGACCAGAGACCATGAATTGAGGCTCTATGTGTTGATAATTTGGGATGTCTTGAGTGGTGGTGCTGGTGATGATAGTGGGGCCATAGTGCTTTGGAGGGATATATAATAAGGATGATAATAATAACAGACATTTATTGAGTGTTTATTCTGTTCCAGACACTGACCTAAGACTATTCATCATCAGATGTTAATTGCCATAGCAACCCTATGAGGTGCTCTTGTTAGTCCCATTTTCAGGTGCAGAGAAAGATATTAAGAAACTACTCAGCTACCATCTAGTCACTGGGTAGGGAGATAGCCAGGTGTGCACCCATACAGTCTTGTTTTGAGCATCCCTATTCATGGAGCTTCCCAGGTGGCACAGTGGTAAAGAATCTGCCTGCTAATGCAGGACACATAGAGACACAGGTACGATCCCTGGGTCAGGAAGATCCTCTGGAGAAGGAAATGGCAACTCCAGTATTCTTGCCTGGGAAATACCACGGACAGAGGAGCTTGGCGGGCTACAGTCCACGGGGTCGCAAAGAGTTGGACACGTCTGAGCATGCATGCATACACACACGCACAAACACACACTCGTGCTGACACTCTCCCTAAGCTGCCTCTGGGCCTTGACACCGTGTCCTTTTCTCCAGCCTAAAGTGGGGTGCAGCCCCACCCCTGCTTCCCCCAGTCCTTTATACACCAGTATGGACCTTCTAGGAGGCTGCTACAGCTCAGTGTCAAGGATCTTCCAACTCCGTAAGGTATTTCCCCAGAGCTTTGTTCAAACCTTTCATTCTACCTAAGTGCCCTCCAGCCTCCCTCTTGCCAAGTCAGATCCTATCTCCTGGCTGTGGAGGCTCCTGTCCCCCCGACTCACCAAGTTGGTGAGAGAAGGACTTCCTCCTCCTAGGACAGTGCTCTTTGGGAATAAGATTCAGTTTGATCTGGAGAGGACTCTGAATTCACAGTAGAAATCACAACGTAAACCTCAAGTCTAGATGAAAAAACTGTTCCAGTCCCACAAGTGGGTGGGGTGTCCGTGTCCCCTGAGAAGACCTGGAGAGAAACCAAGTTCTGAGGGCCTGTCTTGACTCCTCCCTGTAGCCTTGTGAGGGCAGACCCACCTCTGGGGCCTCAATTCAGTTCAGTCACTTAGTCATGTCTGACTCTTTGTGACCCCATGGACTGCAGCACGCCAGGGCTCCCTGTCCATCACCAACTACTGAAGTTTACTCAAACTCATGTCCATTGAATTGGTGATGCCATCCAACCACCTCATCCTCTGTCATCCCGTTCTCCTCCCACCTTCAATCTTTCCCAGCATCAGGGTCTTTTCAAATGAGTCAGCTCTTCGTATCAGGTGGCCAAAGTATTGGAGCTTCAGATTCAGCATCAGTCCTTCCAATGAATATTCAGGACTGATTTCCTTTAGGATTGACTGGTTGGATCTCCTGGCTGTCTAAGGGACTCTCAAGAGTCTTCTATAACACCACAGTCCAAAAGCATCAATTCTTCGGTGCTCAGCTTTCTTTATAGGCCAACTCTCACTTCCATACATGACTACTGGAAAAACCATAGCTTTGACTAGATGGACCTTTGTTGGTAAAGTAATGTCTCTGCTTTTTAATATGTTGTCTAGGTTGGTCATAACTTTTCTTCCAAGGAGCAAGCGTCTTTTAATTTCATGGCTGCAGTCACCGTCTACAGTGATTTTGGAACCCCCAAAAATAAAGTCTGTCAGTTTCCATTGTTTCCCCATCTGTTTGCCATGAAGTGATGGGACCAGATGCCATGATCTTAGTTTTCTGAATGTTGAGTTTTAAGCCAACTTTTTCACTCTCCTCTTCACTTTCATCAAGAGGCTCTTTAGTTCTTCTTAGCTTTCTGCCATAAGGGTGGTGTCATCTGCATATCTGAGGTTATTGATATTTCTCCCGGCAATCTTGATTCTAGCTTGTTCTTCATCCAGACCAGCATTTCTCATGATGTACTCTGCATATAAGTTAAATAATCAGGGTGACAATAAATAGCCTTGACATACTCCTTTCCTGATTTGGAACCAGTCAGTTGTTCCATGTCCAGTTCCAACTATTGCTTCTTGACCTGCATACAAATTTCTCAGCAGGCAGGTCAGGTGACCCCTCTGGGGCCTAAGCCTCACTTAAAGTCCCTTCAACAGGGCAGAAAAGAAAGGGCCAGCACTCTGGTCCGGGTGAGAAGAGAGAGCCATGGGGAGAAGTGAGTGTTGTGAGGGGTCAGGGCCAGGGCAGGAGATGGGTCAGGGCTGGAGGGAGGTGCTCTGCCGTGTCCCTGGAGAGGCAGGGCTTCCATGTGGTGCTGTGGCCACACTGAATGCAGGGCACCCCTCAGCCCTCGGGCACCGAGCCCCTTCCTCACCAGCCATTCCCTTCTCCCTTCACAATGTAGACTGAGAGGCTCATCATTAAAGAGGTGTTGACCAGAGAGAATTAAATGATAAAAATGATAAGACCAGCTCTTAACTAGAGCCCGCGGGGCTCCAGGCAAGGCCTGCAGGCAGTTTTTGAGAAGGTGTGAGAGATCTCAGCATGTGGGCAGCAGGTGCC
Source organism: Okapia johnstoni (assembly GCA_024291935.2). Lineage (NCBI taxonomy): Eukaryota > Metazoa > Chordata > Mammalia > Artiodactyla > Giraffidae > Okapia > Okapia johnstoni. The sequence goes on along the minus strand of CM044306.1, from coordinate 64,076,772 downwards.
AGGCAACAGACTGGGCCGTGGACACCACTTGGCACTGTCATTTTACACATGAGAAAACCAAGGTCGTGGACAGGAAAGTTGCTCCCACTGGGTCTTGAGGGACCTGATCCCCAGTCTGGGGATCCCTCCACCTCAGCTCAGGCTTCTCCAAGGGCTTCACATGGCAAGGATCTACCTACACTGGGATGCTCTGTGGTTGGCGCTTATGACAGCATTCATTCACCCAGTCATTCATTTGTTCAACACATATTATAGAGTTCCTTCCGTGGGCCAGAGAGTGTTCTGGACACAGGATAGAGCTGTGAACAAAACCAGAAAAACAAACCTCCCCTCACAGAGTTATTATTGGTGTATATTTCTTTTGGTAGGGGGAGGAGACATAAATTGAGCATACGTTAAATACTGTGTCAGAAAGTGATAAGGGCAATGGAGAGAAACGCAGACAGGAGGGTGCAGGGGCCCCTCTGTGGGCTCTCTCTGGTCGGAGAGTGGTAGGAACTCTTGGGCAGTTGTAAGATCAGTGACAAGATTCCCCGGAGCCAACCCCTCACACCAGCCTTCCCCCCCACCCTCCTTGAAGTGGAAGGAGGATGGAGCCGGGGACCACAGTTCACAAGACCATGTGAGAGGTACCCAAGAGGCAGGGTCTCAGGGGCCAGGCCTGGGCTGTGGGGTGAGCTGACAAGGTCAGGGCGAGCTTCCCCACAGAGGGAAGGCTGGGCTAGTCACTGAGGATGTGGCCTCGGGGGAAGGGCAGGAGGAAGGCTGAAGAAGACGGTCCTGGTTGGGTGGGGAGCAGCACATGGGAAGGGAGGAAGAAAGGGATGAGACAGAAGGTGAAGTTGAGAAGCAGTGTTGGGGGACAATGAAGAACCCACTAAGCAGGCTTTGTCTCCCAGGCATGGAGGGCTTCCTGTGTTTACTGCTGGGGGATGATATCAGGAAGAAACCACCTTTAAAAAGGTCCCTCTGAATAGATCCAGAAGATGTGGGTACATATATACAATGGAATATTACTCAGCCATTAAAAAGAACTACTTAGTTTGTTGTTAATGATCAGTTGTGTCCGACTCTTTGGGAACCCTTGGACTGGAGCCCACCAGGCTCCTCTATCCATGGAATTCTTCAGGCAAGAATACTGAAGTGGGTCGCCATTCCCTTCTCTAGGGGATCTTCCTGACCCAGGGATCAAACCTGGGTCTCCTGCATTGCAAGCATATTTTTTACTGTCTGAGCTACTTAGATTGCCCCATTAAAAAGAATGAAATAATGCCATTTGCAAAAACATGGATGGACCTAGAAACTGTCATACTGAGTGAAGTAAGTCAGACAGAGGAGGAGAAATATCATATGACATCCCTTATATGTGGAATCTAAAAAGAAATGATACTAATGAATTTACAAAACAGAAAGAGACTCACAGACTTAGAGAACAAACATATGGTTGCCGGGGGGGCGGGGGCGGGGGAAGAATGAGGTGAAGGAATAGTTAGGGAGTTTGGGAAAGTCATGCACACACTGATGCATTTAAAATGGATAAGCAACATGGACCTATTGCATAGCACAGGGAACCTACTCAATGTTATATGGCAGCCTAGATGGGAGGGTAGTTTGGGGGAGAATGGATACATGTATATTATGGCTGAGTCCCTTTGTTGTTTGCCTAAAACTATCACAAAATTGTTAATTGGCTATACCACAATACAAAATAAAAAGTTTTAAAAAGATGCCTATATCCACTTGCACATTTCTTAAAAAATAAATAAAAATAAAAAGGTCCTTCTGCCAGGTACAGGAGAGTTGTGGTGGAGCAAGAAGTCATCTACGATCTAGGGCAGTGATGGTGAGATGGAGAGAGGGGGTGGATGCAGAGAGGGAGGAAGGACCACAGGACTTGATGCCTGAGCTCCAGCTTCCTCCAGGCAAGGCTGATTATCTAGGTTTTGGCGAGACCTGCAGGATCCTCTTTCACTGCTCTGCGCAGGTGGTAACTCTCCAAGATGGGAGAAGAGACCTGAGCGCCCAGGGGATTTCTCCAGATGTCAAGTCTTGTGCTCTGACTGCCATATACACCTCCCAGTCTCTGCTTCTATTTCTGCCTTCACTGAGTCTGGCTCACACTTGGCCAGCTCAGATCCAGCAGACCCGGGGGGGTCCATTGGCGGGAAAATCTGGGGTCAGCCCAGGGCTAGAGGAGATACATGCGATCTATTCCTAGAAAACCAGACAAGAAAGGAGTTTGGAGGCTCTTCGTGTGTGGGGTCTTGTTATAATGCCACAAAGAAGCCCCAGGGCAGGTCTGAGTCCCTGCCAGTCAACAGGTACAGCTTGGGTAGGCTAGGACACCAGGGACCACTCTAAGGATCTGACTAACCTGGGTCCCTTGGCTTGTTGCAGTCTGGCTTTTTATTGTTATTGTTTAGTTGCTCAGTCGTGTCTGACTCTAGCCAGAATTGCATGTGACTGTAGCCCGCCAGGCTCCTCTGCCCATGGGCTTCTCCAGGCAAGAATACTGGAGTGGGTTACCATTTTCTTCTCCAGGGGATCTTCCCAATCTAGGGATCGAAACTGTGTCTCTTGTTTGGTAGGCAGATTCTTTACCACTGAGCCACCAAGGAAGCCCCTTGTACACCCCAAATTTTAGGGCCTCTGTTAGCCCCCAAATTTAGGGGCCCCTGTCAGACTTCAGGGGCCCCTAAAATTTGGGGGTGTACAAGACTCAACCCAGTCTTGGTGGTCCATCCCCAGAATCTTTGCCTGTAGCCTGCACCAGACGCTGGGTCTGGTAGGGGAATATTGCTTGTGATTCCAAGCTTGCTTAATGCCCCTGGTAGAATCCAGATGGGTATAACCAAAGCCACCACTGAACAGAACTTGGCTGGCTGTGATGGGGGCTCTAGGGACAGCCAGAATCCTAAAGGAACATCCCAGGCCTGTTAGAGCCATGGCTGCTGTTTGAGTTGTAGCTGCTGAGGTCTCTGGACTCACCTTGGCTGGGAGAGCCCTAAGGAGGGACCTAGACTCTTGTGATGGGGAGGCTAGATGGAAAACTGGAGACTGAAGATGAAAAGTGACCCACATTTAATACAGCATGGGGGCTAGACTTCTGCCACTCTCTTCCAGCCCACTGCCTCCTCCTTGACTCCCTGGGGTCTTAAGTGAACTACGAGCTCACGGAGGCCAGCACAGGACTGTCCAGACCAAAGGCCAGCCATCTGAGGCTGACTCTCGTCTGCCTCAGCCAGGCAGCTGCGCTGGGCTGTAGTTGGCTTCCCCACCCTCTCTGTGCAGACTGAGGTGGGTGTGTACTTTGTGCTTAATTACAGTGCTCACAACCAGAGAGGAGCTGCTGGGAAGCACATGTCATTTCGTTTGGGGATAATACGCGTGAAGGCTGCAAAGTATCTGTTAGATCCTCCCGTCCTGCCTCTGCCAGATGGGTGTCAGATCACACGTGCTTTTCTCCTGCCTGTGACTCAGGCAGGGATGGGGGCTGGGCCAGGCCTCCTGAAGGCTGGCAGCCCCTCTGCTTTCTCTTGAGCTCTGCTCTCCTTTTCCTTGTCTATCTACTCAGGTTTTCATCCATGCATCTGGTTCTGCTGGCCTCGCTCTCTCGTGTTCTCCCTGTGAGCCTCGATTCCTCCAGTCCCTGTTTCTGGAGACCCCACTGTGTGGCAGGCCTGCCCCAGCTCAGTTCTGGGGGTTCAGACAGTGATACCCACCCACCCATAACAGTCCAGAGTGACATGAGACCTGCCCATGGATGGTTCTGATGTAAGGCTAAATATGGGTGCACCATGCAAGGAGGGAAGGGAGAGGTCACCCTGGGCTCTGCTTGTTGGGATGCTTCATGGAAGAGACAGCCTTTGAGCTGGGAGAAAGTCACTAGGTGGGGAGAAGGGAGGCACCTCGCTGGAACCTGCAGCCCCTTTCTCATCCTATTGCTAATATCCTGGTCTCCCCCACACCTTCTTGGTCACAGATTGATTCCCTCTAAATCTGACCTTTACCATCTCAATCCTTCACATCTCCCTCTTCTCCATCTACCTCTGGCCCATATTAGACACAGTGGGCCAGCTGGTCAATGCTGAAGCAGACGTGGGAATCTGGAGACAAGAGAACTTAGGGCCATAGCTGTCTCCCATCTTCAGCTTCCTCACCTTCAGAATGAGGAGGTGAGGGCTCATCTCTATGACCCCTTCAGGTCTGACATTCTAGGAATTTCTAAAGCAGGGAGCCACTCGGCAGAACCAGGGTCCAGAGGTGGAAGCCTTGCATATCTGTTTCTTCCTCTTCTTGACTTCAGCCACCACCGCTCTCCTGGCAGCTCACAGATCTGCATCTTCAGCACAGGTTCCCTGCCTGAGCAATGGAAACACATCTCCCGCTGCTCTCTGCGTGTGTCTCCAGAGGTGTTTTAAAATCAGCACATGCAAAAGGGAAGTTGCTATATTGTACACCCCCCTGGTTCACCTGCTGCCAGATATATGTGCACCACAGATTCACACACTCACATCCTTCTGGATCCTGTTACTTTCTTAAAACCACTCCACCAGGATAAAATCTCTGGAGAGCTAGATGTTGTGGGGCATAGGTCTTTTGTGACCTGACTGTAGGCACATCTATCAAGACTCCCTGCCTCCCCAGACACTGGACCCCAGCCAACCCTGACTGCTGAGCATACCTTTTCTGTGTCTTTGCATGAGTCCTTTCTCTGGTCTAGAAGATCACTCTCATGCCATGGTTTCTTCCAATTCATTCCTTAAAACCCAAGTTGCCTCTCACCTCTGTGATGAAGCCTTCCCAGACATCACTTGTCCCAGTTGATGAATCATCACCGTTCTTTTCTACCCTTGATCTTGTGAAGGCAGTTTTGATAGCCCTTCTCAATTAGTTATTATCAGTTTACTGTGATAAACAGTGGGCACCCCAACTCCCATTCAGCTTTTGGCTCCAAATTTTTCTAGCATGTTGCCCAGTGCTTATTGAGTGCTAAGGATTTTGTCCTTTAAATGGAACTGAGTCCTAATGATTGCCTTGTGGTGCTCACAGTCCCTTGACATCATGGATCTTCCCAAAGTCAGGCATACATCTGACTCTGTACACCTGACAGCCCACTCCAGAGGGCTCTACAGTGGGGAGCAGCAGTAAGTCTGTTTTCAACTTGATGCCTGCCCTGAGTTAGGTGTTAGGAGTTTTTTTTTCTCAGACTGGGGTAAGCCCTTGAGCTGACCCAGAAGTTCTGAGCATTTATCACTGAGTATCGATGACCACGTATTCTACCTCTCCACCTTGTGCCTGGAGATGAGGGAAGAAATACAAGCTCATGTTACAAAGAGTATTTCCCCGGTTTATCAGCTTTCCCTCTCTCAGCCCATGATCGGAATGATTTCTTAGTTCTCAGCTTTTCTTCCTCTGATCAAAGTGCCCGAGGCGGTGAGCACCAGGAGGGGAGCCCGAGCATTTCTGGCTCCGTCTCGTGCCCCCTCCTCAGCATTGTTTGAAGAACCTGTAGCCCAGAGTTCTCCAATCAGGTGGGTGTGGTGGCCTAGCTGCAGAAGCGTCTCCAAGGGCTTGGTGAGGAGATGATGACCCTGGGATATTGGGGGCTCCTGCCTTGCCTCCACCTGGATGAGATCAAGGCTGCCTGTGTCCTTCCTCATCCTCTTTTTCCCATTCTGTTCACTCAATCGCTCTTTTTCTCTCCAGTGAATTCAATGCAGAAAATCCATGAGCAGGATTTCTCTCTTCAAAGGATCAAATAACAACCTTTCTTTTTTTTTTTCTCCCTTTTAATTTTTTTCCCCCCAAACTGCAAAAGGAAAACATACAAACAGACTTAGAGTTAAAGGTGAGAGAAAGAAAGAAAAGTTGCTGCAAAGTAATTTCAACTTGAGAAGTAGAGCGGTTGAAACCCAGAAAAAATGTGCATTCAGCAATATGGTCCGCTCCTACAAATTAATTAACCCAGAGCGCTGTGTAATTAGTGTGCAGGGTAGGGAATTGAGCAGCTCACAATATCCCTCACCCAGCGTGGAATTATGTTCACAAAAGAATTTCCTCTTCCTTTCCCGAGAGACTTGAGAGAGTCACCCTGTTGGTCTGGTACCAGCAGGTGCCTCACGGCTGGAGACACATTTGGGACTGGGTTTTGCCTGTGAGGAGGGGGTCCTACAGTTGCACCCCCCTGATGTCTACCTTTGTACATGGCACAGCTGGGCCATCACAGAATGAGGAGGAGGCCAGTCAGTGCTTCTCCTGGAGAAATGGACCCTGAGGAGACCCTTCTGCCCATGTGCTGCATCTAAAGTCTGAGTTCTTGCTTTTTTTTCTTTTTTTTTAATGTTTTTTGGGGTTGATTTACAATGTTGTGTTGGTTTCAAGTGTGCAGCAAAGTGAATCACTTATACAAATATGTTTGTATGCTGTACTTAGTCGATCAGTCATGTCCAGATCTTTGCAACCCCATGGAGTGCAGGCTCCTCTATCCATGGGGATTCTCTAGGCAAGGATAAGGGAGTGGGTTGCCATGCCCTCCTCCAGAGGATCTTTCCAACCCAGGGATCGAACCCAGGTCTCCTGCATTGCAGGTGGATTCTTTACCAGCTAAGCTACCAGGAAAACCCGTAATATTATATATCCACTCTTTTTTAGATTCTCATACTGAGTAAAGTTGATGCTGGTAAAGATTGAAGGCAGGAGGAGACGGGAATGACAGAGTATGAGATGGCATCACTGACTCAATGGACTTGAGTTTGAGCAAACTCTGGGAGATAGTGAAGGACGAGGAAGCCTGGCATGCTGCAGTCCATGGGGTCACAAAGAGTCGGACATAATTTAGCGACTAAAGAACAACTGAGTGAAGTAAGTCTGACAGAGAAAGACAAATAATCATACAATGTCATTTACATGTTGAATCTAAAAAAGAGGGGGAATGGAGAGTTAGTGTCTAATGGGGACAGAGTTTCAGTTTAGGAAGGTGAAAAATTCAGGCGATGGATGATGGTGAGAATTACAGAATAATTGAATGTACTTAGTTTCACTGAACTGTACAAATATGATTAAAATAGTCTGTTTTATATTATGTGACTTTTACTGCAATTTAAAAAATTTAAACATTTTTAAAAGGCTACTTATGAACTTATCTACAAAATAGAAATAGTTAAAATGTAGAAAACAAACTTATGGTTACCAGGGTATAAGGAGTGAAGGAGGGATAAATTGGGAGATTGGGATTGATGTATACATATTATTGTATATAATTAGGTAACTAATTAGGACTTACTGTACAGCACAGGGGACTCTACTCAATACTCTGTAGAGGCCTATATAGGAATAGAATTCAAAAAATGAATTTCCCAATTTTGACATGAATGTGGATATTTATCACCTCTTGAGGAACTAGGAGAATTCAGGTCTGTACAGTGCTTGCAGGGCTGTATTTGAAGACCCTGTGGCTGCTATTGTCACAGGAACCTTTATGATGGGGGCATGCTTCATGGCAGTCACTGCAGGGGTTGGCTAACCGCCTTTCCCCTTTTTCCATACACTCTTTTGGCATCTAGTAAGGCCAATGGACTTGCTATAGACTGAATGTTCTTGTCTCCCAAATTCGTTAGCCCTAATTCCCAGTGTAATGGCATTTGCAGACAGGCCTTTGAGAGGTAATTAGGTCATAAGGGTGGAGCCCTCATGAATGGAATTAGTGCCTTAAAAAGAAGAGATATGAGAGAGATGATCTCTCTCTGCCACCTGAATGTAAAACAGGAAGTTATCTATCTGCAAGCATTTCCTCACCAGACACTGACCTTGATCTTGAGCTTCCAAGCTGCAGAACTGTGAGAAATCTGTGTCTGTTGTTTAAGCCATTCAGTCTGTGGTATTTTGTTATAACAACCCAGACTAACACAGGACTCATCCTCGGAGTGTTTTTAAATGCACAAAATAAAATATATAGGATTACAAAGGAAACTAATAATATTGACATACAGTTATCAAAATACAAATAAAACAGATATGTGGTATAGTCATATATGTGCTTCTTTATTATTAACTCATTAAAAAGCAAGATCTACTTATGGGTTGAATAACTGACATGTCAGAAATCAATAATATTTTGAGAAATCTGCAACAATCATACTAAAATAACTGATTTCCACTGTTGACAAATCATGTGTATGTGTTTGTGTCCTCAGCCGTGTCTGACTCTTTGTGACCCCATGGATTACAGTCTGCCAGACTCCTCTGTCCATGGAATTTTCCAGGCAAGAGTACTGGAGTGGGTTGCCATTTCCTCCCCCAGGGGATCTTCCTGACCCAGGGATCAAACTCGAGTCTCTTGCATCTCCTGCATTGGCAGGTGGATTCTTTACCACTAGCACTACCTGGGAAGCCTGTTCACAAATCATAGCATTGCTAAAACAACTGTGGTTTATTGCCCACGTTTGTCACTGAAGGAAATTCTATAGTTCAACTAGAGGCTAGTGAAAAAGAAGACAGACATTTTCCCCATCTGAGTTCATTGACCCTCTGACTCCTGTCCATGGGCCTTTGGATGAGTTTCTGCTGAGGAATAAATGGGTTTCTTAGGAAAATGATGGAAACATTGGTGACTTCTACTGAGACCTTCTGTAAATTCCTCTGCTTGTGGGGGTTCTTTGTCCCTCTCTGAAGGGGAACTAAAGGATTGATTTCTTGGAGTCAGGTGTCACTTAGGGTTGCTGCTAAGGATTTAGAGAAGCGAAAAGACAGAGATGATAAGGGAAACAGTACTATGACTTGTACATGTTAAGAATCGCTGGGTTGTTGGCCTGTGCTATGAGCAGAGGGGTGAGGGTGGACGTGTGCATGGCTGAGGAAGGATACAGGGCCACCTGATTCCCAGAGGGGAAGCCTGGATGCTTAAGGGGTAAATTGGCAAAAGTGAGGTAATGTGAGGCTAGACAGGGTGCAGGGAGTGGGTGCTGGGGCATCTTGGCTCTTCAAAGTAGGCTACTTCTTTGGGCTGTAGGCAACTGGGGGCTCTCTTAAGCTCGTCAGGGTAAGGACGTAGACTCGTGTTGCAGGCATATGAATTCTCAGATGCACCTAATCACATGGTTTGAAGTCCCGCTCTTCCATAAGTTCTCCACGAGCCAGGTTTCAGCATTATCACATGTACTTAAATCATTTTCACCTACAGGTCATTGACTTCTTCCACAGCTCCTTCCAGATTCAGGCTTCATGAACAAACATTTGTAAGCTGGTTGCTCATTTGCCATCTACTCAGTGCTATGATAACTGAAATCATCTCTGAACAGGAAAATATTTTTATCTGTCTTAGTTGCTATTCAGAGGACCTGGGGTGGGCCATTGAATTTCCGTACTTGAGAAAGATAAGTTGCTCCGGGTAATGTTTAATTTTACTAAAGAAAAAATCCCAAAATGACTTTTCCCCTTAAGTTAATAGTTTTTGTCCTTGAAAACAAAGCCGACACAATACAGGTGAATAATACCTTGAAGTCTTTGTTCTCTGGGCTGAGTCTCAGAGCTGAATGCATCAGACAGGGTGCTAAAACTTGTAGGCAGAGGTATAGAATCCCAATCTCTACCTTTTAACATGAATCCAGGCTCTTCTAGATACCAGGCCAACCAAGCGCCCCTCTGGAGACCTCATGGTGAGAGATGAGAACAGATGAGAATCTCTGTTGCGTATTAAAAAGTATTGTGACTTCCCTGGTAGTCCAGTGGTGAAGAATCGACTGCCAATGCATGGGACAGGGGTTCGATCCCTGGCCTGGGAAGATACATGCCGCAGAGCAGCTAAAACCAGTGTGCTACAACTATATGGGCCTGTGCTCCACAAGAGAGACCACTGCAATGAGAAACCTGTGCACTGCAACTAGAAGGTAGCACCTGCTCGCTGTAACTAGAAAAGCCCGCCTGCAGCAACGAAGACCCCCGCGTAGCCAGAAGAAAAAAAGAATGTTAGTTATATTGTATTCTTTTTTTGTACAAAGTCTTCAAAATTTGGTGTGCATTTTATACTTACAGCACATCCCAGTTTAGATTTGCCTCATTTCAAGTGTTTTGTGGTCACGTGTAGTGAGTGGCTGCCACACTGGATAGTGCTTTTCTCTCTCTCTTTTTCTCTCTGTAATAAAATGTAGTTGAAACACAACATTATGCTAGTTTCAGGCGTGCTGCATAATGATTTGATGTCTGCATACATTACATAATGACCAGCACAATAAGTTTAGTAATCTGACTGTCCCTGTACCAAGTTATTACAGTTTTATTGACCACATAGTGAAAAGTGAAAATGTTAGTGGCTCAGTTGTGTCCGACTCTTTGTGACCCTATGGACTGTAGCCTGCCAGGCTCCTCTGTCCATGGATTTCTCCAGGCAAGAATACTGGAGTGGGTAGCCATTCCCTTCTCCAGGGGATATTCCTGGCCTAGGGATTGAACCCAGGTCTCTTGCATTGCAGGCAGATTCTTTACCATCTCAGCCACCAGGGAAGCCCATTGACCACATTCCTTATGTATATTGCATCCCTGTGACTTACGGGATTTCCAGGTGGCTCAGTGGTAAAGAATCCACCTACCAATGCAGGAGATGTGGATTTGATCCCTGGGTCGGGAAGATCCCCTGCAGAAAGAAATGGCAACTCACTGCAGTGTTCTTGCTGGGAAAATCCCATGAACAGAGGAGCCTAGCAGGCCACAGTCTGTGGGGTTGCAAAGAGTCGGACATCACCGAGCAACTGAGCATGACTTACTTTTTACATAACTGGAGGTTTGTGCCTCTAAATTCCCCTTGCCTACTTTCTCCTATCACCCACCTCCATCTGGCATCCACCAGCGTGTCCTCTGTAGCTATGAATCTGTTTGTCTGTTCTGTGGAGAGCTCTCCTCTGAGACTTGCTTTTCACCAGGAGCTGTGTGTGCCTCTCCCTGGCTAATCTGTCCATGGGTCTCAGAGGATGATCTGTTAGAGCAAGGTTGTTGTTGTTGTTGTTGTTCAGTCGCTAAGTTGTGTCCAACTCTTTGCAACCCCATGGACTGCAGCATGCCAGGCCTCCCTGTTTCTCACAATCTCCCGGAGTTTGCCAAGTCCATTGCATCGATGATGTTATCCAACTTGTTAGAACAGTGGCTCCAGACAAAGGCGCAATGCGATACAAGGACCCGGGAAGAAGCTCAGTGGAAGGCAGAGGCATCCATGGCATGAATCCTTTTTCACAAAAGAGAGTGACTTGAAATTACCATCCCCTTGAGAAATTGGAAGATGCTCCTCCCAGAAATGCTCAGATGCTCTGAGACCTGGAAAGATGTCTCCCTGAAGGCTGACACACACAGAGCTGCACAGAGCACAGGCAAGAGATTTGCTCGTTCATAGACACTATGGGTGAAGCAGCCACGCCTATAATGCCAAGATCTTGGCAGGAAGAGAAGGGAAAAGCCAGTGTCTCCAACTTTCTCTAATAGCTTCTGGGTCATTGCTCCTCTTGTATTGGGTTGATAATCCTGTTATTTACCTATTTGCTTGTATTCCATTGTGTTCCTCAAGTGGACTAGATGCAGTTCACAAAGAGAGCTGGATTATGGCATGATGACATAAAAATGACAAAAAAAATGAAGCACAGGAGATGAAAGAATAGGAAAGATGAATGGAACTAGGTGTGAGGTTGGTTCAAAATATACATCCCTGAATGGCTCACCTATTTGCTAGAGATGGGCTGTATTGATCTGAGTCTCAGCTTTTCAACAGCCAAGGCAAAGGAAGGCACAAGTGACATGAATCACAGCACAGGAAATGAAAACAAACAGGAGCTGAGTTGGTACAAATTTACACTGTAGAGCAAGGATGTGAGGACATAGGACAGAGCACAGTGGAAACCATACTGGTGACACCAAAATCCTGTCACATCCTCAGAGCGATATTCCTCCTGGATTCCTGAAATGAGGCTTCATCAGGCCCCAGCTTCCAACCTCAGTAGTGGCATCTTATACTCATGGGTATGAAATCCGAGTGTTGCTCTTTTGTCTCTGTTTAGACTAAGGGCATACCTTCTTGCTTTTCTAGAGAAGCCATTCTGCAGAGCCCACCTTATGCTCTCCCGACACTGGGCTCTCAGATGGTCTGCTTAATCTGCGTCCCTTTAAGAGATTAGAGAGAGCCACACATTTCCACAGCATGGAAAGTTCACCAGTGACTGTTTCCTTCCCTCCTGGGTGCATGAGTACTTTTCCCAGACTTCTTTGCAGCCAGGCATGGTCTTGACACTGAGCTTGAGCAGAAGTGATGTTCGTCACTTCTGAGCCGAAATGGGTTGGGAAGTAAATGCATTCTTTCCATAATCCTCATCTGCTGGCTGAAAAATAAAGGTTCCAAGGGCCCAGAGGAAGATGGAGCCACAGGAAGGAAGAAGCCCAGGCTACTGAGGGTCTGGTGGAAGACACCCAACTGGAACACCTTCCCTGGACTGTGATCTGCACAAGGAACCAAATTCTCTTATGTCAAGGCACTAAGATGTCTAGATTTGTCTGTTAGAGTAGCTAGAATTATTTGAACTAATACAGTTCTCCTTGGGAAACGCTCTCTAAACACAATTCCTCTCTACCAAGAGGAATTGATATGTTTGAGTGACACCAAGTTCAAGGTTATGTTCCCTGACAACTACTAAGAGTGCAAATATTCTCTGTTGCAGGGAAGTGGGTAGGTGTAAAACCTTATGTTTTAATAGTCACCCAAGGTGGGAATAAGATGAACACACTCTTGTCAAAATTGTGTTACCTTACAAGAACTCCTGCCTGAATAGAAAGCTCTTGTATCTCCTTTTGGAGATAAGCCAGGATGTTCCTGTGTGTAAGACCAAGATTCTCCTCAGAAAGTCACTTTGGATCTGCCTTAGCTCACAGAGAAAATGGTAACCAAGGCCACACGATTTCATACAGTGTAATCTGCTATAGTAATTTGAAGCTGAAAAAAATTTAAACAGCTATATAACCTTTTGACTGCTGCAGCCCTTATAAACAAAACAGAACTTGGACAGTCAACTTGGCCAAGTCTCCTTCTCACTCTGGGCTTTAGTTTGCAGGCATGACCAATGACAACTGTATGTGGTGGGCCAGAATTACAATTTATAATCTATGTGTACAACACCAAACAAAAACTCTCTGCAGCACACATCTGTAGCATGTCGATAGGAACTATAATTCTGTCCCCATTGTTCTTACATGGTGTAAGCACTAAGCACCAGCTATGGTGGCAGAACAAACATTTCCAGGTGCCACACACATCACACAAGGCAGTTGGTGGTTTAGTTGCCAAGTCATGTCCGGCTCTTGCGGCCCCATGGACTGTAGCCCACCCAGCTCTTTTGTCCATGGGATTTCCCAGGCAAGAATTCTGGAGTGGCTTGCCATTTCCTTCTCTACAGGATCTTCCCAACCCAGGGGCTTCCCAACCATGATTCCTGCATTACAGGGAAATTCTTTACCACAAGCCATCTGGGAAGTCCATCATATAAGGTGAAACACTTGTAATATTTATGGGCCAGATCCTGGGGGACAAAGCCAGGAGGAAAAGGTAGTCCTGATTCTCCTGGAGAAGAACTGCAGGTCTGAAGATGCACTCAGAGATCATGGGGGCTGGGTGGTTATGTCACCATCACATTAGATATTGTGGGAAGATCCAGGTTTGTGAGCCTGGATGGTGCGCATGGCGACTTTCTTCCTGATGGGTTTTCAGTGATGAGTCATCTGCAGAGCTTGGTGATTTGCCCAGGAATGAGCTCATAAGGGCTCCAGATTAGTGACCAGACCAACAGCATTGAAAGAACCAAGTGCTGAGACAGGTCTGGGCTCCTCGCTGGGCCAGTGCTCCCATGGTGTGGCCTGTGTAGCTGATGTCCACTCAAGGGACACAGATACCGTGAATTTCCAACTTCACACAGGCTGCATTGGACCTGGCTCCTTGTGCCTATAGCAGGTAAAGCCAAACTCTGGCTAAAGGGGAAAAATTCACAATGAAGAACCCAGATCTGATTTATTTATTTACTGTCATTTGATGTCTTGGGCTTCCTTGGTGACTCAGATGGTAAAGAATCTGCCTGCAATGCAGGAGGGTTCAATTCCTAGGTTGGGAAGACCCCCTGTAGAAGGGAACTGCTACCCACTCCAGTATTCTGGCCTGGAGAATTCCTTGGACAGAGGAGCCTGACCTGTTTACAATCTGTGGGGTTGCAAAGAATCGGATATGAATGAGTGACTTTCACTTCACTTTAATGTCTTAAATCATCCTGGAATCGAGCCCTACCATTTTGCTTTTCCAAAAAGGTGAAGGGAGAATATGAGAAGATGTTCCCTCACTGTAGAGGTTGGGTGGCTGCAAAACTTGAGTCCTGGGGGCTGTGGGATCTGTAATCCAAGTGCCTTTTACCCAAACCCAGGCTGTGACTGGGGGCTGCTGTGAGACAGAGGGCCTTTGTCAGTTCATAATTCACTGATTGTCCATCTATCCTTCTCTGCTGGCAGGACCATGGAGACACATGTGTCCAATTATGAGGATGCTCCAGAAAGTTTCCAGGCAGTGCCTGTAAAACTTTCCATGTGCCTATGAAACACCTGGGCATCAAGATTCTGCCTTTCTTTCTTTTTATAAAAAAAAAATCTATTTATTTACTTATTGGCTGTGCTGGATCTTCCCTATTGCGTGGGCTTTTCTCTAGTTGTGGCAAGCAAGGGCTTTTGCAGTACATGGACTTCTCATTGCGGTGGCTTCTCTTGTTACAGAGCACAGGCTCTAGGTACTTGGGCTTCAGTAGTTGCAGCACATGGGCTCAGTAGTTGTGGTTCCCAGGCTCTGGAGCACAGCCTCAGTAGTTGTGGCGCAGGGGCTTAGTTGTTCCATGGTATATGGGATCCTCCTGGATCAAGGATTGAACCCACGTATCCTGCATTGACAGGCAGATTCTTTACCACTGACCACCAGGGAAGCCCCAAGATCCTACATTTCTAACTAACCTCCTGGTGAGGTTGATGGTGCCTGGAGGACCCCACCTGAGAAGGAGGGTCCGGGGGTCATGCCATGTGTGGAGTGATATTTGGACAAGCAGTGCTTCTGTGTAGCTCCCTAAAGCCTGCCATGGAGGCTGGAAGAATCTGTGATGAGAAGGGTCTAAGCGTGGTCTCAGGAAAAAGAAAATATCCAGGAGGATGCTTGCCCGGGGCCTGCGAAGAGCACCCCTCCTGGGCCTCCATCTACTTACCTTGACTTTGGGCTTCCCATCTTTGCTTTTACAAATTAGGAAAAAGTGAAAGTGTTAGTAGCTCAGTCAGCTCTCTGTGACACCCTGGACTGTGAGCCACCAGGCTCCTCAGTCCATGTAATTCTCCAGGCAAGAATACTGGAGTGGGTTGCCATTCCCTTCTCAAGGGGATCTTCCCCACCCAGGAATCGAACTGGGTCTGCATTGCAGGCAGATTGTTTACCTTCTGAGCCACCAGGGAAGCCCTGGAGGGGCCTCATTATACCTCACATCTGAGCAAGGCATTTAGACCAATCTGAGAATACAAGCAAACTGGCATAAGGCATCTGATGGAAAGCCCAGGTGCAGGATAGGGGGCTGGAGTATATCCTCAGCCCTTTGCTCCCTACCAGGCATCTCAGGTCAAAGCCTAGCTCAGCCTGGTCCTCCCCATCCTCCTGGGATGCAGAGGAGGAGGAGGCCTCCACTCTTGAAGAGGCTTGGCTTCTTGCGTCCTGACACGTGCATGTTTTCTGTTTTATAGGAAGAAATGTGTCTTGGCTGGAGGCCCACGTTTCGTTCCAGCACATCCTTTTTACCAAAAGAGCCGTCCCTGGAGCTGCCAACAGTGTTTACAAGAAAGCCATCCAACAATACTTTGGATCTGGGAGCGTGGCCTGACCACAGACGTGGCCTTCCCTGCCCTGAGAACCATCCATCAGGAAGCCTGGCACATGGTATAGTGTCTTTATTTCTACTCCAAAATGTAAAAAATGTAAAGCTGGTTTCTTTCTTTTATTTTTCCAGCTGGGAAAACTCCTGTCAGTGGATGCAGTGTCCTTTCCAGATTCAATATTATGCAAACTGCATATCGGCAAATGGAGTAAAAGTGTGATGTTTCTGGCAGGTGACCTTGGTTAAGTCCTATCGAACCATGGGTTTTAGTTTCCAGGCGTGCAGAGTGTTAATATGAGTGTGATGGGTCTGGGCTGGCTTCAGTTCTGCACTTCTACAGAGTGTAGGATGCTTCTGTGTGATGCCGGGTCCCAACAAGCTCCCGTGGCAATAACTCAGGGAGATTAAGTGCCTTTTAAATGTTCCCTTCTAAGAAGATGAGGAAACAGATTTAAGGGGATTAGACTGTTCTATTGAAAGGTGGGCAGAGAGTAAGTGGAAAAGCTAGCATTTAGACCTAGGCCGTCTTTTCAGAAATCCCATACTGTCTTTTTTTGCAAAAATGGCATCGTGCTTCCACAAACACCTGTGCATTCTGAAACCAACCCCACAAACAAACAAAACCAAGGGACAAGGAGCACCCAAAGTGTCCATCATCAAAGCCAGAAATGAAATTTTTGTCCATCTCTCCTCCATGTATCACCTCCCCTTCCCTGGCTGGTTGAATGTTTTCTCCTGTAGCTTCTGTCCTCTTTGTTTGTAATGAGGTAATAGTAGGGGCAGGGCAGGTGAGAAGCTGCCCATATCCTCTTTTGGGTGAGCTGTATTTCCCACACTGTTTGGGTTTTTTTTGCGGGGGAGGAGGGGGGTGCACAAGCAGAAATTGGCATGTCCTATGCTGGTTTACAATGAAGCAAGAGTCCCTTCTCGCCATTAACTACCCCATGGAGTTTGGTGTCACAGAAACAGTTGCTCAGGCAGACTAGGTTCAGTTGCTACCAAATACACTTGAAGTCTCAGAATTACTGAGAACAAAGATTTGGAGCTATGCTCTCTGGATCCCTGATAAATCAGGCGTGTCTGTCCATATTGTTTCAAATGGGAGATGAGTTCTCAGGTGTTCAGAGGAAATGGCCCTGTACCCAGTTTCATGTCCCCAACCAGGGTCCCTGGTGCCTGGGATGCCGTATTGCTGAGCAGATGGCAGTGTCATGGGCATGCTTCTTGTGGAGAAAAGATGGAGATAAAACTGATACCCCCTCATGTTGACAGCTTTGGAAAGTCTCTGCCAGCTCTTCCAGAGAAGTTGCTGGGGTGGGAGGTCAATTAGGGCACAGGAGGAACAACCCAGGCCAGAGCTTCATGTGTTCAGCAGGTTGTGGATAAATTGGTTATCTGTGATCCGATTTCTAGCACCTAGCATATATCTGATATTTCATGTGGGTTTTGATTATTTTTTTAATTTTTAAAAATTAGAGTATAATTGCTTTACAGTGTTGTGTTAGTTTCTGCTGTACAACAGTGTGAATCAGTTATAAGTATATATGTATCCCCTCCCTCTTGAGGGTTTTTATTACTGACTTGAGGAAGTGTTCAAATATTTCCTCTTTCTAGAGTCTTATCAACTCCATTCTTCCAAGTGGGAAAGTGGAGAAATAAATCAACCAAAATATTCTTTGACCAATCACTGTGCCCATTCAGTGATTGGATGTTCCAAGAAAATCCCAGGTAATGCCTCTGGAGGGTTATTGTCAGCCTCACTGTTTTTCTTCTCCCTCTCTCACTCTCAACCCTTCTGAAATACAGGATAGGGACCCTCATAACAGAATTATGCCAATGAATGTATTTTATAAGTGGTTAATATGTGCAGCTGGTAAACTTACTTTCCTCACTGCACTGCCAAAGTTTGTGGTCTTTTGCACCTTTTTCTGTGGCTTACCATGGCAAAATATGTGGTGGATGTGCCTCACTCTGCTGTATGTTAGCTGCTTGGAGATAGATGGCTTTTCCACTCTGTGTCCATGCCTCTCCCATGCACACAGCATGTGGCAGACAGATTCTGAGGTAAATGACCCTCCATGGTCCCTGTCGCCTATTCATGTCCTGTATAATACCTTCCCTGTGAGTGTGGGGGGACCAGACTAGCTTCCAACCAATTGAATATGGCAAAAGTGATGAATGTCATCCTTATGATGACATCGCATTATACCAGACTTCATCTTACTAGTGAATTCATTCACTCTTTTGATCAGGTAAATGGTCATGTTGAGAAAGTCCACGTGGGCTTCTCTGTGTGGTGGGTGATCTCTAAGAGCTCAGGGCAGCCTCCAACCATTAACCAGCAAAAATTGGGGCTCTCAGTCCTACAGCCACGGGAAAGAAATTCTTCTAGTAATCTGAGTGAGTGTGGAGTCAGGTTCTTCCCCAGTCGAGCTTTTGGATGAGAACACTGCCTGGCTAAAACCTCAAATGCAGCCTTATGAGATCCTGTGCAGAAGACTCAGCTAAGCCACACCCAGACTCTTGACCTGCAGCAGTAGTCAGATAAGAAATGTATACTGTTTAAAGTTGCCAAGTTTGTGATAGTCTGTTATGCAGTTGTTAAAAATGGATACCTCACACTCAGAATTTCCTGGCCACGTGCATTGTAAGAACAATTCAGTGCTGTTCCTCTAAAATCTCCTGTCTGTCATCTGAGACATGACTTCTGTGTGCTCTTGAAAATGAGAAACTAGGTGATTTCCTGGAGAGTAACAACAAATACCTGGACTTAGGTTGATAGTTGTTAAGATCTGTGTCTATAGCTGATGTCCTTCCTGAATTCCAGACCCTAATGCCTGCTCATATATCTTTACTTGGTAGTTACCCTTCAAAATAAAAATGTCCCAAACTCAACTCTTCATCCTCCAAATTTTCTACTTCTCCACTGTCAGATATGCAGACGACACCACCCTTATGGCAGAAAGTGAAGAACTAAAGAGCCTCTTGATGAAAGTGAAAGAAGAGAGTGAAAAAGTTGGCTCAAAGCTCAACATTCAGAAAACTAAGATCATGGCATCTGGTCCCATCACTTCATGGCAAATAGATGGGGAAACAGTGGAAACAGTGGCTGACTTTATTTTTTGGGGTTCCAAAATCACTGTAGATGGTGACTGCAGCCATGAAATTAAAAGACGTTTACTCCTTGGAAGAAAAGTTATGACCAACCTAGACAGCATATTAAAAAGCAGAGACATTACTTTGACAACAAAGGTCCATCTTGTCAAGGCTATGGTTTTTCCAGTAGTCATGTATGGATGTGAGAGTTGGACTATAAAGAAAGCTGAGCACCGAAGAATTGATGCTTTTGAACTGTGGTGTTGGAGAAGACTCTTGAGAGTCCCTTGGACTGCAAGGAGATAAGTCCTGTGTATTCATTGGAAGGACTGATGCTGAAGCTGAAACTCCAATCCTTTGGCCACCTGATGCGAAGAGCTGACTCATTGGAAAAGACCCTGACGCTGGGAAGGATTGGGGGCAGGAAGAGAAGGGGACCTCAGAGGATGAGATGGTTGGATGGCATCACTGACTCAATGGAGATGAGTTTGAGTAAACTCCGGGAGTTGGTGATAGACAGGGAGGCCTGGCGTGCTGCAGTCCATGGGGTTGCAAAGAGTCGGACACGACTGAGTGACTGAACTGAATTGAATGCAGTGCTTGGATGATTAAGCAAAGAAACATCATGATAGGAAACCTAAGATGGAGCCAGAAGCAAGGTCATTGCTGAACCTGTATGCTGTGAGCTCTACCATATTTGATGGATGTGGATATTGGGTCCTCAGGAGCCACTGCAGACTAGCAGTCTGGTGAGTCCTGCAACTTGTTTAGTTATGGGACAAGCTGGGCACCAGTGCAGACCAGTGTTCTCTGAGAACATCTTTGCTTCTTCCCTAAACGGTTGTCAAAGGAGAAGCTAAAACCACTTTAAATTATTTGTTTATAAAAATGTCTTACATTTTATGTGCAATTTATTCTTGAGTATATTATATATTTTGTGGACATTTGAGATTTATTTTCCCATTTTATTCTCTGTCTGATGCTGGCATAGAAAGTAGTCATTAATTTCTAAATAATTATTTTTAAAAATGTCTAATAACTTCTCATCTACACAGTCATCTAATCCTCAAACGGTAATAAGTGCACCTTCTTATTTCTTGTGGCTAAAGATTTTTTTCTTTTCTTTTACTGTATTACACTGTCTAGAAGAGCACCACCCAATAGAAATATAACACTTGGTAAAAGAAAGTAAACAGAAACATGAAAAATTATTTCAATAATATATTTTTTATTTTCTAAAAAAAAATTTGTTGGGGTATAGTTGATTTACAATGTTGCATTAGTTTCAGATGTACAGCAAAGTGACTCTGTTACGTGTACATCCACCTTTTTTTGATTCTTTTCCAACATAGACTGATAGACTATTGAGTAGAGATCCCTGTGCTTACTAAGTCCTTATTAGTGATCTATTTACATATATTAGTGTATATATGTCAATCCCAATCTCCCAATTTATCCCTCCCCTCTTACCCTTACCCCTTCATAATCATAAATTCATTTTCTACATCTGTAACTCTTTCTATTTTGTATTAGATAAGTTCATTTGTACCCCTTTTCTCAGATTCTACATATAAGTGATGTCACATGATACTTGTCTTCTCTCTCTGACTTACTTCGTTCAAGTAGTATGACAATCTAGGTCTGTCTATGTTGCTGCAAATGGCATTATTTCATCCTTTTTATGGCTAATATTCCATTGTGTAAGAATGGCTAATTATCCATTCTTCCGTTGATGGTCATTTAGGTTGCTTTCATGTCCTGGCTATTGTATTGTAAATAGTGCTTCAGTGAACACTGGGGTGCATACATCTTTTCAAATTATGTTTTTTTATGGATATATGCCCAGGACTGGGATTGTGGATCATATGGTAGTTCTATTTTTAGTTTTTTAAGGCACCTCCATACAGTTCTCCATAGTGACTGTCCTGGTTTACATTTCCACCAACAGTGTAGGAGGGTTCCTTTTCTCCACACCCTCTCCAGCATTCATTGTTAGTAGATTTTTTATGATGGCCATTTCTGACCAGTATGGAGTGATACATCATTGTAGTTTTGATTTGCATTTCTCTAATAATTAGTGATTTTAGCATCTCCTCATGTGCTTTTTAACCATCTATGTATGTTCTTTGGAGAAATGTCTACTTAAAACTTCCACCCATTTTAATTGGGCTGTTTAGGGTTTTTTTTGTTGTTGTTCTTAAACAGCGTGAGCTATTTCTGTATTTTAGAGATTAATTTCCTGTCAGTTTCTTCAACCCAGAATAAAATTTCAACCTAAACAAATATAAAAATTAAAAATTAGATATTTTACACTCCTTAAAAAATACTAAGTTTTCAAATTCTGGCATGTATTTTATAGTTACAAAACACTTCAATTCAGATGAACTCCATTTCAAGTGCTCAGTAACCATACATGGCTAATGGCTGTCATTTTGGATAGGTCTAGAACTTCTAGAATATGATAAACAGTGACCACAGTTGCAAGCGGCCTTGTCTTATTATTTCCAGTTGAACGGGAATGTCATTTACTTATAACTATCTATTATTGCCATTTGGCTTGGGGTTCCCTGGTTGCTCACTGGTAAAGAATCTGCCTGTGACTCAGCGGAAGTGAATTCAATACCTGAATTAGGAAGATGCCCTGGAGGAGGGTGTGGCAACCCACTCCAGTATTCTTGCCAGGAAAATCCCACGGACAGAAGAGCCTGCTGGGCTAGTCTATGGGGTCGAAAAGAGTTGGACATGACTGAAGTGACATCACACATTGCTGTTTGGCTTGGGATGATTTTTTTTTTATCATATCAAGAACAATCTTCCACTGCTAGCTTATGAAATATTTTTGTTGTGGTGGTTAGTAATATACATTAGAAATGCTATTGAACTCACTTCCTCATTTTTTAAGAAGCTATGTTATTTTTTCTCCTTTGGTTTAGTGATACGCTGTTTTAAATTTCCCCCTAATATTTAGCTATCTCTGCATTCCTGAAATAATCATTACTTAGTGATGGAACACACTTCCTTTTACTTGGCAGGATTTGGTTTGCTTTGGTTTTAGGTTTGCTTTGGTTTCGGGTCATCTTGTGTTTCACAAAGTCAGACTTTCCCTTGAAAAATAGAATGACTAATAATAGTAGACAGGCACAGGTAGGCCTTGGACTGAGTGAGAGAAGGACCGCTTTTTCTCCTGAGGGCCAGGAAGCTGAGTGTGTGGGGCAGGATGTCCAGGTAGGGTGTGCGGCTGAGTCTGGAGGCTCTTGGACTCAGTCACCTGGGCCCCGTGCAAGTTCCTTAGGGAAAGTAACGAGTGCAGGAGGAACATACCACATAAAGGAATGGCAGCCTTGGGAGCTCAGTGTTGAATGACGTGGAACCACAGCTGCAAACATCATGCTAGGATAGAGCTGTGTCCCCTTCCTTCTCTGCATCCTGAAAAGTCCTGGGGGACTAGCCTGGGTGGTGCATGCCTCATGCACCTCCATACTTGTGACAGTGGCCCAGGAGCATGAACCAACTGGTATACCAGAACTGCTGGTATCTGGACCATTGATGAGCTCTGGTCCATGGGCAAGGATAACCTATGTTTCTGGGTCACATGCTTTCAACAAATTCTATATCTGTGTGATCTGAGAATAATAGCAGTACACTTGGCCCTCTGGTGGACTGGTCAGATTTCCTAGCACCTTTTCTGTAAACTAGTAACCAGGACTCTTTGCACAAAGTAAGTATCCTTAAGCTTCTTGGAATTTTCATGAATGTAGTGCCCAGAGAGAAAGAAGAGAGATATTTTTATCATGAGGGGATGAATACTTAGTAATGATTCAAACTTGACTGTTAAAACATGACTGTATTAGTTTGCTAGGGCTGTCAGAACAAATTCCACAGACTGGGTAGATTGAACAACAGAAATTTATCTTACAGTTGTGTAGGTTAGAAGTCCCAGACTCAGGTGTTGGCAGAGCTGATTTCTCTCCTTGGCTTGTAGTTGGCTGCCTCCCCACTGTGTCCTCATGCAGACTTTACTCTGTGTGTCTCTGTTTCACACTTTCTCATCTTATACTGGGTTGGCCAGAAAATTCATTTGGGATTTTCATAAGACATGATGGAAAATCCTAAATAAACTTTTTGGCCAGCCCAGTACTTATCAGGACACCAGTCATCTTGGATCAAGGCCCACTCTTGTAACCTTATTTTAACTTAATTACCTCTTTAAAAGACCCTGTGTCCAAATACAGTCGAATTCTTAGGTACTGAGGGTTCCAACATATGAATTTGGAGGGACACATCAGTATATAACAAGACTATATATTTTTTTAATCACCAAGTTGAAAAAATAAAAAATATCATTTATCAAAGCCTTTGGCTTCCATAGTCAAATGAAATCAGACTGTAGTTTTCTTTTTGAGTGAATTCTCCTTTGCCAAAGGTTAGATCAGTGTTAACAAATGTCTTCAAATAGTTGAGAAACTTTCATCTTTTTTAATATGCTGTGTACTAGTTTGTACAGGTGCACAAGGCCTGCTCTGAAACCCTTGGGACCAGATATATTTCAGAATTCAGAACCTTTGGTTTTTTAGAAAGGTGATAAATGACATATACCATGTATTACAGGTCGCACCCAGTGGGATCTGGGATATCAGGGCATAATAAAGCACATGTATACGTCTACTTCATACCATGACATGAAAACAGTAATTGGAATGATTATTATATACATGTATATATATGTATATATAGATATATGAATTCAGGTCAAGTTTAACATTAACTGAGTTCCAGTCAAGTTTTGTCTTCAGATGTTTTATAAAATACACTACAGAGTGTTTGGAATTTTAGAACTGTAAATAAGGGATTGTGGGTCTGAGTACCATTGGGATTGTATCATTTCCCTGAGAACTTTAAAATTTTACCTGAATGCAGCTTGCTTAAATATATAAACATATATGCATGTGTGCAAAGTTGCTTCAATCATGTCTGACTCTTTGTGACCCTATGGACTTTAGCCCACCAGGGTCCCCTGTCCATGGGATTCTCCAGGGAAGAATACTGAGAGTGGGTTGCCATGCCCTCCTCCAGGGGATCTTCCTGACCCAGGGGTCAAACCCATGTCTCTTATGTCTCCTGCACTGGCAGGTGGGTTCTTTACCACTCATGCCACCTCAGAAGCCATTATATATTTATATGCATGTGTGTATATATATATACACAGCTGGTAAAGAATCTGCCTGCAATGCAGGAGACCTGGTTTGCTCCCTGGGTTGGGAAGATCCACTGGAGAAAGGAAAGGCTGCCCACTCCAATATTCTGGCCTGGAGAATTCTATGGACTGTATAGTCCATGGGGTCGCAAAGAGTCAGACACGACTGTGCGACTTTCACATAAATACATATAATCTATCTATCTATCTATCTATATATACACATACATATATATATAGTCTATTGAATGCTTTAAGGTTTGCCTATAATTATTGAACTACTTGGGCTGTTTGTTTAATGAATCAATTTTGGTGATTTATAGATTTTCTAGAAACTCTCCTCCTACTGATTTTCAAATATACTAACAGGGCTGACATAGTACTCATTTAGCTCTTAAAAAAGTAAACTTCATATTTATGGTTAAATCACATTTTTATTCTTAACCATGTTCCACTTAATTGTATCCACTATTTATTTTTGTGCTTCTTTTAAGTCAGTACTTGGAATAATTTACTCCTTGTTGTAGATTTCTTTCTAAAAAACACAGTTTGTAATATTATCTTTATCACATTCTTATACAGCCTTTCCTCCTACTATTATTTTCTCTTTCTGACACCTTGAGGTAGATGCTTAATTTCTCTATTTTATTTCTTTATGAAGCAAGTAAACTGAATCGCAGAGTTTTTCTCTGAGTGCTGCTTCAGTCTCATTCCGTCCTTGGGTATGTAGCTGAGGAAGCAGGCTTGACTAACTCTGAGGCCAGTGGCTCCATGCTTTCCTGATCCTGCTGCTGCTAAGTCGCTTCAGTCGTGTCTGACTCTGTGCGACCTCATAGACGGCCGCCCACCAGCCTCCTCCATCCGTGGGATTTTCCAGGCCAGAGTACCGGAGCGGGTTGCCATTGCCTTCTCCTGTCTCTCCCTCGAAACTGCCCTCCTCAAAACTTGCCGCTATTGATCTCCCTTTTCTTTCCTGTTCGTTCATCCTCTTACTCTGTGACTCTTTCCATTGGCCTTTTCTTTTAAACAAAAGTAACAGAATCTCATTCTCTCCTATTAAAAGCCCAAAGAAGCCAAAGCCTTCTCTTGAACCCGTCCTCCCTACTTCTGCAGCCGAACTGTCAGGAGATGTGAGCACAGTGATTGGTTTGGTTGCTCCTGAAGGTGGGACGCCTGCAGGGATCACAGGGTCTAATGAGTGACAGTGGCCGTGGTAGCTGAAGTGGGGAGAAGTCAGTGAGATGAAGAGGATGAGATGAAGAAATCAAGGAACCTAGGGCCCAGAGGGAGTGGGCATAATGCATCACACAATCAGCAGAAGCAGTGGATGTTTTCCATTTGGTTTGTCTTCTAGGAAAGCATGTGTGTGTTAGTGGCTCAGTTGTGTCTGACTCTTTGTGACCCCTTGGACTGTAGGCCACCAGGCTCCTCTGTCCATGGAATTCTCCTGGCAAGATTACTGGAGTGGGTTGCCATTCCCTCCTCCAGGGGATCTTCCCAACCCAGGGATCGAACCTGGGTCTCCTGCATTGCAGGCAGATTCTTTACTGTCTGAGCCACCAGGGAACCCCTTAGGAACACATGGTGTGTCTTAATTCTCCTCTCTTATTTTCTGTTTTCTCTTTTTCCCCCTTCTTGTTGAAGGGGTGGTGTTGTTTTGTTGTTGTTTTTTGCTATTTTCTTGCTTCTTCCATGTGGTTTGCTTTCTTATTTCCTCTTGGCAGTTTCTGTGAGCTATAAAGCCTTTTACATTCTATTCGTGGTTACATTAAATAGCTTATATGTCACTTACTATCAGTGCCAGGTGTATCTATGAATGTCTCTCTGTTGTCTAAGATGAAGAGAGATGCTTATTTTTAACGCTACCCTCCTCTCTTCTGTTTCCCCTGCGCCTGGCCTTCTATCCCCACTCTGGGCTTGTGCTGATAAACTTACTTTTGACTGAATTTCTTACAGTTAAATTGATTTTTTTTAACATTATGTATATTCTACTGGAAGGACTAACAATGACATTTGCATTTTGTTTTGTGACCGCATTTGTAAAAGTAACTCATTATATAGATTTGCTTTTTAGTGTAAATTCTTTTAGTGCCTCCAGTTGAAAGGCAGGAAGGAGAGGGCTGGTGAGAAAACATTAGATGATATTCTGGGTGAGAGACCTGGCTTCAGCCCACAGTTAAGCCTGTTGGGTGCTCACTGGGGACTTGGGAACGATTTCTTCTTTCATCTCATCCCCCATCCTTGACCACTTCACTTATTCTGTCTGCAATGATAATGGACCTGCCTATAGGACCAGAGGTCAAAAATGATACCACTATTGGATGGCTTTCCTGGATTTTAGCCACATCAGACATCTTTTCTGAGAGGCAGAGCCCCATGGAAGTTCTCTGGCTCTCTTGCTCTGGGTTTCCTTCCTGCCCTTTTTTGTTGTTGTACTATATAAACCATAATACCCTTCCAATGTAGCTTTGGGCTTACATATTTGGCCTATGGGTGTAGTTTGTCAAAGGTCAAACATTTTCCTGGGAGCATTCAGGTATCTTTCCCACCTTTCATAGGGTTGATACATGTTTGAGAAATTTCCCAGAAACAATCTGCAGATGGGAGGTTGGCAGTGCTCTGGGTAGGGATTTCAGAGCTGTGGACACAGAAGTGATAGCCAACATCCTACATTGTCTCCATCCCAGTGGTAACCCTGCTGGTTGCAGTCCTTGTAGAGGACCCAGCAAATGTATGGATGTACCAGATACTAAAGACATTCAGATGCTTCCAAGGGATGCCATCCGGGCCTCCATCCAAGTGTGACTGTGTTGATGAACTCCTCTCATTCAGTCCTGAAGGCTTCTTGGAGGGTAAAGCAGCACTTTATTTTTCTCCAGAGAAAGGACTTGAGCCACAGGACATAAACTCGAGTTCATATTTGGCTCACTACATGTTAATGTTTGAGTTGTTTTCAAGAATTTAAGAAAACTTATAGGCTTGGATCCATTGAGATTGATTCACTAGCTTGGGGTCCTTCATTTTTACTCTTTGTGCTGAGAGAGAGAGAGAGAGAGAGAGTGTGTGTGTGTGTGTGTGCATGGCATTTCTTTTTCATGAACTCATGCCTGCTATTTAACTTAGAGTTGGCGGCTGCATCTTAGAGCAATGCACTTTTAGGTATGGTCCGCAGACGAGCAGCATCAGCACCACTGGGGAGCTCGTTTGACACGCATATTCTCAAGTGCCATGAATGAGAAACTGAGGGTGGTGCCCAGCAATCTGTGTTTTAACAAGTCCCCCAGGGGACATTGAATAAAGGGAACCACTGTCTTAAAGATAATCCTCTCTACCTTTCTCAGCTTGCACTTGAGGTACTAAGACTCCCCCAGAGGGAGAGTGATTTACCCAAGATCCCATGTAGGGTCAGTGGCAGACCAGGGATTAGAACCCACGTGTTATACATGAAGACAGCTGACATCACAACTGGAATACAAGAGGTATTCAGTAACTTGATTTTCCTTCCTCTTGCTTCTGCCCCTGCCTAGGAGCAGCAGGACATTATCAGCTAGTGATGCACTGCTGTCTCTTAGTTCTTGTCTCTCTTTCTCCCTTTAATTCAGACAGAACCCAGAGGAAGGTCCCCACACATGCTGTTAACTCACTGTTCATCCAGGACGAGCCGCCTTGCCTGTGTCCCCATTGCGTTGGTGAAGAAGTGAAGGATTGGCCGGCCTCCCTAAGATCCCTTCCAGTTCTGACTTCCTAGGGCTTCATGGCAGGCTCTGACACACACGTTTCCCTGGTCGGCTATCAGCGGCCATCTGGCAATTAGCAGTCTCTGAGGCAGCTAATCCCACTCTGAGCTGGATTAAAGCTGAAGTTTAAAACATGGAGATAGGCAGGTGATTTATGTTTGAGTCTTTGGGTCCTGCTGTCCCTGGCAGCCCAGTGATGGAGGACAGAAAAGCTGATTTGCTCCCTTATCTATCTCAGGAGGCTTAGCGAAGCCAGATCAGCTTTCCAGGGGGACAACCTGAGCTGGGGGGTGTGCTGGGCTGCAAGAGGTGCCGGGGGAGCTCTGAGAGCCCAGCCCTTAGCCATCAGGGCACGGCCGGGCTGGCCGGAAGAGACTGGAGAGAGCCAATTTCTGTGCTCAGTGCTGTGTTGCTAGAAGCAGGTGCGATGGGGGACCCGGGGGACAAAGGCCAGATCATTTTGAACCAGGACTCCCAGATGCCATCAAGCGCCCTGGAGTGACAGCCGACAAGCCCTCCGGCTCCGATGGGGGTGCCCTCTCATTAGGCAACATGGTCAGAAACCAAACCCATGTGTTTGTTCACAGCCTGAGGAGATAATTAACTTATCTCCACAGAGGGACTTGATTACATCCCTAGCATGATCAGAATGAGAAATCTGAACCTGGAAATGCTGGTGGTGGTGGGATGTATTCGCAATGGTTGGCTAAGGAGCCATTTGTTCAGAAATTGGCCAAGTAATCAGACAAATGCCTCTTTTCCTAATTGTGGATAGGAATCAGCTAGTATGGCCGAGCCAGAGACTCACACCTGAGATAATCCATTACTTAAGGTGAGCATGCCTCCAAATATGTTAAGATGATCTAAAAACAGTCCACATAACTTGAGTTTAAAAACAAGTTGTGCCTGTTGTGAATTTTGTACAGAACTGGGCGCAGAGGAGCATGATTTGCTGCCTGTGTTTCATGGCTGGCTTGCTAATACTGTCAGGAATTACCTTTCACAAATATTTACTCAGGGTAGATATCTTATTGAGCACCTACTGCACACAGCTCTGTGCCAGGTGCTGAGGAGCTGAAGCAGACAGGCTCTCTGTCCTTGAGACGTTTACTACTTGTCTTAACACAAAAGTTTTATCCAGTATCCTTGAACCCTGAATTGTGCGATTTTTTTCTGTAAGGGCCATGGATATTCCACTGATGGAGTGGACTGGAAACTAACAGCTGAAACTTCCTAAGAGCTCACCTGTACTAAACATGGTGCTTAGCATCAGCCCACTTGATTCTCACACCATTTTATAAAGGAGCTGCTACTATAATCTCTGTTTTATATACAAAGAAGGGCTTCCCTGGTGGCTAAGATGGTAAAGAATCTGCCTGCAATGCAGGACACCTGCGTTCAATCCTTGGGTTGGGAAAATCCCCTGGAGAAGGGAATTGCTACCCACTTCAGTATTCTTGCCTGGGTAAATCCATAGATGGAGGACCTTGATGGACTGCAGTCCATGGAGTCAAAGAGTCGGACATGACTGAACAACTAAGCACCTCATACAAAGAAAACTGTGGCAGAGAGGTTAAGGACCTCCATCACAATGGTGAGAGTCAGACCCAGGAGGTGCACCCAGATTTGTGGGTTTGCAGAGCCCATGCTTTTAACGTTGAGGCTGTAGAGAGATTGGTTTACAAAGTCTGCCCCTCTATCTTTAATCTCTCCTCTGCCACACCCACCCTGTGGAACTCCTCCCTACACACTGGTTTCTTGTAGTTACTAGAGCCCACCGAGTGGCTTCCTGTCAAGTTTTTATCCCTGCATCAAATGCTCTTGTCTTCTCTGCATAACTTTCTGTTTCCCCTTATTCAAATCTCTGATTAAATATCCATTCCTTACAGAGAGCTCCCTTTAGCCATCTGATCTCAAATCACCCTCCCCACCTTCTTTCTTGAATCTTTTCTTCTATTTTGTTTTCATAGCATTTTACCTTTATCTGAAATTATTTGTACATTTGTTCACCTATTTGTAGTCTGATGCTCTCACCAGATGGTAGGATGATACAGAATTCTTGGATCTTGCAGTTCTTGAAGCCCTTTCCTATGGGATTTTCCAACGATTTGGTGGGATAGGCAGTTTAGGTGCTTTTATTCCTAGTTATTTCCCAAGGATGCTGAACTTCGGAGATCAGAATTGATTTATTCAAGGTCACATCACATCTATGGCAGAGATAAAATTATACCATGGATGGGCCTTCTGATGCCTGGTTCATTGCTCTTTTCTCTGCACTGAGAAGGATCCATTTCATGTGACAAGCAGTAACCAATCTCCAGGGCCCTGGAAAGAAGAAAGTCACTGAATTAACTGATAACACTGAATTAAAGTTTTTCATGGGTTCTTTCACCAACTCTCCTCCTCCAACATATCATGTCAAGTGGAACAAAGTAAGATAGCCCCAGTTGATAAGAACTTTGATCTGGAGATTTGAGACAGCGCTTGATGAAAAAAGAAAGTATAGACAATTTTATTAATTAGTCTGTATGCCTATCTCAGTCCACAGAGTTTCAATTTGGCTACAAAAAATACCTAATAAGATAAGATGCATAGATAAGAAATTGGAGCCAAAGAAGAAAGCAAAACAAGTTGGAAACAGTAAATGAGACTCCAAAATGCAAATTTAAAAGGCTAATCACCATGAACTACACACCATTTAAGTTCTAAGTTTTCTAGCAGGTATTGTCAAAAGGAAAAACTTGGTTGGTTACATAATTCAAAATGTCTTTGCATAAAAACAAAAAAAAATGACTTAGGAGGAAAACAGCCATTCTATTTTCTAAATTGGAGGTTAATTTCTCTTGAAAGAAGAGCATCTAGTACAGTATTTTTCAACTTTTCTAAACCTGTGACCTGTTTGATAGCAATAGCAATCTCAGCCTTCTGTTGTGAATTATTGATGCACAGAAAATGGGTGCTATGTTGTCCATAGCACCACCAACTTGGAAGATTTTGTGATCTTTACTTTCTATGGGTGCATGCTAAGTTGTTTCAGTCATGTCTGACTCTGTGCTACACTATGGACTGTAGCCCACCAGGGTCCTCTGTCAATGGAATTCTCCAGGTAAGAATACTGATGTGGGTTCCTGTGCCCTCCTCTAGGGGATCTTCTCAACTCAGGGATCCAACCCATGTCTCTTAAGTCTCATGCATTGGCAGGCGGGTTCTTTACCACTTGGACCACCTGGGAGATTGTAGTAAAAATAGGTACTGTTTTCTTTTCTAAGTTACAACTTAAAC
This sequence comes from Okapia johnstoni, assembly GCA_024291935.2. Taxonomy (NCBI): domain Eukaryota; kingdom Metazoa; phylum Chordata; class Mammalia; order Artiodactyla; family Giraffidae; genus Okapia; species Okapia johnstoni. Next base: position 64,045,555 of record CM044306.1, on the reverse strand, counting down.
CATCTGACTGCCCAGAGATGCTGCTAGTCACTCCTTCTATAGATCACGAATCCCTTCTCATTTGGAACCATTGCAATAATAATTTAGACAAGAGTCATCAACAGATGTTGAAATTGTTGAGTGAAAATTTGGTGAGGAAGAGGATGTTCGGTTAATCTCAAAGTATCTCCACTTATGAATTACAAAGGGAAAAATAGTAACTGTACAATGGATGCCACTTGAGTGAGATGATCAAAGTTATTATCACCATTTATGAGACAAATGAACATATGCTCCTGATACCGAGACACATCACCTCCATGGCATTCCTGCCAAAAATGTGCAATCTGAACATAATCATGAGGAAATATAGACAAAACTAAGCTACTCTAAAAAATACTGGCTTGTTTTCAAAAAGTGAAGGTCAGAAGAAAACAAAGACAGAGGTTCTCTTCCAGATTAAGGGAGACCAAATAGATATGACAGCTGAATGCAATGTGTGATCCTGACTTGCACCCTGGACTAAAATTTTCTTTTGATTTCTCTTCCTTTCTCTTCTCTTCTCAAAATTTTCTTTTGATTCCTCTTCCTTTTTTTAGCTATCTCATTTTTAAACATATAAGGGCTGTTGTTGGGGCAGTTGAACCAATTTGAATAAGATCTATAAATTAGATAATATTAAACATTATTTTCCTGATTTTATGTTCCCCTATTTTGTGAAAAAGTGCCCCCAAATAATATACACTGATGTTTCAGGAGTGAATGGGTATCATAAATCAGCAACTTACTCTCAAATGATCAAATACATGTATATATTTAATTATATATGGGATTTGACTGTATATAATTTATATATATAGATACATGAAAAAGTAAGAAAAATGTAACAGCTGTAGAAAATCTAGAAAAAGAAATCAGCAATTCTTTCTATTATTCTTGCAAGTTTTCTGTATATTTGAAACGATTTCAAACTAAGTGCTGACAACCACCCAAAGATTGACAGATCTGATTAGTTAATTTTAAGGATTCTTTGGCTCACAGACAGCAAGTCCACCTGTATAGGTGGGAAGCATATCTGTTGAATTGAGTGTGAACTTCAGCCACATATTGGGCTGCATTTTCACAGACAATATTTGCCCCTTCCAGGACACTTTCTTTTTAATTGACTTATTTTGTAGACTCATTCTATCTCACTATTTAGGTCCTGTCTCCAGATTCTAGTGTGAGAGAATTCCTTGTTAGCACAGAGAAATGAATGAGATTCAAAGAGGATTTAAATATTTCTCACCTTAAAAGATCCTACTTAATTATTAGCGCCTTCCACTGCCTCCATATTACTGTTATTTATGTCTTGCTGGGAGGGTTTCCACAAGCATCTTTCTGTTCCTTTCATCACCTCTTTTTGATATATTTCCTTTTCCTCTGCTTTTCCTTCCAGTTTTTGTATTTTATTTTATGCCGACAGTTTTATAAGGAATGGTTTTAATAGGTGCATGTTGTAAAATGGAAATATTTTACTAGGATATTACATAAAATACACAGGAGAAACTAGGGTTTAAATTATATTTTTTATAGTAAGATTTTACTGCAAATAAGTTCACATATACAATCTTTTATTTATGATAAGAGCAAATTCTTTTTACTTATAGCTGCTTTTGAATTTGGTGCTTCAGTAAGGAAGCTTCTGTGCAGCTACATAAAAGAAGGTTCTATTTTGATGAGAAACAAATCTCTTATCTGGGGAATGTAATTTTTCCTGTTGACTTATAGAGGGAGGAAAGAGCAGAGGTGGTGTTTGCTGAGGGATGGATTCAGTGTCAGTCTCTGATTGGAAGAAATGGCTATGCTGCTCCCTTACACTCCCTGCAAAGGAGTGTGTGTTGTCAGCCCTCAGGGGGTCCTCAATTCCAGGGTAGCCCCACCTGCCCTTGGTCTACCACCACCACCCAGCTTACCCTCATCTTTAGTCACTTTCAGTCAAAGAGAAAAGAGTGATGGGGCCCATCCTGGTTATTTCTGGGCCCTGCATGTGATTGGGAATACAAGACCAAGGGAATGATGCAGCCTGTCTCTCTTTCTTGCTGACTTGCAGTTTCTATCTTATTGAAATAGAAAATTAACTGAAATGTAGTCTTGCCCCCTGAGAGGAGGTGTTCCTATTTTGGCAGGCCGTGAAAGATGTCCTATTGGAAACTGAAACGCAATGAATAAGACGCTTTCATTTAATGGCCTGCATGCAAACATTTATTGAGTTCTCTTTACAGGATTCTGCTCCTTCCCAAAGCCTCTCCTTCTTGTGATTCCCCATTTCTGTTACTGGCACCCTCGTTTTTTTCTGTTCCTTGGATGAAATTCAACAACAACACATTGTGAAATGCAAGAATTCGGGGAAAGATTTTTAGGAGAACCAGTATGTGGATGTATTTGAGTTTTAATTGCCTCTTTTTTCCCTTTGTCAAATTTCATGTTGTTTCTTTGACTCTCACTTTCCTTCCTTTTCTCCTTTCTCTTCCCTTTCTCTCCTACCCTTTCAATGCATTCTTTGCATAAAGTGGAGAACTTACTTAAAGATCCATCTCTGGAATTCATTTCTATGAAATGATGCTGGCAACTTCTGGTTTTATTTACTTCCCAGGCAAAATCAAGGTTTTGTGCAAGTCTTTTTTTATGTTTGGCAGCTTAGCAAAAGGAAATTTGCATTTCTTCTCCCTTTTTGTATATCCATTTTTCCCACCTGCTGATGTATATACAATTTATACCAGAAACGTTCAGTAACTAACCAGTTAAGACCCCCAGTTTCTGTGTACTAGTCAGTTGATACCTTTGTGTTTTCCAGAGCTCTGATGGTGGAACAGTGATGAAGCTAGTCTTTCTTGAACAAAAGTCTTGGTAAGCAATTTAAAAATACCATGCAAAGGAGAAATCAATTTTAAAATCGCCAGAATTCTATTTCTCTAATAAATTGACCTTTGCTGTTATCAGGTTCACAAGTCTTTGTCAAATATGCACATACAGTTTTTATTGGATTGTAATCAGTGAGTAGATCCATTTTTATATTCTAACTTTAGTCTATCTGTTGTAAACATTTATCCAGCTACCATGCAGTTTTCTTTTTATAACAGTCATTGAGCAGCTATTCTGTGTCAGCTACGCCTGCAGTGCAGGAGACCTGGGTTTGATCCCTGGGTTGGGAAGATCCCCTGGAGAAAGGAAAGGCTACCCACTCCAGTATTCTGGCCTAGAGAATTCCATGGACTGTATAGTCCGTGGGTTTCAATGAGTCAGACACGACTGAGTGACTTTCACTCACCATATTAAAAAAGAGAATGAGATAGTATGGTGGGTGGGGTACATTAGACCAGAGTTCAGGTCTTGGCTGTGCTCATTCTGTGCATTGGGTAAGTTACTCAACTTCTTTGAGCCTCAGTTTCCATTATTAATATTTTGAGCTGACACTAATAAACAACATACTTTATCAGAGTAGTAAAATTTTAATGAGATATGGAGATAAAATGCAAAATGCATGTCACAGTTCTTGGCATATAACAAGCATTAAGTAAATGCTGATGAGGAAGATGTTGATCTGATTGACTAGGTGTGCCATGTCCTCAAGGAATTTAATAGAGAGAGACATATAAAAATACATGCAATGAGGAACAATAGATGCCATGATAAACATTCATATAATCATGACAAACCATCCATTGATGTCCCAAGGAAAACATGGTTGATTTCACCTGGCAATGAAGGTATAGAAAATTAAGAAATTATTTTCAAAGAGGCAGTTAGTTATCGCCAAGTCTTGAAGGCAAAGTTGCATTACTGCACAGATATAGCCCTACTCATTCTAAAGACATGTGAGCAAAGCCCAGCTAACATTCTTGGCTGGGTTGTGAAGCATGTGAGGGATTTTACCAAGTGGAAATGAAAGGAAGGATATTCCAGGTAGAGGCTACAGCATAAGCAAGGCCATTGGATTATAGATATTTATTCAGGAAATGAATGTGTTTATATTGTATTGAATACTCTAGGAACACAAACCTGCAGGTGGGGTAGGTGCAAGAAATGAAGTTGGACAGGCAGGTGGAACAAAGCATGCAGAGGCCCCAGGGGACTATATCAGAACCTGGAGATTCACCAGGTTGGTGATGGGAGTGCCATACTCAGAAGACCCATCTGGTGGCAGAGTGGAGCCTGGATTGGAGAGGACAACGCTGGTGGCAAGGAACAAGTCTATTGCAGTGGTCCAGGCCAGAGGGGATAGACTGAGCTAATGCTATAATAGTCCATCCACCATGTAACACAAACATCCTCTTGTTTATGGGCATTTACTTAATTTTAAACTATTGCTGTTTTGAATGTTGCTATGGTGTACACCTTTAGCTGTATAAATACATTTCTTTCTCTCAGATATTTTTCTTCAAGATAAAGGGCATAAACAGCTGCATGACTCTTGACAATTACAGGTAAATTCATTTCAAATAGGTGTTTTATATTTTCACCAGGGTCCATTTGTGTATGGCCTTCACATCACATGGGTACCGTTGAGCACCACCATTCTTTGTTATTTTAGGAGGCATAAAGCTGTTGTTTTAATTTGCCTTTCCTTGATATCTACAGAAATTAAATGTTTTCCCCATTTATCTTCTAATTATGTGTCCTCACTCATGAATTCCGTGTCCTGTCCTTTGCCCATTTGATAAGCAATTGTGTTAAATCCTTTTTTGGCTGGCCTCTCTTCTGGCAACTCTCCACATACACATTTCCCCACAGGCTCTCTTTCTAATTTCTTTTCTCTTTGATCTATTGAAACCAAATCCTTTTTCTGACTCCATATTACAATAGACATAACAATTCTAATTGCTCTATTGATTCATGGCCACTACAGTGGTGGGCACATTAGGAAGAACAAGATTTTGCTATAAGAGACCATGGTTTAAAAGCCTGGCTTCATGCTTTCTAGCTGTGTCGTTTGGAGCAAGAATCTTAATCTCTTTGAACTGGTTTGCTTACCTATGAAATGGGAGCAGAGATTATGTTGGGATGGATTAGAAACTCCATTTGGCCATTGGTAGCAGAAACCCAAATACAGGAGCTTAAAAAAGTAATATTCTATTGTTTCTTTTTTTATGTTAAATTATGTTGGAGGGGAGGAACCTAGGACTGCTAGAGTAGTTCCATGAGGCTTTTCCCCTGCCTTCAGTGTAGTTGTGGGGTGAGGTTGTGGGATTAGGTTATAGGATTGGACAGCCTTATTCCTTAAAGACTAAGGAAGTAACTGGACAGTGGTGGATAGTGGCAGATATGAACCTATTCACTTACTCATTGAACAAATATTTGTAAGTACCTGCTGTATGCAGAATGATATTTTTTTTTGATGGGAAATATACCTACTAGGTCAAGTAAGAAGATCTTATTTCACTGATGTCAAAATCATACAGAATGAGTATTCCTCTTTTAGGAAAATCAAGACTTGGAATGTCTCGGTTCCAAGGTGGACTCTGTGGCCTTCTACACACAAGTATCCTTGTAATAATCTCCCACCCCAGGAAAGGCATCCCTGTAGATTCACCAAATCCAGACTAACAAATAGACTTTCAGGATTTTTCAAAAGAGCAGTCCATATCCTCAATGGTTGATTAAGTCAGTAATGGATGGTTACTGTCTGGACCTACACATTCTGGTCTATTGGCTAGAAGAATCAGCCTCATGATTTTATAGTCATACTATTTATACAGATGCTTCTGGAGCATCACAAGACTATGTCACAGACAGGATGGTCTCACAGGTCCCCTGCCAGCTCAGAGAATCCTCTGGTTTCTGTGATATGTTTATTATTGTTATCATCCGTAGAATCATCATAATTCTACTTCTGTCAAAATGTATTCATTACAAATGAAATTTCTGTTCAGATCTCATAGTTCATGCCTGAAAGCAAAGATATTAGAATTAATGAGCATTTTTGCTGATGAGAAGAAAAATCACTGAAGGGTGATTGGACTTTAGCCTTTTAATGGGTCTGATATTCTTTTTTCATTAGGGTTGACAGGGACATATCTGGCTCTCTTATGCTGTGTGATGTGGTTTAAAAATATATTTTATGGGACATGAAGCTAGCTTTTCTTTCACAATAAAATAGCCCAATATCAGGGCTACATGTAAACGGAGCTCCATTGTACCTGGGCAGAGGGAAGGTGACAATGTTACCCTAATTAACAGGTAGTAGGTAGGCTTTGGGGGCTGCCTAGGTGGCACTTTGGTTCAGTTCAGTTGCTCAGTCATGTCCAACTCTTTGTGACCCCATGGACTGCAGCACGCCAGGCCTCCCTGTCCATTACCAACTCCCGGAGCCTACTCAAATTCATGTCCATTGAGTCAGTGATGCCATCCAGTAAAGAATCTGCCTGCCAATGCAGGAAACATAATAGAGGCAATTGAATCCCTGGAGGATGGCACAGCAGCCCACTCCAGTATTCTTGCTTGAAGAAACCATGGACAGAGGAGCCTGGAGGACTACAGTCCATAGAGTCGCAAAGAATCAGACACAACTGAAGTGACTTAGCATGGCACGGCAGATGGGCTTTGAATGGTTTATTAAAACGTTAGTGTAATTTAATTCCTTGTTTTTCATGGAGTGGGCAACAGGGATTTACAAAGAGCGAGTCTACTCAGAGAACCATGCAGCAATTCTGAGAGAACTGAAGACAAGCCCTGCAGACAACCAGGGCAATGTTGATAAGCATGGAATACAGCCTCTAACACTTTTGACCTGCAGTTCAAATGGATTTGGCTCTGCACTGGGACATGCTGTAACAGAGGGGCCAATGTTGAGTCAAGGGAAACATAATCCAGAACCTTCAGAACTTCCTTATTAATGGGTTTGGGGAGGACAAGCATTGTTTTTTATATCCAAGGCTGTGAAATTATAGAAACCAGGGAGAAGAACTGAGGTATTGATTTGAATAGGTTTTTTCTGTCACCATTTTGTGGACATACTGTTCAGATGGATGGGATGCAAGACTGGTGAGGGTATAGTTTGATGTATGGTACCTCTTAGCTAGCATATTTCTAGTAGATGGCTGCAGATTTCCATATGAACCTAATTGGCCTCTCTGAACTGGTTTTACTCACACTCCACCAAATGGGTGTTTTTTGTATTTTTTCCCACACCAACAAATTCTTCAACTCTCTGTACATCAACTGGGTAGCCTGCAATTCAATACAATCTGACACGAACAACCCAGATTAAGGGTACAGCTCCATAAAGCTTCCCAGGTGGCACTAGTGGTAAAGAATCTGCCTGCCAATGCAGGAGACTCAAGAGATGCAAGTTTGATTCCTGGGTCAGGAAGATCTCCTGGAGGAGGAAATAGCAACTTGTTGCAGTATTCTTGCCTGGAACATTCTATGGACAGAGGAGCCTGGTGGTCTACAGTCCATGGGGGTGCCAAGAGTTGAACACAACTCAGCAACTAAGCATGTACACGCACTCATAAGACTGCCTGCTTGCCAGTTGCAAGCTCAGATTGACAGCTGTGCTTCTAACCAACTGCCTATAAATCTGAGATTCCCGCAACTCTCTCCTCAGATTTGATTTGTAGCCATAACAGTTTAAAAGCCTTATTATGTTGTCTGGTTTATCTGAAAGAGTATTATAAAAGATAGAAATGAGTGGCCAAATGAAGAGGTACATAGGGTGAGATCCAGAAGGGTCCCGAGTGCAGGAACTTCTGTCCTGTGGAATTGGGGTGCACCATTTTCCTAGAATATGAGTGCATCTGTCAATCCAGAATCCCTTTCAACCCTCCTGTCCAGGGGTTTTCATGAAAGGCAGGCATGGATGGTTAAATCATTGGCCATTGGTGATTGGACTCAATCTCCAGCCCTTCTCCCCTCTTGAGAAGGTAGGGGAAGGGACTAAAAGTTCCAAGTTTCTAATTAGGAGTTTATCTTTCTAATGAACAATCTCCATGCTGAAGCTGCCCAGGAACCCCTAGAACCAGTCATCTCATTAGTACTCAGAAGACAATCATCACTCTGAAGGTTTTGAGGGTTTTAGGAGATGTGTGCCAGGGAGCTGGAAGATCACATATTCATTTTTGTTATATCATAACCTCATTAGCCTAGGGCCCAGGGGAAGTAAGGCTGAAGTGGGGAGGCACTTGGGGAAAATACCATCTGCATCTGAACACAAGGTCACAGGCGGGGATGTGCTAGAATAGGATTGTCACCCTCATGTCCTCACCCTCCTTCACAATCAGTATCTACCATCTGCCATGTGCCAAGCACTTTCTGGGGGTGGTGTGATGGATACAGAGGGCAGCCAGACGGTGTTCATATTACCAAGGACCTCACAATATTGGAGGTAATGGCTTGTAAGCAACTGTACATGATACATTGAGGAGAGCCACATTCAGAAGCTTGTAAAAGTGCTAAAGGAACACAGAGGAGAGAGCAATTAATTATGCCAGGAGGTTCGGGTAAGTTGTCACAGGGGACATAACATTTTCAGCTGGGCTGTGAAAGATGAGAAGGATATTATGAACCGGAGGCAAAGAAAGTATGTTCCAGGTAGAGAATACAACATGAGCAGAGACATTGAGTTGTAGATGTTTACTCAGGGAACAGTGAATTTGATCAGCATGGTTATGGCATAAGATGTCTAACAGGGAGCAATCATAATAGTCAGCATTAATCAAACATTTATTATATGCTAGGGACATTTTTATGCATATGAATTTATTTAATCCTAAGAACAATCCCATGAGGTAGCTACTAATGTTATCTCCACTTTCCGGAGGAAAAGGAAGACATAGAGAGGTTAAGAAAATTTAGAGAAGTTAAGGAAATTTCTTAAGGTTGGAACCTATGGCCCGGAGCCACGATTAGAGGGCACACAGCCTGGCTGTAATTGACTAGAAAATTATAGTAGGACTTTATATCTTAAGTAATGCACTCTTTCTTAATCTTTGTCTCTCCCAGAGTCCTCTAATGCAAGGTATACATCACAGTCCACTTGGATGCAGGAAGAATAGTCCTGAACTTTCTGTTCATTTTTGTCTCATCTTTTTATGATTTTTAGTATGTTTCATGATGTACCCATTATGTTAGTACATTAGAACATGTATTAATATATCATTTATAAATAAATAGGCATACATATTTCAGGGAGTTGCACTGAAATATTTTTCCTGGAAGAGATACAAATCAAGCAGATTTAAAGGCTAGTGGTCTAGGACTTCCCTGGTGGTGTAGTGGATAAGAATCTGCCTGACAATGCAGGGAGCAGGGGTTTGATCCCTGGTCCAGGAATACTCCACATGTCTCCGAGCAACTAAGCTTGTGAGTCACAACTACTAAGCCTGAGTGCCACAACTAATGAAACTCATGTGCCTAGAGCCTGTGCTCTGCAACAAGAGAAGCCACTTCAACGAGAAGTCCATGCACCACAACAAAGAGTAGCCCCCACTCACTGCAACAAGACAAAGCCCGAACAAAAGCAACGAAGACCCAGCACAGCCAAAATTTTTTTTTAATGTATAAAAATTTTAAAAAGTAGACTAGACTAGTGATCTAGGCCAAGAATTTTCAAATGTGATATCCTGACCAGCATCAGCATCGCCTGGGAACAGGTTAGAAATGCAAACTTCCAGGCCCCTCTACAGACTTCCTGAATCAGATACTCGGAGAGGGAGGCCCAGCAATCTGTGCTTTAATAAATCACCCAGGGGAGGCTCATGGGTCTAGTCACTATAGCTTCTCAGGTGGAAAGTGAGAAGGTCTAATTTGAGTTCTAAAAGGATAATTCTAGTTGAAGACAGTGAGATGCTAGAAACCAGGAGATTCTCTAAAAGATTATTCACATGGTCATGACAAGAATTGAGCAGACCCTGAGTCAAGTAAGAGAAATGGATTTCAGAAATATTTAAAAGGGCAATGTAAATAGGACAGCTTGGGGATGAGCTAGAGGGAGTTAAATCCAGACGAGGCACCAAAGATTCCGACGCTCAAAAGTGCTGTCACCGTGCATGCCTTGGCGTTAGTGAGTCAGAGCAGCTGATGGTAGGAACAGGGAAAGAATGATCCTGTTTAATTTGAAGTGTGTGGAGAATATTCAGGATGAGGAGGCGGTTGGAAATTTAGACTTTCCGTTTCAAAAGTGGCGTGAGATTTGTAAATGTATGCATTTGAGGGAGAACAGCACATAGGTAGCTGTAGAATCTTTGGACACAGATAAAAGGAGGAAGTTCCAGCTTCTCTGTAAGGAAGTGTGCAGCAGAATCATCTGTGATCAAAGAGGTCAGAAGCGAGATTGGGGACCTATGTGAGGGACTGATATGAGGGCAATTAACATAGGAGACAGGAAGAGGAAGCAGAGTATGAGAGAGAACTAATGTATTAGCATGTTGAATTCTGGGACCACATTGGGCCTGTGGCAGAGACTTGGTGTGTGTTGGCTGGCTGGAGAGTCTAGGGAGGGGTTTGCAACCTTTTGGTGCCATGGATCCCTTTTCTAAATTTAGAGAAGGCTATGGATCCTTTTTCAGAATAGTTTTCTTAAAAATACATGAATTTAAAAATATAACATTAAAAAGGAAACCAATTATGATAAAATATTATCAAAATATCAAAAGCGAATTTTAATATAGTAGGATTTGCATATTAAAAACATATATATTTTTTCCTTTAAATAAATGTTTATTTATTTTATTAATTTTTATTGGAATATAGTTGCTTTTTTTTATTGTCATCTAGTTGTGTTAGTTTCTTATTAATGCATTAAATAATGACTCTCTCCATGGGATTAATAACCCTACATTCAAAGTTGTGATGCATGTAGATGATAATTTGAGAAATCTGCCAACAACTGTTATGTGATATGAAAATAGTGGTGATTGCTACTAGTGACAAAAATCACAGATCCTGCTAATACTTCTCTGGCTTTCTGTCTGCATGCATAATTGAAGTTAATGCTAAATTCAGTTAAAGGTCAGAGAAAATAAATAACATATTTTTTTTCCCATGAAAGTATACGAACCACCTGAACTCTACCCATGGACTCCTCGAGGGTACGTAGACTCTGAGTTAAGACTTCCTGTGCTAAATAGATAGACAGAAGTATATGCATTTACTCATATATACATAGTCACCAATATGTTTGCACGTAGTAATTAATTTTCTAGATAATTTTCTTATGTCTTGTTCGAGGGAAATTTTGTTTGAAAGACTTATATGTTTTAGATATTAAATAATTTGGGTGCATTTAGCTAGCCCCTGTGGAGAGTCATTGAAAAGAAATCAGTTTGTCTCTCTATGAAAACATTAACCTTGCTAATCTATCTTCAGCTAGAATGGTGTTTCTTATGTATTGACAATAATTCCCCAGTGTTTTAACTCCAGCTCTGGTATTTTAGTCAGAAGTGACATAATTTGTAAAGCTTACTATCTGTAAATGGTTTTATAAGTGAAATCATGGAATTTTTAATAAAATTATTGTGTGTTATTTTGCTATTTTTCTTAAAATTTGAAGAAACTTAGAGATCTGATTCAAATCTCACATTTTGTTGGTGAGGAAACCAAGACCCAGAAGTAGAAAAAGAGCTTGTTTTCTTATCTACTGCTGCAAAACATCCCCCCTGCCCCTGCAACATAACAGCTAAATTTAAAAATATTTTCATTTTTTCTCACAATTTTGTGCATCAGACATTCAAATAAGGCTTAGCTGGGTGATTCTTCTACTCTACACAGCACTGACTGAGGTCACTCTGTCATGCACAGTTGGTGGATGAACTGGTCCACAGGTCCAAGAGAGCTCCATACTACGTCTGATACTTGATGTGTGAAGATGGGGGACTGTGCTGAGTGGAGGGGTCACCTGGGGGCCTACATGTGTCCTCTTCAGCCTGGTGGTTCCTGGTTCCCAGGAAGTGTCCCAAGAGGCCACTCAGATGAAAGCTTCAAAACTTTTTATGATCTAGTCTCAAAAATCCCAGAATGTCACTTCTGTTGCATGCTATCAAACAAGTCAAGTAGGCTGTCTCAGATTAGAAGGGAGGGATATTAGACCCTACCCTTCCGGGGTATCAAAGAAATTGTGACCTTCTTTCATTTATCACAGTCCATCTTTGGGCCACAAACCATTTATATTTCGTCCACACACAAAAACATTTACCATCTCCCAAGACCTGCAAAATGCTCACCTCATTCTCACTTCAGGCTCAAGCTGAAGTTAAGAATCTTCTTATATAAGTAAGTCTAGAAGTTGATTGCATTTGGTATGTTGAATAAAGAGACGTGTTATCTGCCCTTTCACAGCCAACAGACAATGGTGTTATAGGAAGAGGATAAATATAACAGACATTCTCATCCAAACAGGTGGAAATAGGAGGCAGATAGCTGTCACTGGTCCACACCAATTCAGAACTCCAACTACATATAAAATAGACCTGGGCACCTGTTGCCACTTCCTTGATTAGGCCCAGTCTTCCTCCCTGGGAATGACTCTCCTTGGCTCCTGTCTGTCTGCTTTGGGCTCTTGGTTTTACCCTCTGAGTCCTTTTCTTTTCTGTAACAAATGGCCTATGCTTGCTTCTGAGTGGCTCTCTCAATCTGCTTCCTTTATGGGTACAAAGGTCTCTTTTCATTCTGGGCTGTCACTATTCAGCTAACTGCTTCCATGGAACAATTCTCTTAAAACTTACTGTGTTTTTGCAGGCCTCTTTTTGGGGGTTAATTCCATTAGATAAAAATCACACTCAAAATTATCTTCCAGGTAAGCTCCTCTCTGACTTATGGGTGACACAGAAATGCTACGGGACAAAGCCTTCAAGATTCTTGAAGCCCTTTTATCTAGTGAGAGATTTTACATTTTACCCTTAGATTCTTAAAGGCTACTTTCCTACCAAAGAGAATCCACTAGGCATCCCTTAAGATTTCTATCAGTCCTACTAGGCATACCCTTAAATCTCTCTGAGTCACAACAGAGGTCTTAGAGCAATACCCTTAAAATCTTTACCCTTTCTTACTTTGAGATTATTTTACCATCCAGAGATTCTGGAACTGGGAAACATCTTTGTTTTGAAAACAGGAAGTCTTGGCCTCTTTGTAAATGTGCTCTAAAATCTGTTGGAAAATTGTGTATTTTCTCATTTAATCTAATTTCTCTCTATGGGCATTTTTATCACACAAAGTCGAAGTAGACCAGTTGCTACTTTTGATGTTGTCTGGAAATCTCTTTAGCCTTATCTAACAGTTTATTAGATATATATATATTTTTCTATTTTCTACATGACTATAGGCAATAGTTTCACTAAATTTCTACCACTACCTCTTTCCTCCAGGCTACGGAAAGATTTTTCCCTTTGTCCCTTGACACTTTATCAGCAATCTCCTCCAAGTTCTTCTACCTCTCATCCACTTCTCCACTCCAAAGCCAGTGCCACATGCTTTATGATTGTGTTCTCATAGCACCTGCTTCCAGTATAAAATTCAGTTTCAGTTACCTATTACTATGTAACAGGTCAGTCCAAAATTTGGTAGCTTCAAACAGCAACTCTTTTTATATATAATTATAGAATATATCATTGTATAATTTTGAAACAGTGTTATGCTTCACAAATTTGAGAAGGGCTCAGCTGAGTGAGTCTTCTCTTCCACATGATGTCACCTGGGTCAGTCCCACCCATGGCATTTAGCTGACAGAAAGGTTGGTATGGAGGGAAACTTACCCATGCTGGTTAGTGAAATGGTTGGGACTGGAAACAGATCTTCCAGTTCCTACCACAGAGGTCTTTTCTATTATCTCAGGTGGCCAGATTCATCTTTTAATTTTTAGTTGTGGGAAGATTTCTTATACTTTTATCCAAACCTTTAGGTAGAAGAGAAGGAGGAGTTTTCTGTCATAGAAAGCAAATCATACCTGATACCCCTGAACCTATATGTGTAGTTTCATTCATGGGATCTCCATGGGGTGTTCCAGACGTCCATGCTTCTCAGATGCTCCTTGCATGCTAGTAGCACAACTGGGAATCATATGTATGTACAGTGCTTTTTATTCTTACTTTGTCCTTACTATCTGAGAAACAAGGTATTCAATTATAACTTATATTTAATTCACTTAGCTCTTCTCTGCCTAACCTGCCTTCCTGGTGATGAAGCAAATTTCCTGTATTCATAAGTCCCTAACTGTTATAACTTGAGCTGCCCAATAAGGAGCTATAATCCTTGCCCCTAGATATAGTATTCATAATCAAGAGGATATCAAGGCTTCAGTGTCAGTGGAGCCTGGTAGTAAGTTCTATCCTAACCTTGTACTGAGAGTTATAGAACTCTTAAGCTCTTCCTTATTCAATTGACCAAGTTTACAGCTGTGCTGTCAGCATCTGTATTGCCTTTCACTTTTGGTTCATTTTGCTTCTGTCTATTCTTATGTGATGGGGGTCCATCTTGCTCTCATTCTATCAGATAGAATATGGGGATTATTTAAAAACAGTGATAAAAGCACATCAGAAATCTTTCAGTGGGAAGGATTAATGTGGATTCTGGGGGAAGAAACCAGTTTGTTTCTTTACTCAGAAAGCACAGTAAGTAGAGGAAAAATGAATCAGAAGAATAAAAAAGACACAGGACATTATCTCAAGCAAAATGGACATGAAAAACAAACTGCAAAGCAAGTACTGTGCACAATTATTGACCAAAAAGGAAAGAGGCCGAGATTTGGAAAACAAATATTTTTCAGCACAGACACACACAGAGCCAGAAGGCATTTTAATGTTTTGCAAGTTTTTTTTTTAATATCATCTATGCCAAGAGAATTTATGATAACAACATTTCTTCATGATTTTTGAAATTAATAATATCAAAAAGGAGTTTGGCATATTAAATGAAGATTCTATTTCCCACAATGGATTCAGCAAGATACCCTAGGATATCCCAAAAGAGCAGCGAGGAAAATTGTGGGGAGTCAGGGATCTCCACACTTAGATTTCCATCTTTTTAAAAAAATAACTAATATATGACAGTCTGTGGGTTCAAATAGCACATGAGTATGACCAACTGTAGAGTTTAAATGGTCAAGGCAGTCAAACACTGATGCATAATAAGCTACTTATAAGAATTCTAGCTACTTCTCAAAGCAGAGCTATTTTTTCCTCGAAAAAAATGGTTCTGTGAGGCCACGATATATCATACACTATATGTATATATTGTATACCATATATATCTGTAAGTAGACGGTCACATTGAAGGAGCAGACTGGATACATTCCAGACCAGTAATCCAAAGAACACCCCATTTTTGTTTCTATAAACCCAAATGTATAGAAAATATCAACTAATTAGATTACTATATCACAGTGTCACATTTGAGACTATTCCATAAGGTCACAGAATGAAGTGTTGAAAGACCCTTACTGCCCATGTGACAGCCTGGAATTCAGAGGAATCAAGAGACCTTTCCAAACTCACAGAGCCAGTCAGTGTAAGAGCTGAGGCAGAATCCATTCTCCTTATTCCTAAATTTGAATTTCCAAATCTGAGCCTCTCCTCACTCATGCAAACACAGTTTCTGTATTTAATATTTTAAAATCTGATGTATCTCTTGATTTTTTATTCATATGGCTTTGGATTTTTCTTATTTTTCATTTACTCCTTTATTCAATTGACAAATATTTGAGTGGTTGCTGGGCATGTTTTATGTCGTGGGTGATGTAGCATGTGAGTACTTTGTAGCCCACTAGGAAAAGGTAGTCAGTCAATTAATCAATAAATAAAATCAAAATAAAAGGTCCAAGGAAGGCATGGACAGAGGGGCAACTTCTCTAATACAAGACAACTTTGAAACAGAGATTTGAAGGAATCAAGGAGCCAGGCAGGGTAGGCTTGATGGATGAACTTACCTATATAGCCACACTTAATTTAATGCTCTGCTGTTGCCGTCTTGAGATTCTTAATGATTTTTAGCATAATAGATTTTCATTTTATACTGGGCCCGACAAATTATGTAGCTGGTTCTGGACTAGGAATGAGCCATGAGATAGTTGGGAGAAGAGCACTTCAGGCAGAGGACCCAGTGAGAGCACAACTGAAATGAACAAGGAACAGAAGGCCAGTCAACTGGGGTGGGGCAGGCAAGAGGGGAGAGTGACAGAAGCTGACGTCAGGGAGGTGGGGAAGGGTGGACCCTTGGAAGGACTTGGCTGTCACTCTGAATAATCCTAAAGGAAATCAACCCTGAATATTCATTGGAAGGGCTGATGCTGAAGCTCCAATACTTTGGCCACCTGATGCAAAGAGCTGACTCACTGGAAAAAAACCTGATGCTGGGAAAGATTAAAGGCAAAAGGAGAAGGTGGCAGCAGAGGATAAGCTGGTTAGACGGCAACACCAGCTCAGCGGACACGAGTTTGAGCAAAATACAGGAGATAGTGAAGGGCAGGGAAGCCTGGCGTGCTGCAGTCCAAGGGGTTGCAAAGAGTTGGATGTGGCTTAGTGACTGAAGAACAACTGAGTAAGATAGCAAAGCTGTTGACCAGAGTGGTGACATAATTTGACCTTCATTTTAAAGCACTTTTCCTGGATCTGCCCTTTTTGGTTATTACAAGTTCAGTGTAAGATTTACCTGTTTCCAAAAAATCGACTAGTAACAATTTTACCATAAGTAGCTACATAACTAATAAAGAAACCTTTTTAATTTTTTAAATTCAAAATGTTAAATAAATATATTAAAACCTTTCAATTCTCTATGGTTGTATAGACTAAACCTTTTAAACAAATTTATTCTTTTCCTAGATACTTCTAAAAAGAAGCTTGCAGCTATAATTCCTAACCACAAATATTCCTGTCCGTAGAAATATCCTTTCCTTTGTCTAGTTTTACGGAAAAGGGGCTGTATGTGTCCTAGAGAATGTTTAATCTTCTGCTCTGTTTCAATTTCCTCCCTTGAGAGGGAGAAGGAAAAAAATCATGCTCCACTGTTGAATAACACCACTATTTCATTAAAGAAGATGCTTCAGCCAAATATCCAAGGGAAGGAATCTTACTCAATTCTATTGCTGGTTAGAGCATTCCTTTTTGAAAAAATTAAAAATTACAAGTTTCTGAAATGAAATCTGAAGATTATCCAGTGTTAAATATATAGAATTTTAAAAATTGATATTAGCACATGAAAAGAAAATTTGAAGTTGCCAAAGGATATTCTAGAGGGAAAGAGAGAAGTACTAGATACACAAAGTCTATTAGAGCTTTGTATTTACAGTTACAGAAGTACCTTTGTAATGTGGAGTCCAGCATGACTGTCAAAGTTGATGGGAGGTTCTTAGAAGAGGAAAATATAATGCATGTAGCATCCTTCCAGCACTTTACAGGTACTTCGGTACCTTTCATCTCATTTTATTCTCATCATTCCTGAAATTAAGTGAGTAGAGTTTTATTTCTAATATGAGATGAAAAAATGGAAATCTAAGGGAATTTAAATAATAAACTCACAGTTGATAGCAAACCAATGACAAAACAGGAATCTAGACATCCTGACATTCAGTTCACTGGTCATCCCATGTCTTCATACTTGTTCCCTTTATGCTAAGCACAGAAAGTGGCAACTGCATCTGCTTTGTGAGATAGGCCAAAACAGAGCTATTGTACAATGATCACCGATGGTGGTACAAGGAGAAAAAGGGGTAGGATAAAATCACACACACACTATTTAAAAGGAAAGTAAATTGGAATTCTTCACAATTTAAAACTTCTGTCTGGCAAAAGACACTTGCAAGAAAATGAATTGGCAAGCCATGGACTAAGAGGAAATAATAGTGAAATAGAAAGGACTTGTATCCAAATGCTCTCCAAATTCATTAATAGGTTAACATCCAACCAATGGAAAAATATTTGAAGACACTTAACCAAAAAATATGGATAACAAATAAGCTCAGGTGAAGTTGCTCATCTTCATTAGTCATCAGAAAAACGCAAATTAAAACTACAATGAGATACCACTACACACCTAATGCTTAGTCACTTCAGTTGTGTCCAACTCTTTGAGACCCTATGGACTATAACCTGCCAAATTCCTCTGTCCATGGGATTCTCCAGGCAAGCATACTGGAGTGGGTTGCCATGCCATTCTCTGGGGGATCTTCTGGACCCAGGGATCAAACTTGTATATCTTGTATCTCCTGTATTGCAGGTAGATTCTTTACCACTAAGCCAACTTGGAAGCCCACACACCTAATACAAATGCTAAATAAAAATATCAGACAATATCGAGAGATGATACGCCTGTGAAATTACTGGAATTCTCATTTACTGGTGGTGGGAATGCAAAAGTAATAAATTAACAAATCACTGTAGAGCCCAGAAATGCCACTCCTGTATATGTACCCAACAGAAATGAAAATATAATCACATAAAAGCCTTTGCCTGGATGTCAGTAGCAGCTTTATTCACAGTTTCTCTAAACTGAAAACAACTCAAAATTCACTTTAGTAAGTGGATAAACAAACTGTGGTACATCCATGTAAAGGAATGGTATTCTGCAGTGAAAAGCACTGATGCATGTAATACCCTGGACGAATCTTGAATGCATTCTGCCAAATGAAAGAAGCCAGTTCAAAAGGCTGCATACTTTATGATTCTATTTATATAATAATCTGAAAAATGCAAAAACAGAATAGTCGCTGCCAGGGGCTGAAAGTAGAGGGAGAGCTTGGTTGCCAAGGGGCATAAGGACATTTTTCAAAGGAGATGGAACAGATCTACATCTTGACCCTGGTAGCTGTTATGTTGTAATATATGTGTCAAACTCTTAGAATTGCACATCATAAATGGCCAATGTTATATGTAAGATATGCCACGTTAAAAAGGAATATAAATACATAAAAACTGGTTGAAGTCAAGAGACATGAAACTAGTTGACGTCAAAAATAAAATACGCCAGACAATAAGAAAAACTCAAATTGTCCTCAGAATCTTCTATTTGACAGTAAACTTAAATTAGCAGTTGAAATGTCCAGTTACTACCTTTGAAAGTGAAAATGAACTAAATATCTGATTGGTTAGAGTCTGTGTACAATTTTGAAAACTACATATTAATGCTAACCTAAGAAAGAAATGAGTGATCTACATAGCTATTTAATTTCAAATGAAATCATTAGCCATAAAAGCCTTAACTTACTTATTTATTTGGCTATACAGAAATGATCTGAATAAACAAGCCTCCAGGATTAAAACTGGAAAATCTTTCCTCAACAAAAGGCAAGTAGAGACCAAAAAACATTACATTTGAAGGCTATTCTTTAACTGGTCAAAAGGAGTAGATGCTCTGTGAACCTGGGGACCCATCACTACTTCAGTTCTTGATACTGTATATGGTTGTAGCTTATTTGCCTAAAGTATTTGATACATAAATAGTTGACACAGTGAAAACATGGTAGGTTTGCTCTCAGAGCCCTATCAACCTTTGTCGTATTTCATTTCTAGTAGTTTTCATGATCTAGTGGAAAAGCCTGGTCTTTCTATGGAATCTCTTTTCCTGTCTTGGCCTTTCATGATGTCTCTGTTCTCTCATTGAAAATGAAAAGATCTTGAGTTTAGAAAACAAAGTCATGTTTGTGCACAAGGTAGAGAAACCCTGCTTTGTATTGTGTTGGCAAGAAGGTTTGTTCAGGTTTTTTCTGTAACATCTTATGGAAAAACCCAAAAGAAATTTTTGGCCAACACAATGTTTGGGCAATCAGATTTTAAAAGGAAAAATAAGAGAATCAAAGAAGAAAAATGAAAAGAACCTTGAAACAGCATTTCCACACCCACTAAAGTAACAACAGTAAACAGACAATAGTAATTCTCAGTCTGGCTGATGCTAAGAAGAAAGTGGTACATCAATTTTTGCTCACATGGCCTTAGACTTTTCTGAAATTATTTGTGGTAACAAAATGGAAGTACATTGCGAGATCTGAAAGATGTACATTTGATTAAATAATTCTCCATTTAGGAATTTATCCAAAGGAAATAATTTGATGGGAGAAAAAATGATGCCTGACCCATATATCATCCCAGAATGAGCTAGAATAGCATTAAAATAGAAAGCTAATTAAATGTACACCATTAGGGGAATTGGATAAAAAGGAAAAGAAATTTAGTGGAATACAGACTTGGGGGACCTCTTAGGTAGCTTGAGAATTAGCTTCAGCTACCTGTGGTCAGCACCTGTGTTTATACATCCCCTTTTTCCTCTGGTATCACCTCTCCAATGGTTATAAGCGCCATTTAGCAAACTATACCTTTTGTTTATTTTCTTCATTATTTGCCTCCTTTAACAAAAGCCACCCCAAGAGTGCAAGGATTTTTGCCTGTGTTCTTCACTGTTGTCTTCTCTGTGCCTAGAGCAGTTCCTGCCACATGACAGATACTAAATAAATATTCATTAAACAATTACCAAAAAAGAAAAAAAAAGAATGAAAAGATACTCAGTAAGGGCTTTTTAGTAGCCTAATTTTGATTCTGTTTTGGTTTTTGCTTTTTATTTAGCCTTAAAAATATTGTCTATTAAGCAAATGTTGACTAAGCCCTGCTTTGAACCAGGCATTGCAATAGGTTCTGTTCTGTAAATGTGGCCCGGACAGTCATGATCCTGTAGTATCATATGGGGTGTGCAGTCTGATGGGAAAGAGGGCCCTGGAGCGGGAATCATGAGGGGAATGAAAGGGGAGGAGAGGGAGCTATATGGATATATTACACAAGGACTTCCCCTGCTTCCCTGGTGGCTCAGATAGTAAAGCATCTGCCTGCAGTGCAGGAGACCTAGGTCTGGTCCCTGGGTCGGGAAGATCCCCTGGAGAAGGAAATGGCATCCCAATCCAGTACTCTTGCCTGGAAAATTCCATGGACGGAGGAGCCTGGTGGGCTACAGTTATGGGGTTGTAAAGAGTCAGACACGACTAAGCGACTTTACCACTTTCTACTTTCCCCTGCTTAGGGATTAGCTATCCTCAGGAATCAAAGTCTTTGGGGGTGAGGAATGTTCCAGGTCTGGCAGACACACACACGAAGGACAAGAGCCAAGACTCTGGCACTTCTGAAGATAGAAGGAGGGACAAAGTGGCTGTGGTTGGGGGCATGCCAATTGCAGTGGGGCACAGTGCATGCTGAGAACCTGGAAGAAGACAGACTGGGTCGAGATACCACTTGGGTCTCTTGAGGGTGATGGGAAATTATTGAAAAAGGTAGAAGTAAATAGAAAAATAATCTGGTCATACTTGAGGTTTGTGGAAGGGCTGTGGTTCCATGTAGAGTGTAGGCAGGAAGCACATAAGACTGGAGACAGCTGGTCCCAGAGGGTAACACAAACATAGGCTAAAGCACCTAGGTCCAATCCCCATTCTGTCTGCCTCATTAAGTGTATTTAAGAGGTGCCATGCTTTTGTGTTTGTGTTTAGCTGCAAGCTGGGTCTGACTCTTTGTGACCCCTTGGACTGTAGACCGCCAGTCTCCTCAGTCCATGGGATTTCCCAGGCAAGAGTAGTGGAGTGGGTTACCATTTCCTTCTCCCAACCCAAGGGGGTCTTCTCAACCCAGGGACTGAACCTGCGTCTCCTGCATCACAGGTGGATTCTTTACCACTGAGCCACCAGTGAAGCCTGGTGCCGTGGTTATAGGGCAGCTGCAAAATGCTGTTAATGTGAAGTGTGTTTATATTCTTCATCTGATCTGGGAAAGGAGAGCCTCAAAATGAGGAGAAGGCCTGCATTGTCTCAGTACTCATATGTGAGCTGAGAAATGGGCTTATTCTCCCTGATAATCCATCTGAAAATAATATAAAGACATTTGTTTGAGTCATACTTTCAATTCCTTTGATCAGTTTTCACAGGCATGGCGATGCGGTACATTAAGTGATCCCTGCTTTCTTGCTCTCACCATATAGATTAATTTGGTAGCAGAAACACAGGGTTGGTATGGAATTATGAAGATACTAATGCTTGCAAAGTTCTTCCTGCTGTCCCACAAACAGGCCTGAGCCCCAGCAGCAGGCCCTGAGGGAGGCAGTGTCCCTGTGGAGTGCCCAAACTCACCCAGGTGATGCTGGCTGCTGGTTCTGTTCTCCATTTCTAATCAGTTCCTCGCCTGCTGTGGCTTGGGGCCCAGCCTTTCAATTATTCAAGAATCGGAAAGTATTTGTTGCCTGATGCAGGATTTGCTTTTATTCAACAGAACAAAACCCTGGTAGGTGAGATTCACCCCGTAGGGCAGCTAGGTCTCCGGATGTATGCAGATTGCCTACAGAGGGCCAGTTGCTCTGCGAAGGGGTTTGGTTCAAACAGCATACAGAGTGGATGGAAGAAGGGAAAAGAGACAAACAGATGAATAGGGAACATCCTGATTTTGCCTTCTGTTTGTCCAGCTGGAAAAGCAGAGCCTGCTGAAATATACAGAAATCTCAGGCGCTGGTTGAAGATAGAGGCAGCTTTGCAGGGAGGGGTGAGAGCCCTGGGTCCTGCCTAGGTTCTGTGGGAACCTGTGTCTCTGGGACATCATCTCTCCTCTGGGCCATTGTCTTCACCTGTGAAATGAGGAAGATGGATTATTTGGTCCCTATTTGGTCCCTAAGATTCTTTTACTTCTCTGACTTTGAATTTCAGAGTGATTTTCAGATCTTGGTGCCAGTCCTTATTAGATCTTCTGCTTCAGCCAGACCTGGTTCTGTTATAATCTCTTCTGTTCGTTGTCCATTCAATTCTTTATTCTTCCCTTCAACCAAAATATCAAGCACATGCTGTATATGCAAGGGAACAGCTTCAGGGGATCCAAGACTGTGGGTCTTGTGTTCTGCAGCCAGATGACAAAGGGCAGGTTGGGTATCTCTTCTGTGTTGGCTTTCTCACTCAACTTTGAAGACTGCCTTCGTTCTAGAAGCCAGGAGACCTATTCATTTATGCATTTATTCATCCAACAAACATTGCCTGAGCATAAACTATAAGCCAGGTGACATCTAAGGGAAAATCAAAGTTGAATCAGGTCAAGGGATTGCCCTCAGATTCACATGGTTTTGTCGATGAGACTGATATATTATAGGAAAACTATAGTCCAGAGAAATAAATGCAAATAACTTTACATGTGCTGGGAATTAAGAGCACAAAGGAGCAGCATCTTTGAACACTGACCAGCAAGCCAATGAACACCTCTCAGAGGGTCTGGGATCTGAGCTGAGAGTCATTTTTAAATAATTGTATTACTTTATTCTGCTTATGAAAGTTGTATACATATATATGTATGTATGGGATATATTATTCATATATAATTGCAAAATACATTTGTATGAAACAAAATTCAGAATAGTCAAAATAGAAAGTAAAGGTTAACAGTTATCCCATAAATTGAGGAATTTCTCATCACTATTCTCTTTTTCCTTCATTTACCCTGTGTAAATCTTGGCTTCCCTCATGGCTCAGATGGTAAAGAATCCACCTACAATGCGGGAGACCTGGATTCGATTCTTGGGTTGGGAAGATTCCCCTGGAGGAGGACATGATAACCCACTCCAGTATTCTTGCCTGGAGAATCCCCATGGACAGAGGAGGCCAGAGGGCTACAGTCCATGGGGTCACCAAGAGTCGGACATGACTAAGCCACTAAACACAAAGCCTATTCTTTTTTTCCTTGATTTACCCTGTGTAAATTAGCAAAGCTGTAGTAACATGGAGCTTCTCAGGTGGCGCTAGTGGTAAAGAACCCTCCTGCCAAGGCAGGAAACATGAGACATGGATTCAATCCCTGTGTCAGGAAGATCCCTGGAGGAGGGCATGGCAACCCACTCCAGTATCCTTGCCTGGAGAATCCCATGGACAGAGGAGCCTGGCGGGCTACAGTCCATAGGGTTGAAAAGAGTGGGACACAACTGTAGTGACTTAGCATACAGGACACAGTAATATATGATGCCTGGAGGTGGGTGTTTGGGGAATTTTGATATAATGCATCACAGGTATTCATTCAGTGGTAACCAGCAAAATGTTAGGCTTCCTCCTACCTTTCTAATTATAAGCAAATAGGCCGACAGAAATAAAAATGATGGCTTTCTCTCTCCCCTTGGAAAAAACTAAATTAACAATTATCCCATAATTCAGAGAAAATGACTAATTTTTTTTAAAATGTATACTTTGGTGTGTGTTTTCATTTGATAGTATGTTACTGAATTTGTCATATCATAAATAAAGTTCTACTTTATTATTGTTGAGCACTGTATGTCATATTCTGTTGTATAGATGCTCTGTTATTATTTTAGCCAATGTCCTACTGATAGATTTGGGTTATTCTAATTTTTCAATATTATAAACAACATTGTGATAAATGCACTTCTCCTTTAGGACAAATTCTTAGAAGTTGGATATCTAGGTGAAGGAATATTTTAAATATTGATACCCATTGCCAGATTGTGCTTTAGTTGAAAAGCAGAGTTATATGTGTGTGTGTATACACTCACACATGCACATGTGCTTTGACTAGTATTAATTGAGCCCTTACTATATGCCAGGTATTAGATTAAGTCCTTTAGATACATTATGTGATTCAGTGATTGTAATGCTTCAGATTCAGCTGAAGTCATATACTCATTAGAGCAAATACTTTAAGAAAACTAATCCAGAACCAGATTTTATTTGCCAACCCAAGAACCTTAGTGGAAGCAGAAGGGCAAACATAGAAACTATGCGTGTGTGCTCAGTTACTAAGTCATGTCTGACTCTTCGACCCTATGGCCTATAGCCCACCAGGCTCCTCTGTCTATGGAGTCTCCCAGGCAAGAATATGGGTGTGGGTTGCCATTTCCTTCTCCAGGGGATCTTCCTGACCCAGGGATCAAACCCACGTCTCCTGTATTGCAGGCAGATTCTTTACCACTGAGCCACCAGGGAAGCCCATAAAATATGAGAGCGATAATAAAATCTTGGCTTTAGCCTTGCTAAGATGTGAGTCTTAGCTGTTTGTCAGAGTCCAAGACCTGTAAGCATAAACCCAAATGGAGAGCTTGCCCAAGAAGAGTCTATGCTTGCTTCCATGATGAACATCCAACTTTGCAGCAGTCCTTTGTTGTCCTTGTACTCCACAGCATCTTCAGTCCTTTGTACCAGCTGTTGTGGCTGCAGAGTTTCCTAGAAATAGGGACACCCTCGGTCTTGATTTGCCCAGGACAGTCCTGCTGTATGCCCATTGTCTTGAGGTAACTATTGATATTGCATCCTTTCATTCTCAAAAGTGTCCCACTTTGGAAAATAATTAACTTTGAGGAAATCTGTCAGACTAGACAGAGATTGTTGATGAGACTGAGGCAAGTTTGAGCAATGAGATGACCAAATCCTGCCCTTTCCCTTACACTACAGAACAGGCGCCTCTGTCCCTAACTTTATAAAGAAATTCACCTGCCCGATTATGAAACAGGATATCTTGGTCACCTCACTTATGCAAGTAATAGCTGAGGCTCAGATAAAAAGCAAAAAAAAAAAAAAATGTGTGTGTAGTAAAAATTAGTGGGTCCTATAATAAAATTCTTGCCTTTGTCTATGGGAAAACATTCTTATTCAAAGCCTGTCTTCTCTTCTTTTACTCACAGACCCCCAAAAGCTTGGGTATCTTATTTCCTACTCACAGGTGATTAAAAGGATAGGTTAGAAAGAGAAAGAATGCCTAAGGCAAACACTTCGGCATGAGCAAGCAGTGAAAGTAGCTTACATGAGAAGGAAAAGGCGGAAAGCTTAAAAAGAAATGTAAGAACTGCCATGCAAGTACAAACAAGCCAGCCTGCTGTAGAAAATCCATGCAGAGGGCAGTAATGGGAGTTCATAATGATGACCTTGAATTATCAGGAAAATGTTTCCTTGCATTTGGTAGGCTGCATTTAAGAAGTTAGGATAGCATGGAACATTTTTGATCAGATCTCTATCCTAGACACTTCATATTCCTTAAATTAGACATATAAGAGGTAAATCTTCAGTAAGCCGAGCACCTTGATTATATGGAGTGACTCAACCTTCTCAGAGTCCTGGGCAGCTAAGACTCTAATAGGTAAAGAAAGGCACTTAAGTCATCTTTTTTGTCTTCAATGACTTCAAATTCTTGTTGATAGTACAAGTTTTCATCCTTCCTAGATGTCTTTGCATTTTTATAAAGGACTTTAAAGGACCAAAATGTCTTGTGATCCTAAGGGAGCCGAGTTCTGGTAATATAATTCTAGATATTGAGAACACAGGAGGAAAATTTTAGGGGCCAGAGGATGTTTCTAGTTATCCATGCAGAGACCATCCAGGCTTTTCTTTGTGTAAAGATAGTCCTGTAAAAAGAGTAATCTTCTCAGCAGCTCGTGTCCTTGGGAATCATCGACTCCCACCTCTGAGGGACCCTCTGGGCCTGAACCACGTCCAGGGGACAAAGAGCAGAGTGAGTCAAACATGCTCCCAGCTGAGCAGAAGGTGAAAGAGTCCACAGAGTAACTGAGGTACTACTTGGTACTAATCAGAAACAAAATTAGCAATCATTTAAGTGCCAAGTGGTCCTGAGCTCTCAGAGTCAAGACTGCTGGGGTTCTGAGAATTCTGGCTGCATATCCAGTAGGTTTCTGCTCATTAATTCCATCCATGACAATGTTTAAAGTGTAATGAAAACTCAGTGGAAAAAATTAGAAGAGTTGGAGCTTTTCATAGTTATCCTCAGGACATGCCAATTCTAAAACAGAGGGAGAAAAGATGGATGAGGCCCCCTCTGCTGCTTTGTTGTCCTACTTCATGGGGGTCCCTGCAGGAAACTCAACCTGGAAGGTAGAAGAGCTTCTGGAGGGATAAAGGCTCTTGATGGAAGGAGGGCCCCTTCCCCTTGAGAGGGTCAGTCCACCCTGTTACCTAAACCCTCTACTGAGCAGAATAGCTCTGAGACTGGGAACAGTCACTGTGATGCATTCTTGTATGTCCTTCCCCAAAGAAATCCAGGTTTGCATTCCCTTGATAGCTTTTGGTGCCCCTCCAAGAATGTCACTAGCTGGACACTCACTTTCTCTGGGAGGTGAAACTTTGGTCTCTGATATCCAGGCAGGAAAGATAGCCACTGAGTCTAAACAGCCCTACGTTGACTCCACTTAGCACCTCTGTGCTTTTGGAGTGCTAGTTTCTCACTCTCTTCTGCTGGAGAGAAAAAGACTATAAGGTCATCAGTAACTGGTTCAGATATTCAGGAACCAAATAAATCTTATCATCTGGATCTTAGGCTGAGGTGGAGAGAGTGGCTACTTCTGCTTCTGGTGCATGATCTCAGGTAACATCTTTATAAAAAACAAGTTTATTTTCTGTGGTTAGTATTTATAATTTCCTCATGTTCAAAGAGTCAGACACGACTGAGTGACTAGGCACAGCACACAGCACATATGAGCTAGAGGCTTATTCTCCTGGAGCCTGGCTGAGTTCACCTCTATATGACTCAGCAATCATGGCACTGTTCATGTGCTGGGAAGAGATGTACAGAGGGAGGGTTTCTAGGGGTGATGGGAACCCTTGGTACTAAGAACTGGGAAGGCAGCCCCCAGTGCAAGAGGAATGCTGATGACAGCAGACACAGTTTACTTCTCAGTTTCTTGTGTGTGTCTCACTCAGGTTCCATGCCTTTACCCCATGTGTTGTGAACTGAATTGTGTCCTTCCAAATTCATGGGGTGAAGTCTTATGCCCCAGTGATGTGGAATCTGATTGTTCTTGGAGATCGTCTTTGGAGCAGTACTGAAGTTAAAATTAGGTCATTAGGATGGGCCTTACTTCTGTCTGACTAGAGTCCTTAGGAGAAGAGGTGATTAGGACATGAACGTGTACAGAAGGAAGACCATGAGAAGACACAGGGAGAAGATGGCCGTCTGCAAGCCGAGGAGAGAGGCTTTAAAAGAGGCCACCCTGCCTACACCTTGATCTCAGACTTCTAGTCTCCAGAGTCAATAGAAAACACACTTTTGTTGTTTAAACCACCAGTCTGGGGTACTCTGTTATCACGGCACTAGCAGACTAATATGCTATGCAGAATCTCACTTCTGCCCAGTCCACGTCCCCCAGCAACCCAGACAACTGGTATCATGGTCTCCAGGGGGGAGTAAGGTCACTGAGTTTGGTTTACCATATGCCACCTGACCTCAGAGTACTTACTACTTTAACATCTAAAAAAAATCATGTCTGCTGTTCTACTCAGAAAAGCCAAACTTAAAATATATCAGGTTTTATCTAGTTCAGGCATTTAAAAGTCAATTGCTGTGACTAGTAACAAGGACTCTCAAGAAGTTAAGGGAAGAGTGGCTGACCCCAGAGTGGAGGCTCCAGAAACAGGTTTTTTTTTTTTTTTACATTTTGCTTTTTTTTTTTATGGAACTATACTTGATTTACAGTATCACATTAGCTTCAGGCGTAGCACATAGTGATTCAATATTTTTATAACCTATACTTCATTTAAAGTTATTATACAATAATAGGTGTATTTCCCAGTGCTGTACAATATGTACTTGTAGCTTATTTATTTATTTAAAATATTTATTTAATTATTTGGCTGCATCAGATCTTAGTTGCGGCATGCCAGATCTTCGTCATGCAGGATCTTCATTTCGTCATGTAGGATCTTTCGTTGTGGTGCATAGATTCTCTAGCTGTGGTGTAGGGGCTCAGTAGCTGTGGAATTGGGGCTTAGTTGCTCGACAGCAGGTGGGATCTTAGTTCCCTGACCGGGGATTGAACCTGTGTCCCCTGCATTGCATACATAGTAGTATGTATGGTGTAATCTCCTACTCCTATCATGTCCCTCCCCCTTTCCTCTCTCCACTGGTAGCCACTAGTTTGTTCTCTGTATCTGTAAATCTATTCCTGTTTTGTTATATTCATTCTTTTGTTTTATATTTAGATTCCACATGAAAGTGATAAAATGCGGTATTTGTATTTCTCTGACATATTTCACTAAGCATACTCTCTCTGTCCATCCATGTTGTTGCAAATGACAGAATTCCATTCTTTTTTATGGCTGGGTAATATTCTATTGTGTATATATACATCTTCTTTATACATTTATCTGTTGATGGGCACTTAGCTTGCTTCCATATTTTGGTTATTATAAACAATGTAGCTATGAACACTGGGGTGCATATATCTTTTTGAATTAATGTTTCCGTTTTTTTTTTTTTTCTTTTTTTTGAATATACTCAGCAGAGGAACTGCTGGATCATATGGAAGGAAAAAAAAAAACTACAAATAATAAATGTTGGTGAGGATGTGGAGAAAAGGGAGGCCTAGTACACTATTGGTGGGAATGTAAACTGGTACAGCCACTATGGAAAACAGAAACAGCTTTTGATGTTTCTTAAAGAGTCATTTACCCCCATTCCTAGGCCAGAGAAGAACCTCAGTCTAGACCTGGGATATAATATAAGGAACTCTAGAGTTCTGAGGATGGCCCAGGTTTAGTTGACCCAATAGGAAGCAAGGTATACTATCCCCCAGGGAAAGTCCAGACTGAGATGGTAAGGCCTAGTGGATGGGCACAGAGGCTCAATGCAGGTACACACACACACACACACACACACACACACACACACACACAATGGTGGAAGATTGAAACCTGTCTGAATGAAAGGGCTTCCCAGGGGAGAAAAATTCTCTCCATGGAAGGAGGGTTCATAAAAGCAGAATGATGGAGGCAGCTGGGTGCTGCCCAGATAAGAGATAAAAGACCACATACAGTTCATTCTTGAAGTTAAGGAGACCCCCCTGACTAAACATGTGCAGAAAGACTCCTTGGAAGTCAAAAAGGGAGGAGGTGTCACCTCATAATATGTGATGCAACTACCCAGAGGCCTCTTCACTAGAATCTGTCTTGGCTAAGGGATGAGCATGTACATGCTCAGGTTCCTGAGATATACCAAACACAGCCTCAGGATTAGGAAAATCAAAATGATTGGCCCAAGGAAACCCGGAAGAAATGCCCCCTAAAAGTAATTCAAACTGCCACGAGGGTGCGACTCAGCCACTCTCTTTCTCTGAGCCTGCCCATGTGTCTATCCAAACATCCTATACTCTTTTTCCTCTTAATAAATACTTTCTGTGCATGTGCTCAGTCACTCAGTTGTGTCCAACTCTTTGCGACCCTGTAGACTATAGCCTGCCAAGCTCCTCTGTCCATGGAATTCTCCAGACAAGAATACTGGAGTGGATTGCCATGCACTCCTGGATGGAGCTGGATCTTCCCAACCCAGGGATCAAACCTGAGTCTCATTACATCTCCTGCACTGGCAGGCAGGTTCTTTACCACTAGCGCCACTTGGGAAGCCCGATAAATATTTTACTTATTTTACTAAAACAAAAGAAAACAATAACAACCAAGGACAATAAGAGTCAGAGAAAAACAAAACTCTCAGCTTGATTTTACTCCCCCAAACAGAGGTGTTGCCCTGAGCTAGCAGAGCCAGCAATCAAAGAGGCCCTGTCACCTGTAATATTCACCTGTCCTTCCCCAGGTGTAAGCCAGGACAGCCCCCACTTCTGCGTAGCTCATTCCCACATCATCTACACTTTCCAATAAGCTCTTGCTCTATTAGATTGCTTCTTGGAAGAGCCAAATATTAAAAATCGCTGGTCAGTCAGTTCTTTATTTTGTTATTCACCAAACTGATTTTTTTAAGCTCAGAACCAATAAAGCTGTGGTGGCGAAGAACAGATATAGATTTCTCGTTCTCACACACTCATATATAATAATAAAAATAAAACTTTATTAAACAAGAGACATGTTGTTTCAGGGAATTTTTCTTTTCCCTTCTCTGGTGCCCCAAGGCTAAAATATACAATCTTATTAACTTCCTGGAAGAAATACTCCATTCTCTTGGTGAAAACACTGAGCATTCATCTTCTTGGACCTGGAAAATGAGACAGGCCCTTGACATGAAGCAGGTGGGCTGCAGTTCCATCCAGGGAAATCTAGGCCCCTGAGTCTGATTAGGACAGGCCCAAGGAATCTGCATGGAGTCCACGAAACCTTCCAGAATAGATCCTCCTGGGTGTCTCAGGCCAGGAAGCAAAAGACAGAGGACCTGAGAGCAGGTTGCAACAGCAGGGCATGCCACATCTGAGGGGACCGGCTGCTGCTGACTACTGGTCAGTCATGTCCAACTCTCTGCAACCCCATGGACTATAGCCCACCAGGCTCCGCTGCCCATGGGATTTTTCTAGGCAAGGATATTGGAGTGGGTTGCCAGTTCCTTCTCCAGGGGATCTTTCCAATCCAGGGATCGAACCCTGGCCTCTTGCATTTATCTGCTGCATTGGCAGGTGGACTCTTTACTACTAGCACCTTCAGGCTCCTGGTCAACCATTCAGGGGACTGAGGCTCAGACTGGGGCTGCTGGTTACCTAGTCACACAGAATAACTGATGGAGCAGGTAACAGAAGCCTGGCCTCCTGTTCCAAGCTCCTTCTTCCTTTGTTTCTCATTCCACAGTCCTGGGTTGATCTCTAAGCATCTTCAATTCTTTCATCTCCTATGAAGTGGCTTTACACCCCTCTGGAAGGTCAGAGCCTTGACTTCCCCTCCCGTCTCTGCCCACAGCAAAAGCAGGAGCCATGCCACTGACGCAAGCTGGGGGTTCCATCAGTAACAGCCAAAATCTGTTGAGGAATAAACAACCTCTGCCAGATGGTGAAGAAGATCAGGACTCAGCAATCTCTAATTCATGGCATTCCACCTGACCATGGATGATGTTCGCTCCAGGGAGCACTGAGCATCAGTGAGAATCCTGAACTGTCCTGAAGCTGGGAGCTGCAGCCCTGTTTTCCTGGGCCAGAGCCTGTAGTTGGGGAGAAGGCAAGGAAGCAGGCTGCCATTGAGGATGTCTAGAACAGAAGTTTATCTATTCCTCATGTAAGACTGCCTTTGGACATTCAGGGGATTACAGTTAGTTCAGGAGGAGAGAGGAAGGGATCCAGGACTAACTGAGGGGACGATGACCACTGAGAAACAATCTGAGGATCTCAGGCAGGGCCTGGATGTGATTCCTCCCACCTGTGATGCTTAGCTCCACCTGACTCTGCACGCCGGCATCAGGATTTGAGGTGGTGCTCATGAGTGCGTGGCTGTCATGGGCTGGATTGCATCTCTCTGAATGTCATACGCTGAAGCTTGAACCTGTATTTGGAGATAAGTCCTTTAAAGAGGTAATTAAGGTTAAATGAAGTCATAAGGATGGGGCTCTAATCTGATTGGACTAGTGTCCTTATGAGAAAGGAAAGTGACGCCAGAGTTCTCTCTCCACACATGTACCCAGAGAAGAGGCCCTGTGTGGACACAAGACATCGTAAGAAAGCCAGGAAGTCTAGCATCATACGAAAGCTGCTGGCACTTGATGTTGGGTTTTTAGCCTCCAGAACTGTAAGAAAATAAATTTCTGTCATTCAGGGCACCCAGTCTGTGATATTTTGTTATGACAGTCTGAGCAGAGGAATACAGAGCTGGAAGTCTCAAACCAGGGAAGAGCAGAAAGAGTTTGGGCATTGCCCAAGCAAAGGGGGCTCAGATTCTTGTTGCCAACTCCAGAGGGGCATGTAGCCTCTATCTGTGAGTCTCAGCAAAATGGCACAGCCCTGGGCTCTTCACACACTGATATTCTGTGCTTTATCCTGTTCTGAGGTCCTGAAGACAAGACATATTCCTATCATTAGCTGGGGTCTGTCCAGGAAGGTGGTAAAAGGACCACTGATGACCTTTGTAGCCATAGGACTCTACCTATAGGAAGAACGCACAGAGTGATTTATCACTGAATGTGTTTTAGTGGGATTTTTAAACTACAAGATTAGAAATCTTTTACTTCCAGAGAGAGGAGCAAAAATGGGATAATTATAAATGAGTATTTACCTGTCTCGGATTATATATTCCAAATACTGTTCAGTGAAACCAAATCAGGTGACTGTCAAATATACACGATGTTCAGCAGAAATTGTCAAGATATTTTCACTGCAGAGGAGAGAGTTATAATATGTACAACAGCTGCAAAGCATCAGACAGATTCCCTCGTCCACCCTCCTGCCCACCATTAGCAGAGTTAGTTTCCAGGGATCCTCCTAACGTTTTTCTGACTACCACTCAGGCTGTATCAACAGCCAAGCTCTGGATCCTGGGTCCAGCTTCCACCCTCAGCCCCTCTGTCTGCTGCCTTTTCCTTTAGATCCCATTTAAGATCAAACACCGAATGTTGTCCAAGCAATTACTGTGCACTCAGCTCCACACTTTGCTGAACGGTGAGATAGCGACTGCAATGACCTCTGCGGTCACTTCCAACCTGAGAGACAGGGTGGAAGGATGTTCCTCCTCCGAACTTCTAGGTCTTGCTCCCTCCAGGAAGCCTCCCTGATTTCAGACAATGGAAGTGTTCACTAAGCCCTATTAATTCCCTTTCCTCCTGCATATAGAGATAAACTATATTTTCCTACCTCCCCTTTGTGGCAATGTGGTCCATGTGACAATAGAATGTGGGTGAGAGTGATGCATGTCACTTCCAAACTTGGTTTCTAACGCCTTCACTTTTTGCCTGTCAGTGGGAGAGGGAGAAAGCAGTGTAAGATGCCAAGGTCCTGGGAGATAGTGGAATCTGCTCTATCTGAAAAGCCTGAATCCCTTAGTGAGTACATGGAGCAGAGCCCCCTCCGCCTCCTACTGCATTAGACAGTGAGAAGAGTAAGAAATAAACTTGTATTGTGGTGAAGTCACTGAGAACTGGAAGTTGTTTGTTACAACAATTACCTTTCTAGACTAATACACTGACTCTCAAAGTTGAAAATAATAGTCATTTGATCTCTAATTGAACATGGCCTCAGATAGGAGCTCGTGAATATGTGTAGACAATTTTATAATACAGTAGAGTTATGCATGCAAACTGTGGCCTGTCTGACTCCAGAGAGTATGCTCCCAATCTGTTTCTTCTTGAACATTCTCTGGCTGGGCTGTAGTGTTAACCATCAGGTGCTATGCAAGAGTGTAAGAGAAAACCTAACTTGTGCTATTCCTAAGCTTGAGAAAACTTATCAAACGTGCATACAGGCATTTTCGTTGCATTGTGTAAATTGTGTCCCTCCTTATTTCACCAGTGTGTTCCCATCTCATCCTCTATCTTCCCTGAAGAAGCGGAAGCAGCCTTGGGGCTGGATCTCGGATCATCTCCTGGGTAACCGTTGGAGTGAAGGCAGCAAACTCAAAGAGAGTAGGCTTTTAGAGATAGCCTCTGTGGCACTTTGCAAATCCTTCTGGGCTGCCCAGAGCTCAGCTGAGATGCAGAAATCCGTGGTGACTGACTAGGTCTGCAGCCCACATGCATGTGGTGGCAGAGAGGCCGGCGGGGTCCAGGGCTGGGAGCCCAGGACTCCTGAAATGCACTTCTTCTATTTAATTGGAACATTCACAAATAGAGAAATTTGTAGATTCTCAATTGTTCCTTTGCTCAGCTGCCTCCCTAGTCTGGGCCTTGGCAACACTTGCTTTGGTATAAATTATATTCTATCATCATAACTGCAGGGCTTCGGGGATCATTTTGGAATACGACGATGTTAATGCACTGGGTTTTGTTCCAAGCAGTGAGCCACCTCCTGGGATTTGGGGATCTCTCTTTTAAATCCAGATAGCACTAATGAGCTAGGAAGGGCTGCTGACCCCCTTGACTCAGCCTCTCACTCCTGGGGCTGCTCTGAACATTGGAACTAGCCACATCAGCTCTGTACTGCAGTCAGCCATGGGACTGATACAGCCATGGCTTTCCATGCAACTGGTTCCACCCAGAGGCATGCAAACTGCAATTTCTTCTTTTTTTCTTTCTTTTTTTAAATTACCAACTGCACCTAAAAGTGCTTTGCACAGGTAGGCTCTGGGTAAATGTTTGTGGTTATTTTGATGTCATGTGTACTGGTGTCCTTTATCACAGGTTTTGGCCAAGAGCTTTCTCTAATCCCATTCCCAAGCAAAAAATTATGCTGGGATGCCAAGGAAATTGTCCTTGAAAATGAAGGAAATGATGAAAGACACATAGCAACAGGCAGTTGAATATCATTTAACTTTTTAGCCAGGTCTGTCTCTCAGTGCCCCAGATTTACATTTACCCACTCAAAAAAGCCTGATACGAGACTTACTATGCATGAAGGGTGTTTCTAAGTGGTTTCTAAATGTTTACCAACTTAGCATTCTGTACTAATTTGCCATTCTGTACTAGGCTTCCACAACGGCTCAGTGGAAAAGAATCCACCTGCAGGAGACGCGGGAGAGGCAAGTTCGATCCCTGGGTCGAGAAGATCCCCTGGAGAAGGAAATGACAACCCACTCCAGTATTCTTGCCTGGGAAATTCCATGGATAGAGGAGCCTGGCGGGCTACAGTCCATGGGGTTGCAAAAAGTTGGATATGACCAGCTGACTGAGCACACGCTCTGTTTTTTATAAGTATTTTACAATAAGAAATGTAGGACAACAGAGAGGTTAGGGAACTTGTCCAAAGTTACACAGAGCTAGTAGGTGGTGGCACCAGGATTTGAAGGTGCAAAGTCTGGTTCCAGGGACTACATACTTAATCACTGTGCTGTTACCCCTGTGCCCAAAACTAGCCCCAGATGGTTTGTACTCTCTGGAATGTTGTTTTTCCTCTTCTTCACATTTCTAAATCCTAGCTCATCTTTCAAGACTAACTTACAACCTGGTTCCCACAGTAAGCCTTCCTGGCTATTCTGCAGCATACTCCAATAACTCAGTGTCTCAGAGCATGGCATTTGGAATTAAACTGTATAAACCTGGTTCCAAACCCAGCCCTGCCACTTACTAGCTTTATCACCTTAAGTTAGTTACTTAACTTCCATAAGCTAAGTTTTCTTATCTGTAAAATGGAGATAAATATTGCACCTACCTTACAGTACTGTTGTACTGTAAGTGGTTGCCTCTCTGAAGACCAGACTAGGAAGCAAAGGTTAAGAAGATCACATCAGGAGCCTCACATTCTTGGAGGCTGATGCTTCTCTATGGACTATTGATATTTACATCCCACAAAGTCTGTGCCCTATTTCACCTGAACCACCCCAGTTAATGAGTACAACTGTTCATTTATTTAGGAGGTGGTTTTCTTTAAACAATGACATTCAATTTCAATGACGATTAGTTGAATTATGATATCCAAAATGCTTAGAAGAGTGCTTGACTTATGCTGTATGCTGTTTCTACATTTTATTGTTATTAGTGCTATTATTAGCATGACTTCAAATTCTCCTCTCCTATTGTTGTTGAGTCAGTTCTTCTTTCCTTGCCTAATCCTTATCTCCTGCAAGATTGCAGGCTTATCTACTCCTCTTAAAGATTGGTTGTGTGTGTATATATATATATATATATATATATATATATATATATATATATATATATATATATATATAATAAAATATATAAATAATATTATTAACATTAATAAATTATTAATACTTATCAACTAGTAGTAATATGTATTTTAATTCCATGGCATTTCAATTAGTATACTGCAGATAATAAACATTCATTTAATGCAAACAACTAATTAATGACTTAAAGGTACCTAGTATTACATCCATGACCACAAAGATTCAAAAATCTCTCTCCTACTGAATTGCATATAAATATGTCACAGGTCTTCATTGATTTTGGAATGGTGCACCTCAGGGGAAATTGAATGTCATTGTTTAAAGAAAACCACCTCCTAAATAAATGAACAGTTGCACTCATTAGCTGGGGTGGTTCAGGTAAAATAGGGCACAGACTTTGTGGGACTTAAATATCAATAGTCCATAGAGAAGCATCAGCCTCCAAGAATGTGTGGCTCCTGATGTGATCTTCCTAACCTTTGCTTCCTAATCTGGTCTTCAGAGAGGCAACCACTCATTTACAATGAAGACTCCGCAGATATACCACACCAGGTAATGGAGAAACAATTTGAAGACCGATGTCTTATTATCACTTGAGAGACCCAGCAAAGAACCACTTACAAAACCTTCTCTATTATTTGACTATTTAAGTCCTCAGGTTCATTGACTTCAGAATATCTTGAAGGAATCCTCCTCAAGTCAGTAAGTCTCCCTGACTTACAAGGAGTCAGGAGGCTGCTCTGCAGGAGAGCTTCCTGCGGTGGATTGCAGTGGACTAGGTCTCTGCAAGGTAGATGCATGCTGCTCCCGCTGAAAATAGTTACCAGAGTTTAACTCCAAGCATGTGGCTGGCTCAGCACAAGGAGATGAACTCAGTTTAAAGGGGCAGGGTCTCCTGTAGTCTTCCTGTGGGCTATTATTGTTTTGAGGAGTTAGCCTTTGGAAAGGAGGCAGAGGAAGGGTGATGGATGATGGTACCTACTTTTCTTAGAAAGAACAGAACCACATAAATCTGCTCTGGTTCCCCAGAGCACTCTGTCTGGAGCACTGGCTCCTCGCCCATCCCTGTGGTCCTCAGTAGGGCTCCAAAGAGCCATGATAAGGAAGATGAATCACCAGGAAGCAGGTGTGAGGTTAACACTTCAACCCCCTACCCTCCATTCCTCGCTTCTCAAAGTATTTCCTACCTGCTTTCACATAGAACCCTGGATAGCTTGAGAGTTTTTTTCTTTCTTCCAGTTCAGGGGCAGGTTTGGGATGAGCTGGTATACCATCTCATACTCTCCTGGCCACCCCGAATAAGCTATCCATGGAAAACATCCTACTGATTGCTTAGCTTTTCTATTTATTTTTGCATGGCTGTGCCGGGTCTTTGTTGCTGTGTGGGCTTTCTCTAGTTGCGGCGAGCAGGGGCTACTCTTTGTTGTGGTGTGCAGGCTTCTCATTGTGGTGGGTGGGTTCTGTTGTTGCAGATCACTGGCTCTAAGCAAGCAGGCTTAATAGTTGTGGCACACAGGCTTAGTTACCCCACGGGCAAGTGGAATCTTCCCAGACCAGGGATCTAACCCATGTCTGCCTGCATTGGCAGATGGATTCTTAACCACATTACCACCAGGGAACGCCCATGTTTAGCTTTGTATTTTTTGCCTTCTGGCTTGGGAGGTATGTAGGAAAGAAGATGAATGGATAGGCTCAGGAAAGAGGAAGTGGCAAGTGTCCTGGTAGAAAAGCAGTGGCCACCCTTTGGTGGTTGTATTGGGGTTGCTGTGTGTGTACTTCTGAGTGGTTTTCCCAGTGCTTCTAAAATCGCATTCTCCATAACTCTTTTAAAGCATGTTTAGTATTGTGAGCCATTGTCAGGAGTATCCTTTTCCTTGTTACACCTCAGCACCTTCTCCATAACATTATGCCTTTCTTCACACATTTTATTTGATTCAATGTTTCAAGCACGGTATAAATCACCATCTCTAATCATCTCTCCATTTGTTTCCCTTGTCTCCATGTCAACCAGCAGAACTCTGTTCCAGTTCTCATCAGTTCACACTCAGATGATGGGGGTTCAACTGGACATTCTGTCTCTCTTCTCCTTGTTGTTGTTTAGTCGCTAGTTGTGTCTGACTCTTTGTGACCCCATGGACTATAGCCCACCAGGCTTCTCTGTCCATGGGATTTACCAGGCAAGAATACTGGAGTATATTGCCATTTCCTTCTCCACTCTCTGCTCCTTGGACACCAGTTATTCCATGCTCCACAAGAGATTTATCTTCTTAAGTCATTGTCCTGATTCAGAACATTCAAGTGTCCCCCGTTGTCCACTAAAAGTTCAGGTTAGTCTGGCTTTTAAGGCTCTCTAGAATCTGACTCTAATTTTTTCTTTTCTGGGAGTCCCTAACATATACTTAATTTTTATCATTCCCCAGTTTACACCACACTTGTGGCTCTTTGCTTTGCTACATAATAATGCTCTGTTCCTGGGATGCCCAATAACCTCTTCCTTGCCTGTCAGCCGTTCAGTTCATTTGGCAAAGAACGATCGCATCCTCCTCCTTCAAGGTCTGCTCTCTTCAAGGACCTGGCTTGTTTTAACCTCTTCACATCTGTTAGCTGCTGCAGTGTTTTCAGAAATATGAGTGCCGTCTGCCTATATTACTGGACCATTAACTTGATGCCTTATAAAGTATAACATTAGTTTTGTCAGCCCCATCCAGATTTTCACCCTCTTATATCAATATTTATGGACATACGGCCCATTTATGTGATCCATAAATATTTAAAAAATAACTGGTCTAAATTCCACCTTTGGGGACTAGATGGTTGGGGTAAAATCCTATGCAAAAGAAAAATAATGTGCCTTTTATTGTCTCCATTACTATGGGGGACATACCTTACGTTACCAACTCCTGCTGGAATCTTTCTTTCCCTATAGTGACCCTAAGTGGAAGGAAGGCCCACCCCTCATTGTCAGGAGAACAAATCACCTTCCTCTCCCTCCCCTTGCAAACACTGTTTCATCTATTTGGAATTCCCTGCTTTTCCTTTTCCCTTGATGTACTCCTTTTCAGCCTTTAATATTAATATCAAGTATTATCACCCTGGGAAGCTCTGGTGGCTCAGGAGTGAAGAATCCACCTGCCAATGCAGGAAACATGGGTTCAATCCCTAGGTCAGGAAGATTCCCTGGAGAAGAAAATGGCAACCCACTCCAGTATTCTTGCCTGGGAAATCCCATGGAC
Organism: Okapia johnstoni; assembly: GCA_024291935.2. Taxonomy (NCBI): domain Eukaryota; kingdom Metazoa; phylum Chordata; class Mammalia; order Artiodactyla; family Giraffidae; genus Okapia; species Okapia johnstoni. Next base: position 64,005,955 of record CM044306.1, on the reverse strand, counting down.
AGAGGACCCTGGCAGGCTGCAGTCCATGGGGTTGCAAAGAGTTGGACATGACTTAGCAATGAAACAACAATAACGATCATCACCCTATCGACCCTTTGCCAGACCTCACCTGTCCATTGTCACTCTATGCTGTTTAAAATGAGAACATAAATGTAAAGTTTAGCACAATTGCCCAGTACATGTATAACCTTACTGTTGTGTGAATTTCCGTCTTTCCACATCCGTGGACCTGTGGCTCGTCTGGAGCTGGCCTTCCATGTTGCTTTCTCATTGTCAGGGAGAGGTGCCAGCTCTGAGCATCTCTCCCTAGCTCTTCCTCCCAGAATGTGGAGGTATTCTGGCCTTCTCCACTCCTTTGTGTGAGAACTACATTGCCAAGCCAAAGATGGGTGCTTACTCTTTGGTCACCCAGGATAATATATGGCCTTAAAGAGATTTCAGCCACTGCCTGTGTCCCCCATGCCTGACACACATGTGTTTAGCTTTTATTCCTCTGAATAAATCTTTTTTATCAACCCCCTCCCTCCCCCGATATCTCCAGGAATTCTTCAGTTCTTCAATGTGAGAATCATGATCTCTCCCACAGCATTTGACTCTTACTGATTATCACTACAGGAGAAATGAGGAAACAGATAATAAACATGGAGATAGTATGTGCCATGCTGTGCTTAGTCGCTCACTCGTGTCCGATTCTTTATGACCCCATGGACGATAGCCCGCCAAGCTCCTCTGTCCATGGGGATTCTCCAGGCAGGATTACTGGAGTGGGTTGTCATTCCCTCCTCCAGGGGATCTTCCTAACCCAGGGGGATTGAACCCAGGTCTCCTGCACTGCAGGCGGATTCTTTACCATCTGAGCCACCAGGGAAGCCCAGCCATGTCTGCCATTCTGTTCTTTGCCTTCTTAGTATGGTACCTGGCTGAGGGAGGCAGTGTTAGCACATTGATTGCTTTGAATCCCAGCTCAGCCCCCTGATAACAGAGGAGGGACTTCAGTAGCCTGTGTGACCTTGCGCTCTCTTGGTTTTACCATGTGCAAATAGGAGACACTGAGTCTGCTTCTCAGGGTGGTTGTGAGCATCCCACTGGAGGACTGGGACGTGTGTGCTCTTAGCCTAGGGCCTGCAGTGTCATTACAGCTCAGCTCAGTTCATTCATTGCATTTAATACCGTGGCTGCTGGTCTTGCAAGAGTTATTAGCAACCGTGGTAGGTACTGGAGCTGGTATAAATTTTTCTTCACAGGAGTGGTACACCCTGAAATTCTGCTCCTTCCTTAACCATTTTTGAAGGGCAAGAGCAATCTGCCTGGAGCTTTATTTGCCGTCTCAGCAAGACTTAATGAGCCAATTCCAGAAAACTCAAGTCAAAGAGAGGGGAAGCAAAGGGAAAACCAGTCTAATGAAAGGATAAATACAAGTTGATTTCCTTAAGAAGGCCTCTAGAAGGATCTCAGATACTCATAGTTGAAGTCAAATGAACCATAGGTGAACAGCAATACAATTTCTTTATTTGACTGAAAATTACTTGGGCAAGATAAACAATGCTAAGGATTGATCTCAGTGTTTGGTTCTCTACCTTAGGGGCATGATTACTGACTCCTGTCACCCTCCTTAATGGCAGAGCAAGAGCCTAGACCTCCCCAGATATTCAAGATGAAATGATAAATTCTTTTTGGATGAATAAATAAATGAGTGAGTGAATGAATGAATGAATGCATGCATACATGAAATAAGAAAGATGAGGCCCCTATGGCAGGCAGAATGGTCTAGATATAGTAATCCCAAATCCAAACCTCTAACATTTCCTAGGAAGGACAATATATATGTAAATAGAGCCATCACATTGAGAATGTCAGGCCTCAGAGGGTTCATCTGGCACTTACAAAGGCCACTTCACATTTCTCCATGAAATTCCAAAACTTGACAGCTTTCTTAACATAGTGATGGTGAGGAATAAAAACTTCAAACATGATGCTATTTGAAAAGTAAACTGTTTACTGTTCTGAGGGAAAATTCTGAACTTAACTACTTGGCAGCCATCAAAATGTAACCCAAGGACACAGCAGTGATTTAAAATGTAAATAGATCTTTGGGCATGCAGATAAGGGACCAGCCTACTCCACCCAAGCCTAGCTCAGTAGAACCTTAGCCCTTGCAGGGACAGGAGGGGGGTTCATGAGCTCATCTGGGTACTGTCTGGACTGAATCTTTTTGGTATTGTCTGTGGCTCAGCTGGTAAAAAATCCACCTGCAATGTGGGAGACTTGGGTTCGATTCCTGGGTTGGGAAGATCCCCTGGAAAAGGGAAAGGCTACCCACTCCAGTATTCTGGCCCGGAGAATTCCATGGACTGCATAGTTCATGGAGTCACAGAGTTTGACAAGAGTGAGCCACTTTCACTTTCATCTTTTTTTAATTGGATAATAATTGCTTTACAATGTTGTGTTGGTTTCTGCCATACAACAATGTGAATCAGCCATAAGTGTGAGTGTGTGTGTGTGTATACACACACACACACACACACACACACGCACACACACACATCCCTGATCTTTTGAGCCTCCTTCCCACATTCCACCCCTCCAGGCTGAGCTCCCTTTGCTATACAGCAGCTTTCCACTAGCTATCTGTTTTGCACATGATAGTATATATATGTCAATGCTACTGTCTCATTTCTTCCCATCCTTTCTTTCCCCTGCTGTATCCACAAGTCCATTCCCTATATCTGTGTCTCTGCTCCTGCCTGTTATACAGAGTAAAGAAAGTCAAAGAGAAAAATGATGTATATTAATGCATATATATGGAATCTAGCAAAATGGAAAATGTTACTGATGGGCTGGTCTTTACCTAAATTTTCAGGTTGAGACTCTACCTCCACCCCTGTCTCCCAGGGATATAAAGGAAGCACTACAAATGAAAACCCTAAGATACATTTTTATGAGGGAAGTGTGCACTAAATGAAATCTCAGTTAATAAGCAAATCAGAAGTTCTTTAAGAAGTAATATGTGACCTCCAGTAGTAAAAGGTTGTGTGTGAATCACATTGTCCTTTGTGCCCACTGTATGTCCTCATCTTGAGTATTAACTACATCTAGATCTTGAAATGTGCATATGTGCATATGTGCCCATATGAACACACTGACACTCTAAAGCTCTATGCCTTCAAGGGATATTTGATTCAATAAACCTTGCATATTCCTGTTTAATTTCATAAGATGGAGACCACTAGTCAAGAATCCTTGATATACAGTGGTCAACACAATCCTCACAGGCCTATTAGCCCTTCTTAGCTGTGGGCATCTGGTGCCCCAGGGCCTGGCAGTGTGAATTGGGGTTGGTGCCAGGGCCTGTGGAGCCAGTGCTGTTCACAGTTTCCAAGATATGAGCTGACAGACGTTGCCTGGTGTGGGGGTAGGACTAGATGACCTCTAAATTCCCTTCTAATCTTAAGACCCTGCCACAGCCTTAGAAGCCATGACACTAATATTCTGCAATATTAAACTCTCATCCCTAGCCATAATTCTAAAGTCTTTTTATAGGTCTCTTCTACTTTTTTTAGAAGACCAGTTCAAAATAGGTGGTATACAGATAGAAATGTGATCCATCAGTTTTGTTCTTTTTTTTTTAATTGCACCAGAGTATTAATGTAACTATGTGAAAGCACATGATCAGCTATAAAGCTCTTCATACACAAAAAGTCATACATATTTCTTGACTTCAGCCAAAATACTCAGAGGCTCCAGGCAGGAATAAGCCAAGCTTCATTTTTAGAGGAATATTGAAGCCAATAAAGCAAACCAAGGAAACTGCCTATGGACATAAAATTTGGGGCACAATTCAGTTCAATTCAAGAAGTGTATATTGAGTATATACTAAGTGTTGGGCATTGTGCCAGGTTTCTCTTCCATACAAAAGGGGCTTGTTTGCTTTTAGGGGTTGATATGACACAGATGGTTTTCGTAGAGGTGGTGAGAGGTAGATCAGAGCAAGAGCACAAATAAGCAGTTTTGCATTTAATAGTCACAATTATGAAAGCAACACAAAAGCTACCATTTACTGAGGGCTGACCATATGCCAAGGCTTATGCCACACCAAACATTATATGTGTATATGAATGTTTGTATGTATATAATTCCCAATCGTTACAACTCAACAAAGGTAGCTATTCTTTCTTCCTATTTTATGTATGAGAAAACCAAGTCACAGACAGGTTAAATCACTTGACCAAAGTCACCCAGCTCTTAAGGGCTGAGCCAGATTTTGAAAATATAATGGTCTGACTTCAAAGCCAGCAGGCTGTACATTGCACCTGCATTAGTCTACATTTTACCACCTGCCACAATGGCCATTAGTACCAGGCAGAAGGGAGGAGTCAGGGGCCTGTGGCACTTGGTAAGAGTGCTCAGCTGCTGCCCCCAGGTCTCCCCATGCCACCTAAGCTAGGCACCTCTAATTATTAGTTCTCTATATAGGTCAGATGGGTGATCCAGACAAAAGGCATAGAAACAGCTCTTGAAGCTGGCTTTGAGTTTATGTTCACTACTGCAAGTAGTCAATTTAGGTCAAGTATTTCCCAGCCACCTTCCTATAGCCTTTCTTTCTTCTAAGTCCATTTGACTACGGATGCCACCTATCTGACCTCGAGTCCATCAGCAGCTCTGACTGTGGCCCGTCTACCCTGCAACCTGGTTCCCAGTCAGAGGGCAAAGCTTGCCTGGAAGTGAGACTTTGAAATGGCACTTGGCTTGATTCCCTGAAGTAAGTCACATGCTCTCAGCTCTCTAGTCCTTCTCCTCTTGTTTGAACCACCCAAGGGGAAGCTCATATGAAAACAGCAGGTTTCTCCCCATCAGCAAAGATACATCCTTGCCCCCTGTGATGGACTTGGCTGGTCTGGCAGCCATAGGCAAGCTGTGTTTTATTTGTGAACATCCTTCTTGTTTCAGCAGATAATGGACTCTAGTTAAGAAACAGCACAGTAAACACAGCATAAACACTGGGATGTTCGGCTGGAACGAGTCTGCATATAAATAAGAGTGCTGGGAGCCAGGGAGGTAATAAGTCAGGAACACAATGGAGAAAGGTTATTAAAAGAAGAGCTTGTAAAAATCTGCGACAAGGCTGAAAGCTTGGAGCCTTTCTTGATTACAGAAGGACCAAAGGTGGCAGCCTATCTCATCTGTGCTCTCACTAACTGAGTTCCTGGACGTCTCACTTAAAATCCTGCTATTACTCACTTTGTTCAATCATAAAGTTGAGATTTTATACACTTAAAAAAGTTCTAGGGCTGTTGTGAAGATGTGTGCATGAAAGCATTATGAAAAAAGTTGCTATTGCTGTACAAATGGAAGGTTATATGATTCTTAATTTTGGAAAGTGGCTGAAATTACTGTTTTATACATCTAAGCCTTCTTATTGGTTCATTATCAAACAAAGCTATCTTTTGTAACAGAAATCTCTCAGGGACCTATGAGGCATAAGAGGAATCAAAGGTATTTTCTTCCGTGTTATAGTCAAAACAGAAAGATTCTTTTTGTCGCTTTATATTAGTCAGCATAGGGCTGGCTATGATGCAATAACAAGGAAACCCAGCCATCCCATTGGCTTAATAACAGTAGCAGAAAAGAGGATGTTCGTATCATCCTGACGTAAGGCCTATTGTGTCTTGGGCTTTTCTCCTGTGTCTGTATACCGCACAGTGAGTTCTGAGTCCTGGGCTGCTTCTGTGACTCCTTGCATTGCCATAGAAGGGGAAGAAAGGGCTGGATCCCATGATGAAATGTTTTTAATAGTGAGACCACCAAAAGGTTTATCACTGCCACTCTTTTCCATTATTCAGAACCCGTTTCATGGCTTCTACCCAATGGCAAGGGAGGCTGTGACCTGTGGAGGAGTCCATAGACGTCTTGGTGAGTCTGTGTCTGTCTCACCTTTCATAAAGTTAGTAGCAACTAATGAATACATGGGGGAGCCTTGTAGTCGGGCAAGAGAGTAGACTACTATGATGCTGCTCCAATGACATGTAAGCCTGTGGCCAGGATTATGAACTTGCATAGCTGGGGTCAGAACGAGATTCCCCAAGGAACTTACCAACCAGCTGTAGACCTGCTGTGTGGGTCCACCACTGTGATTTTAATTCTGAAAAGTGGTGTATCTGCTCTCTGATTTATTCTGGGTAACACTTAAGTAATTTAACCGTATTTCCAGGCTAATTGCTGCCATACTATCTCGGTAGCTATGATATAGTTGGGACAGCATTACCTTTTAGCCTTCTAATGCTGAGGCTAATAGCTTTGGTCAGGCATCTTGCTATTGATGAAAATAGCACTTTATTAAAATCCTTGAATCACTGTGTGAATAGAAAAACTTGTTAAATGCAATCACATATATCTTATAACCTAACATCTGGCATTTTCAGAGTTTGAATTCATCATCAATTACTGACATTAGTTACTACCTTCAACCTTTCCCAATTTTAAAGTGATTCAGACACTTCCCTGGTGATCCAGTGGCTTGGACTCTGTGCTCCCAGTGCAAGGGGCCTGGGTTGGTTCCCTCATTAGGGAACTGGATCCCATATTGCTGCAACTAAAGATTCCTCCAGCAAGCCTACCTACCGCAATGAAGATGAAAAGACCTGGCACAGCCAAATAAATGAATATAAAAAACTAAAGTAATTCAGTGGTAACTTTTAGAGTTCCTGGTGGTATCCCAGCATTGAGATTACTGAGATTTTTGTTGTTGTTGTTCAGTTGCTAAGTTGTGTCTAACTCTTCTCAATCCCAAGAGCTGTAGCACTTCAGGCTCCCATGTCCTTTACTATCTCCTGGAGTGTGCACAGATTCATGTCCATTGAGTTCGTGATGTTCTCTAACATTTAAGTTAATTAAACAAGGAGATCATTAGACCAATATTACTCTAAAGTCATGGTGACCTATGTAAGCAAACCCAAATCTAACCTTAGGTCAGCACAACTCGAGGTTGCAAAATTGAACCCTAAGGGCAACCAATTGCAAACATCCAACTAGAATTTAAACTCAAGCCAATCAATGATTTCTTTACTTTGCTTCTGCCTTTACTCCATAAAAATCTGTGCTTTAGGTGGAGAACTTCTGGTTTGGCATGACTTGCTCGAAAATATTTTAATATACCTTGGTTTATACTTTAACAGATTCCAAGGTTATATTTTATGACTTTGAGGCTTTAATAGAATGGGAATCTATAGGAAGCAATTGTTACCTTAAAACAGCACTCTGTGTTTAACTTAATTTTAAGTATCTCTTCCAGATGGACAGCCAACTGTTTTCATCAGTGTTTGGAACTTCCCAGCAGTTAAATGCTGGTGTGTAAAGGTTACCTTTTCATTTTATCTTCAACAATGCAGTCTGTTCTTAGACTGAGTCCATTCTCTCTGTTTGTGAGCCTGATGATTTGAATTCACCAACCCTAAACTCCATCTGTTTGTTGCCTGAAAACAGTTGAACAGATTTCAATAAATTTAGAAATTGTAAATAAATAGTTGAATAAGCCTAAAAGATGGGTAAGATTTAAGCATCGAGGATAGTCAGCCATGACATTTATGACTTTGAGATGTCTCCTCATTCACACATCAGATAAGAATTTCCTACTTTCCCACACTCCAAGTGATGACATCATTTCCTTCCATGCTTTGCAGAACAAATTCAGACTACATTTTAACTGCCATATTTGTCCCCTCTGATTTCCCTAAGTTTCTGAAATTAGTCATCTGTACATTCCTTTTGCATTTCCATAAATTTCCCTATAGAAGAAACAAACAATAAAGAGAAAAATGGTAACACAATATATAGAACATTTACATATTATCTTATTCCTAAGGAATTTGAATATATTCTAACTGTGGAATTTTTGGTGCTATAAAGGCTATTGAAGCCCCAGGAATTCTGGGGAACATATGCTGATAAAAAATATGAAGGAATATATGACAAAAACTTTGTGTAACAAGAGCTACCTTTTTTTTTCCCTAGCCATTATTTACTGAAAGTATATTATATTTCAAGCCTTGCATTCCATATAGTATTCTATTAATATTTACAAAGAATTTGTGAGTTATATTTTCTGTCCTCATTTAACAGATAAGAAAAGCAAGTCTGAAAAACGTTACGTACCTTGCCAAAATCACAAGGCTGGTAAGTAGAAAAGCTGGGTCTCAAACACAAGCCTTTCTATTCTCATCTTTTGATTTCTTCTGTTTGTTTTTTATTGAAGGAGTTGGGTGGTGCCAGTGAAAGAACTTCTTCAAGTTCTTTGTTGCTTCCAGAAAGTCTGTGTTGATTAGGTAAAAGAAGATGCTCAAGCTTTTGTTTCATAGATGTCTTTGATATTCCTATTTCAGATGATTCTTTTAAAGGGATGGCTAGGGCACACACACTAACTTCGTTCTATACACACAGTACTCAGAGATGGATACAGGCATCTGAACATGATTAGAATCCTTTTATCTCTGTATTTCTACCATGAAATATAAATTTAAAATGCTTTTCAGGTCCTGTTTGTTTTTGTATTGTCAAACCTTCTTGACCTTTCACTGATTTACCTTCTTAAAAAATTAAATAAACTTTAAAGAGATGTAATTGACATACATTTAAATGAACCCATTATAACTGCACAATTCATTGAGTTTGGGTTAATATGCACACTCATGTAACCACAAAAACAGTTGTTATTGTTTAGGTGCTCTGCTGTGTCTATCTCTTTGCAACCCCATGGACTGCAGCATGCCAGGCTTCCCTGTCCATCACCAGCTCCTGGAGCTTGCTCAAACTCATGTCCATCGAGTCGGCGATGCCATCCAACCATCTCATCCTCTGTCGTTCCCCTTCTCCTCCTGCCTTCAGTCTTTCCCAGCATCAGGGTCTTTTCCAATGAGTCAGTTCTTCACATCAGGTGGCCAAAGGATTGGAGTTTCAGCTTCTGTGTCAGTCCTTCCAATGAATATTCAGGACTGATTTCCTTTAGGATTGACTAGTTGGATCTCTTTGCAGTCCAAGGGACTCTCAAGAGTTTTCTCCAATGCTACAGTTCAAAAGCATCAGTTCTTTGGCGCTCAGCCTTCTTTATAGTCCAACTCTCACATCCATACATGACTAATGGAAAAACCATAACTTGGACTATACAGACCTCTGTCAGCAAAGTAAGGTCTCTGCTTTTTAATGTGCTGTCTAGGTTTGTCATAGCTTTTCTTCCAAGGAGCAAGTGTCTTTTCATTTTATGGCTGCAGTCACCATCTGCAGTGATTTTGGAGCCCCCGAAAATAAAGTCTGTCACTGTTTTCATTGTTTCCCATCTATTTGCCATGAAGCATTGGGACCAGATGCCATGATCTTCGTTTTTGAATGTTGAGTTTTAAGCCAGCTTTTTCATTCTCTTCTTTCACTTTCATCAAGAGGCTCTTTAGTTCTTCTTGGCTTTCAGCCATAAGGGTGGTGTTATTTGCATATTTGAGGTTATTGATATTTCTCCTGGCAATCTTGATTCCAGCTTGTGCTTCATCCAACCTAGCTTTTCACATGATATACTCTGCATATAAGTTAAATAAGCAGGGTAACAATATACAACTTTGACATACTCGTTTCCCAATCTGGAACAAAGATAGAAATTTCCATCGTTCCAGAAAGTTCCTTCCAATCTGCATATAGTCCATCCCTATAACTACATATTTAGCTCATGACAAGTCATCTTCTTTATGTGACTGTAGAGTAGATTTGCATGTTAAGAACTTCATATAATGGAATCATACAATACTCTTTGTGCTCCTTTTTTTCTTCTCAGAATAATAATTTTGAGACTCTACCTTTTAAAAATTGAAGTATAGTTGATTTTTAATATTATATTAGTTTCAGGTGTGCAGCATAGTGATTCAATATTTTTGCATTTTATACTCCATTATAAGTTATTACAAGATAATGGCTGTAATTCCCCATGCTATACACTGAACTCTTTTTGCTTATCTATTATATACATGGTAGTTTGTATTATATATTTTAAATCCATAATCCTAATTTGCCCCTCCCCCTTTCTCTCGCCCCTTTGGTAATCACAGGTTTGTAATCTATATCTGTGTCTGCTTCTGTTTTACATACATTCATCTGTATTTGTATTTTTTTTTTTTAGATTCCACATATAAGTGATAGCATACAGTATTTGTCTTTCCCTGTCTGATTTATTTCATTAAGCAGAATATTCTCTAGGTCCTTCTATGTTGCTACAATTGGCAGCATTCTATTCTTTTTATGGCTGAGTAACATTCCTAGCTATCTATCTTATATATATATATGTATATATATATAATATCTTCTTTATCCATTCATCAAGACACAGCTTTTTTGATGCATGTGTCCATCATACATGGTTCTTTTTATAGGAGGGTGGTATATATTGTATATACATGAACATGTGTCCATCATACATGGTTCTTTTTATAGGAGGGTGGTATATACTTTGCCAACAAAAGTCCGTCTAGTCAAGGCTATGGTTTTCCCAGTGGTCATGTATGGATGTGAGAGTTGGACGGTGAAGAAAGCTGAGCGCCGAAGAATTGATGCTTTTGAACTGTGGTGTTGGAGAAGACTCTTGAGAGTCTCTTGGACTGCAAGGAGATCCAATCAATTCATCCTAAAAGAGATCAATCCTGGGTGTTCATTGGAAGGTCTGATGTTGAAGCTGAAACTCCAATACTTTGGCCACCTCATGCGAAGGGTTGACTCATTGGAAAAGACCCTAATGCTGGGTAGGATTGGGGGCGGGAGGAAAAGGGGACGACAGAGGATGAGATGGTTGGATGGCATCATTGACTCGATGGACATGGGTTTGGGTAGACTCCGGGAGTTGGTGATGGACAGAGAGACCTGGCGTGCTGCAATTCATGGGGTCGCAAAGAGTCGGACACGACTGAGCGACTGAACTGAACTGAACTGATATATTGTATATACATGAACATGTGTCCATCATACATGGTTCTTTTTATAGGAGGGTGGTATATATTGTATATACATGAACACAATTTATCTATTCCCCTGTTGGTGGATATTGAGGTGGATTGTTTCCCTGGGGCTATTATGAATAAACCTATTACGAATATTTTGGATATATATTTTTGTTATAGGTGCTTTTATTTTTCTCTTGAGTAAATATTTCAAAGTAGAATTGCTGGTTAATATGATAAAGGTATGTCTAACTTATAGGAAACTAATCAACTATTTGGCAAAGTGGCATATTCTTACCAGCAACTTTTATACACTCCTGCGTGGAGCTCTAGTTTCTCACTAATCTGACCAACTTTTAGTATTGCCAGTTTTTTTTTTAAATATTGGCCATCCCAGTGTGTGCAGTCATTTTTATTTGCATTTCCTGATGATATTTATTGAAGCATATTTTCAGGAGCTTATATAACTTTTTTGATATTTCATTTTAAATATTCTATCCACTTGGAAAACTGGACTGTGTCTTAGCATGTGTGCTAAGGCTTCCCTGGTGGCTCAGATGGTAAAAAATGTGCCTGCAATGCAGGAGACCCAAGTTTGACCTCTGGGTCAGGAAGATCCCCTGGAAAAGGGAATGGCAATCCACTCCAGTATTTTTGCCTGGAGAATTCCATGGACAGAGGAGCCTGGTGGGCTGTAGTCCATAGCTTCACACAGAGTCGGACACGACTGAGTGACTAGCTTTAACTTTCACTTTTCATGTGTGCTAAGTTGCTTCAGTCATGTCTGACTGTTTGTGTCCTCGTGGACTGTAGCCCACCAGGCTCCTCTGTCCAAGGGATTCTCCAGGCAAGAATACTGGAGTGGGTTTCCTTGACCCCCTCCAGGGTTGTGTCTGCCTATTGTTGAGTTATAGGAGTTAACAGTGTACATTCTAGATAGAAGTCATTTTTCAGATATATGTATTGCAAATACATTATTGTAGACTATCATCCTGACAGGCTACAGTCCATGGGGTCACAAAAAGCTGGATGTGACTGAGTGACTGAGCACGCATGCAATGATGTCTACCACAGTGTGTGTCTGTCACCTGGTATTTAGCTTCTCTCCGATACTGAACAGGGTGCTTCTAACCATATCGCATGTCGGTAATCCCTCCAAACTGTTCGAAGGGCTTTCATATCCATACCTTAATATGTCTCCAAATCAATCTGTGAGTGGTGCAGGGCAGGTCATTTTAACCTTGATAGATATTGTGAGGCCAAACACAGATCAAGAGCAAGAAAACAGAAAGATACAGTTTTGTTATTCTCACAGTTCCCTGGAGAAAATGCAACATGCCATGCAGGACCGCTAGGGGAAGCATCAGGGTTGATAATGAAGCAAAGGGAAGAACACTGTGGGTAAGCACCTTCATTGGGGTTTCTGCAGGAAGGAAAGAGCAAGGCAGGGCCAACAGACTCAGAATTGGCTAACTTGGATAATCTTAGTAGACTCTGTCCCACAAGGGCTGTCAAGAATTCTGTTACTTAGCCCTAGGATTAAGATGGGTTTATAGAGGCCTGAAGTATGAGAGTTTGATAAGGGAGGTGGTTGAGAGTGTGGACTTATTTGGCTACTCGAGAAGGGGAACTGACTGGCCTCTAGTCAGGTCCTCAAAACTGGGGCAAGAAAGTGCTTAAAAGCTAATTTACAGACGTATTATTTATTGTCCCCATTTTACATTTAGGAAACTGGGTCACATTAGGGTTAGATCATTTACCCAAGTTCATCTAATTATTTCCTAGAGGGCCCCTAGGGTTAGGACACAAAAATCTGATTTGCTGATGGATGTGCTCCCAGTGCATTACCTTACACATAAGGGAGGTTTAATAAATTCTTCCATGAATCACACTACCCAGTCTGAAGCCTGAGTTCCCCACTCTGTGGCCTCATTTAGGCATGTGGCCCTTCCTCTTGTCATATAAGACCATGATGTGTTGGTGTGCCAGAGAGGGCACTGGACTCAAGAAGTGCCTTCTTACTCCAGTTTTCAATGAAGGCAGTCTTTGCATTTGCCTTCCTCACAGGGATTATAGACATGTAGTATGGTTTGAAGAGGAAGCAATAAGAAAAAGGTAGCAGATATGAAGGTCGGGGGGGCAGCTTTCCCGAGAATGACAACGGTTGGTGAATGAAGCTTTTCCCAAACTAGATTTCCCTAGCACAAGGGTTAGCCTAAAACTTCAATGCCATTGTTTTTTAGACTGCATGCATAGAACCATCGCATTTAATGATTCTCTGACAGCCTCTAGAACTAAATGGTGCTTCCCCCAGCTCCATTTTCCAGGCAGTGCTGTTCAAGGCAAGCCTGCTGACTGCTGAATCCAGCTTTCTGGGAAACAGCAAATTACCAGAAGTTGGCATGCAGTGATATTTAGACCATATGAATACTAAGACCTATTTGCAAACGCTATAGAAAAGCTAAATTGAGTTAATTTCAATTTCTTGAGTTGAAACACTGAATTAAAAAACAATTTAAATGTCTCCCTCTTTTAGAAAAAAATCAATGCTTTAAAATTAATTTCATTTTTTAAATGTACTGTTAACTCAATAAAGCCTTTTGGGCTTTTTAAGCTAATTGTCTTTGAACTCATTTTAAATTCAAAAGTCTTTATAATTTTGATAATATTTTAAACACTATCCTCATTGTAGCAGTTCATACTATAAATGTAGAAGGATACAGAAAAAAACTAATGAGGCCCTTGTGTAAGAATGATACACATGTTTTTTTTTGTTCCAGAGAAAATTTATTTGTGAAAGAACAAATGTATTACTAATTTAACGTGGGGCTATTCATTAATGAAACACTTATTTTTTTAACCTTCTGTATTACTTTAGTAGAACAGTAGGAGTTATCCCATTTTGTTTAATGAAATCATATGTGTGTATGTGTCTATAGGTATATATCTACAGAGTAGAAATATCTAAATTCATAGAAAAAAATCCAAAAGACTCTACACTAGAATGTTATCTCTAGGGAATAGACAACATGAGTATTTTGCTGTAATTTTTGTACTTTTATTATCTTAATTATTGCTAGCAAGTTGTTGAAATTTTTATAGCTGACAGAACAAGCAATCTAAAACATATTTTAAGCTCTAAATCAAACAAGCTCTGAATGTGGTCAGATCATTTTGGTCACATGGGAATAGCATTTAAGACTCTTAACAGATTGGTCATATATTATGAACAATTTTCCTTGCCATGTGTCTTCCACAACAACGATATTTTAAATAGTTTCATAATATCCCACTTTACAAATATATAACCACTCACTGTCAAGTTTCAGATTTCAATGGGAATGCATATTCATTGGGAATAATACAAACACAAGGTTGAAAAGTCAGAGAAGGCAATGGCACCCCACTCCAGTACTCTTGCCTGGAAAATCTCATGGACAGAGGAGCCTGGTGGGCTGCAGTCGATGGGGTTGCTAAGAGTCGGACATGACTGAGCGACTTCACTTTCACTTTCCACTTTCATGCATTGGAGAAGGAAATGGCAACCCTCTCCATTGTTCTTGCCTGGGGAATCCTAGGGACGGGGGAGCCTGGTGAGCTGCCGTCTATGGGGTCGCACAGAGTCGGACATGACTTAGCAGCAGCAGCAGCAGAGGTTGAAAAGTAAATGGATTCTCTTCTCACTTTCTACTTCTCTAAATGAACACATTTTAAAAAGTTTAATGGTACATTTTTCTAGACCTTTTACTATTTACATACATATTCAAACAGTACGAGAGAGTATCCAATCAATTCAGTTCAGTTCAGTCACTTAGTTGTGTCCAACTCTTTGTGACCCCATGGACTGAAGCACACCAGGCTTCCCTGTCCATCACCAACTCCCAGAGCCTACTCAAACTTATGTCCATTGAGTTGGGGATGCCATCCAACCATCTCATCCTCTGTTGTCCCCTTCTCCTCCCACCTTCAATCTTTCCCAGCATCAGGGTCTTTTCCAATGAGTCGGTTCTTTGCATCAAATGGCCAAAGTATTGAAGTTTCAGGTTCAGCATCAGTCCTTCCAATGAATATTCAGGACTGATGTACTTTAGGACTGACTGGTTGGATCTCCTTGCAGTCCAAGGGACTCTCAAGAGTCTTCTCCAACACCACAGTTCAAAAGCATCAATTCTTCAGCATTCAGCTTTCTTTATAGTCCAACTCTCACATCCATACGTGACTACTGGAAAAACCATAGCTTTGACTAGATGGACCTTTGTTGGCAAAGTAATGTATCTGCTTTTTAATATGCTGTCTAGGTTGGTCATAGTTTTCCTTCCAAGGAGCAAGCGTCTTTTAATTTCATGGCTGCAATCACCATCTGCAGTGATTTTGGAGTCCCCCAAAATAAAGCTGCCACTGTCTCCACTGTTTCCCCATCTCTTTGCCATGAAGTGGTGGGACTGGATGCCATGATCTTAGTTTTCTGAATGTTGAGTTTAAAGCCAACTTTTTCACTTTTCTCTTTCGCTTTCATCAAGAGGCTCTTTAGTTCTTCTTCACTTTCTGCAAGGTATCCAATGAAGTATCCAGTGGAAAGAAACAATTCTTTCCCTGTCCCACACCTTCTTTTAACTGTTTCATTTTTTAATACTTCAAATAATATTAATAATTCAGGTATTATTTATCATCTTAAAATACCATTTGTTGATTTGCTTAGTATATGATATATTTTTGTCACACAACTTCCTTTTCCCTTCAATCTTCAATTACCTTATTTTAGTTTTGCCTCTTTGTTTATTTTCTTGTTTTGAAAGTATATTAAATATCTGTTTCTTTTTAAAAAATTTTATTTATTTTATTTGGTGGCTAATTACGTTATAATATTGTGATGGTTTTTGCCATACATTGACATGAATCAGCCATGGGTATGCATGTGTCCCCCATCCCGAATCCCTCCACCACCACCCTCCCCATCCCATCCATCTGGGTTGTCCCAGTACACCGGCTTTGAGTGCCCTGTTTCATGCATTGAACTTGGACTGGCTGTCTATTTCACATATGGTAATATACATGTTTCAAAGCTATTCTCTCAAATCATCCCACCCTTGCCTTCTCCCACAGAGTCCAAAAGTCTGTTCTTTTTATCTGTGTCTCTTTTGCTGTCTTGTGTATAGGGTCGTCGTTACCATAAACATCTGCTTCTTGACCCATCTACATACAATTACATTGTCTTGCTCCTTGAGGGCTAAGGGTGACCAAGGGTTAGGAACCTAGATTCCGTATGTTTTGTGTGGCATGTGCATACATGTATCAGGATTCTTGCTCATTCCAGGACTCAACTCTTCCTTTTAGAGCAGCCATAGACCCTAGTGTCACCGAAAGCAGACTCTGCATTCTAACTGGTAGAAAACCCACAGAAAAGGAAAGGCAGAAGAAATGTGTAGCCAGGGCTCCTGGATTGTCTCCTTCCATTGTCTTGAATCCATTTAAGACCCAGATTTGCATGTATAGGAACAAGGCCCATAGAGGCTTTAAGATGGTGACTAAAGAAATTATTTATCCTCTTCTTTAGATGCGCTCAAGAGCAAGACAGAGGATGAGGTCAGAAGATCTGTCATCAGATGCACTTCAATATTCCCCCAATTAATAACTGTCTTCCAAAGGGTAAGGTCACCAAGCAAAGGGCTGGGACTTGCTGGAAGTAGTTTATCAGAGAAGCATTATTTCAATGGCTTGATCTGTCAGCCTGGGATCACACACAGGTTGACAGATATTTTTCAGACAGAATGGTTTTCCTATACTCCTACTAGTTCTGGGCAGAGAGGCAGGGAGGATTTGGGGAAACAGCAACTGTTGTGATGAAGAAGCTGCTGTCCTCCTCACCCTTATAGAAGTAATCCTCATATCTGTACAACACTTCTCAAACCATCCTCAAGTCCATCCTCAGGTGGATGACACAGGAAGTTCACATTAGTCAGACCTAACCCACCTATTGCAGGAAGGAGGACCTCTTCCAGGAACCGAGATTGGGCTACTGTCTAACACTCGGAAATGAATTGTCCAAGGAGACACAGAGGCTCTCCAAACAAGAGATTTAATTGCAAAGGGTGCCTGAGCAGAGACCAGTAGGGTAAGGGAACCCAGGAGAGCTGCTCTGCCACATAACTTTCAGTCTCGGGTATTTTATGATGATGGGATTAGTTTCTGGGTTGTCTTTGGCCAATCACTCTGACACAGAGTCCTTCCTGGTGGCGCACACATTGCTCAGCCAAGATGGATGCCAGCAAGGATTCTGAGAGGTGGTTGGACGTGTGGAGTCTCCTTTTTACCTTTCCCAAACTCTTCTGGTTGGTGGTGGCTTATTAGTTCCATGTTCCTTACCAGGACCTCCTGTTGTAAAAGAACTTATACACGTGGTTACTATGATGCCTGGCCAGGGTGGGCGGTTTCAGTCAGTGTGCTTCTCCTAACTCACCCACTTTTCAGCCGGTACCAGCGAGGTCTGCTTCACTTAACACTGCCTTTTTAATCAGCAAGGATTTCCCCCACCTTGTTTCTACCATGTTCCACTTCTGCCTCCTTCTTATAAGACTGTAGCTAATTCTCACTTTTGACTCCACTTCTGCTTTTCAGCAAAATCCTTGATTTTTGTGATTATATTTCCTCTCTCTAACAGTTGTTTTACCATCTAATTGCCTGTCTCTTCTTTTTTTGAAATGACTCATCTTTATCCAGTCTTTCTAAGGCATTCTACTTGGTGAACATAAAAAGAACAACTCTCTTTCCATGTTTGTCTTCCATTGGTTTATGTGACATTTAATTAAACTACATCATTACAATAGCATACATACAGGCATGAATGGTTGGGGCACAATCACAGCTGACATGGCTGCACATCCCACTCAATTTTTGGAAGTGACAGTGTTAATATATATCAGAAATTAGCCAACTAGCAGAGAGCTTCAGCAGGCTGTGTCATCAGTCAGTATGATTCACCAAAGACATGGAGGGGATTTATTAAACAGTTGGTTAAGGGAGAGCAGCTCAGAGAGCTTGCACTTCCATGAATTCTACAAAGATGAGTCATCAGAACTCTGCATCACAGACACTGCTCACATCCCAGGGACCTGAGTCTTAATTAGCCTGTGTGTGGTTAGCACCTCGGCAGATCCATTTTGGATGTGGGAGGCTGGCAGGTTGTGGGGATGGTTCAGATTACCCTGAAATTGTCTTTCCAAATTTCCAAATTGTCTTTCCAAATTGTCTTCCAAACTCTGAAATTACTACACTAAACTGTAAGCTCAGCATAGCTCCAGTGATATTTGTTGTGGCAGGTTTACTAATGCCTCCCATGCCCTATAAATGTCCGTATCCTAATCCTTAGAACTTGTGAATATATTAGGTTACAAAGGGAAATTAAGGTTGCAGATGATATTAATGTTGCTCATCACTGTATCTTAAAAATAGGAAGATTATCCTGGTGGGCCTGATGCAACCAGAAGAGTCCTTAAAAGTGGGAGAGAGTGAGTTGAAAGGAGTTGCGAACCTGGAGAAGCTCAGAATAATCCAATCAGAAGGATTCAGCCTGCCATTGTCAGCTCTGAGGATGGAAAGGACCATAAGTGAAGAACTGTGAGTACCCTCTAGAAGCTGCAAAAGGCAAGAAAAAGGAATTCTCCCCATAAAGGAATGCAGTCCTGCCTCCACCTTGATTTTAGCCTTGAGAGACATGCTTCAGACTTCTGACCTCCAAACTGTAAGATAATAAATTTGTGTGGTTCTTTTAAGGTTTTTTTTTTTTTTTTTTTTTTTTTTTGATGTGGATCCTTTTTAAAGTCTTTATTGAATTTATTACAATATTGCCTCTGTTTTATATTTTGGTTCCTTGGCCGTGAGGCATGTGTGATCTTAGCTCCCTGACCAGGGATTGAACCCACACTCCCTGCATTGGAAGGTGAACTTGTAACCACTGGATCACCAGGGAAGTCCCTGGTTTGCATTTTTTTAAATTCGCTACATTTGTCATTCTTTGTTACAGCAGCATAGATGACTGGTACATCTGCCTTCTTACCTCTGTGACATCTTCCGCTTTCCTAATAAAGGAAATTACATTTACAGGATTTGTTTAATGTAAGCTCCATATTTTACAAACCTTCCCACTCCCCACTGTGTTTAAAAGCAGTCTGAAAGCTGCTGCTTGTGACTAGAGGAATGTAAAATAAAGGGCCAAACCTCTTTGCAACAAAATGATTGAAATGCTTTAACTATCCAAGGAGAACTTTGAAACAGCAGCTCTCTCATGGATGGAGAAAGAGTATGGAGCATGAAGTGCTCTGTGATGTGCCACGATTGATGAGCCAGAGTCCTGGGTGAGCAAGTGTCAGGCCCCGTTTGGAAATGGGAGGGCGTCTAGGGCAGCTGGCATCCCCTGCTGTGCTCAGCCAGATTGGTCCCCAGAGTGACCTTGCAAACACCGGTCACTGCCAAGTTTATCTTGGTCAGTGTGGTCTATCAGCACAGAACCTCTTCCATTTAGACAGTGAGACCCCAGGGAGTTGCAAGGAAAAGCAACACCAAAAAGAACACAGGTTTCCCAGGTGGAGCTAATGGTAAAGAATCTGCCTGCCAATACAGGAGATCTGAGTTTGATCCTGGGTCTGGGAGATCCTCTGGAGTAGGAAATAGCAACCCATCCAGAATTTTTGCCTGGGAAATCCCATGGACAGAGGAACCTGGTAGGCTACAGTTCATGGAGTCACAAGGAGTCAGACATGACTGAGCACACACACATAAAGAGAACATGCACTATTAAGTCATTGGGGCTTTATACAAACCAGCAGAGGAACCAGCAGGAGGGAGCAAAACATCTCACGGCAGGTGCAAGGCCTGTTGAGGACTGTAAAGAGGTGGGACTATCCTCAACTCAAAATATAAGAGAGATGAGATATGTGTGCAGACTAACAACTTACCAGTGGTGGCAATTCAGTCCTGAGTGAGGGCCCTGGTGGTTAGTGTTTTGGAGTTAAAGGAGGGACTTTCACCCTCGGCTCAGGCGTGTGTGTGTGTGTGTGAGTATGTGTGTGCATATATGTGTTTGTGTGTGTGTATGTTGGTGGCCCCAAGGAAGGAGATCAGTAGAAGAGGAAGATGTTTGGGGTTCTGGATAGGTGTCCGAGTGCCAGCACGTACACTTGCTCAAGTGACCCCTGGTTGACCAAAAGGAATAATGCAGAAGATTCTGTTATAAGGCTTATCCTGAGTGAGAAGCTTGAGCAAGCAGGCTCTCAGCAGTTTATAGCAGTTCTCTAATTTTGAGCTAAGAAAATATACTTGGTCTCATTAATAGAGATTCTCTGGGCTTCATGAGAATAGGGATAATAAATAGCATTTCTGAAATATGAGAGACAAGGGTCGCCAGAATGGATGTGTGGCTTGGGACAAGGTATGTTACCTGAGACTTGAATCTTCTTGTATAAAATGGCGTGAAGTGTGGCCTCTGTATTCTCAGACTTAAGAACCAAGTGAGATAAACATAGAATACTTGGTAAACTTTCAAGTACTTGGTTTGTTTCACTATTGTTAATAGATTGACTGTAATTTGTACCAATTTATCAGAATTACCAAAGCTTTATAACAATTTTTCTGCCAAGGTATTTTATAGTTAAAGAATGAATTAATTTTTTATTGACCCTGCGATCTTTCATAGTTGCCACCTCGTATCTCTTCTCCTTCTCTTGACAAAAATCTTATGTTTCCACTTTCTCTCCACCCCAGTCACTCATCTTTCCCCATCACACTGGTTTGTATATCTTCGTTGGTTTACTGAAATTACTTTGGACAAGGCCACTAATGATCTTGTAATTGTCAGATTCTATAATAGTAACAATAATAGTGATAGGAATAGCTAATGTTTATTGAGCCTTCATTATGTAAGGCATGTTTCTAAGTGATTTACATGTATTAACTCACTTAACTTTATCCTGTGATGTAGGTAGTAGTATCGATCAAGTCGACACTGATGGAAACTGTATGGAAACTGCAGCAGAGAGAGGTGTCCCTTGCCTGGGTCAAAGTTTATAAGCAACAGAGACAAGACGCAAACCTAGGAACTCATACTCAGATGTACACTGCAGTCATCAAGTTGAGCTACCTATGACATTTAGATTAAACCCTCTAGATGTGGATACTATTTTCTTTTTATTATTTATTTTTATTTGTCTATTTATTTTTGATGTGGGACCATTTTTTAAAGTCTTTATTGTATTTATCACAATACTGTTTCTTTTTTTATGTTTTGTTGCATTGGCCAGGAGGCATGTGGGATCTTAGCTCCCCGATCAGGAATCGAACCCACATCCCTGTGCTGGAAGGCGAGATCTTAACCAAGGGACCATCAGGCAAGTCCCTGGATATCGCTTTCAGTGACAGTCCCTGGTTGGGGACGGGGGATTGCAAAGCAGAGTCACTGTGGGTTATTAAAGCAGTGGAGTTGCAATAAAGTCTGAGAATGCCCCTGCTCTTGGTATTGAGAGGTTTCCAATGAGCCAAGGTTGGCAGCCTTTCTGAGAGTCTTTGGTCTGGGGCTGTGACCAAGCAAGTGTGGAAGGGATGGCTGAAGAGGCTGTAATGGGAGCCAAGGAGATCCTAGCTGGGCATTTGGATGAGTCACCAGCAGCGAGGAGGGGTCAGTTCCTCCAGATCTGGGGCACAGGCAGGGCCAGGAGGGAGGTTTTTGGGAAACCGGGGTGAATTTCAAAACCTCTTTGTGGCACTTTGGGAGTTTTAGGATCTGTGGTTTCCTGGTGCATGCGTGTTCCTGTCTTCAGGCTTTGTGATGATGATAAATGCCTAATGTTCCTTGGTGGTCCTCATATCTTCAGAACTTGGGTTAACATGGCAAACTGGCTGTTCTAATAAATCAGATGGTATCTTCCTACACCCTTGTTAACTTCCTCTCTGCCTCCCTAGGGGTACAGTGAAGCCGAACAGAAAAAGCAGAGCACATTGCAGTCTGCCCATGTACATATCTGTATCTGACAGAGATGTGAGAGGAAAGGAGAGAAGAGGAAGTGACATTTTGAATGCTATTTTGAGGGAAAACCCTCCAAAATTAAATAGAGCTTTAATCAACTAGAATACAGATGTGTTAGCTTGCCTGTTCTGGGATAAGTTATTTTTTCAGATACCCATAAAGCAGTTCAGCCACTGATAAATTTGACAAGTCAAGACATGGTCCCTTCAAAAGCAATGTTGGATAATTTGCCTGTTATTTTATGACAACCATTTAGTGACCATAAAATGTAGGTAAGAGTCGACAGTGTAAATATACCTCACATTCCCAATCAACGGAGTCACTAAGAGAGGACTCAGGGAGCACACCAGAGTGACTTCATATACCATGTCTGCAAGTGTACTCGTGTGTGTGTGTGTGTGTGTGTGTGTGTGTGTGTGTGTATGCATGTGCATGTGGATATGAATGTGGGCATGGATGAAGTCCACTTTGTAGTTTATTTTGTCCACAGAATGAAAATAAATTTGATAAGGCAATTCTCTCTATGGCTGGAAAAATGTTGGTCTTTGTCTCTAGAATAAAGCATCTTGAGTCTGGAAATATAACAGCTACTCAAATACTTTTCTCAAATGGACACCTAACTGGACAATCTCTATTTTGGGAGACCAATTTCATCCATGAATTTCGTACCTACTCCTGAAACTCATACCCCTGTTGGAAACATGACTGAGATATTCTCCTGGTCCTTTAGAAGCCCCCAGTCTCTGTTCCCTGGGCAGGGGATCAAATTACCTACCATGATCCCTTCTCACTCTCTGCTTCTTAGTAATAGAACATTACCCTACTCTGAGTTTTAGCTGGGAGTATGTCCACATCTACAGAGACAGAGCTTGATTACTCAGCCTTCCTATGGTCTAGTTGTGGCCTGTGATTAAATTTTGATGAAGAAAGTGATGATGATAGAAGTGATGAGGCAAACTTCCAAACTGAGTTTTATAATGAAACTCTGTCCTTTTCTCTCCTTCTTTCCCCCTCCCATCTGATTAGGAAGTGGCCATCAAAGCTGCTCCTTTGAACCCAGAAATGGAAGCTTCTGATTGAGGATGGCAGAGTTACTTCCACTCCCTGGACTGTTGCATGGGAGAGAAATGAAATTCTCTTTTACTGAAACTTCTGGATTTTGGGTCTCTTTGTTATACCAGATTTTCTATAAACTAACTAAAAGGCCAATTTGTGACCTGAAATGTTCTGGTTGACATCTCCCCACAAAGCCTCGATCTACTCCCTGAAGACTAGACGGAGCTGCATGAGAGCAGAGCTCAAGACCTTGTGGTCTGTTTAAACTATGACCCCTTGGAAAGTTAAGAAATGGAATTCATTGCAGTAGCTGGGAGAACACACCATCAACAAATTCACCCTTAAATGTTTCGTTATTGTGGCTGATTGTGTAACTTTTGATTTTGATATAATTTAAAAATTATACAAAACTTATCAAGAAGTCACAAGAGTAGTGCAGGAACTTCTGCAAACCCCCCTGTCAGATCTACTGACTGCTGTGTCCATTTATTTTCTCATTCTCCTCTATTATTTGTGTGTCTATGAATATTGTCTTTTTATCTGAATTATTTGAGAGTAAGGATACTATCTTTTATGATTTTGTACTTTTGGGAAAAACATAGCCCAGTTATTTACAGGATGTTCCTAAAATGTGATTTGATTCAGGTTATGTAATATATTTGAGCAGGAATGTCATAAAAGTGATGCTGTGCCTTCTCAGCGCCTTATATCAGGAGTCTAGTGATACCCGTTTGTCACTTGGATCATTGGATAAAGGTGTTATCCATCAAGGTTTTCCAATGAAAGGTTATACTTTTTCTCTATCAATTAGTAAATGTGTGGGCAGAGACTAAGGAACCATGTCAGTATCCTGTTACTAATCATACTTTTTGTTAACAGTTTTAACATCTGTTGTTAAATTTTACAAACTAGGAATTTTAGCACAGATTTACTTGAAGAAAGCATGTTGTCATAAGAAGGTGCTTAGGACTGTCTACCTTGGAAGAAAGAGATCTGGAGTCTAATTTCAGCCCTTCAAACCTACACCTTGATATTCACCCCCCCCCTTTTTTTAAAATAGATGCTCTTGTTCTTGGGCTAAATGACTTCTTTCTGGCTTCTCTGAATCCAAGGATCTGGTGTTTATAGACAGGGGTACTGCTGGCATCTTCAGAAGGACAGTTTGTAGAGGTGCAAAGTTCTCAGATGCTTGTAGGATCCTTAGCCACCCTGGCTCCAGAAGTTTTCTGCACTGGAGAGGTTTTAAGATATGGCTGTTCATTTTTCCACACCTCTCCTAACAAGAGGTGGGGCATATGTTACCTCCCCTTGAATCTGGGTGTACCTGTGCCCAATTTGACCAATATAGTACAGGAAAAGTGATTCTGTGTGACTTCTGAGGTGTGGTCCTAAAAGGCCATGTAGCTTCCCCCTTGTTTGCAGGAAATCTTCATCTTGGAGGCTTGAGACAACATGTGACTTCCCCAAGGGTGCTATTAGGTGAGACTCAATCAATTTATAGAGAAGCGGTGTATATATATATATATATATATATAGTTGGGTTGGTCAACAGTCCCAGCTAAGCCCAACCTTTGAGTACTTTTGGCCCAGATACCAAACATGTGAATGAAGAAGTTGCCACATGATTCCAGCCCATGGATATTTGAGAACTCAGCTATTCGAATCTTCCTAGCGGAGATCCTCGATGTTGTGGAATACAGACCAAAACTGTACTCCTTCTGAATTTTTGACCCGCACAATCTTTGAGCATAATAAAATGGTGGTAGTTTGGTGCCATTTCCACTTGGTGAGACTATATACAGTGATAATGGGAATATCCATACCTTTCCATGTCTGGCTGAGGGGCTGTAGCACCCTCAGGTGGGAGCTGCTGTGGACTCTGGCCTAATGCTTTTCACTTTCTACTACAAAAATATATTTCTTCAACAAAATATATTTTAAGTCAAAATATTATGATATTTTTGATGATGGTGAGTGTTGTCTGTCTTTCCTACGTCCTCTAGGGTAATAAGACCATGACTTCTGTGGGGTTTTTTGGTAATGTCAGGACCCCTGAAACCTTAGCCTTGTTTACTCTCTAAATTTTATTAGGAACCATGGCATGTTTATGAGACACTGATGACTTCCAAACAGTAAGTACTTTACAGTAAGAAATATCAGTTACACTGTGGTTTTGGAATACAAGTGACCCTGAAAATGTGGTGTTAAAATTAATTCTATGGAGGAAATCCTATTTATCTAGAGACCTGACTTATGTGGAGATGTATTCCAGAATCTTCTGTCTCATTGCCTTGACATTAAGTAGTGGATAGGTAAGGAGAGTGAGAGGTTTGAGTAAGCCTTTCTAGACTTGACATAGAAATGCAGCTGCTGTGATATCTTATGGCTGCCAAACCTGAGAGGAAGGTGGAACCCTAAACACCCCTCATTCATTCATTCAACAAACCAGGGATTGTAGTATTAGGTTTTGGTAACAGAGCACCGAAGAAGGAAGACACAGTTCCTACCCTCATGGAACTTACATTCAACCTAGTAGGATGGACAATGAGTAGGTAGTTTATGAGTATGGTGATTAAAATAATACTGTGCTTCTCACTGTCTGTGGCAAAGGACCTGTTTGTTCTTCCCATCTATGAGTCACCTATCTAGGATTTTTGATTTCTCATCTGTCAGATATATCCTATTCATATGACTAAGTACAGTTTGAGCCATTATGATTTATCAGCAAGTCTGATAATACCCAGACTAGTTTGTATGCTGTTCAAAAAAGCTGAGTCCACAGGTTACTGGATGGAAGTTGTGGAATGTCAAGTTGCTATCCAAGCATTGACATATTTGCTTTTCTTAAAAAAGATATTTATTTGGTTGCATTGGGTCTTAGTTGTGGCATGTGGGATCTAGTTTCCTGATGCAGGATCAAACCCTGGCCACCTGCATTGGGAACACGGAGTCTTAACCACTGGACCACCAGGGAAGTCCTGACATATTTGCTTTTAATGTCTCTGTTCATCTCACTGCCAGTTACTGACAAATAGTTCACCATCTAGCCCTGGACCACAGACAATATTTTGAGTAACACAACTATAGAGAAGTAGTATAAGAGGATATCATGTTGTCAGTTGCTCTTCTTCACATATTTCTCAAAAAAAAAATAGAAAATAAGAAGGAATCTTTTCACAAAATGACTGTCTTATGTTCTATCTTCTAATTTTTAATTTTTTTAAATTTGTTTTTAATTGGAGTATAATTGCTTTCCAATGTTGTGTTAATTTCTGCTGTACAATGAAGTAAATCAGCTATATGTATACATGTATCCCCTCCATCTTGAGCTTCCCTCTCACACCTTTCCAGCCCCATCTGACCCATCTATGTCATTACAGAGCACGGAGCTGAGCTCCCTGTGCTAAAACAGCCACTTCCCACTAGTCGTCTACTTTGTACATGGTAGTGTATATATATATATATATATATATCAATGCTGCCCTCTCAATTCATCCCACCCTCTCATCTTCTTATTTTTTCATTCCAGGTTGATATGGGAGCGCTAAGGAGCGAAGACTGGGAGACATCACCTTACCTCTTTGTGTCTACCTGTTTCCACAAGGACATGCAGGCTCCTTTCACATTGTTCCAGGATCATCCAGTTCAGGATCCTAAATGCAGACAGAGTTAACTTGCAGTATTCCAAGTTCTTAGGTGCCTAATACTGATATCCTGATTCTTTAAGATTGAGTATCCGCCCAGGAGGGAACAAGGAACAAAGTGACTCAAAATAGCTTTACATTATTCTACTTACGAAATTCTCAGTGATATCATCTGAATTTTACAGGTAAAGAAATGGTAACATACTAAGTAAAGGAGTCTCTTGGGTAAACAGATAAGAAAAGAAATATAAATTTTAAATATTTTTTCCCAGGATTTGAAAAACTGGAAAACAAAACGAGTTTCAAAGTTTGGCAGAGGGTCACTTTTCATGACCTAGAATTTCTTAACAATTCCAATTATAAATATTTTTCTTATAAATAATTTCTCCTTAAAATTAACTATGGGCTTCCCAGGTGGCTCAGGTGGTAAAGAATCTACTGCAGTGCAGGAGACTGGGGTTTGATCCCTGGATCAGGAAGATCCCCTGGAGAAGGGAATAACAACTTACTCCAGTATTCTTGCCTCGAGGATTCCATGGACAGAGGGTCCAGAAATGCAGTGGATTATGCCCCCAGACAGGTGGAATATCGCCCTTACAACCAAACTTGCTCCATGCAAAATGAGAAAAAGAGTCTGTTGTATCACACAGATTCTGTCTCCCAGCCTGAAGTGAGAGGACTGGGCTTGGAAGTATCCAGGGGATGAGGCCTCCGGGAAATATCACAAAGCCCCTCTATTTCTCATGTCTAATCTGGCCATAGGACAGAAGTTTGCAAGAGAGCAGGGAAATCATCTCCTCACTGATAACTTGCTAGCTGTGGAGTGTATTCAGTGAGGAACTGAGACTGGCAAATGAAGTCCTGCAGCTTGTGTCCAGATCTATTTATCCAAAAAAAAAAAAATCCTTCCCACCAAAAAAAAAAAAAAAAATCTGAAGAGCAAACAACAACATCCAAAACAAACAAGAAATTTAAAGGCCACTCCTCAGCATCATTTCTCCTGCTTTTCCTTCAAAATACCAGTGTTTATTTAATAGACCCACAGCCCTGTGATGGAAACAAACAGATCAATCACCGGCATGTTCTGTGGTGCCCATCATCCCGACATCCGTTGATGGTATTTATCTGAGTCTGAAAGTCATCACATGGGCACAGGTGCAGCTGATGTGGCATGACACTGGTGCTGCATAAAGGGCTAAGAATGACAGCATGAAGGTAGAGGGAATTATGCCTGAGCGCTCCAGGCAGCCAGCCCACCTCCCAGCCCTACTGGTTCCCATTGCCTCACCTAAATTACCTTCTGGTCACGACCATCCTGTCTCATCATTCCCTTCAATAGCAGTTGGTATCCTGCTTGCTGCCAGCTCTACCTGCCACCAAGCCTGAGAAGAACATTTCATGGGAATGTCTTTCTCTGCTGGGATGAGATTTTTTTTATGACTCCCTAGCATGGATCTGTGCTTATTTCTCAGAGAGCTACAGGTTTCCACTGGTAAAGAGTCTACCCATATTCAAAAGACAAAGACTAAGGCTCGAGATTTTTGCACTGAACAAAACTCTCAATTCAGCCAGGAACTTAAGGACACTGAGGGCAGTGTGAGTCCTTAGCATTTTAAATACTGGTTTATGAGTGAAGGAGGATAACTACCTACCAGCTGGGAGCCAAATCAAAGCGAGTTATTTATGTAGCTTAAATAAATGAAATGCCACAAAGAGCTTGAGCTTGTCCATGTTGCTGGTGAGCTGGTTGTTTGAGCTGAAAGTCATTCCCTGGGAATTTGGGCAGGGTCACTGTGGAGAAATCCATTAACATTTTGGTGATGGGCACAGAGTTGCCATCTGCCCAGGGTCTCAGAACTGAAGCTCTCATAGGAGCCTCTGTCTACAAATTGTGTCTTTTGGGAGCCACTGGTGTGTTCTTAGGATATGAAGGTTTATAAAGAAAATTTAATAAATGTTCGCCACCTTCTGAGAACTCTGCTTCCGAGCACATGGCTGAAATCTGTCAAGTATACCATGATGGTTCAGTGGTGAAGAATCTGCCTGCCAATGCAGGAGATGAGGATTTGGGAAGATCCCCTGGAGAAGAAAATGGCAACCCACTCCAGTATTCTTGCCTGGAGAATCCCATGGACAGAGGAGCCTGGCAGGCTACAGTCCATGGGATTGCAAAGAGACGGACACGACTTAGCAACTAAACAACAACAACATGAAGTGCACAGAGCATGCATAGACTGGAAGCCATGGCACTTGGATGCCAAGTATAAACAGGGAGGACTTGGTGACCTACGAGGGTAAGAATAAAGCATCTTAGGTCTGTCTAGAAAGGAGATCACAAGCGATCTAAGCTAAGGGGTTATAGTATTACTGACCCTTCCAAGTTCTCAACAAGGATCCTTCTGCCTGGTGCTACTCAGGTCGATAGAATGAAATAGAATTTGGTTCAGAAGCAAAAGTGTTACCCTTTTGACCAAAGACTAGAGTGGTGCGAGCCCAGGTTCAAGTACCAGCCGCTCTCCAAGGGCGGGACTGCTTTACAGGGTTCTGTCTGGGGAGGGGCAGAGTTCTCGGGGCTGGTGCAGCTCTGGTGAGTTGGAGGCAAGGCAACTGGGCAGTGCAGGGTATCCCAGCACAGCCGGCACACAGCAGAATCGTGGTGTAAAGAGAAGTGGTTCTGCACCTGGTTGAGTGCTGAGCCTAAGTGTCAGGAGTGGCCATTTGGCCCCTGGAAACTCTGATCCCAAGACTGCAGGATACAAGTCCTCTGCACGTGGCATGCTGTGAGCCAGTAAAACAAGACTAGCACAATGAAAGAAGAAGAGAAAAAACAGGTTTGACTTTATTTTATTACCCAGATTCTGTTCTGGTTTTCTGGGAATTGTTTGTGGGCTTTGCCAGTGATGGTGGGAATGGTAACACTGAAACTGCTCCCTGTCTTGGCACGAGTCATCTAACTAGGGAAGGACACACACCCCTGCCAAATCACAGGACCCCCAAATTATTGCAGCTCAGGCTGTCTGGATCAGTATATTGTTTTTCTCATCTAAAATGTGCGCTGATTTGTCATCTCTAAGGGCTCACTAGCTAACTCACTAGGTTTTGTGGTCACAGGAACTTCTGACATTGTACAAGGTGGGCTCCATGTACATGGGCAGTTGGGTTGGGGTATGCTTGGGGGTTGGTGTCCTGTAGGGTCCTGGTGGGGGGGGAACTGGAAACTTCATTTCTGCTGCTGTGGTGAAGGATGCTGTGTACATGTCATAAAGCTTGCCCAGTGCACACCTTTGGGCAAGACTTCTCTCAGGGACAAAACTCTGATCACTTCTAAAGTAGCATATCCATTTATTCACTGATTCTTGCATTATTTAATTCAGTAATTCAACAGATATTTATATGTGTAAACAGTCTGCCAACCCTTCTTTCTAGGATATGTATGGAGCCCTCCCTTGAAGTTCTTTTGGATGATTTACCTATCCTGTTTATTCACTCATTTATTGATTCAATAATATTCCTGCCCTATGGAGACTGCATTCTTATACAGGACCCTATAGGAGAGAAGAACTAACGAGTCTTTGCCCGGGGTCGCAGGTATGGAGCTGGGGTGATTTGTGGCTGCTTAGGACACAACCTAAGCTGTAAACTCTTCCCAGAGGCAGGTGGAGGTTTGCCCCCCAGGGTCTTCCAGAAGGGTGGCTGTCAGTGTTTGCTCTGGAGGAGGTGTGTTAGGAGGAAGGGCAGTAATTCATGACATTTTAAATCTTGTCTATAGACGTTTTGTAGGTCGCAGCCAGATACGTGTGAAAGCACTGAGCAGAAGGAACAGTCATTGTGTCTTTGAGTTAGTTTTGCCATTACCAACTACCCACCCCTTGTTGTTGTTTACCCTGTGTGGTCAACCCTGGCTAACTTCCCTTGTGTTTCCCTGTTACTCATTCTTCAAGCTTCACCTCACGTGCCCCTCTTCCAGAATACTCCTTGATTATGGCAGACTATATATGGCCTCTCTGAGCATCTCTGTCCCTTAGTATCATGTCGGCACATTTCACAGTGGCCTGGAGGGCTTTGTAGTTCATAGAAGGCATATTGTTTCTGCCTAGACTCCTCCTTGGAGAGCATCAAGTGCAGTCTCTCCCTTCCTATTCCTCAACAGTGAACACATTGTTTCAAGGGCGCTGATGACTTCTTGATACTTAAATGGCTGGCCAGACATCCGTGGTTGGATCACACCCTGAATTTCCCTTTAGGGCTTGCAGTACAGGTAAGAACTTAACCCCAGCAGCAGTGAGGCCCATCTTCAGCTGTTTCCACTCTGTATGTTTTGTTCCTAGTGGTGCCCTGAGGACTGTCACTCCCTACCCTGTAGATTTTCCTGCTGGAACTTTGCATGTGTCAGTTTGCCTGTAGACACTACTGTGGTGTCACAATTGTGACTTGATGAGAGCAATTTTCCTAACTGAAACAATTCTGGTGATTAGCTCCAGCTCCCTTCTGCCAGCCAGTACAGCTGGGATGGGCTGTGGTATCTACACACACACAGACATACGCACACACACACATACACACACACACACACACACATTCACACACAGCCTGAGGGTCTGGTTTCCTTGGCGCTCTAGGACCCACTGGAGCACCCTCTGTGAGCCCTCCCTCCCTCCCTGAGTTAACAGCAGTGTCCCAGATACATGCATAACAGGTTTCCAATTTATTTCTTTTCAACAGCCCTTGGCAAACATTTCTTCCCCCTTTCTCTTTTTATTGCTTGCCTTTACTTTATCTGCTAAATCCCTGCTTGTGGGTCTCCAGCTGCCTTTATAGCACCTTCCCAAGTTAATATCTCCTCATTGTTGCAGTTGCTGCCCTTGGGGTCTTAATGAGGAGCAGGTGGATATTATCAGGTCACTTTCGGGAAGAGGCTGGGAAGGGAACCTATTACCAGCCAAGGCATTATAGAGGTTATCTCATTTAAAACCATCCTTGTGCAGTAAATATTATTTCCCTGCCTTTATAATGAGAAAATTTATCCCCAGGAAAGCCCCCAAATATCATTCTTTTGAAATTCCCTATAAGAGTCAATCTCTCTTCTGCTTAAGTTCTTTCAATGGAGTCCTAGGATCTATTACAGAATAAAGATCCCATTCCTTAGCCCCATATTCAGTATCCCTCATGGCCTCGCCCAAATCTACATTTTCAGTCCCATTGCTCACCACTTTATAAGTATTCAGTTATAATCAAACTGAAGTTTTACTCAGATGTACCCAACACTTTCCTACCTCTATACGTTTACTCGCATTATTCTCCTCTTTACAGTGCTATCCTCAAAACATTTACCCCACATCCATATAGTCTGCTTAATTTTTAAGATGTATCTCAAAAATCATAGACTCCCCACAAACTCACCTGACCTCCTCAGATGGAAGTAATCACTCCCCAGTCCACCATCCATGGCACCTAACCTGGGCATCCCCCTGCCAAATCCTTTCACCATTGCCTTGTCTAAAGCTGTGGTCTCTTGTGATTTTAATTTATCATCTCACCATATGTCCAGGGCAGTACCTTTCTCAGAGTTTATGCTTTTAAAAAAAGAAAACAAGTTTTTAAAGTAATGATTTGGGGAAAGTCGCTCCATCTTCTTCAAACTACCATCTCTACCTGTGTTTAATGAAAGTGAAAGCGAAGTCTCTCAGTCGTGTCTGACTCTTTACGACCCATGGACTGTAGCCTACCAGGCTCCTCCTCAATGGGATTTTCCAGACAAGGGTACTGGAGTGGGTTGCCGTTTCCTTCTCCAGGGGACCTTCCCAACCCAGGGATTGAAACCAGGTCTCCCACATTGTAGGCAGACGCTTTACTGTCTGAGCCTAAAAACTAGTACTAATTAAGAGAATAATGACTAAACTTTTGAGACACAAAAATTGGTACTAAATGGCAAGCTTTCTGAAGATTTTGCTTAATGAGGTTAGTTCTTTTTATACTTTCCAAATGTTTTAATCTTTGGTGACTGTCTTTATATTTGGTTAAATAAACATGAAACGTGGAAGTGTTAGTCTCTCAGTCGTGTCTGACTCTTTGAGATCCCATGGACTGTAGACTGCCAGGCTCCTCTGTCCATGGGGTTCTCCTGGCAAGAATATTGAAGTGAGTTGCCATTTCCTTCTCCAGAGGATCTTCCAGACCTAGGGATGAAACCCAGATCTCCCACATTGCAGGCAGATTCTTTACCAGATGAGCCACTAGGGAAGCCCATAAATAAACCTGATTCTCCTTAATGTAAATTTAAAATTTTGAAATAGTTTCAAAATTTTTGCATCAGAATAGGATATATACAAATAAGGGTCAAAGTAGGCTAATTCCTTTATCTGTAGGCAATTGGTTATGCAAAAATGTACACATGAAATATGCTTACCAAAACCTCAAGTGTTAACTTACCTCTCTTGACTTGAATTTAACTATTCATTTCGTCAATAAACATTTTTATCTACAGACATAGATCTTTCCTAATTTTCAGACATATACATTCATTATCAACTCAAAAATCCCATGTGGATGACCCATAATCCCCTGGGACTCAAGATACCTAAAACTGAAATTATAATCCCATAACCCTGTCCAACCATGTTAAGCAACACCTGTTCTGTCTGCTCAGTGTGGACCAAATAGCAGTGCTCACACCATCTCCTTCATAAGTCTTGGTAATTATCCTCTACTTCACTTTTTCCTCTACTTCTTCCTGGGGCTTCCCTAGTGGCTCAGATGGTAAAGAATCTGCCTGCCATGCAGGAGACCCGGGTTCTAATCCCAGAGTCAGGAAAATTCCCTGGAGAAGGAAATGGCAGCCCACTCCAGTATTCTTGCCTGGGAAATTCCATGAACACAGGAGCCTGGTGGGCTACAGTCCATGGGGTTGCAAAGAGTCAGACATGACTGAGTAACACTTTAACTTTACTGTTTCCCTCTTTTCCCTCCATCCTGCTCAACCAATCAATTATTCAGTACTATTGATTATACTGCAGAAATATCTGTAATATATTGCTCCTTTTCTTTACCTCTAGTGTATGAGTGCAGTTTTTTTGGATAAAACAAAAAAGTGGCCAATGTCGTTAACAATAAACTCAATGGATTGTCTACAAATTGACAACATAGAAGTTCTTTGTAGATGTTGTCTTGTTTAACACTAACAAGAACCCTCCTAAGGATGGCATTTCAAGCAAAATTTGTCTTAAATCAGGTGACTGAGTCTTAGAAACTGGAACTTCCTAAAATTCACAATCAGTAAGTGGCAAAATGGTATTTAGATGGGTCTGAAAGTGAAAGTCGCTCAGCCGTTTCTGATTCTTTGCGACACCATGAACTGTGACCCCCCCAGGTTCCTCTGTTCACCGGATTTTCCAGGACAGAATTCTAGAGTAGGTAGTCATCCCATTTTCCAGGGGATTTTCCCAACCCGGGGATCAAACCCAGGAAGATTCTTTACTAGCTGAGCCAGTAGGGAAGCCCAAGAATACTGGAGTGGGTAGGCTATCCCTTCTCCAGCAGATCTTCCTGACCCAGAAATCAAACTGGGGTCTCCTGCATGGCAGGCGGATTCTTTACCAGCTGAGCTACCAGAGAAACCCCTTAAATGGGTCTCTGTGACTCCAAAGTCTAATTTATTTTGCTAAACCACGTTGCCTCTCAGTGAAGAAAGTGATAGCTTTGATTACAAACATTCATCAGTTTCTTTTGCAGATCTGTTGAGCATGCGTTTGTGCTGGACTCTGTATAAGACTGATGATATAGGGAAGGATCCATTCCTAGAGGAACTCCCAGGATCATCAGGATTAGACCAGGCTCTGCTGCTGTAGCAAACACCTGGAACATCTCAGTCACTTCAAAAGCACACATTTTATTACTCACATGCCCCACTCACCTGCTGATGGTTGGCAGGGGGCTCTGCTCTGAGTCACCCCTTTCTCATCCCGGGACCCAGGATGATAGAGCAGCTACTTTCTGGAAATTTGGTGGCTACCTGGGCAGTGGGTTAATCGAGTTTGGTGAAGAGGGGTTTTCTCTTAAAGCTTCTGACAAGTGTTGTCACCTGGGTAGAAATGTGTACTTCATTGGCCAGAGAGTCACCGGGTCACAAACAGGAAAGTGGGAAGGTATAGGGGCAGGGTGTAGTAGTTGGGAGTGTGTTGGGTAATAGTGTAGTTTATCACATAATATGTGAAGTTTATCATACACGTACCACTGGGAAAGGACATTTTAGTCTCAGCTCCCTTCATTAGAAATGTCCCAAGAAAAGCTTGCTAATATGACTAATCGTTGTTTAAGGCGCTAATTGTGCTCTTTGGCACTTCCTGCTGCCCTGAGGTAGACAGACCTGGATAGTGCTTGCCCTTAGGAAAGAGTTAGTTCATGCCCCTCTGTATATGGACTTCTCAGGTGGCTCAGTGGTGAGGGAGTCTGCCTGCCAATGTGGGAGACACAGGAGATTCCGGTTCAATCCCTGGGTTGGGAAAATCCCCTAGAGGAGGAGATGGAAACCCCTCTAGTATTCTTGTCTGGAGAATTCCATGGACAGAGGAGCCTGACAAGCTACAGTCCATAGGGTTTCAAAGAGTCAGAATTGACTAAGCACGCACACCTTGGTAAATATTCTGCAGTGTTTGATAGAATCGGCACTCCAAGAGGACTCCTTTTGTTCCTGACTATCCCTTTTTCTCCTTGCTCTGGTCTGCCTTTTTTTATGTGGCCACTAAGATGGTGGTGAAAGGCCAATTTTAGACTTCATGCACAGTGGGAGGGAGGAATTAGGAGGCCCTATTTAGACCCTGAGCCATATCTACTTCTCTCACTCAATTTTTAGGAGGGTTCAGCATTGGTACAGTCTTGGAACTAAAAGCAGAATAGTAATGTGTATCCCATTTGGCTACTGTTCCTTGAGACTAGATTCATCAGAATCTCATCAGGGAGAAGCATTGATTAGTAGGATTCAATTTTTTCTTTTTTGGATTCTTGCCTTGATATCATCAAATTTCCATCAGTATTCAAAAAACATGCCAATGGAAGCACACACACACATTTTATGGGTCACAGAGGAAAACAAAATGATCAATATATTCTGCAAGTAGGTAAATCAGGAAAAGATGAGTTCTCTAGGTCCTGAGCATGGGAGGAAGCGGTAGGGCAGAAGAAACAGCAAATACAGTATGGACGGAGAATAGCCTCCTAGGCAAATAACATATGAATACAATGTGAATACAGTGGATCCAGAGCAAAGGCTGTAGGTGGGATTTGACACAAACTATGGATGATAAGGCCAGATTTTTAAAGACTGCTAGACAGAGAGAAACTTAAACCTATATTTTCCATTTCAGAATTTCTTTCACTAGACACCTAATCATTTTTCAGGGAAGAATGAATATACATATATATGTATATATATAGTTATATATAATATGTATAATTATTTGCTATATATATGCACTAGATTATTATATCTCTACGTGAATCCAATATAATAAATTGCTATTGTTATGTATCAGTAGTAAAGATTGGAAAACTGAGGTACAGAGATGCTAAGAGTTTGATGTACTATGTGTTAAAGATGACTTTGGCTGCAAGTGAAAACATACTTGTTGAGAGATAATAGGAAATATGTAATATATATATGTATCTGCCCCAGGGTTTTAGCTGTAGCCTCACTCCCAGCTTATCCAGAGAGAGTGGAGGGGCTGCAGGTGGAGTTATAATTGATCATGCCTATGTGAGTAAGCCTATCAGTTCAGTTCAGTTGCTCAGTCATGTCTGACTCTTTGCAACCCCATGGACTGCAGCACGCCAGGCTTCCCTGTCCATCACCAACTGCTGCAGCTTGCATGTCCATCAAGTTGGTGATGCCATCCAACCATCTCATCCTCTGTTGTCCCCCTCTCCTCCTGCTTTCAATCTTTCTCAGCGTCAGGGTCTTTTCTAATGAGCCAGTTCTTTGCATCAGGTGGCCAAAATATTGGAGCTTCAACTTCAGCATCAGTCCTTCTAAGGGATATTCAGGACTTATTTCCTTTAGGATCGACTGGTTTGATCACCGTTCAGTCCAAGGGACTCTCAAGAGTCTTCAACACCACAGTTCAAAAGCATCAATTCTTTGGTGCTCAGCTTTCTTTATACTCCAAACCTTACATCCATACATGACTACTGGAAAAACCATAGCTTTGACTAGATGGACCTTTGTTGGCAAAGTAATTTCTCTGCTTTTTAATACGCTGTCTAGATTTGTCATAGCTTTTCTTTCAAGGAGCAAGAGTCTTTTAATTTCATGGCTACAGTGATTTTGGAGCCCAAGAAAATAAAGTCTGTCACTGTTTCCATTGTTTCCCCATCTATTTGCCATAAATTGATGGTACTAGATGCCATGATCTTAGTTTTTTGAATGCTGAGTTTTAAACCAGCTTTTTCACTGTCCTCTTACAGTTTCATCAAGAGGCTCTTTAGTTCCTCTTTGCTTTCTGTGACATAGTAGGGGTTTTGGAGAGCTCCTAAGTTGAAGTGTTCCTCTAAGTTCTTGGAGCTGTTCTAGCAAATTAATCGAACTGAAGGATGAGGTGGTTGGAACCTTCTATCTGTAGCCAGTTGGTCAAAAGCACAGGTGATAACCAGGGATTGAAACTGGTGTCTGAAGTGGCAGTGCTGGCGTAGTGGGAGCAGTCTTGTGGGGCTGGGTCCTTAGATTGTGGGATCTGAAACTATCTTTTGGTGAATAGTGTCAAAATTGAGTTGACACACTTGTATAAAAATCTTTTCAATGATAAGAAAGGAATGTTTACTATTTCTTGCAAGAAGATTTTGGTGGTAATTCCTTTGAGGGCTAATTTTGCAGCTCAGTAATATTATTAGAGCCCCAGACCCTTCCCACTCTTCCATGGTGGCCCTTGTATTTTCTCCTCATGGCTACAAAACAACTGCCATGGTTCCAGACATCACATGATAGCATGATGTTATCAGCTGATAAAGAGGGGAGCTTACTCTCTGCATGTCCTTTTTAAGAAACAAATTCTTCATAACTGGCTCTCTTTAGGAAATATCTCAATAACCCTTTTGGTGTGGTCATGAGAACACAATCTATCTGAAGATGGCAAAATAGACTACATTGCTCTGTTTATGGTATTAGATAAAATTTGGGCTTGGGGCAAGTAGAGAAATAAGAGAGATACAATGATTAAAACAAGAAAAGACAGTGAGGTGAGCAACATTGCAAGGGGTGGCATTGAATCAAAAGTCTGGAAGGCTGAAGAAACTTTTTGAGAATTTAAATTTTTAAAATTTTCAGACTTAAAGTCTTTGTATTCCTGTGTCTATATTCTCTCAATTTTCCTGATTCCTGTCTAAACACTGAAACATGTACAAATTCCACGTTTGTTTTTGAAAGTAAAAAAAAAAAAAAAAAAAAAAAACAAACCTGAATCCCCAACCTTAGTTGGCATAAAACTCTGAATTTAGATTAATATTGGGAAGATTTAGGGTTCACTCATCATAGGAGCTTAAAACTTAAGCCCTGAAAATTATCAGAAATCTTGAGGAAGACATTGGAATTTCCATAGCATATGAGACAGAGTTTTAGGATAATTTTATTTAATTTTCAGAAGACAGAAAGGCCTACAATGTGGGTCAGAAGCAAAATGTTGCATTAAGTATTCCTAAATGTCAGTCTTTGTCCATATTTCTGATAATTC
The DNA here is from genome assembly GCA_024291935.2 of Okapia johnstoni. Classification (NCBI taxonomy): domain Eukaryota; kingdom Metazoa; phylum Chordata; class Mammalia; order Artiodactyla; family Giraffidae; genus Okapia; species Okapia johnstoni. The sequence goes on along the minus strand of CM044306.1, from coordinate 63,967,563 downwards.
CCTATGTATAAATTCCCAGAAGAACAATTACTGGTCAGAGTTTATGGACATATAGAAAGTCCTTGAAATGCATTGCCAAGCACTGTGACAGGGCTCACTTCCTTATACCTTTGCCAACACTGGAGAGTACTATGATGTTTCAAAAACCTTGTGTCTGAAGGTTTTTAAGTGCCTGTGCACTGACCCTGAGAAAGTGTCCTTGTCTTGTTCTGGAAATTTCTCCCTCCCTTCAGCCTCAGCTGTCATCCATAATTTGAGTGAATTTGATTGTGTCTCCCATCCAGATGAAGCAGAAAGATGTGCTGGGAGGAGAAAGTGAAAGAGCCTGAGATGAATGAGGGATCTAGAATGTTTAGTGTTTAAGAAATGGCAAGCGGCACAGTCTTAGAGGAAATAAGTCCCTTTCATGAAAAATTGAATTCCTGAGAAGGATCTTTAAGGCTGAAATATCTGAGCCCTGAACTTGAGGTTAGGTGCTGTCTCTGGGGGATATCATAATTTCCTCTTTATCCCTCAACCCTACCACCTCCACTGCCTGTAAGCACACACACCACAGTTCTGTGCTACTTTATGAGGTTGCAAAGCTATTGCTTTGTCCTGAAAATGCAGATTGCATGATAAGATTTCATCAAAACTCATTTCTTCTGATTAACTTTGAAGGAAGGACCCAGGGTAGGAAGAACTTGGGCGAAGCACCCATTTTGCACCCACCAGCACTCTCACTTTTCAGAAGGAATCAGCTTTTTGCCTTTGGCCGCCTGGATTAGAGGCAGATCCCCTCACAGGAAACAGAATCCAGTACGGCACTGGAGGCTGGGCTGTATTTAGGCTCCAGGAGAAAAACCCAATGAGTGGTAAACTAAGAAAATAGGACTAATCAGATGGTGTTTTGTTTCTTTTCTATATCTGCCATATGAGTGCTTTGTGCATCTAGGGGACAGAGCAGGGCATGAGAAATGCTGCTGGGCACCAGATAACTTGAGGTCTTCCCACAGGGAATTTCTTTGTTATGATGCACGTGTGTGTGCTCAGTTGTTCAGTCATGTCTGACTCTGTGACCCCACAGACTGCAGCCCACCAGGCTCCTCTGTCCATGGGATTCTCCAGGCAAGAGTACTGGTGTGGGTTGCCATTTTCTCCTCCAGGGCATCTTCCCAACCTAGGATCAAATCTGCATCTTTTGTGTCTCCTGTATTGGCAGGCAGATTCTTTACCTCTGAGCCACCTGGGAAGCCCAGGCAGTTTCAAATGCCTTCCAGAGGAAACACCAAGCACCAAAATACAGTTTACCTAAATTCACTTCCTTTAAATGTATTTGCTAGTGAGGTTTGGGAATTATTAAACTTAGGCTATACCTCTTCAAATATAATGTCGGTACCATCAAGTCATAATTTTCACTGCCATTTCAATTTCCGTTCAGTTCAGTTCAGTTGCTCAGTTGTGTCCGACTCTTTGCAACCCCATGGACTGAAGCACGCCAGGCTTCCCTGTCCATCACCAGCTCCTGGAGCTTGCTCAAACTCATGTCCATCGAGTCAGTGATGCCATCCAACCATCTCATCCTCTGTCGTCCCCTTCTCCTCCGGCCTTCAGTCTTTCCCAGCATCAGGGTTTTTCCAGTGAGTCAGTTCTTTGCATCAGGTGGCCAAAGTATTGGCATTTCAGCTTCAGCATCAGTCCTTCCAATGAATATTCAGGACTGATTTCCTTTAGGATTGACTGGTTGGATCTCCTTGCAGTCCAAGGGACTCTCAAAAGTCTTCTCCAACACCACAGTTCAAAAGCATCAATTTCGGCGCTCAGCCTTCTTTGTGGTCCAACTCTCACATCCATACATGACTACTGGAAAAGCCATCGCTTTGATTAGATGGAACTTTGCTGGCAACATAAAGTCTCTGCTTTTTAATATGCTATCTAGGTTTGTCATAGCTTTTCTTCCAAGGAGATTTCCAATTTCTGTTAGAATCATAGAAATCCAGATTTGATTTACTCACAACCATCAGTTCTGTTCTCAGTTCACTCTTATGAAGTTGTCTGAGGGCAGGAATTTACCTTGGCAATCCTAGTGTGCTTACCAGGCACTCAACATATATTTACCGGATGAATAAGTGAATGCATGCAGAAATGAATATGTAATATCATTATTCATGCAAGGTGCCTCTTTTGTTTCATTTAATTTTAGTTATTTTCCTTTTGAGCTACAATCCCCATTTCCTTTCTTGCCTAGATACTCTCACCAGTGTCTATAAAGGATGTCCTTTCAATTCAGAGGGCAATTAAATCTTTCTCTCTTTACAGTCTCATGTTATTCTATGCAAAACTGGTTGATGATTTCTAATTGCTGCAGGATGTTTCGTGGTAGGCTTATAGCACATTCTGTGTTTCTGTTCTGTAGGTGTGGGCAACTAGGTTGGGTCCAGCTTCGTGCTGTCACAATAATGTGGATGTAGAAACCCTCACAAATGTCTCCTTATGGACCCAGGAGAAGGGCTTTTCTAATGAATGGGATGATTGGGAATCATAGTCTATGTGTATGTTTAATTTCACCAAGTTTTACCAGATTCTTCCCAGAAAGGCCCCTGCAGTTATGACTACTTCTATTTCCAACATTAGTTTTGCCTACTTTCTAATTTTGCTTACCAGATGATGACAATAATGATTACTAAGTCTGAGCATCTGTTATTAGCCTTTTGGATCCCCTCTGAGTTACCCATTCTTATCCTTTATCTATATTGTATTGGGTTTCTCATCTTTTCTAGATGATTTACAGAAATGCTTCATATATCCAGGTAGCAATTCCTTATTAATATTTTCCAGGCTGTTCTTATTATTGCCTTCACACTGAGTGGCATTTGAGGCATAGGAATCTTTTGTGGTTTCTTTTTTTTCTCTCATGATTTATATATTTTGAATTTTGTTTAATAAAGTCTTTCTCACTATAAGGTAGATACCTGTCCATATTTCCTCTGTTAATAGTATTGCCTTTCACAATCTGTTTCTTTTTAGTATATCTGAATTTTGTATATGACAAACACAAGATCACAAATCAGGGGTAGAAGGAATAGACCATTAATCAAGTTTTGAGACAAATTGGCTCATTTTTATATTTTAAGAAAATAAACTCTAAACAGATTGAAGACCTAACTTTCTTCCTTTTGGTATATAGTCTGTCCTCTGTCTATATTTCATTTCTCTCTTTTTTTTTTTTTTTAAATAGCCCACATTGACTTCAGGTGCTTCACTTTTCCCTTTGAGATTCCCTTTTATACCCTACAGACAACCAGCTGTCTTGGCTAATTAGTTCCATCAGAATGGAGAAGCAAAGCTTAGATCCTGGATTTTTCCTCTTGGTGATATGGAAATGCTGGTGTTGATATTAATGCTCAAGCATTTTTTATACCTTTTCTAGCGATTTTCCCAATACTCCCTTCCCGTGTAGTCCCCTCTATGACAATGGAAATAGGGTGGTTGGGGAGATGTAAACAGTTGCATCCCTGCCCTTGGTTAAAGCAAGCCAGAAAATAATATGTTGGGGCCATATTGGAACTCAGAGTGGTATACCAGCTACCTCCCAATTGAACCCTGGTCTCTCCACTTTAGGCCACAGCCCAAACTTGACCATCACTGTTTTCTCTCTCCAGAAATTTCACACGCATTTTGCTTAGCTTTCGAGCACCTCTCTTAAATATGCAAGCTTCCTTTTTTTTCTTCTTCTGGCATCTTCATAATTGGTTGGGGAGGGTGCCAACTCCCTGTATTTGTTGGCCATGATATAGTGGACTGGAAGCATGTCAGAAATTTGTCACAGAGGGCATCTGGTATTGGAGATTTTGCTTGTCAAACATAATTGTGGAATGCTTTATGAACTTTTACTGTATTAAATTGTTTTATTCATATTGCATTTGTCATCTTTAAAAAAACTCTCCCAATATTTAGTCTTATTCATTGGACATGTGATTACAACAACAGTTTTGTTGAAAATCATAATGTGAAATTGAAGAGTAATTTCTGTGAAATTCTACGTGCTCATAATTAATCATTAATTTGATCTTCCAACATCTTTGCAAGAGCAGAGGGTCTCTGTATTATTTTACAAATGAACAAAACCAGGGTAAGATTGCCAGTCAGATAGTCAAAACTATAGTAGATATTGATGATACTTCCTGAGTCACTGCTGTAGAGATCTTTGTTAAAAGCCTTGTGCTTCAGTGACTGTATACCACAGGGTCTTCTAATTGGGTCCTAAGACCATCCTGACTCTATTTCTCAAGCTGATGGAAGCTATACCCAACATTCAGCTTTCAGCAAAAAGGAAGAACCCACTACCCATATCACCCCCACTTAAGGTGTGTGAAGGAAGAGTCTAGACATGGAAACCCTTAGGCATGGCTTCCAGCCCTGGTCACATGTCCACCTGAATGCATGACTTTGGGCCAGTTTCTCAGGTCTGGGCCACAGGTTTCCTAATATGAACGAGGAGGTTGACTTGATACATTTCCCTTTTCCCTCAGCTCTAAAGAGTCCGGAGTTTGTGATTGGGGTTGGGGGTTCAAGCAGATTGCATATTCCATCCTGAAGAACTGAATTTACTTCCCTTCAAGACCAGAAGGTCTCTCAGCATCAGTGGCTTGGAAGGGCCTTTAGAGAAAATGTAGACAGATGCCGAGGCTGGGATTCCTTTTACAACTGTGTGAGTCTAGCCATGCATTTGTAGACATCTCTTCTAGCATATTCCTAGATCTTCCATGGAAGAGAAGGGCAAAGCCTGTTTGCTCCAGGTGTTCACTGTTGTCAGAGTCAGTCTGCCCAACTTCTCTTTTTTATTTATTGGGTAATAGTTGCTTTACAATGTTGTGTTAGTTTCTGCTGTGCAACGAAGTGAATTAGCTATATGTGTATATATATATATATACATATATATAATGTCCCCTCCCTCATGGTCTCCCCCACACACACATCCCCACCCCATCCCTCTAGGTCCTCGCAGAACACCAAGCTGAGCTCCTTATGCTATACTGCAGCTTCCCACTAGCTAGCTATTTTACACGTAGTAGTGTGTATATGGGAGAAGGCAGTGGTACCCCACTTCAGTACTCTTGCCTGGAAAATCCCATGGATGGAGGAGCCTGGTAGGCTAAAGTCCATGGGGTCGCTAAGAGTCGGACATGACTGAAGCGACTTAGCAGCAGCAGCAGCAGCAGCAGTGTGTATATGTCAATCCTAATCTCCCAATTCATCCCACCCCCGGTTCCCCACACTGTGTCCACACGTCCATTCTCTGTGTCTGCATTTCCATCCCTGACCTGCAAATAGGTTTATCTGTATCATTTTTTTAGGTTCTATACATGTGCTTTAATATATGAAAAATTTTTTCTCTTTCTGACTGATTTCACTCTGTGTGTCAACTCTGGATCTATCCACAGAACCCTCTTGCATTGTTAATGGGAATGTAATTGATGCAGTCACTAAGAGAACAGTATAGAGGTTCCTTAAAAGCCTAAAAATAGAGCTACCATATGACCCAGAAATCCCACTACTTGGTATATACTGTGAGAAAACCATAATTCAAAAAGACACAAGCACCCTAATGTTCACTGAAGCACTGTTTACAATAGCCAGGACATGGAAGAAGCCTAGATGTCCTCGGACAGATGAATGAGTAAAGAAGTTGTGCTGCACATATACAATGGAATACTTGGTTGTTGTTCAGTCGCTAAGTCATGTCTGACTCTTTGTGACCCCATGGACAGCAGCACCCCATGCTCCTCTGTCTTCCACTATCTCCTGGAGTTTGCTCAAATTCATGTCCATTGAGTTGGTGATGCTGTTCAACCATCTCATCCTCTGCTCCCCCTTTCTCCTTTTACCTTCAATCTTTTCATAAAAAGGAATGAAGTTGGGTTATTTGCCTCAATTTCTTTGCCTCTCTTCTTTCTTGCCTTCAATGTTTGTAGGCACCCAGTGGTTTTCAGAGATGTTTTTGCCAGTGTTCAGCCCAGTATGGAACTAGGCCCACAGAAGATGCTCCCAGACTATTAGTTTGTGAGGTGCTCATTGATCCCCTTTTTGCCATCATCATCTATTATTATTAACTCTATCAACACCTGGGCCACTTTTCATATTTGAAATCCAGGCAGATGTCAAATCTTTTAAAGTCCCCCAGTTGGGAATGAGTTTGGAGGAGACAGGATGATATTTAGCTCTGGATGGAAGGATGAGAAGCATGGCTGAACTGAGCAGAAAGCCTGCCCCAGGCAGAGAGTTTCTAATGTTGGTGGATCAGCAGGAAATAAGTGGAGACTGCAGCACCCCAGCTTTTTGGGTTATCCTGAGCCCCTTGCTGTGACCCCGCTAACTGTTCTTTGTCTGGAGGCAGCAAAGGGGGTACAGGAGATCTTTAAAGCAGACAGCTACTCCATAGGAGTATCCATTTTGGCAAACTGTAGATTTGTCCTGAGAACTCAGGCATCAGAGATTGCAGCCTCCTCCCTGGTCTCATGTTTGAAGACTTTTTCTCCCAGTAATGAGAGTGCAGAGTGAGCAGGCCTTCCCCAACAGTGCTGGCAGCAGGACAACTTGTGCCCAGGATGGATTTTTCTTCATTGATTCTAATCTTCTTCCTGACTGTCTGTCTTGGCTGCTTTGACATATTGAACACTGAATAGTCCCTGAGTAATTCTTGAACATCTGGGGATCGTTTTTATTTTTACAAGACAGTAGAAGCCAATGGAGTGATTTATACATGTACTAGAAGAAAATGAAGAAAAAAACACAACAAAGTGGTTTCATTTGGAGAATAAACACAGATGCGGCAACGATTAAAAACAACACCAAACAAAAGGTTCAGGCTCAATCTTCAATAATTTCATAATTTTGTAAGGATGCACGGCATCATGTAGAGACGTGCAGTAATGGATAAAGGGCTTTCAGAGCTACAACTTCAGTCATGATTGATGGGAAAATGCTACTGGAGGGAGGAAAGGAAAATGAATATTTATTAATAGAATAGAGTGTTAGGGGCTTAGAATCTAAGGAGATCCATCATTTCATATTCAAGGCTGGATGCATTCAAAACAGAAGGTTCAATACAATGACCCCATAACTGAGCCAGAGACCAGAAAAAGTCACAGGTGCTGCCATCATACGGACCATGGGGGACTTTCTGGAGATATTATTCCCATTTTAGCCGCCACTAACGTCACCTGAGCAGAGCAACATTACCTGACTTACCACTTCGAGAGCGCTGTGACAACAACTGCCTTCACATTTTAGGACACAGAGCTATGTGATCTGGTCATTCGCCTAGAAACTAATATATCATGTCTGCATACTTTCTCTGTATATGGTAGTTATGGGCTCTGTGATGACAGCTTGGGAATTATTATTATGATTTTTTTCCTCCCATGACTTCATCACTTCTCTGCCCCTTATAAGTGAAAGTCGCTCAGTTGTGTCCGACTCTTTGCGACCCCATTGAGTATAGCCTGCCAGGCTCCTCTGTCCATGGAATTCTCCAGGCCAGAAAAATGGAGCGGGTAGCTGTTCCCTTCTCCAGGGGATCTTCCCAACCCAGGGATAGAATCCAGGTCTCCCTCATTTGCAGGCCGGTTCAGTGTTTAACCAACCAATAGCACGTCTTCAAATCTTCTTGCATATTTTCTCCCTTTAGATTCCCCTTTCCTGTGCTTGCTTGCTCTATTTAGGTCAGTTAACACCCAGAAAAGACTGTTTCTTTTTGATGAAATGTCACTCGCCTGACCTTAACATCTTAAAAAAAATTAAAATTGGGAATCTAAGGAAGGCATCGTGGATCTCTTTTTTGATGGTGTGATTTCTTCATGTAAGCAGCTTGTTCGGACAATTAACAACAGTGGTACTGGGGCTTGTTGTTTTGACAGGGAAGGAGAAATTGACTGATGGCATTTAACTGCCTAGTTTAACTTAAGGTATTGAAGTTGTACTGTAAGTTTCGGTGTGTAGACTTCAGCTAATGGGTAGCCCCAACCACATCACCCCTACCTACACAACCACGTGCATTCAATGTCCTCAGCTACCCAGGCTTCCTTGGGGTCTATATTACTTTATTACAGATTATGCCAGTGATGGCTTATTGGTCCTATAAATCCACCTACACTAAGCTTTTGAAATCACTGTCCTGATAGATGGTCTGAGTCTAGACTGTCACATTTATGTCATTTCTGGATATGACTGTTTCTAGGTGGCAAATCTGGGAGTGCAGGAGCAGGCTATTACTGGTTTGTTGTAAATGTTATGCCAGAAGAAGAGTTGCTATTCTGTTAGACAATGTGTTTCAATTTATTTTAAACCATTGATTCTACCAAATCCTCAGCAATAGATGCAGATGAATTATCTCTGTTGGCCATCTTTGGGAGAAGGCCAAGAGAATATGGATTAGATTGTTAGTTCTTTTACGTCATGTACATTTCTCGCCTCCCAACATAGACTGGGAAGTTTGATCCCTAAGAAAGGACTGGATCTAAAGCAGGTACCCAGAAAATATTTAACAGGTTAACTAATTAACTTTTTATTTGGATACAAAGCAATGCTGAAGTTTTAGTCTGTCTGGAAAGGAAGATGCAGATCCACTCACTCATAATTATGCAGCCATGGCCAGAAGGTATGTGTTCAGGAGAGGCTGCACAGCTCGAAGGATATAGTTGAGAAAGCCTCTGAGTTGAACAAAAACATGGATGTTCTCTGCAGAGAGTTGTCTGGAACGGCTACAAATAGGGTGTTGGGCAAATGAGAAAGAATGATGAGAGAGGAAGCTAGAGATGGATAGTTAAGGGTGACACCCAGAATATCTGGATATTTTATGGCTAGAATATCAGTTGTGCCCTATAAGCAATGAAGCATTGAGAACTTAAGAGGCCAAATGAAATAGATAATGCCTGATCATATTTGGATTTTAGAAAAATTCCTTTAACAATCATCAATGGAATGGAAAGTGGCAATAGTGTAGGAAGGAGAAAAATGATAGAAGAATATTTCCATAAGCTAAGGCAATGGCCGTAGTGTTAGGGACTTAACTGTGTCTCCTAAAAGTTCTTATCCTAAAGCCCTATCTCCTAGCACCTCAGAATGTGACTGAATTTAGAGATACAACCTCTAAATAGGTAATTAAGTTAAAACGAGGCTGTTAGGGTGGGGTTCAATCCAGTCTGACTTGTGTCTTTAGAAAAAGAGGAGATCAGGACACAAGATAAACACCATGGATGTTCGTGCACAGAGAAAAGGACACGTGAGGACACAGAAAGAAGGTAGCCATCTGTGAATCAAAGAAAGAGGCCCCAGGAGAAACCATACTTGCTGACACCTTGATCTTGGGCTTCCAGCCTCCAGAGCTATGAGAGAATAAATTTCTGCTGGTTAAGCTACCCAATCTGTGGACTGGCAACTGTATTAGAGTTTCCCAAGAAACAGAACCAACAGGTATGTCTATCTGCCTGTTTATCTATCAATTTATTGTAAGGAATTGGCTCAGATAATTATGGAAACTAAGAAGTCCTTATAGTTGTCAAGCTGGAGACCCAGAAAGGCCCTCGGTATAGTCCCACTCTGTGTCCGGAGGCCAGAGGATCAGGTATAAGTTCCAGTCCTAAAACTGGCATGCTTGCGACCCAAGATGAACCAGTGTTTTTGTTCAAAATCAAAGACAGAAAAAGACTGATGTCTCAGCTCAAGCAGCCAGGTATGAGTTTCTTCTTACCTGATAAAGGGCCAGGCTTTCTGTTCTATTTGGGCCTTCCACTGATTGGGTGTGGGTAGCCCACCTTAAGGAGGGAAATTCATTTTACTCAGTCTACTGATTCAGGTTAGTCTCATCCAAAAACACTCTCACAGATACCCTCAGAATAATGTTTGCCCAAAATATGTGGGCATCTCATGGCACAGTCATGTTGACATGTAGAATCAGTCATTATAGCAGTCCTAGCAAACTGTTACACATAGCAATAGCCAATGGAATGCATGAGAGCAGATGGATTTGTGAAGTATTTTAAGTGGAATTATAAGGCCTTGGTGACTGATCAGATGTGAGGAGTAAAGAAGAATGATGCATCAATAATATCTTCATTATTCCTACACCAGATGATGGAGTGTGTGACATGCAGGGGGAACATAATGCATACACACACACACCAACTTCTATTACATGTATATAAAAGTTAAGGGATAAATTGAACTGTAATCATCTACCCAGAGTTCAAAGTTCTTTGCAGCTATTAGGAACAAAGCTGTTAAACTGGATCTATGCAAACTGATAATAAAGGTAAAAATGATGCACTGATCTCAGAACCCAGTTAACTCATTTTGCATAGGTGTAATTTTTTTTGTGTCATTTAAACATTTTTAATCATTTTTAATCATTTTTTAAAATTTTGAGATGAACACGTGCCCATTGTAACAAGTGACACAATCCAACAACGTATAAAAAAAATGTTATGCATCCCTCTTTACATTTTCCTCCTTTCTCATTCTCTTCCTACAGAAAACAAATAGATCCTATTTTTTTGTCTTGTGTTTTTCTCACCCGGGCCACGCGGGATGAGAAACCCTGCGTTAGAGGGGAATAGGAGTATATAAGGGTGAGCTCTGACTTATGCACAGGGGAGAGTTCCAGCCAGGCAGGTTAACCATATGTAAAAATGACTGTCAAAGCCAAGTTCTGAGGGAAGAGAGAGAGTGAATCTATAGGAAATATGAACTTAAAGGCACAAAGATTTGGGGTCATTTTGACCGAGAAAAAGCAGATGCACTCAGCGGTCTGATGTCCTTGGTACGTGATATCCGTGAAAGTGAAAGTCACTTAGTCGTGTCCAACTCTTTGCGACCCCATGCACTATATAGTCCATGGAATTCTCTAGGCCAGAATACTGGAGTGGGTAGCCTTTCCTTTCTCCAGGGGATCTTTCCAACCCAGGTGTCCCTCATTGCAGGTGGATTATTTACCAGCTGAGCCATAAGGGAAACCCAAGAAGACTGGAGTGGGTAGCCTATCCCTTCTCCAGCAGATCTTCCCGACCCAGAAATCGAAGCGGGCTCTCCTGCATTGCAGGCGGGTTCTTCACCAGCTGAGCTATCAGGGAAGCCCTGCTATCTGAGTCATCAGTTAAAAAGTTACATGTGGTGGTCAGGTCTGCTGTTTAATTAAGTGGAGACCTAATAGGTCGGTTTTGGAAATCATCAGGATATAAAAGAAGTTTGCAGTAAAACTCCGTTGTGATGCCATTGTCAGCGGAGTGAAAATGTTGACTAGAGTCCCCTCGTGATTGGACGAAGGGGCCAGAATGGAGGCGGGGGGACAGGAGGAAGACTACCACATATGCTGGGGTCCCAGACCTCTGTGGGCAGCCCTGCTGCCTCCTGTGGATCCTGCCAGGTGAGGGGCTGAGCTGCAGAAGGTATGCCCTGAATGGCGCTGCAGCCATTGTTTGTTTTCCTCACCACGGTTTCCCTGCCGCACCCCCACAGTCCATTGGCTGGTGTAGGTGGGGGATGGATGAGCCTCAACAAACAGAAAACATGGGGAAGATAAAACACATCCTGTCACAAGAGGCTTTGCCTTTCCTTGTTATTTGAAAAGCTGCAACGTCGCGTTCAGGCCAGTTACTCTTCAGATGGTCTCTCGGGCGAGATGAATTGGTTGGCAAAAAGGTGGACATCTGTTTGTTGAGAGACGGATGGCTTAGTTTTGAGAAGCCATTGGCATTCTGCTGTGCAAGGGACTTTTCCCTCTCTAGTCTTTAATCTGTTAGTACAATTGCAAGTGAAAACTCACAAAGAATTGCATTGTAGCCATTTTTGGTAAAACTTATATATGATCCTGGGAGATTGGTTCTAGATAAGCTGTTAACAGCCTTTTGTGAAATAAATTTGTCCTTGATTAAAGTCCTATGTGGGGTGGGGGTGGGAGCAGGGAGCAAAGGTAGAGGAGTGGTGGGCAGGTATGAATGCAGGGTAAGTCATTTGTCTATGAATGTGTGCGTGTGCACTAACTTGCTTTAGTTGTGTCTGACTCTTTGTGACCCTATGGACTGTAGTGGAGTGGGTTGCCATGCTCTCCTCCAGGGGGTCTTCCCAACCCAGGGATTGAACCCTGGTCTCCTGCATTGCAGATGGATTTTTTACCATCTGAGCCACCAGGGAAGCCCAAGAATACTGGAGTGGATAGACTATCTCTTCTCCAGGGGATCTTCCTGACCCAGGAATTGAACCAGGGTCTCCTGCATTGCAGGCAGATTATTTACCAGCAGAACTACCAGGGAAGACCTGTTGCACATCAGTAGATAACTAACATATCATCTAAGATTTTGGATAAGCATAACTTCAGCTGGGGACTAAGCCAATGACAGCAAAGAGATTTCTGTTGACACTAGAAATATTCACATTCAAACTATTGTCCTCTTTTCCCATTCCATCCTCACCTGCCCAGGGTTGCACATGGCCCCTGACAGTTTGTTATGCCACATCTTAGTTTACTGAGGTTGAAGAGATAAAGTAATGGTTAAAGTTATTGATTTCAAAGACTGCTTTGGTTATACATTAATTTTAAACCTGTTTTTTTTTTTTGGTAAGAAATTAGGCCTAATTATTACAGTGAATGGGCTCCCCTTGTGGCTCAGATGGTAAAGAATCTGGCTGCAGTTCAGGAGACCAGAGTTTGATCCCTGGGTCAGGAAGATACCCTGGAGAAAGGAAGGGCTACCTACTTCAGTATTCTCGCTTAGAAAATCCCATAATCAGAGGAGCCTGGCGGGCTACAGTCCATGGAGTTACAAAGAGTCGGACACGACTGAATGACTTTCACTTTATACTTTACTGTGAATGGTACCCAAAGCTGATAAAGAATCAGCTAAGCCACACTTACCATCCCATTTAGGAACATCAAGTTAAATAAGCCACTAATATGAATGAGCCCTCCAACAAAAGACATAAATACAAGTGAAAGCATAACAGCTCCTTTTTAAAGAACCTCTTCTTTTTGTTCCCACATCCAAATATAATAAATACTTCTTGGCAGTTTTCCTGCTTAGGGCTTAGAATGGTTAGCTATCCTGAGGCTGTGGTAATAATCATACTGTTAATTTATTACTCTTTAAACTCAGATGGCATTCCCAGGCCTTGGAGCTCTGGAAAAATTTGTATGGACATCTGGACAGAAAATGACTCTCCTGCTATCACAAAGCTAGCTGATCCTGGTGCCTGCTTTTTCTTTTTTTGTTTCTTTTTTTCCTGAGTATCAGTGATGCTCTTTCTCTGCCTTGGAGGTAAGGAGACTGACATCCTACTTAGTCTAGAAAACAGTCTAGAATTGTGCTGTCCATTAAAAATATCCAAGCCACAAACCCTCACACCATCAGTTCAGTTCAGTTCAGCCACTCAGTTGTGTACAACTCTTTGGGACCCCATGGACTGCATCACGCCAGGCCTCCCTGTCCATCACCAGCTCCTGGAGTTTATTCAAACTCATGTCCGTTGAGTCGGTGATGCCATCCAACCGTCTCATTCTCTGTCATCTCCTTCTCCTCCCACCTTCAACCTTTGCCAGCATCAGGGTCTTTTCAAATGCGTCATTTCTTTGCATCAGGTGGCCAAAGTATTGGAGTTTCAGCTTCAGCATCAGTCCTTCCAATGAATATTCAGGACTGATTTCCTTACCCCATATGTAATTTTAAATATTCTAGTAGCCACATTGAAAAGTAAAAAGAAACTGCTGAATTTAATATTAATAATATATTTTATGTAGCCCAATATATCTACTGTCTTATCCCTTCAATATGCAATCAATATAAAATTCATTAATGAAATAGTTTCCACTTTTTTTCATATTAAATCTTTTAAGATTCAGTATGGGTTTTATTCCCTGGCAACCCACTCCAGTATTCTTGCCTGGAGAATCCCATGGACAGAGGAGCCTGCTGGGCTACAGTCCATGGGTCGCAAAGAGTCAGACACAACTGAAGCGACTTAGCATGCACACATGCATGGGTTTTATTGTACTTACATCTTAGTTCACTCCACCCACGTTTCAGGTGCTTGATGGCTGCTGTGTTGGGCGAGGCTGGTCTAGAATGTAGGTGGAGCAGCTCCTGCCTCTCAGGATGCTTAGGAACAACCTTCATGCCACTTTGCAGCCTCCTAGTGAACTGCGCATCCTTTTGGTCCTGGAGTCTTCCTGTTCTGTGTCCTCCTCCTCCGTCAGCTCTTTTCAATCCTCCAGCTTTCTCGTGCTATATAATCCGGTTACACTTGAGGATGTTAATTCAACAGCAGGTTCTCAGGATGCTCCTCTAAAGCTCTCTTTTGAAACAGGAAACATAATAGGATATACATTATGGCAACATTCAAACTGTTCATCAATTATCCATTACATCTGCCATCTCCCTTCTGCCAATCGAGGTAACTATGTTATTACCAAAAAAAAAAAATCTTACTTTAATTATAATCCAATCAGAAGATGCATCCATTATGTAGAGTGCTTTGGCATGTTCTAAGAATTTAATTTTTGCACAAATAGTGGAGCAAATGCTGCAGAGAGGAAGGGGCTGGCTCCTTTCTTCATGTATTCAGTCACTCAAAAAAGACATACAGAGCACTGGATATGCGGCGGAATTGTGTGTGGTGGGGGACACAAAGTTGCATGGACCCTGGCTCCTGTTCTCGGGAAACTCACACCTCGAAAGGGGAGGTGAGCCCGGGAAGATGCTCAGCACGGCCGTGTACCTCCACGAGGGCTCTAACTGGGGCGATGGGGAGACATCTTGGAGGAGGCGAAGTTGGGCTAAGTATGGAAAGCGTGGGTCGGGTTTTGATGTGTCACCATGGATGAGAAGGGAGAGGCGCGGATATTATTTTGGAGACTGGCGTGATTCGATGACACAGAGAGGTAAAACCATATATTGAAAATATGTGCAAAGATGTATCTTTTTGACAGGCTGTAATGGGGAGAGGCTGCGAGGACCCTGTGTGCCGTGAGCATCCACAACTAGGTCAGGCTAGACGGTGGTAGGATTTTTGTGCTGGACTAGGAGACTACAGCTCATTTTCTTGGCTGGGTGGAGCCAAGGAAGATTCTAAGCAGAGCTGTAAGAGGATCATAGCTGTGCTTTTGGAGGACGGACCTGAAATGTGTGTGCATTTCTGCACAGAAGTCCAGGGGGAGGAAGCGGGGAGGGCTGCAAACACTTTGTCTCTCGTGGGAAAAAACAATATTAAAGTAATGGGTTTATGCATTTTTTGACCTTTAAAAATGGTATTTTCAGCAAACTTCCTCCTCCCCACCTCGCCCTTGTTAAATATTTCATCTCAACTGGAAAATACCCACAACAATAATTTTTTTTTATGGTTTTAGCCTTTCAGTAATAAACCAAAACAAACAGTGGGGAGCTTAAAAGGCCTTTCAGCTGAGAAAGATGAAAGCAGATGCCTCTGGTTTAGATTATTGTTAGAAAGCACAAGAGTCCGATGCTTCTGGAAATCCTGTGAGGAAGAGCGAGCAGGAGGAATGGCAGGTGCCATGAGCACCTGATCCCTGACCTGACATGCTGGTAGTAATTCTCTTCCCTGGTAGCTCAGACGGTAGAGTCTGCCTGCAATGCAGGAGACCTGGGTTCAATCCCTGGGTCGGGAAGATCCCCTGGAGAAGGAAATGGCAACCCACTCCAGTATTCTTGCCTGGAAAATCCCACGGGCAGAGGAGCCTGGCGGGCTACATCCTATGGGGTCACAAAGAGTTGGGCAGGACTGAACAACTAACACACACACACACACACACACACACACACACACACAGAGGGTGTGTACATGCATTTAAGAATCTCATTATCTGAAGTGGGATCCTTCTTCCCCTCCCTGTAGCTGAAACCCTCTTTTTTTTCAACCTGTCGAGAAAGCCCCAGGGAGGGAGATGGGGACATTGGGTACTCATTTTTTTTTCCTACAAAACCACTGAGGAAACAGTAATGCCTGTATGGCTTAAAGACATGGGTGCAGCAACAAAGATACCTTCAGGCTGGAAGGCATGGTTTCTAAATGGAGCTTTTTGCTTAGACCACTGATTTCAGTGTATTTGTTCCTGTAACTTTGAATTGTCCAGAGCTCCAGTATTTTAGCAACAAACAAATATGCACTCCTGTTCTACTTACGGGCTTCCCTGGTGGCTCAGACAGTAAAGGATCTGCCTGCTATGCAGGAGACCCAGGTTCAATCCCAGGGTCAGGAAGATCCCATGGAGAAGGGAATGGCAACCCACTCCAATATTCTTGCCTGGAGAATTCCATGGACAGAGGGGCCTGATGGTCTACAGTCCATGGAATTGCAAGAAATCAGACATGACTGAGCATCTAACACTTTCAAACCATTCCTTTCCACAAGATTTTGTTCAATCCATTCTTTCCACCTAGAAAAGTCTGCCAATTCATTTGTTCAGACATTTGTTCAGCCAACATTTAATGAAAACCTACTGATGCTAGAGCCCAAGGATTCGGAGACAAATAAAATGTAGTCTTTCAAAAGTGCATGGACAAATACACAGGTGTTAAAATATCTGGTGGCAAGTGCCTTGATCGGCATGGTCTTTGAGGCTATGTGGACACCCAACCTATGAGGTCAGGAAGTCTTAGGAGAGAGGATAGCTTCTTCTCAATTAATGACTTAGAAGCTGTCCTCCTTCCAAGTCCATCCACATTCATCACTTTTCCCTTGACCCTGTGTCTTCTTCCTCTGAGCATTGCCACTTGTCCCTCATGTGTGGTTTTTGTTTATTTTTAAAATTAAAAAAAAAATGAAGATTTTTTTTGATGTTTGGACCATTTTTAAAATCTTTATTGAATTTGTTGCAATGTGATTTCTGTTTTACATTCTTTGCAGTTTTGGCTGCAAGACACGTGAGATCTTAACTCTCCGACCAGGGATTGAACCCACATGCCCTGCATTGGAAACTGAAGTCTTAACCACTGGACCACCAGGGAAGTCCCATGTTTGTTTTAGATTTTACACATGAGATCGTGTGGTATTTGTCTTTCTCTGTAGACTTATTTCACTTAGCATAATGTCCTCAAGGTCCACATGTGTTGTTGCAAATAATATGATTTCCTTCTTTTTTATGACCGTGTTGTATTCTTTTGTGTGTGTGTGTGTGTGTGTGTTTCTAGTATATTTTGTTGTTGTTATGCTTATTTCTTTTTGTTGTTATGTTTACTTTATTTTAGACTCTTGCCTGTCTCTTAGATGGAACAAACAATTGAAGAATGGGCTTATGGATATTTTGACTTTTTAAAAAAGAATAATTTCAACAAATTTCCTTATCCCCCAGCTCTTTCTTTAGTATATATATCAACTAGATAGAGCATGATATCACTCTAGGGGAGGGATGTCCATCACGACTGTTAGGTTAAGTGAGCTCATTCCTTCATTCTTTTGCTTAATAACCACATTTTAAGTACCTATATGTTTTATAGTTCTTAAAATGTGAACAACAAAAAAAAACACAGTCCTTTCTTCATGGAGCTTAGTGACAGTGTAAGCCAATAGTTAAAAATATAAAAGAAACAAAAATATAAAACAACATCTGGTAAGAAGCGCTATGAACCAAAATAATTAAAAATACAGCTTTGGGGAAGGTGGGCCTATGGTTTTTCTTTTCTTGTACTGTGCTTGTTTTCATCAGTGTGTTTGTTGGCTGCCTCCAGGATCTGTAGGGGAGATATGGTGCTGGTAGGTTAGTACATGGGCTTATAGAAGTGGCTCTGAACCACAGTGGGGGGTGTCTTGGCGATGGGTGATGGGCACAAGCTTGGATCTGCTGTTAGAGAGGCTTGCTGAGTAGATATCAACTCTCAAGTGTGCCCTGATGCATCTAGGGCCCTGTGAGGGTCCCCCCAGGGCACACACCTCACTGGCTCAGAGCCCTTCTCCCTTTCCTGCAGGGTGGGCTCCCCCTGGGTGTACTGGGACATCCTTGAGCTTCTCCTGTGCTTTCCTGGTAAAGGCAGCACCCCATGAGCAGTGTTTAGGGTCATAAAGTTTCCAGTCAAAACAGTGAGCAAGTCGGCTTTAATTTCTGACAAAGAGGTATAAACTAAAAGTGCAAGTTATGTGCTTTGAAAGAAGGTAAATTTGGATGCTGGAGAAAGGAAAACTGAATGCAGGATGATAAAGCAATCCCCTGGTATCCGCATGATGACCAGAGCCTGGTTTCAAATGGATTTCTCTCTCTTTTCCTTAGTGACTACAGAGAGGGCCAGGCAGGGTATCTTGAGCAGTGAGGCATGTTTGCCATTTGCTTGGTATAGTTGGTATAATAGATAATTTATCATATTAAAGCTATTTAAGACCTTTTGCGTCAGGTGGCAGACTTTTTTTTCAATTTTATTGAGCTATAATTGACATATAACATTGTATTCGTTAAAGTGAATAGCATTATGACTTGATATGTGTGTGTGTGTGTGTTTGTCAGACATTCTCAGTCACGTCTGACTCTTTGCAATCCCATAGACAGTAGCCCGCCAGGTTCCTCTGTTCATGGAATTCTCCAGGCAAGAATACTGGAGCGGATAGCCAGATAGCCATTCTCTTTTCCAGGGGATCTTCCCAACCCAGAGATCGAACCTGGTTGCAGACAGATTCTTTACTGGCTGAGTCACCAAAGAAGCCCTATATATTCATGTAGCAATAAATAAACATCACAATAAATCTAGTTAACATATCAGCTAATTACACTTTTGCGTGTGTGTTGAGAACTTTTAAGGTCTACTATTTCAGCAACATTCAAATATACAAAATATAATTGTTAACTACAGTTACCATGCTGTAATTCCATCCCCAGAACTAATTTATCTTATAATTGAAAGTTTGTACCTTTTGACCTCCTTATCCTTTTGAAGTCTGTTTCAAGGGAGCTTAAAATGGCCCTTGTTCTTTTTTTATATAGCTTAAGAGCTTTAGCAGTAAGCTGTGAGGTTTGAGGATATTCCAGAATTGGGTGAGATGTCCCACAGTTGGAGGCTGCAAAGAGCAAGACACTGTGTGCAGCGACATGCTCGGCCTCTCTGGGTCACTCTCAGGACCCCAGCCAGACTCCCCCTGGACCAGGCCCAGATGGAACAGCCTGACCAGCTGGCACAGCGGTCACCTTTCTTGTGTGTTAGATGTGAAATGTGTTCAGTGAACCATCTGACAGCCAACCCACATGCTCTAATTGGTGCCTGCTGGGTGCCCTGCCTGTGCAAGATCACCATGGGGACAGACAGCCCAAAGCAGCTAGGGGGACGCCACGCCTGATGTAGGCACTGCACCCTGGAGGTTTTGTGGGTGACTGTGCACCTGCAGCTGGCCTTGGCCAGTGGTTCTCACTCTTGGGTATGAAATAAGAATTTCTACAGTTTCTTGTTAGACTGGGTTCCGGGATTCCAGCCTGGGAGATTTTGGTTTATGGGGTCCAAGTTGGGATCTAGAAATGTGAACTTTTGGCAAGCACACCCGGACATTCTGCTGGTATGTAGATGAAGCCAGCTTGAGAAACCCTGCCTTTATGCAGCTCAGCCTTATATTTTTTCTTTTAATCTACTAAGAACTTTACTTTTTAAAGCCACTTTATTGAGATAATATTGATACATAAAAGGTTGTAGACATTTAATGTATAGGGGTTTCCCAGGTAGTACTAATAGTAAAGAACCCGCCTGCCAATGCAGGAGATATAACTGACGTGAGTTCGATACCTGGGTCAGGTCGATAGCCTGGAGGAGGGCACGGCAACCCACTCCAGTATTCTTGCCTGGAGAATCCCATGGACAGAGGAGCTTTGTGGGCTACAGTCCATAGTGTTGCAAAGAGCTGGACACGACTGAGGCAACTGAGCACACACATAGGTCATATACTCTTCTAAATTCTCTGAGTCTTATTGTGTTTAAGTCTATGGAATAATCTTTGAGGTCGGTACTATTATTACCCCCATTTTACCGATGAGGATCCTGAGAGAGAAAGAGATTACATAACTTGCCTGGGATTGCACAATTTGTAAATGAACAATTCATGACTATGGAACGCCAGTGTGGAGGCCTTCTACCGTGTGAAAATGACATGGGACTGGAAGAGAAGGGTTTCTGCTTCTAGGCTTTAATTTTATCACCCATAAAATAAGGGGTTTGAATGATGTGACCTCTCAGCAGGGCTGACTTTGTTTGTCCAACCTGTGCAGTCAAACAGGGCCCTGGGATCAGAAGTGTCTGAGGTTTGGTTTCATGTTCTGCTGTTGCCACCTTGAAATTGCTAATAATTTTTGAACAAGGAGCTGCATGTTTTCATTTTTCACTCTGCAAAATAAAGCTGATCTTGTCTCCCAAGGGCTCTGCTTGTTGTGACACTGCATTTTTTTCTCAGCTCCTTTATAGATCCTTGACAATTCTCTGGGCATTCTTGGCCTTGGAACTGCCTTCTGCAGGGGTGACGGAGCAATGGATTGAACTGAGCTCATAGAGAGAGGAGTTTCTGGCTGGTGATGAGGGCCCATGGTGTGTCTGCAGGGGCTGATGGTGGATGGCTGGTGAAGCAGAGCTCACGGAGAGCTTGCAGTGGCTCAGGGTGGTGTCTCAGGCAAAGTGCAACAGCACGGCAACAGCCGTGTCCCCAGCCTGCCGCAGGTGCTATAGGTGCTGTCACTAAGTGGTCCATCTACAGCAATCCCTCCATGCAGGAAACAAATGAGGACTCGAAGTTGAAGTTAATGAATTCAGTTCTCCCAGAGAGACAATTTGGGCTGGTATTGACTGCCCCACCCACTTCTTTGGCCCTGGTCCCCACCCCAACTTACCTACCAGTAGCCCTGCTCCCAGCACTTGAGAGTCCCAGGAGTGGATCCTCATGTGTGCTGCCTGGAAGAAGCTTTCTTAAACATTGGTTTCTTTGAGGCAATATCTAGTGCCACGATACACACAGTGCACAAGCTTCATCACACTTGCTGCTGGAAAGGTTTGGCTCAGGAACAAGGGAAGGAGATGTTTATGGAGTGCTTATTATGTGACCTTCTTCCTCTCTTCCCCAGCTCTTCCTCTGAGTAAAGTTCTAGTCTCATTTACCTTCTAAGGAAAAAAAAAAAAATTAAAGGGTGCTTATCGGGGTTAATGACTTAGATTACTATCAGCACCGAAACAGAAAAATTCAGACACAGACAATCCATCCAAAATGTCGGATAAAAGGTTCATTCTTCACACCCTGATGCTTAAAGGCAGAACAAAAATAAACCATGAGGGAAGTGTCTGTGTGTACCTGTGTATGAAAGTGGGTGTCTATTTGTGTGTGTATGTAGATTAGGATGGTAAAGAAAGCTGTGACATGTTCTCTTGTCCTAAGTGAAGCATTTTCCCCCTCCTTGCTCCTTCTCCCCTTCCTGAGTCTAGACCTTTTACAAATTATGTTTTGAAGTCCTTCCCTCATCTAAACTTACCTATCACTTCCTCCCAGAAACCCACCTGCATCCAACCCCGATCTGGGTCAACTATCTACTTTTATCCCCCAGAGAGTGAGTACCTAATAGTTTTTTAGTGCCTGCACACTCCTTTGCACTGCAGTTGTTCACTTACTCATTGTGGCCGCAGGGGCTGTGATCTGGTGGCAGGGCTGTCTTGCTCACCCAGTGAGGATTAATAAATGTTTGTTGAAAGCGTGAGAAGGAGCTCATGGCAGCCACTGGGTCCTGGAGTCTCAGGTGTGAAGACAGATGAGTTGAGTGGGGTACAGCGGAAGCAACCCCACCTGAAGGGCCCAGCCAAGAAAGATGTTAAGAAGTCTGTATTTCAGGGCTCACTGGGTCCCCCGTGCAGAAGACTTCACTTACAATACCCTATTTAATCCTTACCACAATAAAGTGGGTTCTGATTAAAATTTTATGTAGAAGGTAACTGAATCTTGAACTGAACCTTGAAAACTGGTCAGGCATAGAAGATAGAGAAGGGCTTTCCATCCACAGAGGGCAAATTGAACTCTGTCCCAGGTGTGTGACCATAGCTCAGGTGAGTGTGTCTATGCTGGAGGTCATCATGGTGGAGTGAAATGGGAAGACATGCAATTTGCCTGGGCACTCTGCTCCTGGAGGCAGTAACTGTTAAGAGATCTTCCCACCCTTGTGTGTTCCAATAAAATCTAACTACAAAAACCACTACCCTGATCTCTCGTATGCCTAGATAGGGCCATCTCAGTTCTTCTTCATGACTCCTGTCGGCCTTACTCATGACTCCCTGGTTTACCTGTGTCTATTATCAGATTCAAGGTCCCTTCCTATTCTTTGATATGTTTCTCATTCATTCTTCCTATTGTGACGCCTGAATAAAATCACCTCCTTTGTAGTCTGGCACACTTTGTCCTGCACAGGGTTACATCTGGCAAGAAAAGGAGGGGCTAGATAGTGAGGGGCTTGCCGGCCATGGGCAGGAGTTTGGACTTGATCCTGTATGCATGGGAAGCCAGTGATGGGGTGAAAGAGTTTTTAACAGAGGAATGGAGAAGTCTGATGCTTATTATAGTAAGCTCCTTCTGTTTTCTGTATGTGAGAAGGATTGAAGGGAGAATTAACTAAGACAAAGACATTTCATATTCTGATAAGAAAGGATAGTGCTCTGAGCTAGGGTGGGGTGGGTTATAGTGAGGTGTCAAGGGTGGTATCCTCTAGGACATACATGGTACCTGGATGTGAGGCCATGGGAAGAGTCTAGGCAGAGTCGCATTCATGTCCAGGTGGTGCTAGTTCACTGACATTGTCAGCTGTCACAGGAGAGGTAGTCCTTAATCTGTACCATGGAAAATGAACAGGATGGAAAGCCCTAGGTAGGCCGACAGCATGTAAAAGGTACAAGAAGGTTATGATAGCACCATCAGACACAAAAACTCAGAAGCAGATGCCTGCAAGGCTCTACAAGTGTCCTTATGATGGGAATTAGGGGGAAGAGGCTTAAGGCCTACATAGCTTCCCTCCCTCTAACTGGGCCATCTATGGTTTTATGTTTGGCCAAATGCTAGTTCTGTTTCCATTGGAGAAGAGATCCCCTAGCACCATGACCTCAGCCTGGATCACTTTAGGGAAGGCTACAGGGAAGGTGGAAGACACAGGCATCAAGGCACCCAGAGGGATGGCTGTTGTAGTTTTCATTCATCCACCCTTAGTGATAATGAGGCCTAATGGGAGACCTGGTTCTGGGTTCCCTTAGTATCTCACTTGCAAATCAACACTAAGAAATGCTGGCCTTTAATGGCAATCAAAGGGTGAGCTGCTTCTATGTAGGTGCCATGCTTGAAGGCAGTGGATGCTCAGGTGCTAATTCCTCAGGGAAGCACCTTTGTTATCTGTCTTTACAAGCCTGTGCTCAGGCTGGAGTTGTGAATTGTAGACAGCCTGGTGAAACATTCTTCCCAGTTGTTCTTAAGATATTGGTGGGTTATTTTTTTTTAAGTGTTTTTCACACATTAATACCATTTTCAGGCTTTAAAAAAAAAATCTGGTCTTTGATTGCCTGAAAGCTTAATGTAGATGTAAGCACTTTCCTGGATTCTCAGTGAGAAAAGTTACATTAACGTAATTACAGCAATGATGATTCATATGGCCCAGGTATCACGAATTTGGGCCTACAGAAAACTCTTCACATAGAGCTCTGACTTCATCTCTTTCCTCTGAGTTTGACATCTCCATTCTGCATGGTGGCTGCTTGGGGAGGCCTCGAGCCTTGGCTACCCTTGGGGACTCCCCTCACACCAAGGCCTTCAGGACAATTCATATGCTGGGTGCTTCCCGGTTGCTTCTGGAACCAGTCTTCTGCTCTGATATCCAGGCCCAGAAAGCAAGCTGTTCACTGCCTCTCACCACCCAGCCTCTCCGTAGAAATCACAAAATCCTGAGGTCTCAGTACCTGAGTATGGAATTAGTCATCTTTCCTATCCTCACAGCACTCTATCTCCAAACTGCAATGATTCAGACGTCAAAGGGGAAGCATTCTGAGACGGATTTCTAGAGGAAGTGATGCTAAATGTAAAGGGTAGAGGTATTAGGCAGGCAAACTTCGCAGAATGTGATTGGGCCTGCAAGTAGGTCAGGCATTTGGTAAAGTGTTCCTTCCTGGGTCTTGGGTGGATGGTCAAGCTACATGGCTAATTGTTCGATGTCCTCCTACTGGAAGAATCCATGCAGAACCAACAGAGCGCCAACACTGGGGTGTTGAATGTGCTCTCACAATTCATCCTCCTCCTCTTCCCTTTCTTCTCTGTATTTTAATTATTGATTGGAAGCCTATTACAAAAACTTGAAGGTCTTGACTTTCTGTCAGCAAACTTCCTAGTTTTAAAATTCTGTCCTAAGCAACCAGAGAGTGGTAACTTTCCCAAAGTAATACCCAGGTCAGTGAATAAATTCTGTAAGTCTACAAACCTGAAGAGGGCCAGCCAGAGATGTTGTATGAACTTGTGAGATACAGAGAGGAAGGGGGAGATTGTGGGCTGGGAAACAGTAAGATGGTTGACGAAGGTCTGGTTTTCATCTAGCCATTCCTCTTTCTTTAAGGGCTTTGGTTTGGGACTTAGGGTGTGTTGGTCCATGGAAGTGAAACCAGAAGCAGCTACTCTAGGATTTATTTGCCTCTGAGGACAGTAGCTCCTGCTACTGTCCTACCTCTCCTATTTTAGGAGAGGTAGCTTGTGCTTGGTGGGGATGGTGAGTGGGGAGATTTCTTAAGGTAGGAGAGATTTGTGTGGGTCAAAGAATTGCTTTTTCAATGTGGATAAAGTATATTAATGAGGAACTATGGCCAGTTTTCTGTCTTTTACATGTTCCCCAAATGACTGTGTTCAGTTGAATAGTGACATTCGCCTGCCCTTTAATCCATGCTCCCCTGTGTTTCCTTGCATGATGGCAAAAAAGGTTTTTTTCCATGTGCATGTTACAAACCCACAATGTCTAAAACCCTAGTGCCAAGTAGCCAGGAGATTGTGGTGCAGAAGGAGGTGTGTATGTGCATTATATATGTTTGCATACTTGTGTCTCTGTGTGTGAATGGGTTGCTTGGACCTGTGTGCATCAGTGTGTAATTATGAGCTCCTTTCCTGTCTAAATTCTTTTGCAGGGTGTTTTGAAAGTGAAGGCCCATTTCTTTATAAAAATAGAATTGCTTTTCTAAGACAGAAATGCTGAATAAGCGGAAGGATGGCTCTGAGTTTTAGAAGGAGCTTTCCAGAAATTGGTGCAAGGAACTTGCTAGTGGTACCAGGAGATAGAAGGGGAGATGCACCGATCACACTGTGTTTTGCATTTCAATCTCTGTGGATCCTCTCTCCCTGCCTATGCATATTTAAAATTCCTTTCAATATATAAATAGGATAATTCTCTCTCCTCATCCCTACCAGAGTTCATTTAACAGGCACAAAAAGAATTGCACATCCAGGCCTGTCTTTTCCTGCTTCCTGTTATTACTATTTATTGGTTTTTCTCATCTTCTTGTTTTTCCCTCTCCCGTGTTGCTCCCCTTAGATTAAACTGTGTTTCAGGATTGACCGGAGGGAGAAATGCGATTTCTTCAAAACAAAGCTGAGCCCAAGAGAGGTGATATCCAGGCTGGTTTTGCTCTTTGGCACCAACCCAAACCTTCCAGAGCTCCACTCTGAATAGAAAGCCCTGAGCCTTAGACAATCTGGGTTTTTACAACCCCCTCTTAATGCCATCCTTTTGCATTATTGATAACAATTACCCATTTTTACCCCATGAATGAAGCCCTGACACTCTCCAGTGTCCCAAAGGCATAGGTGAAAGAATTCTTGATGGGATGGATGCTGGGCGAGAACATGAGCTGGGATCTGGGGATTGGTGCCTATGATAGTAGCCAGTCAGTCTTCTTCCTAGAGAAAAGCTCTCAGAAGCACTTGTTGAGTCTAATGGTCTTGCTTCACGTTGCTAATGTGAATAACTCAATCATTTGGGAAGAAGTTAGACCTTGCATTTCAAACACCGTCCAGATTTCAAACTGGCAGTTAGTGAGGCCTATAGGTCAGGAGTTCTTAGAATGACATTCTGCACCATTTTGCACACAGTGCAAAGGGCACTGAACCGGAATCAGAAGACTTGAGTTCTAGGCCTGCCTCTGTTAGTGTCAAGTTTTCAATTTACTTCCCAACGCAGATCTCACTTGGTTTTCATTTTATTGATACCCAGTGATTTCTCTGATTACAACAAAATGACCAATTTTGATAAATCTTGGGTCATATTTGATGGCTGAAATATCTGTGTAGTGGGGCACAGAATAAGGCACTGACTTGTCACCTGTTATGTCAACAAGTATGAAGGGCAGGAAGAGTTATCCATTAAAATGTGATGAGCTTGATTCTGGGACGCACTAGGATCTCGTTCCATAAGTAGAGCTCTCACTGAACAGTGGACAGAATCCAGAAGCATGTTGCTGTGGTTTAGTCACTAAGTCAAGTCCGACTCTGCGACCCCATGGACTGTAGTCCACCAAGCTCCTCTGTCCATGGGATTTCCCAGGCTAGAATACTGGGATGTGTTGCTGCATCACCTGCACTGGCAAGCAAATTTTTTACCACTGAGCCATCACCACCAGGGAAGCCCCAGAAGCATGTGACCAAGGGAAAACGTCACTACTGTATGACTCAGCACAGAACCAAGGGGAAATTTATAGCCATGTCTCTCAACTACAAGTAAGGTGAGCTACAGATGTAGCCTGGATATTTCTGAGATTCATTTGAGGGTGCAACCTATCCCTAAATGTGGTCTGCCTTCTGAGGGAGCTATTGACTCAGAAGGCTGCTACCAGATCAGGGGGCAGAAGGGCAGATTTCTGATCTGGACAGAGCAGAGGACACAGGTGCAGTGCATGAAACTTGCAGGCGATGTCTCTACCTGGCAAACATTGCTTGTTTGCCTTCCTTTCCATATACTATGCTGTCAACAAATCTACTTAGGAAACTGATCTCTGCAAGCCAGGCTCTCCTCGGAGGCCCAAGTGATGTATACACTGTGTCAGGTCCCTGGTCTCAAGAGCAAAGCAAGGACTTCCCTTACAGGCCAAGTCAAGGGGTCCTCAGCAGCATTCTGTGAAATACTGAGAGACAGGTGGGCATAGCAATGAGTTTCAGCTCCTTACACAGAGCATGTGCCGGGGAGGAATCCCTGCTCTGTATTTCCTCCTGCCATGGCTTTCATCTGGGATCGGTGATCAATAATTTTCATATCTAGCTCACTTGGAGCTCATCCAACCATAGGTAAGGATAAGTACACGCTAGGCTGTTCCACTGATCCTGGATACTAACTCTGAAAGTCTTCACTATTTAATTTCTTACAAATAAAGGAAAACATACAACCAATACTGGATACAGCTCAAGGGATATAATGAGCTCATTGACATGGATTACCTTATGTAATTGTCCCCAGGTAAAAAGTCATTGTCCTTACAGAATATCCTTGGCACCAAGGGGAGTATAATGGGTCTGTACTTTCTCTGTGAATTCATCAACAGGGACATTACCAGAGTCCTATGCTGACATCATATTACTCATGAGCCAGACCCTCTTAAAGAAAGGCATTTTCTGATAGGGAGCATAAATGCTCAGGGCCTGATCCTGTGGAACCTGCCATCTCTGTGGTTATATAGGCAGCAGCAACTCAGGACCATTTTGATAACTATGAAAGGGCTCTTGACATTATTTAAAATTTTTTATCGTCTAGCAACAAAAAGAAGTTTTATTTTTATGTCCCACCAGGTATCACATGATTTAGCTATCATGCAAAAGAGTATTTGGTAGAATCTCTGTTTTGACTCATACTTCTTTAGCTGTCTCTCACACATTCCCCTTTATCTGATGAAATCTACGTATGCATATGGCTGATTCACATTGTTGCACAGCAAAAACTAACACAACAGTGTAAAGAAGCAACTGTACTCCAATAAAAATTAATAAACCAAGCCCTTAACTAAATGACTCTTGACTTTAAAGATCCTCAACTGAATGAGGTGCACGCCCGTGAGTTGTTGGAGTACAAAGTTATTACATAGTATTAAAAAGCAGAGACTTTGCCAACAAAGGTCCCTAAAGTCAAAGCTATGGTTTTTCCAGTAATCATGTATGGATGTGAGAGTTGGACCAGAAAGAAGGCTGAGTGTCAAAGAATTGATGCTTTCGAACTATGGTGCTGGAAAACACTCATGAGAATCCCTTGGACTACAAGGAGATCAGATGAGTCAATCCTAAAGGAAATCAACCCTGAATATTCATTGGAAGGACTGAAGCTGAAGCTGAAGCTCCAATACTTTGGCCACCTGATGTGAAGAGTCGACTCATTGGAAAAGACTGATGCTGGGAAGATAAGAAAGCCTTCCTCAGCGATCAATGCAAACAAATAGAGGAAAACAACAGAATGGGAAAGACTAGCGATCTCTTCAAGAAAATTAGAGATACCAGGGGAACATTTCATGCAAAGATGGGCTCAATAAAGGACAGAAATGGTATGGACCTAACAGAAGTTGAACATATTAAGAAGAGGTGGCAAGAATACACAGAAGAACTGTACAAAAAAGATCTTCACAACTCAGATAATCACAATGGTGTGATCACTCACTTAGAGCCAGACATCCTGGAATGTGAAGTCAAGTGGGCCTTAGAAAGCATCACTACGAACAAAGCTAGTGGAGGTGATAGTATTCTAGTTGAGCTATTTCAAATCCTCAAAGATGATGCTGTGAAAGTGCTGCACTCGATATGCCAGCAAATTTGGAAAACTCAGCAGAGGCCACAGGACTGGAAAAGGTCAGTTTTCATTCCAATCCCAAAGAAAGGCAATGCCAAAAAATGCTCAAACTACCGCACGATTGTACTCATCACACACGCTGGTAAAGTAATGCTCAAAATTCTCCAAGCCAGGCTTCAGCAATATGTGAACTGTAAACTTCGAGATGTTCAAGCTGGTTTTAGAAAAGGCAGAGGAACCAGAGATCAAATTGCCAACATCCACTGGATCATCGAAAAAGCAAGAGAGTTCCAGAAAAACATCTACTTCTGCTTTATTGACTATGCCAAAGCCTTTGACTGTGTGGATCACAATAAATTGTGGAAAATTCTGAAAGAGATGGGAATATCAGACCACCTGACCTGCCTCTTGAGAAACCTGTATGCAGGTCAGGAAGCAACAGTTAGAACTGGACATGGAACAACAGACTGGTTCCAAATAGGAAAAGGAGTACGTCAAGGCTGTATATTGTCACCCTGCTTATTTAACGTATATGCAGAGTACATCATGAGAAACGCTGGGCTGGATGAAGCACAAGCTGGAATCAAGATCGCTGGGAGAAATATCAATATCCTCAGATATGCAGATGACACCACCCTTATGGCAGAAAGTGAAAAAGAACTAAAGAGCCTCTTGATGAAAGTGAAAGAGGAGAGTGAAAAAGTTGGCTTAATGCTCAATGTTCAGAAAACAAAGATCATGGCATCTGGTCCCATCACTTCATGGCAAATGGTTGGGGAAACAGTGGAAACAGTGGAAACAGTGTCAGACTTTATTTTTTGGGGCTCCAAAATCACTGTAGATGGTGACTGCAGCCATGAAATTAAAAGACATTTACTCCTTGGAAGGAAAGTTATGACCAACCTAGACAGCATATTAAAAAGAAGAGACATTACTTTGCCAACAAAGGTCCGTCTAGTCAAGGCTATGGTTTTTCCAGTAGTCATGTATGGATGTGAGAGTTGGACTATAAAGAAAGCTGAGTGCCAAAGAATTGATGCTTTTGACCTGTGGTGTTGGAGAAGACTCTTGAGAGTCCCTTGGACTGCAAGGAGATCCAACCATTCCATCCTAAAGGAGATCATTCTGGGTGTTCACTGGAAGGACGGATGCTGAAGCTGAAACTCCAATACTTTGGCCACCTGATGTGAAGAGTTGACTCGTTGGAAAAGACCCTGATTCTAGGAAGGATTGGAGGCAGGTGGAGAAGGAGATGACAGAGGATGAGATGGCTGGATGGCATCACTGACTCGATGGACATGAGTTTGGGTAAACTCCGGGAGTTGGTGATGAACAGAGAGGCCTGACGTACTGCAATTCATGGGGTCGCAAAGAGTTGTACAGGACTGAGCAACTGAACTGACTGACTGACTGACTGAACTGACTGACTGACTGATGATGGGAAAGATTGAAGGCAAAAGAAGAGGGCGGCAGAGGATGAGATGGTTAGATAGCATCACCAACTCAGTGGACATGCATTTGAGCAAACTCTGGGAGAAAATGAAAGATAGGGAAGCCTGGTGTGTTGCTGCACATGGGGTTGCAAAGAGTTGGACACAATTAATGACTGAACAACAATGAACAACAGAAGATCCCTGATACCATCTGAATTCTCAAAACTTGCAAATGCCATGATGGTAGAAAGTTTCCCAATAGAATGCATGTGCTAAGTGAGCCAAAGAAGCACCACAGAGTATTCTTGTACTGCAGCTCTGAGCATGCAGCTCGGCTCTCTTATTTTCATCATTTTCAGCACCTCAGCCATTCCACATCTGAGCCTCAGCAAAATCATAAACGACCCAAGGCCAGGTGCCTTCAGGGTCTCTTTAGAGCCTCCACTATTGTGTAAATGATATCAGCAAATAGCACACATCTGTCATATTTGACTAGCGAAGCGGACTTGAGGATTTTGGTTCTTGGTCTTTTGAACGTTCACACTTTCTATTTTTATTTTTGTTGTTTGGTTGGCTTAGGTACTGTCACTAGAAATCAGCATGAACCCTAGAGCTAAACTGCATGAGATTCAGTGCCATCCCTGCCACTTCCTAGCTATGCAATCTTAAAGTTGCTTAACTTTTCTGTGCCTCAGTTTCTATACTTGTAAAGTGTGGACAACAGTAGGGTTGTTTTAAGAATGAAATGAACTCATGCGCCAACAGCTCTTAGAACTGTGCCTGACAGTAGAAGCACTTTACAAGTGTTAGCTCCTTTTATTGTAAGTCACCATGGCTGCTAGAGTTGACATCTGGAAGGTGTGCTGAATAGCATGTCCTGCATGAAAATATGATAATAGCTCTTGTGTTTGCAACTAGTATCTCTTAATTAAGAAACCTTCATTTGTACTCTGTAATTATATTTATTAAACCCTAACTCCTATTATAACAATAATTAGTTCTTGCTAATTAAATTTATCAAATTCTCCTTGGATTCATATCTTAGGTAAATATTTAGTAGCCCTACACTAATTATTTTAATCAACATGGAGCGTATTTCAAATGACTACAAATAGTTATAACTAATTAAATTGAGTACAAAATAATATCTTATGTAATAAATTTGCAGGTGCTAAAAAGAGTGGGAATGAACCACAGGATAATGTTTCAGGACCTAACCACCTGACTCGGTGACTGTAGCATTTCCAAAGCTTAGCCAACTTGCTAGGGGAAGTAGCCTGAGAAAGTTTATTGTTCCTCTTCTGATTCGTCTACAGCCAGTGTTTTGTGTGTGGAGCAAGCTCTGTGTGTAATTCGAGAACATGCCTCATGATTTGGAATTGGATGCATCAATACTAGTGATTAATGCAGAAGTGAGAAGCCAGCAACAGCAGCAGTAGGGCAAATTCCTGCTTCAAAGAGTCTGAAGGAAGAAAGGCAAACTCTCTGAGGTTCCTTCTTCTGCAGGCTTGGTTTCCTCATCCTGAAACTGCACTGTCAATTGTTTCTCCTGCTGGAAAGTCCTCCCACCCTACCCTGCTTCTCCCAGCTCCTTCCTACCAAGGACCTTGAACCCTTGAATTACAGTCGCCTGATTGGTATCCTGTTGCTAGGAAACTGTAAAATGAATGTGTCGTACTTCATAATAAAGATGCCTGTGACCCATCCTTGGTGAGACATGCACAATCAGGTGTGGCCCCGTGTGGAACTGGCCAGCACTGACCACTCCCCTCTCCTCTCCTCTGCTCCCTTCCAGGGTCATGGTGAGATAACTGGCTCGAGTTAAATGTGTCCACTCCCTGGCCCCCCATAGGATTGTCTGTGGCCTGAATGAGGGGTCTGTCCATGGCTAGGCTTGGAAGAATGGCTGTCTGTGGCTGGAATAGGGGGCTCAGTCGATGACCAGGACTGGGGAGATGTTCAATTCACAACTGAGTTTCAATACTCATTCTGGGGTGGGAATTAGAGTGTAGGCTGTTGTGAAGTCTTATTAAGGAGAGGCAAGAAGGAAATGACCACTGAAGCCCTGGCAGTTGGATTATATTGTAATACAAATGGTCCACCTCAAGAATAATGAGTTCAAATATTACACAGTCTATGTAGAAAACTAAATCTTTTCAAAATTATCTTCAGCCCTTCCTTGTAAATGACAAGTGAATGATCATAAACAAGCAGCCAGCAGTGGATGCCCAGGGCATGGTGTCCAGCATCACCCCAGGCTATCTTGAGCTTCCCTTTTCATCATGTGGCTGGTGAGAGGTGGGGGCTGCCTCTTTGCAGCTTACATACTTCATTCTATTTTTGTGGAGGAAGTGTCTTCAAGTGGGCATGGGAGGGGTCATGGGAGACAGTGGATCTGCACTTATGCTCTCAGAGAAGTTCAAACACACAAGAGAGTTATAGAAGATGCACAAACTTTATCTCCCCCTCTCATTAAGCTGTCATCCACATTCAGTGTGGATCTATTTCCTGGTTCTGAATATCACTTTCCCTCCTTATATCTCTCTTTTGAGTATTTGTGATCTCATGCAGCCACCTTTATGATAGATGAATCATTCCTATGGCAACCACAGTCATCATGAATCCTCTGAGCGAACAGGCAGGAGAAAACAGCTTTCAAGAGAACAGAGATTCTAGGGGGACCTGGGATAGCAGAGAAACCTGAGAGCATTGAATGGATGGAGATAGGATCATATCATGTCGGAACAAAGAAGGATGAAATGACTGAGGCCCAGAAAAGGGACTGGCTTTGCTCAACATCACACAGAGCAAGAACTCAGCCCTTTTTTATTCCAGTACCATGATGTACAAGTAAATGAATGAGCACAGACTTGCCATGTGTCAACGGAAGGCAAACAGGCCATATAATAGAACTTTTGTGTGTTCTTTGTTTGAACCCATTGACCTGAACATGAAGTTTTGTTCATAGAGTCTAATGCTTCAGGACTGAGACTGCATCTGGGTCTAAGACATGTTGTCTCTGAAAATATCATTCTTTGCCATCCCATTTCTTTCTTTTTTTATTTTTTTAAAGAAAAATCTTTTTATTTTGTATTGGAGTATAGCTGATTAACTGTCCCATTTCTTTCCCAGGGAATATGCTCACTTGTAGTAGTGGTAGTGTGGGGGTCTCTGGCCAATGGAGGCAGCTCTGTAGATAGCAATGATGAAGAATGTTGGATTTGCCCCCTAAGTGAGGGTATTGTGGGACCTAGATTTGTCCTTGCTGTGGTTGGCAGAGCATGCAGGTACAGTTTATTTAACAGCACCTTATAGACAGGGCTTAGAGCAGATCTGCCTGAATGGAGCTGAGAACACGTCATATAAACACATGGCTTTGTTCCCTGGTGGCCACCACAAGGGCCTCACTCAACTGGTGCCTACCTGTCAGTTCTGAAGTTACCATCAATATCTCAGCTCCATGCATGAAGATGTTCCCCATCCCTTCCTAACCCGAAGATGTCCAGGGAATCCTTCCTTTAAAGTAGGAAATGCCTTATTTTTTGCTTTGAGCAATTGTTATCCCAGACTGCGACTGAAGAATAGGAAGAAAGCTTACATCTTCTAAAGGAATCTACTACAAAAGAAGGTGATATGCACAGAAGAGAGGTATTGCAGCTGTTTCATTTTTATGCCTTGCGTAGGAGTCTCCTGAGATGGTACCCTGAAGCATGCCCATTGTTCTTTCCTTTAATGGATCAACCAACAGAGAGCTAAAGCCCTTGGCTGACTGGGCAGAGAACCACAGTGTCTGAGCACATTACTAATTATTCTGAGAATAGCTGAGTTCAAATTGTCCTTATTCAATCCACTGCCATATAGCTCTAAGCCCTGTCTATAAGGCACTAATGGCACCCAGTTCTGCTACATAATCTAAATCTAACATTTTTTTTAAATTTCTGGATTTGCAGCAGAATTTAGCATAACTGATCCCACACACCTTCACCTTCTTCTCATGGCTCTCGTATCAATCAGCTTTCCCAGATTTTTCCTCTGTTGGCTATATCTTACTTTCTTTCGTTGGGTTTTCTCAATGCTTAATTCTAAAGCATTTTTCCCTCAGTTCAGTCACTTAGTTGTGTCCAACTCTTTGTGACCCCATGGACTGCAGCACACCAGGCTTCCTTGTCCATCACCAACTCCCAGAGCCTACTCAAACTCATGTCCATCGAGTCAGTGATGCCATCCAACCATCTTGTTCTCTGTTGTCCCCTTCTCCTCCTGCCTTCATTCTGGCCCAGCATCAGGGTCTTTACTAATGAGTCAGTTCTTTGAATCAGGTGGCCAAAGTGTTGGAGTTTCAGCTTAAGCATCAGTCCTTCCAATGAATATTCAGGACTGTTTTCCTTTAGAATTGACTGGTTGGATCTCCCTGCAGTCCAAGGGACTCTCAAGAGTCTTCTCCAACACCAAAGTTCAAAAGCATCAATTCTTCAGCACTCAGTTTTCTTTATAGTCCAACTCTTACGTCCACACATGACTACTGGAAAAACCGTAGCTTTTACTAGATGGACTTTTGTTGGTAAAATAATGTCTCTTCTTTTTAATATGCTGTCTAGGTTTGTCATAGCTTTTCTTCCAAGAAGCAAGAATCTTTTAATTTCATGGCTGCAGTCACTTAATTTCATGGCTGGTGACTGCAACCATTTTTCCCAGTATTTATCGATTTTAAAGAATTTAATGATAATCCCTGTCTATATTGTCCAGTATGGTAAATGACCACTAACCAGGTGTGGCTACTGAGCATTTGGAATGTGGGTATCTGAATTAAGATGCAATAAAAGTGTAAAACACACAACAGATTTCAGAGACTTATTACAAACAACAAAACAATATTTTTATCTCATTAGTAATTTTTTATATTGATCCTTGCTAAAATGGTAATATTTGAATACATTGTATTAAGCAAATATACTATTTAAAAAGTTTCATTTTATATTTCTGTCCACCCGTGTGCAATGAACATAGCGAAACTTGTGCAATGAACATACCCAAACTTGTCTCCAGCTCAGATTTCTTTAAACTCCAGACCATGTAGCTAATTTCCAACTTAATATTTCCCAAGGTTATCTGACAAGTGCTTCAAAAGCAACATGAAAGGTGAGATTTATTTTTCCTCCTAAGTCCAGTCCTGTTTTAGTGACACTTCCCTTTTCTTTTCTCCATATGACTTCCTTCTTCCAGCGTTATAGACATGTAGAATGTCCAGGTAGGAAGACCAGGTATTACACATGACCACCAATCCTATGGTTAAGTCTTCTCTGCATTATAAAATTTCTATGTGGGCATCTGTAGTGAGGGGAAGCTCATTTCCTTATAAGGCAGCATATTTTCATTGTAGACAGCTCTGTTAGAAAGTTTCCCAATATATCACACTACAATTGGATTTCTCAGAATTTCTAATCATGTTTTATTTCTGTCTCCTGAAGCCATACAAAACAAGTTTAATTCCCTTTCTACTTGTGAGAATTGTTTCATGTCTTGACTGCATTGACTTTTCTCAAGTTAAACATTTCTTGTTCAGGGGCTGTGGTTTCAAGTCTTCTCAATCATTCTTGCCACTTACATTTGAATACAGTATAGTTTTTCTACTTATTAATAATGTAGTTGTCAAATGGTCCACTGATTTCAATAGGCTAGCTGAAGACTTCTGGAAAAGGGTTCTTTCTTTCAGTTTAGTTCAGTTCAGTTGCTCAGTCATGTCCAAATCTTTGCTAACCCATGGACTGCAGCATGCCAGGCTTCTCTGTCCATCACCAACTCCCGGAGCCTACTCAAACTCATGTCCATTGAGTCAGTGATGCCATCCAACCATCTCATCCTCTGTCATCCCTGTCTTCTCCTGCCTTCAATCTTTTCCAGCATCAGGGTCTTTTCCAATGAGTCAGTATTTTGCATCAGGTGGCTAGAGTATTGGAGTTTCAGCTTCAGCATCAGTCCTTCCAATGAATATTCAGGACTGATTTCCTTTAGGATGGACTGGTTGGATCACCTTGCAGTCCAAGGGACTCTCAAGAGTCTTCTGCAACACCAAAGTTCAAAAGCATCAATTCTCTTCTGCTCAGCTTTCTTTGTAGTCCAACTCTCACTTGTATATGTGACTACTGGAAAAACTATAGCTTTGACTAGATGGCCCTTTGTAGGCAAAGTAATGTCTGTGCTTTTTAATGTGCTGTCTAGGTTTGTCAGTTTTTCTTCCAAGGAGCAAGTGTCTTTTAATTTCATGGCTGCAGTCACCATCTGCAGTGATTTTGGAGCTCCCCAAAATGAAGTCTGTCACTGTTTCCATTCTTCCACCATCTATTTTCCATGAAGTGATGGGACCAGTTTCCATGATCTTAGTTTTTTGAATGTTGAGTTTTAAGACAGCTTTTTCACTTTCCTATTTCACTTTCATCAAGAGGCTCTTTAGTTCTTCTTCGCTTTCTGCCATAAGGGTTGTATCATCTGTGTAGCTGAGATTATTGATATTTCTCCAGGCACTCTTGATTCTAGCTTGTGCTTCATCCAGCTCAGCATTTCGCATGATGTACTCTGCATATAAGTTAAATAAGCAAGGTGAGAAAATACAGCCTTGATATATTTTGTATAAATAATGATATAAGTACATTATGTATATATAAATAAGCAAGGTGACAAAATACTCCTTTCCCAGTTTGGAACCAGTCTGTTGTTCCATGCCCGGTCCTTTCTTTGGTCACATTAAATTCTGCATCTCTGCTAATACCATTTGGGAGAGTATGTCCATTTGTTGAGGAGTCCCATCAAACACAGATACTGGTTTGTACAGGACCCACTTTCATGTATATCCATTTATACCTTGGATACGTAATTAAGCCAAGCCTCTTTCATCTTCTGTTTTACTGGTTTGTAATATTATGTATTTGAAGTTTGTGGTTATATTTATAGTTTAGCCCTTGTATAAGTAAGCTAATCTGGATGGTATTAATTCCTCTTCTTCCACTTATATTTGTTTTGTGTCTTAAATCAATGTCATCCAAAATTTGCATACTAAACATGTATTTTCACATAATCATCACTAGAAATATATAAAGTACAGGATGAGGGTTAGAACTATATTTTATATTATAAATTTCTTCTGTCCATGTTGCTCAGTCATGCCTGACTCTTTAAGACCCATGGACTATAGCCCACCAGGCTCCTCTGTCCATGGAATTTTCCAGGCAAGAATATTGGAGTGGGTAGCCATTCTCTTCTCTAGGAGGTCTTCCTGACTGAGCAATTGAACCCAAGTCTCCTGCACTGCCGGCGGGTTCTTTACCATCTGAGTCACCAGGAAGTCCAAGTTATGTCAGAACATAATTCAATTCTCCAGATTACTGGTCATTTAACCAACCACAGGTTTAGGTGACAGTTCTTGGTAAATTCTTCTTGATTATCACTTCAGATATTTCCTCTATTCTGTTCTATCTCTTTCTGTGACTTCAACTACATTTCCACTGAATATTTGATATGTCCCACTCCTCTTATATTTTCTGTTCATTTTTTTTTCTTCCCTTATTCATCTTTCTGTGTCTCAACTAGGATAATTCCTATTGGCACTGACATATTGTCAAGTAGCTAATTTATTGCTATGCTGTTTTCACCCTACTGATGAGCCTATTAAATTCTTCATCTCTGATGTAGCTTCTATTGGCAGAATTTCTATTTGACTTTTATAGTTTTCATCTCTCTGTTGATATTCTGTATTTGTTTATGCTTATCATCAACTTTTTTCTGTTAGGCTCGAGATCAGCAAATTTAATTTATTTATTTTTGTCGAAGGGCAGAAAGTAAATATTTTAAGCTTTGTAGGGTCTACAATCTCTCTCACAACTATTCAGCTCTGCCATTTTAGTGTAAAATTATCCCTCAATAATTGTAAATGAATGTGTTTGTGTTCATTAGAATTTTTTTTTACAAAGGTAAGAAGAAGCTGAATTTTTCCTGAAGGCCAGGGTTTGCTGACCCCTGCTCTAGATTATTTGAAGTATTAATTATAGCTATTTTAATATACATATCTGATAGTTCTGGTCATCCCTAAATCTGCTTATATTGACTGCTTTATCAATTGGCAATGAGTTCTTTACCCTGCTTTTTTTGTTTGTTTCATCATTTTTTTTTCTTTTTAATTTATTTTTTTATTTAAGGACAATTGTTTTACAGAATTTTGTTTTTTTCTGTCAAACCTCAACATGAATCAGCCATAGGTATACATATATCCCCTCCCTTTTGAACCTCCCTCCCACCTCCCTCCCCATCCCGCCCCTCTAGGTTGATACAGAGCCCCTGTTTGAGTTTTCTGAGCCATACAGCGAATTTCCATTAGCTATCTATTTTACATATGGTAATGTAAGTTTCCACGTTTCTCTTTCCATACCTCTCACCCTCTCCTTCCCTCTCCCCATGTCCATAAGTCTATTCTCTATGGCTGTTTCTCCACTGCTGCCCTGTACATAAATTTTTCAGTACCATTTTTCTAGATTACGTATATGTGCATTAGAATACTATATTTATCTTTCTCTTTCTGACTCACTTCACTCTGTATAATAGGTTCTAGGTTCATCCACCTCATCAGAACTGACTCAAATGTGTTCCTTTTATGGCTGAGTAATATTCCATTGTATATATGTACCACTACTTCTTTATCCATTCATCTGTTGATGGACATCTAGGTTGCTTCCATGTTCTAGCTGTTGTAAATAGTGCTACAATGAACAATGGGATACATGCGTCTTTTTCAATTTTGGTTTCCTCAGGGTACATGCCTAGGAGTGGGATTGCTGGGTCATTGTCTCATCATTTTTGATTAAGTATCAGAGGTGGTATATGGAAGAACAGAAGTAACTAAAGTAAATATCATTTACTAAAGGAAATGGGCACATCTTCTGTTAGGCCATTAGTGCAAAAGACTGAATCAGTCTGGTAGTATTTCAACTGAAGTTTTGTTTTTGGCAGTTATTCTTACTATAGTTACCTCTGGTATAATGGAGCCTTTTAAATCATCTGGTGATGAGCTGCTTTTTTGTGTGTTTTGGGTAGAAAATGGTGTTGAAAGATTTTTTTTTCTCAGTGTTCCTATTCAGCCTTCAGCTTTCAGTGCTCTTAATATGAGCACATTACACAGGGGTATCTCTCTCCTTATCTTGCCCAGGTGGTAGAATGCTTATTGCTTGAAGTTAGATTTGTGATATTGAATGGGTCTTATGTCAAAGCACTTGCATTAACTCATATTTTTGTGCTTCTTTTTCTTATTTAAGAAAATAATGATTCAAGTAAATTTTTAGACAATTTTTTTATTTATAGCTACATCATTGTCCTGAATTATCAGACTAATAACTTTGAGAAAGCAAAAATAATGATTTTAGACATGATTATTTTTCTAGAAGAGGAGTACTGGCTCATAGTAATGTTTCCTCTGTAGATTTAATTGAATCATACATAATCAATTCAATAATAGTTTATGGAATCTTGAGTTGATGTCAAGACAAGCCATCTCTAGATTCTAGGATCAGTCTTACTCCTCTTTAACCTGAAATAATGTTTGCTTTCTATGATTTTTCTGTGTCTCCTTCATGTTCTCATTATTTTAACAAATATGTAACGTAATCACGTGTTTGAAGTCCCTTTTTTCTTAAAGTCTCTTTACCTAATTTGACCTAAGCTTCCTTCTTTTAGATGTTTTTTCTTTATAGCTTCCAAATAATTATAATTTACAATGTTACTACATTGTTTGATGTACTAGTTAAAGAAAAGTTTTTTTGTAACTAATGTCTCAAATTTTAGGTTTAAACCTTGACAAACAAGCTTGGATAAAATTTAGCCTCTGCTCCCCAGTCCAGGTGCTGAGGCAGACATGTAACAGGTATTTAGCCAGGTACATGTGATAAAAACAATAATAGGAGAATAGTTGATAAGCTATGACTAAGTTTGGCTGATAAGTTATGAAAAGGTCTGGGGAAGGAGATTCAGGGAGGTTTCAGAGAGTTTCTGATATTCTTAAAGTCTTAAAAAATGGTAAAGACTTGAACTTGATGCATGATACAGAAAAGAATATTTCAGACAATGTAAATCATGCACAAAGTAGCCTCATGCGTGCATTTTCATAAATTCCCACAATGGTGAAACATGGTGGCAGGTAGTGGCAATAGATGAGGCTGGACAGGAAACTGAGGTCAGGCTGTGAATGTCATACTGGCCCACTGCGGAATTTGGACTTTGTCCTGTAGGTGATTAGGATTAATGGAAGGATTTTAGATAGAGGAAACACATGATCCAATTTACAGTTTTAAAAGTGCACTTTCACTTGAGTGAGTAGAGTGAGTCAGTGCAGCTTTATTGTTTAGACTCTGCAGGCATGATATGTAGGGCTCATGAACTACACAAGGGTCCTCAAATTGGGTGAGACATGGGAGAGGAGACACCTTGGCTTCATAGTTGGAAAACTGCCAAGTCAAAATATTAAATGCCTATAAACCATGGAATTATGTTAACTGCAGCTCGAATAAACTCTAAAATAATTTCATACAGATTGGAGAAATGTTGTATCAAATAAGCAGAACTTGTAGAACACAACAATAAGGTGACTTTAGGCTCCCCCTCTCCCTTCAAATCTATTCTGTGGGCTAATTCTTTCTCTCTCTCTTTAGATGAAAAAGTATCAATATGAGGAAAATCCTATGACTTCTCTAGTCACTGTTTAGGAACTAAAGTTCTTATGGTTGGTCTAGTCCCCCTAACAGTCTTTGTTCAATAACTGGAATGCCCAGTTCTATTACTAATACTGTATTTTCATGTATGGTGTTAGAGAATGTTCTAATTATATTCTGTTCCATGTAGCTTCCCGTTTTCCCAGCACCACTTAATGAAGAGATCGTCTTTTCTCTACTGTATATTCTTCCCTCCTTTGTCATAGAATAATTGACCATAAGTGTGTGAATGTATTTCTGGGCTCTCCATTCTGTTCCGCTGATTTGTGTGTCTGTTCTTGTGCCAGTACAATACTGTCAGGATTATTGTAGCATTGTGATGTAGTCTGAAGTCAGGGCACCTGATTCCTTCATCTCTGTTTTTTCTCAAGAGTGTTTTTGCTATTCAGGGTCTTTAATTTTTTCATATAAATTTTAAAATTATTTGCTTTAGTTCTATGAAAAATGCCACTGGTATTGTATAGTGATTGCTTTGAATCTCTAAACTGCCTTGGTAAGGCTCATACACCATAAAACTCCTAGAAGGAAACATGGACATAAATTGTAGCATTTTTTGGATCTGTCTTTTAAAACAGAGGAAATAAAAGTAAAGTTAAACAAATGGGACATAATTAAACTTAAAAGGTTTTGCACAGTGAGAGAAACTATTGACAAAATGAAAAGGAAGCCTGTGAAATGGGAGAAACTATATGCAACTGATATAGCTGATGATAGCCAACATATACGTACAGCTCACACAACTCAACGTCAAAATACAAGCAACACTCTAAAAAATTGGTGAAAGAACTGAATAGCGATTTTACCCGAAGAGGAATTGCAGTGGCCAACAGGCACAAGAAAAGATGCTCAACATTGCTAATTATCAGGGAAATGCAACTCAAAACAAGGATGAGATGTCACCTCACACCTGCCAGATGGTTGTCATTGAAAAGAACACGCAAATGTTGGTGAGGATGTGGAGAAAAGAAAACCCTTGAACACTGTTGGTGGGAATGTAAATTGGTGCAGCCCCTGTGGAAAACAGTATTGAAGTTCCCCTCAAAGTAAGAACAGAACTACCATATGACCCCACAATTCCACACCTGAGTGTGTATTTATGCAAAAATACTAATTTGAAAAAATATATGCCCCCCAAATTCTTAGCAGCATTATTTGCAGCTGCCAAGATATGGAACCAGCATATGTGTCCATCAATAGATGAATAGATAAAGAAGATGGTATGTGTATATGTGTGTGCTGTGTGCATATATACACACACACATAAACATATATATTATGTGTGTGTGTACACACACAATGAAATACTACTCAGCCATAAAAAGAAAGTTTGTCATTTTCAGCCACCTGGATGGGCCTGCAGGGCATCATGCAAGTGAAATAAATCAACCAGTGAAAGGCAAATATAATTTGATATCACTTATATGTATAATCTAAAAAATATAACAAACTAGTGAATATAACAGAAAAGAAGCAAATTCATATAGAGAAAAAAATGACTGGTTACCAGTGGGGAGAGGAAAGTGAGAAGGAGTAATATAGGGGTAGGAGGTTAAGAGGTACAAGCTGTAAGATATAAAATAAGCTTCAAGAATATATTGTACAACACAAGGAATATAGATAATATTTTATAATAACTATAAATAGGGTAAAACCTTAAAAAAATGTGAATCACTATATTATACACCTGTGGGTTTCCCTGGGACTCAGCAGTAAAGAATTTGCTTACAAATGCGGGAGATGTGGGTTCAATTCCTGGATTGGGAAGATCCCCTAGAGAAAGAAATGGCAACCCATCCCAGTATTCTTGCCTGGGAAATCACATGGACAGAGGAGCCTGGTAGGCTACAGTCCATGGGGTCTCAAAGAGTCGGATACGACTTAGTGACTGAACAACAACAACAACTTACATAATACTGTACATCAACTATACTTCAATTTAAAAAGTTTGCCACCATAAAAAGGTCAACACTTAAAGTTAATAGTTCTTTTTTCCCTTGCTTTGGGACTTTTCTGGGTTGTTGGCTTGTATTGGAGAAGGAAATGGCAACCCACCCAGTACTCTTGCCTGGAAAATTACGTGGACAGAGAAGCCTGGTATGTTACAGTCCATGGGGTCACAAACAGTCGGACACAACTGAATGACTTGTCATCATTGGGACTTTTCTGGGCTGTTGGCGTGTATAGAAAGAGAGGTTTTATATATTTTACAATTATTATTTTTAATTCACTTTTTCCACTCACTAACTGCCTCTAGATCTTAAAGAGTTGAAAGAGGGTGGGGATTAGTGAAAGGATGGGTAGGTTAGAGGAGAGACTGGTTAGAAATGGAAATGAAAACATTGTTCACAAGTTATGTATTAACAGAAGGCAAGTAAATGGACAACTTGGTCACCTGAATATCAGAGTAGGAGAGAAGGAGGCACTTAGAATGACTTCTTATGCAACTTGCTATAGTGGTGTCTCTGGACTCTGTGTTTATTCATTCAAGAGGCATTAACCTCCTACTTGATATTTAGATCCATATGAATGAGACAGTTCCAAGTCTTGAACAGCTCAAGTCTTTTGGGAAGAGTGGTAAATACACAGCTAAAATGTTCTGTAATGAGAACTCTAACAATGTGATGCTTTGGAAATTATGGGAACACAATGGTGCATTTCATGCAGCTTGAGTAAAATGGGAAGTGGTGTCTCTGGAGATGTAGACCAAACAGTCTTAGTTTGGGAAATACTGATTGTAATTCCTGTGAGGAAGTTGGAAATGGAGTTGGTTATATAGATTGAGAGCTAAGAAAAGGTTTGATCTCATAGAGGAGTTTAGGAGCTATCGGCATGGAGGTATAAGCAAAAGTGGAT
The DNA here is from genome assembly GCA_024291935.2 of Okapia johnstoni. Classification (NCBI taxonomy): domain Eukaryota; kingdom Metazoa; phylum Chordata; class Mammalia; order Artiodactyla; family Giraffidae; genus Okapia; species Okapia johnstoni. Next base: position 63,923,776 of record CM044306.1, on the reverse strand, counting down.
GAGATATATCATCAAGCGAGAACATTAATTCTCTGACTCATATACATGAGGGAAAAATTGGAAGTATAGAGAACTAGGGAATATGTGGTGGTGGTGGCGATTTAGTCTCTAAGCCATATCCAACTCTTGCAACCCCACGGACTGCAGCCCACCAGGCTCCTCTGTCCATGGAATTCTCCAGGCAAGAATATTGGAGTGGGTGGCCATTTCCTCCTCCAGGAGATCTTCCCAACCCAGGGATCAAACCTTGGTCTCCTGCGTTACAGGCAGGTGCCACCAGGGAATACCTAAGGGATAAAGGAGAAATGGAAAAGGATGCTGAGGAGAATTGGTCAGAGGTGTACGAGGAGAACCCAGAGAGAGAGGAGCCCTGGAGGTCAATGGAGAAGAACTTTTCCAGGATTAGAAAATTACTGTAAATGCTACAGAAAGCTCAAGTGTTGGTTTCTAGGTCTGAGATACCTAGATTTACTAGTTTCTACTTTGTGAAGAGTTGGATATGACTGAAGCAACTTAGCATTCACACACTACTTACAACCTATGACTTTGGGAAAGTTATCTAACCATTTAGCAAGAAAACTGTGGGTCTTGGTGCTCCTTATGGTTGCTCTGTAGGGCACTGGGTCATGTCTATTTCTCTTTAGAAGCCATATTCATCTTTTGTCCTGGAAGACTACCAATCCTGTGTCCAGAGACACTTCTCCTTCCCCACCCTCTGTGTCTTTATTCTCAACCTATGCCTCCGTGTTATCTGAATCATTTATTAATAATTTCTGACTTCCTTTTTGTTGGAGTCTCTGTTTTCCCAGATCCTCTCTCTAGATCCCCCTCTCCTGCAACTCAAGGCTCTTGGAATGTGGAGCTGTGTACAGATGTTTCCATCCTGTGAGCACTCCACTGTTTTCCCTGCAGTGTCTCTGAGCAGATGTTCTGTGGTGTGCCTCCCATTTCCTCTGCTGTTGTATTTTCTGTACAAACACCAGATTGCATGGCTACAGCCTTCTTTCTGGAGAAAACTCAAGTCATGATGATGATGGGATAGGCTGTGCTTTCAGGCAGTCAGAGATGGTCTATGGTGCAAAAGCTTTGCAGCAAGTGTATGAAGCCAAAAGGCTTAGGAGATACAGTTGTATGCTGTGACTTTATCTACTCATGACCTGTCGTCTCTGTTGTGTCTTCCACTGAGCTGCTGTTCTGCCAGAATGTCTCTTCTCTTTACCTCTTTAGCCTTGCCTGTGTCCCCACGTGCCTGTCTTCGTCTTTTTTAATTGTGCCCCCTCAACTGAGCCTTTCCAACACATGGGGTTCTTTGTCTTCTGACAGCATGTGTGATTCGGAGGCAGAGTCAGAGAGCACTTTACAATAATAGACTTGAAAAGTCTTGCTGAAAATGGGGAGGAGGCAGGGTTACCTGCTGGACAGGCTGGCAGGAGGGCAAACTGTCCCTATGAGGGTCCATGTTGACATGTTTCAGTGGTCTCCAGCCCCCCTCACCATTTTCTCTTGGTTTGTGGACTTGTCTTTGATTGGTTACTGAGAATTTTGTAACCAAGGGACCAGGGATGTGGAAGAAAATTTCCTGACTTTGTTATATATTTATTTTACTGCACGATTCCATTTTTATAAAGTATAGAAACAAGACAATCTAACCTTTATTGTTAGAAATAAGGATAATGATTGAGGGACTGGGGTGATAAATAGTGACTGGAAGGCACACTCCAGAGAGCTAGAATGCAAGTCAGATTCTCTTTCTTGACCTGGGTGCTGATTGCATAAGTGCTTTTAGTTTGTGAAAACTCATTGAGCTGTACCCTGACAGCATGTGTATATTGTGACTCAAGAAAAACTTTGAAAAATCTATAGCTGGGTATTTTTTAAAAATTGAAATATAGTTAATTCAAATTGTTATGTTAGTTTCAGATGTATAGCAAAGTGATTCAGTTGTATATGTGTTAATATATATATGTGTATATTCTTTTTCAGATTCTTTTCCATTATAGTTATTGCAAGATACTGAATATAGCTCCCTGTGCTACACAGTAGGTCCTGATTGTTTATCTTTTTTGTATACAAAAAAGGGAGGCTGCTCTTTAACCTTACCTCTCTATCTGCTTTGGGAATTCAGGATTTGGAAAAGACTTTTCATTTCCTTCTTTGTTCCATTCATGACAAGTAAACATCTTTAGTCCTTCATGTGATAGAAGAAGTTGCATTCATCTGTCACTGGCCACCACTCCTTGTGGAAATAGCCACCTGGTTGAAGCTGCCTGTGTTCCTTTCAGAGATGCCTATAGACAGGGTGTCCTCATGTGCATTCATTTGAATGTTAAGTAGAGCTCTGGAGAGTGTGATGGAGTCTGGGGAGCTGAAGGAAAGAAGGGGCTAGAGTGAATCACTTACCAACCAGCCTTACCAACTTACCAACCAAGTTTTATCCATAACCAGATGAGCCAACCAAGTGATTAAAGGCAGGAGTGGAACTCAGACTTGGCAGGTCTCAGTGCTGCCAGTATGGAGTGCATCTTATCATCCAGGTCTCCCTGACTCCACATAGCAGATCATCTGAAAATGTTTATGTGACATTCTCTCTTTTAAAGGACCCAGCAATACATTTATTTATAAAGTGAAGTGTGTGCCGCAGGGAAGAAAGTTTGACCTTCAGATGCAGACACACCTGAATTACACCATGGCTTTATCACTTCATTTGTTCATTTATTCAGCCATTCATTCATTCATTCAAAAATATTTATCTAAAGCATTCCCTGTCCCATGCATAATGCCAAGTGTGAGGGAGACAACACTGGTGAATTTTCTAAGGCAATCTGGATAATTTAGTAACTTCTCTCAGCCTCAATTTCTCATCTATAAAATATGAATGATACTACTCTCTGTGTAAATTGTCATGAAGGTTGAAATAAGGACACAGTTTATGGCATATAACATTTTTTTTTTAAATCTAGAATTATAATTATGTGAAAAATATCCTATTTTGCAGATTCCATGAGTTTTTTTTTTTTTTTTAAGTGAAGTCTACATATTTACAACGACTTACAATAATGTTGGGCTTCGCTTGTGGGTCAGCTGGTAAATAATCCTCCCGCAATGCAGGAGACCTGGGTTTGATCCCTGGGTTGGGAAGATCCCCTGGAGAAGAGAAAGGCTACCTACTCCAGTATTCTGGCCTGGAGAATTCCATGAACTGTATAGTCCATGCGGTCACAGAGAGGCGGACATGACCAAGCGACTTTACTTTCACTTTTCACAATAATGTTCTTATCAAGGTTCCCCAGGTAAACAGTTCTCTCCCACTAACAGATTAAACTTCTACATGCTGAAACTCATTGTGATGAAGACTTCAGAAATCAACTCAAATTGTAAATGTTTTAGCTATACTATAGGAATTGGCTTTTTTTCTCTATAGACGAGTTCCAAAGAGCACAGGACTGGAAGTACCCAGGCCTGACTTAATTTTAGCTTAGACACAATATAACCTGGGATATTTTTGTTTTGCCTCTCTCTGGACTCTACCTTTTGCATTTATGAAATAGTTGTAATTGTAAAAATTTCCTTGCTTATTTGTAGTATTTATGTAGTACATGATATGAGAGGGCTTTAATACTTTAATTGTATGTATGTTTTCTTGCTTTCTTGTTTTTAAGGGAAAAAAATGAGAATGACTAGGGATATTTTGCCAAGTCTTACAGATTATCCTATTACAGATTATCAAATGATTATCCTTCTTACAGATTATCCTATTTTCTAATCTTTTGTAAATTTTCACACTTAGATTTCTGTTTTGAATGATAAGGAATAATGATGGTTGATCCTAACGTGGAGAAGGTGGATGTGTCAAACTTTAAATTTGCTAACTAGATATATTTGAGAATAATTGTTCATATTAAGAAGTGTTTTATTTTATAAAACTGTTTTTTTTTTTGACTTTCTTAAACTGGTAGGGGCAAACAGCAGTGAATTTAAAGCATGATTTGATGTTTTAGAAATACAGCTATTGCACAATTTGAAATATGCCTACATAATAATATTAGAACACAAGTTAGCAGTTGGATTTTTGTTCTAATACCCAGGTCTATGTGCACATTGATGGGTTTGAGTTGTTCTTATACCTGCACAAAACATTGTCAAAGTTGTTGCTATATATTTAGTTTGGGACTTTGATTTTGGAGTTGGTTTCAAATAAATTCTGAAAAAAAAATCCTTTATAGCTTGGAGGCCTAGGAAAAAAATAAGTGGAACAAAGTCTAAAATATAATCAGTCAATTAGTAAGTCTCTACTCAATGCCTATTGTGGGTACTTGCTACTTTGCTAAGAGATGTGCAGTCAGAAGGGACATTTGAGTTTAAACTTGAAAGTGGTATAGATGTTTACCAAGTGAAAAGGAGTCTAAACGAAAACAAGGCACAGAGAACTATATGACCAATTTAGAAGGATCATAGAACCTGGGGAGCTGGTTTGAGTGTGGGGGAGCTCTGACTGGGAAGAGGCTAGAGAGATAATCAGAAGACAGGCTGGGGAGGGAATCCTCCACCATGTTGTAAAGTCACTACAAATGCAGCCAAGAGAATGAGTGTTTGATTAAGCAAATCTTATAAAACACATCAGCTCATTCTCCCCCAGACATTCTATGAATTTTCTCACTGAGCCAAGGCAAGTGCTGTTCTATTATTATGCAGAGGGGATTAAGATTTCTTTCCTTAAGACTGAGCTGTTTAACCCAGCATGCTGATGTGCTAAGGTTTATAAAGACACACTCCTGTGTGGGTGAGTCATGTCTAATGTGTTCCACCCATTAATTTGCTGTAATGATAAACCCTATGGATTATGTTTTTTCCTGAAGTGGTTGCTGTCTTCTTAGTGTGTTCAGCATTTATGGAGTTATTATCAAATGATCACAGAATCATATAAACTGAAGTTGAAAAAGAACTTGATCTCTAAGAATACAGTATAGATAGTCAGCATTGAGGTGGGAGCCCCAAAAGAGAGGAAGTGGGTGTAGGGATCAAGGCATGGGTTAGGAGAGAGGGTTCTAAAAGGGAACTTAATGACAACAACAAGGAATGATAGGAAACCCAAAAGTTGTAAGACCAGAACTCTGAATTTGATTTTGGAAGCATTGGAAATAGAGTAAATTACAAATGCTCATTCTTGCTGCAGTGCAGAGACTTCTTTGATGGGGGTCATCTGGAGAGTGAGAGTCAGACACCAGGCAAAGACAGGCTTTAAACTACAGGGCTCAAAGGTCCTCAGCTTACCTAAGACAGCAGAAGTACCAAAGAAACCTGTTTCAAGGAAAGTCAGAGGTTGTCGGCTTCAGCATTTGGAGGCAGGCTGAAAGCAGGAAGCAGAGAAAAGTGGAATCTGGGAAGACTCCTGGACTAGTTGACCGGCAGGACCCAGCAGGGAATGGCACTGCTCAAGGATTTCTTGTTGTTAATCATTTTTCTCATTTTCCCTCATTGTTAACTCTGGGACCACACTAATCAACTCCTCGTTTCCCTGCCCGTGGCTTACATGGTTCCTTGGTTATTACATCTGAGTTTAATCATTGTCCAAACTGAGCTCCATGTCTTCCTTGCAATTTCACTTCTGATTCACTTAGTGTTTTGCCAGGAAATGTAGCTATGTAGAGAAATGGAGGGAATCTATTCAGAGAGAGGAGTGTCAAAAAGGGGCAGCACAGTCCAGAACAGGGAGCTGGAGCTCTGACAGAAAGCATGGAAGATTTTTTTTTCCCCTGATCCCCAGACAGTGATGAAAAAATTCAGAAAAATAGAGAGAAAACAAAGCCACCGTGATTTACTGAATTTCCTCTTATTCTCATTGCACGAAGACAAAGTGGAGATGTTCACTGGGAAGTAGGAAAGGGATCACATCAAAAGCATAAAAATGCAGTCAATTTGACATTGAAGTAGGAATTATCTGGAAGTCATGTTTGGCCTCCACTCCCATCTCTCTCTGCTCAGCCTCCTTTGCTCCAGGAGTCCCTCATGTTTCAGAAACAGAGTGTTAGAGGAGGCAGAAGTAAGTCAATCATGGGTTCTTCAATTACTAGGAACTGTCAGTGCTGGCCAACATCAATTGATGCTGTAAGACATCAGAGACATTATTTATCTCTCTACTCTCTAAGGTCTAATTTGTAGATGGCAAAGATTAAAATCAGCTCCTTAGAGACCAGCTCTCAAAATCTTAAGGGAATTTATGAATAAATATGTGTATGTATACATATTTTTCCACAGAAAATGCTGTCAGATATCAGATACCCTGAGGAATATCCCACTCTAGAGAATGGGGTATTTTCCAATAATAGACCAACATCCCATTATTTTTTCCATCTTTAAAACAAATAAACATGTAAACCTTGACCCCCACTTTCCACATCAACCGCCTTTTAAAGCAAATCTCAAAAGAACTGTCTGTGATATACACTACCCCAAATTTTTCTCTTCTTGTTCTCCTTTGAGCCCACATTCATCAATCCAATGAAAATGATCTTGACAAGCTCAAGAAGAACCTCTGTTTAATATATCCAACAGTTACTTCCTAGTCCTCAGCCTGCTGAAATTAAAACAACATCTACAGTTATTTACCTCTTCCTCCTGGATCTGGATAATTCCTTTCTTAAACTTGCTTCCTCCCAGTTTTCCTCCAGTCTCACAAGCTGCTCCTTATCAGTCTTTACTATTGGTTCTTATCTCTCTGCCTTCTTCTTTTTTTTTAATGTTTATTTATTGGCTGTATCAGATCTTAGCTGTGGCATGCAGGATCTTCACTGTGGCATGCGGGCTCCAGAGCAAGTGACTCGGTAGTTGTGGTGCATGGTCTTGGTTGTGTGGAGACATGCGGGATCTTAGTTCTCTGACCAGGGATCAAACCTGCATCCTTGCATTGGAAAGTGAATTCTTAACCACTAGACCACCAGGGAAGTCCCTCTCCCTGCCTTCTTAACGTTAGAATGTTGCAGGGTTTGGCAGTCTTTCGCTTAATTTCTTCATGATCTTATTCAACTCCATTTTTTCACACACCAAGTACAAAATGTGACTTCCAAATTTATACTCCAAGCACAGACCTTCTCCCTAAGTTCCACACTTGTATATGTAAATAGCCATCTGACTACTCAATATTTCCACTTGGATGTCTAATAGAAATCTCAGTATGTTCAAGATAAGCTTGTGATCTTTTCTTCCTCTCCGTTAGTGCTGGGGCTGTTTTTCCTATGACTTAGGTCATCAGAGCTTGCTGTCATCCTTGACTCATTCCTGTTTCATAGTCTTCATCTATCCATTAGTAAACCCTATGGGTTCTACTTCTGAAATAGATGCAGGACTGGTTTACTTCTCACCTATGCCACTGCTGCCATTCTGGTCAAGCCATTAGCTTGAATCTGGATAATTGTAGTGCAGTTTATTCTTTGAACAGCAGAGAATAGCTAGGTCTATGTGCAATAGAGATAAAAGAGATTAGAGTCCAAAAGTTAATTTAGTTTTTGAGTTAGGGGTCTGAGGATGAGGTGAAAAGTTCAAGATGCTCTCAGTGGGTGTGTTGTAGACACAGAAGATAGTACTAGTTATTTTGATCCCTCTGCTCACCTGCCCATCCAGGTTCATTCTCCACTCTCTGTGTCCTGCTCTGCACTCCAGAAGCCTGACTTCTATGCTTTGCATCTTATAGGCTCTCTTGCCCATTGTTTTGTTTGGGTTCAAGCAATGGGAAACATGGGCAGGATCTCAAAGTGAAGAGAGGAAAGGCAGAGTCTTTTCACTCCCCGTCCCCACTACACATCTAGTGGTGACTTTGCTCCATCCACGGCACATGTCAAATTGTCTTTACTACCTGGTTTCAGCTCTCCCTGGGCTTAAGAAACACTGTTTCTTCTCCTTGCTCCCTCAGAATTATGAGCTTGAACAGCTTTCTTGTGTTCCCCACCTCTGGGTATCTCAGCATTCACTGTAATCATTAGGTTTCAATATTCTTTTTTCTTCAAAACTTTAAGTATCTTATATTTTAGACATAGCATAAAAAAGATGTTAGAGATCAGCAGATTCTTGTCCCTTGATGAGTAACACATATTTTCCTGCATATTTGCTAAAATTTGGGGGTTTTTTTTGTTTGTTTTTTGTTTTTACTGACAATTTAATGTAATTTCCAGCAGGTTACTAGATGTGGTTCCTTCATCTATTTTTACCATGTTAGCTCCTAAACCTGCCCAAACCTCTTTAAATAATCCCTATCAAAAAAAAGCCCTTTTTAGACAAACCTATAATAGTTCAGTTGGTAAAGAATCTGCCTGCAATGCAGGAGACTCTGGTTCTATTCCTGGGGGGGGGAAAGATTCACTAGAGAAGGGATAGGCTACCCACTCCATATTCTTGGGCTGCCCTTGTGGCTCAGCTGGTAAAGAATCGGCCTGCAATGTGGGAGACCTGGGTTTGATCCCTGGGTTGGGAAGATCCCCTGGAGAAGGGAAAGGCTATCCATTCCAGTATTCTGGTCTGGAGAAGTCCATGGACTACATACAGATCGAAAAGAGTCAGATGTGACTAAGTGACTTTCACTTTTCACTTTTCTTCGTAAAAAGATAGGTTTTTCAGGTAAATCATTTTGAGAGTGTCCTTTATTTCCTTCAGGGACCCTTCCTCACATAAATATAATTATTCTTTTGTTATTAAAATGAATATTAAAGTAATTGCACATTATGAAAATAAATTTATGGAACACATTATTCACAGAAATTTAGGAATTACAAAGTCTTGAAGGAAGAAAAATGTTCATCCTTAATCATAGTGCTACTAAATAGTTGCTGGAACATTTTGATGAGTTGTAAAAGAATTTTTTTAAGATATTTTTATTGGATTATAGTTGATTTACAGTGTAGTGTTAGTTTCTGGTGTATAGTAAAGTAAATCAGTTATGCATATATCCACTCTTTTATTTGAATAATTTTAGTCTCCTTGTGATATTTTAAAACATTAATATTTCTTATATAAAAAGAAAGAAATTTGTAATGTAGAAAATACAAAGGACAACAAAATCAAAAGTTCTATTACTTAAAGACGAGCTTGGAAATTTTTTGTGTGTTTTCTTAAAAATCTTTCTTTCTTTGGAGTTTAATATAGCTTGTACTTTACACTATGTGGTGATTTTAAAGCATAGTGAATACAGATCAGTTTTAATTTATAGAACAAAGGGGAAATGAAGAGAACCTTGGTATAATATTTACTGCTGGTTAGTTTTTATTGCTCTGTCATAATATTAAAAAAAATTGCTTTAGCTATTAAACTGGAGTTTAAATTATAAAAATCAGTTATTTAATTATCTTGATATTAAAACTGCTTCTCTGATTTTGTAGTTGGAAGATTTTGCGGATGGAAGAGAAAAACTTGTAATTATCTTGGTAGTAGATGAAAAACACAAGTACCATAACCGTTGTTAGTGGTCTTTTTCACCATTAGAAAGGGTATGTCTCCAGAAAATTACCTGGTTCTTGGAAAAGAAAGAAATCTGCTGAGGAGTAGCTCCATGAAGCAAAGCAGGTTCAGCTTTGTACATGGGATACAAAATCTAAATTTAGACACATAAACTGATTCTGAGATGGAGATCCAACTAAGCAACAAAAATTGGCCATTTTGAAAAATATTATAACCTTCCTAGTTTTGGAGCTTCCCTGGTGGCTCAGCTGGTAAAGAACCTGACTGCAAGAGACGCCGGTTTGACCCCTGAGTCAGGAAGATCCCCTGGAGAAGGATATGGCAACCCACTCCAGTACTCTTGCCTGGGAAATCCCATGGACTGAGGAGCCTGGTGGGCTGCAGTCCATGGGGGTCACAAAGAGTCGGACACGACTGAGCGCACAGGTACACACTCAATTGAGATTTATTCATTTAGATTTCTCCTTGAGTCACGTGGTATGTCTTTAATTGTTTCCAAGGGATTAGGCCCATCAGTGCTGTATATTTGAATCTCTCCAATATTTGCCTCTCTATTGCTTTAAGGCATGAAAGACAACTTAGCATGTAATCATTATGTTTCAATATTTTTTCCTGAAAACTTGAGGTATTTTATATTTTTGACATAGCATAAAAAAGATGTTAGAGATCAACAGATTTCTCTCCCTTTGTAACATACATTTTCCTACATATTTGCTTAAAAAAATTTTTTTTTTTACTGACAGTTTAAGATAATTACCAGCAGGTTACTAGATGTGGCTCTTTCCTTTCATTGATTTTTACCAAGATTTTAGTCTGAGCCCTGTTAATCAATACACATCATCAGTTTCAACTCAAGACTTAAAAAAAAATTCCCTTAATTATGAATTCAATATAATACATTCTTTTTTAAGTTAGGATGCATATTTTGTCATAGTGAATCTGTATTTCTGCCAATTCCTTCATTATTTTCCATCTCCTTTCTATTTTTCTCTTCATTGTCAGGGAAATTCTCAGGTTCTAAATGTCTGATTTGAATTTTCACAAAATCAGTCCTTCTCTTTATTGCCTTCTGGGTGGATTTCAATTCTGCTTTTCTACTTTGAATTTATTTTATTTCCTTTCTTCACCTTCACTTATATTTTATCTGTTAATTTTGGTCTATATTGTTCATATTTTTAGCCCCTATCTCTTATAATATTTTCAAGGAAATAGTTATTTTGTCTAACTTTGATTTTTAGACGGGGCTTATTTAGTATTCCTCTTTTTCATCTTTCATACTGAATTCTGTACTCCTCACTGAATATTGATTTTTAGTATCTTCTCCCTCGGTTTCTTGATCACTTTTAATAAAGACTTCTCTTTTTTCTTTAAAAATTACATTTAGTGTTTTCATTGAACCAATTTTAACGTTGCTAAAACTTTCTATATTCATCTTCCGTTTTGACTAATTCTGTTTCTATTATTTCCTTTCTAAGTTATTTGAGCTTATTGTAATATGTTAATCTTCTTTCTTGAGATGAACATTTAGACTATTGATTTTCAGCCTTTCCTCTTGTCTAATCTAAGGATATACACTTCCCCTAAACACTGGGCTAGCTTTTCCTTTTATGTTTAACAAGTGGTTTCTTTCTTTCAATTTGTGACTTCTCATGTCTACTTTTCATTATAATTCTTTCAATGCATGCTACCCCAAGTGTATTTTACAGGTATCATGCTGATATCAAATCCTCACTTCAGTAAATTATCATCAAATCTGTATGTGTCAATTTATTCAATGATTATTTATTGAGGTTTACTGTGTCCAAGGTACTCTTTTGGAGGTGAGGGTTTCATTAATGTATAAACCAGAGAAACTCTTAATATATTCAATTGTATTAGCTTATATTTTAAACTGGGGAGAGAAGTAGTCAATGTAATTTGTAATTTGTAAAAGTAAAAGGTGGGAAGTATATGTAAATTAAGAAGCAGGTGAGATTGGTTTCTGCTGTCTATTATATTCGGGAGGTGTGTGGGAGGTATGGGAGGTGTGGGAGGTGTGTGTATGTGTTGAGTATTGTGGTGGGGAGTTTTAAATAGAGTGATCAGAGAAAGCCATCCCAAGAGGGTGAGATTAGAAGAATAGGGATTCTTCTCTGGGGGAGAAATTCTTGTCAAAGGGAACATCCAGTACAAAAGTACTGAGGCAATATGGTACCTGACTTATCTTCAGAGGCTGAGGTGACTATGAAAGAGTGACTGAGGGCTGGGCAGGCAGAAGAGCAGATGAGAGGAGAGGAGTGAGGGTAGCTAATGCCACGTAGATAATAGCCAGGGAAACAAAGATCTTGATGCGTATGTATCTGATCTTCATGGAAGAATTGTTTACCCAAAGAACATTTTATTCTTCAGAAACTGTTTACAGAAATGACTTTATTTTTCCCTCTAGGAATAATTAGATGACTTCAAAAGCGTAGGATCTTTTAGGTCCTTGACCCTGGTGGCTCAGTGGTAAAGAATCTGCCTGCCAATGCAGGAGACACAGGTTCAATTCCTGGGTCAGGAAGATCTCATGGAGAAGGAAATGGCAACTCACTCCAGTATTCTTGCCTGGGAAATCCCCTGGACAGATGAACTTGGTGGGCTACAGTCCATGGGGTTGCAGAGTGGGACACGACTTAGCAACTAAACAAGGACAACAAACACTTTTGCAACTATGGTTTAATCAGAAGAAACTCAGATTTTGCTCTCTTTTCACCTGCTCTTTATACAGGAGTCATCCATTCATTTAGTAAACTAGTAGTTATTTTCTTCAATGTTCTTGTGATGACCTTTAGATTTAGACAAATCGACATGTAGCCATCCCATCTGGTCATTTCAGCTTTGAAATTTGAAGAACTTCAGTAGTCATCACCATAACAACAGATCATTATCCAAATTCTGCTTGAATGGTCCCAATTCTTCTTATTTATAGCTGAATCCATTACTGGATTACTTTAATTTTTGCCAGTTTTATCTTATAATCCATCAGCTATTTGAAAAAAATTCCATGTTCCCCTTGAGTCATAGCTTCTAGCCCTTGTAATATCACTCTTCATATACTGTTCCTCACATGTTTGTTGTGCCTGCTGTTTTAGACTTTTTGCCATTAGGTCACCCTCTTTTAGACAAGGACAGGGGAATTCTTACATTTCTATGTAAAAAAAATTCCTGGCCTTGAATTTGAATTTTCAGTTCCCTTTTCGTAAGTAAAATTCTAACAGTAGTTATAGACAGAAATGTGATGAAAACAAATCAATTAGATGCCAGTGCTGATGGCAATGTTATGCATTTTGGCACATTATGGAAAGAGTTTCTTTCCCTCACAGAAAAGTTCTATAATAGATCTTCCTTCAGCCCTAGTGAAATTGATTAATTACTCCAACTTAATTGATCGTATGCAGTTTCTCAACCCGTTCAAGATCCTAGAAACCAAACTCAGTCATGAGTCAACATTTTTGCGTTTGGTTCAATCTGTGTTTATTCCTGGTGACAAAACAAGTGCCTAGTGTGTTGCAAAGCAAAGAGGATAGGTATTCCCCCTCTATTAACGTCCTGTTTGTGATATGAATGAAGTTAATATGAACCTGATGAGGCATAACTTTCCCTGTTCTATTTTTGCCCTGGTGATGAATATCACTTTTCCTGAGTGTCAAGCAAATCTGTTCTGTTTTGGAAAGACCATTGATTTACTGAAAAGTTAAGATGGCAGAAGCTCTCATCCTATAGACAAAGCATCTGTCCACTCATCCACACCTCTCCCCAACAAAGTTTTATTTTATATTCTAATACTTCATTTCAATTCAGTTCAGTCACTCAGTCATGTCTGACTCTTTGCAACCCCATGAACCACAGCACACCAGGCCTCCCTGTCCATCACCAACTCCCAGAGTCCACCCAAACCCATGTCCGTTGAGTCGGTGATGCCATCTAACCATTTCATCCTCTGTTATCTCCTTCTCTTCCTGCATCAATCTTTCCCAGCATCAGGGTCTTTTCAAATGAGTCAGCTCTTCCCATCAGGTGGCCAAAGTATTGGAGCTTAAGGTTCAGCATTAGTCCTTCCAATGAATATTCAGGACTGATTTCCTTTAGGATTGACTGGTTGGATCTCCCTGCAGTCCAAGGGACTCTCAAGAGTCTTCTCCAACACCACAGTTCAAAAGCATCAATTCTTCGGCACTCAGCTTTCTTTATAGTCCAACTCTCACATCCATACATGACCACTGGAAAAACCATAGCCTTGACTAGATGGACCTTTGTTGGCAAAGTAATGTCTCTGCTCTTCAGTATGCTGTCTAGGTTGGTCACAACTTTCCTTCCAAGGAGTAAGTGTCTTTTAATTTCATGGCTGCAATCACCATCTGCAGTGATTTTGGAGCCACCCAAAATAAAGTCAGCCACTGTTTCCACTGTTTCCCCATCTATTTGCCATGAAGTGATGGGGCCAGATGCCATGATCTTAGTTTTCTGAATATTGAGCTTTAAGCCAACTTTTTCACTCTCCTCTTTCACTTTCATCAAGAGGCTCTTTAGTTCTTCTTCACTTTCTGCCATAAGGGTGGTGTCATATGCATATGTGAGGTTATTGATATTTCTCCCAGCAATCTTGATTCCATCTTGTGCTTCATCCAGCCCAGCGTTTCTCATGATGTACTCTGCATATAAGTTAAATAAGCAGGATGACAATATATAGCCTTGACGTACTCCTTTTCCTATTTAGAACCCATTCCAGTCCATCTTAGTTCGCTGATCCCTAGAGTGTCGACATTCACTCTTGCCATCTCCTGTTTGACCACTTCCAATTTGCCTTGATTCATGGACCTAACATCCCAGGTTCCTATGCAATATTGCTCTTTACAGCATTGGACTTTGCTTCTATCACCTGTCCCATCCACAGCTTGGTGGTGTTTTTGCTTTGGCTCCATCCTTTCATTCTTTCTGGAGTTATTTCTCCACTGATCCCCAGTAGCACATTGGGCACCTACTGACCTGGGGAGTTCTCCTTTCAGTGTCCTATCTTTTTGCCTTTTCATACTGTTCATGGGGTTCTCAAGGCAAGAATACTGAAATGGTTTGCCATTCCCTTCCTCAGTGGACCACATTCTGTCAGACCTCTCCACCATGACCTGTCCATCTTGGGTGGCTCTTCATCTACATATTCAGATTGCCTGGTATTCTAATAAGCCATCACTTCTGTTATCATTAACCAAGAGCCCTGACTAGTAGATGAAGAATGTTTGTTTTATTCTGATTTGACTACCTGGTACCTAATAAATGTTTATTGAATTATTGAGGTCATACTGGATATGATGTCTGTGGAGCCAGTGGGGAATCAGTGGGCAAATTATTTCATTGACTGAACTGTCATGTTGCATTTTGGAGTGTGAGATGCTGGACCACACTTTGGAAGAGTCTTTCTCCTTCTACCCTCTTTTCATCTCTCAATATAGGAGATGGTTCAGATGGTAAAGGATCTGCTTTCAATTCAGGAGACACAAGAGTTGTGGGTTCAGTCTCTAGGTCAGGAAGATCCCCTGGAGAAGGGAATGGCAACCGACTCCAGTATTCTTGCCTGGAGAATCCCATGGATAGAGGAGCCTGACTGGCTACAGTCCATGGAGTCACACAGAGTCAGACATGAATGAACTACTAACACATAGATAAGCAAATATAAGCTCTCAGGGTAGATACTCAGCTGATTGTGAGTTAGGTGGTTGCCTTTTTAATGTTTTGGGGGTTGCTGTGTTCAGTTACACTAAAAATCTCAAGCCTGAGAAACTTCCCTTACATGGAGTCATTAAAGGGTTCGCAGCAAAGGAGGAGACTGACTGAGCAGACTGCTCAGTCCTCCTGCTGCATAGCCTGTAGTTTGGAATTGCAAGTACCAGGGACCCAGGCACAGAGGAGAGAGAGCTGCCTGAGGTGGTTTATCCTTATTATAATTCTGCTGGGTTCTGATCTTGCCAAGGAATTTTGCAGAGATGAGAGCATTTCAAACTCTGTAAACAGAACTGCAGGGGCCAGAAGCCCTGTTTTTCCCATCAGCCCCTCAGTGCACAGATGACTCCTTGAATCTGGAAGGTGGTCTGAAGTTTCCTGGTGCTTCCACTGCTCTGTTACCTCTGGCCTGGTGTCCCCGGGTGTATGTCTGTGTGTGGGGCTGTGACTGAGAGTGTCAGTCCCTCTGGGGACACTCACCCTGTGACAGCAGTGAGTTTCCTAATGGGCCTGTGGTGCAATGGCTGCGGTCCTACCTGGAGGCTTGGCTTCTGCTCAGTGCTGCTGGCCTTGCCCCGGCCTTGGGGGAGCCCACTCCTGGTTTGTGCTACTTCTCTGACTCCAGAAATCTGTGTGTTTCCACCACATTTCTGGAGTGAGGTAAGTGTGTTTATCAACCACAGGCTTGGAATGAGAGTCTTCTTCTCATGGGAACGCATCAATCACTTCTCAGGGATGACCTTTTGGGGTAGCGTCTCTTGTCAATGATGTTCTGCTTTCCCTGATTGCACAACAAAATAAGAGCTTCATAATTAAACATGTGGTAAACAGTGAGGCGATGGCCCTTGGATCCCCAGTCCTCTCCTAACTGCATTCTGCTGCAAGGGGTGGGGGCAGTGGCTTGGGGGAAGATGAGATAGATTGGGAATTCTTTACAACTTCCTGGTTACATTTCTCGAAAAGGACACAAGACGACTTTGGCATGACCTTTGACCTCCCCATTCTAAGTTCCTTCCCAGGAACCCACCATACTTCATTCAGTTTAGACCAAATACTTTAAGTGGAAAAGCCAACTGAAGCCTCTTGTGTTTATACACCCCAGGGTGCAGCGGTGCCTAAGTACACAGCTTGCATTCCAAAGTTGGAACAAAGAAGCATTTGTTCTCTTTTCTGAGTGGCTATGAAACATTTTCAAGAGCGTTTTGCGACAGAATTATGTTGATTTGATTCAGGACAAAAATCAATGGGTTGTTTTTCTGAAAAAGATGAGAGGCCGTCACTTCTTTACACACCCCCTCCATCTCCTTTGGAAATAGCCTGTGAGAACATCAGCCCTTGTACTTACTATCTGTACTTCTAGGGATGTTCCTATTAAATAAATTGTTTTGAGGTCAACATGAAATACCAACTGGAATGTAACAACAACAAAAAAATCAAAATAGAACAGCCCTCTTTGTGATCATTAAGACAATGTTAAAAAGGGAGAAATCTATACTATTGACCGGCCTTTGATATTTTCTGCTTTAGTTTAGGGTCGTCACCACAAATCTCAGTTACTAAACTCATTACATGTTGCACAGGCTCCCCATGCTGTGTGATTAATAATCGAGACATCACAAACGGTGTGTTCCTCTCTGGCGCCTGAGAAATAAAGCCGCTGAGGCCAGCTAGTCTCATTGGCAGCCTGGGACAATGATTTCTTCTGCATGAGCCCCTTCTGGCCAATTCTTGGATCCTGATTCTCTGATGACTTATGCTGTGATGAATGACAAATAAACACTGCTGACAGTATTATGAGTCTTCATTCCTATCGGCTTCAGCCAGGTGTCATCAAGAAGCCTTCTCATGACCAAGGGGAATGCCGAGGGGTTGCCAAGACCATAAGCCACTCTGTGTGGTTCATCTGTCAGCACTCACATCCTCACCACAAACATTTTAACCTGGAGGCCAAAACATCTAACTCACAGCAACAACAACAATGAGAAAAAATTTCAGTAACTGCTGTTTATTGAGTATAACTGTGTAATTATAATTAGATAATCCCCTAATAGTATGTATGACAGTTTCCTCTTTGAGAGTTGGGTTATATAATTTTATTATGACATTCTCAGTCTTGTTTTGGTATCTTTTGAGGGAGTTGGACATCATCAATGGAAAAGCCTGGTTTTAGCCAGGAAAACCAGAATTTGGAAGGCACAGAGCCACCACAGAGGACCCACTGCCTGGTAATCCATGGTTTTATTTCTGGTCTGGTCTCAGAGAAGTTTCCAGCCTTTGCAGATGAGTATATTATGCAGCCAAGGTTGGAAACCAATGCCGTCAATGGAACACTGGCTGCCCTCAGTTCTGAGTCAGACCATAGGTGAGCCTTTGGACTTCTTATTTGTGTTTTTCTTAACTCTGAAGTGATGTTCAGAATGTGGGGAAGGTGTGGGCAGCTTGTGAAATTGTGGGAAGAAAGGGTGAGAAATGCAGTGTAGGAGTCGAGAGGCATCTGTGGGGAGCACAGGGAGAGGAGGAGAAACCGGATCCTCGTGATTTTCCTTAACTGGGGCTGCCTATCCTGAGTTCAATTCTCATATATACCCAGTGGCACCAATGCCAGCTCTAAAGTCAGGCATCATAAACATTTCTAGGCTGAGAAGGACTCAGAGACAACAGTTGGTGCGGTTCCTCTTTTCATCTGATGAATATCGGCTCTTTCCAATGCCCAGTAATGATTCTTCTCTTCAAGGTTACAGAGATTTTTACCTGTAGCAATCTCAACTGTTCTCTTCCGTGCTACTATTTCTTCTTTCTTTCCTTCCCCCTCCTCCCTTCACTTCCTTCTTCCTTCTCCATTCATTGAACACAATTACTAAGCACCTTCTGTATGCTTGGCTGTAACTTGTCATTTATCTTTGATTAAATGTATAATGTGCTTTTCTAAGCATTTCTGGTTTACTCACATCCCTTTTAAGATTTTAGCGTTCAAAGTGTAATCTAGAGCTTTCAAGAAGTTCTGGAAAAGAGAAAGAGTGAGAGGAGTGTGACTTCTGAGCCTGGGATGTTTGTATTTAGCTTGTGGGCATCTTGGAACCCTTGTTTGTTTTTCCTTGCCCCACCGTGGTCCTCTGTAGAGTCACTCCATTTTGCTAAGATCAGTTTGAATTTTATTCCTGTCTTTGGAAGAATTAGCAGATCTGCCCAACTTAGTATAGTCTGCAAATTTGATGAGCACATTGCCGATTCCTTCATCTCAACCATCAGTGAAGATATTGAACAGATAATAAAGATATTGAGTCCTGTCATACTCTGGGACAAAAGCATGAGTGTTTACAGTAACATTTATGGCCCAAGCAATCCTGTTGACTGAATTCATACTTTCTTCTCAGAGTCAGGCCTCCAGCGCTTGGGAATTTTACTTACACTGAGAACTTCAAATGTCACTAAAACTGGTGTAAAGCAACCTCCTAATTTCCCCCTTTTGAACGTGTCACATGCTCCCCATCAGTCTCACTGTAGCCTATGATCCATCATTCTTATCCTCCTCAATTAATTGGGGCTTTTTCTTTATTGGCAATTTGTGCTGTGGACCATGTTGGTATTAAAATTTCTGCATCTTGTCTTTGATATCTTATGATTTCTAGCCGTGACTGTTTCCACCATAACCTTTCCTCCTCCTCAGTTCATAGTGCTCTTCATATCTTAAAATGTAGCCCCTGCCATTCATTTGGAAAGCAGCACAAGATACTATTTTGATGTCCACCCATGTACCAGAGCATCTTTGTCAGTGATCATGAGAGGGGTAGGTTTTAATTATTTTGGATGCTTGGATATAATTCCTTAAGCCTGTGGTGAGATAGGAGATTGAACAAACTTACCCTTGAGTCTCACTATAACAGTTCCCTGATTGGGGTATAGAAGAAGTGCTCGGAATATTTCCGAGGCAATGATTCTTCATTCCGAAATGTCAGGTAGTCAGCAACCGTGGCAAGGCCTCTTCTCAGTGCTTCCTCTTTGTTTGGTCTCAGATTATCCCTTGACTTAGAAATAAAATGCCAGTACAGTTAATAATGTAACTGGCGGAAAGACACGGAGTCATTTGTCTCCATAGAGTGAGACAAAAGCCCGTATCAACCCAAACAAACAGATGACAGTCTTTCCCTGCAAAAAAACTTTTGGTCATTCCTGTCTATCCAGAAAACTTTCAATTTTTGCTTTAATTTACACCATCCATTTGAAACACGAATCATAGCTGGAAATAAAGACAAATGATGTGCATTCCTCAGACTTTGAAATGGGCACCCTGCCTATTCTCTGGTCCCTTTAACTACACACACTCCATCTCCTGTGGTTGGCTATGGATCTCTTCACTCTTCTCTGTATATGAAATGGTTATTTCAGCCTCCCAGACTTTTGACCTTTGAAAACATTCTCCCCATCCACACTTCTTTAATTATCTCAATTCTGTTTCTGATCCCACCCTCCCCATCATTTCCTCCTCTAATCATTGACTTTCTGGAAAATACTTTCACCCTCCATAGCTTTCTTCTTCTTCTTCTTCTTTGCCAGGTACTTGGACACTTAGTGATGATCTGGCTGTAATCTTTATTTTGTTTGTTCACTCACTCATCTGTTCACTCTCTCATCAAAAGATCATTATTTAACACCTACTATGTGTCATAGATTGGAATAGGGTCCACGTCACAAAATGAAGCAAAAACAAATGTTCACTTGCCCTCATAGAACTTATGGTCCAGTGAAGGACACTGACATATGTGATTGAAAATGGTATAAAATCAAAAACTATTTTAAATGCTTTTCCAAGGATAAATGATGACTATTTCAAGTACTTATAGGATTTTTTTCCTGACAAAGTAATTTTTGAGTTGAAATTGAAAGGATGATCAAGAATTATTTAGGAAGGGGTAGAGGAGAGGTAGAATATTCTTACCATGGGGAGCAGCAAACACATGAAGTTTCATGATGGAAACCAGAAGATCAATGTGATTTGGAGAACAGGGTGTGAGCAGCTGTGAGACAAGCCTGCAAAGATGGCAGGGCTCAAGCAGGTCATGTTTTGTTGACTGAGTGAGCAATTTTGGTGTTTAGTCTATGAGCAACAGGAAACCATTGAAGCCTTTGTAGCAGGCAAGCCCTTGGCCTTAGTTTTATTTTGCAAATGTCATTCAGGGGCTATCTGAGAAAAGATCAGATGAGAGCAGGACTTTTGAGAAGAGTTTAGGTAGGTCATTTAGAAAGGTATTTTTATTTTCTTTTTTAAATTAGAAAAAAATAATTTATTTATTTTAATTGGAGGCTAATAACTTTAGTATATTGTAGTGGGTTTTGCTATATGTTGACATGAATCAGCCATGAGTGTACATATGTCTCCCATCCCGAACCCCTCTCCCACCTCCCTCCCCATCCCATCCCGCTGGGTTGTCCCAGTGCACCAGCTTTGAGTGCCCTGTTCCATGCATTTAACTTGGGCTGGTGATCTATTTCACATATGGTAATATACATGTTTCAATGCTGTTCTCTCAAATCATCCCACCCTCGCCTTCTCCCACAGAGTCCAAAAGTCTGTTCTTTATATCTGTGTCTCTTTTGCTATCTTGCATATAGGGTTGTTGTTACCATCTTTCTAAGTTCCATATATATGCGTTAATATACTGTATTGGTGTTTTTCTTTTTGACTTCACTCTGTATAATAGGCTCCAGTTTCATCCACCTCATTAGAACTGATTCAAATGTGTTCTTTTTAATAGCTGAGTAATATTCCATTGTGTGTATGTACCACAACTTTCTTATCCATTCATCTGCCAATGGACATCTAGGTTGCTTCCATGTCCTGGCTATTGTAAACAGTGCTGTGATGAACATTGGGGTACACATGTCTCTTTCAACTATGGTTTCCTCAGTGTGTATGCCCAGCAGTGGGATTGCTGGGTCGTATGGCTCTTCTTCTATTTTCAGTCTTTAAAGGAATCTCCACACTGTTCTCCATAGTGGCTGTACTAGTTTGCATTTACACCAACAATGTAAAAGGTTTCCCTTTTCTCCACACCTTCTCCAGCATTTATTGTTTGTAGACTTTTTGATAGCAGCCATTCTGACCAGTGTGAGATGGTACCTCATTGTGGTTTTGATTTGCATTTCTGTGATAATGAGTGATTTTGAGCATTTTTTCGTGTTTGTTGGCCATCTGTATGAATTCTTTGGAGAAATGTCTGTTTAGTTCTTTGGCCCAATTTTTGATTGGGCTATTTATTTTTCTGGTATTGAGTTGCATGAGCTGTTTGTATATTTTTGAAATTAATTCTTCATCAGTTGCTTCTTTTGCTATTATTTTCTTCCACTCTAAAGGCTGTGTTTTCACCTTGCTTATAGTTTCCTTCATTGTGCAAAAGCTTTTAAGTTTAATTATGTCCCATTTGTTTATTTTTGCTTTTATTTCCATTACTCTGGGAGGTGGGTCATAGAGGATCTTGCTGTGATTTATGTCAGAGAGTGTTTTGTCTATGTTTTCCTCTAGGAGTTTTATAGTTTCTGCTCTTACATTTATACCTTTAATCTATTTTGAGTTTATTTTTGTGTATGGTGTTAGAAAGTATTCTAGTTTAATTCTTTTACAGGTGGTTGACCAGTTTTCCCAGCACCAATTGTTAAAGAGATTGTCTTTTCTCCATTGTATATTTTTGCCTCCTTTGTCAAAGATAAGGTGCCCATAGGTGCGTGGATTTATCTCTGGGCTTTCTATCTTGTTCCATTGATCTATATTTCTGTCTTTGTGCCAGTACCGTACTCTTGATGACTGTAGCTTTGTAGTGTAGTCTGAAGTCAAGCAGCTTGATTCCTCCAGTTCCATTCTTCTTTCTCAAGATTGCTTTGGCTATTTGAGGTTTTTTTTGTATTTCCATACAAATTGTGAAATTATTTGTTCTAGTTCTGTGAAAAATACCCTTGGTAGCTTGATAGGGGTTGCATTGAATCTATAGATTGCTTTGGGTAGTATACTCATTTTCACTATATTGAGTCTTTCTATCCATGAACATGGTATTTTTCTCCATCTATTTGTGTCATCTTTGATTTCTTTTATCAGTGTTTTATAGTTTCCTATATATAGGTCTTTTGTTTCTTCAGGTAGATTTATTCCTAAGTATTTTATTCTTTTCATCACAATGGTGAATGGGATTGTTTCCTTAATTTCTTTCTGTTTTCTCATTGTTAGTGTATAGGAATGCAAGGGATTTCTGTGTATTAATTTTATATCCTGTTACTTTACTATATTCATTGATTAGCTCTAGTAATTTTCTAGTGGTGTCTTTAGGGTTTTCTATGTAGAGGATCATGTCATCTGCAAACAGTGAGAGTTTTACTTCTTCTTTTCCAATCTGGATTCCTTTTATTGCTTTTTCTTTTCTGATTGCTATGGCTAAAATTTCCAAAACTATGTTGAATAGTGGTGGTGAGAATGGGCACCCTTGTCTTTTTCCTGACTTTAGGGGAAATGCTTTCAAATTTTCGCCACTGAAGTTGTTTGCTGTGGGTTTATCATATATGGCTCTTATTATGTTGAGGTGTGTTCCTTCTATGCCTGCTTTCTGGAAAGTTTTTATCATAAATGGGTGTTGAATTTTGTCAAAGGCTTTCTCTGCAAACAATACAAAGATGCCACAAAAAGAGAAAACTACAGGCCAATATCACTGATGAACATAGGTGCAAAAATCCTCCACAAAATTCTAACAAATAGAATCGAACAACATATTAAAAAGATCATACATCATGACCAAGTGGGCTTTATCCCAGGGATGCAAGGATTCTTCAATATTCGCAAATCAATCAATGTGATACACCACATTAACAAATTGAAGGATAAAAACCATTTAGAAAGTTATTGCGGTAGTCCAGGGAAGAAATGTTGACAGCTCCAGACAGGGTGATAGTAGTGGAGTTGGAGGGGGTGGAATGGTGTAGGAGGTGAGATAAGTAAGACTGTCATAGCATGGCTATGGGGGTTAAGGAGAGTAAGGTGAGGGTGGCTCCAAGGTGTTTTGCATACACACAAGTTGGAAGGTTGGAGAAAGAAATGGCAGAGTTGGACACGACTGAAGCGACTTAGCATGCATGCATGCATTGGAGAAGGAAATGGCAACCCACTCCAGTATTCTTGCCTGGAGAATCCCAGGGACAGAGGAGTCTGGTGGGCTGCTGTCTATGGGGTCACACAGAGTCGGACACGACTGAAATGACAGCAGCAGCAGCAGCAGCAGCAAGTTGGAAGGAGATGTTATTCACTGAAGAGACTGAAAGAGAACCATATTGGAGAGGAAGGGTAATGTATTTGGTCTTGATACTGTTGCAAGTGAAAGTGAAAGTAGCTCAGTCATTTCTAACTCTTTGCGACCCCATGGACTACAGAGTCCATGGAATTCTCTAGGCCATAATACTGGAGTGGGTAGCCTTTCCCTTCTCCAGGGGATCTTCCCAACTCAGGGATTGAACCCAGGTCTCCTTCATTGCAGGCGGATTCTTTACCAGCTGAGATTTTTCAGTCATGCAAGTGGAGTTCAACATATGGGTCAGGACTTTCAAGGAGTGATCTAGACCAGAGTTATCTATGTTGGAAGCTTAGATGTGCAGAAGGTAACTGAATCCAGATGTGGGTAACAATGCCTAGGAAGGAGGGTGAAATGTTTACAGGTCTAACTAGACCTTGAGGTTGCTATTCTCCTTCTGTGCCCTTCATTATACTGAGCACAAGCCTTTCATGCATCAAGTTTAATGAGTATTTTCAAGATACTATGCTTGTCTATAGCTACTTCTACAATGTTTATTATTTTGTAATACTTTAGTTAATATTTACAAGACATTATGCACTAATCACAGTCTATGTTTAATTTTTATAGCTTTCTTGTAATGAAGATATGATTATATCCATTTTAGAGATAAAGAAACTGAAACTCAGAGGGATTAAGCAAATATTCAGTTCAGACAGCTAGGAAGTGCCAAAGCTGGATTAGAAACCATTCTTTAAAAAAATATTCATCCTGAGCTCCTGCCTATAAAAGCCAACCAAAGGAGATCACAGTAAATACTTGTTTGTTGATTGATGCCAGATAAATTAAATGTCTGAGAATTAGCAAATGTTGCTGATTTTCCATTTTTCTAATCTTTAGCTGTGAAATAAGCCTCATTCTTGGGTTCATCAGGTCTTCTCTGGTAGCTCAGTTGGTAAATAATCCACCTGCAGTGCAGGAGACTGGGTTCAATCCCTGAGTTGGGAAGATCCCCTGGAGCAGGGAACAGCTACTCACTCCAGCATTCTGGCCTGGAGAATTCCATGGACTGTATAGGGGTCCAAAGAGTGGAACAGGACTGAGTGACTTTCACTTCCACTTGGGTCCACCCAATATAAGAACCTGTCTCTGGATTAGCAAAATGTACGGAGTGTGTCAGAAGTGCTCTGGCCAACATAACCAAAGGACAAGTGACCCTGGGATCTAAAACTGTTTAGAGGAACAGGCAAACAACTAATCCCCTTTCCAGCCTTCAGGATACACTCCTATACATATGATGCCAAGTGTATTTGTGGTAATAAAAATTTATGTAAAAAGAATATTTCTTAGAAGTTTTGTGTTCATAGGGAGGACATGGAGGTAGGGTAACTACATTAGTCAGCTCAGAGGCCATAACACAGTACCATGGACTGGGCAGCTTGAACCCCTGAAATGTATGTCTTCCAGTTCTCAAAGCTGGAAGTCTCAGATCAGTGTGCAAGTAAGGTCAGATTCTGATGAAGGATCTTTCCTTGGTGTTCAGACACCCTGAAGTGAAGTGAGGACTTAGCAAAGAGAGAGAGAGCATGCGTCCGCCCACGAGGGCATGAGCACTCTCTGGTGTCTCTCTGCATAAGGAACATTAATCCCACTGGGAGAGCCCTACCCTCACGACCTCTTCTAACCCTAATTACCTCCTAAGTCCCCATCTCCAAATATCATCACATTGGGAGTTCAGCTTCAATATAAGGATTTGGAGGGGACACAATGCAGTCCCTGTCAGTGATGAACAGTTCCCAAGACCAAAAAGTTTCCCAGAACATGGGCTTTTAGTGATACCATTGGGAAGGTCCTGGCAAAGCAAGATGGTTGTTCACCTCACATGGAAGGGAAGTCACTTTTTTCCCATTATTCAGGAAAAGTCTCATGGAAGAAGTAGAATTTCAATGATTTTTTAAGAGAGAAAAAATAATTGAGAATAACACTGAATTGGGAAAACGATGTGATACAAGTTGCCAGGCATATTATTAGGGACATTAATCCCTTCAAGTCTATTAATGAGAAACTATTAGGATATAACCCCAAAGCGGTTATGTGTACTTTTCCCAAGGCCTTCCACAGACAATGACTGAACTGTTATACCAGGCTGTTTGGATATTCCAGGGGGAATTTCTAAACTGATGACTGGAGAATTGGTTCTACCAAAGTTGAAGAAGTATAATATATTTTACTTACTCTTTATCTACCTTTTCTCCAGACCAGTACTATTAAAAAAAGAATAAACGTTTTCTGCAAAAATGCTATATAAGACAAAATATTATATAACTAATTAGCTATCTGACTTTTAAGAAATGAGATATTTATTTGCACATAAATAAATATGTGTGTGTCCTCAGTAGTGTCTGACTTTTTGCGACCCCATGGACTATAGCCCACAAGGCCCCTCTGTCCCTGGGATCTTCCAGGCAAGAATACTGGAGTAGGTTCCTGTTTCCTTCTCCAAGGAATTGCCTCAGTACTACACTACCTGTTCTTCTCTTTAGTGCTTCCAAGATAGACTATATTTCCTAATGTACAGGCTTGTAATTATCAGAGCGGTATGATTTATTTCCCTAAAGTTGATTTTTAAATGTTCAAACAAGTATATAAAAGAGATTTATTCTTTTTTATTTTTCTTTTCTTTTGTAAGTCACCAATGTCTTTTAAAAAAATGATGACCAAGTGCAAACACAACTGTTATGGTGTTAAAAAGATCCTTGTTTTTATCTTTGTTTTAACAGACTTTTAGATTGTTAACTCCAGAAGGAACCTCATAAGTCCTTTGTGTAATACCCTCATTTTATAACAGAAAACTGGTGCCTTCCTCCACATTAAATATCTGGTTGGTGATAAGGCCAGTGTTAACTGTGAGTTCACCTGGGTCGTGTTCTAGGACCCTTCTCCTCTCACATGCCATAGTATTGATGGGAAGCCTTTGAATGCCTTTCATCCATTCAAGGGAAGACAATAGGTTTAGTTATTGAGGATGGAGGTGGATTATTCACTGAAACTAGGAATGGAGTTGAAGAAGGGGACCTCCATTCTGTGACTGCAGGGAACACAAAATCTAGAAGAGCAAGTGGAGGGCAAGGGGATGTGGGGACCCCATGGTCAGTAAACCAGTTCGAATAGGGTTGAGCTGAGGGACCGCAGCCAAAAATCTGAGGGACCAGGGAACAGTAATCATATTAATAGATAATATACAAGACAGAAATAACCTGGGAAATTGCTTGGCAAGCCACTATTGGCTGAAGCCAGCATTTTTTTGTGTGTGTGCTGGCTGCTCAGCAGAGGAAGAATGGGCCAGCTCATTTAAAGGGCCAGTCTCAGGATGGGGAACACATGTAAACCCATGGCTGATTCATGTCAATGTATGGCAAAAACCACTACAATATTGTAAAGAAGTTAGCCCACAACTAAAATAAATAAATTTATTAAAAAAAATAAAATAAAGGGCCAGTCTGGCACAGACAAGAATAAAGAACATGCATGAGTACAGAAAGGAGTGTTGATTTTATACCGCTTCCAGAAAAAAGAGGCAATTTAATGAAGTAGAAAGGGAACAGAGGCTTTGGAATCAAATAGACCTGGGTGAAACCTCTGCCATCTTACTTATTAGATGCACGGCTTGGAGCAGATAATTGTACCTCTCTGAGCCTCCCTCTCTCCTTTATAAACTGGGGTTTATGATATCCACTCAGGTGAGTTTATGGAGTTGAAGTTCCCAGCACAGAGCCCAACACATAATAGGATTTCAGCTTAGCAAATGAGCTTTTCTTCCTACCTGCTTTCTCACTTCATCATTCTTGCCCTCTCTTAGAAGTGGAACTGCACATTCTATCTTGGAAATGTGCAGTTCTGAAAGAACAAGTGAATAAAGAAGCAGATCTCTTATATTAAGGGAACTCCCTTGACCTTGAGTGAAAGAGCCATCGGTGGGTGAAGAAATGTCAGAGGCACATGATTATATTTACGGGTTAGCAGAGCTGGACCTGAATGTGTGTGTGTGTGTGTGTGTGTGTGTGTGTGTGTGAGAGAGAGAGATTGTGCTTGCTATGTCCCATGAGTGAGGTCTTATAGAGCCTGCCTTGGGGGAGGAGTAGCATGACCACAGGGTCATCAGAGGACGTAGATGGCGATCTGTGACCAGATTATTTCTTTCCTATTTCCTCCCTCTTCCCTACTGAAGAAGCCAATACAGAGTTTCAAGATTCCACAGACACTTCTAAACGTCCTTCACTCCCATCCAGGGAGTTGTTAGAATTGCCCTTCTGTCTCTGGCTGTTTCTCTCTGCCACAAACTTTCCAAATTTTCCCATGACTTGCTCATCCTAATTCAGTCATTCAACTAGAATTCTTGAACCAGAATTATTGAACCCATTATAAACCCAGTGATGTATTATATAAGGTACTTGCAATAAAAATATAAACAAAACCAACATTGTTCTTATTTTCAAAGAGCTCATAAGAGGAGCCTATAAGAGGAGCTTATAAGGAGCTCCTCCATCCAAGAGGAGCTTCAGACATTTTATAACTTGTGATAGCACTTGGGGCTTCCCTGGTGGCTTAGTTGGTAAAGAACCCACCTGCGAATGCAGGAGACACAACAGACGTGGGTTCAATCCCTGGGTCAGGAAGATTCCCCTGGAGTAGGAAATGGCACCTCACTCCAGTATTCTTGCCTGGAAAATTCCAGGGGCAGAGGAGCCTAGTGGACTACAGTCTATGGGGTCACAAAGAGCACGGACATGACTGAGCCTGCACACACGTGCACACACACACACACACACACACACATATGTGACAGCACTTACATTAATTTCTAGGGCAGCTGGAACAAAATACCACAAATGGAGTGGTGTAAGCAACAGAAACGTGACTCACAATTCTGCAGGCTGTAAGGGTGGGGTCCAGGTGTTGTCAAGGGCCATGCTCCTCTGATAGTGTTAGGGAAGGATCTGTTCCATGGCTCTCGCCTAGCTTCTGGTGGCTGCTGCAGTCTTTGCTGTCCCTTGACTTCTGCTGCATCACCCCATCTCTGCCTTCATCCTCATACAAGATTCTCCCTGTGTGTGCGCACCTCTAAATTTCCCCCATTTTATAAGGACATCAGTCATAGTGGATCAGGGGCCCACTTACTCCAGTATGACCTCATTTTAATTTGACTATATCTGCACAACCCTTTTTCCAAATGGCGCATTCTGAAGTACTGGGACTTAGGACTTCAACATCTCAATTTGAGGGGACACACTTTCGCCCATAACAGTTCTAAATGAAAATCAAGGTAGGAGAAGTCCAAGGTGCTGTGGGAAGGTTCTCTTTTCTCTCTCCTTTCCTAAATCCTACATATCCATAGGGTCCTTCTCCTCCCCAGACTCCTTCCAGACTCCTCCATTCCACCGCAACCTTTCTGCTTCAGCCCTTGAACCTTCCTTGGGCCTGTGTTCTCTTTCCTCTACTCAATTCTAAATTATGAAAAAGCTGAGAATGTGTCTTCTCCTTCACTTTTGACTGCCTCCACAGCAATTAATCACCAAAGCCAGCATGCTTTTTGGAATTGGTGACTTGGTGCCTTTCCAGCATGGAGCAGAGTGGTGCCAAACACCAGCCTTCCCTGCCTGCACTTCTGTCCTCTCACTACTCTATCTCCTGTAGCCCTGGGTTTCTTGTGGTCATAAAGCCAACAGGAAGTATCTCAGAAAGCAGAGCTCCTCCTGAACCTTGTCCTGCGGCAGGGACTCTGAGGAGAGCCTTGGAAAGAGGCACCAGCAAATGTCTCCGCATCTGGACCACCTCCTGTGAAAAAGGCTGCAACACAGTAGCAGGTAGCAAGTCTCAACATCCTTCATTAATGAAAAAAAGACTACTTCATCAGAAATCCTAATGATATACTTAAAAATCATAGAGGGTACATACACAATCATGCTTTGAGCAGGAATAGCAGATCCAGGATTTTATTCACAGAGCTATTTGTGTTTTGACACATAACGCAGAATAATAATAAAAAAAAGAACGCATATACATCCATAAAAAAAATCCAAGAAAAATATAAGTACTTACTATAATATTATATATTGTATAGAATATTGAGCCTGAATACAAACTTATGCTTCTGTGACCTTTCTGAATAAATGATTGGTTTTTGTGGACCTGAGGTTAGAGATCCTGGATGCTCCTAAGGCAGCAAAGCAGATGGTGCATTAATAATGGGGGTATTAGGAGGATCGGCTTCCCAATTCCAGTGTATTCATTAATACACTTTAGACAGTTTAATTGCTTCCTGAAACACTAATTGAAAGAGGTTCATTTGCAAACGCCTAGGTTCTAATAATATAAATCTGGCACAGTGCCACAAAAGCCCCTTAAATACCATTATAAGATGAATTGTGGCATTTAAATAAAGGCAGCTACATTTTTAAAGTAGAATTGGTACAATGAAATATATAAATTTTTTTCCCAGAGGGAGAAAAGAAAACAGTAGGTGCTGAGTCCTTCCAATATCGGGGTTTATGAAATACTCACCAACATTATGCAGCTGAGCTTTGCGATGGTGAACATCTGGTATACTCTGTGACTTCAACAGCACAAAGCAGAATGCTCTAGTTTACATAAACTCATTTCCTAGAGGGACAGCTATGGAATCTGTTATTTCAAGAGAATATATGACTAAATGTTGTTACACCTATGAAGGAAGGATTTTTCCCTTAGAATCATTCTGTCTACTGACCTTCCTTAAATTGTATTTCATGCCTTTATAGGCATATTGATTCTACACATACTTCCCCAGTATTTACCAACTAGAACTCAGCAGTTAGGCCAAGAATACATAAGGAGTTTTGCTTCCACATGAAAAAAAATAATAAATAAATACAAATCGATCAGCACCTAGATATTAGTAATTCTCAGTTTCTTTTGGTGGAGTAAGTTTCTCCAATTAATGGACATGAGTGTTGTATCAATGAGCATCAGCTTATTTGCTGATGAGACTATGGCTAAGTAACCTGTTGTTAAAGTACAGTGACCAGAAATTCTACATCTTCCACCAATGAGTGGGACCTTTGACGGTTTCCTTTCTTTATGTGAGGCAGGATCAAGATGCTTTACATAATTGTCACAATTAATTTCCACGAGATGAGCTCAGTTTGGTGCCCAGGATTGTTTTGAGAATAGGATTTGAGGTCTACTTACAGGAAAGACCAGTGAGACTCAAGTACAAATGCCAAGGCATAGCTTGCTATCTGAAGGGCCAGGGGATTAGGGATGGACCTGCTCCTTTGCAAGCAGGTACGTGGATTAAATATGAGGGAGAAGGGCCTCCTGGAGCCTTTGTGATAAGGCAGGGAAGCTATTTGGTATTGGGAGCTACTGGAATTTTCAGGGGAAAAGTTTCCCTTGAGAAAAGAAGAAACAACTTGTTGCTTTCAAATTATTTCTGTCCTGTTGATTGCTGTCCAGGTGTGAATCATTGCTCAAATTTCTACTTTGAGTCCCACCTGTGGTAAAGACCAGTTGGCTTCTGATAGCATCTCTATATTAAAACATACATGATTCCTGCAACACACATCAATCCATGTGCCTCTAATGTCAGTTATAATTTTAAAATTACTTTGGGAAAAAGTAAAAATAAATTTTTTATTGAAAATATTATGAATATAAAAAATAAAATGATCTTAATTCTCTCTTATTTCTCCCCCCCCCCAACCCTAGTACCCTTGAAGATGGAGATTCTGACTCTATTCAGATATTGTATATAGTACCTATCCTTGATTTAAGGATTGTCATTAACATTTAGATCAAATCAAGTAAGGTATTGGGTTGAATCAAGATTCAGAAGTTATAGCCATCAGAAAGAAAGCAGACAATAAAGTGTCTGGTATTGGGGATAATTCTTGAAACATTCTAACAAAAGCATGTAAAGTTAGTTGCCTTGCAATTATATTCATTGGTGTAGGCGTGACTAGTTAACCCCCCTCATTCATTCTCAAATGAAAGCTATTCCTCCCTGCATCTCTCTCTCTTACACATGTATACACACACAACATAGATCCCTAAAATCTATAGTAAGTAATTTCATCTTAACTTGTTTGTATTTTCCTTTGTACAAGTCTTGAAAGTTTGTCTTACAAATCTAGTATCACAATTAGATTAGTGTGAACCCGAAACAAACTAAGGCAAGATGAATTTCAAGGACTTAGACTAAATTATCTGCGTATGCCGAGTAGGTGTATCTTTCATATTCCTTAAAGCAACTTCAAGTAAATTTCTGCTAGGCGACCCTTTTCATGAGTTGTCTCCACTTGAATATATTGAAATTTCTCTTCTAAATAATCTAAAATTTCACACTGAGTACTTAAGCTCATTTCAAGTAGGGGCATTTGTTAGATTTAGTCTGCCTAAATATCTCAAACCCTTCCTTTTTGGAGAGTATTTCACTTTTGTGAATCTTGATAAAAGGCTGGAATTTAAAGGCAACTAGAGGCTCCATTTCCCCCTTCCCTCTGCTGAAAATGTGCAAGCTTAAGTCCTAGGCTTTGCCAGTTGGCTGGAACTTCCCTGGTGGCTCAGATGGTAAAGAATCTGCCTGCAATGTCAGAGACCCAGGTTTGATCCCTGGGTCAGGAAGGTCCCCTAGGGAAGGGAATGGCTAACCACTCCAGTATTCTTACCTGGAGAATTCCATAGATAGAGACTGGTGGGCTACAGACCATGAGGTCACAGAGTCAGACAAGACTAACATTTTTACCAGTTGGCTGCCCTTGCCCCGAAGACACAGAGATACAATGGCTGTTTAGAATTCATTTTTGTGGTGGTGACATCCAGTATCAGCAAGAGAAGGGTACTGGTGTCAGTCAGTGGGATACTAACCATACTTTTCCTATGGCTTGACTTTTGCCCTATCTACTCTCTTAATTTAGCTCAGAAAAGTTTTTAAAAGATTGTTTTAAAAAATGATCTCCTGACCATTTTGGTCAATTTATATAATTTAGGTCAATTCTTCCACACACGTGGTTTTTATCCATTTACATGATAAGCATTCTTAAATATTTAATATAGTTTTAAATGAATTCATTTTTATTAAATTTCACTTGGTGGAATTGCAGTTATGCATTGTATTTATTTGAACATAATCTCAAATTGTACAGTCTCTTTTCCATTCTCACAACAAATGTCCTAAATCTGTGAGTTTACTAGAGTTAAACTTTCTAAAAGAGTAAGTTTTTGTTCCGTCATATATTATGGTGTATTGAATTATCACTTGACATTACTATCTAATCTGGGTTATGTTTAAAAGTCAAAGTCATTAAATATTTTAAGCTTCCTTTGAGATTTGTCTTTTCTTATTAGGGTTGGGGCATGGAGAAAAGGTATATCTGAGAGAAATTGGTAATGAAGGTACCACATCTCATGTGTAAAAAGGGTCAAGTTCTTATGCAAGACAGGGAAATTCTAGCTTCTGTGAAGATGAACTAAAGAGAACTTGATTCCAAGTCTGAGAGTTTCAAGAATATTTAGAGGTCAATTCTTTCCTCCTTTTACCTAAATGTATAGATAAAGTCTTAAGAAAAAAAAGAAAAGCCCAAGAAAGATGTGAAGTGGGAGGAGGGGCTTGGTAGCAACTTATAGGTCCTGACAGTGGTGTCATAGATAAATCTTCAAAGCCAAATTAGTTTTAAAATTTGTTAAGGTGTAATAGACATCCTGAGGGCTTCCCAGGTGGCACAGTGCAAAGAATCCACCTGCCAGTGCAGGAGATGCCAGAGGCTTGGGTTCGATCCTTGGGTCAGGAAGATCCCCTGGAGTAGGAAATGGCAACCTGCTTCAGTATTCTTGTCTAGAAAATCCCATAAACAGAGGAGCCTGGTGGGCTGTAGTCCATGGGGTCACAAAGCGTAGGGCACAACTGAATAACTGAGCACACACACACAGTAGACATCCTGCTTCTTTTTGGTGATCTGTCTTATGCTAACAGAAAAAAGAAAGGTCAGAACTGGGCTTTGATTGATCAAAATCAATCAGGATGTAAGAAAATGCCACTCCAAATTTGCCTGCTGGGGGTATTGTCTTTGATGACAAGTCAAACCAGCCCTCAAAAACGGTTCAACTCTGAGGCAGGCTGCCCTCTCAATACTGTGGACAGATATAGTTCCAGGGACATGTGTTTGTGTATCTACTCTGTGAAGAAATGCAGAGAATTCTTTCTTCTCTCTTTTTCCTTCTTCCTTCTTCCCTCCCTTCTTGACTACTGGGTTTGGCTCTACTGCATTCATTTTTTGATTGTAAAATATAGTCCTGAAGAGAATTTGGATGACAATGGGCAAATCTGACTTCCTACATGACTTTAAGTAATTGATGTGACAGCTTTAGACAGACATATTGATTAATAATTCTATCGTAGGCACTAGATGTCCTTACTAAGCTAGTTTCCATTTTATTAGCATGTAAATACGTAATCTGCATAAAATTAAAGTTGTTATGGGCTTGAAACATTGTCTATCAAAGAGATGCTTATTCTAAAGAACAGATATGGCTGGGTTTTTTTTTCTTTTATTCAGTTCTAATTTTTCTTTTCTCCTCTTCAAAGCTATATTCCCTTGTCATTATTCCTTCTGAAATAATCTATTCTCCATCTTAGGCAACTCTTTATGGAGCTGGAAATGATTTTGAGTATGAACATCCAGTGTTTATGTCACCGCCTCTCCTGAAAACAGAACTGTTAAATTATGAATTTGTGGTCTTGTTTCACACCATACTAGCCCAGGCTAACGTATTCCCATAAGAAATGTCAGTTTTCATCTAAATGCACTCAACAGTAAATGTTTTCTCCCAGGAGCGCACCCTATTTGTTGAAAAGAGATACAGAAATTTCAGTTTACATGTTGTACTTTGGGATCGCAGCTGGTTTAAAAATTAGTGCATTTGAAATAATTAATGGCTGACTGGAGGCATTCTTCTGTTAAGTGTGGTCCAAAATATTCTTGACAATTAGAATGTTAGAAATTTTCCCTAAAATTCTTAGATGTCAGTGTGTTTGGAAGACAGCCTACAATGTATGAGACTTTAGGGAGGGTTAAAAGAGTTTTTCATATAGACTCAAACTTGCAAGCTCCAGACAAGTCTGCTCTAATATATTGGAAGATTAGATGATTTAAAACATATGAAGTATCTGCAAATGTACCTCATACATAGTAAGTGCTTAATAAAATTGTCTATTATTATTATTCCTTCTCTTAGTTCAATGACTCATATTGCTTTAGGGTATTCAGAAACTGGCAATATTAAAACTGACAATACTGGAAAATGTAATTTCATGAACTGGATGGTTATCAGGCTATGGGAAAGGATTGCTTTTATATTTGCCAGTACATTAAAGAAACAGTGACCTTACAAATTTCAGAAAGGTGTCTCTTAAGCCTTTCATTCATACATATTGATTCTTAGACGATGAACATAACTCTAGGCTTGAAAAGAACCCAGTGAAAGTGAAAGTGAAAGTCGCTCAGTCGTGTCCGACTCTTTGCGACCCCATGGACTATACAGTCCATGGAATTCTCTAGGC
This sequence comes from Okapia johnstoni, assembly GCA_024291935.2. Lineage (NCBI taxonomy): Eukaryota > Metazoa > Chordata > Mammalia > Artiodactyla > Giraffidae > Okapia > Okapia johnstoni. The sequence goes on along the minus strand of CM044306.1, from coordinate 63,888,736 downwards.
TAGAATACAGGAGTGGGTAGCCTTTCCCTTCTCCAGGGGATCTTCCCAACCCAAGGATCGAACCCAGGTCTCTTGAATTGCAGGCGGATTCTTTACCAGCTGAGCCACAAGGGAAGCCCAAAAAGAACCCAGGTGCTGCTGCTAAGTCATGTCAGTCGTGTCCGACTCTGTGTGACCCCATAGACGGCAGCCCACCATACACCTCTGTCCCTTATACTCTCCAGGCAAGAGGACTGGAGTGGGTTGCCATTTCCTTCTCCAGTGCATGCATGCATACTAAGTCGCTTCAGTCGTGTCCGATTCTGTGCGACCTCATGGATAGCAGCCCACCAGGTTCCTCTGCCCACGGGACTCTCCAGGCAAGAGTACTGGAGTGGGTTGCCCATTTCCTTCTGAAAAGAACGCAGAGGGAACCCTATTTAGGAAACAAGGGTCCAGGTTTGCAAAATAGTTCATACTGTACTCAGAAATGTCGAAGACTTGACCTGTGGCCAACCCTTTCTCCAGCTGGTTCTACCTTTCCTAGTGTCTTCATTATCTTGCAGCTGATGATTGCAAAAGAGCAGTATATACTCACAGAGTGATTTCTAGCAAGGAAATCAAATACTGAAAATATAGGATGGGACTGTGAGACAAGAATAGGTAAGAAGCACCTCACTTGTTCCCAGGAATCCTCTTCCTGTCCCAGCCCTCCAATTTCTAAAACCTCCTATACCTTCAAAGGTGGAAAACTCAATTTCTTTCACTCCTGTTATTTTTACTTCTGTAGTAAAACTGTGATTCTTTGAGAATAGGAACCATGTCTTAGATTCACACAGGACCCAGGGGTGAGCACAGTGCCTGGCATAGGTAGACAACTGTCAAGACTGAAGCTATGAAGAAAATATTAGTACTGTTGGAAAGAAACCAGAGATAAAGGACACAGGAGATAGACAATCTGGGTTCTTGTCCTGAAATCAATATTTTTGAGTTTGGACAAGTTTGTTTAATGTTTAACCTGCTTCAGTAAGATCACAGCTATGGAGCTTTGAAGGTAGAAGTTGCTTGTGACATTCCTGAAAGAATGAATGAATAAAAGAAATACATTAAGACTTTTTAGAACTTTTCTTAGATTTCTTTTTAAAGTTTCCCATTTGAACTAAGAAGTAAAACCCATACCACCACACAGATGCCTGGATTCATTTTCCCTGGTGCCTTCTCCTTAGAGTATAAAACCATGATGTTAGTGGACTAAAGTGCTGGTGATTGGGGTTCAAGCTTTGTCTATGGGGTTCAAGTCTATGGGGTTCTTTGTCTATGAGTTTCTTTGTCTATGGGGTTCAAGTTGGTCTATGTTTGTTGTTTTGTCATTGTTGTTTAGGTGCTAAGTCATGTCTGACTCTTTTGTGACCCTACAGACTGTAGCCCACCAGGCTCCTCTGTCCATGGGACTTCCTAGGCAAGAATACTGGAGTGGGTTGCCACTTCCTTCTCCAGGGGAGCTTCCCAACCCAGGTGTCTCCTACATTGACAGGCAGATTCTCTACTACTGAGCTGCCAGGGGAGACCATGGTCTGTCTCTGCTTGACTTTAAACAATTTCATGAAGAATGATCCTGAGTGTGACAGAAAGAAAAGCAGCTTAAGTCATGCTGGCCTCACTGGGACAGAGTTGGAATATGTGTGTAAATGGCCGCTATAGGACTGTCTCACATTCATTCATTAGTTCATGCCTACGTGGACCAGGTGCTGCTCAAGGGACCAGGATGCAGCAATAAACAGACCTGACATGGTGCCTGTTCCTAGAGTTTGTGTTCCAGGAGAACAATATCAGATAAACAAGTGACTATACAATACATCAAATAATGAAAAAACCTATATAGAACAACAGACCAGGGTAAGGGCAGAGGATTTGGGGGTTAAGGAAATAGTTACTCCTTAGTGGGAAGACCTTTCTGGTAAATTAACAACAGTATTAACAACATGGAGAAAGTGAGAGCAAGCCTCTTGGACTTTTAGGAGTCAGTAGTTGGAGCAGGTGAATTAAAAAATTAGTTAGATATTCAAATAAAGACATTGAGAATAAGGTTGGACACTAAAAAAAAAAAGTTGAATTTTCAGTTCAGCAGCTAACTATTAGTAATCTGAAGTTCAGGACTGGATTAGGATATTTCAGAATGGTCAACCTAAGGGAAGCATTTAGAGTCTTGAGACTAAATGAGTCCCAAAGAACAGTGGAGACAGAAGAGGAGAGGTTCAAAGACTGATCAATACCAATTAATACCTAACCTAATTAATACAAAATAAGTTAAAAGCAAGGTTAAAAGTTAATATCAAATAGACTAATATCTGATATCCTTTATCACTACAACTAAAAGGCTTTGGAATTTTCTATATATTATTAAACAATGATTTCCAGCATTTGAAAATAACATCAGTGCCTTGGAAGCATTTGTGCTGGCTAAAATGAAACCACATATTTGTATCTGGAAATGACATGAGAATGGCTGAAAAGTCTGAGCATTTAGCTTCATTTCCAAAGGGGCTTCCCTTGTGGCTCAGCTGGTAAAGAATCTGCCTGCAATGTGGGAGACATAGGTTCGATCCCTGGGTTGGGAAGATCCCCTGGAGAAGGAACAGCTACCTACTCCGTATTCTGGCCTGGAGAACTCCATGGACTGCATAGTCCATGGGGTCACAATGAGTCAGATATGACTGAGCAACATTCACTTACTCCAGGGAGGTATGCCTGATCCTTGACAAAGTTTGGATTGATTGACTGAATTCCCAAACATGCTTCAATTTCAGCAGAGATGAAAAGAGTTGTCTCATACCCACCATCTGGGGCTGGTGTCCCAGATGGACTGTGAATTCTGATAACATTAGGTACCTCCAATGGGGGCTGTTTCTGGAGGCAATTCACAGGAGAGGATTCCCGTCAGCTCAAGAAAACTTAGGGATGACAAATGAAAACAAATTCTGATTGTCACTGAGTTATCTGTTTTGGGAAGAAATTCAGTGATTAATTTGACCATTGGAGGACTTACTCTGTGTCACAAAAATATCACTAGCCAAATAGTCAGGTTGGGCAAAGAGCAAAAGGGGAAAATACAGAAGCATTGAGAAAAACAGGATCCAAAATTATTTTAAATATAAGACATTAAGCAAGAAAAGAAAAGTTTAAAAAGTCCATATATAAGAATGTCAGTAAAGGAAACAGTGAGCCAGGTAATGTTATAATCTCTTCTCTACAATTTCCATATTTTCCCATTTTTTTCTGACATGAGTAGAATTGCTTTGATAACAGGAAAGTAAACTAATGAAAATAGAAGAAACTGGAATTTTTATAAATTCATTTTTGGTTTGACATTCAACACGGGCAAAGGCTAGTGTTTATCCTTAGTTATCCGTCCATGAAGTTTATACCCTGTTTATGAAATTCAACTTCATCTATGCTAATGGCTGTGAAAATCAGGCAGCCACCCTACCTGCTCTCACTGTGGATTGCCTGGGGTGCTGCCTTCTCAAGCTGCTGTTTTATTAATGATCTTGAAACTGAAATAATAAGGAATCAAGAAGTGTTAAAAAGACTTAGTGATATGCTACTAACATTTGCCAAGAAAATGAAATAAGCTAAGATGAGAAAACACTGGGGAGGCAATGAGAAGCCAACTGTTCCATTTCTCTGAGCCTCTGACCTCTGCAGTCAGGATTGCTAAAGACAAGCTCTCTGTGGGTCAGGCTTGGGCTGTCTACCCTCTGCCAGTGTGCCGACATCAGTCCTCTGAGAGGTACAATTTGTCCTTGATAAAGCTGAGTTGGATTGATTTTATTTCCAAACATGTTTCAGTTGCAGCACAGTTATAATTTGGGAGGGGAAAAAGAAGGCTTTAGGCTTCATAACACTCTCACTTTATTAATTTTTTTTAATAAAGGAGAAGGATTATTCAAGATATGATTATCTAGTGGCCCACTTTGCATAAGTTAAATTACATATCATTAATATGTTAAGTTTTATCAAATTAAAAATGCTATTAAATGGTTCTAGAATCTTTTTTTTCTTTTTCCTTCCAGGCTACATGGTTTCACCACTTGTTTTATTTAAACTGGAGAAGGTTGTGTGTATTCAGAAGCCATATTAGACACCAGGAACAAATTAAAAACAAAAAATTGGAATTGTTTTGGAGGGAGCCTACAGTTGCTTGCTTATGTAGACAGTCATTGTAGGGGGAACTTGGCATAGAGATGCCAGGTCCTTGGGATCATGAAGACATACTTGGTAAAACAAGACTGTGAAGGAAGAACTTTAAAATATTAAAATAATTCACTCAATTTTTAAAGGAATTGATGCCTTTTATAAGTAAAGAACCAAACTGGATAGCCAAGGTCTGAAGATTCCTTTTACTGGGTGTGTGTGCTCAAAGTCGCTTCAGTCCTGTCTGATTCTTTGTGACCCTATGGACTATACCCCGCCAGGCTCCTCTGTCCATGGGATTCTCTAGGCAAGTATACTGGAGTGGGTTGTCATGCCCTTCTCCAGGAGATCTTCCCCACCCAGGGATCAAACTCGTGTCTCTTATGTTTCTTGTGTTGGCAGATGGGTTCTTTACCAGCATGGCCACCTGGGAAGCCCAAAAGTTCAGCCCACTGCATTGGCCAGGAGTACAGGGTGGTTGATAGCAAATGATTGATGCATGAGTCCTGTTACTATTGTTTTTTAGTCACTAAATTTTGTCCAACTCTTTTGCCATCCCAGGGACTGTAGCCTGCCAGCCTCCTTTGTCCATGGGATTTCCCAGGTAAGAATACTGGAGTGGGTTGCCATTTCCTTCTAAGTTTTGACAAAGCTGAAGAAGCCAGAGAGATGACTAGGGGAAATATGCAGTGGCAGAAGGAACAGGTGATGGGTATTAACATCTATGGAGTGTTTGCCAATGTATGGCCTTGCCTTTCATGAGCCATCTTATTCTCTGCTTATAAATTGTCTCTAAGTTGGGGAGTCACTTCTCATCTTCAAAGATGAAGAAGTGGAAGCTTGAAGAGAGGGATCATTTGCCCCAGATGATGTTGCACAACAAGCTTTTGAACTGTGGTGTTGGAGAAGACTCTTGAAAGTCCCTTGGACTGCAAGGAGATCCAACAAGTCAATCCTAAAGGAAATCAGTCCTGAATATTCATTGGAAGGACTAATGCTGAAGCTGAAACTCCAATACTTTTGCCACCTGATTCGAAGAACTGACTCATTTGAAAAGACAGAAAAGATAGAAGGGGAAAGATAGAAGGCAGGAGGAGAAGGGGACGACAGAGGATGAGATGGTTAGATGGTATCACAGACTCAAGGGACATGAGTTTGAGTAAACTCTGGGAGTTGGTGATGGACAGGGAGGCCTGGCATGCTGCAGTCCATGGGGTTGCAAAGAGTCAGACATGACTGAGCCACTGGACTGAACTGAACTGAGTAAGCTTTTGAATTTTGAATCCAGAATCCCATTTTCTTAAACACATCCAGACTTTATAAGACTCTGTGTCCTTATGTAGCTTTGGATTCTTTTTTAGAATAATTTTATTTATTTTTGGCTGTACTGGGTCTTTGTTGCTGCAGAGCATTTTCACTAGTTGCTGCAAGCAGGGGCTACTCTCTGGTTGTGGTGTGTAGGCTTCTCATTGTGGTGTCTTCTCTTTTGCACAGCACAGGCTCTGAGGCAGACAGGCTCCAATAGCTGTGGCATGTAGGCTCAGTAGTTACAATTCCCAGACTCTAGAGCACAGGCTCAGTAGTTGTGGTGCATGGGCTCAGTTGCTATGCAACATGTGGGATCTTCCTGGCCCAGGGATTGAACCTGTGTCTCCTGCATTGACAGGCGGGTTCTCTACCACTGAGCCACCAGGAAAGTCCCTGAATTCTTTATTCATACTTTAAAAACTTTTTTAAACTAGTACTTCTTTTTTTGAAAATACTTCTAAAAACTTTTTTCTGTTGTCTCACCTTGAGCATCTGCAAACAATCAACACCTCTAAAATGAAATTCCCCCAAAATAGCAGGGCCTTCTAGTACAATGAATACCATAAAAAAGCACACCTGATATTCTTGAAAAAAAAGATGCTTTTTTGATGGATTTAAATTGGACTTCAATATTTAACCGTGTTATATTTAACCTGAAAATCACCTCGAAGTTGTGAGAAGTACCTTTGTGAAAACTTATGTCCGATAGTGCGTGCTGATATGGTTCACTGAAGGAGATTTGACAAAATGGTTAAATTCTCAGAAGTAACGCAGCAATTTTCTAAAAGTGTATGTTCCCAGTACACACCTAGAAATGATGAGATTCATTAACATAAGTGCCTGTGCCCGGCCATCATGCCTTTTCCCAGTGCCTGGCAATATCATTGGATAACATCTAACCCAGGATTGTTCAGATTCTTTATCACCTCCCTCTACTCAAAGGTCCAGTTGATTGAACAGTGATGGGTTATGCGATTTTTCTCGGCAAGTATGTCTCTAGGCTTCCATATGTCAGTAGCCGATGGAAGAGACCCCTAAGAGGCCTAAGAGTTATACTTTCAGCTTCTCTCTTTTTCCTGAGAGTTATGCTTTCAGCTTCTCATGATGGAACAAAATGATTTTAGCATCTCCTTTGTTGCTTATCAACCCGCTCCGTCTGCTGCTGTCCTTCAGTTTCCTAACTTAGAATCCTCTTCTCTGCTTTTCCCACCAGAGGTCCTGCTTCCTTCTCTCACAGTCATTAGTTAGGCTTTTCATTATTCATAATAAACTATCAAGGATATTCCAACACTAAAGCGGAACCCGTTTTGCATTGATTCATTAAACAAACGTTTATTGAACCCACACTAGGCACTGTTACAGGCAATGGGAATAAATCAGTGATGGAAAAAGCTTTTGTGAAGCTCATATTCCTGGGGTGGGTTCAGATAACAAATATAAACAATTAGAGGGTCAGAATGTGATAAGTGCTCTAGGAAAGAATAATATAGGGACAGACGGATGGAGGTTCTGGGAGGAGGTGACATTTTATTTTGAATGATCTAGAATGAGTTCACTTATGACACTTGAGCAGGAACTTGAAGGAGGTGAGAGGGATCTGGGGGAAGAGTGTCCCTGGCAGAAGGAACAGCAAGTACAAAGGGCCTGAGAACAGGTAGGAGGTTAGCGTGGCTGCAGGGGATGAACAAGGGAGAGCAAGGTTGGAGGTGAGGCCAGGTAGGAAGCTAGATCATGTAGGATCTTGTGCACCATTATGAGGGCTGGAGCTTTGGCAGCAAGTGATGTATGAAGCCCCTGGATGGGTTTTAAGACAAAGGGTGACATAATCTGAGTTTCATTTTAAAAGAATCACTGTAGCTACTGAGATAAGAATAGACCAAATAAGGGTAAGGCAGGAAGCTGAGAGACTATTGCAATAACCTAGGAGCCAGATGATCACAGCTTACATCAGGCAGAAATAATGGAGGTGGAAAAGTCAGTTGAATTTGGATGTATGTTATGATGATTCTCTTAGGAAAGCCAAAATTAGTTATTGCAAATGTTTTAAATTTCTCTAGCTCCTCAAAATCTTACACACAGCAAAATAGTCTCATGACTTCCAAATGTCCTCTTCTCTTCTCAGGCCCAAAGCTACATTGTCCTATAAAGAAAAAGGAAGTGAATTTGATGATAGACAGTCCCAAGCTGAGTTCTGGTTCAAGATATAAGTGACTGAACTTCCCTTAGCCTCGGTATCTTTGTTGATAAAATGGAAATGAGAGTAGCATCCGTCTCCTAGCTTTGTGGTGAAGATTAAATGCATTTATGAAAAGCACTTAGTGCAGTGACTGGTATATAAGCAAATTCACTAGCTGTTATTATTAAAAATATTCTTATTTCTCTTGTTGTGTGTATACTCCTCTGAGTCCTCAGTGAAGGCTTAGCATCTTCTAACTCTTCTTCTCTGAAGCCTGCTTTCTCAGCTTCTGAAACAGTCTATTTCTGCCGTACTCACATCCCAAGTTCTTTTCCTACAGCATCAATGGATTGCAGCTTCCCTGTTCTTCCTCCTGGCAGGTAACTTCCAAGTGGTTCTCTCTCTCTCTCTCTCTCTCTCTCTCTCTCTCTCTCTCTCTCTCTCTCTCTCTCTCTCTCTCTCTCTCTCTCTCTCATATTTGTGAGGAGCTTTTGTTTTAATTGAAGGTTTCTAGGTCAGTTTAGAAGCCTCTTCATGCTTATTTCCTAGATTGTGAAGCCAGGCCAATAAAGCTCAACTCTGAGGAATACTTGTCAGATCTTAGTATCTATTTACAGTTTTCCTAATATTTCTTTCTCGATCTTTGTTCTTTCCCACTTCCCATCTTCTCTGCTTCTGTCTTTTCTTTTTAGCCAATAATCTGTCCAGACAGGCTGCCAGAGCCTTGCCAGCTCCTAGCCTGCCAGGCCCTGCTTGCTAAATTACTCTTATAGTATTTATTTCTTCCCCTCTGTCCAGTTCTGGGTGCAATTCCCTTTCTCAATCCTAGCCCTCTGTCTGGGAGAAGGAGAACATCCAATAATTCTTTGCCTGTAGGTGTTTTCTTGGACCAGTTAGAAGGTATACTAAATCCTGGGTATGTCCTGATAAGTCTAGCTCCTTCTTTACTTTTTAACAGAAGCAGATGTAAGTGCTTCACCCAGCCTGGGTCTGCTGGCTTTGTTCCACACTTCTGTTCTGCGGGAACCTAAATCACTCTGATGGATCTGCAGTTCCGTAAAGCTGAGTGGGATCCTTTTAACCCTGTGCTTATGAAGTATGCTGTGAGCCTTCCCACATGTTGGGATTCATTCATGGTAATTACAATGAACTATTCGTTTTCTTCCATTTCAGATTTTCATGATCTCCTGATGATGGCTCTTGTATTCTAGATATGTTCCCAAGAGGACTCAAGAATACTAATGCGTACTTAATTTTTATTTTAAAAAATGGTAAAAGAGAGTACTCAGAAGAACATGAGGGTATTAAGAATGATCATGGAGTATAAAACTTTACTTCTGGGATATGACATTGATATTCTGAAATTCCCTTTTCAAATTTTTTAAATTTAAAACTTGTATTTTTTCTCCCTTAGTTTAATTTCTTTCTAATCAAACAAAAACATTTAAATAGCATTCTATTATTTGTAATATACAGTTATTTAAATTCTATTTTCATTTAAAAAATTTTTTATTGAAGTATAGTTGCCACATGCTATTATTCACACATCTAGAGCTCAGAAAGCTTCATTGGAGGGAGATAAAAATAAATTGATTTTCTCCCTTCAAGAAGTTTCCTCTTTGGTAGGATCAAGACAGAGGTGAAACAATGATCATTATTCTATAGTTGGATAGGGCTCTTTAATAAGTAATATATCTAGATCAGTGTAAGAAGGGCTGCAGAATCTTCTGACACTTGTCTCTCTTTGTTGGCTGAGCAAACAGCTTAATCCTCAGTTTTTCCACCTGTCTTCCTGGGAGTGCCAATAAGTCTCCACCCATTTCCCCAACCCTGGCCAACTGTGCTGGGCTGGGTTTGTGAACTGATTGCATATGTTACCAAGGAAATTATTGGGATGTCAAATGGCAGTGTCATCTTCCTGGCAACCTATTCTTGGGCAGATTGTGATCCAGTGACCTACAGACATATCATTCAAAATGCCAGCACCACTCCTGGTCCATCCCCTCCCTTGGTTCTACAGGCAGGAGCCCCATCTGGCGAGGGATAAGTGAAAATGGATCCAGAATTCTGATTCTGCTTCCTCACTCTTTTTCTAGAGCTCCTGCCTCCAGGTTGTCTGTCAGTCCCAGTATCTAGCAAGGTTAAGCTGGGTCCACATCCATTCATTACCTCTTTGTCCTTCTGCGTCAGCTTTTTATTCTCCATGCAAGAGATTTCCCTGCAAGTTCAGTAACTCTACAAGATTTCAGAGAGGGATGCCAATTGTCTTAAAATATTTTGAACTATGATTTTTCACGTTTTTAACTACAAAATAAATACTTAACATATGTTAAAATATTTTGCTCAGAGTAGCTCCTCATCCCCGCCCCCCCCCCACCCCCGCCGGGTATCAAATACTTTTCCATCCTTTTCTCTTTTCTTGAGATAATTGTGTGTCTGTGTTCTTGTACTGCCCCAGGTTTTTCCATGTCCCTTTGATGTAGACTTAGTTTGATATTACAGATGAATATTGTGTTTATTTAATTACATAAAAACATAATTTTCTTCAGAAGTCAACAAGCACGTCTGAGTTCCTCAAAGCCTGCCTTACATCTAGTATGAAAGTCTAGCTTGTTAAATTCCTTGATATGTAATCCTCCACTAATTCACTCTGTAAGTTATTATTGTAGATATAATAAGGCATGAGTCTAAGTAATATGAAGTTAGTGATATAAGTAGTTATTGGACTATATAACAAGAAACAGTACAAAAGTAAGAATAAAGTTGATTATGTCAAATGCCGAAAGGGTGATACTTAAAATATATTATGGAGGAGGGTAATTAATATTTCATTCTTTTTTAAAGTAAAGGGAAATGTTTTCATTTCTCTTACTTATGCTTGCTTATTAAAATCATTTTAAACATAAAGACTGCATCAACATTTGAGCAGAGAAATGATTTTAAAACCATTCCAATATAATTGTAGGCTTAACTGGTGACAAGTGGTCATCGCCACTATGATATCTTGTCAATTTATTCAGTAAAGAATTATTTTTCTCCCTTGTGCTGTTAAACGTCTTGGACATGGATCCTGTCCTCACAACAGAAAAAGACACCACCTTGATCTTTAAAGAACTCCTGGTCACGCAGGGATGGCAAAAAAGCACATGGGCACACAGGTAATAGTTCAGTTCAGACCATGAATGGTTTCATGTTGGACAAACCACTTATGATGTCTCCTCTTTCTCATCTGTAAGTAGGAAAAGTAGCATCTTCTTCACAGACTTCTGCTCTTCTTTTGAGATCATGCTGTGGCTGTGACCAGCCTGTATTATGAATTAGTTTTGAACTGTGTGTTGGAGAAGACTCTTGAGAATCCCTTGGACTGCAAGGAGATCCAACCAGTCCATCCTAAAGGAGATCAGTCCTGGGTGTTCATTGGAAGGACTGATGTTGAAGCTGAAACTCCAATACTTTGGCCACCTGATGCGAAGAGCTGACTCATTTGAAAAGACTGTGATGCTGGGAAAGATTGAGGGCAGGAGGAGAAGGGGACGACAGAGGATGAAATAGTTGGATGGCATCACCGACTCAACGGACATGAGTTTGGGTGGACTCTGGGAGTTGGTGATGGACAGGGAGGCCTGGCATGCTGTTGTTCATGGGGTCAAAAAGAGTCGGACATGACTGAGAGACTGAACTGAACTGAATATTTGATGGCCACCTTGTTAAGCCGTGGGGCTCATGATGGCCTATAAACTGTAAAAGTTCTGTGAAAAATTTCACAAACAGATATAGATAAAAGCACATCTTGGGGCACCTCCGTTACTTTGGGGGAAAAGAAAACATTTTGAATGTTTAGGATAGTCACAGTAGGAAATTGATAATTTAAAGATTCACACGCTTGCCAGTTGTGGGGTTAGATTTGTAGAACTTTATGTATTGAGTTCTGATGGCATTCATCTGAATTTATAGAGAATTATTTTCTTCCTCTTTCACCTCTTCTCAAATAGTATCAAAAAGGCTTGATTGTTTGGTACTAGTTTTCTCTGCACAAATCACTGTTTTTCTAATTATTTATTGGTAAAACTTCTATTTCCCTTTTCATCTTGTTGCCTTCTCTCTGATCCATTTCCTTTCCTTTCCTGCTCAGTCAAACTGAAGTGCTTATTTCTGGCTCATATCAGACTTTTCGTATGTCTCTACTCAGTTCAGTTCAGTTGCTCAATCGTGTCTAACTCTTTATGACCCCATGGACTGCAGCATGCCAGGCCTCCATATCCATCATCAACACCCAGAGCTTCCTCAGACTCATGTCTATCGAGTTGATGATGCCATCCATCCATCTCATCTTCTGTTGTCCCCTTCTCCTCCTGCCTTCAATCTGGCCCGGGATCAAGGTCTTTTCTAGTGAGTCAGTTTTTCGCATCAGGTGGCCAAAGTACTGGAGTTTCAGCTTCAACATCAGTCCTTCCAATGAATGCGCAGGACTGATTTCCTCCAGGATGGACTTGTTGGATCTCCTTGCAGAACAAGGGACTTTCAAGAGTCTTCTCCAACACCACAGTTCAAAACCATTAATTCTTCAGTGCTCAGCTTTCTTTATGGTCCAGCTGTCACATCCATACATGACTACTGGAAAAACTTTGACTAGACAGACCTTTGTTGGCAAAGTAATGTCTCTGCTTTTTAACATGCTCTCTAGGTTGGTCATAGCTTTCCTTCCAGGGAGCAAGTGTCCTTTAATTTCATGGCTGCAGTCACCGTCTTCAGTGATTTTGGAGTCCCCAAAAATAGTCTGTCACTGTTTCCATTGTTTCCCCACCTATTTGCCATGAAGTGATGGGACCAGATGCCATGATCTTAGTTTTCTGAATATTGAGCTTTAAGCCAACTTTTTCATTCTTCTCTTTCATTGTCATCAAGATGCTCTTTAGTTCCTCTTTGCTTTCTGCCCTAAGGGTGGTATCATCTGCATATCTGTGGTTATTGATATTTCTCCTGGCAAACTTAATTCCAGCTTGTGCTTCATCCAGCCCAGCATTTCCCATGATGTGCTCTACATCACATGCTAGTAAAGTAATGCTCAAAATTCTCGAAGCCAGGCTTCAGCAATACGTAAATCGTGAACCTCCATACATTCCAGCTGGTTTTAGAAAAGGCAGAGGAACCAGAGATCAAACTGCCAACATCTGATGGATCATCAAAAAAGCTAGAGGGTTCCAGAAAAACATCTATTTCTGCTTTATTGACTATGCCAAAGCCTTTGACTGTGTGGATCACAGTAAACTGTGGAAAATTCTGAAAGAGATGGGAATACCAGACCACCTGACCTACCTCTTGAGAAAACTGTATGCAGGTCAGAAAGCAACAGTTAGAACTAGACATGGAACAACAGACAGGTTCCAAATAGGAAAAGAAGTACGTCAAGGCTGTATATTGTCACCCTGCTTATTTAACTTATATGCAGAATACATCATGAGACACTCTGGGCTGGATGAAGCACAAGATGGAATTAAGATTGCCGGGAGAAATATCAATAACCTCAGATATGCAGATGACACCACTTATGGCAGAAAGTGAAGTAGAACTAAAGAGCCTCTGGATGAAAGTGAGAGAGGAGAGTGAAAAAGTTGACTTAAAGCTCAATGTTCAGAAAACAAAGATCATGGCATCCGGTCCCATCATTTCATGGCAAATGGATGGGGAAACAGTGGAAACAGTGTCAGACTTTATTTTTGGGGCTCCAAAATCACTGCAGATGGTGATTGCAGCCATGAAATTCAAAGATGCTTGCTCCTTGGAAGGAAAGCTATGACCAGCATAGATAGCATATTAAAAGGCAAAGACATTACTTTGCCAAAAAGGTCCATGTAGTCAAAGCTATGGTTTTTCCAGTAGTCATGTATGGATGTGAGAGTTGGACTATAAAGAAAGCTGAGCACTGAAGAATTGATGCTTTTGACCTGTGGTGTTGGAGAAGACTCTTGAGAGTCCCTTGGACTGCAAGGAGATCCAACCAGTCCATCCTAAAGGAGATCAGTCCTGAATATTCATTGGAAGGACTGATGTTGAAGCTGAAACTCCAATACTTTGGTCACCTGATGCGAAGAGCTGACTCATTTGAAAAGACCGTGATGCTGGGAAAGATTGAAGGCAGGAGGAGAAGGGGATGACAGAAGATGAGATGGTTGGGTGGCATTGCCGGCTCAATGGACATGAGTTTGGGTAATATCCGGGAGTTGGTGATGGACAGGGAGGCCTGGCATGCTGCTGTTCATGGGGTCGCAAAGAGTTTGACACGACTGAGCGACTGTACTGAACTGAACTGAACTCTGCATATAAGTTAAATAAGCAGGGTGACAATATACGGGCTTGATGTACTCCTTTCTTGATTTGGAACCAGTCTCTACTTGGTTTGGAGCATATCTCTACTATGGTACTATAATAACCTACTGTTATTGTTTATTTGTTTTTGTGTATTTCTAATATGCACTAAACATATATGTCTTCACTGCCTGGGACAACGACTGGTTTACAAAAACCACCCAATAAAATCTGAAAGAAGAGAGGGAGAGTAATAGAGGTAAAAGGACTAAGAAACAGAAAAAAAGAGAAAAAGCAAGAATATCATCTTTTGGTCAAATCATGGTAATTTTTCCTAGCTTTTTTTCCTTTGGATTTAAAACAATATAAAAGTAAAAAGAATGATTATTATAAAATAATCAATAGAATTATACAGAATAAAATTTAGAAAAATGGGATTATATTCTGGTCTTTCTACTTTAAAATATATGCGAGGTGTCATGCAATAGATCTATTTATTTTTCCAAAGCAGCAAAGCATTCTGTAGTGTGGGTGGAGCATAAATTAAATTTTCACTTTTCTGTCAATTGATATTAAAATGGTTTCCAATATTTTCCTTTTCAAATACTAGCTCAAAAATATCTTTGCACACATGAGTCAATATTTATGTAGAACTAATTCTTAGAAGAAGAATTGATGGATCCAAGCAAACATGCTTTAACCTTTTGATAGATCCTGCCAGAATGCCTTCCACAATCATAGACATTTCCCTTACCATTGGCAACATAGGACATTTTCAATCTCAACTTTTCTTCTGGGTCTATTTTATGGATTAAAACTTTTTTATTTTTATTTTTAAGATAACCAGTGAGCTATAATATAATTTTATACATATCATTTCTTGGAATTTCTTTGTGCTTATTATTTATTCATAGTTGTTTCACGCTATATTAAAGATTTTTAACCCTGTCTCTATTGTATATGCAGTAAATAATTTCTCCCAATCACTTGGTAGGATTTTGGATAAAATTCTTATAAAGATCCACTGGGTAATGTAATCTAAGTTCTTTATAATTGCCAATCCATGTGTCCCTTGCATGGTACTTCTGTGTCAACAAGAATTAGCCAGGGCCTTCCAATCCCCAACTGTGCTATGTAACAAAGATTTCACACCACCTCAGTATCCCAAAGGGAATCAAATCCTATATGTAAAACGAGGAGTTCCTCATGAAGCTGAATATTTGATGAAATTGTGTTCTGGGTTGGGCTAATACGATATGCATGTGCTGCTTTCCTCCTGGTGAACTCCATGGTGTTCTGAAAAGCAGGATAGTGATTCTGACATGCCCTTCATGGTTTAACAACTTCTTTCAGGAGAGAAGCTGCACACCTGCAAATTGTGCTTGCATCTGATCTGGCATGATCAGAACCCTCATTATTCTACTATAAGTAGATTCTCTTAAGGGTAATGTACAAGGCTGAAATTTTTCACCTAATATTTGTTTCAGACTACTAGATCAGAGAATATCTATTATATTTGCTGGTTTATTTTCCTTTTACTCTTGTTTGAGTGTCAGATGTAAAAATTTAGACAGTTTAATTCACCTTTAAGGGAATCTATTAACTCACGATGAGCCTTGGAAAATTACCTCCACCTGCTTCCATCCCTTGGTGCTACCAACCAGAGTTTTACTATATAAGTAGAATAAGTATCTTTTTATAGCTCCCTTTGCTAAGGAATTACCTAGGACTTCTTACAACTAGAAGAGAAAAAAAGGATTTGTATAGAAAGCTATCCAAATTCTTTGTAAATTTCAGAAAAATCATCTATTTATGACACAGAAATGTATTAATCTTGCATGGTTATTATTCATAAGACTAAGTTCAAGCTCATCTGTCTGCATTTTAAGAATAGCATTGGGCACTACCGTATGAACACCTACCTACTTCCTCTCCATTAAAAAAAATAAGGTACAATTTATATATAATAAAACATCAGCAAATTTGGAAAACTCAGCAGCGGCCACAGGACTGGAAAAGGTTAGTTTTCTTTCCAATCCCAAAGAAAGGTGATGCCAAAGAATGCTCAAACTACCACACAATTACATTCATCTCACACGCTAGCAAAGTAATGCTAAAAATTCTCCAAGCCAGGCTCCAACAGTACATGAACCGTGAATTTCCAGATATTCAAGCTGGTTTTAGAAAAGGCAGAGGAACCAGAGATCAAATTGTCAATATCTGTTGGATCATCGAAAAAGCAAGAGAGTTCCAGAAAAACATCTACTTCTGCTTTATTGACTAGGCCAAAGCCTTTAACTGTGTGGATCACAACAAGCAGTGGAAGATTCTTAAAGAGCTGGGAATACCAGACTACCTGACCTGCCTCTTGAAACCTGTATGCAGGTCAGAAAGCAACAGTTAGAACTGGACATGGAACAACAGACTGGTTCCAAATAGGAAAAGGATTACGTCAAGGCTGTATTTTGTCACCCTGCTTCTTAACTTATATGCAGAATACATCATGAGAAACACTGGGCTGGATGAAGCACAAGCTGGAATCAAGATTGCCGGGAGAAATATCAATAACTCAGATATGCAGATGACACCACCCTTATGGCAGAAAGTGAAGAAGAACTAAAGAGCCTCTTGATGAAAGTGAAAGAGGAGAGTGAAAAAGTTGGCTTAAAGCTCAACATCCAGAAAACTAAGATCATGGTATCTGGTCCCATCAATTTGTGGCAAATAGATGGGGAAACAGTGGAAATAGTGACAGACTTTATTTTTTTTTGTGGACTTCCCTTGTAGCTCAGTTGGTAACGAATCTGCCTGCAGTGCAGGAGACCGGGGTGCAATCCCTGGATTGGGAAGATCCCCTGGAAAAGGAAATGCCAACCCATTCCAGTATCCTTGCCTGGAAAATCTCATGGACAGAGGAGCCTGGTAGGCTGGAATCCATGGGGTCGCCAAGAGTCAGGCACGACTAAGTGACTAACACACTTATTTTTTTGGGCTCCAACATCACTGCAGATGGTGACGGCAGCCATGAAATTCAAAGACACTTGCTCCTTGGAAGAAAAGCTACGACCAACCTAGACAGCATATTAAAGAGCAGAGACATTACTTTGCCAACAAAGGTCCATCTAGTCAAAGCTACGGTTTTTCCAGTAGTCATGTATGGATGTGAGAATTGGCCTATAAATAAAGCTGAGCGCCAAAGAATTGATGCTTTTGAACTGTGGTGTTGGAGAAGACTCTTGAGGGTCCCTTGGACTGCAAGGAGATCCAACCAGTCCCTCCTGGAGGAAATCAGTCCTGAGTATTCATTGGAAGGACTGATGCTGAAGCTGAAACTCCAATACTTTGGCCACCTGATTCGAAGAACTGACTCATTAGACAAGACCCTGATGCTGGGCCAGAATCAAGGCAGGAGAAGGGGACAACAGAGGATGAGATGGTTGGATGGCATCACTGACTCGATGGACATGAGTTTTGGAAGCTCTGGGAGTTGGTGATGGACAGGGAGGCCTGGCGTGCTGCAGTCCATGGGGTCACAAAAGTCGGACACGACTAAGAGACTGAACTGAACTCAACTGAACAATTTTTATATAATAAAACTTACTATATTAAAACATACAATTTGATTAATTTTATAATGATATGTAACCATGTAATAGTCACAATCAGTATATATACATGCATATATGTGCTCAGTTGCTCAGTCATGTCTGTCTCTTTGCGACCCCACAGACTGTAGCCTGTCAAACTTCTCTGTCCATGGGATTTCCCAGTCAAGCATACTGAAGTGGGTTGCCATTTCCTCCTCGAGGGGATCTTCTCGACCCAGGGATGGAACCCATTTCTCCTGTGTCTCCTGCATTTCAGGCAGATTCTTTATCACTGAGCCACTGGGAAGTCACCCTTGTGACCTGGTATCACCCTTGTGACCCTGTCTAGTCAAAACTACCCACAGAACCCCACGCAAGCATGTTTCCTGCTTCTATACTTTTAGCTTTTCTATAATGTCATTAATATTGACAGTAAGTGATTATTAGTATCTGATGCCTTTTACTTAGTATGTTATTTTGTGGTTGATTCATCCCAATTGTCACGTGTATTGATAATTTGTTCCTTTTAATCACATATGCATTCAATTGTAAGCACATGACACAATTTCTTATTTCACCAGTAGATGCACATGTATAGGTTGTTTCCAATTTTTGGTTATTCAGAAACAACCTGCTATAAACATTCTAGTAAAAATCTTTGTGTGGGCATATATACTTGTTTAAGTACCTACTGGTAAATGTGCTGAGTCAAATGGTTAAAGTATGCTTAAATAGTTAAGAATTGCTGAACTACTTTCCAATGTGATTGTTTTCTTTGCATCCCCATCAGCAGTATGTGAGAGTATAGTTTCCCCGGATATTTACTATTGTTAGTCTTTATAATTTTATCTATATTAATATATGAGTAGTAGTTGCTCATTGTGGTTTTGAATTTGTGTCTTCCTGGTGAGTAATGACATTATATATCTATATAACTGCTTATTTATCACTCATATACCTTTGGTAAAGTTTCTGTTCAAATATTTTGCTTACTTAAAAATTGAATTATTTGGATTTTTATTATTGAGTTGAAATAATTTTTGATATATTCTGTATACAATACTAAGTGAGGCCTATGTTTTGAAATATTTTCTTCTAATCTTTGACTTGTCTTTTTATTTTCTTAAAAATATCTTTTGAACAGCGAAAGTTTTTCATCTTGATAACGTCCAATTTATCATTCATGTGTGTGTGTTTTACCTTTTGTTTGCTATCTAAGGAAACTTTGCCTAGCAAGATTACAAAGATTTTCTCTTATGTGTTCTCTAGAATGTTATATTTTTAGTTCTTATAGTTCTATAGTCCACATTCAGCCTAATATTTATATATTAAGTGAAATAAGAGTCAAGGTTCATTTTTTTTTGCATATTTCGTTGTGTCAGAATTATTTCCCACATATAATTAACTTAGTACCTTTGTTAAAAATTTATCAACCGTATATGTATCACTTCATTTCTGGACTCTATTCTCTTCCAGAGATTATATACATATAATCACACCAGTATAACACTCTCTTGATTATATTAGCTATATGTAAAATTTAAATCCAGTTAGGTTGGAGAAGGCAATGGTACCCCACTCCAGTACTCTTGCCTGGAAAATCCCATGGACGGAGGAGCCTGGTAGGCTACAGTCCATGGGGTCGCTAAGAGTCGGACACAACTGAGCAACTTCACTTTCACTTTTCCCTTTCATGCACTGGAGAAGGAAAAAGCAACCCACTCCAGTATTCTTGCCTGGAGAATCCCAGGGCCGGCGGAGCCTGGTGGGCTGCCATCTATGGGGTCGCACAGAGTCGGACCCGACTGAAGCAACTTAGCAGCAGCAGGTCCTCCAAATTTGTCATTTTTCAAAATTGTTTTGGCCATTCTAGGTTCTTTGCATTTCTATGGAAGTGTTAGAATCCACGTTTCAATTTCCACACACACAAAAGTAAAACAGTCAAGCAAAAGCCAAAAAGCTCTAGACCAATTTAGGGAGAATTGACATCTTAAAGATATTGAGTCATCTGATCCATGAACATGGTATATCTCTCCATTTTTGGAAGCCTTTAATTTCTCTCAGTGACATTTTGTAGCTTTCAATGTACAGTTTTGCACTTTTTTTTCTTAAATTAAAAAAATCTTGTTGAATTTTGCAGATATGATTAGATTAAAAAGCTTGAGATAGAAGTGTATCCTTCATGGGCCTGGTGTTCTCAGTAGGGTATTTATAAGTATGAGAGACAAAGAAGATGCAACAAGGAAAGCAGTGGTAAAAGTGATGAAGTGTCACTTCAAGATATATTGTATCTACTATTAAGCCCTGTTTAAATTTCTCTTTAATAATTATATATTTTAGTTCTAACAGTTACATTTAGAAATTTATTTGAAGATTTAAAATTTATGTGTTTGATCTTTTCATCTACTTTTTGACCTTACAATATTGGATTATTGAATAATATTCAAAATCCACACTTGATAACCCAAATACCTTGATCGCTTATGGATCCACTTTATTACCTGTTTCATTTTCTGTTGGCTGACCCTACTTATTGTTATGCATGGAAAGTTTTGATTGAGCACAAGGCATTGTGTGTTAAAAAATTATAGGGTTTCTCATTGATATTATCTTCTTCCAGTGATGATTCCCTTGTTGTCTGTCAGACACCTATCATAGAACAGATCATCTCTAATCAGGAACTGAGCTTATTAAGGGCTGAGTCACCATTGTTGTCAAGTTCAGACTAGAATGTACCATCCAAGCTGCAATGTAGGACCATTTGATAGGATCCCTCTCCCTAAATAAATTCTAATTTTTAATCTCTGTACATTGTGATGTGAACATTTTGCTCTGTTATTCAGATTTTTTTCTGCTTGGTTTCTTAACCTCTTACTCTGTGCAATTTAAGGATTTGGCAAATATTTGAAGAGTCTAAACTTTTAATTATCAATCAGGATGATTTTTCTCCTCAGCAGATATTGGGCCATATTTGAAGAAATTTTAGGTTCACAACTCTAGAGGTGAGGGTAGGGGGTGGGTTCCTACTAACGTCTTGAGGGTATGGGCTAGGAATGATGCTAAACATTCTGTAATGCGCAGGACAGGCTTCCACCATAAAGAATTATCTCACCCAACACATCAATAGTGTGTTGAGAAACCCTGAGCTAAAGCACTGAGTGTACAGTTTACTTCCCTCTCTCTCATCTCTCATAGATCATATTTCCTCCAGACGTGATTGCCTTGGCAGCTGCAGAACTTCCTTTTTTTTTGTTTGTTTGTTTTTAATCCTCAGCCTCAGGAGGTATTAAATAGTTTTGCTAGATTTCTGTCTTGTAGTAGTTAGTCTCTGCCAAGCATCTCAGCTTCACCTCTTATGCTAAGAATAGGCAAATCCCCAGGGGTAAACAAGGCTTCCAGAACATTGTGACCACTTCTATGTGCTTCCTTTCATGTAGGATCAGGTTCCTCAAGTCCAAGCAGCCCCCTTACACCTCCAAAGCCTCAAACAAAGTCTTAAAAATTTTATCTAGCTATTCCTAATTGTTCTTGATCAGAATATGAGCCTTTCATAGCTTGAGGCCTTAGTTCTCCAAGCTGATGAGAAAGCAAGGTGTGATAGATGGAAGTTCAGTTCAGAGGACTAACCATGGAGATAAGTGTTCCGTGTTAGATTAGAGACAGAAGGCAGGCTCAGTATCTCCTTCACAGCCAGTGAAGGGAGGATAAAAATATTCTGCAGAAAATCTGCTTGACCCATGGTTTTAGAGGACACTATGAGCTAGAGGTAAGAGGGGAAAACAGAAAGAACCTCATGACAAGAAAACCAGCTCAGTCTGTAATACTCTCCAGAATCACTGAGGCAAAGCCCAGGCATACCACTCAAAACTAGATCTGGGGCCTGGAAAGAGACAAAGTCTGACTTCCTACATTGAGAAAGCTGAGTACAGGGGAGAGGGTCCCTGTACTTCAAATGAGACTGCAAATCCCACTCTCAAGGTCATGAAGAATCATGTGTTAAGAAATAAGGCTAACGTGACTATTTGTTCCAATGTCAATTCACTCTTGTGAAGTCATTTAATATTATTTTAAATAATTAATACAAATATGTTTAGGATTTCAAATGGTAAATAACTTGGTAATACCCATTACATTGAAGAGATTATGAAAAAGTAAACTGAAAAAAAAATAAAGTCCAATTGAAATCTTGGAATTTATGAAAGTTGAACTTGAAGAGTATCATAGATTAGCTGCTGCTGCTAAGTCACTTCAGTCGTGTCCGACTCTGTGCGACCCCATAGACGGTCTCCCACCAGGCTCTGCCGTCCCTAGGATTCTCCAAGCAAGAATACTGGAGTGGGTTGCCATTTCCTTCTCCAGTGCAATAATAGATTAGAGGACGTGTGGAATGGACCCAAAGAAACAAGAGCCATTAGAAGATTGTATTGCAGAATTAACCCAGAATTAAGCAGTGACAAGGAAAAGTGAGAACTGGAAAATCATTAAATGAATGGTAGATGGATAAGCCCCACCATACATCCAGCACAAAGTCTGGAAGAAAAGATAGGTGGGATGGTAGAGAAGCGATGAGATTTTTCAGATTTCAAAAAATTCTGATTCCTCATTCAGAAAATATGCAACAAATGCCATATTGGAAGAACAAAAACAAATTCACACTGTGACATGCAAGAGTGAAATTGAAAAACATTAAAGAGAAGGTGAAAAATCTTAAAAAGCTAGCAGAGAGAAAATATAGATTACTTACACACACATAAATTGTAATTTGACTGAGAACAGATATCACCCAAAAGCATTTCCAGAAGACAATCGAACCATATATTCAAAATCCTGAGGGAAACTCACTGTTAACCTAGACTTTTACACTCAGCTAAATCTCCATTCCTGAGTGAGGGTAAAGTACAGACATTTTTCAGTTACATAAAAACTATTAAACCATTTACAGAATAATATCAAAAGATTTATTACAGCATGCTTTTCAGGTAGAGGAGATATGAATTCAGAGCATGGAAAGGGGAAACAAATGAACACAGAAAAAATAAAATTATGTCTGTAAGTAAAAATAATTTTTTGTATTTATAAAGGTAAATCTAAAAATACAGACTGCAATAACAGAATGGGAATGCTATAAATTTTTAAGGCATGCTAAGATTTTTGATAAGCTTTGCAAGGCAGGAAGAAGCATTGAATAACTTTAGCTTTAGTAGAAAAATGTGTTGGTAAATTTGGGTAAAGTATTTGAAGATTAATAATACAATTTATGGCTTCATATCAGTAGAGAAAATGGATTATGTAAATCTTTATTAGTCCAATAGAAATCAGGAAAAATAAAACAGAGAAATGATGACTCAATTTAAAAGTTTTCTATGATAAATATGTACTTTATTTAAGAAAATTAAAAAAGAAAAATTCACATAACTATGAGAATTTTGTAACTTTTATATCAAAACAAGGAAAGACTAGTACAAAAAAAAATAGACTAATTTCACTTTTCATTATAGATCCAAAAATCTGAAACAAATGCCAAGAAATAGACCTCAGTTGTATCCTAACAAACTATGACAAAATAGATTTTATGTCAATAACATGAGGCTACCTCACTATTAGAAACTATATTAATGTCAAAAAAATCAGAAATTTGACAATATCAAATGTTGACAAGCAAACAGAATTTCTTTGAAAAAAGGTTTGTTATAGGACTGAAATAATTATCACAAATAATTTTTTTAATGAAAAAACTCAGCACCTATCAGAAGTAACCAAGCATCAGAGAAAGAAAACTTCATGAGGATTTCCCATAGGCAAGCAAAATTATTTTAACATTTGAAAACCAGTTAGTGTAATTCATTATATTTATATAAACTAAAGACGATTAATCCTGAGTCAAAAGTGGCATATTATAAACTTTGCACATGATTTTGACAATAACTTAGGGGATTAGGAATGAAATTTACAGTTAAAATGAAAAATAATAGACTCTATTGTTAGGTCATTAGGTTTCAAACAATCTATAGGAAACATTGCTTGATGGTGCTGTGTTGGAAGTTCCCTGAGACAGAAACATTGTACAGTGTGTCACCGGCATTCTCATTTGGATAACTACGGCGTTTTTATACAGTCTCCCTAAGAAATATTTTAAACGTCTGTCAGACAGTGAGAGTGTCAGCCCAAATCCCTTGTGGGTTTCCATTGCACAGTGGACTCTCCTCATGGTCTGGCTCCTTTACCTCTTCTGTTATGTCCTACCCCCTAGTCATGCTGTTTGAATCCCACTGGACTCCCTGGTTGGAGAAGGAGATAGCACCCCACTCCAATACTCTTGCCTGGAAAATCCCATGGACGGAGGGGCCTGGTAGGCTGCTGTCTATAGGGTCGCACAGAGTCGGACATGACTGAAGCAACTTAGCAGCAGCAGCAGGACTCCCTGGTATTTCTTAAGCCAGACACACTCCTGCCTCAAGCCCTTTGCTCTTGCTGTTTCCTCAGCCTAGAAAGCTCTTCTCCAGATATCTAACTGCCTTCTCTCACCATCTTTAAGTTTTTTCCATTGTCATCTTTTTAAAAGGGTAACCTGCCTCCTGTATTTAATACTGTAGCCCTTACCTCTAGCTCTCCTTTACCTGAATCTGTATTCTCTTTTCCCCTGGAACTTACCACGATATCACATATTATATAGATTTTGTTAAATATCTTATGTATTGTTTGTTTTCCTCTGCTGTAGCAGAAGTTTCACCAGGGCTGGGGTCATGTCTGTTTTGTATCCCAGGTGCCCAGGAATAGTATATCACTTTAGTAAGCATTCAAGAAATATTTGTTAAATGAATTGATGAAATTATGTGCAAAAACTAGATACATTTAGAAGTGTGTTTTAGGAAAAAATTGTTTGGTGACCTTGGATCTTTTGAATGAATTACCTGTATTCTAAAAGGTCTTCCCAGGTGGTGCTGGTGGTCAAGAACTGCCTGCCAATGCAGGAGACATAAGAGGTGTGGGTTCGATCCCAGGGTGGGGAAGATCCCCTGGAGGGGGCATGGCAATCCATTCCAGTTTTCTTGCCTGGAGAATTCCATGGACTGAGAAGCCTGGTCGGCTACAGGCCATACTGTTGCAAAGAGTTGGATGCGATTAAAGCGACTGATCACAGCACATTCTAAAAAGAGTAGTTTTTTTTTTAAATAAATTAGGAGTTTCTATTTTATTCATTTGAAATATCCCCTTTCCCAGAAAGACTTCAAGATATTTGTAAGAAATTCTGTATCTGATATTACTTGTGCATGTTCTAAAGTGGTATGAAAGGCTGCTTTCTCACTGCTGTTTTCAACTGGAAAGTCAATCAGTCAATATTTGATTGATTTTAAACACAAAGCACACAGTTCATGGAACAAAGACCATTAAATTACTCACTCTACTAAACAGATACTCCCAACATACATGCATACATACATACATATAAATCTATGTAACAAACAGAAGTATATATGCATGATATGCATTCACGGACATGGTAGGAATTTTATGTTGCTGAAGGTATATGGATTCTAACATTATAACTTACATTTACTGCATTCAATATTGAAGGAGGAGTCACTTAGCCTCCTGAGTTTCATTTTTCTCATTTGTGCTGAAGACAGTAAACTGGGTAAGCTTTAATGATTTGATTTACCCAGTTGTTTTCCTTATTTGCTTCCTTGCTTCTGTTAGTTTTGGTGGACTTTGGAGATATATACATACTGGAGTGAAGAACCACTTATCCTTGGGTTCAGATCCCAGATCTATGATTTACTAGTTACACAGCATATTGTGCAGAAGAGAAAAGGGCTTCTTAAGTATCAAGTCCTTAGAGCAAGGTCTGGTGCGTCATGAGTGCCAGATATACTTTTCTTCTTTTTGTTTTGTGAGGGAGTAAAGATGGGTACTGGGAAAAATAAATGATAGAGGTTATAAATTAATTTTCCTACATGAATCTTTTTCTCAGACAAGCCCAACTACTGCATCTGGAACACATCCTGCTGTTTTAGGCATCTGTGTCTTCACACACATGTTGTACTCCCAACTTGGAAAGTTTCCTTGTTTGGGGTAAGTCCTCCAACCTTCTAGACTCACCCCAAGGCTTGCTTCCTTTGAGCATCTTGCCTCTCCCACCTCCTGGCCCTGATCCTTGGCCTACTCCACTTCATGTGAAAGATAAGCAACAACAAATACAACAAAACTGAATACCAAAATTTAATAAATACCTATTAGATCTTCTCTCTGTATTCAGTTTTATGCTAATAGCTTTATTGGTATCATCAAGTTTTATTCTTCTCCATTTTGCTGTGGGATGTTAGGTGTTATTTCCAACATTTGCAAGTGAGAACACTGATGTTCAGAGACAAACATTGACTTCTCCAAATTCTCATCAATACTAAGAGATAGAGTTGGAGTTATACCATTTGATTTATTCAAGATATGGCCTTTTTGTGTTGAATGGATAGTTGATTAAGTTGTCTGTTTCTTCAACTATATTAGAGGCCTATTTTGGAAGAAATGTTATTTAGGTTTCATATTCACAGTGTATAGAACACTTTCTGATAAGAGGTAGGCAGCATGTAACTGTGGATTGATTGAAAAAAACAGATTAATGAATAGTGCATGAAGTGGGTGGCAAGAGATTAGAATATATGTAATTTGGAACCAAACCGGGGAAGG
Organism: Okapia johnstoni; assembly: GCA_024291935.2. Classification (NCBI taxonomy): domain Eukaryota; kingdom Metazoa; phylum Chordata; class Mammalia; order Artiodactyla; family Giraffidae; genus Okapia; species Okapia johnstoni. The sequence goes on along the minus strand of CM044306.1, from coordinate 63,862,501 downwards.
CTTTTTACAGTATCCCATGACTTCATTCTGTAGATTTTTAGATGCTAATACTACATTTGATAGTGAAGAATTACATATCAAGTTACACATTTTCAAAAGCTATCCAAAAAGCAGGCAAATTTGGAGAAAACCAGAACTAGAGACACAATGAGCTCTAAGGGGTTTTTTTTGCAGTAAGTGAGAAACAGATCACTGGCCAAGACAACAGGAATGTCAACAAGTTACCTTATTCAGTGACTTAAAACATGAGTCAGGAGCCTGGGCAAGGCTTTAGCTGGGCCCCTTGCTCTGCAACTCATAAGCTGAAATCAAGGTATTGGCCAGGCTGTGTTCTCATCCAAAGCTCAGAGTTCTTGTCCAATGTGGTTACTGGCAGGATTCAGATCAGAATTCAGACCAAGGTCCCCATTGTCTTACTGGCTGTCTCCTGGGGATAGTTTTCAGTTTAAGAGGCTGCCTACAGTCCTTACCTCATGGCCTTCTCACGGGCCCTCTCATAACACAGCAGCTCACTATATAACAGAATCACATATAACATAATATCACCATGGAGGACTAGCCCATCACCTTTGCTATATTCTATCATCTAGAAGCCATCTCAGGTTCTGCCTGCACTCAAGGGGAGGGAACTGCACAGGATGTCCCTCCCTGTGGCTCACCTTCTGTACATTTGCTGGAGGATTTGCTTTAAGGTCAGGCATTGAGGCCAAGGCTTGGTTAGCTAGCTCCCATACCAACAGCAAGGCAGCAAGGTAGACTAGTGAAGTCTGGAGAATCCAGAGCCAGACCTCCTGGACTCTATATCACCTGGGCAGGTAACCTAGGCTCTCTTTGTTTTACTTGCTCATCCGTGAATGAGGAAAATAAAGCATTGCTATTAAATGATGTAGTTCTTGTGAAGAACCTAGAACTTAGTAAGCACTCATTATACATTCACCAATATTACGACTATGCGTTGACCAAAATGAGTAGATCCACAGTGAAACAGACAGCAATACAAATCTAAGTGTATGGCAAAACTGAATAATGACTCGTTAGTTCTCTGTAGCTAAGATACAAATAGATTAAATGGGATGTATCTTCACTTATAATCGTCAAGAAGTTTTAAAATAATCCAGTAAGTCTAATACATAAATGTCACAGAAGCTTTATCTCTAGGGTATAAGTCCTCTTACTAGTTTAATACATGTCCTTCCAGAGAGGGGCTCATTCTCAAGGACTAATTGAAACTTCAGAGTATACTAATTTTCAAATAAATAAATGTCTTCAACTGAGGCAATGTAGGACCATATGTCAGAAAACATCTCTGTGTGTGTGTGTGTGCCTCTGTGTGTGTGTGGGTGTGTGTGGATGTGTGTGTGTTGGGACTAGTCCTTGGAGTGCCTATATAACAGGGTAGATCTATATCAGATCTTTCAAACTCTGAGTACAGAACCTGTGAGAGGATATTCTGTTAACTGAATAGAGTATTAATATTTCATAATGTAGTGTCTGTTTTTCTGGAGAAAAATGTCGATTTTGAGTGACTTCTGATTTTGGAAGCTCAGTTTGACTCCTTGCACTTGTACAATCCTAAATATTGACTCCCTTACCAGAGAATGCTTCTTCTATTATAGTCCCTTGTTTTAGTGAAACTAGAAATTCTATTTCTAAAATGTTGTTGTTTAGTCTCTAAGTCATGTCTGACTCTTTGTGACCCCAAGACTGCAACACACCAGGCTTCCCTGTCCCTCTCTATCTCCTGGAGTTTACTCAAACTCATGTCCATTGAGTCAGTGACGCCATTCAACCATCTCAAACTCTGTCACCCCCTTCGCCTCCTGCCCTCAATCCTTCCCATCACTGAGGTCTTCTCCAATGAGTCCGCTCTTCACATCAAGTGGCCAAAGTACTAAAATGAAGAATCCCATAAAATTAGTTATAGACTCATCAAGATTTATCTTGATTTTAATTTTTTTTCAGTTTTAATAGAGTAAAATAAGGTGTGGGTTTGAAAAATGAAAATAAATCAAAGAAACAAAACTCCAGATGAGATCAAAACAAAACCCAGTTCTCCTCAAACTCAGAAAAGTGATGTTTTCTTGATTTATCTTCTAGGTGGTGTCAGAGGGCTTCTTGGTTATTCAGGCAACATGCTCTCACAAAACCAAGCTCTTTCTGGCTGTTTTTGAGGCATGGGATTTAGAGTGCAAAGACAGGTGGTGACCTTGGCCCTTGGGGTCGTACACATTTTAGTACAATAAGACTTACGAGTTCTGAGTAAAGCTCCCCACTTACTCCGGGTTTTGCTATTCAGTGGGAAGACAGAAATGCTGGGGAGAGGAGTTATGTTTCAGTGACAAAGTGAGTAAAGTAGCATGTTAGGGACCATTCCCGTAAAGAAGACCTTGTGAGCAAATGCCAGATCCTTAAATCTCCTTGCACTTTCATGCATGAGATGATGTCAGTGATAAATGACGTGGAAACTTAACCACAGTGAAGTACTTCAGACAGTCTCTCTAGAATTAAGCTGGTCACGTATAGATCTAGGAGTCAACCTTTTCAATCTGCAGGGAGCAACCAAGGTCATGACCTACAACCATGGCAGAAGGGAAGGCTTAACTTGAATAAAAGGAAAAGTGCTGTGAGATAGGCAGGCTCTTCCTTTGTTAAACAGAGATGCTGGGGCAGGAAATTAAATCCCAGGTTACTGTGGACATAGATGTTTGATACATTTCAAAAGGCCCAAACTGGACTTCCCAGAATTATTCTCTCTCTCACTCACACACACACACACACCATCTTGCATACAGTACTGGCAGGAAGAATCACGTAGCATGCACTGTTGGCCCCACCACATAGGACATCTATTGTACTCTCAGTGAAGCTATGAAGACATCAAGCAGAGAGCCTCCCTCTCAGGGCTGTCTGTCCCAGGGCTGTGCCAAATCAGGTGTCCCACTCACCCTCTTGTGGTCCTTTGCTTCTGAGGACCAGAAGTACACAGACAGTAAGGGTGAGAGCAGTGATGTCTTGGCTGTTGAACAGAAGTGTGTAAATTTATGATTTCCCAAATGTATTTTTCCCAGCCCTACTTTCTGATGCAGAAGTTTAAGCCTTTAATTTTGTAGAGAGATCAGGACTAAAGATCTGAGTCAGCCTGGGAGAGAGCATCAGGACCAACCTCCCTAGCTCAGAGAGAGGAGGCTGACAGAGGAATGGGAGAGACACTGGAAAAAGGGAAAGGGCTTAAAGGAACAGAGGGTGGCTGTAGATGCAGGCGCAGCAGAAAGGAAGGGAAGTGACAACTGGGCATCCTCTTTGGCTTTGCTGGGGCCAGCTGAGAAGTGGTTTTGGTAAAAAAAGTTCTCAGTAAATAAGGAAATAATTTCGGCCCTAAATGCCTCCTCATTTCTGATAGCATCTTTTTTTTTAAATTATTTATTTCACTTCACTGGATCTTAGTTGTTACTCACAGGATCTTCAATATTCTGTGGCATATGGGATCGTCACTTGCAGCATGTGGGATCTAGTTCCCTGACCAGGGATTGAACCTGGGCCCCCTGCATTGGGAACACAGGGTCTTAGCCACTGGACTACCAGAGAAGTCCCCCGATGGCATCTTTTTTTCAGACTGTTGTTATTCAGTCTCTAAGTCATGTCTGACTCTTTGCGATTCCATGAACAGCGGCACTCCAGATTTCCCTGTCCTTCACTACTTCCCGGAGCTTGCTCAAGCTCATGTCCATCAAGTCAACAATGTCATCCAACCATCTTATCCTCTGTCACCCCCTTCTCTTCCTGCCTTCGATCTTTCCCACCATCAGGGGCTTTTCCAATGAGTTGGCTCTTCACATCAAGTGGCCAAAGTATTTGAGCTTCAGCTTCAGCATCAGTCCTTCCAATGAATATTCAGGATTGATTTCCTTAGGATTGACTGGTTTGATCTCCTTGCAGTCCAAGGGACTCTCAAGAGTTTTCTCCAACACCACGGTTCCAATACATCAATTCTTCAGTGCTCAGCTTTCTTTATAGTCCAACTCTCACATTTATACATGAGTACTGGAAAAACCGTAGCTTTGACTATACAGACCTTTGTAGTCAAAGCAATGTCTCTGCTTTTTCATACGTTGTCTAGGTTTGTCATAGCTTCAATTGCACAAGCTGGTATTTGCTATCATCAGGGTATAGAGAGTGCCTGGTACAGTGAGAAGAACTCTGGGCTAGCTGTGAAGAGTCTGGTTCAAGTCAGGGACCCATCATTTTACCTTCCTGTCCCAGTGAAAAAAGAGATTCCTATTCTGTGTGTGGGTGTGCTTAGTCGTGTCCAACTCGTTGTGACCCTATGGACTGTAGCCTGCCAGGCTCCTCTGTCCATGGAATAGATTGCCATTTCCTACTCCAGGGGATCTTCCGAACACAGGAATTGAACCCACATCTCTTGTGTCTTCTGCATTTGTCTTGAAAAGTAGTATTGTGAGGATACATATAGCACGTACCTGCCTTATGAAAGCATCTGATAAACGTAATATATAGATATGTCATGTGGGCAACAGAGCAACCTATTCTGAATACTACATGTGCTGATTTTCTTTGTTAGTCTTCCTTGTGTCTATGGGGCAGGGAAATAATGGTGAGGAAAAATACATGTGCTAGTCATTGCCTTTTCTTCCATGGAACTCCCCCGGGACAGTGTCCAGAATGTATTTGGACATTTAATTATGACATTTGACAGTCAAAATAATAGGACTTTTTAAAAAATCTATGGAATATCACCCAGAATCCTACCATCACACAGAGCACAAATATTTAACTCATTTTACATTAACTTCTGCTTTTCACTTTCATACATATTTATATTTTAAGCAGATGTCATTATAAGGTGCACATGACATTGTATTTTATCAGATAACATTATATGGTAAAATTCAAAGCATTCTCCTGTGCCTTTTCCTAGTCTTTGTAATTACTGTTTTCATGGTTGCGTGATGCTGTATCAAGTTAATAGATCACATTTGGCCACCTGGTGTGAAGAGCCGACTCATTGGAAAAGACTTTGATGATGGGAAAGATCAAGGGCAGGAGGACAAGGGGATGGCAGAGGATGAGATGATTGGATGGCATCACTGACTCTATGGACATGAGTTTGAGCAAACTCCGGGAGACAGTAAAGGACAGGGAAGCCTGTCGTGCTGCAGTCCATGGGGTCATAAAGAGTCAGACATGACACAGCAACTGAACAACAACAATTACAACTTAACTCTCCCTTACTAGCTGTTTGTATCCTTACCATTGTTTTGGCAATGAAGCTGGTGGAAAAAATTTCTTTGAATCCATTTTTTTTTTTTTTTGATGTTACTCTGGATTCTAACACCTTGGGAGCCTGCAATGAATATTGTGGATTTTGGTTCCCAAATTAAGGAGGTGATGAACTAGCCTTTATTTCAAGATCTGTACAATTGAGACCAACTTCTACACACCCCCAAATCTTCCTCACTGTTCTCTCTTTTATGCCCCTCTCCATTAAGAAACTAAAAAGAAAATCAGACCTAGTATTAACAAGACTTGAAACCTATATTCTCTCCCTAAGAACTCTATTGTGGTTGAATGGGGCTACTCTATGCTGCTGCTAAGTCACACCAGTCGTGTCCAACTCTGTGTGACCCCATAGACGGCAGCCCACCAGGCTCCGCCATCCCTGGGATTCTCCAGGCAAGAATACTGGAGTGGGTTGCCATTTCCTTCTCCAATGCATGAAAGGGAAAAGTGAAAGTGAAGTCGCTCAGTCATTTGACTCTTAGCCTACCAGGCTCCTCCGTCCATGGGATTTTCCAGGCGAGAGTACTGGAGTGGGGTGCCATTGCCTTCTCTGGCTACTCTATAGAGAATGGTTATAGACAGTTGATATCTAGGCAGTTGATAATGGTTAAGCTCAGAGGATTTGACTCAGAGATACAGAGTCACATCTCTTCTCTGTTACATAATGATTAAATAGCCACAGAAAGTTACTTCATAAGATACAGTTTCCTATATGGAACACATGAGATAACAGAGGTAAAATTGTCAGTACTCCTCTGGCAAAGAGTCAACCATCAGTTCAGTTCAATTCAGTCCTGTCCGACTCTTTGTGACCCCATGTACTGCAGCACGCCAGGCCTCCCTGTTCATCATTAACTCCCGGAGTTTACCCAAACTCATGTCCATTGAGTTGGTGAAGCTACTCAACCATCTCATCCTCTGTCATACCCTTCTCTTGCCTTCAGTCTTTCCCAGCATCAGGGGTCTTTTCCAGTGAGTCAGTTCTTCACATCAGGTGGCCAAAGTATTGAGTTTCAGCTTCAACATCAGTCCTTTCAATGAACACGCAGGACTGATTTCCTTTAGGATGGACTGGTTGGATCTCCTTCTGTCCAAGGGACTCTCAAGAGTCTTCTCCAACACCACAGTTCAAAAGCATCAATTCTTCTGTGCTCAGCTTTCTTTACAGTCCAACTCTCACATCCATACATGACTACTGGAAAAAACGTAGCCTTGACTAGACGGACCATTGTTGGCAAAGTAATGTCTCTGCTTTTTAATACGCTGTCTAGGTTGGTCATAACTTTCCTTCCAAGGAGCAAGCGTCTTTTAATTTCATGGCTGCAATCACCATCTGCAGTGATTTTGGAGTCCCCCAAAATAAAGCTGCCACTGTTTCCACTGTTTACCCATCTATTTGCCATGAACTGATGGGACCAGATGCCATGATCTTAGTTTTTGGAATTTTTGAGCTTTAAGCCAACTTTTTCACTCTCCTCTTTCACTTTCATCAAGAGACTCTTTAGTCCTTCTTCGCTTTCTCATAGGGGTACTGTTGTCTGCAGATCTGAGGTTATTGATATTTCTCACAGCAATCTTGATTCCATCTTGTGCTTCATCCAGCCCAGTGTTTCTCATGATGTTCTCTGCATCAAGTGAAAAAAGCATGGTGACAATATACACACTTGATATACTCCTTTCCCTATTTGGAACCAGTCTGTTGTTCCATGTCCAGTTCTAACTGTTGCTTCCTGACCTGCATACAGGTTTCTCAAGAGGCAGGTCAGGTGGTCTGGTATTCCCATCTCTTTCAGAATTTTCCACAGTTGTGTGATCCACACAGTCAAAGGCTTTGGCATAGTCAATAAAGCAGAAATAGACGTTTTTCTGGTATTCTCTGGCTTTTTTGACGATCCCACAGATGTTGGCAATTTGATCTCTGGTTCCTCTGCCTTTTCTAAAATCATCTTGAAGATCTGAAAGTTCACAGTTCATGTATTGTTGAAGCCTGACTTGGAGAATTTTGAGCATTACTTTACTAGCGTGTGAGATGAGTGCAATTGTGGTAGTTTGAGCATTTTTTGACATTGCTTTCCTTAGGGACTGGAATGAAAACTGACCTTTTCTAGTCCTGTGGCCACTGCTGAGTTTTCCAAAGTATAGCTATTGTTATTATTATTACTGTCATGTGTCTTCCAGGGTAAGCACCTTAGGCAAGTTATTTAACTTCTTTAAACATCAATTTCTGTATCTATATAATAGAGCTCAGACTGTGATTACAGTGTGTTACAAAGATTAAAGAAAATAATGCATGCTCATGGCTTAGAACAGTGCTCATCCCATAGCAACCTTTCAAAATATGTGAGTTACTTTAATTTTTCTGTTAATGATCAGAGCACCTTGGTTAGGCATGTATTACTCTCTCTCCTTGTGGTGGTGGTGGTGGTTTAGTCACTAAGTCGTGTCTGTCTCTTGTGATCCTGTGGACTGTAGCCTGCCAGGCTCCTCTGTCCTTGGGATTCCCCAGGCAAGAATACTGGAGTGGGTTGCCATCAGAAAATGGAGTCCCTGAGGGGTTAAAAAGCCCAAGTCAGTCCTCACCTATTGGATATAAGTGCCAGAGTTTAAATTAGATGTACTTAACCTCAAATCTATGGTCTTCATGCTCTTCAAATTCCAGAGGATTCTAGAGGAATGAAACAGGGTTCTTTCCCTTCCCTGTGCCTCAGTTTTACTGAGAGATAATTAGCATATAACACTGTATAAGTTTAAGGCATACAGCATAACGATTTGACTCACATGCACAATGAAATGATGACCACAATAAGTTTGATGAACATCTATCATCTCATATAGACAAAAAAAGAAAAACAAAAACATTTCCCTGTGATAAGAACTCTTAGCCTTTACTCTCTTAACAATTTTCATGTATAACATCCAGCAGTGTTAATTATATTAATCATATTGTACATGACATCCCTAGTATTTATTTGTCTCATAACGTGGAAGTTTGTACCTTTTGAAGACCTTTATCTAATTCCCTGTGCCCCCAACCCCTGCCTCTGATAACCATAAAACATGATCTCTTTTTCTGTGAGTTTGTTTGGCTGTTTCTTTTACAGTGTAATTGACCTACAACACTATGTTAGATCTTGGTGCACAATATAGTGATTTGATACCTCTATACACTACAAAATGATCACCACGATAAGTCTAGTTACCATCTGTCCCCATACAAAGGTATCACCGCATTACTGACTATATATATTCTTGTGAGCAGACTTCTGTAATTCAGCCAGAGGCACAGCCGAGCATGGAAAGGTAGGGTGGAATGTAGAGGCACCTTGAGGGCTCAGGAATGTGTGAGAGTCTGTGCTAGGGGCACAGAGCAGGATGCACCCTGCCTGGGGAGGGGCCTGGGAAGACCCTGAAGAGGAGGGGGCTGTGCTGGGTTTGTACTGTTCCCTGAACCGATATCAATTGTGAATTCCAGGAGAGCAGTGTCGAAATGAACTTAATATTTCTCCAGATGAGAAAAGGTGCCCTTGGGGAAGGAAAATCTGGTTGGGCTCTGACATTCAATTTCCAGCACTTTAGCTTCTGAGAGAACTCTAAAGACGCCTTCCTAACCCACTTTTCTGCTACATTTCCCAGCCCCTCTTCCTGCCCCCACCCTTTTCCCTGCAGGCTGCTGCTCAGACCACAGGCCGTGGATTCTTCGAGAAGCAGTTCATTCTGCTCCGGGCCCTGGCAGACGGAATTCCTGACCTGGGTTTTTTCTAGTAGGAAGGCCAAAATGGAGGGTTGAGAAATGTGAGAATGAGATGAATGACTGAAGGAGGAGACTGTCCATTCTGGCCATCCTCTCTTTAATTCACTGGCAGTCAATTTAGTGGAAATGTGTTAAACTGAAAGAAAGAAAAAAGAAATGAAAAATCCCAGTAAGGTTCACGGAGTTTGGAATATAATTTTGCATGGACTGGAGAGTTAAGAAGCACTTTTCCATTTGATGCTGAATTCATATTTGGATTGACGCATTTTTCAGCACTGGCTATACCAGCACATTTGCCTGGAGGAAGTCCTGAGAACATTCCCAAGTGCCCTCTTTTAAGTAAGTTGTAAAGATGAGTTAGGTTGGGAGGTGGACAGAAGTCATGCTTCTTTATCTCTTGCACTTTCAGCAGACACCAAGGACAACTTGTTCCAGACATAAGGGCAGAAATGAACCGCCACATCCACACTTCACCCAGAAGGGCCTTCACCAACATCCTGCCTTTTGAAGAAGCAGCAGACATGACTAGGTCAGAGCTGATCTGTGTGCAGGTAGGTGAGCTTGGCCTTTGGATGACTCCAGAGGGTTCAGTGGAGCTGAGACTAACAGTCCACACACAGTTTTCTTAAAAAAAAAAAAAAAAAAAACTATCTATTTTTTGCTGTGCTGGGTCTTTGTTGCTGCACACAGGTTTTCTCTAGTTGCTGTGAATAGGGGCTACTCTCTAGTTGTGGTGCTTTGCATTGTGGTGGCTTCTTTTGTGGCACACGGCCTCTAGGGCATACGGTCTAAAGTAGCTGCAGGTCCTTGAGCTCAAGAGCATAGGCTCAACAGCTGTGGTGCATAGGCTTCATTGTTCTGCTGCATGTGGGATCTTCCCGGATCAGGGATTGAACTTGCGTCTCCTGAACGGCAGGCGAATTATTTCCTACCAAGCCACCAGGGAAGCCCCCATGCAGTTTTTTTTCTATAGTCCCACAAAATTTTGTCTGTGTGATAACAGCTACTATATCACACTTGTCCCCTGATGGCTTTGCTCCCTGGTTGGGCTGTGAGCTCCTTGAGGCAAGATGTCCTTTATTCACCATGGTTTCTGGACATGGAGGCTGCTCAGGATCAGTATGGCGCTGCTGCTGCTGCTGCTGCTAAGTCACTTCAGTTGTGTCCGACTCTGTGCTACCCCATAGACGGCAGCCCACCAGGCTCCACAGACCCTGGGTAAAAGCCAGGACGCTGGTGGGAGGCAGTCTGGGTTCTAGTGTGGGATTCTACTGTTCACTCTGTTCCCTGACTGCATATTGAACTTCTCTATGAATCGATTTCTTCATCTATAAAATCTATAAAATCAGGCTAATTTTCAGTGTTGATCACAAAGGGCAGGTGTACAGATTAAGTGAGATACTGACTGTATTGAATGACTTGCTGGACACCTTGAACCACTTCACTGTGTTGGAATCATTACTATAGTTACTTTTACTACTGTTATTTTCATGTTAAGAAACCACAGCAAAGGTAAGGAGAAATAGGCATGTATCACAATGAGCATTCTATTCTCGCTTTGTTTTCTTTCCTGCCTAGTCTGAGTGAAAATTATGTAGGTAATCATGCAGTGATTTCTTTAGACAGTGGATTTCTGGCTTATCACTTCTGAAATCATATGTCTACTTGTGTGTGTGCTCAGTCGCTAAGTCGTGTCCGACTCTTTGTGACCCCACAGACATGGGATTTCCCAGGCAGGAATACTGAAGCGGGTTGCCATTTCCTTCTCCAGGGGATCTTCCCGACCCAGGGATTGAACCCATGTCTCCTGCGCTGCAGGCAAATTCTTTACCACTGAGCCACCAGGGAAGCCCATATGACTACTTACTGCATGCTTGTTTATCTTCTGTGTTTCTTTACTAACAGTCAGACTTCTGTTCTGGTTCTTCACTGCAAGGTGTTTAGCACATAGTAGATGCTTAGCAAACATTTCCTAAGTTACTGACTTGATGAAGGAAAACATCCCTGGAGTTTCATATTTACCAGTTTCAGACATCAAACAGAGAGAATGCCTCTTAGTTCCAAGTTAAAAAATCCCAGGGTAGGGGCCCCTTAACCTAGTTTGGGTCAAATGCCCAGTTAGCAGGTATGGTACAGGGTTACAGGGTAACATGGCTCTTCTGAATGTTAAATGGAGGGAGAGAGAGCAATTCCAGAACAAGAAGGCAATGCTCAGCTGATAAAACAGCAGATACTGAACAAAAATTATACAGTCCTTTCCTCTAAGGAGTTTACCTATAGTAATTTCCTCCTTTTCTCTCTAGTTTTGAATTTCGGAAGGGCAAGGCCATCTTGACCCAGAAAACCCTTTATGCATTTACCCGAAAGAAGATTACTTCCATCTTTTCTACAATCAGGCAGCAAGTATTTACTGAGTAATGATTGCCTGCCAACAACATGCAGTAAGTACCCTGTGATGTAGAGAGATAGACATGCAAAGTAGAGAAATAGATTTGGGAGTCATTTACATCCTGGTGAGAGAAGAAGCACTGCAAACAGATGAGCTCTCAGAGAAGACAGGTGGAGAGGGGAAGGAAGAGGATCCACAGTCTTGGGAGACACCTCCACAGACGGAGGGAGGTTGGCAACCACCTGCCAGCTGGGGCTGAGTGAGGACAAACCTCAGGGAGCCCTGTTCTGCACAGACCTGTGTCAGGAGAGGGACCTATACCAGGAGGAAGCCCACCCCAAACACCATGAGCACCTTGAGGACACAGGTTCTGTCATGCCCACATCTGTTTTCTCATTCTCTGGCACAAGGTTCTGTTTCTTAAACAACCACAGGTGGTGGATGGATAAAACATCCCAGTTCTTAAGATAGGCGTTGCAGCCTGTCGTGATCATGGGAAAGCACCATCAATCTCTTTGCCTTCCAAACTGAAAGACAAATGGTCTAGTGCCATTACCCTTCCTCGTCTGATATTGGTTACTGTTAGTTATCTTAACAAGCCTCCGTGAGGTCTCTTCCATGCTTTGAGAGATCCATAAACACAATAATCTCAGGAATATATGGTGTCCTTAGGGATATTCAAGCACACAGAGTTCTAGCAGCATGTGAGCTAAATTGATAGACTTTTAAAAATGATTGACAATTACCAATAGCTGGAGGTTTGAAAACTTATTTTATGCACTCTGTGAATATACTGCTTCAACTGCTATTTCTTAAAGGGCCCATGATTCATCCTCTGCAGAAAGCACATTTAAAAAAAAAATTGTTCAAGGGAAATCTGGTGAACAAAATACACCTGACTAGATTAGACACTTGTTTGATAACTGAATCACATGTCACTTACATGCTTCACCTGCTGTGAGCCCTCCTGCCGTGCCAAAGGCAAACTTGTTCATCCACCTAGCACGTGTTATGCACCATGTGACCGAAAATGCACATCCTTTGCACTCAAGTAAGGTGTAAGAAAATCCCATGGACGGAGGGGCCTGGTAGGCTGCAGTCCATGGGGTCGCTAAGAGTGGGACACGACTGAGAGACTTCACTTTCACTTTTCACTTTCATGCTTTGGAGAAGGCAATGGCAACCCACCTATTCTCTTGACTGGAGAATCTCACAGACGGTGGAGCCTGGTGGGTTGCCATCTATGGGGTCGCACAGAGTCGGACATGACTGAAGCGACTTAGCAGCAGCAGCAAGGTGTAAGAGCTAATAAGGGAAGATAAGACGGGGATACAGAAAACTATAATACAAGGCAACAGTTGGTAATTACCAAACATACACATATTTCCCAAAGAGGTAAAATGTAACATTTTTGAGTAAATGAATAAATGAAGGCATTGCCTAGAAGAGTGTATGTGAGCTCAGAGGAGGGAGATGAGTATCTCATGAAGTGATAATATATGCCTTCCTGTTGGATATGGAACTGGAGAGGAAGAATGAGTTTGGGTGGGTGGAGCTGAAGGGAGAAAAAAACAGTATGTATTTGGGAAAAGAGCCTGGGCAGAAGCATTGAGATAGGAACCAGAGAGACTATGGAGGCCAGGCAGGCAGGTTTGCAGCAGATGGCAGGCAAGCTTGCTCAGAGGATATAAAGGATCTTGGAGAGTTGTGATATTTATCATATCACCCCTAGCTAAACACAGGATTCTAGGGTACTTGATTTTCATTTATTAAATAGCCAATGAATTCTTTTTGGATATAATAATTCTTACAGAGGACATGCTATCATAGTATATCATATACAAGTCACTCCATTATACAGGGTCTTCAACAAGATTTTGTGCATTAAATGGTGATAAACTTGGGTAGAACAGTCTATAAATGATGCTTAAAATAACTTTAAGAAAGAGGACAGTGGTGTTTACAATTATGTATATGGTGTTCTTATTGGAGAAAGTGCAAGTGAAGTCGCTCAGTTGTGTCCGACTCTTTGCCATCCATGGACTGTGCCTGCACCAGGATTCTCCATCCATGGGATTTTCCAGGCAAGAGTACCGGAGTGGGTTGCCATTTTCTCCTCCAGGGGATCTTTCCGACCCAGGGAATCGAACCCGGGTCTCCCAAATTGCAGGTAGATGCTTTTTACCCTCTGAGCCACCAGGGAAGCTTTCTTATTGGAGATCCTCTGACAAATATATAATTCTACTTTAAAATGATACATAATTACTTATGCACAGTCCCATTGATGTCTTTTGTTTCTTAGAAAATAATTGCTATTTAAAAGAGATTTTATTATTTCAAATACCTCAAATATACAGGAGGGCAATTACTCACTCTTGTCCTCTTACTTTTTGTATTGAACAAATTGGATAAATATTGGGAACCTCTTTCAATCTAAGATGAAGGCGAACACGGAAGGGCCTGACTTTGTCCACTATGTTACAATAGTGGAATATTCTATAACCTCTTCCTCACTGTTGATAATATGCTTGAAGCTTGGATCTTAGTAGCCACTGGATAAGGATACAGAAATATGAGTAACTGATGGAGATGTCACATTTGAATAAATCAACAAGTCTAAACAGTTTTATCGGTTCATTTCATCCTAGACCAACCTTGTGCATATTACAGCTTGGGCTGTTAACTGGCTTTTATAATGTTTAAGTACCTTATATTCTATTTGAAATAAACGGAGGTATAAATAAATAAGCAAGAGAATAGATCTTCAAATATAATATACTGGTGAGATAGCAAATTAGATTACATGAAAGCAGCCATCATTCCATATACAGAGACATGAATTTTTTCCTTGCTAATTGAGGGAGGACTTGGTTTTGAGCCCTCCTTGAAAAAGCAGAGAAATGGCCTTGTGTAGGGAATCAGGAATTATGGAGTTCAGGGATTGGTAGAATTCTAAAAACAAGAGTGTTTAGATATTGGTGGATCTTTAGCTGTGTAAGCATGGTTCCTCAAAAATCTTTGTTATTCATTGGCTGACTTTCAGAAATGTTGAGCTGTCACCAACTGGCTGGCCTTCAAAAGCATGATTCCTGATGTGAGGCTGTCATTGATCAATTAGGACGGATATAGACTTGGTTCTAGCGATTACTTGCTGCTATGGCTGAAGAGAAATTAGTCCTTTTCCTATGAAGATAGGGGTCTTTTTTTGTCACTAGACATCATTGTTATTATCCTCCATGCATAAAATTTAAAACGCTAGTCTGACCTCTTTTTTTATCCGTGTTGAGGAATACAGTAAGAAAGGATAAAATTCTTTTTACAAGATAAAATATAGAAAATACCAAATATTAACACAGGCTGTCAGCAGTGTTGACAGGTGAAGATAACAAGTGATATATGAATCGTTAACTTTCAAATTAAAATTTTCTATCTATGGTTATATTATAGTCCTGAGATGCTTTCAGTTTGACTATGTATTTGCATTGCCTTCCATATTATCTGGAGCACATTCATTTACTTCAGATCCCTGTCATCTTTTGGAGAAAAATGGACATGATAAGTTGAATTAGTTTGACATATTAGTTTGGAAAAAATAAAGGTATAAAAAGGTGTCAGGTTTAAATAACTATTATCTTTATTTCCTCTTTGTAAAAGCTCTTTTTTGAAAGAACTTTGCATTCCGGGCTCTGTAACAGTGAGGATGGTGTGAAGGCCATTGGCTGATACATGGCCAAAGCAAGAGTCAGTTTGGAACTAAAAGTTCAAATTTTCTATATATACCAAAATAAGCCATTATCCTCTGAGGCTACTGACCTCATCTCCCGGTGCTTTATTTAGTACTATCAGAGAAGTTTGTCATAGCATACCCCTGAGACCATCCTTGGGACCGCTAAAATATTCTTTCATTTTTAAACATCTGCCATTGCTGTGGGTCTGTGTGGTCCTCTGGGGACTCCCACAGACTGGTTAAGAAAAGAGCAAAGGCCTGTCTGTCACTATTTTGGAATAAGATGGACTCTGAGAAATGCCAGAGAAGGAAACCATTGATTGACAAGGGAAGAGTGATGAGAGAGAGTTACCTGGGAGATGTTTAAACAGTTGAGAGGGCAGTTTGAAATAGGCTGATGGAAGAGGACTGATATGAAGAACCGACTCATTTGAAAAGACCCTGATGCTGGGAAAGATTGAAGGCAGGAGGAGAAGGGGATGAGATGGTTGGGTGGCATCACCGACTCAATTGACATGAGTCTGAGTAAACTCCGGGAGTTGGTGATGGACAATTGACAGGGAGTCCTGGTGTGCTGCAGTCCATGGGGTCGCAAAGAACCGGACACAACTAAGCAACTGAACTGAACTGAACTGATGGAAGAGGGAGTAACAAGAGCATCAGCCTAAACAGAGCCAGAAAGTGAGAGGGAGAACAGGAGAGGAGACTGGCAGCTGTGCAGAGGGCACCATGTTGGAAGCAGCTTCTTCTGTTCATCTTAAATGGTGCAGCCAGGAAGAGGTGGGAAGGGTGACAAAGAAGCTGAAAGAGAAAGGACCCTGTCTTTATGACATTCTCCCCTTGCTGGAGCCACACCTTGGAGCCCTTCAAAGCACTTATAATCACTCTGCTTAACATTTCTCACTTAATTGCATCTCCTCCTGTATTGTCCTCTAGTTGTTTCCGGTGTGTCTAAGTCAGGTTTCCTAGAGGGCAAATCTGCGTTTGCTTTGTCAGTTCTTTACAGCAGAGCTAAGCACAGGGTTGAAAGCATAATTAAGCAAGCTCTCATTTCAGACTTGATTGGCTGACTGATTAAAATGGAAGTAAACAGCGCAAGTGATTATTTTGTCTATTGGTAAGAAGACTGGAAGACATCCATTTCCTAAGTGTTGCTGGATGAGTATGAGAAAAGTCAGGGCTGCCTCCCTCCCTTAGACCTCAGTCTGACAATCTGTAAAATGTGATGACTTGAATTTTGTCAACACTGGTGTTGCTCCAGAAGGCCCAGGACTTACATGGACTGGGGTTCCAGCCCACTTTTTGCAAAATGTTAGTCGCATCCTGTAGAGAAGCTATGCACAGAGCTTTGCGCTTAGAATTTTAATGCCGGGGGAAGAGCCACTGTGAGTTATACTTCTTTTCCTGCATTTAAATTCTTTTAAAAAATGGTGAAATGGTGATGGCATCTTGAGAAATGTTTTACTATTTTACTTTTGGTTCCCAAATTATGCACTGCCTGGATTTGTGTACCCCTCGATAATGAGGGAACATCACAGGCTGGATGATAACAATAACTCCCGAATAGGGTGAGAAAGTCGTTTATCTTTCTGTTTCCACTCTGCCGGCAAGCATCTGAAAATCACTAACATTCCTATTTGAATAAATATTTTGGTAAGATATGTTCATTTGAATTTTTACCCTCAATAACTCAGATTGTGATGGGAAGAAAGAAAAGAGATGAAATAGTTTTTATTAAGAATTTCCACTGCATTTCTGAAAGTGCTGTTCATATTAGAATATCTTTTTCTATTTGATATTTTTTTTCTTTTCCTGAACAGGTTTGACTCCGTTAGAGGTATACTACTCAACAGGAATGTGTGTATGGGGAATGACAACAGGAAAAAAATTGAAGATAATCCCTTATCCTCCTCATACATTTATCACCTGCTCTCTGCAGGTGTTACCAATTAAGTTATAGCTCTTGCTACCCCAAAGCCTTTTTATTTCCTCTCTCAGATTTTGAAAGGTAGATACTGGAGTATCTATGCTCAGTTGAATTCTGTGCCCTCTTGATACCAAATGCCTAACTTCTCCAATTAAGGCATTTAAGAGGCTGCTAATGATAACACATCATGATGGTCCATATGGAAGATCAGAAGAAACAGCTAAGTTGAAGTAGATGTCTCCTTCAGATTGTGAACAGTATTTAACCTAATAGCAAGCAAAAAAGGGTGTGTTGGAGGAAATCAACAAATAGTCACCCGAGGGCCTCCTGTAGTCAGTCCTGTTTGCTTTGCTGTGGGAAACAGAGAGCTAAACAACACAGAATCCCTGGCCTGGGGAAGTTCACAGGAGACTTGAGGAGACTGATTATAAAAAATACAAGGTGAAAAAATATACAGCCCCGAAAGGAGTCAAGCTCAGCTAGATTGCACAATTTCAGAGGCAGAAGATGTATCAGACAGTGAGGCAGGGCATGCTTGAAAAGGCAATAATATAATAAAAAGTATCCATACGTATGATCTTTGTTATCAAATTGATATAATGTCTTTTCCTTTGCTCTCAGGCATCTCTTGCACAGTTCATGTTCTCTGAGTTTCAGCATCTTGCTCACACATCTTCTTTTAGAGGCATGCCCCTTCCCATCATCTTAATATTTTCTACCATCGCTGTATAAGCTGTCTAAACTCTGGATCATCTCTCTCCAACACAGAACATATTGTTCTAACTATCACCTCCCATCACCTGGATAGTCTACCTCTTGTAATGCAACCCAAAATTACAAACAATTTTGTCATGTAGCAGTGCACTATTATGGGCATCTAAGTCTCTGTTTCCTTTTCTGTATCAGTTCTTATTAAGTCACACCTCCCAAGGGAATTTGGGGAATTGAAATTTGAAATCCCTGTGTGGGATCAGCTTCATTTTTGAAAAATCAGCCAGTTTGTTTTTATCTATTATTTTAACCAAGCATGTTTTTCTTAGATCTTAATAATATCATCACATGTATTAGTGACTCTTCTCAGGCTTTAGGTAACCACTATCTAAATTCTTCAGAATATTCATGTGTTGTTGTTGTTTTCTAATATCATGCTATACTGCATGGGAAGATTGAGAATTTAGGTTTACCCACTCTTTTTGGTATAGGAAATATGTTACATATTTCAGAAAGGCCATTTATCCTTCTTCACTATAACCATCTTTTGGAAAGACAAGCATTCAAATGGTCCTTCCTCCACTATGCAAAGTATCATAGCCTTGGAAACCACAGAAATATATATTCATTAATGAATGAAAGAAAAGTAAAGGATATGCAAAGACTTTGCCTTATCATAGGTCAGGTGTTATTTGGTACAGACATAGTCAGCTTAAGCATCCAGAATTATAGTTTGACACATTTCTGAAAAGGAGGAATAAAAAAATACTGTCTCCCCCACTGTGCCTTCCAAAATGACTTATGTTACTTTATGCTAATATTAACAGGCTGCTTCAGGCTGGAACATCATGCTGGAAAATCGTGGTCTGCAGTGCATTTCCTTTGATGTTACTCCATGGCGAATTGGCAGGGAGTATGCACAACCTTGGATGGGTGTAGTTACCCAAGTTCAGAACTCTTTGCATCTATGTCTGGGGACAGCTCCCTGTACATAGGTATTATCTTCCATTTCATTTAAGGCTCTTCCACGAAGAACATATTATGGTTTCCAAGGAAATGTATTGTCCTTGCCCTTGTTTTAGGTAGCACTTGCTTAGTGGTTTGCTTGAGTCCAATTCCTTCTTCCTCTTTCTCTTCTTCCCCTCTTTCCTCTTTCCTTCTCCACCTCCTCCCCCCCCTCCTGTCTTCCTGCTGCTTCTTCTGTTTCTTCCTCCTCCTCCTCTTCCTATTGTTATATTTGTTATTATCAAAGCAGAATGAAATTTAAGAGAACGAATGGTATATCACCATAAAAGATGCATTATTAGATGGCTCAAAACTTGTGTAAATTGAACGTTGGATAGTGCTTCCATTCTGATAACCCGATAACAACCTTCTCATGACAAAACACTAAAGTTACTGTCGCACTGCAAAGCATTACTTAATGAGCTTTAGCATAAAAATAATTTTTGAAAAATATGCACTAAATTCTTTATATTCCTTACCTCTTAAAGTCCCCATCATCAGCCTACAAGATTGATGCCATTGTCAAGGCTGGTTGCTCAGGCTCTGAGGGTAGGGTGCCTGATTCAAATCCTGGCTCCACCTCTTGTCTCATGAGTGAAATTGGTAAAATCCCTTAACCTCTCAGTTTTCCATCTGTTAAATATTGCTAATGGTTATAATATATATATATATATATATTATATATACACACACACATAATGTATATATTAGGGTTATCATAAGAATCAGCATAAGATAATATATGTATAGTATTTATTAAAATGTCTAGAAAATGGTAATTAAAATGGCTAACGTTTAATAAGTACTTACCCTGTGTTAGGGCTTCCCTGGTGGCTCAGAGGGTAAAAAATCTGCCTGCAATGCAAAAGACTCGATTTTGATCCCTGGATCAGGAAGATCCCCTGGAAAAGGGAATGGCTACCCATTCCAGTATTCTTGCCTGGAGAATTCCATGACAGAGGAGCCTGGCAGGCTACAGTCCATGGGGTTGCAAAGAGTAGGACATGACTGAGTGACTAACGCTTTCACACTTACCCTGTGTTAGCCACTGACCTAAGAGCTTTATATACAGCATTGATTTAGTTCTCACAAAGACCACTATCTTCTTCAGTTTACTTATTAGGAAAATTAAGGCTAATGAGGAAAGGTATCCAAGGGTACACAGCTCACTGGGAAGTAGATAGTAATAACAGAATCTGAATCTGGACATGTATGTTCCTGGCTCAGATTAAAAAAATCAGTCAGCGTTCATTTTTGTGATCGTGATTGCTGTTTGAAACCTCAAATATAAAAGTAGATACACTTCCCTAACATAATGAGAGAAAAGATGATTTGACAATTGCTTTGCAGAATAAAATTTATAGACACAATCTACTGAGCATGATGATTAGTATAATTAAACCACTTACCGAGCACTTGAAGGCTGGATAACACCTTAGGCTTGTTTCTTCCAGAAACAGCTCCATACTGTCTCTGTCCCTGTGGTCTCTGATTTACTAGACAAAAAACTGTGAGCAAGCCTTGGGAGTGGGGGTTGGGGGAGTCAGATCTAGAGTTTGTACACCAAAGCTCTCTTACCTGTTTTATGCTTCTCTTGAAAATCATCCACTCAGTAAAGGGAGTCTTCAGACGGTTGGAAGGATCACATAGAAATGTTTAACTCATTGTAATAAGGCTGTCCCGTAGACCTTTCTGTGATGAAGGAAATCTACAACTGTGCTCACCTACACAGTAACCACTAGACTAGTATAGCTCTTGAGTACTTGAAACGTGGCTTATATGACTGAAGAATTGAACCTTTAATTTTATTTAATTTTAATTAATTCTAGTTACTACCATCTCATTTATTTTATCATACAGTCTGGCTTCTTCTTACATTGTCTTCCCAACATTGTTTCCCTTAAATCTTTTCCTCTGGGTCTGGAACTCCACTTAAAATTGTATGAGGCTGGATGCAGGTAATTGGTGACTAGCTTTCATTGAACAATACCATAAAACATATTCTCTTTCTCACTCTCCATCAGATACAACATCCAAAGCTGTATTCCTTTCATTCAGTCCCCTGTCTGGATGGTTATCTTGCAAATGATACGTCCAAACCATGCTACAGACCTGCGAGTGAGCCACCTCAAAATAGCACTGGGCAATACCGTAGATTTGGTAGCTTTTTCAGAATCTTTACTTTGGTGCTTGCTCTGTGTTATGGCACTGTGGTCGGATGAACCTGATGTCATATAGCCATCAGCATACACTAGTGACAAGCTGTCGATGACATTGAGGGATTATCTGCCAGTTGTATATACTTTCTCGAGGACAGTGTTTCCAGTAACAAGGAGCGAAGCATATGCCTTGAAACTTTGCAGACATGAAATATTTTCCAGCTTCTTAATTTGCAAAATCCCTATCCCAAATATGAATTGTGGGGGTATTAAAGGACAAAGCTGGAAGAGTTGAAGAAAAAAAATAAAATAACATATGTGCCTGGAGATCAGTTATATTTTTGAATAAGCTTTCTTTAGAAGTGATAGAAATGAATTCAATCAGATGAGGCTGTGAGGACTCTTTCAATTTGGCAGAGACTCAATGTTCTATTGCAGAACAGAATTTAGTGTTGACAGACAGCCCGGGGAGAAGAGAAAAATGCATGTCTTCTGTTCATGACTTCTGGTCCATGGGAGGACCAGATTTTTGTGGTCTCCTCGCTTACCTGGTGTTGGTGAAATTTTTTTAGTCATACTTCCAACAGGACAACGTGTTATAAAATGATTGCATGTTTCAGAACAACTAAAGTACCATAATAAAAAGCAGCTTATCAAACTCAACCATTTTTTTCTGATCCCACATCCTATTTCAGAGTTCACCAAATGGAAGTCGATGATTCTGGCATCAGCAGCTTAGAGATTTGCATCTGAAACACAGTCCGACCTTTACAGACATGTGCTTGTCTTTGGCTCTGTGGTAACTGACTTCTAGAAATCTTTAACTTCCCTGTTGTATCTTAAAATAGATGCCTGATATTGGAGGAAATAAATAGATGACACATTATCAGTAACAAGGCCAATCTAATCAGCCACATGGCCAGAGACTACCACTGAAGGAATAATGGGAGAAGGGCAATACTGATGAAGATGACCTGACCTTCTGCCTTGACTAACATGGTCCTGTAGAAAAAGCCCTCACCCGGGAGTCAGACGACCGGTGTTCAACCCTGATATTGATATCTAGGTCACTGACTTAACCCCCTCTTTCCATTTCTTTGTTTGCAAAGAAGAAATGATAACTTTTCCTACTCCTATCTCAAGTGCTATTTGAAAACCAAATAAAATAATGTTTGGGAAAATGCTTTGGGAATTACATGGATTTGAAAATACAGTGATTTGTTTACAGATAGCACCACAGACACAAATTTCCAGTAGTCTGATTTGTAGAAAGATGACACAGAGGCTTGTAAGAAAGGTTTCTTGTGGGCAAAAGGGGACAGAGCCAGAGAAAGGGTGTAGGAGGGAGAAAGCTATGAATAGGCTTCACGTAACATTTAATTATGGAATGTGATAAAATGTTGCTGCGTCCGAGAGAGGGTAAATTATCAAATATATTACAGGATAAATTCCAGTAATGACTTCATTCCATAAATAATAAAATCATCCAAATTCAAGTTGGAAATTGTTAAACTTCACATAAACCAGGATGTTTTATATGCATTATATCTATACGCAGGAAATCAAACTAGAAGTAAATTCCATATGTTAGGTTCAAAGAACAGTTTTTTTCCAAAGGAAAGAAGGCGTATCATGAAGTGCTCTGATTTTTCATGGTATATGTTGTACTTGGGCTTATTGCTCCCAATTTTGAAAAACATGATGTTGAGTTCCTATGTACCGAGGTACAAGCCATTGTGAATTCCTGGAAAAAGCCTGTGTGTGCAGCACTAATAATAATGTAAGGGGGGAAAAAAGATTGTGAAATGAAAGGACAGAGTTTCCTGTTTGTTATTTTTCAAAATAATGACTGTGGGTTCTTTCCCCACAGAAAAGATGCTATTTATTTTTTAATGATGAGCTGTTTCTCAGAGAAACAAAGTGGCATTCTGTCGACACCATATGGCGGCGGAAAAACAGATTCCACCGTGTTCCATTTGTTAGACTGTCTTCTGCATTTCTGTATCCATAATTTATGTGGGGGCCTCTGTGATTGCCAAAATATTCAAATAGATTTCTCTTAGCGGGGCAGCCTGCATGGGGGGAGAAAGGTTTTCAAAGCAGCAGGACCTGAACAGTCTCCTGCTGCTCAGAGAAGAGAGCGCTTCCAACTCCTGTCCTTCTGGCGGCTTTCATTGTAATACTAATTTACATCCTCGGTTTAGGGACCGTGTTTGCATTCAGAAAAAGCAGCTTATGTTCTTTTATGCTAATACAATCATACTTGAATTATCACCCACACCCTTAAAGTCATATTACTCCTGCCCCAGTGGAAGCGTAGAACCTGGCCTTTAAGAAATTAATGGGAGCTGGTTCATAGCAACGGCTGAACGAGAACCATTTTCAACACATTGATTCTGCAGCTGGTTTCCAAAAAGACATCTGAAGTGGTTATAGATACATTAAAAATAGTCATGAAGGCTTCCTTTGCTGTCTAAGCATATGATTACCATCTATGCATTCAAAGGCTGTTTTCAGTGGAAGTTTGAGTGGTGTTCTCTGGTGCAGAAATAGAAACATGTTCAATACATGATATGGAATAGAAAGAGGGGATTTGATGAGTCAGACTAATTGATGTTTTGGCAAAATGAGATGTCTAAAACAGTTACATGTTCATATGCACACCCAGATAACAAGAATCTAAACCATAAGGAATGTTGCAAATATTTTTTTCTTTTTTTGCTTCAGAGAATCTCAGACGTTCTTTCAGTAAGTTTAGCCATTGCATGTTCTATTGTAGCGCATTCAGGGAAACATAAAATAATTTCATAAGGAAAAAGAAAACAGATGTAGGAAATGCTGTTCAATTACAGATGGAAGGAATAGCAATAATGCAATAATATTGCTAGAAGGTTCTTTGCCTCAATCTGTAGTAGAATGGCTAAAATTTTAGGCTGCCAAAAATAGGACATTATCTGTTGTTTATAAGTATAAATAAAAGGTTAAAGCTTTGGCATATAAAGGATAGAACTAAAGTCTCGGAGACCTTAATTGACTCCATCTTTTGTTCATTATGTAAAACATGAAAATTTTTGCCTGGAGTTGGGTCAAAATGTCAGAGGTAGAGTTGAGGGTAGTCCCAACTGTCTTGCCACATTATTCACTCTGATCTGACTCTAACCTCTCTGTGCTGTGCTCAGTCGCTTCAGTCACGTCTGACTCTATGCGACCCCATGGACTGTAGCCCACCAGGCTCCTGTGTCCATGGGATTCTCCATGCAAGGCTACTGGAGTGTGTTGCCATTTCCTTCTGCCTAACTTTTCTAACCCTGGTTTAATAGATAACACTGTTCTAACTCATTTCTCCAAATTCCAAAATGCTTTATTTGTGCAATGTTGATACCTGACAATTAGGACATTTTTAAGAATCTTAATTCTCCCAGGAAAGCTTTTTAGAAAGGAAGGATTTAACTTGAGTCTCACCCTATTGTTAGAACTCAAATCTCATACTTTTCCCCTTTTCAATTAAAAAGTCATACATTCAATTAGACTACATCTGTGAACCTGCTTTAGCAGTAATTAAGATGAACATTATGATATGGGTAGTAAAAAGTAATAGTTTCCTTCAATCTCTTGGGTTTTTTGAAATACATTTTCTCGATGGAAATCAAATTATTTTATTTCATAGAAGTGATTCCTCTCTATTCAATAGGGTGAAACCATGCGTGAGGTGTTGCTTGTGTAACTACTAAGTCAGAATCATTAAGAATGAAGTTTAGTAAATAAAGTTATTGGGTGGCTGCTTTTTCACAAAAGGTTTGGAACTGTATTAAATTAACAGGAAATAGGTTTAGAGTTTTCTCTAACTAACTGATCCTCAGTGGAGAACAGAAATGAAATGGCCTTATTCAAGGACATCCATTTGAAATCCATAAATATTTTATAAGCATGGAATAAATTGCTTATTTTCAAACAGGTGCTATTGTGAAAATTATTTTGATTTTTCTTTTGCCTCAGGGCTCTTGAACAAAATAACAATATATCGTGTATACAGTGCTTAGACATTAGGTTATATCTGTATTTTCCATAATTGGCTCAGCTAAGTGGAGGGAAGCTCGTATGTAGTGTTCCTCTACTTTGTCCCCACTGTCTTTCCATAAGGAAAATCATGCCTTAAATAGGACCTGCATCTCATTGCTCATTCTGCAAATTGTTAACTAAAATGGTGCCATTTCCTTCAAGATAATGACAATAGATTGAAATGTATTCTGCCAACATATGTGATAGATAATTTCTACCTTTCATCAAAACAGTCAAATGTTCCCTATGTGTTGAGGGTGGTTTTTCATTTGAACAACAGAAGAAGTACTCTATTAGGGAAAAATATTATTTTTCTTCTTTATTTTTTATTTTGACCTCATTTTTCTTTTGAATTGCAGTCTTTCTCTAAGTAATGTGTATAGAAGTTTGATATGGAAAAATTTTGTCCTTTAAAGAAATGATATATAAAACAAGAAAATAGTTCCACTATCCCACCATCTGTTTACTTCTGGTTATAACTCCAGGAGGGGAAAGAATCTGAGCTAAGTCATCCAAATTCTGCTTCTGTAATCTTTATAAGAACAATGGCATAAGGACTTCCCTGGTGGGCTAGTGGCTAAGACTCCACAATCCCAATGCATGGGGCTGGATTTGATCCCTGGTCAGAGAACTAGATTCCACATGCTGCAAATAAGACCCATTGCAGCCAAATAAATAATTTATTTTTAAAGACCAGTGGCATCCATTGTTGAGATTAGCAGCAAGCTGAAGTCAGGGCCTGCTCTGTGGTCAGGGCAAGGATCAGCGAGTGGCCAGAGACATCATTTATTTCATAGAGAGTGCTTAGGTGTTATTGAGATAAAGACTAGATCATTTTCTGGCCATAGTCAGGTGGTCAGTAAGAAATTGTGAAACATTGTAAAATGAATCAATTTCTATGAATATAGAAGTCTTGGAATAACAGAAGTGCAATCTCAAGGGGAAGTTACCCCCAAGAGAAGCCAAACAGTGAGAGACTAAGAGAATCAGCAGCAGAAAACAATGTCACTAAAGGAAAACTACCCTGGGTATGTCTGTGGCCACTGTCTCCCTGTTTGCATCTTCTTTAAAGAGAATATGCCTCTGATTGACCCAGGGAACTCACTGACCCTTGAGGAACCAATGATAAGCAAGGCTGGTACAGTCTGCTTTTTCCTTTTGGAACTTTGAACTAAGACACATACAAAATTGCAAGTTTGTGGCTGAGTCGACATAAGCATGGGGCTAGAATAAAGGTTCAAAAAATACTGCTGCTGAGGCCACTGGGGTTTCTGTGGCTGTGCAGTTGGCCACATGTGGTGAAAGTGAAAGTGAAAATCACTTGGTCGTGTCCGATTCTTTGCAACCTTATGGACTATACAGTCCATGGAATTCTCCAGGCCAGAATACTGGAGTGGGTAGCCATTCTCTTCTGCAGGGGATCTTCCCAACCTAGGGATCGAACCCAGGTCTCCCACATTGCAGGTGGATTCTTTACCAGCTAAGCCACCAGGGAGGCCACATGTGGTAAATGGCATTGTTTGGCCCTGACTCTCTCTCTCCAAGTCCTTGGCCATGTAACTTCACAATTGCTCCTACTAAATGAGCAGAGTTTATTTCCCTTTCCTTTGGTATTGTGTTTGTTTATTTGACCTGCTTTAGCCAACAGAATGGAGGGACAGTGACTGTCATTGTGCCACTTCTGAGAGGAGGTTTTAAGTGGCCTTGAATATTTCCACTTGTCCTGTTATGCCTTTGCTATAGATAGGATCAAGGAAAGTTAAAAGCTAAATTAGTAATCCAAAGATTCTTGTGAACATGAAATTAGAGTAACAGAAAGTTTACTGCAGGATGTAGATGTTCAAAGATGTCAAGCATATTACAGCATCTCTATAATAACCTGCAGTGGGTCCTGGTGTGCCTGAAATCACTCGGTGAGGACACTGCATGTTGACTGGCATTGCCAGTACCTGCATGTATCTCTGTGATGTGACCTTCCTGGCTTAATGTTCTTCAGCTGTGTTCATAACTTGAATTTACTATTCTGCTCTGAAACCATCTTCCTCTTTAGCATGACCTGTGTATCCCTCTTCTGATTGAATGTATGTATTGATAGAATTTCATAATCAAAGAGAATATTATAATTTCTCTTTTAATAACATCTTTGGGGAACACACTTCTGTTGGTCCAGGGAGAAGAATAGACTGAACCACTGATCAATTTTTGTACAAATGACATTTGTTGTTTAACTTCTCTGAAGATAACAATTTTATCTAATATTTCTGGCAAAATGTGGGAACATTATTTTATCTTGTAAGCAATGTAGTATCTTGCTTTTTTCCCCCTTTCCCCTTCATGGTGTTCTGAGTGGTAATAGAGTTGAAAGTGTTATTATGTAGAGGAATTCTGACCTTCTCCTTCGGGGCTGAGAGATCACACAGAGAGCAGGATACACAGGACCAGTGATCTGTTCCCGACGGAGCTAATTGATAAGGAACATATTTTATGAATGAAGTTACAAGATAAAAAACGAGACTAATGAAATACCCCAATGACTCCAAAGTAATTAAGGAAGGCATTCCATACACTACCTCTAATTAGACGCTGAGACTAAGAATTCACAATTGGCTCGATATTCTCCAGTGGTGCTGACCCCTTGTTTAATACGACAGCAGCTGTGAGTATTCATAACTAAGGAAAGTAAAACTTCACTTCTAGAATGGCAATAGCCCATTTAAGTGAGGCTGGTGGATACTAGGTAATTACAATCACAGTGAATCAAGCATAGCCTCCATTTTTCAAGTGATTCCTTGAGCCAAAGAAGTTCAAGAAATGTTTTTAAAAATAATTTTTGTAAGACAACTCTTTTCAGCATTAAAAAAAAAAATGGTTAAAAATAAGGTCACAAACCTTTTTCAAATGTGTTTATTTTCCTTTATTGGTTTTTCCTTAGCTCTTTAATCCAGTCTTATAGTTTCCCTTAATCATTATTCCTTTCAAATATAAAACTCTCAACTTGCATTGATTCTTGCACATTGAACAATGCTTGCTCCCCACTTCTTAGCTCTCTTTCAAAAGATTGTCCTTTGAATTACCCTTGGTGGAGATCTTATTTTTCCTCCAAGTAGACAGAAGCCAAAAAAATTTTTAGTCAATAAGTATTTCTCAAGTATATAATGTGTGTTTTAACCATAATGAGAAAGCAGAAGAAAATTTGACTAGGTACTTATGATCCAGAATATTACAGTCTTTTCTCCAAAGTGAGGCAACATACAAGACAGAGAACGTAAGAGCACGTGACAGAATGTGACTATGTGTGGAACAGCGACCAGACCATTTTGTAGGAGTTTGGATGAGGAGAGGTGAGCAAAGCCTAAAATACCAGGTAGGGTTTCTGAGTGAGAGAAGAAATAGAGGGCATGTGAAAGGCACTGAATTGGGGCAAGTGGAATAGGAAGTAGTGGGTAACAAGTTGAGTGAATGTGCCAGAAAGAGCTTTAGCATGGATCTTCATGACGTAGGGAGAAAGAGATGGCTTGTCTCCACCAAGCCTAAATCATATGCAGCTGACCCTTGAATGGGGGTGGGCAGAGATGGAGTGCTAATCCTCCCCAGCCATCAAAAATCCACATGTAATTTATAGTCAGCCCTCCCTATACGTGATTTCTCTGTATCTGTGGTTTCACATCTGCAGATTCAACCAACCACAGATAGTGTAGTACTACAGTATTTACTATTAAAAAACAAAACAAAACAACAGCAACAAAAACACGTGCAAGTGAATCTGCCCAGTTCAAACCCGTGCTATTCAAGGGTGAACTGTATAATTATTTCACTTGCAATAAATCAGGGCCATCTTGCCAGTTTATAAGTAATTAGAGAGAGCAGGGTGAAATGATTTAAAATCACTTTGAATCCTTTTTAATTTTAAAGATCTTCCCTAAAGAATAACAGGATCTAAGAGCAGACAGAGACCCTGGGGACAAGATACTTAAGTTTCCTCCACATGTAGAAACTTATTCTAAGTCATTGATGGGGGCCATGGAGTATGAACCCCTAATGCAATGTAATATGTAATATAATATTGTATTCAATGTACATATTTTTACACAGGGGAGTCTTACAGCTCTATTGCATTTCTATTGGCTTCAAAACCCTTGCAAGGGTTAAGTACCACTGGTCTAGAGCATCTTTGTTAGGTGGTCATTAACAAATAATGTCAGGTAGTTCAGTATCTATCAAGGAGCAGGTTTTAATTTCAATAGCTCTAAATTTGCCTGAGTTACACTGAGAAGAATTCTCTCAATCAGAAGTCCTAGTTTGGTCCCACTTTGGGGGTCCCAAACTGAACTAACTAGGAGCCAGTCAAGATGAGACCTTGGTACAGTGCACTCAGGTATTGATTGTTGTTGTTCAGTTGCTGAATCATGTCCGACTCTTTGCAACCCCAGGGACTGCAGCACGTTAGGCTTCCCTGTCCCTCACTATCTCCATGAGTTTGATCAAACTCATGTCCATTGAGTAAGTGATGCCATCCAACCATCTCATCCTCTGTTGACCCCTTCTCCTCTTGCCCTCCATCTTTCCCAGCATCAGGGTCTTTTCCAGGGAGTCGGCTCTTCACATCAGGTGGCCAAAGTGTTGGAGATTCAGCACCAGTCCTTCCAGTGAATATTCAGCGTTGATTTCCTTTAGGATGCACTGGTTTGATCTCCTTGGTGTCCAAGGGACACTCAAGAATCTTGTTCAGCACCACAGTTCTAAAGCATCAGTTATTCAGTGCTCAGCCTTCTTTATGGTCTAACTCTCACATCTATATATGACTACTGGAAAAAACATAGCTTTGACTATATAGTATTGATAACTAATGCATATCCCCTGTAAGGAGGATGTGAAGATTGAGTTTTTTGTTTTCACTCCCCTATAAAATGAAATTAAAGAATAAGACCAAAGAGACCTTCTAACTTAGCCCACAGAGTGTTAGACGCAGAGCAGCATCAGAACAGTGACCAACAGACAAACCCATTTCCATTGCTCTCTGTGTTTTGCCGAGTGGCTTTGGGAGTATTTTTACTGTAGGTTCATAAGTTTCCTTCCTAAATGAGTAGAAGCTGCTTAAAATAACGTACTGATTTAGAGTTTTCTCTGACTTATTTTTTAATGTGATACATCAGAATCCCCTTTCCACTCACATCTTTCAGAAGTGGTGCCAATAACGTGGGGAACAATAAATTATTCAAAGTGGGCAAGACATATAACAACCAGGAAGCCGGCAGTTTATTAGAGATAGCTGCACACAAATGCACATTTGCCAACAGTGTCGACAACAAATCAGAAGTGATATATGTCCTTTCTCACATGCCTGCAACGTTTAATATCTTTGAAAGATATTAAAGATGTCAAATGTTTAGACCACAATCTGAGAAGCAGTGAAAATATAGGATCACTGTTTACAAACGGGCTCAGAGCTGGGTCGCAATTACCTATGCCTGTCTTCTCCTAAAGGGTAAACATCTTTCACATATTTGTTTGCTAGTGTACTTTGCTTTGCAAAATAGTTCTGATCCTGAGGTGGTGTTGGTTAATCTAATCCCACTTTATCGTAAACTAGAATTATCATTTCAGAGGCAGTTATACTTCATTTATGTTCAATTTCCAATTCATATGGGCACCCGTAATTCACAAGTGTTTATCCCCTCCCCTTCTTTGTTTAATATTGAATGATTTCTAAGGCAACCACTTTAAAGCGCTGAAGGAACTGTTCCTTTTTAAGCAGACGACAGTGAGTATTTGGGACAAGATCTCATTTCACCAGTTCTTTTGTTTTAAAAGGTGAATTTGTTTGTCTTCATTCTTAAAATTCATTGTATTTTAGAACATAAACTTATACAACAATAGAGAGAATTATATAATGGATGCTGTGTACCCACCATGCAACACGCAGCCTCAGCAATTATCAACTCAGGACCAGTCATGTTTTAATCATACCCCTGTATTGCTTTATTTTAATTTGAAGCAAATGTTAAACACCGTATTAGATCACTTAATTCATAAATATTTTACGAATTCTAAAAGATAACGGCATTTTTAAAAAATGTAACTGAATTACCATAGTTACACAATTAAGATTAGAACAATTATGATTTTAGTACCATCACGTATCATTGCTTTAAATTTCTTGATTTGCTTGTCCTTTTTGGCCGTTTGTTTGAATCAGGATCTTTATAGCATCTTTTCATGTGTAATTGCTTGATGTGTCTCTTGAAAGTCTTTGATCATTTTATCATTTCTTCCTCTAGCCATCTCTTCTTTTTCTTTGCATTTTAGTTGTGGAAAAAAACATGATTTGGGGTCTCTTCACTTTATGTGTATGTAGTTTATATTTTATATAGAGTTTGTAACTATTGTCCAGGGAAGTGTGGCTGACACCAATGACTTTACCCTTAGCAACAGCAGAACTCCTCTTTGTCTTTTTATTTATTTATTTATTTTTAACTGCAGTTTAGCTGCTGTGCAATGTTGTGAAGACAGACAGATGGCCAACATGAAAAAACACTCAACGTCGCTTATTATTAGAGAAATGCAAAGCAAAACTAAAATATTATATTACATATTCCTCAACACCATTCAGAATGACCATCATCAAAAAATCCTCTTTGTCTTTTAATCCCACCGCAGTCAGGCTGTTGCCCCCTCCATTCTACTAATCCTGCCCTCACAAGGGTCATTAATGGCCTCCGTATTGACAGATGCAGTAGTCATTTCTCCGTCCTTTTTCTTTCTTTCTTTGTTTTTTAGCTTGGTCTATGCCCAGCATTTGACCTTGTTATTTTTTTTTTCTCCTTGACTCCACTTGGTGTCAGGACCTAACACTCTTTAATCTTCTTCTAGTAGATTTAATCTAGTTGCTACTTCTTCATGTTCTTTTATTCACTCAACTCATATTCTTCCCATAACATTTTGGAGGGCAACAGTGTTCAGACCTGGTACATCTTCAATTCTCCACAGTCACTTTCAAGTTGACCTCATCTCGTATCATGCCTTTAAATACTATGCAACAATTCTTTATCTCTGGCTACATTTCCCTCCTGACTTCCAGAATCAGAAATCTCACTATCTTATTGAAATTGCTCATTCAAAGTTTGTTAGACATCTCAAACTTACCCTATTTTAAATCTTAATTCTTGGTCTCATCCCAAAACCATTTTCCTGCTCACCCCCCAGGAAAATATTTCCTGCTCAGAAAAATTAACTTCATTCATGCTGTTGCTTAGTCCTCAATACATAGAATAACTCCTCATTTTTACCCAAATTTTCCATTAAGGGCACCTGAAAGTTATCTCTGCTAACCTTCAAAATATGTTCAGAAACTGACCACTTTGTACCACCTTCTCTTCTACCAACCCAATTAAAGATATTATCAGCTTTCATCAATTATTATGACTGCTTAACTTTATTCTTATTTCTTTGTCCTGTTATAGTCTTACAGGCTGTTAACCACACAGAAGCCAGAGTAATATTTTAAAAAACCTGATTTAGATCGTGTCACTGCTTTGCTCAAAATCGCCTGATGACTACCAGCTCCTTCTCACACAGAATAACGTCTAAAATCCTCCCCATTGCCTACATGTCCCTTTGTGATTTTGTCTCCCTGATGATCTCTCTATGATCTCTAACCCAGCTTCTCTAAATTGCATTCCATTTGCTTCAGCTACTCTGGCCTCCTTGCTGGGCCTCTGTGCTTGCTGTATCTTCTGATGTGAAGCGTGTTATCAAAACAACACAAGGTAAGTGTTGGTGAGGATGTGGTGGTATTAGAACCTGTATACTATTGGCGGGAATGTGAACTGGTAAAGCCACTGTGGAAAACAGTATGGACGCTCCTTGAAAAACTGAAAGTAGAACTACCATACAATCTATCAATCCCACTTTCGGGTATATATTCAAAATTATTAAAATCAGGATCTCAAAGAGATATCTGTGCCCCTATGTTCATTGCAGCATTATTCACAAGAGCCAAGATCAGCCTGTATGTCCACAAACAGATAAATAGATAAACGTGGTATATACATACAGTGGAATATTACTCAGCCTTACACATCCTGCCATTATGTTCAACACAGATGAACCTGGGAGATATTATGCTAAGTGAAAGAAGCCAGTCACAGAACAAAAGTACTGCATGATTCCACGCACATGAGGTGTCTAAAATAGTCAAACTCATAGAAACAGACAGGAGCATGGGAGTTGCCAGGGGCTGGAGGAAGGCAGAAATGATGAGTTACTATTCATGGGAATAAAGTTTCAGTTATGTAAGATAAATAAATTCCAGAGATTTGCTGTGCAACACTGTGCCTAAACTTAACAGCATTTTTAATTTTAGGTCTTGAGCTACAACATTGTTTGTTTAGTATCTATATTCCCAGCAACAAAAATCTAAGCTCCATATGCACAGGCAATTAGTTATTTTTTTCATTTTTTATTTTTGGTCTTTGCTGTATATTCTATACCTTCAATCACTGCCTAGGCCCCTGTAGGTGTTCAATAATATGTGTGGAATTAATGAATGTAGTGAGAGGAAACTTTCATAGGGCATTTTACCAAGTAAAAGAGGGCCAGTATGAAAAATTGATGTGGAGATGGGTGGTGGTGAGTTAGGCAGGGCTCAGACTGTACAGAATTTTGTAAACCACATAAGGATTTTTTTTTCTTTTTCAAAAGAACATGTAATGTGCAACCACTGGAGAGTTTTAAGCAGATGGACTGATGTGATCAGCTTTCAGGTTTTGAAAAAATAACTCTCACCTGAAAAGTGTATATTTATTTGGGCAATTGCCTTCAGCCTCAGACTAATTAAATCAGACCCTCTAGATGGTGGTGGGGTGAGGGGGTGGTGAAGCCCAGTAAATAGCAAAGGTGAAAGCTTTTCAGGAGATTCCAACGCATAGTCATGATTAGAAACAAGTGGTTTGGGGTCAGGTTCTGAGAAGGCAAGATGGACAAGATTCAAAACACGGAGGAGAGATTTCTGGTCTCAGCTTTGCTATGTTAAGAGTTTAGCAGTCATGGCTCATGTCCTTGGGGATAGCAAAGAGTCGGACACCACTGAGGGAGTAGGCACACACTCATGTCCTTAGAATGAGCAAATGCTGTGCAAGCTGAAAATTAATGACTTTCTTGGACCAATCAGAGACTTGCAGTTGCAGGGTGAGGTCCAATCAGACCTAACCTTGTTGCGCTAGCCACCCGCCCTGAAATAGAGTCAGGTGCATCTGGACAGGTTCATTACCTGAGATCTTCTAACCCGGAGTGGAGCCGCTGGGACCCTAAGCTGGTAGGAACGCTATCCTGCTTCTTTTTGTCAAATTCCTGGAGTCCAAGTCAGGCTAACATGAGAGTAAGAAGCTTCTCATAGTTTCTCAGGGTTTTCCTCCAGGAACGCCCCCCCCCCCGCCACCCCCCATTTTCTCATGGGGAGGCTCTGAGAAAGCTCCTCATGTAGTCTTGGCAAGGCAGGGATGAGGAAGGAAGGGCAGCCATGGTAAACCCTCCAGGACGCTTTTCCCAAGGAAAGGACTAATCTCCGGGGTGAAGGACTTGGCCAGAGGGCAATTCTGAAACCTTATTCCAGCTCCAGGAAGGGAACCCTGCCTGATGGCCTCCTGTCCCAGCCTTCTTGCCTAAGAGAAAAAATAAAGCCTGGTCCATAGGGGAAAGGGCTTGAAAGAATTAGACTGAACATGGTGTAGCTGAAAAGAGACCAGGGCACAGTGGCGAAAAGGCTATCTGAGGAGGACACACAGACTTCTGAAGTCCACACCCCTGGACTCAAGCCCACTAAAGACTGAGCCCAGAATGTTCCCTTCCCCCACACCTTACCCAGGCACCACAGGAGCCTGGTAACAGTGGGTTACAGGAGAGAAAGAGGCAGGACATAGACTGTCTGAGGAGGACATGGGGAAGCCCCCATGCTGAGAGGGAGGGGAAAACAATCTTATCAGAGGAATTGGAAGCATCTGTTGTCTCTAGCGACAGCGAATATTAATCAGAGCCCACCTCCTAGCCAGATTATCATAGTCCTCACACCAAAGGCCTATTTACTGTAGTACCTATTACCCTAAACAACCCTGGCTTTCAACCAAAAATTACAAGCCAGGTCAGAAGGCAAAATAACACCTTCTCTGGAGACAAATAATTTTCACAACCAGACTCAGATATGACAGAGATGTTGGATTCATCAGGAAAGAATCTAAAATTATTATAATTAAGATGTTAAAGGCTCTCATGGAAAAAGTAGATATAACGCATAATCATATATATGGGTTATATAAGCTGAGAGATGGGCACCATAATAAAGAATCAAAACACAGGGGAAGAGGGATTTCCCTGGTGGGCCAGTAGTTGAGAGTCTGCCTGCCAGTGCAGGGGAGATGGGTTCACTCACTGGTCTGGGAAGAGTCCACATGCTGCAGAGTCACAGGCCTAGAGCCTGTGCTCTGCAACAAGAGAAGCCATTGTCATGAGAAGCCCACACACAGGAACAAAGAGTAGCCCTTGTGCAGCAACAAAGACCCAGCACAGCCAAAAATAACTGTAATAATAAGTGAAGGAATTGGCTTTACGCTGGGATAGGGTCAACTCCTTTAATGTAAGAGGGAAAAGCAATATTGGTACAGTGTGGATGTGCATTTTTAGGTATGTTCTCATGTGCTATTGGTGACTTCTGTTAATTTCAGTTCTCTATTCATGCACCCTCCCTTGCCCACAGAAACAAATGTCTACTGACTGGGGAGGTATCTGGTAAGGACAGACAATGTTAGGGGACCCTCCTGATGCACTTTCTTGTCCTCCTCCTGGGGGCTGTTAACTGGCCTTATCTCCCCAGGGTACTTGGGATGGCTGTGAGAAAGCAAATACATGTAACACGTGAAGAAGTACATCCCTCATTATGATTTGTGGGTGAGGCTTTTCATAGACCAGTGATCATTCAAGCTTGATTTTATTACCCAGCCAATTAAAATAAATGCTCAAAAAGATGTCTTTAACTTAGCTATGGTTGGCTATTGTGCTACAATCTCAAATCAAATTACTATTCTTATACTAGATCTGGGCTTCCCTGGGGGTTCAGTGGCAAAGAATCTGCCTGCAATGCTGGAGATCTGAGTTCAGTTCCTGGGTTGGGAAGATCCTCTGTAGAAGGGAATGGCAACCCACTCCAGTATTCTTGCCTGGAGAATCCCATGGACAGAGAACCTGGTAGGCTGCAGTCCATGGGGTCACAAAAAGTCAGACATAACTGAGTGACCAACACTTTCACTTTCATACTAGATCTAGTGATTTAAAAAAAAAATGGATGTGAGGGGACACATATTATGTTAAACTACCATTTATGGAGCAGCTACTATGTTTTGAGCTCTGTTCTATACCAAATGTTTTGCAGAACTCACAATGCCCCTTCCAGGTAGGCTTTTTAAAATCTTAATTTTATACTTGAGGGGGCAGAAGCCCAGAGAAATGAATAAATGCACAGACCTGGGAAGAGGTACCCATCCCATACAAACTCAGGGTTTTTTTGCTTTTCAACTCCATTCTCCAAAGCTACTGCGTATTCCGCCATACTATGTGGTTTCATATAATTTTAAAACATGACAAAATTTACAAGTAGCAGAGAGAAAACAAATAGGCCCTGGAACAGAGGAAAGTGTTTTTGGCACAATGATTGAAAGTATTTTACTTGGGTGTTTTATATCTAAATGCTATTTAAATCTAAATATTTTCTGTATAAATAAGGATGAGACTATTTGCAAGGGCAACTGTCAGGAAATTCCTGTACTTTATTTTCTACCAGAATTAATTGGTGTTGTGGTTTTTCACACTCCTGTCTGGAGCATCACTGAGGAGCCAGAATAATATGCAATGATTTCTGATTCTAAGATTCATACTTTATCTTCAAATTTTAACAGTTTGGAAGCTGGGATCCATCTTATCACTACATCTGGAGAAACTGTCCATGGGCCAGGCAGAAGGGTAAGTTGTGATGATTTTCTTTTGTTGCCTAAATAATTGAAAACTTAGCTCTATATTAGAGATGACAGTTTATCTGATTTGCACCTCAGTTAAATAATTTGCATTGGTAGCATTTTACTCTATTGATTTAAATGTAAATTTGGATCCCCAACGATTACTTTTAATGCTTTTACAAGATTATATTATGAGGCAACACTGAAAAAACTTATTGTGACTGTGGCAGTTTCCTTACCAAATGCCAGAAAGTGCGATTAAGTGCAATGGAAATTGCTAAATATTTTTAAATAGGTCATATAATTTTGAAAGCTTGAGAGGCTGATGTAACCAAGTGATGCACCGTGAAGGCCTCTCACTGGGGCTCTGAATTTCTGTTTTGTTACTAGCTTCCAGCTGGCTTTGGAAACAAAGTTGTTTAACTTCCAGTGATACAAAATAAATTAAGAAAATAGAATGAACTGACTGAAAGATTGACCAGATAGTCAATGCAGATAAAACTTTTTACACCTCAAATTCATATTGTCAGTTGTAGAGGAACTAAAAATACCCTGTGCTTATGGAGAATTTGTGATTGACAGGGGTTGGGGAGGAAGACTGAGATAGAAATTCTACCAGAGATGCTAAATAACAATACAAGGTTTCACTCAGTTCAGTTCAGTTGCTCAGTCGTGTCTGACTCTTTGCGACCTCACGAATCGCAGCACGCCAGGCCTCCCTGTCCATCACCAACTCCTGGAGTCTACCCAAACCCATGTCCATTGAGTCAGTGATGCCATCCAGCCATCTCATCCTGTCATCCCCTTCTCCTCCTGCCCTCAATCCTTACCAGCATCAGGGTCTTTTCCAATGAGTCAACTCTTCGCATCTGGTGGCCAAAGTATTGGAGTTTCAGCCTCAACATCAGTCCTTCCAATGAACACCCAGGACTGATCTCCTTTAGGAGGGACTGGTTGGATCACCTTGCAGTCCAAGGGACTCACAAGAGTCTTCTCCAACACCACAGTTCAAAAGCATCAATTCTTCGGTGCTCAGCTTGCTTTATAGTCCAACTCTCACATCCATACATGACTACTAGAAAAACCATAGCCTTGACTAGACTGACCTTTGTGGGCAAAGTAATGTCTATGCTTTTTAATATGCTGTCTAGGCTGGTCATAACTTTCTTTTCAAGGAGTAAGTGTCTTTTAATTTCATGGCTGCAATCACCATCTGCAGTGATTTTGGAGCCTCCAAAATTAAAGTCTGCCACTGTTTCCACTGTTTCCCCATCTATTTCCCATGAAGTGCTGGGGCGGATGCCATGATCTTAGTTTTCTGAATGTTGAGCTTTAAGCCAACTTTTTCACTCCCTCTTTCACTTTCATCAAGAGGCTTTTAAGTTCCTCTTCACTTTCTGCCATAAGGGTGGTGTCATCTGCATATCTGAGGTTATTGATATTTCTCCCGGCAATCTTGATTCCAGCTTGTGCTTCATCCAGCCCAGCATTTCTCATGATGTACTCTGCATAGAAGTTAAATAAGCAGGGTGACAATATACAGCCTTGATGTACTCCTTCTCCTATTTGGAACCAGTTTGTTATTCCATGTTCAGTTCTAACTGTTGCTTCCTGACCTGCATACAAGTTTCTCAAGAGACAGGTCAGGTGGTCTGGTATTCCCATCTCTTTAAGAATTTTTCCACAGTTTATGGTGATCCACACAGTTAAAGGCTTTGGCATAGTCAATAAAGCAGAAATAGATGTTTTTATGGTACGCTCTTGCTTTTTCGATGATCAAGCTAATGACACATAAACATTGTACAAGAGGGTTTCCAGAAAAGCTTTTGCATAAGCCACATAGTTATTATGAGCACAAATTTATGAAGAAGACAACAATTTTGTGTAATAGTGATCAGGGGGAGACCTCCTAGAAAAAGTGCTAAAGGGTAAGAGTCTCAAGAGGTTGAAAAGTGAGGGATGGGAACTATCTTGTATGTTTACCTTCCTCCACCCACCTAGTGCCCACAGCAGAATCGTCCACATAGTTGCACTAAAAAGTGTTTGAAAAGCTTGAAAAATGAAGAATGACCTCTTAATAGCTATAGAAAGTTTAAGGTCATGGAAAAGCATAAAAAAAAAAAAGCCTGACAGAGACTATTCCACTCTTCACACACCCACTCCAGATACATTCTCAGAATCAGCACCATGCCTATTTTTAAACATTTCATTTGTCAGCTTTTTATTATTCAAAAAAAATGTCCAATTTGCTTAAAACGCCTTAGGGAAAGCATGATCAAATTCATTGATGATACTGACACTGAATCAGAATGGACAGGGACAGAAATACTAGGGCCCATTAAAATGAACCCGTGGATTAAGAGCCCTCTCAGCTCTGTGCTCTACCACATCCAGGGTTTAGTGAAATAAAACCAGAGACAAGCATAGACTGATTCAAGATTGACCTCAGAGGCCATGTTTTTACAGCCTAAAGGACTGAATAGTGCTATGGCCAGACCAAGAAATCCCAGAGGATTGTCTGAATAATCACCTTGTCTCCACGTGGTATCTGGGCTTAAACTGTTTCCTTCAAGAATGTGTCAGGGAAGGAATGGCTCTTGACATCCCTGTGTGGAAATGTTACCTCAAGCTCACACAGGTTTAAATGATTTTAAATGAGGGTTGTTTGTATTCTGTGAGTACAGCTGTGACATATACGATACATTAGGATATGCAGAAGGCAGCAGAAAGCCCAGGTGGTTTTGTATATTCTCTTCCATTAGCCCACAAACAGGTCTTTCTTATTACGTGGGACAGATATCCGAGCATGACAAATTCTTTCAATATGGTAGCCTTAAACTAAAATAGTGAACAAGGAACCAGGACACAGTGTGATGTACTGTGAAATTGGGGAATCAAGTCCAGGGAAATCTGGACATGTTAGATTAAAACTCCTGTTTCTGCAAGTAAGTTGTCATATATAAGCAAAGGTGGTATTTCTTTAGTCTTCGAGGTCAAAGTTGTGCAAAGGGGGTGGGAAAGAAGGCAAGGCAAGCAACCAAGCTGTACAGAGGGTAATTCTTGTTGAAATTCTTGAAGGTTTTTTAAGATATATAGTCCTGCCCCTGTGGATGTACTTACTTTTTCTTTGAAGACACGCTGAGCAGTTGGGATGCTCCAGACACCACGGCCTTGATAGAAGACCACAGTGAAGACTTTTGGAAGTCTGGGTAAACAGGGAGAAGGCAAGACATCAGGAAAGTCAGAGAACAGAGGCCTCACCTGAGAGGGCCAAAGGCAAAGGGCAGATGGAGAGGCTACCTTTCAAAAGTATCTGCTGTGCTTTTTCCGCAAGTGGTGCTTAGGCGATTGGACATCCATTGGCCAAAAAAAGAAAAAGGACGAAGGAAAAAGAATAGAAGGACTTTGATCGAAACCTCATACCTTATTAAAAAAATTAACTCAAAATGGATCATGGACTTAAATGTAAAATGTAAAGCTTTTAGAAAAAAAATAGACAATTTTTGAAATCTAGGGCTAGACATGAACTCTTAGATGTGACCCCAAATCACAGTTCATAAAAGGAAAAATTGATTAATTACATTGCATCAAAAATTGATCATTTAGATCACATCAAAAATTAAATTTTTTTGTTTTGTAAAAAAGCCCCTGTTAACAGGATTAAAAGATAAGCTACAGTCTGGGAGAAAATATTTGCAAACCACATATCCTGTAAAGATTTGTTATTTAGTGTATAAATAACTCACAATTCATTAGTTAAAATAAAACTCAAGAAAACTATGAGCAAACGACATGAACAGATATTTTATCAAAGAGGATATAAAATAACAAGCATGAGAAAAGATTATTCACCAATATTTACCATTAGGAAAATACAAATTAAATTCACAGTGAGATATTACTACATACCCATGATACTGATGAACCCATCTGCAGGGCAGGACTAGAGACGTAGACTTGGAGAAGAGACTTGTCAACTCAGCTGGGGAAGGAGAGGGTGGGACAAGCTGAAAAAGTAGCATTGAAACATGTACACTACCATATGTAAAGTAGATAGCTAATGGGAAGTTTCTGTATAACACAGGGAGCTCAACTTGGTGCTCTGTGACAACCTAGAGGGATGGGATGGGGTTGAGGGTAGCAGGGAAGTTCAAGAGGAAGGGGTCATATGTGTACTTTAGGACTGATTCATGCTGTGGTATGGC
Organism: Okapia johnstoni; assembly: GCA_024291935.2. Classification (NCBI taxonomy): domain Eukaryota; kingdom Metazoa; phylum Chordata; class Mammalia; order Artiodactyla; family Giraffidae; genus Okapia; species Okapia johnstoni. The sequence goes on along the minus strand of CM044306.1, from coordinate 63,821,271 downwards.
AGAAGCCAACACAATTTCTAAAGCTATTATCCTCCAACTAAAATGTTTTAAAAGCCAAAAATAGAATAGCTAGTATTAAAAAGAAAAATAGTGATAACACCAAATGCTGTCAGTGCTGTAGGGAAGCTGGTTTACTCATACATTGCTAGTGTCAATATAATGTAGTCCAACCACTCAGGAAAACAGTTTGGCAGTTGCTTATAAAACTAAACATGCAACTTTTACACAGCTTAGAAATTGCACTGGAGGACAATTACCCCAGAGAAATTAAAATTTATGTGAACACTCATACAAGGATGTGCATAGCAGTTTTATTTGCAATAGCCAAAATTTGGAAACAACCTAGATATCCTTCACCAAATGTATGATTTAAAAATTGATGGCATATCCATACTGTGGAATACATCTCAGCAATAAAAAGGAACTAGCTATTGATAGCTGTAATACTTTGGATTAATCTCCAGAGAATTATGCTTTATGAAAAAAGACTCCAAAAGGTTGTATACTGTATGATTTTTTTTCTATAACACTGTTAAATTTACAAAATTTAAGAATGGAGAACAGATTAGTAGTTGCTAGAAATTAGAGACAAAGATTGGTGAACAGAAGGATGAGAGTTAGGTATGGCTGTGCATGTGTGCTATGTCATGTTAGTCATGTCTGCCTCTTTCTGGCCCTATGGACTATAGTCCGCCAGGCTCCTCTGTCCATGGGATTCTTTAGGTAAGAATACTGGAGTGGGTTGCCATGCCCTTCTCCAGGGACTCTTTCCAACCCAGGGGTGAAACACAAGTCTCTTATGCCACCTGCACTAGCAGGTGGATCCTTTACCACTAGCGTCACCTGAGAAGTCCAGGTGTGTCTATTAAAGAACAGTAAAAGCATCCTTGTGCTGATAGAAATATTCTATGTCTTGACTGTGTTTCTGCCAATATTTTGATTGTGATTTCTTTTTGTACTCCAGTTTTGCAAGATATCACCATTGGGGGAAACTGTAAAGGGTATAAAAGATCTTTCTGTAGTATTTCCTAAAACTGCATGTGAATCTACAATTAATGTAAATCTAAATGTTCAATTTAGAGACACAGCCATAGAGAACAAGTATATGGATACCGAGGGGAAAGGGGAGTTGGGAGCAATTGGGAGGTTGGGATTGACACATATACACTTCTGATACTGTGCATAAAATGGATAACTGATGAGAACCTACTGTATAGCACAGGGAACTATGCTCAGGGCTCTGTGGTGACCTGAAGGGGAAGGCAGTCCAAAAGGGAGGGGATATATGTATGGCTGATTCATTTCTCTATATAATAGAAACTATCCACACTATAAAGAAACTATACTAAAATAAAAATAAATTTTAAAAACTTGAACAATTAAAAAGGATAAAAATGTGCCTGATTGTCCATAAAGTTAAGTGTGCGTGTGTGTGTGTGTATATATATATATATAAAATCTCCTTCCCAGTGTGAAAATCACATATAAGTTACCTAGATTTTGGGGATACAGAGAAGTGGAGCTGAGGAAGTACTTGGACTTTATTTTATAGCTATAAAAATGAATTTGAATTATTTAAAGCAGAGAAACACCATGGGAAGGTTTGTATATAAGAGAAGTCATGGTTTTTTCTCCATGATGTGGATTTGAAGTGTTAACGTATTTAGGACTTGGGTAAAGAGAGTAGGTAAACTGTGATGAGACAGAGGGTGATCACTTTATCCAACAAGGAGGGCATGGTAAGGAACTGGCCATCAAGGCAGAAGCTTTGCACGTAGTGAGGTAGGGAAAACACTAGAAATACACAGGTCAATAGCTTGTAGCCATTGCTTTGATTTGAGGTGATACTTGGGCAAAAAAGAACATGAAGGACCATTTTCAGTGTGTTCAGTTGCTAGAGGCATGGTTGTGCTTTTCAGCAAACAAGTTGCAGGAAGGCAATTGCTAGGGATAGGGGCTATAGGAAGAACAGTCCCTTGTCTAATGTTCAGTCATTTCACTCCCCCACACCCCAAATATCTTTCCATTGGGAAAACTGTGATCCAATATGTGAAGTCCTTGGTCTAGTTTACAAATCTTAAATTCCTAACCCTATGAATTATAATTCTCAAAGAAATATCATGCTAATTTGTCCAGAACTTACATCATCCCTAGAAAAGTTCTATTTCTTGACCTACTTATGAAATTAAACATAAGTAACTTTCCATGGAACTACAGTACTGCAACTCTATGTTGGGGAAGCAGAGAGAACAGCATAGTCATTGCGAATCCACTCAAAAACTGTGGGGCTCCTCTGGAGGAGGTGTCCAGGGTGAATGTGGTGTGGGATGTTTATTGAAACCCTGACTTGAGCAGGCTCCATCCAGATTGCAGCATCCTAGACAGCCTTGCTTGTGGATCCTTAATTGGAGTCAGATTCTAGAGACCTCAGACAGAAGAGTGTGTGCCTGCCAAGGCTGGAGCTCTTTTCCAGTCCTTCAACTAAGGAGTCTTCTAGCCCAGAAAGGATCCCAAGGGTTTCTGAGAATCTGCAAAGGTTCTTGTGTTTCCCTGTTAGGGAGAGAGAGAATTCTGCCTACCTTTAACATCCTTTCGGTCCCCATCACACAACTGTATGGTATCAGGAGAAGGGAGTTGGATTCTCCTTTTCAGAAGCCCTCACTCTTAGGAAACTTGAGATGGTCTGTGCTGGCAGAGATTGGTAACCGGTAACACTGGCATTCTGGTCAGTTCTCCCTAGTGCCCCTTGGCTAGGAACATGAACCTGACACAGATTCCCTTTTGCTGAGAACTGGTGTGTCTGGGAGATGGTTTCTATTCGTGATGTGCACCCACCACCATCCACAAGCCATCTCTATAGGGCCTTCAGGGGAAGAGAGAAGAAGTACCATATAAAAGGAGCCACCCAAGTTGTCACATGAACACTTGCTTGTACAGCAGAGACCTGAGGGAACAATTAAATTCTGCTGATACCCTGTCATCTTTAAGGTTGAGTTTTATCCTTCTATAAATACCAAATTACCCTGTGGTATTTATTTAACAAAATACGCTGAAGATCCAAAACGTGCTTTCCCGTAAGACTTTCCCCCACCCCTTTTCCTGCATCTGTCTCACTGTTTCTCTAGGCCCACCCAAGGGATTCAGCCTAACCCTGGAAAGCTCTTCCTGATGGTGAGAGCTGTACTAAGTTTGGCTGTGGGGAATGGAAGCTCCTTCCAGGGAAATACTATTTTTGTTTTAGTGTCTTCTTGAATAGACATGGATAAGAAATTAAATCTGGCCAGGTAGTTGATGCTGAAGCTTGTGGGGGAAAGGGGCATATGGAAGGGTCAGGGATAGAGAGAAAAGCCTGGCTAGGATGTAGTCACTAAGGTGATAAAAGAAGATCTGGAAACTTGCCAAAGCAGATCAGTGTGGCATTAGCAGCAGAAGAGATGTGCCAGGAGCTGATGAAATATGATCTTAAGGGAAAGCTCAAATCTAGTTATTAGTGGAGGGAAAAGAACTGGCTTGGGCTAGAGAAGTGATTTGAAGAGGAGAGACATAAATAGAAACTGTGATTAGATAATACCGGTCGCTTTCCCTCCTGTCCAAAGATCCTGTGAGGGAGAACTGGGCTACATTTGAGGTTCCTAACACACAAGGTTCGTCATTGTTGCTATTACATACAGCATGCAAAGGGAAGCTCATGTGCACAGACCAGCCCATCTGTGCATTGGCAGATGGGATGGGAGCTGTCCGAGTGAAGAACACAGTGTGATTTAGGGATATGAATGGACTATTCTTAGGATAGTAGTTCAAACACAATTGCCTTAATATTGCTATCTCAGATTTTAACTGAATGAATAGTTTCTGAATTGATTTTATTGTTTAAAGCCATGCTAGTTAATGGCTTTTCAAAATAAAATTGACTTCGGCTGACTTAAACATCAATGGAAGATCTAAAAAAGATTGATTTGATTATCCAATCCCCAAATCAAGGTTTCTGGAAATTTGGATATGTTCCATCTCCCCTTTTGTAAAGTGGCTTATTTGTGAACAAGCAACGAGCAAAACCAACCCAAATTACAAGGGAATTCTGACAAACCTTAACTCAAACTTTAGCCAAACCCTCTATTCTCTATGAATCACTGGATAAGTTGCTTAATTCCTCAGTTTTCTCAATAGAAAGAAAAAAAAAGCTATTATACACTAGTATTGTGAAGATAATTATAAAGAGTCTAATATAGTGCTCAGTCTATAGTAGACTTCAGCAAAGGTTTGCTACCCCGTTGTGTTTATTTTGCATACAATTCTTCCCTGGTGGCTGGATGGTAAAGAATCTGCCTACAATACGGGAGACCAGGGTTCGATCCCTGGGTTGGGAAGATCCCCTGGAGAAGGGAATGGCTACCCACTCCCATATTCTTGCCTGGAGAATCCCATGGATCGAGGAGACTGGCAGGCTACAGTCCATGGGGGTGCAAAGAGTTGGACACGACTGAGCAACTTTCACTTCTTTACATGTGTGTAGATGTGCAACGTTGAAAAAGACCTAGACAGGAGGACAGGACATTCTGATTGTATCTAACAGTCAGGGTAAAAGCACAGAAAATAATAGGCATGATATGTTTGGGAATATTTTTTCCAGAGCATTAATCCTGATCAGTAAGTAAGAAAATTAGCAAAAAATTAGACTAGGGAGAGTCTTAGATATCAGAAGTTTAGATTTAATTCCTTAGGTCAGTGGTCAGCAAACTTTATCTGTATGAAGCCAGAAAGTATTTCCAGCTTTATGGACTACTCAATTGTGTCACAAATTTTGGGCTCTGCTGTGATAGCATAACAGCAGCCATCAACAGATAATATGTTAGTTCAGGAACGTGTCTATGTTCTGAAAAAAACTTTATTTACAAAACCAAGCAGTGGGCCTGATTTGGTTTATGGGATGTAGTTTACCAAACCCTAGTCTAGATGACAGGGAATAGATCCAACATCCTATCTTCTTATTTCTTCATTTAGAAATCCCCAAATGTTTTACTTTTTGAACTGCTTAGGTGACAGCTAACCCCAAGCTATTGATATGTTCATTGATGAGGTAACTTTATAGCTATTTGAGTATCTCCTTCAAGAAAATTAGAGATACCAAGGGAACATTTCATGCAAAGATGGGCTCAATAAAGGACAGAAATGGTAGGGACCTAACAGAAGCAGAAGATATTAAGAAGAGGTGGCAAGAATACACCGAAGAATGCTACAAAAAAGTTCTTCGCAACCCAGACAATCACGATGGTGTGATCACTCACCTAGAGCCAGACACCCTGGAATGTGAAGTCAAGTGGGCCTTAGAAAGCATCACTATGAACAAAGCTAGTGGAGGTGATGGAATTCCAGTTTAGCTATTTCAAATCCTAAAAGATGATGCTGTGAAAGTGCTGCACTCAATATGCCAGCAAATATGAAAAACTCAGCAGTGGCCACAGGACTGGAAAAGGTCAGTTTTCGTTCCAATCCCAAAGAAAGGCAATGCCAAGGAATGCTCAAACTACTGCAGAATTGCACTCGTCTCACATGCTAGTAAAGTAATGCTCAAAATTCTCCAAGCCAGGCTTCAGCAATACGTGAACTGTGAACTTCCAGATGTTCAAGCTGGTTTTAGAAAAGGCAGAGGAACCAGAGATCGAATTGCCAGCATCCGCTGGATCATCGAAAAAGCAAGAGAGTTCCAGAAAAACATCTGTTTCTGCTTTATTGACTATGCCAAAGCCTTTGACTGTGTGGATCACAATAAACTGTGGAAAATTCTGAAAGAGATGGGAATACCAGACCACCTGACTTGCCTCTTGAGAAACCTGTATGCAGGTCAGGAAGCAACAGTTAGAACTGGACATGGAATAACAAACTGGTTCCAAATAGGAGAAGGAGTACGTCAAGGCTGTATATTGTCACCCTGCTTATTTAACGTATATGCAGAGTACATCATGAGAAATTCTGGGCTGGGTGAAGCACAAGCTGGAATCAAGATTGCCAGGAGAAATATCAATAACCTCAGATATGCACATGACACCACCCTTACGGCAGAAAGTGAAGAAGAACTAAAGAGCCTCTTGATGAAAGTGAAAGAGGAGAGTGAAAAAGTTGGCTTAAAGCTCACCATTCAGAAAAATAAGATCATGGCATCCTGTCCCATCACTTCATGGCAGAGAGATGGGGAAACAGTGGAAACAGTGTCAGACTTTATTTTTGGCGGCTCCAAAATCACTGCAGATGGTGATTGCAGCAATGAAATTAAAAGATGCTTACTCCTTGGAAAGAAAGTTATGACCAACCTAGACAGCATATTAAAAAGCAGAGATATTACTTTGCCAGCAAAGGTCCATCTAGTCAAGGCTATGGTTTTTCCAGTGGTCATGTATGGATGTGAGAGTTGGACGGTGAAGAAAGCTGAGCGCCGAAGAATTGATGCTTTTGAACTGTGGTGTTGGAGAAGACTCTTGAGAGTCCCTTGGACTGCAAGGAGATCCAATCAATCCATCCTAAAGGAGATCAGTCCTGGGTGTTCATTGGAAGGGCTGATGTTGAGACTGACACTCCAATACTTTGGCCACCTGATGTGAAGAGCTGACTCGTTGGAAAAGACCCTGATGCTGGGAAAGATTGAAGGCAGGAGGAGAAGGTGACAACAGAGGATGAGATGGCTGTATGGCATTGCCGACTCGATGGACATGGGCTTGAGTGGACTCAGGGAGTTGGTGATGGACAGAGAGGCCTGGCCTGCTGTGGTTCATGGGGTCACAAAGAGTCGGACACAGCTGAGTAACTGAGCTGTCATTAGCCACTGCCCTAGGTGCTGGAAAAACAGCTGTGAGCAAACAGACAAAGCAGAGTTGCTAGCTCTAAGGAACTCATTTTCTAATAGTCAACTACCCTGTCATAAAAACCCAGCTCTACACACACAGTGTTTATCAGTGTTTTCAGTAGTGCTCATAGATTTTCTGTACCCAGTATGCCTATATTATTAAATCAAGGTATGATCTAGCAAGGCGTATCTGGATATCAGCAAGACATTTGACAAAGTAGCCCCTGATGGAGAAATGTGTGGGCTGGGTGATAATATAGCTCAGTGAACTGGAACCTGGATAAAAGACAGGACTCCATGAATGCTGATTGACTGATCACCAGTGACCTGCAGAGCAATCTCCAGTGACCTAGAGGGTCATGTCCTTGCTCCTGTGGTCCCCAACCTTCCCACTGATGACTTAGATGAAAGCATGGAAAGCACACTGATCAAATTTGCAGATGGCATAAAGCAAAGAGGGAGACAGCCGACAGGGCCAAGATCTAAAATGATTTCGACAGCCTGGAACAATAGCCTGAATCTAACAAGATGAAATTTAATAGGGATAAATGGAGGGTCCTGCACTTGGGTTCAGAAGTCAAATTGTACACGAGGTGGGGGAGAAGTGGCTAAACTGCAATCCTTGGGATGAAGCTTTAGAGATTTCATTGGCAGCAGGCTCAGTGGGAGTCCACAGTGTGATGTGAATGTCAAAAACACCAGAACAAGCCAGCTCCATCACTAGAAAGGCAGAGTCCAGGGCTAAGGAGACAGCTGTGCTGTAGCACTGAGCCAGTTCAGGTCTTACCGGGGTGTGGTTCTGAGCATCAGATGTTGGGAGGGTTGTGGATAGACTATCTTGCTGTCAAAGAAAACAACTCAACGAGTAACGAGGAAATCTAACAACATTGAGATCAATTAACTTAGAGTGGATTTAGGGGTTCCATGCCCTTCTGAAGAGCATATTGTGGGGGAAACTGGAAAAATTAACTCTTAATGAAACTACTTCTGCTTCTTTAGTAACAAAACTCTTATCTGCTCTGAGGATCAAAGCATGAGTAGATGTTTGTTCAAATGCAGCACTCTCTGGGTGAAAGATGGTCCAGGGAACCCAGAGAAGCTTGTGTTGGAATTGCTTTGTTCAGCAGGTTTCCTTGTCAGTTTCATGCTTTGTAACCTATGAGTCATTTTTGAAAATCTGCATCAGATAACTCAAGTGTGAGCAGAAAGGTGAGTTTTCTGCAGTGCTGAGAAACTTGGTAGTGAGGGCCAGATGTGTGCTTCCCAAGGAACAGATTCAACGCTACCATCAGAGAAACTTCAGGGAACCAGAGTCTGAAGGTATGCGCAATTTAATTTAATTTTCTGGTTAACTCTGAAAATATGTTTTCATTCAACCCTGGTTGCTGCAATTCATCCTAAAGCACATTTGTTTACTTTCTTGCCTCTGTGAAAGGAAGGAGGGAAGGGGGAAAGGGAGGGGGGAGATTTGAATCTTTAAACATCCTCCTAGTTTTTAGAATAAAACCCACATATGGTCTGCCTAGTACAGTCTGATCTAGTACCTGCTTACTGCTTTAACATCATTAGTATCTTATTTTCATCCCATTGACCATGACCCCATCTTAGTTCCTCGTGACCATTGCTGACAGTGTTGTCCCTTAGGTAGGGTCAATTTATCTCCCCACTCTTTCTTTTCTTTTAAATTTTACTTATTTAGTTTATTTTTAGTTGTGCTGGGTCTTCATTGCTGTGCGGGCACTTTCTATAATTGCAGTGAGCAGGGGCTACTCTTCATTGTGTTGTGTGGGCTTCTCATTGCAGTGTCTTCTTTTACATCCGTGGGCTTCAGTAGCTGTGGCTTGTGAGCCTAGTTGCCCCAAGGAATGTGAGATCTTCCTGGAGAAGGGGTCGAACCTGTGTCCCCTGCATTGGCAGGTGGATTCTTAACCACTGGACCACCGGGGAAGTCCCTTCCTCTCTCTTTCTAACTCATCCTTCAGTTCTTGCCAGAGAAGCTTGGAAGTCACAATTTCTGGGGAAACTCCCTTGATTCCCAAAGTCTAAGTAGGGCCCCATTCATTGTTGTCTAAGCATACTATGTCCTTATCAGAGTGAAATGCTTACCCTACCCCATGGTAACAGGCTGGCAATTGTTGTGCCCTCCTAGTGAGCCCCAAGAAGATAGAAACCATGGATTATCTATTCACTGTTGTATTTCCAGCATTTAGCATGCTGCCTGGCACAGAATATATGTTCCACAGATTTGTTAAATGGAATTATTTCATTGAAGAACTTGAAAGACATCATCTTTGTCATCAGTAACAATGTACTGAACGAAAGGTGGCACTAATACTGTAGTAGCAGCAGAACCATCTGTCCAATGTGCTTGTTTTTTAAAAAAAAATTGTAATTGAAGGAAAGCTGCTTTACAATATTGTATTGGTTTCTGCCATATAGCAACATGAATCATAGGTATACATATGTCCTCTCCCTCTTGAACCTCCCTCCCACCCCATGCCACCATGCTCATTGCAGCACTGTTTCAGTAGCTAGGACTTGGAAGCAACCTAGATGTCCATCAACAGACGAATGGCTAAAGCAGCTGTAGTATATGTATATACAATAGAATATTACTCAGTCATAAAAGGAATGCATTTGAGTCAGTTCTAATGAAGTGGATGAACCTAGAGCCTATTACACAGAGTGAAGTAAGTCAAAAAGAGAAAAACATATTAACACATATATAGAAATCTTAAAAGATGTTACTGATGAACTTATTTGCAGGGCAGCAATGGAGATGCAGACATAGAGAACAGACTTGTGGATACAGGGGGTGAAGAAGAGGGTGGGATGAATGGGGAAAGTAACATGGAAACAATGTGCTTTTATGATAGAATAAGCAAGTTGATCTCTAGTGAAGGGGTTGACTTGCCCAAGGCCACAGAGTCATCAAGCAGTTAAGCCAGTGCTGCTGCTGCTGCTAAGTCGCTTCAGTTGTGTCCAACTGTCTATGAGCCCATAGATGGCAGCCCACCAGGTTCCCCCGTTCCTGGGATTCTCCAGGCAAGAACATTGGAGTGGGTTGCCATTTCCTTCTCCAATGCATGAAAGTGAAAGTGAACTCCCTCAGTCGTGTCCGACTCTTAGCGACCCCCTGGACTGCAGCCCACGAGGCTCCTCTGTCCATGGGACTCTCCAGGCAAGAGTACTGGAGTGGGTTGCCATTGCCTTCTCTGTAAGCCAGTGCTGGACCTCATTTATCTTCTCTAGATTTTTTTTTTCTGCCTCTCCATAACTGCCACTGCCAGACTGCAAAGTCACAAATCTGCTCTGGTAAAATCAAACACAAGGAATATATTATCTCTGAATCCAGTGAAGGCTGGAGAACCAGATTTGGAAGAGGAGCAGGAACTAAGACTGGTGAGGCATTTGAAAGGACAGCCTGGAACAGAGCCCTGTTTGAAACAAGTCCTGCCTTAGAATGAATGAGTTCAGATGATGCCCTGGCACTGGACATTCACTGCCACTGTCCTTGGACCTCAGCTTCCACCTCATGGCTCACAGTCCTGGCACCACTCTGCTTTCCTACTGAACAATTTCTCAACTGTCCCTACATTTTATTTTTTACTCCGTTATGATCTAGTATCCCAGGCAGGAACATCTGATTGGCTGAGGTGAGGTAATAGACCAGAAACCTAGCTGCCAGGGGCAGGAAAATGGAGGCTCTCTGGTTCCATTCTGGTTTCTACTATGTGAGGCAGGTGTGACCAGGACTTAGTCTAGCAAAGGGGTCCAGTTGCTGGGTAACCATAAAACAAACATAATTTTGCCAAGTTGCCACTCCCTGCATCTTTTTGTCTTCCCTGCCTCCATCCCCCTAGGTGACTTGTGGTTCACACAGAGTAGGTTACCCTTGGCACCGAGAACACTGACCTGAGAAGTGGTACTGCTTTCATCTTCACACTTTTTATTTTGAAAGAAAATTATATATGTGTCCCTCTCTTTACTTATGTCTCCAGTTATGTGGTGTTTGGATTGCCCCTCGGGGGGTCACCCTTCCTCTAAGGCTCAGTGGTTATGTCATAGATCCCGTCATCATGGGATGTTGGTAGCTTTCTGAGACTAACTTCCCTGTCTCAGTAAAGAAAGTGGGGTGACTGCTGAATTTGGCTTGTTCATTGAGATTCTTGTAGAGTCTCTGTTAGCGTTCTGCATGTCCACCTGCCTCTCCGGGGACTTTAGATGAGAGAGGAGATGTCATGGAGATTGGGTGATGCACGGATCCTAGGATACAGTGAGAAAACTCTACTTCTGGCTAATACTTGGAGAGTATTTATGAATGTTGGTGTTAAGAAGGTATGAGTGATATATCCAAAATGGTTTGGTTCTGAAAATGAAATAGAAACTGAACTTAGCAAATATTTGGCCTCCAGAATTGCACTTCTTATTGTAGAGGCATGTTTTGGATGGACTGGCAAATTTACCCAGTGTCTTCTTGATTGGGGAATAGACAGCACTTTAAGTCCACTTAGTACGTGTTAACATTACAGTATTACAGTGACTTGCAAAACTTGACTGAAGGCAAAATCCCAAAGTGACAGCCAGAAAGCAAATTGTTACTAACTTTTACTGCAGCCCACTGCTCCGCTGTACTTTTGTTGGAACATTAGTATTCATGCCGGGCAGAACATCTTTCTGACCTGTTAAATGATTTAAAACCAACCAACAAACAAACCAAGTGGCAACCCAGGAAATTTCTCCTCTTTGAGACAATGTGGAGCCATTATTCATTTAATAGTATAAACATCACTCTATTCCAGGGTTACTAACTTCTGAGCCCTTAATGGACTCCACATTGTACTTAGGGGATTAACAGAGAAGTTTGTAATTGATTCTCTTTGTGGGGAGAAATAAAGAAGACAAAGTATTTACCTGGTCATGGGTTATGTTACTGATGGAATGTAAAAAGGCTCTCAATATTTAGAGCTAGAGAATTGTTTGTTTCCTTCTTTCAAAATACATATTGTGGTTAATACTTAGAGAATAAATCTAGTGTCCTAGATTTCAAATCACAGTTTTTTAAATTTATTCATTTAAACATATTCATTGTACTTTATTGTGCACCTACTATGTGCCAGGCATTTTTGCAGTCTCTAGACATGGTATTGAGAAACACAGTGTGATTCCAGCCTTCAGTGGGGCAGTAAGGAAGCACAGGCATTAAATTAATAATCGCACAGATAGATGCAAAATTCAGAACTTGTGATAAATGCTAAAATTAAAAGGAATGAGTTTTATGGAAAAGAAAAACTGGAGATGAAGGAAGAGGTGGGATTAATTTCTTTGAGGAAAAATCAGCTGCTTTTAGTTACTGCTGTTGATTGTGTCATTTGGCTCCTGATTGATGCTTCTGACTCCTCAGTGGTGATTGCCTGGTACTCATCACAGCCACTCAGTACTCAGGTGGGTCAGGCAGAGTTCATTCAGGAAGCTGAGCCCTTACAAATATTATGGGGATAAATTATCTAGAAGGAGGAGAAACTGGGAAGTGAACTTGAGAAGGTGAGAGGGGATTAAACAGTAACTAGTGCTGTTTGGAGTGCTGGTACAGTTGGGTAAGTCACAGCTTATGGAAACATAGGGAACATTACTTCTGTCTGCCTACCAGAGTGGAACCACAGAAGGGAGGCCTGTGGGAAGACCTGGAGAAGCAATTATCTCTCTAGAAATTGCTGCCTGTATGCCCACCTTTGCCCCAGAGGGAATGCTACCTCTATGAGTTTGCAGTCGGGCATCTTCTGCTGGATTTGACCTACAGGAATCAGGGGCCAGAGGATGAGTGGACTTCACTGGAATCAGGAGAAGAGAGGAACAGGGACAAGCTGAGCCTGCTGAAACCCCTGCATCTCTTCATCACTTGGATCCCCAAAGTTTCCCAAGAGTAATGATCATGGCATCACTTCTGTTTTTCAAATCAAGGATCAGTAACCATTCTGGTTTGCTCAAAATGTCCCCAGTTCTAGCAGTGAAAGTCCTGTATCCATGACAACCCTTCTATCCTGGGCAAACCAGGGTGCTTGATCACCCTAAGAATCTCATATGAATTCATCTCAGTGACAAGCCCTAACCCAAAATGGCATAGAAGAGGAATTCAGGGAAATGTAATCCCAAGCCTTAAGCAGGTGCAGTAATACCAACTTGACCTGGGTAATCCAGTATACCAGCTGTATCTCCCTTCAAAGATTTGTGATGGCCAGGATCCAAACTGTGCTGTTTCAATCAGTATGCTTCCATCTCATTAGATGTCCCTTTAAGGACTATGACATTCAAATTTAAAATAATCATATTTTATGATAGAATTTTATAACAATCCCCAAAACTAAATGTTTTGTGGGTTATCCTCTATTTCAGAGGTCCCCAAACTTTTTGGCACCAGGGACCGATTTCCATGGAAGACAATTTTTCCACAGACCAGGGGGTGGGGGGAGGTGATTTCAGGATGATTGCAGCACATTCCCTTTATTGTGCACTTCATTTCTAATCTAATGCCACTATGATCTAACAGGAGGTACTTGTCCTTCGCCTGGGGACCCCTGCTCTATTTGGATTACTTTTGGTATTCTGGTTGGTTAGCTTGGGTAAGTGGAAATGAAAGTGCTCCAGGCATGTCCATTCTCCTGGCACTAGAGCAGAGAACCAGTCCTATAGTATGAGTGCTCAGGATGGAGTGAAATCTTAAATCATTCTGATGGAGAGTTTTCCAGGTGTGAAATGAGGAGAAGTTACTGGAATTCCATTAGAATCTATCACTGGATTTTCCCAACAGACCACTGTTGATTGCAGAGTAACATGCTTCGACCCCAGTGTATGCACCAACCATTGAAATGTGAACATTGGTGGCCAGAATGAGGGTTGTTGCGGGTAAAGAAAAGGAAAAAAAAAATTAACTAGAAAAGTTGACTATAAAATTTGAAAACAGAGGAGAAAGAAGACATGCACTGAGTATGACTGCCAGAACAATTCAATAATGTCTGAGGAGGGTTGGATTTATTGGCAATGAAGCAGGCAAGCTTGGGGCCATTCGTTAGGGCTCAGCCCTTATAAATGATTTGGAGGACTTTGTAGCGTGGTAAGTAAGTATAATGGTTTTTGTATTGAACTGTGGCACCCTCAGCCAACTTGAAAGAACCAAGATTCTCTGGAATTCAATTTACTTCGCATTAACGGATGATCTGATGCTCATCTGCTCTAACTGCTTCTTTTATCTAAGCTGCTAAAGAGTCACATGGTTTAGGAAGAAAATTAAGAGATTTCACATTTGTTGCTCTAAGCAAAATCATTTTGTTATCTACTTTAATGAGAGCGTGGATGAGTTTTCCTGTTTTAATAATCACTGTGTCTTAAACTCCTCTTCCATGAAGGCAATATCAACAAAAACTCTCTGGAGGCTTTATCTTTCTACAATTAGTTTTTTTTTTTTTTCTCTACCATCTGAAGTCCTTGAAATTATTTTAAAAATAGTAGGATGTATGCCCTTTCTCTGAGCCCTCTAGGCACATATAAGGAAAATGGACATTACAATACTGCTTTGAAGAAGGAAGTGGTGCAATCAGAGGTCTCTATATGAATTAACATTTGAGTGTACTCAATTTTATTTTATTTTATTTTACCTTCTTACTTTTCTTTCTGTACATAGAAGATGCTATGGGTTTCTATGGTCTTGGTCGCTAGGGAGTGAATGTGTATATTCATTGCACTCATATCTATTTGGAATGAATTTTTCGGGTTCTTAAGAATTCCTGAGTGTGTGTGAGTCTAGTCTTTGGAGGGAATTTATGTTGCATGGTTGAAGATAGATTGGTCCTAATTCCTGTAGTTCTATACAACCCCTATCAAATGATACTTTATCAAAGTCTTCGAGACTGTGATAGGCAACCCTCTCTCAGACTTAAGTTTGACATTACATTTATCCTTAATGCACTTATGTGTGTATTATTTACAGTCTCTCTACTTTTAAAATATTTGAAAGTGCTCACAATGAAAGAAACATTTACAGTAACACAGTTGAAATAGGGGAAAAAATAAGGAGGAAAAATAACATGTCAAATACAAATTAACAGTGAGCTATTTGAAACTGTAGCAAAAGGAACAGGAGTTGCACTTTAATCTTAATTGTCTGATTATAAAAGATGTGATGTCTTCAGGGCAGAGAAACACTTCTAGAAATAAGCTTTAGATGGTAATGTTTGAGCCCTCACCTCAGGATATACTGCCTTCAATGATGATCTTGTAGGTTATACTGACATATATTTACATGGCTAATTATTATTGGCCCTTGCCAAAAAAAAGAATATAATATTAAATAATGTTCTGTGAAACAGTTTGTGTATAGGGCTATTCTAATAGGATCAAGCTAAGTTGCTCTCAGGATACATATTGATAAATGGACCAAATCAAGAGTTCTGAGAAGGAGGATAGACCTCATAGGCCATAGACATGCAAGCAACGATATTTAGGCCACAGCAATTTCTTGAAAATTCAGTGTAGTTTTGTATTTGGCATTTTTTGCCAAAGGGAAGTTGTTACTGGTGTTTTGTAATAAGCTGAAAGTTTCTGTATAACATTAACTACTAAGATGGGCTAATACATTATATTTATACATTTCTCACAATCTTTAGCAAGTTTTATTTATTTTTATGTTGAAGAATTATTGGGGAAACTCCTTGAGGCTGTGAATTGCTCAGTTCTTAGAACTACTGCAAATGCTCCAGGGGTTTCATGATTTCTTCTTTTCTTTTTCTTCTGTAGATTCTGATGAGTTGGTCTGTTTGTTCAACTCTTATCATCCACTCCATCCGTTGGGTTTCTTTTTCTCTCACATTTGACTGCAGAATCAAAGATACTTTCTAAATATTCTCATGTCTCTGCAGTTTCCTTAGCAGCCAAGCTTCTCAAAAACAAAACAGAAAGCAAAACAAAATTAGTGTTTGGTATCTTGCATTACCCTCTCCCTGCTATCAGGCTCCAATAACCCTCTTCCCCAAACACTCAGACTTAATGAAACTGTATTTAACTGTAAATTTAATCAAAGTGTCATAATTTCTTATGTATCCAATGACTCTTCAAAGTGTGCCTATTTCTTGCTGTTTTTCAGCTTATAATATTTTTAACAAACCGTTTTTCATAAACCCCTCCTAGCTGGCCAGATTATTGCTCCAGCTGATCTGCAAGACTCTCCTTGGTGGAAACACTCACCTTAATTTTAGGATGTTTCCCCGTATTCTGTTCTTGGCCTTCATCCTACTCTCCTCTCTCTATGAAGAGTTTCTTTGGTTGATGTCATTCACTCCTAGGACTTTAATCATACTAGACCCATTTATCCCACCTCCTTGCTCTGTGTTCTCCCAGACACTTTTCTTGCTTAGCTCAAGTCTCATATATCTTACTAGTTACTGCACATCTTTAAGTTGATACTCCTCAGGTACAAAACTGAACTTGCCATATTCACTCCCAATTGTAGCCATCGCCTTTTTTCCCCTTTAGAAGTAGCTCCAGTCTTTGTTTAGATGCAGGGGCACCTGCAGCTATCTTAATGTTGTTTAGTTGCTAAGTCATGCCCAACTCTTTGCAACTCAGTGGACTATAGCCCACCAGGCTCCTCTGTCCATTGGATTCTCCAGGCAAGAATACTGGCATGAGTGGCCATTTCTTTCTCCAGGGGATCTTGCCAACCCAGGGGTTGAACCCACATCTCCTAAACTGGCAGGTGGACTCTTTACCACTGAGCCACCTGGGAAATCCCCAATTATCTTAATACAGTGGTGAAATTTGGCAAAAAGGAGGCCCTCATTAAATGAAGTGGAGATGCAAAAACCACCTAAGCAGATATTAAAGACGGACTTCAAATACCTGAAGAGATGAACATGCTAAAAACCATTTATTATATAAGGCTCAGGAACACACTATAGCTATGTTCCTTGGGTGTACCCAGATGACGTTGCTTTCACTGAGACAATGAGAAATGTCTGGTAGGGGGTGCAGCACCAGTGACTCCAATAAGTTCAGTATTATTTTCTGTAGCCTAGTCTGGCTCTGGGCTCCGTAAAGGTCAGTAAAGGTAATAGAAGTTTGAATATGTGGGGGCTAGTGGCAGTGGCAGCATTTAATCATCAGAGGTAATGTGGATTACATTTTATATATCACACGAAGGTCAGAATTGCAACCAGAAGCCCTGGCTTGCAGAGATCTATGGCAAGAACACATAAATAGGTCATATGACTCTTGGAGGCAAGAAGAGATGATGGTTCACCAATAGACAACACGTGTGCACGTACCTATGCATATATGTGTATATAAATGGATAAGCAGAGGGCTGATGTCAGCTGCATCAATGATAAGTCACAATTTCCTAAATAGTTTTTGTGTATGACTTAGCTCTCAGAATCAAAGTCCATTAATTGAAGGAAAGGCCATGTCTTCCTCAGGAAGGACTGTATAATGCCAAGAAAGTTTATACAGTAATGATTCCCTCAGTTTTTTGCCCATGAGAACAATCTACCCTGGGTTTAGACAATAAAGAAGAGTATGCAAAAAAGCAAAATGGCTCTCTGAGGAGGCCTAACAAATAGCTGTGAAAAGAAAAAAAGCAAAGGAGAAAAGGAAAGATATACCCGTTTGAATGCAGAGTTCCAAAGAATAGCAAAGAGAGATAAAAAAGCCTTCCTCAGTGATCAGTGCAAAAAAAAAAAAAAACAGGAAAACAATAGAATTGGAAAGACTAGAGATCTCTTCAAGAAAATTAGAGATACCAAGGGAACATTTCATGCAAAGATGGGCTCGGTAAAAGACAGAAATTGTAGGGACCTAACAGAAGCAGAAGATGTTAAGAAGAGGTGGCAAGAAGACGCAGAAGAACTGTACAAAAAAGATCTTCACAACCCAGATAATCACGATGGTGGGATAACTCACCTAGAGACAGACATCCTGGAATGTGAGGTCAAGTGGGCCTTAGCAAGCATCACACGAACAAAGCTAGTGGAGGTGATGGAATTCCAGTTGAGCTATTTCAAATCCTAAAAGATAATGCTGTGAAAGTGGTGCACTCAATATGCCAGCAAATTTTGAAAGCTCAGCAGTGGCCACAGGACTGGAAAAGGTCAGTTTTTATTCCAATCCCAAAGAAAGGCAATGCCAAAGAATGCTCAAACTACCACACAATTACACTCATCTCACAGGTGAGTAAAGTAATGCTCAAAATTCTCCAAGCGAGGCTTCAACAATATGTGAACCGTGAATTTCCAGATGTTCAAGCTGGTTTTAGAAAAGGCAGAGGAACCAGAGATCAAATTGCTAACATCTGCTGGATCATTGAAAAAGCAAGAGAGTTCCAGAAAAATATCTATTTCTGCTTCATTGACTATGCCAAAGCCTTTGACTGTGTGGATCACAATAAACTGTGGAAAATTCTGAAAGAGATGGGCATACCAGACCACCTGACCTGCCTCTTGAGAAACCTGTATACAGGTTAGGAAGCAACAGTTAGAACTGGACATGGAACAACAAACTGGCTCCAAATAGGAAAAGGAGTACGTCAAGGCTGTATATTTTCACCCTGCTTATTTAACTTATATGCAGAGTACATCATGAGAAATGCTGGGCTGAATGAAGCACAAGCTGGAATCAAGATTGCCAGGAGAAATATCAGTAACCTCAGATATGCAGATGACACCACCCTTATGGCAGAAAGTGAAGAACTAAAGAGCCTCTTGATGAAAGTGAGAGAGGAGAGTGAAAAAGTTGGCTTAAAGCTCAACATTCAGAAAACTAAGATCATGGCATCTGGTCCCATCACTTCATGGCAAATAGACGGGGAAACAGTGGAAACAGTGGCAGACTTTATTTTTGGGGGCTCCAAAATCACTGCAGATGGTGACTGCAGCCATGAAGTAAAAAGACACTTATTCCTTGGAAGAAAAGTTATGACCAACCTAGACAGCATATTAGAAAGCAGAGACATTACTTTGCCAACAAAGGTCTGTCTAGTCAGAGCTATGGTTTTTCCAGTGGTCATGTATGGATGTGAGAGTTGGACTATAAAGAAAGCTGAGTGCTGAAGAATTGATGCTTTTGAACCGTGGCGTTGGAGAAGACTCTTGAGGGTCACTTGGACTGCAAGGATATCCATCCAGTCAATCCTAAAGGAAATTAATCCTGAGTGTTCATTGGAAGGATTGATGTTGAAGCTGAAACTCCAATACTCTGGCCACCTAATGCGAAGAACTTACTCGTTTGAGAAGACTCTGATGCTGGGTAAGATTGAAGGTGAGAGGAGAGGGGGAGAACAGAGGATGAGATGGTTGGATGGCATCAGCGACTCAATGGAGATGAGTTTGTGTAAACTCCGGGAGTTGGTGATGAACAGGGTAGCCTGGCATGCTGCAGTCCATGGGGTCGCAAAGAGTCGGACATGACTGACTGATTGAACTGAACTGATTGCCTGTTAATCATTTAAATAACAGTATAGCCCACTAAGATAGTCTATTCTTCATTAGCATTGTACTCCAGAAATTTTTAAGTTAAAAAATTAGATATAATTGACATAAAATTCACTCATTTTCAGTGTTCTATGAGTTTTGACAAATGCATACGCCTGTGTAATGACAATTATAATTTAATATATATATATATATATGTGTATATCATATGGTGTTATTTTTGTTTGTAAAATTCTATGAATTTTTAGGCTTCTATCAACTTAGGGATCCATCACAATAATCAGGACACAAATAGCTCCATCACAACAGTAATCACTGTTAGTGATAAAATATTCCTCCCAGAAAAACCTTTTACTGGCCTAAGTTCTATTAATATATGCAGTGGGTGTGCTCGGTTGTGTCCAACTCTTTGTGACCCCATGGACTGTAGCCTGCCAGGATCTGCTGTCTGTGGGATTCTCCAGGCAAGAATAGTTGAGTGGGTTGCCATCTCCTGTTCTAGTGGATCTTCTCAACTCAGGGACTGAACCCACATCTCCTGTGCCTCCTGCTTTGGCAGGTGGATTCTTTAGCGCTCCGCCACCTGGAAAGTCCCTAATAGCACATTTGTAATTTGTCCTTTATAGTCTGTCTGCAAGGAAGTTAGCTTGGAATTTTCCCAGTTACATATCTGGCTCCCTATACCTTCTTTGTGTGAACTGAATTAACATGAGTTTATCTGGGCTGTATGTTCATAAAGGTTGATTCTTTTAGTCCATTTTGGGTATGTTTTATATTTCCAATCCCAGTTACACTGCATATGCCTGCGTTTAGCAGTAGATGTAAAATAAAGAATGACAGCATAGTGATTGTAAAGATGAAGAAAAATAACTTGAATTATTTCAATTCTGTCATTCTAAGTGACCACTTGGAGGTTTTATTTATATTTAAGATTTTTTTTTTTTTTACTGTGGAACAACTGAAATTTGCTAGAATAGAATCTGAAGAAAAAATGACATGCACAATATTTGCACTTCCTGGATTTTATTTTGCGAAATGTGACTTTTATAAATCTCTGCCAAATTATCGTTTGCTTAAAACCTCTCTCAACTATCTGTGTATATGTTGAAAATTATGGAAGTTAAAATTAACTAAAAATTTCTCCATGAATGAAACAAGACTGATAAATCTGTTGTACTGTCTATTAAGCATGAATATGTGAAGAAAATCAATTTTGACTTGGACATATTTGCAGAATTTAAGCCTCAGAAACAGAAATTATATTATTATTCATTACTGCAGCAACCAATATGGAGCTCTAGTTTTTACCAACCCTCTGCCCATGGGATTCTCTAGGCAAGAATCCTGGAGTGCATGGCCATGTCCTTCTCAAGGGGATCTTCCTGACCCAGAGATTGAACCCACGTCTCTTATGTCTCCTGCATTGGCAGGCGGGTTCTGTACCACTGAGCCACCTGGGAAGCCTCCCCAAAATACATGGCTGTATTTTAAATGTATGAAGCAATTATATATATATTTTTTACTATAAACGTAATTTACTTTTAAATCATATGCATTATTTTAGTTCTAACATGATTGCATATATGCAAATTTCAATAAAACATTTTTCAGGGTTTTTATGTTTATTCTTCTTGATTATTATTCATTTCATTTCATGATTATTACTGAAAATAGTTTTTTTTTTAATTGAGTAGTGTGGTAATATTCTGAATGTCAAATATCCTGAGTATGGAGCTGGCAAGCTCATTTCCAGTTTTATGAGGTGAACAGCTTGGTGAAGGAGGAGCCCTTACTGAAGTGAGGAACATTGAAAGAGAACTAAGCTTAGGTGAGATGAGCTTGATGTTAGATATCCTGAGTTTTGAAGTGTCATAGAAAGGTCCATTAGGAGATATCAGGTGAGCAGATGGATACAAGACCCTGAAACTCAGAAGAGAGGTTTGGGCCCAATATTTACATTTGTTAGTCATCAAGGCACAGAAAGAAATGGAAACAGTGAGAAAGACTAGGCTTGCCTAGGGAGAAAAAGTTGTCTGAGATTTTAAGATGTCCAAGGACTGATTCCTAAGGACTATCTACATCCAAAAATAGATAAAGATGAGGCAGCAAAAGGAACTGGGGAGAAGTGATGAACTGAAAGTAGGAAGAATAAGAGGGAAAATGAGGTGTAACAGCAGCCAGTGAGTAGGTTATGGGTCAACTGTGATAAACGTTACTAAGGGATTGGTGAGATGAGAACAGAAAAGTGCACACAAGACCTCAGGAAACAGAACATCTTGCTGACCTGGTGAGAGCAGATTTAGGGAGTGCTGTGGATGGAGGCAACATTTTAGAAAGTTGAGGGGAGAATAGAAATTAAGGAAGGACAAGAATTTCCCTGGTGGTCCAGTGGCTAAGACTCTAAGCTAACAATGCAGGGAGCCCGAGTTCCATCCATGGTCAGGGAACTAGATCCCACAAGCAGCACCTAAAGATTCTGCATGCCACAAATAAATCAGCATGCCACGAATAAGATCAATATCCCACGTGCTGCAACTAAGACTGGAGCAGGCAAAAAATAAGTAAGATAAATATTCAGTTCAGTTCAGTTGCTCAGTCGTGTCCGACTCTTTGCAACCCCATTAACCGCAGCACGCCAGGCCTCCCTGTCCATCACCAACTCCTGGAGTTTACCCAAACTCATATCCATTGAGTCGGTGATGCCGTCCAACCACCTCATCCTCTGTTGTCCCCTTCTCCTCCTGCCCTCAATCTTTCCCAGCATCAGAGTCTTCTAAAATGAGTCAGCTCTTCACATCAGGTGGCCAAAGTATTGGAACTTCAGCTTCAACATCAGTCCTTCCAATGAAAACCCAGGACTGATCTTTAGGATTGACTGGTTGAATCTCCTTGCAGTCCAAGGGACTCGCGCGTCTTCTCCAACACCAGAGTTCAAAAGCGTCAATTCTTCGGTGCTCAGCTTTCTTTATAGTCCTACTCTCACATCCATACATGACTACTGGAAAAACCATAGCCTTGACTAGAAGGACCTTTGTTGACAAAGTAATGTCTCTTCTTTTTAATATGCTGTCTAGGTTGGTCATAACTTTCTTTCCAAGGAGTAAGCATCTTTTAATTTCATGGCTGCAATCACCATCTGCTGTGATTTTGGAGCCTAGAAAAATAAAATCAGCCCGTGTTTCCACTGTTTCCCCATCTATTTGCCATGAAGTGATGGGACCAGATGCCATGATCTTGGTTTTCTGAATGCTGAGCTTTAAGCCAACTTTTTCACTCTCCTCTTTCACATTCATCAAGAGGTTCTTTAGTTCTTCTTCACTTTCTGCCATAAGGGTGGTATCATCTGCATGTCTGAGGTTATTGAAATTTCTCCCGGCAGTCTTGATTCCAGCTTGTGCTTCATCCACTCCAGCTTTCTTATGATGTACTCTGCATATAAGTTAAGTAAGCAGGGTGACAATATACAGCCTTGACATACTCCTTTTCCTTTTAGAACCAGTCTGTTGTTCCATGTCCAGTTCTAACTGTTGCTTCCTGACCTGTATACAGGTTTCTCAAGAGACAGGTCAGGTGGTCTGGTATTCCCATCTCTTTCAGAATTTTCCACAGTTTATTGTGATCCACACAGTCAATGGCTTTTAGAAAAAGGAAATTAAGGATGGTCATAGGGAATAAAGACTTGTTCAGTCACTAAGTCATGTCCGTGTCTTTGCAACACCATGGAATGTAGCCCACTGTGATACTCTGTCCATGGGATTCTCCAGGCAGGAATACTGGAGTGGCTTGCCTTTTCCTTCTCCAAGGAATCTTCACCTGGAGACTGAACCCGAGTGTCCTGCATTGGCAGGCAGATTCCTTACCACTGAGCCATCTGGGAAGCCCCATTCTAGAAGCAGCTGGAATTAGCTCATAGGAAGGATCCGGGGTGAGGGAGAGACTGAGTGGAAGATATGGAGGAAGAAACAGATAGTTAAAGATTCATTGAAAAGAGCCACAGTAGATTTAGAGAAATTGGCCACCTATAGGGTAATAGGAGGAGGGAAGAAAAGATATGTGAAGACATACACATACATACACATACACACACATATATAGTATATCAGTTAAATGAATCACTTAAACCTACCATTTAGGTTTTTATTTTGATTTGGTAAAGTGTGATTTGTTAATCTGTATGATATTACCAAAGATTTTCCATTTGATCTCGAATCCAGAAAACTCTGGATTTTTGAGAGCTTTGGATTTTAAATCTGAGAGCTTTGGAATTCTAATAATAAACATTTTGAATTTTATAGCTTTGATTACCCTTTTTAAGTCATATTAGCAACAAGCAATATAAAGATCTATCGTTGGGTCATGTAACAAGCATCCAGACCATCGTTTTCTGAAGTGATGCCAAAATATCTCATTGTTCTCATTGCTTTTGTTCTGTAACTATAAAACAGAAAACTTGGATGATTGAGTGAAGTTACTACTTTATTTTGAGATTTATTAGACTGTTTTAATAAATCTCAAAATAGTAACTTCGTTCAATTACAATTTTACCTTTGATTATTGTGCAAGAATGTAATCTGGTTTATTCATGCTAAGTGATACTGCATTTTTAAATGCCACAGTATCAAAGAACACATTATCTGGGTTACAGACCTGGATTTATTAATCTTCTGTTAAATCTCAGTGGGATTTGTTTATCTGAACATATATCATTGCATAATATGTTGTCTGATGTATCATATGTCAAATCACATTGTTTGCATCATTTTGGTCATGTGTTCTAAAGCTATAGGGAACCTCAGGTCTTCCTCTCAAATCTATTTATCCTTCCTTCTCAAACATGTGGCCCCTCAGCTAGATAGTACATTTCTCAATATTCTTCTATTTACTCTCATCTTTCCTTTCTTCTGGAGAGACATGACAGCCACTGTTGAAAACTTAGATACCCCTGATGTTTGCCGCAGCTGTCCCACTAACCAAGTACCTGAGTGACTTCATTGGAGCAGAGATTGCCTTTTCATACTGATTGTTTCATTACAATGAAATAAGCTTGCATCTTGTTGTGGCCACTTAGCTTTGATACAGAAGCTTAAACTTGACCCTAACATAAAACTTAGTACCTGAAAGTAGGTTTCTTTCTGATTTAACAAAAAGCTAAGACATGTTTCATTGACTCAGAGGCTAGCTATTGGATGGTGAGGGCATAGAGACTGCAGGCTGGGAAGCTGATGGTATTTATTGAAGCAAACTTTTTGGCAAAACTGTCATTCATAACAATGTAGAAAGCTGACCATGTGCCTATGGAGATAATAACTCTATGGAAAGTTGTTGGATGGATCTCTCATTTTGTGGTATAGTAACTATTCCCTGTTACTTTTAGTAAGACAGAAGGAAATGATGAACTCAGCAAAAGTTGGAAAATATGAAAGTGGTGTTTGAAAGCACGTGTGCTTCCAAGAATAAGAACTAAGACTATGTACGTGAAGCTTTTCATAAAGGCCTGCCATTAAGTTCCAGCCAAATTACAGGATATAACTTTGTGCCAGAAAATCAGGTTCCTATTGATATGCCACTTAGATGGTTTGTTTTAAATTTCCATAGGTTATCTTCTTTAAAAAGTGAAGTGACTTCCAAGATAGCTCAGACTTTAAATCTGCTTGCAATGCAGGAAACGTGAGAGATGTGAGTTCGATCCCTGGGTCGGGATGATCCCCTGGAGAAGGGAATGGCAACTCAGTCCAGTATTCTTGCCTGGAGAATTCCATGGACAGAGGAGTCCAGCGAGCTACAGTCCGTGGGGTTGCAAAGAATCAGACATGATTGAGTGACCGGCACTTCCACTACTTTCATTTTCATCCTCTTTAAAATGAGAGAGAGAGAAAGAAATGGGCTGAAAATTGATTTTGCCATATAAGGGAGACTTCAGAATGTGTCCTGAAAGGAACTTTGGGTGATGTTACTTGAACATGGAAGTGATTGGTGTAGGGTAAGGGAGTTAGAGAAGGTGAGGTTCAGAAAAAGAACAGATCACCTTTAGTGAGGCGAGAAGGGGCAGCAGTCAGATTAGTGAGCTGCTGCACTAACCCAAGAAAAGAGTAAGTATATATAGGGATATATGTGGAAATCTACTGTCTTAAGGGGGCCTGTTCTTCTCCAAGGTTGTTCGGGTTAGTTATCTCTTAAACGGCTGGGGCAATGAATTAGGGAAATCGGCCAGAGGCTGGGGCCTACTGGGAGCTGGGCGTAATTGACCTTAATGTCCATTTTTTTCTTCAGGTGAGAGAGTTCTTTGTTTTGCATAGAATGGTGGGGAGGTTCTGGTGGGGGGTAGTTTTAACTCCAGGCTATTTTGAGCTGTGTAACTTTCCTTGAACTGGTACCACGTTGATCAAGCATCTATTACGTTTGGGGGAAATATCAGGCCATACAACTGGTCTAGCAAAGCTCCCAGGCTCTTGAAACTGCATTATCTCAAAGCCTATGAGAAAACAACACAGCCCCCCAGGAGACCATATCCCTCCAGCATCCATTTCAGATGTGGGCACAAGAATAAAGACCAGGAAGAAACTCCCTGCCATGGGGAGTAGCATGGATGACAATGGATAGGGCAGTTCATCCCAGAGATTTAACCAGTGTCTGATCTACTAATCTGCTCCACCATCCAGGGCAGGGACCTTTTTCAGTTCCTCTCTAGTGGTAGTGACTGCATACATCCACTTGAGAGTCCCTTGGACTGCAAGGAGATCAGACAAGTCAATCCTAAAGGAAATCAACCCTGAATATTCATTGGAAGGACTGATGTTGAAGTTCCAATACTTTGACCGCCTGATGTGAAGAGCTGACTCATTGGAAAAGACCCTGATGCTGGGAAGGATTTAAGGCAAAAGGAAAAGGGGAGGAAGATGACGAGATGGTTATATAACATCACTGATTCAATGGACATGAATTTCAGCAAACTCTGGGAGATAGTGGAGGACAGAGGAGCTTGGCATGCTGCAGTTCCTGGGGCTGCAAAGAGTTGGATACGGCTTAGCTATTGAACAGCAACTTGCATTTGCAATTATTTCCTTTTCTGAATGGGAAATTTTACTGGAGTTATTCTGTTGTATAAAAGAGAGGGGGCAGATCAAAAGGTGATATCCCAACAGGAGATATCTCTGAACCTGATGAAAAGGACTACATATCACCTAAAATATTCAGGATTTTGGAATAGAGGTAGTAACTGAAGGGGACCTTGTATTGTCTCCCTTGGGGCAAAAGTCTATGTATGGGAGGAAAACACAGATTATTCTTTGGCAGGCTAGAGTAATAGGCTATGGGAGATTGCAGGTTGTTGCCCATTTTTAGTTCTATTCTCTCTCTCTGCTTAGTTCTCTGGGCACCAGCAAGAAATCACATTTTCCGGAAGTCTTTGAAACTAGGTGTAGGCCTAGATTCTAACTAATGTGGTGTATGGATAAATACTATCTGTACCTTCTTTCTTTGTTTTTTCTGGCTGTGCTGGGTCATTTGTTTCAGTGGGTAGGCTTTCTCTTGTTGCAGTGCATGGGCTTAGTTGCCCCACAGCATGTGAGATCTTAAGTTCCCCGACCAGGAATTGAACTTGCATCCCCTGAACTGAAAGGCAGATTCTTAACCATTGGACCACCAGGGGAGTCCCCTGGGTTGCCTTCTTAAAAGGTTTTGTCCTGGAGTTTCTACTACCATTACTTCCCTCTAATTGGAGATGATCAGAACACATATGAAAGCGCTAAACTGAGATAGGCAAAGCTGCCTTGGTGCCTCGGGGACTTCCTGGAGCAGAGACATCCTGTCTGCACTGGATAATGACATGAAAGAGGGGAGAAAAAGCCTACCTCATTTGAGCCAATAATTTTGATGTGTCTTTGTGTACAATTTAAATAGTAAAAGCAGCTTAGTTTTTATTGTAATTCAAATAACCATTTCACATGTCTCTATATTCAATGTCATGTCATTTTAAAAGAAGTGACTCTACTGAAAACTATAACCAGAGAGGCAAGAGACAAAGGAAATCCATCTAAGTGTATATTGAAAGAGGAGCGATAAAAATTAGACACAGTTATAAAACGTTTTATAAAGAGATAATGCATAATTATATAGTCATATATATAGTTGCATAATTAATTGTTTTATTGTTTTGTTATTCATAGAATCAGAGACACATAGTTAGTGGGTAGCTTAGAAGTAATTTTTTTAATATTTACATTTTTATGTGACTGATATCTGGGCACTGAGATCACTTGGGGTTTCCAAAATACTTCCCTTGGGAATGCTAAAAGGTATAGAATAAAAAGATATATTCCTAGATCAAAGAAGTAGAAAATATTTCATAAACCAAACTGAATAAACTTGTTTAAGGGAGGGCTTTTTCTGGTTTTCTGTGTTAATCTGGGCTTTCTAGGTGGCCCAGTGGTAAAGAATACACCTGCCAATGCAGGAGACGTGAGAGATGTGATTTCCATCCCTGGGTTGGGAAGATCTTCTGGAGTAGGAAATGTCAATTCACTCCAATATTCTTGTCTGGGAAATCTCATGGACAGAGGAGCCTGGTGGGCTGTAGTCCATGGGGTTGCAAAGAGTTGGACACGACTGAGCACACACACACACCTATGTTAATCTATATTGTGTGTCTCCAAGGGAGGCTTCTTTTCTAAAGAATATGAAATGGCACTGATATTCTTCATAACATAGGGTAAGCAATTTGTTGTTTAGTTGCTCAGTTGTGTCTGACTCTTTTGCTGCCCCATGGATTGTAGCCTGCCAGTCTCCTTTGTTATGGAATTTCCCAGGCCAGAATACTGGAGTGGGTTGCCATTTCCTATTCCAGGGCATCTTCCCAAGCCAGGGATCGAACCTAAATCTCCTGTGCTGGCAGGTGGATTCTTTACCACTGAGCCAGTTGGGAAGTCCTAGGGTATGCAATAGTGTGTCAAACAAAATAGTGAAGCCATGCCCAGATACTCTGGCTTGCAATGAGCTGAATGTACTCATCATGCTAATCTTGCCCTCTTCTCAGAACACTTTTATGCTCACTCCCTTGTCCCTGGGATACAGCCAAACTTTCTCACACTGATGTCCAGCACTAGCAGAAGCTGAGATACCATCTATGAGCTTGTCTATGACCATGGATTACACCTTCCTTATACAGGGAGCCATGAGATTCAGTTTGGTTAAAGCCACCCTCCCTACCCCTTGTGGAATTTTAGCCTACATGGGACACTTCTAATAAAAATGACCGATTTACTAAACCCAAGGAACTATGTTATTTATATTAAAGATTATGTTTATGAGCATTTTTAAAAATGTGGACAGTACTGGTTTGGTTTAGGAGGAATTGTCAGTCATACTAAAGGTCTTAGTTTTAGAATCTTAGGTCTCTATGATGAAGTTGTAGCTGGAACTTGAAAATGAAATGACCTGCTGGCTCCTGTTTCTAAGAAAAAGAGAGTGCGGAAGAATGCTCTTGGGAGTATGATCTTTCTGTTGATACTGTGAGAAAGTTGGCTTTTCTTGAAAAAATTCAGAGTTTCCTTAGGGAAAACATTTATTAAATCATGAATGAAATAAGACAAAATCCACCGAGGATAAAGAGGAGGTGAAAGTGTCCTGAGTCCTCAGTACAAAAGAAAAAGGGACCGAAATACAGGAAGAGTCTGTATGAGAAAACTGATGATGAGGAACTCGGGAAAGAACAACGAAGCTCTGACTCATCTTCTGGCTTCTTAAGACTCAGAACCGTCTGCATGAAATAGACTAAAACCATCAGGAAACAACAACAAAGACAACCAGGGAAGGGGGGCTAGCAACCCTTGATGTTTTTACAGTGCCCTATACCATGCAATCGGAGAAGGCAATGGCACCCCACTCCAGTACTCTTGCCTGGAAAATCCCATGGATGGAGGAGCCTGGTAGGCTGCAGTCCATGGGGTCGCTACGAGTCAGACACAACTGAGCGACTTCACTTTCACTTTTCACTTTTGTGCATTGGAGAAGTAAATGGCAACCCACTCCAGTGTTCTTGCCTGGAGAATCCCAGGGACAGTGGAGCCTGGTGGGCTGCTGTCTATGGAGTCGCACAGAGTCGGACATGACTGAAGCGATTTAGCAGCAGCAGTAGCAGCATACCATGCAATTGATACAACTGGTGGTTGAGATCTTGGGCATTTTCATCCATCACCAAATTATGGAAATATGGGCAAGGGACTTGAATTCTCACATAATCCAACTGTGAAATGGGACATTGTTTTCTTGTTTGTACTACTGACATTTCCTTAAGGATATCCTGAGGATAAAATTAAGAAATTTACTTAAAACGCTAAGCACATAATGATCAGTCAGTAAATGTTAATTGTTTTGTTGTATTTTCAAATATTTACATCCATATCACCCATTTGTTTCCTTCAGAGTACCCCCCATGGCATCGTTACTTCCTCAATTTAGATAGCTACACTGAGGATCAAAATGGTATACCTGATCTAAATCAAGTTCCAAAGACAACTCAAATGGGGGTTTCCTAATTGTGATTTCAGTGTTTGTCTTTTCTTCTGCTACATCATGGCTGTTTTTCAGAATTAAAAGAGTGTGATGAATTCAGTGATTTAAGTTAAAGTTTGTTGGAGTTGTTATTCAGGTTTTTTTTTTTCATGATATTTGTAATTTTAAGTAAAGCCTTATATTACAAAGCTCTAGGTTAGGCACTCCATTGAGATGTTGATTACATGCAAATTCCCACTTTTGGGTGACCCATCTGGTCATCTAATTCAAGTGCTCAAGCTAAGACACTTAATTTTCCATAGTGTGAAAGTGAAGTCGCTCAGTCGTGTCCGACTCTTTGCAACCCCATGGACTGTAGCCGACCAGGCTCCTCCATCCATTGAATTTTCTAGGCAAGAGTACTGGAGTGGGTTGCCATTTCCTTCTCCAGGGGATCTTCCCGGCCCAGAGATCGAACCCAGGCCTCTTGCATTGCGGGCAGACGCTTTACCGTCTGAGCCACCAGTGTGGGTCTTTGCAAAAGTGATATCTGAAAGAGAAAATTATGTTTGTAAGTTTTTAACTAAGAATATTGTCTTATTCAGGTGAAATCTATGAATCCCAAATTCCAGTATTTTTTTTTTTTTGCATTAATAAAAGATCTGTAATGTTCGTCATTCTATGGTGGCTCAGATGGTAAAGATTCTACCTGCAATACAGGAGACATGGGTTTAATCCCTGGGTTGGAAAGATCCCCTGGAGGAGGGTATGGCAACTCACTCCAGTGTTCTTGCCTGGAGATCCCCAGGGACAGAGGAGCCTGGCAGGCTATAGTCCATAGGATCACAAATAGTCAGACACTACTGAAGCATATTCTCATGCATGCACACAATGTTAATCACAAAGGGAAAGGAGTTTTTTAGCAATATGTGGGCATTACAGAAATGTTAGTAACTTTTGGGTAAAATTTAAATATATCTAAATATATCTGATATACAGAAAAGTAGACATCTATAACAACTTCCACATTAATATCCCCACATTAAAAAGTTTGTATTTTACATGTTACATTGAAATTGCTATATATCTTTCCCAGTCATTTTGTAATGATGTTTGTACATATGAATCAAAGGTAAAGTATAGGTGTGTTTTATCTGAAATCATATGATCTCCAATGTACAATTTTTAACTCAAAATATTTCAGAATTTTTTATGTAGCTCTCATCCATTAGTTTTAGAATGCCATTAAGTATAACACAATTTATTTAACTAGAATTTTGCTTGTTTTCCTCTTTGAGAAATAATGCATTGATGAGCAGAACTTACTTGTACTTGCCCACTGGAGATATGTTTAAGAGTTTATTTAGAATATGTATAGCCAGAAGTGGAATTACTAGGTCATCTTTTTTGGATGTCACCAAAACTTTTCTCCAAAGTGATTTATACCATTTCTTTTCACAAGACTAGGTTATGAAACTTGCCATTTCCACAAGCTCTTACCAACACTTGGAATTAACCAACATTTTAATCTACTGCCATGTGTGAAATTATATTTTATGGTTGAGTTCCATTTCTCTCACTATTAGTAAAGGTGAGCTTCTTCAGTATGTTTTGGATATTCTGGTTTCCTTTTATGTAAAACATCTGTGTACATCTAGTTCCGTAGAACATTCCTATATATATGTGTAATATTGTCTATTATCTAATAAAACAAACTCTAGTTGGGTTAAGCAGAAAATAAATGTATTAAAGAAATTTAAGCTGTTCATAGAGTGTCCTAGAAAGTCAGAGAACTAGATTTGGATGGCATACCATCAATAATGATAGGTCTTCCACATCATGGGGGCCACTCCACTGAACAGAATCACTTCTTCAGCTCCTCTTTCCAAAGGAGTATCTGACCCCAGAAAACACGGTTTCAATATAATGATGTTGATCATTGAGCTCCAGAATCTTAACCGTGTATTCAAGCCAAATACCTCAAAGCAGGCTGGGAAATTGAGATCTGCTTTTTATTTTCGCACTGAAGGATTCCTGATATAAGAATTTTTCCAAGTATAGAAGGATATTAATAAACACACACATACACACATATTAGCCACAGGAATGAATATCTACTAAATCATGCCCCTTGGCTGACCTAATCTCTTGACAAAGCCCTCTTTAGGCTTACATTTCTCAACAGCATCAAAAATAAACAAAACAAAACAAAACATTCCTCCTTGGCATGTTGTAACTACTCCTCTTGGAAATAGAAACCACGTTCATCTTTTCCCAAAAATCTGATCAGTGTCTGTATCCTGCTCAAAGTTCAAGATTTCTGGGGAATACTAAGTCGTCTTTGGTTCTAAAATAACTGTCTGAATTATAGGCTTCACCATTGCACACAGTACAAAACATGTGTTTAGCACAATGAAGAAGAAAAGGTTAGACACTAGACCTTGCTTCTGCATCTGCAATGAGGCTATGTGGCTCCTGCTCTTTTCTACATGTTCCCTTGCCCTCACTCAGCAATGGGCATGGTATTAGTTCTTTACGTGTTGAAATAATTGATCTCTTCATTCTTAGAGCTCTGAGTCCTTAGCAGTCTTACCTAGATCATATTGCCTTGGACTCCTCTTTTTACCAATGAGATTTATCTCCTAGTTGCATAGTTTCTCCTCCCTGTTTTCATTGTCTCTCTGTTCCCATTTTTGAAAAATAGACTAGAGAAGCAATGATAAAAAGATCATTTATTTGTGGATCATGCTGTATGACCAACCTGAGACAGCAGGGACCTCAGTTGATTGTCATCTTTCAGGGACCCAGGCTGATGGAGGCTTCAACTTGACACAAAGTTCCATAATGGCTAAAGCATGAAGAAGAGAACAAGGCAAATAATTTAATATATCTCAATACTCTGCTTGCATGTTTTTGACTTTAGCTAAGTCTCTCGGCCAACAAGGCCATAACTAGATCATAGATGTAGAGAAGAACGATCCTACCATATGCCTAGGAAGAAGAGAAACATATTTGGCAATGGACTTACATAAAGATTACCATAAGCAACAACCTTATTTTACCTTGATAAATCACAGTTAGTTAACCCAGTCAGCCCTTCCCTGTTTTCTTTCTTGTGAATGGCATGAGTATCTAAATAGGTAAGGTGACATGCTCAACTTCTTCTGCCCTAGAAAAATCATTGTGCCCCCTGGTGAAAGCATTCCTCCCTTAAATACTATGTTCTTTAAAACTGCAGCACCTAGAATGATTGAATGGGAAACAGAACATTTGTGCCTGATCGCTGTGTTTAGTAATGAGAGGCGTCCCTCCCATTACCATCTCTGGATCTCAGATTCGTGTATTCAAACCTTGGGAGAAGCAACACTGTCCATCTTAGAAGCAAGAGGGACTGTTTTATAAGGTGGTGTCTTTCAACTGATGATGTGAATGAGCGCAATGGCCCATCCCACTCTTCTTTAGGGCTCGTGAGTGATGGGACATGTGGCAGGGCCCGGGCGTGGCGTGAGCTCTAGCCCATCACTTTGCCTTGTCCTCCATGAAATAGGGTCCTTTGCAAATGCACTATGGTATGGAAGAGTAAGATGCAAAGAGGGAACATTTTTCTTTTGTCAAGTCTCCTGGGAAACTGAGACCACTCTTTGCAGGAGGTTGCCTGGAGTGTGCTCTCTGGAATAACACTGGAAGGGGAGTGAGGAAGGAGGGTCATACACAGAGAGAAACTTGACTGAAATGCAGTAGAGGCCTCACCCTCTGCTTCAGGGAGTTCAGAACTGGGATGGCCTTTCACTGGGACAAGAGGGCTAGGGCTTTATACCTCTGCCTCAGCCTGTCCTTGGATGCAGGCTGCACCAAGGAAGAGGTATAAACTCAAAGTGGATCTTTTGACCAGGAGCAAATTCCAGAAACATTGTTAGCTGTGAGTTGACAACATCCAATCCCCAGCAGTTGGGGGAGCAAGGCCGCAGCCAGCTCATGGCAGCGTTTCCGTGACATTCAGTAAGCTCCCATGTGGTATTGTGGGGAGAAACAAGGTAGGCAGGGAAAGCAAATGCAATCCAGCATAAGCAAATTTTTTTTTTTTTGGACACACAGATGTTTATTGAATTAAATATAAAAATGCATCAATAAAATCTTTTTTATTGGAGAATACTTGTTTCACAAGGTTGTGTTAGTTTGTGCTGTACAATGAAGTGAATCAGCTATATGTGTATCCAAGTGACTCAGTGGTAAAGAATCCACCTGTGAATGCAGGACACCTGAGTCAGTGGGTTCGATTCCTGGAAAAGGAAATGGCAACCTACTCCAGTATTCTTGCCTGGGAAATCCCATGGACAGAGGAGCCTGGTGGGCTACAGTCCATTGGGTTGCAGAAAGTTGGACATGACTCTGTGACTGAGAACCAACATACACACATCCCCTCTCTTTTGGACCTCCCTTCCATCCTTCCCATGCCACCCCTCTAGGTCATCACGGAACACCAAGCAGAGCTGCCTGTGCTATACAGCAGATTCCCACTAGCTGTTTCATACATGGTAGCAGTACTTATGTCAAACCTCATCTCTCAATTCATCGTCCCCTTCCTACTGTGCCCACACGTCCATTCTCTACGTCTGTATCCCTATTCTTGCCATGGGACTAAGTTCATCTGTGATGTAAGTCAAACAGTAAATCTTGTTTGAGTTAAAACAAGTTGCTGCTCCTCACTCCGATGATGAAAGGGTGCCATGTAATCAGCCTGCCCCTTACTGGCTGCTAGTATCTGCAGGTTCTGTTCATAAATGTGGGCCACTCAGCTGGGAAGTAGTCATTTTAGGCAGGATGTGGGGGAGTCCACATTGTTCAGGGCGAGTATGACTTCCATGTGGCCATCATGGATAGTCCGCTAAGATGATTATATTTTTTATTCTTTAGCTTATTAATATTCATTGATACATTTTTTTTCCTGATGTTGTACAAGCCTTACATTCTTAAGAAAATCTTTTTCTTGGGCAAGATTAAATCTAGACACGTTGCTAGATTTGATTTGCCAATATTGTATTAGGATTTTTCCATCTATGTTCATAAGTGTGATAGGGCTATAATTATCTAGTTCTCTACTTATCTAATTTTGGTGTCAAGATTAAATCAGTCTCATAAAAAAAGCTGGGTATTTTTTAAAATCATTTTCTATTCTTTGAAACCGGTTGAAAGGATTATCTCCTCATTGCATCTTAGAGAAAATTTACCAGTAAAGTTTTTTACCAGTCTGATCTCACCTGCTAGTCCCCATCCACCGTCTGTTCCTTCTGCTCCTGTGTCACCAGCCCATTGAGGGTAGCTGCAACATGCTGGGAGTCTGTTTGCACTGAAGTTCTTTTTGGCTCTTTCTTCTGCTTGGACTCCTCTGTTGCCGGATATCAACACAGCTGCTTTCTCCCTTCTGATCCCATCTTCTCAGGAAAACCCACTTTGACCTTCAATTTAAGGCAAATCACTCAATTCAGGAAAACCACTCCATTATACCCATCTTGCTCTTCCCGCCCCTGTCCAGAACTTCCCTTTCTTTCTTCTTCTTCTATTTCTTCATAGTCTTTATTTCATTCTAGAGTATAATTCTTACCATTTTTATAGTCATTTTTTTGCCCCCTCACTAGAATTTCAGCTCTATAAAGTCAGCATTTTGGGGGGTTCAGTTTTGCTTGCTGATGAGCCCGAATGCCTAGAATATTGTCTGACAAATAGTAGGGTCTCAAAAAATATTTGTTGAATGAATGATTTGTTGAATAAATGGTGCTAGGGCAAAGGATCTTAAAGTGTTAGTGGTCTTGAGAGAGGATGGAATTTTTGGAACCACCAATCTATTTTCTGAACTACTTTTATAAAAAATTTAGATTTTACACAATGGGAAGAGGATAGTCTCTTTAATAAATCATTTTGGGAAAACTGGTTATCCACGTGCAAAAATCAACATTGACCCATATATTATACACAAAAATTAACTCAAAATGGCTTAAAGACATAAATGTAAAGACCTGAAACCATAAAACTCCTAGAAAAAAAGCACAATGACAAAGCTCCTAGACTTTGTCTTGGCAATGATTTTCTTGGATGGGACACCAAAAAGCACTTTGCTAAGTGTTTTCACCACACTTGCATGCATGCGTGTGTGCACACACACACAACACATGGTAACTGTGTGAGTTAATAGATACGTTAATTAGCTTGATTGTGGTAATCATTTCGCAATGTATACTTTTACTACACCACCACATTGTATATCTTTGAAAAAAGAAAACTTACTAGCATCCTGTAGGGGATTAGATTTTCTGTTCTTTCATAAGTTAATTCTGTAATTTATAATTTTATATGTCATTCCTCTCAATTGTGAAGTATATTGGCAAATGTTCAAATTAATTTCATAATACTTTTAAGATTTATATATACATATAAATTTATATGTAGTCAAGTCCTACTTTTTCATCCCTTATTTCTCTCCCCTCTTCCACTTTTTGACCAATTTTATTTCAGGATAGTTTATTTTGTGACTATTTTCAAAGAAATCAGCTTCAAATTTGCTGATCATCTTAAATTTTCTGTTTCATGCTTTTATCCATACTATTCCCATTCTTCTTCAATCCTTTGGTTCATACTATTTTTCTAGCTTCTTGAATTGAATACTTAACTCATTTATTTTTAATAATTCTTTTTAAAAATGCTTTTAATACTATAATGGATCTCTAGTTCCACTTACGCTACATCCCATGGGTGTTGATGTGTAGTTCATGTATTGTCATTGGGTTCTAAATATTTTATAAGTTTCATTGTGCTTGCCTCTTAAATCATTAGTTATTTAAGAGTATATAGGATTTTGGGGAGACTATCACTTACTACTGATTCCTAGTTTTTTTTTTATACTGTGGCCAGAGATCATATCCAGCATAATAACAATTATTTGAAATGTTTTAAGAATTATTTTATGGTCAAGTACATATTCAAATTTTATAAATGTTTCTTCTACACCAAGCTTCTTTGTATATAATTCTCACTAATTATGTAACTTTTTATTTCTGGTCTTTCTGGTAGAAAAATTTCTAACAGTAATATAAAAAGTCTGCCATAATTTTTTGTCAATTTCATCTTTAATTCTGTCAGTTTTTGCCTAGTAATTTTAGGAAATGGGGAAAAAAATCACCTAAATTCTTCAAAGTTAAAGTTTCTAATTTTTATAGTTATTATAAAATATTGGCTATATTCTTTGTGCTGTACAGTATATCCTTGTAATTTGTACCTCTTAATCTCCTATTCTTACACTGCCGTTTCTTTCCCCTCCCACCCGGTAACCACTAGTTTGTTCTCTATATCTGTGACTCTGTTTCTTTTTTGTTATGTTCACTAGTTTGTTGTATTGATTGGATTTTATATGTAGGTGATGACATACAGTATTTGTCTTTGTCTGATTTATTTCTCTAAGCATAATACTCTTCAGGTGCATTCATGCTACAAATGGCAAAATTTCATCCTTTTTATGGACAAATAGTATTCCATTGTATGTATATACCACACCTTCTTCATTCATTCATCTGTTGATGGACATCTAGTTTGCTTCCATGTCCTGGCTATTCTAAATAGTGCTGCAGTGAACATTGAGGTATGTGTGTAGCATAGGGACCTGAAGTTCACATTACTTTAGTGTCCTTGTTTTTTGTTTCCACTCTTGACTCCGGGGTCTGCTAAGCTGTCCTTCTCTCAGTTGTAAGCCACTGTTGTTATACTGGAGCCCTGTTGATGTTGCCAAGTGGGACATTCTATAGTATTATGATAAGTCTTGGTGTTTTAATGGGCCTATTTCCCTGGGCTGTGACTGTTGCCAGTGTTTCTTAGCTTCTCCTCTTAGGTAAAACAAGAAAAGTAAAAGCAGTTGGAGAATAGAAATGCCCTTTCCAGAGGTGGGCTATAACTCTGGTAAAAAGATATTTTCTTTAGAATATAGACTTCTTTAGTGGAGAATGCTCTATGTACACTCACAATGATTAATCTTCCTTTCCCCCAACAGAGCCAATAGGAATCTTTCTAGGTTATTCGTCATGAGCACGTGATGGGGCTCCTGGAGATGAAAGCCGTGGCACTAGGAGCCACCCCCCTTAGCCTGGGCCGTTGCCCCTGGAGTTTCTAACTCTTACACTAGTCCATAGTATCCTACAGAAATTGGAAACCCTAATCAGTCGCTAATTCTAGCTCTGATTCCCATTTTTGTAAGATACTCTTTATTTTGGCCAATGTCCATTTTTTTTTATTTGCATAACTTTATTTTAATTTTTTTTAATTGAAGGAAAATTATAATGTTGTGTTGGTTTCTGCCATATAACAACGTGAATCATCCATAATTAAAACTGAGTCGGTTCTAGTGAGGTGGATGAAACTAGAGTCTGTTACACAGTGAAGTAAGTCAGAAAGAGAAAAATATATATTAACACATATATATGGAATCTAGAAAAATTGTACTGATGAATCTATTTGCAGGGAAGGAATAGAAATGCAGATGTAGAGAACAGACTTGCGGACACGGTGGGGGAAGGAGATCGTGGGACAAATTGAGAAAGTAGCATTGACATAAATACACTATCGATAGCTTGCGGTGAACGGTGCCACAGGATTCGTGATCTCCAAAGGAGAAGATTTAACTCCGGAATCAAAGACAGTCTCAGTCACCCAGAGCTTTGTGTAGATTTTATTTAAAGTGGAAGTGACAGAAGAAGCTTCTGATTTAGACATCAGAAGGGGACGGGAGAGTACCCACCTCACTAGTTTAAGCGGTGGCCTTATATACTTCTCAGCCAGCTGCTGAGAATAGATGAAAAGAATACCTCAAGGTTGTAAGAGTTCCATCAGATCCTTTCCCAAGGCATACATCCCCAAGATAGCTTTGGTACAAGATTAGCCAGCGAGAAGGGGTTCCAGGCTCAGTCTCTGGGCGAGACATATACTGTTGCTGTGTAATCA